>OX371214.1:2632500-3882500 GCA_947310845.1 Yponomeuta plumbellus | reverse complement strand
GTATAATATATTTGTGAGTGGTTGACCAAAAAGGGACCTCAAGGGAAAATATTTGATTTCGCGAAAATCGCCTTTTGTAGTTTCGTGTTTCTATAGGTTTAGACTCGTGCTTGGCTCACAAAAAAAATTATAAAAAAATAACTACGGCACCTAAAAATATTCTGGTTAGACCAAAACAAAGCTAAAATACCACAGGTTAAAAAAATCGAATAAAAAAAATAACGGTTTCCAATCCCTCCAAGTCCCTTTTTGGTCAACCACTCACATTTATATTATTATGAAATTTTAAAGGAACAGTTTATAGTTCAATTAAAATGCAATTAGAACATCAATCAACAGTCATTACCTATATTACTTTGTTGGACCACTACGAGTTTAGTAAACTATTTAATATATCAAACAGTAGCGTGCGAGGGACCAGCTAGTTAATTCGATTAATATGCCATTATCACTGCTGGTTCCATCACTAGTGTGAATATTTGATCGGATTCAAAATATTGCTATTTAAGCCTTAAATGCGTGACAGCGGCGTGCTTATTGTTGGAAAAATATATTATGTTAAGGGAAATAAGGAAAAATATTCAAGAAAAAATAATAAAAAAAATATTTCCTATTTATTTCTGTATCTCTACAGAGATACAAAAAGAATAAAAATGAATATATAGATGAATAAAGATGAATATCTGTGTGCTTTAAATTTATATTTATGTTGTGTTTTCATTACTTTGAGATATACATTATTTTGCTATGCTATAATCAATTTAGTCCCCATAAAATAAATTGACACGCTAAAGTAGTGTGATTGTCGGTTTTCATAAATGAAGGGAAAAAAAGGTGTCTGTTCGTTTATTTATAAATGAGCTAAAAATGTTAACAAGTATAAAATTAGATTAGACACATTTATTGTCCACATAAATTGCATGAACAGAAATTAAATTATATACAACTACGAGTACCTCAAATATCTTACATTCTATTTTATTTTATTTTATTTTACTTTATTAGGAACAACAATAGCGTAACAGGTAATGATTACTAATTAACTAATATCTAAAAATAAGGCCAATAACAGTTGTCCACAGTTTACCAATAAAATAATACAACATACGCGCTAGCACAGAGTACTCACTGGACAATGTTTTAAAAAATGGGTGATAGCCAAATATTGTTTGTGTTTTAGAGTACATTATAGTATTGACTTAATTCTATAATAAATAATATAAAATAATAAACTCACGCCCGTTATCCCCGAAGGGGTAGGCAGAGGCACCAGTCTCTAGAACTGGACCCACGTTTTGCCGAGTTTATTAGGTCCCAAACGTGACAAGTGGCAAGCCTGTCGCCGTTATCCGGGCACAATTTATCAGCGAATGGTGTTGCTCTACAAACAAATGTACGTAACTAAAAGTCATTGGTACATGCGTGGTTCGAACCCAGACCCTCATGATCGAGAAGCAAGGGTCAACCCCACTACGCCACCACCGCTTAAATTCTAATTAAGTATTAAACATGAAAATTTAAACATAAAAACTTAACTGGAGGGCAGACCATGCAAATTCTTGTTTGGAGTCATGAGTGAGTGTGAGTGAGTGAATGAGTGAGTGCGTGTGTGTGTGTGTGTGAGTGTGTGTGTCTTTCGGTGTGCATGTATATGTATGGGAGAGTATAAGTGATAATTGTTTAGAATTTAATATTATGTAGTAGCTGGATAGTCTATTTTTACAATTTCTATATTTACAAATAAAGCATCTGCGCTAGGTCACTGTCCCGCGGCAACGAGACCACAACGCTGATTGCCACGCCACGTTGCCTCTTTTGATGGCCAGGCTTATCCTTTGACCGAAATACGCGCCAGACTTTCAGGTCTCTACGGTTCTTAAGTAATGATACCAAAAAAGTTTATACTATAAATAATTATATTTAGCAGACTTGACCTCTAGGTATACAGACTGAGCCACCTACTACATAGCGGCAGCTGCTTTTGCTAGGTAGAAGATGGTAAGAAAATATGACCTAAATAACTGCATAAATCAGCTTAAGACTTAAAGAAGTGCACTGAAGCGAGAGACGAAACTACATGATTCCTAAACTATTATACGGATACACTTACTTAATTTTTGTCGGAAGAGTCCGACCAGGACCATGATTCTCTTAACGCATTGTAGTACAATGGGAACTGCGTGAACATGGCGATTTAGTTTCATTGCCGCTTCAAGTCTACGCGCGCACTCAAACTAAGCAATATAGGCGTCAATGGTATGAAAAAACACGTCACGTGACCCGACCCTGTATCTGCCATCGAACTACAATGCACTGCCAGAATCGAGTCCCAGGTTTCGCTCTGATTCGCACAGTAATCAAGTAAGTGTATTCGGATAATAGTTTAGAATGTGTAGCGCTTACAAAATTTTAGTTCAAAAATATATCATTCCTTGTTGGTCTAGCGGTATCACGTGCTACTATCATAATTATACGAAGTCGTGGGTTTGATTCCCACTGGAGACCACCGAGTATTTACAAACAGCCTCAGCCTGGGTATATATGTCTGTGGTGTCCTTGACTGGTTACATAGCACAGGATATCTTAGTTTGGAACCAGGATACGTGACTGTTTTATTTGTATCATCATCATCATCATTATCATCAGGCTATATTAGTCTACTGCTGGACATAGCCCTCCCCTAATGAGCGCCATAGCGCCCTGTCTTCAGCTTGCCGCATCCAGCATCTGCCTGCAGTTTTTCGCAGATCGTCATCCCACCTGGTTAGAGGGCATCATTGTTAATGTATTGTTTATGTCTAGTAGTCTAGTCAACATGAAATAGGTAGGCTTTATCGACGAAATTTTTATATAGTCTCCGAAAATTACGTCAAGGTATCATTTGATTCAGAATATTATGTAGAAAGTTTAAGGAAAAGAACGCTTAAGCTCTTAGCGCTACTTTCAGGGCTCTGTAAAAGTGATAAATATTATAGATACGGTTCTGGGAGGTAGAACTTTTTTTTGGGAAATTGCCTGCTCTTTTCAGATCTTTTTCGAATTTCGAATATCTTTGATAGTTTTTGAGATATTAAAAAAAACCAAACCCCTAATTTTTATTTAAATAAATTGTTTATAACTTTTGCAATTTTTATCGGCCCCTTAAACTTTTTACATAATATTCCGAATCGAATGACACCTTGATCGTAATTTTTGGAGACTACAAAAATTTCGTCTAAAGAGGTACATGTTGACTAGACTATAGTGCCTACGAAAGTTTTAGTCAGAAAAAAAAAATAGAACCTCTTTATAATATTAGTGCAGATAGGCTTGGTGCATACTAGGAATCAAACCAAAGTCTCACGAATAAGAGAACCGAAAAACACTCCGCGTCACTACAGGCAAATGTAAAAATAACCACCTCCTATTACAATTGAGCAAAACGCAGACTGTTAGTGTTGGCTTCAAGACAAATCAATTTAACTGGCTAGAACGTTTGTTGACACGAGACACCTTCCGTTCTTTTTCTGTGGCTAAAATTAAGCAAAGTGATAATTGGCACCCTCGTTGCAATCACTTGTGAATCTATTCATATTTTTGGAAAAGTACAGCATAGTACGCACACCAGGGACTAGCTTCTCCTAATGCAATGAAAGCTGTATGAACGTATCGATATCATTTCATTGCCACTTCAAGTCAACCGGAGCACGTGTTTTTAATTCCATTTATCAATATCCAAGTCTGTGCCCGTTGGTTGATAAAAAAAAATATGGGTCTAAAAATAATAAATATAAGATATATCAACGCGAGCTGGTAGCTACTTCGGTCAGCGCATCAGCCTGGCCATTCAGAGAGGGAATGCTGCCAGTATCTTGGGAACTCTCCCCAACGGCAGCAGTTTAGAGACGATTTTTTTATATTTAGGTAGTATTTAGTTTATTATTTTATATTTAGTTTAGAAATTAATTATCTACTTGTACATTATATCGCCTATGTTAATTAAATTCAATGTTCGTAAAATAAAACAATTATGTATTATTGCGGCCTTAATAAATACTAGACAGTATTTTCTTCCGGCCTGTCTGAAGATAAGACAGTACAAGTTTTACAAAGTGTTATTAAATTACCGCCAAACTGCGACCAGAGTGCGTATACTGAGTTTTGTCATTCACTTTCGATAGCGAGAGCGTTTGCGATTTGCATAGGAGTGACAAAGAGACAACTAGGTGGCGCGCTCTGTCACTCCTATACAAACTGCAAACGCCCTCGCTATCGAAAGTGAATGAAAAAACTCAGTATAAGCACCCTGTTCCTTAAACGAATTTTTAACAGACTTCAAAAAAAGAGGAGGGTTTCAGTTCGTCGAGATATATTTTTTTATGTATGATCCCCCTATTACGAGTTTAGAAAATTCTTTTTGTTTGTTTTACTTCACAAATGGTCAAGTTAGGATCTGATGATGGGATCGATCGATCCTGGAGAAATCGAGAGAACTCTTCAAATATCACCACTTCCGGTTATCTGTCAAGCAGGACCTATACTGATTTGCTCCATCGAATTTAACGACAAATAGTGATTAAAAGTACCTGAAAAGTGAAGTGCTGCTGCTGTTTTTGTGCCACAACAACGGGAGGGCCAGGTAGGACATAAAACACTCACTGTCACCATTCCACGGCCTAAAAACTTGATCACGAGAGCCTTTACCAACTGTAACGGCTTCATCTTCAAAATCCAGCCCCAAACCGTGGCCAATAAGCGTAAAGTAGCTTATGACGTGAAAAACATCACTACCGGCCGGCACGATTAATCACCTCTGGCGACGTTTGTTTTGACACCTATCAGCTGTGTCCACAGAATACTGTACCCGTTGTGGCTGCGTTCAAATATTATAGTAGTCCGAGTGTGATCGATTAAGAATCGAATTAATCGAGTGGAGTTTTTTTGGTTGGTTTTACTGCTTTGTCGCTTGCATTGAAGATGCCGACCTTGGCGTGCGCGGCCTGCCCCAACCCCATAACTAACAAAAAAATTCTCAACTGCGCAGTCTGTCTTGACACATACGATTTGCTTTGCGCAAATGTCTCCGATGAAAGCTTTAAGGTTATGTCTCGAGAAGATAGGGATTCCTGGACTTGCGACATGTGCCGAAGCAAGCTTCCCGAGGGTAGCAATTCGAACACCCCTCTACGCCTGCGATCTGACAAAACATCCTTGGCATCTAACAGCAACGACGTCTCGAACGTGACTGTTCGGGCTAAGGCGGGCGGACTTAGCATGAAATCTCAGCCTGTCGCCTCGTCTCCCGTCGTCCAACCCATGCAAGATGCCCAACTGTGCGCACTCGTACGTGCTGAGATTACACGTGCCCTTGAAACAGAGCTGCCGAAAATTCTTAACAACTCGTTATCAACAAAGCTTGCTCCTATTCAACAGGATCTAATCGAGATAACAAAGTCCATTGGATTTTTGGATAAAAAATATGATGATATCATGGCTCAGCTGAAATCAAGGGAAGATGAGATGAGGGACCTCAAAGCTACCAATACGCATCTACAAGCCACAGTCAAAGACCTCTCTAGCCGTTTGTCTAACCTGGAACAGAATCTTCGGGAAGCCAACATAGAGATTCATGGTCTACCTGAATTTAAAACGGAAAATCTATCTCAGACCATAATGCAAATCGGGACAGTTGTCTCACAGCCCATACAGGACGGTGATATTTTGTCATGCTTTCGCGTTGCTAAACGCGACAATACCAGCAAGCGCCCACGCACAGTGGTGGCTAAATTCCGCAGTGCTAGATGCCGTGATTCCATATTGGCTGCTGTCGCGAAGTACAACAAAGATAGTCATCATGAGAAACTGAATACTGGCTGTATTGGTATCGGTGGCGAAAAAATACCAATTTACATCAGTGAACACTTGTCACCTGAGAAAAAGTCACTACAGGCTGCTACTAGAATAAAGGCTCGGGAATTATCATACAGATTTGTGTGGGTGAGGAACGGCAGGATACACATGAGGAAGACTGAGGCCTCTCCAGCTATCCCCATCCATAACATGGACTGTCTTAATCGTGTGCAGTAGTATATTACTCCTACGTGTATTTTTTCCATGTAAATTGCTTTATCTGTTAAATATGTTTCGTATATATTATCAGAATGTAAGAGGAATGAGAACCAAAACTAGTGCCATTTACAAAAAATATCTTACAAGACAATTATGACGTGATAATTTTCACTGAGACTTGGTTAAATTCCGATATCTCGGATAGCGAGTTCGTAGACGCTCGATACCAAGTTTATCGTCGCGACCGACAACAGTCTGGTCATAAAAGTGGGGGTGGAGGTGTATTGATTGCTGTATTGAAGGATGTTAAGTCTATTAGAATGAAAAACTGGGATAGTGACTGTGAGGATCTATGGTTAACACTTGAGCTCATTATTAACAAAAAACCGTTGCGTTTGGGTCTCTGTGGTGTGTACTTACCTCCTCCGGTTAACATACATTCTTTGAATACATTTCTAGATAATACTAGTGAAGTCCTTAACGAGATTGACAACGTCCTTATTGTGGGAGATCTCAATTTAGGGTTTATATCCTGGACTCTGAACAAAGATGATGGTGTCCTGTCTCCTGATACCAATGCGCTTAATAATTTGGGTCACGCTCTGACTGATTTCGCCGCAGTCTCAGGATTGAATCAGTACAACGGAATCAAGAATACTCTTGACCGTACTCTCGACCTGGTGCTGTGTAGTTTGCCTTGTGAGGTCACTAAATCAGATAGTCCAATTAGCAGACTAGACCACCATCATCCACCGCTAGATATCTCATTCAATTTCTTGTCGGGCCGGATGCTCTCGCCGGTTCCTCGCACGGATTTTAATTTTCATAGGGCAGACTATGCACGTATGCTTCAGGACCTCAACGCTGTTGACTGGGCTGTGCGTTTTGGTGATTGCAGTGATGTCAATCAAATGGTAGAAAGATTTTATGAATCAATAAATAAAATAATTGAAAGTCACGTACCTAAAAGAAAACGTCGACCTCAGGCTTACCCACAGTGGTTCACAAAAGATTTGATTTTGCTTCTTAAAGAGAAAGAAAAGCTTAGAACTAAATACCGCAAATACAAAAATCCTCGTGACCGCCTTGAATACGAAATTCTGCGAGCACGCTGTGGCAAGCTGTTTGGCAAGTGTCATAGTGACTATATCCATAACATTGAAAGCAGCATGAAAAATAACCCTAAGTTATTCTGGAGCTTCGTGAAAAGCCAGCAACATACTACATCTAACATACCTTCTGAAATGAAATTAGATAACGCAACGGTCACTGGTGGTAGTATGATTGCTGGCACATTTGCCGCTCACTTCCAATCAACTTTTGGCTCTGCTTCGAGCGCAGGTATGGATGTGGCACCGACATTAATTTCTCCTTCTGCAAATATTCTTTCATCGGTTAAGCTCGACGAAAGAACAATACTCAAACACATGAAAATAATAAATATCAATAAAGGTCCCGGACCTGATTGTATCCCTCCCATTTTTGTCAAACGATGTTCCTCTGCCCTATCATTTCCCCTTAAAGAAATTTTCAATAAATCCCTAACAAGCGGGATTTTTCCTGAAGCATGGAAGAAAGCCCGTATAGTTCCTGTCCACAAAAAAGGCAACACGGAATGTATTCAGAACTATAGACCTATCTCAATTTTAACTTGTTTTTCTAAGTTATTTGAATCGGTCGTGAAACCAATCGTAACTGCACATACTCAACACTTAATCAGCTTGAGGCAGCACGGTTTCCGTGAAAGACATTCAACTGTCACAAATCTCTCTGCTTACGTCTCTCACTTAATGAAAAGCGTTGATAGTGGTCGCCAAATTGATTCAGTATATACAGACTTTAGTGCTGCATTTGATAAAGTAAGTCATGGTATTCTCTTGACAAAACTTCGCGAACAGTATGGTTTTACGGGACAGATACATGCATAGTTTGACTCTTATTTGAGGAACCGTCCCCAATCAGTAGTAATTCACGGATATCAGTCTGAATCCTATATAGCTTCCTCCGGAGTTCCTCAAGGTTCCTTGCTGGGTCCGGTCCTTTTCGTCCTTTTTGTCAACGATATAGTATCATGCGTCCACCACAGTAGTTGCTCATTATACGCGGATGATATGAAGATATTTAAGGAAGTCATAGACTCTTCCGACGTCCTAAAATTGCAGTCCGATTTAGACAGAGTAGCAGTTTGGTGTTCTATTAATCGCATGGAGATGAATGCCCTTAAATGCCAGCACATTAGTTTTACTAAAAAGAAAAATCCAGTCGATTCCGATTACTATATTAATGGAGAGCAGGTTAGTCGGGTTAATGAGGTTCGTGACCTGGGCATAATCCTGGACTCGACTCTCAGTTTCGTTCCACACATTGACCATATCATCGGCAGAGCGGCCAAACTACTGGGATTCATTAAACGCTCAACGAAGGATTTCAGATCTGCTGGCACCAGAATTGCTATTTTTAATGCCCTAATCCGCAGCATATTAGAATATGGAGCAGTTATCTGGAATCCTCTTTATGCCACCCACTCCACGCGCATAGAGTCGATCCAACGAGCTTTTACAAGACATCTCGCGTTTGTGTCTCCGGGAATTAGTCATAGATCCTCATACGACGCCAGACTGAATCACTTCAACATGTTGCATCTGTGGAAGCGTAGACAGATGCAAGATTTGATATTCCTACACAACCTAATCAATGGCCGGGTAGCATGTGAGGATTTACTTGAACATATTGATTTTAGAGTTCCGAGGCCTAACTCCAGACTGAAACAGTCAGCCGTTTTCTCTTTACCTATCTGCAGAACTAACGTAGGCGTCAATGCACCATTGAATAGAATGCTCCGAACTTACAATGAGTGCTGGAGTGAATTAAATTTGGATATTTATCATGACAGCCTTGGCACATTTAAGTCTAAATTAATTCTTAAAATCTGAAAGATAAATTGTATAAAATTTCTTAATTGCATGCAAAATCTGTACTATCGCTATGTTACAACATTTTGATTGTAATTTAAAGCTATGTACCTAAGTACCGTCCTAAATGTTTACAAATGCTGTGTATACCTTTAATTGGCATAATCGCTAGCCCTAAGTCACATTTATTATAAGTTTTGTTATGTTTGCGTGCTTGCTGTTGGTGTACCTAATAAAATAAATAAATAAAATAAATAAATTTTAAATGCACACTTAAAGCGATTTGGGTATTTTTATAGTGACTCAGGCATTTGCTACCAGAATACAAAATTCCACAAAGTCGCAGTGATTTCACAAACAATCGAAAATATTATTTTTAGTAAAAAATAAAAAGAGACTTCACAGCGCTACAGCACTAAAAGCAGAGAGAACTTTGTAGAAATATATTTTGGAGTCGGTGCCCTAAATGTATGTGATATCTCGTAATTTGGCACCGGCGTCGAACTAACATTTTACAATACTTACATAAAATTTAAAGGTTATTATGGAAAAAAAACTATTTTCAGATTTTTGCATATTTCAACAAACCGTTGAAATGAGAAATAAGAAGTAAACACATAATTTCAACGCAAAGAACATACATACAACATAATTATCAATGGTTCCCTAGGCTGAGACACAGAAACACATATTTTTCAAGATTAAGATCCATTGAAATTTTGCCTAGCAACCTAGCAAATTTTTGGTGAGCCTATGGGCTTACCAAAAATTCGATTCTTCGTGTTTGATTCTTCTTTTCAAAGTCATAACACATCTGACTAAACAGATTTTTAGAAACAAAATGTTTTTCGACATAATGTATCAGAGTGCTCAGTGCGAGTTTTTTCATTCACTTTCGATAGCGAGAGCGTTTGCAATTTGTATAGGAGTGGCAAAGCGCGCCACCTAGTTGTCTCTTTGTCACTAATATACAAATTGCAAACGCTCTCGCTATCGAAAGTGAACGAAAAAACTCGCACTAAGCACTCTGACCTTCGCGAACTGAAGCAAAATTGAATTGTTACCTATAGCTTTCCGGGAAGTCTATGTTTATCCGACATTGTCACATTTCTCATACGTATAGAGCAAAGCGTGTCTAAATTAAGATAAGGCATAGCATCCATCAGGCGGCCCGGATCAAAGCGACTCAGTGTCCCGTCAACTTGGAAATCCGCATGTACACGTTGACCACAGTGGGCTCACTGCATAGTTGTCCGATGTTCGTTTTCTTGGTCTAAATGTAATGTACACACTTAACTTTCAACGTAAAAGTATAAGATATATCTCCCGCTGCAGAGTACACTTCTTTTTCTCGCAGAGGGAGATTCTCTCCATTTTATTTATAAGTGTTTAAAAATTCTTAAATAATAAAAAATATACCTACTGTTCTCTGGCATCTGGGATATAGAAATATACGAACATTTTTAGGGGTTTTTTATTTTAAGTATGATAAGCGTTGGCAGCTGAGCAACAACTTTAAGCAGATTTTAATTTTACTTTAAACATAGGTACTGTTACTATTTATTGTACAGTTGTTTCTTTATCTTATTAAAAAACAATTAAATTAATGTTGGGAAGATCTATCAAAGATCTAGCAAATATAATAGGTGTTGATTTGTAAAGTAGCATCCTACTAAGTAGGTACCTGTTGTGCCCATATGTGACAGGGTGAATGTGCATACACATATAATTCTATCCCATAGCAGAGACTAACCCCTCTCCCATGGTGTCAGACTGACCAGTGTTTATGTCAGTAGGTTAAATCCTATAATTTTACTTTTCCGTTGTCAATGACTTCATATATCAGCACAAAGCTGATTCAGCCTTTTGTGGCAACCTAGACACACCACAGACTACATCTATGGTTTTATTTTATTTTATTTGTTTTTCGGTCTCTTGCGTCGCATATATATTGAATCGCTCGTAGCCTGGGCTGCCTGAGTGATCTTAAACGATCACTAAGGTTAAGCAACATACGGCACGTTCAATCCATGGATGGGTCACCGTCTATGACTAACGCTAGTGGCATTTTTTCCGAGCGATTCCGTGCTTCGCAAGGTACGTTAAGCAGTTGGTGCCGGCTGCCGTCGATAGATGGCAGTCGTTAAGCCAAGTCAGAGGCCTTAGGGCGGCTTGAAAACTTCTGACAGTAAGACCAGCCACTAGTCTTACAAGCCCCCACCAATCCGGACTTGGCCTCCGTGGTGGAGTATGGCCTATACCTTCCTCAGGGAAGAGACCCGTGCCCCTCGGTGGGGACATAATGGGTTGATGACGATGCTTGATTTTTTTATTTTGTTTCTGTGATGTGGCAGTGGGTGGGGCACATAGTACGCAGAACTGATGGTCGATGGGGCCGAAAAGTTCCTGAATGGAGGCCACACATTGGCAAGCGCAGCGTAGGACAACCCGCCACAAGATGGACAGACGATCTCATCCAAGTGGCAGCAAGTGGTGGCTGGATGCAAGCCGCTTCCAACCGGTCTTTTTGGAAATCCATGGAGGAGGCCTATGTTCAGCAGTGGACTGAATGATGATGATGGGGTGTCTTATTGGTATAAAAAAATTTTGACCTCCCTCCCGGACCGCGAAAGCGTACGGACGTGTCCGCTGTGAGCCATTGCTTATTAACTTAAACGAAAATCGACTACTCATAAAATCATAGAAAGAAAGGGACATATCAAAATTAGAATAAGACGCAAAGAAAAAGTCGCCTCCTGCGTGTGTCGGTGATCGGTGAGCAAGTTTGAATTTTCTACTAGTGAGATAAAACAACCAGCAGAGCTAGAACCCCGATCGGCCTTACTCTACGCGAGTGGCGGTCTCAACTTGCGTTGGACTCCTAACAACAAACGCAAACTCCGACCACGTAAACTGCGGACCTATTTTTCTGATTGACGCCTCCCTGATTCTCGTCGTTTAACATGACTCCAACGAAGTCGATGCATTCCTCTAACCCCAACCTCACGAGTGATGAACTGAATGAGCAAAATACACCTATTGGTCCTACTGATTATATTAAACGCTTCAAGCGACGAAGACCTGAGGACGATTGTTCTGTTCACTTGCAACACTTTAAGGAAGAAATGAAGTTAATGCTTACTTCTATGTTCGACGATTGGAAGAGTGATATTAATAACAAACTCTCAAGCCTCCATTCCGGGATCCTGGAGCTGAAATTACAAACTCAAGAACTCCAAAAGTCAAACACAGAAATTGAGAACTCCCTCCAATTTATTAATTCCCAGTATGAAGACATCATTACTAGAGTGAGCGTTTTGGAAGACGGGTCGAGCGAGTATAAACTGAAAATCCAAACCTTGGAAGATAAGATAGAAGATATGCAGCGCCAATTGCTAACAAACATGGTTGAAATACGAAATGTACCGTGTAAAGGAAAGGAAAGTCCAGAAGATCTGCTAAAACTAGTTCTAGACACTGCGGAGACTCTGAGCGTCGAAATAGCTCCGACCGACCTTCGAGAAATTCGCCGCCTTCCTGGAAAACCGGAAAACAAAAAACCTATCATAGTGAGTTTCTCAACTGTATTACAGAAAAATAAAATGATCAGAGCCGCCAAGGATTTCAACGCCAGAAATAAATCTTCCAAACTGAGTACATCTCACATAAAAATTGAGGGCCCGTCAGTCCCAATTTATGTGGCCGAACACCTGACTCTGAAAGCACGCAGACTATACTTCCTCGCAAGAGAACTAACTAGGGATAAGCTCTTCAGATACTCCTGGACATCTAACGGCAAAGTGTTCCTGCGCAAAGACGACGGTACTCCACTGATAACTATAATTGAAGAACACCAGCTCAAGGACCTTAGGAGGACTTCCACCGAATGACTAAATTGTGTATATTTGCTTGCTCTTGCCGTCATGGTAATTCCTAGGTTATTTTCTATGCTTTATAACATTGCATGCGTCGACCCTAAGTCGATTACACTGTTTACTGTAATATTCTTATCTAAAACCACTACATGTAACTTACAATACTGTTCAATGGCCTTGCCAGCCTATTCTGACACCAAACCCACAACAAAGATAAGCTCATTATATGACACACATAATCAACTGAACAAACATACAACACTTATACGTGCTTACCTCACTCAATCCCTAATTTTACTAATATCTCGTATTCAATACACTCTGGACTCTCTTAAAATCCATCGTGGCACTCACGATACTCAACCTGGCCGCCTTTATATTAACTACACCGATATTATCTTTAGAAATGGCGTCTGATAAAACTATCTCAGCTGAAATAGATACATTTTCTGTAGCCTCTGCAATAACATGTAGTCCCGAACAGTGTCATTCAATCGTTAGCGAAAATAAGTAACACCTCAAAGTAATAACTCAAAACATTCGTAGCATATATAAAAACCTACCAAGCTTTGAAATCCTACTCTCTAGATTGTCCTTTATGCCTGATATTATTATATTGACTGAATGCTGGCTAGATAATAATAAGCACCCTCCACCATCATTGGGTAACTTTAAGCAGTCTTTCTCTCTAAATTACTTAAACCAAAATGACGGTTTGGTTGTGTATACAAATCCTGGATTAGATTGCAAGATTGAAGAGCCAATAATCAAGGACGCCAACTGTATGTCTATAAAAATCGAATCTGATACAGTCATCTTAGCTATTTACCGCTCCCCCTCATTTAAAGATCTTTCCACTTTTTATAACTCTCTGTCGGATCTACTTAACTCGCTCAAAACTTTCCAAAATGTTATAATAGCTGGTGACCTAAACATCGATATCAAACCCAATAGCCATGATGCCAATACTCCATCGTACTTAAATTTCATTAGTGAACATGGTCTTCTTCCGGGACATACTTACCCTACTAGAGGCCCCAACTGTCTAGACCATATTCTTCTAAATTGCAAAAATTACGGAAAAGTGGCTGTCCTTAATACTTCCCTGACCGATCACCAGGCCGTCGTACTTATAATAGAAACCAATCTCAAGGCAAATAAAACTCGACCAATGTATACAAAACTTAACATTGACCAAGCTGTCCTCCAATTAGAAAACACTGACTTCTCGACAGTCATAGATTGCGCAGACCCCAATCTAGCCACTGAAAATTTTGTTAATATATTAAAAAACGTAATTAACATAAATACCCAAACTCGATCTGTCCCGTCTAAAAGACGTATATTAAAACCATGGATAACACCAGGTTTATTAAAATGTATACAATCGGGACGAAATGCAAAAAAAACTGAAAAAGTCTCCAAATAATAATATTCTAAAACTTACCTACTCCAGATATAGAAATTTTTGTAATAAATTACTAAAGAAACTAAAAAATGCCTTTGAAAGAAACGAATTAGAGAAAGCTTCGAATAACTCAAAAAATACATGGAAACTTGTAAAAGACTTCATTGGCCAGAATAAGGCAAAAACTTTTTCCGAAGAATTACTGCGTGACAATGACAATGAGGTAACCATAAATAATATTAATAATTTTTTTGGAACAATAGGCGAACAATTGGCCCAATCTATTACTAATAATCGCCTACCCTCTTTTAAAGCTGCCAACTTACCACCATTTTTGGATAAATCTTTTGCTTTGCTTGATGCCACCGATTCAGAGATAGAACGGACCATAAAAAGTCTTAAAACTGACTGCGCAAATGGTTGGGACAATATCCCTTCTTTACTTATAAAACAGGCTAGCAAAACCCTTGTCCCGTTATTAACAAAAATCTTTAATCTTTGCTTTGAACGTGGTGTTTTTCCCAAAGTATTGAAAAGATCTCTCATACACCCAATCTACAAGGATGGCGATAGGGACAGTGTGAATAACTATAGGCCAATCTCAGTGCTCCCTGCTCTCTCCAAAATACTAGAAAAAATTCTAAACAATAGGCTTGTTGATTTTTTGGAAGAAAACAACATAATTTCTTCAGCTCAGTTTGGCTTCAGATCAGGCTTGTCTACTGAGGATGCAGTTAAACAATTAATGGAACGTATAACATCGAGTATAGATAAAAAGTCTAAATGTTTAACAATATTTTTGGACTTGAAAAAGGCCTTCGACACTGTCTCTATCCCCATCCTTGTGGAGAAGATGGAAAGGATAGGTTTTCGTGGAGTAAATATATATAGGGACTATCTTATGGATAGAGAACAACGTGTTAAAATTGGGGACGTGATTAGCAATGACGTTCCTATCAGTTTCGGCATACCACAGGGCAGTATTCTCGGTCCGAGCCTTTTCCTTATGTACATTAACGATCTCTGCCAACTCGATCTTACTAATGGAAAAACCTACTGTTTTGCAGATGATACTGCTCTTGTATTTTGTGGGAACACCTGGAATGAGACGTATACTATAGCTGAAAAGGGTCTCCATAAAGTAGCACATTGGCTTGATTCTAACCTTCTGTCCTTAAACTTGGAAAAAACCAAATATCTTGCATTTTCTTTGAGGAAGGCCTCTGAACCACCGAGCAGCCTTACAATAAAGCTACACACATACAATGAAAATTACAAGCACTGTAACTGCTCAACTATTCAACGAACAGACAAAATTAAATATCTAGGGGTATTAATTGACGACAAATTGACTTGGAAGCCACATATTGACTTAGTTACTATGCGAGTCCGAAAACTTATATGGGTTTTTAAGCGATTGCGACATATAGCCGACCTAAAAGTATTAAAAAAAGTCTACTATGCTTTGTGCCATTCAATAACTACGTATTGTATCCCTATATGGGGAGGTGCATGTAAAACATTTATTATACATCTAGAAAGGGCACTGCGGTCAGTGTTAAAGGTTATGACCTTTAAGCCGTACAGATTCAGTACAACAATATTATATAGTACTTGTAATCTCCTCTCCGTCAGACAAAGATATTCTCCGCATAGTCTTACGTCACCACTCATCTCTAACGTTTGATCCTAACCTATCGTTGACTAAACGTCGGCATGACATTGTATGCAAGATTCCCAGAAGCAGCACTACATTTATTCAAAAACAGCAATACTTATTGGGTCCTTACCTCTACAACAAACTTAACCGCATTCTAACACTGTACCCTATGAATAAATTTAAATGTAAAAATGCGTTGCGAATGTACCTGTCTGGGCTAAACTATCACGAGACTGAGTCAATTATGAGAGTATTAGCTTAGTACAATTACTAGTAACTTAAATCTACCCGTATTAAGTTCACGCATAATTTATAGGAACTATATAATAACGTACCATCGATATACCCGTTTACCTATTTAACTTACTTAGTGGCCTCGCAACCCGATCCCAAGATACACCTAACTATCGTAGGGCTAAGCAGGTTGCATAACTGGTAAGTAATTACAACAATAATAACTATCAAAATACGAACCTTTACTAACTTTTGTGTGTAGGTATTATTAGCTTAGTGGCCTCACAAGCCGATCCCAAGATACCTATCGTAGGGCTAAGCTCCATATTTATTCACATACACGCTTGACACACCTCGAGTTATGTGTGTATACACACACACACACACACACACACACAGACAGGCACACACTCGCATATTCAGATACTCATACTCATACACACACACATACATAGCGACACTCATCCATGTATAAGACAGTACTTAAGCAAGAAAATTAATTTAAAGACAACATAATTATAAAAATCTAAAACCTCAATTTGTATTAGGTTCACACCTTAAGGTGTCAACTTGTTGCGTCGGCTGGATCGCTTAATCAGCCTTACTTTCTAAGTAAATATTGATTGAGTGATTTAACTGCAATGCAACACTGAACACTTAGGCGAAGTTCGAAAGTTTAGTGGTTGTTTTAAACGTATCTTGTTAATGCGCTCATCGCGTAACGCGTCAAGATACCTACCCACATTTTGTTTCCTATATTAGTTGTACACTCGGGAGTGAGGCTGGTATTCACAACACAGGTTTACTGCCTACCGTGAATACCATTCTACACTAACTACCTATGAACTAATAATAACTATGTACCGACCTATTAATGTAACATGTATCTTGTTAAATTGGATCAATAAATATCATATCATATCATATCATAAAAAAAGTTTTTCTGCTTCTTCTACTTCTACACTAACTTCATAGTGCGTAGTCCGTGAACGGACTGCGTCACTTATTCCCGTCAAGAAATGTATTCTCCGCTCGACATATCAAAGGAATCCGTATTTCAATCATACACAAGCGTCACACTGAATGAATATTTTACCCTAACTCTTTGTCTGTCCACGAATACCCTGACAATTGAGAAGATAGCTTGTAATCTAGGGTTAGTGGCAGGATTTAGTTCGTATTTGCCGTTGATAAGTCAGTTTAACGCTGACTTAGCGGGCACCTAATCCTGTGGGAACTCTGTTAAGCAGCATTTAGCTAGTCTATATGCACAGCTAAGTACCAATTATACCATTTTTACAGTCTTACAGCACGTCAACCTACACATTTTAGTTGCAAAGTCGCCCGTAATGCAACGGAGTAGAGTGCATGGGTGTATACCATGTGTGCTGTCGACTGTACCAATTGGCCGGCAATTATTGTACTCTTAAATAAAGATTATTTGCTATGAAAACGTGTCAATCAAGTTACATAGAATAAAGACATGCATTTTTGATAGAAATATAGGATACATTAGGCCTAACATGTTCTGCTGATACCAGCGTACAAATTTGAGTGGACGGAAAATCTCGGCGCGGTTTTTGTTATTTAGCTTTAGAAATAAATACATACATTAAATATGGACTTTATATTATATAGACATTAATTTCATATTAAACGCCCTTGTACATAATATGTTAGTGCAACAAAGAATTTTAATACTAATTAATATATTTACTATGGTAATTTTTTTTTAAATTATTGCGTTAACATTATATTGTAAATGTTAAATAGATTATAAATATTTTAAAGTTTATCATGACGTTTGTGTAGCACTAAATATATTGAGTAGGGAATTAGACAGTTACGAGATTGCATTGGAGTGCGTAATATAGAAACTGAAAGTGAAGATCCCAGAACAAAATGGCACTTCTAGATGTTGTATGGATTTACTGTTGGACGTATCAGCCCTCTATCACGATCAGAATATTAGGTCAGCGGTTCTCAAACCTTTTTGTTAACGAAGCCCTTTTGGAAAGCGAAATACTTGACGGAACCCTACAGTAATAAAAATGCTTTAAAACATTTAGTATCTATTAAGAAGCATAATAATTATAATAGTACAATGTAACGTTACTACTAATAATTGTTCTGTTGTGGGTGGCGGCTATGTTCGGCTGCGCTGTGTGATAAACAACGTCAAAACGTTTTGATATTTTTTTCTAAATTCTTGCGGAACCCCTAGGGTTCCGCGGAACACACTTAGAGTATGGCTGAACTAGGTTGACCCTGTAGTAGCCCTGATGTCATACGAGGGCTGCTACTTATGTATGCGGAATAGAAAAAATAAACAAATGTATATGGCTAAATATGCTTTTATTGTTTTTCAAAGTATTCTCCACTATGATCTATGCACTTTTGCATTCGATGAAACCAATTTGTAAAACACTTTTTCCACTCTGATTGAGGTATCTCCAAAACGTGCTGTTTGAACACATCTACGGCATCTTCACGGGTCGAAAATCGTTGACCACGTAATTTATTCTTTACATTTGGGAATAAATAGAAATCATTGGGAGCCAAATCAGGGCTGTACGGTGGATGACCCATCAATTCTATTTTTTGACCATCCAAAAATGTAGTTGTTTCCTGAGATGTATGACAGCTGGCATTGTCATGGTGAAGTATGATTCTGCGTCGCTGGTTGTTTTGGCGTATTTCTTCAAATACTTCCGGCAAACAAATGGTCGTGTACCACTTCGAATTAACCGTTCTGCGATTCTCCAGTGGTATTGTAGCCACATGGCCATTAATACCAAAAAAGCAGGCCACCATTTGCTTTACAGTGCTTTTTGCACGAGCCACTTTCGTAGGGTTCGGCTCATTTTGAAACACCCAAACTGTTGATTGTTGTTTAGTTTCGGGATCGTACGCGTAGATCCAGGATTCGTCACCTGTTTAGATATTATAAATAGATTTTGAGTCGCCTCCGTTGAATTTTTTTAAGGTTTTCTTGAACCATTCGACGCGAGCATCTTTTTGATCCTGAGTTAAGTTGTGCGGGATCCAACGCGAACAAATTTTTTTTACAGACTAATGTTCATGTAATATCCTATGAATGCTCGTCATACATATGCCCAGAATAGCCTCTATCTCGCCATACGTAACATGGCGGTCTTGCATTGTTAGTTTTCGCACAGCTTCAATATTTTGTGGCACAACCACCGATTTCGGGCGACCTCCTTTAACTTCGTCCGTGAGCTTACTGCAAACGCGATTTAACTCACTAAACGCAGTCGTTTTTGACGGAGCTTCACCAGCAAAAGTCGAAGTTAATTGATCTACGCACTGTCGTTGCGTTAAACCACGTCGAAAATCGTAATAAATCATAGCACGAATATTTTCACGAGTGAGTTCCATTTTTCCAGCGATATGACATTTTAAACCCAACAAAAACAAAACACTAACGTATACAAGAGAAAAATATTAGCGGCCAGTATTTAAAAAAAGAACGAATTTGACTATGGAGGTCAGACATTGCGTTTAAAATTATTGGAATCCCAGATTCCGCATACATAAGTAGCAGCCTATGTAAGACCATCAAAAATCTATTATAATAAAAATGGATTGCTGTTCGTTAGTCTCACTAAAACTCGAGGACGTCTGGACCTATTTGGCTGATTTTTGGTTTTGTATATTTCTAGAATTCCAGGGAAGGTTTGAAAGGTTTAAAAATTACGAAAACTTTTGCGGTACGAAGTTTGCCGAGACAGCTAGTCTCTTATAATAATTTGATTCCGATCTAATTTTGCGGGTAACTATTAATTGACTAACCATTTAAACTCTTTGACAAGAGCTAACTCTTGGAGAAACCGACCGTCAAACATACGTGTAGATTCTTTCTCAAGCCTAATTTTTATTTAAATACCGCTCTAGACACTAACAAACACTTAAGACGTTTTACGACCTGGCCCGGGGCCAAGGCATTCAATTCAGAGTTTAAAAATACAATTTTCAGAACGCATCACGCGCATCTGTTATAAATTTTATATTCGGAGGGCCCTTTGTGCTTTATGGCTTCTGTTATTGTTATTTATGTTAGATAACATAAGATGAAGCGAAAGTGATTTATTAGGATCGTGGCAGGTGGCATCCGTGATCTCTGCCTACCCCTCTGGGGTACAGGCGTGAGCATATATATGTATGCATAAGATAGGAATCTTATTCATTTTACACACCAGAACAGGGACGCAGTAACAGGGACAAACTGTTGCTAAAGACCGACCGACCGGAGCCGAGTATATATTATTAAGCGTTCCGATCAACTGAGGCCGAGTATAACAATTCAGCGTCACTAATCAACTGACGCCGAGTAAGTACCTATGTATATCCGATTCAGCGCCAACTGTCGACTGAAACCGATTATACCCGATTCAGAGCCACCAATCGTCTGCCGCCGAGTATATCCGATTCAGCGCCACTAATCGTCTGACGCTGAGTTCATCCAATTCAGCGTCACCAATCGACCGCGTCCGAGTATAGTCGATTCAGCGTCACCAATCGACCTACACCGGGTATACCCGATTCGGCGCCACCAATTGACTGACGCCGAGTATATCCAATTCAGCGTCATCAATCGACTGACGCCGAGTCCCACTCAGCGTCATTAATTGACTGACGCCGAGTATATCCAATTCAGCGTCATCAATCGACTGACGCCGAGTATATCCGACTCAGCGTCATTCATTGACTGACGCCGAGTATAGTCGATTCGGCGCCACCAATCGTCTGACGCCGAGTATATTCGATGCAGCGTCACCAATCGACTGACGCCGAGTATACCCGATTCAGCGTCACCGATCCAAGCTTGACGCTTCAATTGCGTTAATAAGTGCAACGCAATCCGATAAACGACCTTAGACGACTGCCAAGTGTAACATTGTACTCAAAATAATAACATAATAACAGAATGACAAGAGAACCGATACCTTTAATAAAAAGTTTTTCTAGTAGAGACTCAGAGAATCGTCAAACGTATCGTTCCACGTTTTAGGGTTCCGTATCGCAAAAGGAAAAACCGATACCCTTATACGATCGCTTTGTTGTCTGTCCATCCGTCAGCTACTCATTCATTCCTGTTGACCTAGAAATATGAAATTCGGCAAGTAATATTGTCTCATACAACCTATACTTATACAGGAATAAATCTGAAAACTGTACATTTGTAATGAAAAATGAAAATGAATTTATTTTGTAACCAATAGGCGCATAGGCCTCTCTTCTCTCACGCTAAATCAGGTCCCTTGCCGGTCTCGTCCAATGTTTCCCAGCCGCCTTAAAAATCTGCCGATCTAACGATAACCAACGCATTCGACATTTTTTTGCGAAAATGAATTAGATACATACTCTGAGTCGCGTTAGCATCATCTATCTGGATCAATAGCTGATATTTTTATTAGTTTATGAGATATTGTTAAGCATACTAGTCTAGTAATAAACAGTTTTTGGTTTTTTAAGATACTCTAGGCTTTGGAATTTACAAAAATATAACTACATAGAAAATACATACCTGTATACATTTAAAATTTTCCAAATATATGTCTATTAATTTAGACGTGACTGGTAAAAGAACAAGAAAAATTATTGGCGCGTTTTTCTCGGCAATATCGTCGGTCCATCGGACATTGGGAGTACTAAGGCAGCCACTGTCTGGTGGCCAAGAACTGGGTCTCGATTCTGTTGGTGCATTATAGTATGATGACAGACACATACTGTAACAGTGACCCAGATACGTACATATAGATTCTGCTCCACCAGTTAGCGAACATGCTCGGGACGTTGAATAACTTACATTGAAAATTGATTGTTTTGTGTAAATAAATAAATATTTGCCAGCAAGAACATGTACGGCTAGGGCTGCCACTTTAAAGAAAACCAAAGCTCGAAGGTATCGGCCATTTCGTATACCTGGGACAAACAGTCCAATCAGGTAAGTCTAATATTGAGAAAAACTCGTCGAATCCAACTCGGATGGGCTGCGTTCGAGAAAATGAAACACATTTTCGCGTTCAAAATACCTCAGTGCCTCCAGACAAAGGTATGGTACCCACTGTATGTTGCCAGTGATGATTTATGTCGCTGAATATTGGGCCTCATCAGAAGACTAATGCTAAGCGTCCACTGCATCGGAGTCGGGGCGATCGCACCGTACGAGGCGTCGGCATTTACAAAATACCGAAAGGGTGCGTCCACTGCATTCGGATTTTCCGTCGGCAATATCGGTATTTTCAAAGCAATCGAGTTCGCCTGTGCACGTGTATTCGCAATGGAGGATATTGTTGTCATTAGTTGTTTGTTGTCAGCTAAGGAGGAGAAAAACAAAAGGAAACGAAAGATGTGGGTTCATAAAATAAACTCAAAAAGACCTATTTTCGGAGAATTTTATACATTATAATTATGATTTAGTAGAAGATGAAAAGAGATTTTTCGGGTACATTCATAATTATGTCCCGAACCAAATTCTTTGAACTTCACCATATTTTTCTATACCAAAATTATTTTCATAGTTTGTAAATATGGCCAAATCTAGCAAAAAGTGGCTAAAGTGACAACACTGATCGGGATCCGAAAAGCGCGTCGGCTGCGAATGACGTCATCGGAAGGAATATCGCACTCCGGCGCGGAAATGCCGATATAGAAATAGATATAGAAATCAAATTATTGATTTCATAGTATTGCGTGCACTGGAACGGCATTTCCGCGCTGGTGTTTATTTTCGGAGTTTTGAGTTTTTTAGCCCGGAGTGGTGGTAGCCCTATCCAAGTCCGTTGTCTAATTGGCTCAGTTCCAAATCAGCTTCTCTTATTGGTTCCAATATTACGAGGTGGCGATAGTATAATAGTTAAAACGGTTTCTTATAAACAAATTAGATTAAAATTTAGAATTTAGACTCTGGAGGAAATGAGCTTCTAAAAGAGTTGTTGCGTAAATATTATGTCTTATCGACATTGCGTTAATGGATATAGGGTGTGAAGATAAAAAATTGTCATAGTGAAGCAGTATTAAGCACACTTAATACGTAGTTTATTTTTTTAGTAACAGTTTACTCTCAAATATTTTAAAGTATGTTTAGTTTCTAGGCGATGTCTTTATTCACCTTGTAATAAAATGTAACGAAAATGTATTTAATATACAGGGTGTAACAAAATCCTCATCACATCCGAAAAGGGGGGGTTCTTTCTTTAAAATAGTATCTCCTTTACGGTTCTATTATTCCGTATTATTATTCGTATTTGCACCAACTACCCGTTTCTCTGTTTCCCTTAGCAATCTTTCCGTTACAAGGTTGTCTGAAAGAAATTGCTGTTAGCATTAAGACCGCCTATTGTATGTTTTTTAATTGTGAATTTTATTTGTCTCTTGTTTCTTGTGTGCAATAAAGAATATTCTTATCTTATCTATTTGTTAAAAAATACGGTCAAGAGTGAGGCGGGCTCACTCACCGAGGGTTCCGTACTCGCAGTTTTGTGCAATCATTTCCCGAACTTCAAAGACATTTTTTTTACGATTTAATCACAATTGTAACTACAAACGTACAGTTTTCAGATTTTATCCTGGATTTGTAGTAAAATACGATATTACTTGCAAACTTTCGCAGTTCTAGGACATCGAGAAGTACTCTATGACTTTTGATTCCCTTGAGTGTTAATATACACGTTTGCTTGCGGTACAAACAGCAATTCCTTTGAGTGTCGAAATATAATGTTATTTGCCGTATAAACGGCCGCATCTTTTATACATTAACTTAGTAGTTTAATTTTTTCTCAAATTCAAGAAACTGTAGACTTGTGTATTAAGTTTTATTTTCACTTGATATGAAGATATATACGTCTCCCCAGCTGGGGATCGAACCCGGGACCTCTTGCATGGTAAGCAGATGCGCTAACCGCTACGCCACAGAGGTCAATAAAATTACCCAAATTAAGAAGCCGTGTTCGATCTCAAAATGGGATTTCACTAGATCAAGATGGGAAAAATAAAATGGGATCTCTATTTAGTTGCTGGAGAGGGTTTGGGTAAATGATAGAATATTATAATTTTACGTACGCCCTACAAAACTGTAACTGGTTTCGGTGAATAGGAGAAAAACAGAAAAAGCAATTTGCGAGTGAAAGCTGTCAGTAGTACCTAGTGTTTCGTCAAAAGATGTAGAAAGTAGCAATGAAAATCCAAAATAGTGGGTGACGTAACTATAAATTTTGAGTTAAAAATTATAGGGCGAAATGAAAGAAATATGAAAAATGGTGTAAAAAGGTTTACACCGTTACATGCTTCAGATGCCCTTCACAACATGACGTAGCCAATATCATAGACAGTCTTGTATTGGCTACGTGAAGGGAGTAAAACCAATCAACGATTGGCTATCTCATAGTTTATTACCACTGTCAAAAAACATTAAACTTTTTTGTTGTTTTCCTGTCGCAAGAACTCCGTGGTGGTAGCACAAAGAGATAAAAAAAATAGTCGTCCATTTTTTTTTGTTGAAAGCTACCTTCGACGGAAGCGTAAATCAACGTGTTATTGAGTCTGGGGCGAACATCTTTAATCTGTGCTGTTGAGTAATATTAGCAACACGTTGAGAAATAATTTGCCTCTGAATAAACAAACATTCACATACAGGCACATACATTGCTAAATCGCTCGTAGCCTGGGCTGCCTGAGTGATCTTAAAAGATCACTAATGTTAAGCAACATACGGCGCGTTCAGTCCATGGATGGGTCACCGTCTATGACTAACGCTAGTGGCATTTTTCCGAGCGGTTCCGTGCTTCGCAAGGCACGTTAAGCAGTTGGTTCCGGCTGCCGTCGATAGATGGCAGTCGTTAAGCTAAGTCAGAGGCCTTAGGGCGGCTGACAGTAAGACCATCCACTAGTCTTACAAACCTCCACCAATCCGGACTTGGCCCCCGTGGTGGATTATGGCCTATACCTTCCTCAGGGAAGAGACATGTGCCCCTTGGTGGGGACAAAATGAGTTAATGATGATGATGATAGACCACAGTTATATGAGATAGCTGTGGTCTATATCATCTTCAAATTACGATTCAAAGTGCCGTTGCAAGACCAATCAGCCGGCCGGTCTACGGGGCCTGACGGAATGCGCGGTGAATGCATTTATCAGCGTCTTAGCTAGAACTTTTTGCGGTTGCAAAGCCTTAAGACCAACGCTATCAATCTTAAAAACCCTAAAAAGAGAGAAACTAGTCGGCAAAACCGAGTGGCGCATTCTCAGTCCGATTCTAGGCCGGCATTAAATTTGTTTTCATATACGATTGCCTCGATGGTCTAACCGTTAAGGCGCTTAACTAACAATACAGAGGTAGTGGGTTCGATTCACAGTGGGGGCCACCGTTTGTTTGTAAAATGGCCTCAGTCTGGGTGTTATTCTACGTTTGTAACGTCCTTGTCTGGTTACCATAGCACAGGGTATCCTTGTTTGAGACTGGATAAATGATTGTGCTTTATGGAACCTATTATTATTGTGAAACCATAATTACATTTGACGACCTCTGTGGCGCTGTGGTTAGCGCATCTATCTGCCATGCATGCGAAAGGTCCCGGGCTCGAATCCTAGCTGGGGACGAAAAAAAATCCAGGTCATGGATGTTTACATGTTTGTGACGTTTCCGGCTCCCACGACACAGGGTATCCTAGTGTGGGGCCAGAAGCAATGTATGTGCCTGTATGTAAATGTTAAATGTTATGTTAATGTTAACTAAACCACAAAAGAAAATCGATTAATTCACAAGGATCCCTGGACCGTTGGCAAGATTTTTGCTTCCAAAATACAACTTTGTATTGAGAAAGTCAAGACTATAAATATGAATGAAAACATTCAAAATCAGGTTTCAAATATTTTTATAAGATACTACAGCTAGTATGTATCTTAAAAAATATTCGGGTCAGCACCCGGCACACGTTGTTTTGTATAAAAAATAGATAACAACCTATTTTCAGACCTAACGAATATACTGTAAAATTTCATCACAATCGGTCAAGCCGTTTCGGAGGAGTATGCGCACTAACACCAGGCCTGTTTCACTACGCGTGTTGGTATCTAATGCGTAAGTATATGTGGCGACCACTCCGGAGTGGCAAATAGGTAGGAATTCAGGCGCCATAAAAGGTAAGAGTTACGCGGTAGAAAGAGAGGCAACATGTACGAGGGCGGTTTGATAAGTTCGTGACTTTAAGCTTGAATACATTGTTTTTTCGAAATTAAATTTTTGTTTCTCAATTAGGAACTCCTTAAAGAGTTTATGTTGTTTCATTTTTAAAATTGACGCGAAAGAAAAAAAAATTGAAGTCTTTGTGTAAGCGGAGTCGGAATATTGTTTGAAAATGGAGAAAAATGAATTTCATGTCTTAATTAAACACTACTTTTTACGAGGTAAAACCAGTAAGCAGAGGGAGGATAGACTGAAAAAATATTATGGGGACTCTGCTCCGTCTCATGGAATGGTTCATAAGTGGTTTACTGAATTTCGTTGCGGTCGTACCACCACAAATGACGCCAACCGCCCAGGAAGGCCGATTGAGGTCGCCACTGAAGATATTATTAAAAAAATTCACGACATTGTTATCGAAGACCCTCGAAGGAAGATACGGGAGATAATTGATGCTGTTCACATCTCTATCGAACGAGTTGTTCATATTTTGCACGATAAACTCGGCAAGAAAAAGCTTTCTGCAAGATGGGTGCCGCGTTTGCTGACGCGTCGACTCGACTCGTTGCCCACTCGTCGGCAATCGCAACATCAAAACTAGTGGAATTGCGATACGAATTATTGCCACACCCGCCATATTAATCAGATTTAGCCCCGTGTGACTTCCTCCTGTTCCCAATCATGAAGAAATGGCTTGGCGGACAAAGATTTTCATCCAATGAAGAAGTCTTAGCTGAAGCAGAAGCCTATTTTTCAGGGTTTGATTAAAATTACTTTTGGGATGGGTTAAAGAAGCTGGAATATCGCTGGTATAAAGCAGCAGTGTATAAAGCAGAAAGAAGATTATGTAGAAAAATCAATCAAAAATTTCCTTAAAAACTTTTTTCTTTATCTCAAAGTCACTGACTTATCAAACCGCCCTCGTAGGTGAATATGACGTAGCTTTTTAGCGCCGTGCGATCTGAATTGCACCTAATTGGGTCGCTGCTAGAGTCCCTTTTTCTTTAATTGATTTTGCGGAGTGAATCTTCTATACCTGTACTATTATGTATTCTGTGCTAACACTGCGAGACCAGAATTTTATATATTTGATATGTCATTGTAACATCGTTTTCGATCTTCTTTTCAATTATTGTTCTTGTTTCCATATTTTTTCTTCTATTTGCTCGCCAATCCGCTATATTATCTATCTCTCTAGCTACCTCTAGATATTTCTCTTTTTATTTTGTAGAATCGTTTATCCTAAACATGCCCAAGAGAGCCACTGTCGTGAACCTGCATATAAAATAACTCGTTGAACGTAGAAAACACAGGGTGGAATGGTTGTAAATTACAGCTGAATGGGCTTATTGTCAGAGTGTCAGAGGAAAACCAGCTGTACCATGAACAAGACATTACTGAACACGAAGTTACCCTAAGCTATTCTACTACTTTGCGGAAATCCATAATAGCATTAAAATGAGAAAATTACTTTACTAACTTCCGCCAATATCCCACAAGCGCCATGCGGTTAGTTAATGCACCGCCCTCCCTCCCACTTTTTCAAGCAGAAGCAAGACACGAACGCACCACCACCGACAACAGTACTTGTGTGAGACAGCAAAGTAATTTTCTCAATTTAATGTTATCCTAAACTATTTATGACCGCGATTGTGTTTAAGTAGTACACAAAAGATATATTTATAGATATTATTACAAGTATTTTTACAATCGCAGTTTTCCTAATATAATAATTTTAACAATATTACATCTCGAAATTTGGTTATAAAACAGCTACAAAAAAAATTAGTTGTAGTATGTTCAATATTATTATGTGAGAAAAAGATGTGACGTTTGTAGTTACTCGTATTATAATGTTGTTTTTTTCAAGCCGTTAAACTTTTTTTTAGGTCAGCCCGTGCTCAAAACGACTACTTAAGTGAAAAAAGGCCGCATCTGATTTTGGAAAAAAAATAATGCTGCGTTCAAAGTAACGACATAACGACATTCAGAGATTCAACATTCGAACCACGCACAGGGACCGTGCATTACTGGTTTACAACATTCACCACTGAATATCAAATGACAAAAGTACCATTTTGTATATCCAAGTTTCTTCAAAAAGCATTTCAGAAGGTGTATAATTTATTTTTACAAAAACCAACGAAATCTCTCACACCATTGCTCTTGTAATCTATTTATATATAAAATTCAAAGTCCTGACTGACTGACTCACTCATCAACGCCCAGCCCAAGCCGTTTGACCTAGGAAGCTGAAATTTTGCACAGAGGATCTGTATATAATGTAGGCAAGGAATAAGAACGGATTTTTTGAAATTCAACCCCTAAGGGGGCGAAAAGGGTTGCCAAAATTTTATGGGAGGTATAAAAAATGTGGTCTGATTTTCTTGAAACTTGAAATAAATACTCTTCAACACAATTTATTGAACACGTGTTTCACCGTTTTTCTAAATTTAACGCTTAAGGGAGTAAACGGGGTTGCATAACTAAAGTCCGCGCGGACGGAGTCGCGGGCGAAAGCTAGTTATTAATAAAAAAGCAAATTTAAGGCTACTGTTACATGTTATGTAGCATGGCGCTCCGCTCATGCAATCATATTTTGTCAATGATTCTGTAAATTTGCCTTGTAAGTCTTTGCTAGTTTTCAATGTCTTTTTTTGTTTTTGTACAATATGCGGAACAAACAAACACGTACAACAACACGGATGCGATGGCGGTCCATACATACGACATACGTCCATAAAACACAACAGCACTAAATGACGTATCATCCTTCAGAAATAGCTTATACCTATAGCTTTTGGAAACATATTTTCTTTTGAAAACTATTGTATAACAATAATAACTTCTAGACAACAGTCACTTGTCCTGGTTCCAAACTAGGATACGTTGTACTGTGGCAGCCAGGCAAGGACGTCACAACCGTGACCTAGATCAGTGGCGGATTTACCCTAAGGCCCAGTAGCGCCGAGCCTAGAGCGGCAGATATTAGGGGCGGCAAATCGTGACAAAAAAATCACTGATGATAGCAAGAAATAACTCAAATGCAAAGTACCTAAATATTTAAAAGGCTGTGCATAATTATGGCGGGCCGCACTGCACTGCGACGAATAGCAATTTTTATAGGTATGCGCCACTAAATTCATTATGTACCTAGTCTAGCGTAAATTCACTATGTACCTAGTCTATATGATAGGTGTTGCGTGCTGTGCTGAGAAAGGGGCGGCACTTGGCTGGGCCTAGAGCGGCCAGGACTGCAAATCCGCCACTGACCTATATTCTGTTAATGCATTGTAGTGCAATGATAACTGCGTGATTAGGTATCGCAAATTAGTTTCATTGCCGCTTCAAATCTACGCATGCACAAATGTCTCTCATGTCTAGGCAAGGCATCATTGGATTTTTTTTTATGCACTTCCCGTGAAAAGACTGTATTTTTGCCATATCATCATCGACCCATTGTGTCCCCACCGAGGGGCAAGGGTTTCTTCCCTGAGGAAGGTATAGGCCATACTCCACCACGGGGGCCAAGTCCGGATTGGTGGAAGGTAGTATTACTAACTACAAATATTATTATACATATTTGTAGTATTACTAACTACAAATATTGTCTTACTAACTACAAATATTATACGTTTGCGTATGACTCGACCACTGAAGGTTAAATTAAAAGAAATTAAAGAAAAAAGGTTAAGATTCTAATCGGTCTTTCTGTGACCTCACATTCTTTTTCTGTGGTTGTCATCGCTCGGTAATATAATGGACGGTTGCTTTTTTCCAGCATGGCGTGGTGTGTTGTCCGGTTAAGATGTGGGTAATAAAAATTTTATGCGCAGTTGCGGATCGAATGTAAATTATACAGAACTTGCAAAGCGTTTAAAGCTTCTGCGGAAAAGCCAGAGGAAGCATTAGCATCTGAAATCGTCAATCTGCGATAGGAAAATTTGTTGCAATGCCTACGCTAAAGGTCTTATCCTCGTGAGGCCCAATGTCTTCAGGTGATCACAAAATCAATTGTTCTTTTCAAGGTCGAGCCTCACGAGGATATAGCATGTTTATAAGGAGTTTTTTTGTTTTAAGTTTGAGTTATTAAGGAGCAACAGATCTAGTAGACGTCCTAATTATGTCTGGTTTTTATTTATAAAGGTACATACTTAAGCTCATGCCTGTATCCCAAAGGGGTAGGCAGCGACCGTTTTTGAGATTTGTAAAGATTATAATGTATTTGTTTCTTGATTTGTTATGAATATTTTTAAGCTTGTCAATTCATAAATTACAAGTACTGAAATAACTTATATGTAACCGTTGCCAGCAGAGCTGTATTTGCGCCGTTTGAGGCTTTCGGCCGCGCCTGCCGAAATGAAACGAATGAATATTATAAATGAATTATGACTGTGTCTATGTCTACGTATACGTCTAAGTCAACGTCTACGTCTATAGCCTGCTCAATTTGAAGTTCTCTCACGAAGTCATCATCGTCAAGCTTACATTAATCAGTGCAAGTATCTTGTCGGGCGAACCGAAACGTGCCTGTTTATGCAAAGAGATTTTATCGCGGAAAAATTCTCAATCTCTAAAACGGGATCGTAAAATTTTAACTTCGAATATTCTTTTATGCGCGCGTTTAGGCGGGGAGTAAGAAAAACTTTATTTTTACAGCTCAAGATATTGTCGGCCGCAGTTCATTTTGCGGTGGACATTAAAATTTTAATAAAAGGGGAAGACAGGGCGTCTTCTGCGAGCTAAATAATAATAATAACATGCACAGAACACAATCACTTAGCCTGGTCCCAAACTAGGATACCCTTTTTTTTTTGTTAACGGGGTGAAATGCTTTGTGCACCATAACCGCCACCCTTGGGGGAGGGCGACGGCCGTGTGTCGGACTCTCCTCTCCTAATAATAGGAGAGGCATACCTCCTAAAACACCCCGGGGGCCGTCCTGTCGCTCGTGCAATGGGGCGCCGCCGGATCTCGCAAGTGGTAGACCACAGTGCGAATGCTACAGCGGCGCCCCGGCGACGTCGACCCGACTCGCAAAGGAGCCGGACCCACCCTCACTGGAGAAGTGGCGTGGGCCCCCCACCCCCTTCTCCCGTCACGATGTCGGATGGCAGGTCCCCCAACCTGCCGTCTGTGACCCTCCCTCAACCTACTCTATGCCCTCTGCTGAACAGAGGGACATAGAGGAGGGCCCCCACCGTGTGTTTTTTATAGAGGTTGTCTCCTCGCAGCCCGAAGGCCCCCGGCCCCACTCAGTGTGGGGTTACGGGTGCGGGGCCCATAGTGGACCCCGCGGGACATCCAGCAGCGCAAGCCACTGGACGTCCCCCTCCCTCTGGTTTTGGTCCGCGCCGGCCGAAGCCGGTACCCCCCATATCTGGAGGGCGTTCCCTATCCGCCACCCGGGGGACGCGTCCGATGGAAGACCAGAAAATCCACACGGAAAACTAGGATACCCTGAGCTATGGTAACGAACCTGGAAAAACACCCAGATTGATACCTTATTAACTTTATTCCAGCTACACTTAGGCCCTTTCTCCACTGCTCCGGTTCGGCGTCGGAACCGGAATCAGACATGAGAAAAATAATTATCGGATGCCGGATTATGCTTCTCTACTTCATCCGACTATGGGTAATCGGCAATGGACATGACGCAGTGCTTTATTAAAATTCCTCGGTTTTTCTATTCGAGGCAGGGTACGTTTTCCACACATTCTATTAATCTAATTGAATAGTATGGAAACATTTTTGGGTTGTATGCGCGGTGCAAAAACGTGTATTGGTTTTGTACGTCAATCACTTCGGACCGGTAAAATACCGTTCTGATCTAGCAAATTATCGGGCCGTTAAAAACCGGATGCCGGAGTAGTGGCGAAACTCATTAGTAGGTATTCTTGTGTTTCTTAATCGGATCGGTGATTAACGTTTGCCGGACTGGAGCAGTGGAGAAAGGTCCTTACTGGACTTTTTGTCGCAAGAGTCCGACCAGTTAAGCAAGTCCGAATTATCCGGAATAAAGTTAATAATGTCTAGTGCTTACGCAAATAGTAATTCAGGCTGAGGCTATTTGTATAAATATACGCGGTCACGAGTGGGAATCGAATAGACGACCTCTTTCTTGGTAGCTAAGCGCCTTTATTGCTAGGCCAACGAAACAAACTAAATAATAATGTATAAGCAAGCTTATTAAAAAAGGTCTCTGAAGGCAAAGTATGACAACAATTTTAATGCAAGAAAATTTCTGAAACACTAATTACGACGTTTTTTTTCGCTAGGCAAATCCTAAGGGACAGCTCTAGAAGGAAATAAGGCGTAAAATTTCGTACGATTACAAATAAAACAAAGTAGACGAAATAAATTAACATAACATAACATTTACATACAGGCACATACATTACTTCTGGCCCCACACTAGGATACCCTGTGTCGTGGGAACCAGAAACAGCGACGTCACAAACATGTAAACATCCAAGACCTGGAGTTTTTTTTTCTCCCCAGCCGGGGATCGAACCCTCGAAGTTAGAATATAATAGATTCCGAAACAAAGTAAATAAAATTATAAATTGTAAAAAAAACAATTATAGAAAGGCAGAAATAGAGAAATGTGGTGGAGATTTTCGAAAAATTTGGAAATATATAAATAAATGGTTGGGTAAGACTAGTTCTAACATAGATAAAGTGATAACACAAAATTTAGGTAAAAGTTTCGATATACTAAACATCTGCAATGAATTTTTGAAAGTCTTTACTGAGGAGATTGTCAAGTTAAAATCCAACCATGTATGTAACAGTAATTTCCTACAAAGAGAACTATATATATCAGATTGTAACAAAAGTATCAGGTACAGAAAACCTACAGCGGGGTTTGTTGAAAAAATTATCGAAAAATTGTCAATGGAAAAAGCACCAGGTTACGATGAGGTTAGAGTTAGAGACTTAAAATGTATTAAACAAGAAATTAGTCCAGTTATTGTCAGGTTCATTAACCTGTGCATAGAAAAACAAATGTACCCGGAGAAACTTAAGGTTTCGCTAATCCGTCCCATACACAAGCAGGGCAGCTATACGGACTATACAAACTACCGACCTATAGCTATATTATCAGTCATAAACAAAGTAGTCGAAAAAATCATTGTACACCAAATCTCAAATTTCCTGGAGAAAAATACAGTCCTCACTAATAACCAGCACGGCTTTACGAGGCAAAGAAGCACCGCAACTGCCCTGTTTGAGTTTACAGAGCATGTTTATAAACAACTCGATAATAGAAATCATGTGGTCGGTATTTTCATTGACTTTAAAAAGGCTTTTGAGACGCTCGAGCACGACGTACTCCTGCGCGCGCAGCAGGAGTGCGGCGTGCGCGGGCCGCTCAATGCCTGGCTAGCTGAGTACCTACGAAATAGAAAGATGATTACACTTATCAATGGGGTGAGAAGCGACCCAGCTCTTATCAGATACGGGGTACCAACTGGTTCGGTCTACGGGCCGCTAGGATTTACGGTACATGTTAATAGTGTATGTAACGTCGTCAAAAATCGTACTATGTTTATGTATGCTGACGATATGTGCATTCTTTATTCAGACAAAAATCAATTTAATATACAATCAAAAATCCAAGAAGATATAGAAAACATAATAAAATGGTCTCACGACAACGGAATTATCATTAACATACAGAAAACAAAAGGAATGCATTTTTCGTCCCCCCACCTCATGAAAAGTGCTATCAATTACAATATAACGGGTCATTCATACGACTGTTTACATAGGGCAAAGGTTGGATGTAACTGTGAAGATATCGAATTTGTGCAAAACTTTAAATATTTGGGTTTGACTATAGATAGAAAAATGTCTTGGAAAACACACATTGAAATTTTATGTACAAAACTCAGGATATTGTTAGCAAAGTTCTTCCAGCTTAGACAGTTTCTGAGCAAAAAGCTCATGTACACTATGTATAATGCACTAGTTGACTCGCTTATAAGCTATGGAATTATAGCATACGGGAGAACTTTTAAAACATACCTACAAAACATTAAAAATCTACAAGTCCGATTTTTGAAAATGCTGGCCGGCAAAAAATGCCTCCAGAGCTGTAAGGGGGACAACGAAAAGCTCTTTAAATTGTGTAAGATTTTACCAGTGAATAAAAAACTAGACCTAGAATTAGCAGTACACTGTTTTCGCAACGATAAAATTGTACAGTTAGTACAATTTTATCGTTGCGAAAACAGTTTAGTTAAAACCTGTTATACGAAGTGCTAGGAGAAAATATGGGAACTTCGCTACCACTGTCACGAAACCTAACAATTACTACGGGGAGAGACTTGCACAGCATATTGTTCCTAAGATAAACAACACATTGCCTAAAGAACTTTTTTGTGAGAAAAATAGAATTACAAAAAAAAAATTAAGAGAAGGGCGGCGGGGGTTTGGCTTGATCAGCTGTGATTACTTAACACGGCTGATCGAGCCAATCCTCCCCCTCCCCTCTTCTTCTTTTTATATGCCTAGGTACTTAAGGTATACTTAGCTACTTAATGTTGTTTTATATTGTATTTATGGCCTTTGTTGCCAACGTCCAATAGGAGACGGCACATAGGGAAGAGTGTTTGTAATATATAAAACTTATTTAATTCGCCATCAACATGTTTTAGAGAAAAGATTGTTTACAACAATGCCGCTTATACAAGTCAACAATCGCCGATAAACTGCTGCGCAGTTTGGCAAATCTGTCAACCTATTTGTTATTTTCTTTTAATAAAATCTTTAAATACAAATACTACGCCACAGAGGTAGTCAATTCAAATGTCGTAAAAGAAAATTGGTTGTAAATTACAGACTGCAAACGATGAAACATGCCAACGCAGTGGATGGCGGTCCATACATACGTAGTTAGACAGATAAAATATTTTTGAACTAAAACTTTCGTAAGCACAACACATTGTAAACTTTTAGTCCGGAGTCTCTGCTCACCATGATTAAGCTCTGCGAATCGGAGCGAAACCTGGTCGGACTCTTCCGATAAAACAACACCCGTAAGTAAATCCGGACTAAAAGTTTACAGATAAAATATTCTTTATCGTACGTGCACCAGGAATGAGATTTGCTGGTAACGGTAACATAGTACGTTACAATAGGCTATTTGACAGTGTGAAAAAAACAGTACTACTTATACGTCTTCGTATAAATTGTGAGTGTTAAAGACGCTTTAAGGCATTTTAACTAAAAAACAATTATTATTTGTAAAAAAAACACAAAATAAAATTTGATAATTATGTATCTGCAGCCAATGTATCGAAAACGGCTTGGATTGACCGATTCTATGATGACGTCACACGTCATCATAGAAAAGTTATCTATTTTAAGAAAGGCACATTTTTGAAATAATCCTGAACAAAATCTTCATTCCCACCTTACCAGCTGTCAAAACAGGCAAATTTCATTCCGCCTGTGGCACCTTAACTTGGTTACACAGCGCAGAATACGGAATTACTCTCAAATAACTCTGTGTTTGACGACGAATCTTATTTCGAATCGTAAAATTATTAATTAGTCAAGACGAGTTTGCTGAGATTACGGCTTCAATTTCTGCGCAGAAATTGCTACTTATGTCTATGACTGAAGATAGACAGATACGAAATCAAAAACTTTATGTGACAACCAGGGCAGATTGTCGTAAAAATACCATTCATAGTTAGAACGAAAGAAATATTATAATAATAAAATATAAGAAAGAAAGAAAAAAAGAAAAAAAGAAAGAAAACAAGAAAGAAAGAAAGAAAAATATTTATTATAGCAACAAAACACCTTAACGAAAGAAAATAACCTTGAAATCCCGACGTTTTGACAATATTGTAGACGCCGTAGTCAAGGGTGGACTAAAGGTGCTACTCTGATTTCTTCTTGCTACGACAATACGTGCTACGCGTCGAGGCGTAGCAAAGTTCTACGGCGTAGTAGGTATGTTCAAGTTTACATAAAGTTATCGTGCGTGAAAGTCCCGCTACGAGTTATGTTATGGCCATTACCTACATTTCCTCCCATGGCATTTAGTTAGGCGGTAAGATGGTCGTTGGACGCAGGCTGTCATAAGCATTGTGTAGGTGGCTGAATAACAGTGGACAAGAATGCCACGGGTCCTGTTGGGTTAGCATAAACAGAAAGAGACAGGTTTTAAATAGGTAAAAAATTATAATAATAATAATAAACTCACGCCCGTTATCCCCGAAGGGGTAGGCAGAAGCACCAGTCTCTAGAACTGGACCCACGTTTTGCCGAGTTTATTAGGTCCCAAACGTGACAAGTGGCAAGCCTGTCGCCGTTATCCGGGCACAATTTATCAGCGAATGGTGTTGCTGTACAAACAAATGTACATAACTAAAAGTCATTGGTACATGCGTGGTTCGAACCCAGACCCTCATGATCGAGAAGCAAGGGTCAACCCCACTACGCCACCACCGCTTCAAATAGGTAAATTGGTTAAAATAACATTAAATCTCTGACTTAGTTGACGTCATAAGTGAAAAAAGGTGTTTAGTAATGCACGGTCCCAATAACCTACCAACCAGTTACCAACAGGTAAAACTAGAGCCCGAGGTATATTCTAAAAGCTAACGGACTGTACTGTATTTATTCTTCTTTTTTATTGATCATCATCATCATCATCATCATCATCATCAGGCTATATTAGTCCACTGCTGGACATAGCCCTCCCCTAATGAGCGCCATAGCGCCCTGTCTTCAGCTTGCCGCATCCAGCATCTGCCTGCAGTCCTTCGCAGATCGTCATCCCACCTGGTTAGAGGGCGTCTGGTTTATTGATCAGTTTTGTAATTTTGTGAAGAAAAATGAATGTCAACGGCATTTGTGTGCAACCAGGTCTCTGCATCAATGCAGAACATCTGACCGACAAAAATGGCGGAGCATTGCGAGGCACACAACACTACCCCACAATAATACGCTTCCTTAATGACCAAGATCGAGGCTGCCAACAGAATTTATTACGTTATCATTCCTCGTTGTCTCGAAGTTAGCACCTTCAGGTATTACAATGATAAGGTTGCTTTCTAGCTGACCCGGCAAACATTGTTACGCCTTATGAATTATTTGTAGTGATTATAATTTAAAAAGAAAATTATGGTGGACCCCCTAATCACTTAGGGCTATGAAAAATAGACAAACACTTATTTTGAAACCTACCAAATATACATATAAAATTTCATCAAAATCGGACAAGCCGTGTCGGAGGAGTATGCGCACTAACACTGCGATACTAAAATTTTATATGAGGAAACTAACAGACACGGTTTTTTCCGGGATTTGAACCCGGGACTGCGCATGGTAATCAGATGCGCTAACGGATGCGCCATAGAGGTCGACGTTTAATAGGCACCAAACGGTGCAAGCTACACTAATGCTTTTTGTACAAAGTCAGTTCCGTCGGATATGTTGCCCAGCAACTACAGTTCGTTGTTTAATTCAATGCAAAAAAAAATGACGCGGAGTTACCGTTATAAAATACTAGCTGTTGCCCGCGACTACGTCCGCGTGGGCTTTAGTTGAGTAAAGTGTTTGCAAATAAGATAGGGATACTTTTAGCGCATGCGAAAGAGCTTTCCTATTAACTTCGCAACCCCTTCTTATCCCCTTAAGGGATGATTTTCGAAAAACCTCTTTACACATCTTTCATGACTTTCAATGAAGGACCTTCATGCTGAATTTAATTCGAATAACTTCAAAAAGGGCTAACTTTCATACTAACATTGCACCCCCTTTTTATCCCCTTAAGGGATGATTTTCGAAAAACTATTTTACATGTGTTTCAAGACATTCAATGAAGGACCTTCATTCGGAATTTCATTCGAATAACTTCACAAATGGCAAAGTTTTATGTTAAGTTTGCACCCCCCTTTTTCCCCCTTAAGGGATGATTTAAAAAAAAACTATTTTAAATGTGTTTCAAGACAATCAATGAAGGACCTTCATTCGGAATTTCATTCGAATAACTTCATAAATGGCCAAGTTTCATGTTAAGTTTGCACCCCCCTTTTTCCCCCTTAAGGGATGATTTTTAAAAAACTATTTTACATGTGTTTCAAGACATTCAATGAAGGACCTTCATTCGGATTTTCATTCGAATAACTTCAAAAATGGCATAGTTTCATACTAAGTTTGCACCCCTTTTTTATCCCCTTGAGGGATGATTTTCGAAAAACTATTTTACATGTGTTTCAAGAGATTCAATGAAGGACCTTCATTAGGAATTTCATTCGACTAACTTCAAAAATGGCAAAGTTTCATACTAAGTTTGCACCCTCCTTTTTCCCCCTTAAGGGATGATTTTTACAAAAATATTATACACGTGTTTCATTATTTTAAATGAAGAACCTTCGTACCGAATTTAATTCGAATAACGGCAAAGTTTCATACTAACTTTGAACCCCCATTTTACCCCCTTAGGGGATGAATTTTATAAAATCCTTTCTTAGTGCTCCCCTACGTTACAAAAGAAACCCTTGTGCAAAATTTCAAGTTTCTAACCCTTATAGTTTAGGCCCTGCGTTGATATGTCAGTCAGTCAGTCAGTCAGTCAGTCAGTCAGCTTCTTCTTTTATATATAGATATAGGTTTACTCGGTAGTATCGCTCGTAGCCTTGGCTGCCTGAGTGATCGTACTAAGGTTAAGCAACATACGGCGCGTTCAGTCCGTGGATGGGTCACCGTCTATGGCCAACGCTAGTGGCATTTTTCCGAGCGATTCCGTGCTTCGCAAGGCACGTTAAGCAGTTGGTGCCGGCTGCCGTCGATAGATGGCAGTCGTTAAGCCAAGTCAGAGGCCTTAGGGCGGCTTGAAAACTTCTGACAGTAAGACCAGCCACTAGTCTTACAAGCCTCCACCAATCCGGACTTGGCCTCCGTGGTGGAGTATGGCCTATACCTTCCTCAGGGAAGAGACCCGTGCCCCTCGGTGGGGACATGATGGGTTGATGAGAGAAATGTGTGTAAATGTTTAATGTTTAATGTTTTTTTTTACCGTGAATAGAAGACTTGTGTGAACAAAATCCTTATCACATCAAAGACATTAAAGTTTAATTCCTCATAAGAGCAAAGTAAAAAAAAAAAACACCTACGTAGCACAAACAATTTTTTACTTGGAAGTAAAATGGGGTAATTTGGTTTTTGCGTACTTATTTATTTTTATTTTATTTATTTTATTTATTCAAGGAGAAAAAACAGAATTGACAAAACCTTATAACGTAAAGAATATTAAGTTATCACAGCACATTTTGCCAACTCCTAAACTTTTCCCACAGATAGGTAATCACATTAGTAATAAGGCGCAATACACGTTATAGTTAGGAACTAAGAATAAGATAAACAAATAAATGCGTGTTTTGGAAAGAGACATAGGTAAATGTGCACATACTTACATACGATGATTATTATTATTATTTTTTGCATTGAAATTAAAACACATAAATAAACACAAAAGATTACATTAACCAAAAAATCACTACAGCTCATGAATTTAATAGAATTCTTGAGAACATTTGCTTGCAGCACTGCTTTGACTTATAAAACAAATCAACATCTGTAAATGCTATGTTGTAACTATCGCACATTCTGTTGAGAGGAGCTCTTTTACCCGCATTGGTTCTAGAGACTCTCTGCGAGAAAACACGTTTGTTCCTTATAGATCGGACAGGAACGCGGAAACATACTTGAGCCAATAGATCAGGACAATTAAGTTCAGATGTACAGATTGACCGAAGAACGTTCATGTCGGTCAAAGTCCGGCGGTTTTGCAATGACATCATATTGAATTTGACTAAAAGGCCATTATAAGAAAGTTTGGGGAAGCACATTCGGTAGTTGAGAGCACGCAGGAATTTCTTTTGTATCATCTCTAAGCGCTTGTTATATATATCATATAGCGGGTTCCAGACCACTGATGCGTACTCCAGATGGGGTCTAACCAGTGCTCGGAAGAGAGTAATATATGTGTCGGCTTTCTTAAAATCTTTTCCTACGCGCAATATAAAACCCAACATACGGTAAGCTTTATTTACAACACTCTCTACATGAGTATCAAAAAGGAGCTTAGAGTCGAAATAAATGCCCAAATCACGAATGGCTTCCACTCTACACAGGCTATAGCCACCAATTTCATAACGGTTCAATACGTTATCTCGCCTCCTAGAAAAGGTAATGACTTTGCACTTGTCATGAGCAAGGAATATTTTACCCCTTAAGCGCTCAGCGTACACCCGTGTGTACGTTAACTTTTTGTGCCCCAACTGTTTAGCGTACACACGGGTGTACGCTAAGCGAGAGACTGGATTTGACTTCGATTTCTGCCGTGTTTTTATAGTCTATGGCCAATATCCGGTTTTCTCTTGACCAATGGTTATTAAGGATTACTTTTGTCAACGAACTTCATGCCATTCCAAAGAAAAAAATAAAGTTCTCATCGAAAAACAAGTGAACCGCGTCTGACAGACGCCATTTTGTGTTTTCGTCGCGAGTTGCTCCGCCCGCTCGAGGTTTTTAGATAATTTCGAAAGGAAGCGGATAGTATTTGTTTATGTGTTATATATAAAATTACTGGAAAAAGTGTGTAGATTATGTTTCAAATAATAGTTTTGTTGTATTTGATGGAAAATCAAATGAAAAAAGCCTCGAACTTTTAGTGCCGCGTCAGGCGTTTCGGCTCCGCCCGCTGGAGGTTTATAAGTTATTCAAGAGGAAAGCAGATAGTATTTGTTTTGTGTTATATATCAAATTACTGGGAAAAATGTGTAGATTATTTTTCAAATAATAGTTTTGTTGTATTTCATGGAAAATAAAGTGAAAACAAGCCTCGAACTTTCTGCAAAGGTTGCGCGGCCCGTGATGGCATTTATCTCTTCGTCATTTATAGCTTTATTTTGGTGATTTATATTAAAAAATAGATTAAAATAGTTAAAAATAATATGCAAATCATTTATAAGTGTTAGTTCAGTGCTAGTGAAAAGTGCAAGTGAAAAAAACGAAAAAAAGTTCAAAGTAGTAAAGGATGGTGTGGATAGTGGAAATTCACCTCATCATTTGGAAAACAGGTAAGTTTTATTATAATAAAATATATAATAATTGGATAGGAAATTTCATGCAGATTCTAGATATATATAACACTTATTGAATAATTATGTAGTACTTTCTCTAATTTGAGAAATGCGGAACGGCGTCCCATAAAAAATGTAAAAAAATATGGCAGCGCCTTAGGGCCACTCAGGAAGGGCATATGGGCACACTAGGTAGTCTAGACGCGCCTCGCCGGACGGGTAAAAATAAGACAATAGTCGTGGAACCTGTTGAGATCTTCTTGTATAAGTTGACATTCAGTAATGTTTTTTATCTGCCTATAAACCTTTAAGTCATCCGCGTACAAAAGGTAGCGACTATGTTGAAAACATTCCCCCAAGTCGTATAAAAAAATCACAAAAAGTAACGGTCCCAAAATAGAGCCTTGAGGGACACCAGAACTAATAGTAGAGACGTTTGATATGTAGCCATTCATTGTAACTGACTGGTGTCTGCACCGCAAGTAAGATGCGAACCATCTAAGAAGATTTCCCTTAATTCCGTTGAAAGACAATTTTTTTAATAAAAGAAGATGGTCTACTTTGTCAAACGCTTTTCGGAAATCCGTATATATAGAGTCTACAGGAATATTACTATCTAGAGATTCAAAAATAAAATTGGAATATACTAGAAGGTTTGTGATCGTTGACTTAGCCTTTACAAAGCCATGCTGATTTACATCGAGCGACTTTTCAATGTAAGCGTAGATTCTGGCGTGTACTAGTTTTTCAAATACCTTTGCTACGGCAGATAGTATGGAAACCGGGCGGTAATTACAGACCAAGTTTCTTGCCCCCGCCTTGAATATTGGTGTTACATGTGCCAGCTTCCATTGTTCCGGAATTTTACCTTCACACATACTTCTATTAAATAGAAGAGTTAAGGGAACGCATAGATAGCTAGCGAGATTTTTTAAAAACAGGGGGCTAATCTTATCTGGACCCGGTCCCTTACTGCAGTCCAAGCTACGCAGTATTTTTTCAACCTCAGTTTCCTCGAACTCTATCTGCGGTAAATGATTTTCTACTCTACCGTAGTCAACATCCGAAAACCCATCGGTATTATAAGCGTTGGGGGAAGAAGGCTCAAAAACAGAGAGAAAATATGAAGAAAACATCTCACATATTTCTTTTGGATCCTGAGAAGTTTGGTTCCCAATTTCCATACACGATGGATAGCCGGTGTTCGACTTCCTTAAATTAGATGTATAACTCCAGAAAGCTTTAATATTTGATCTAGTTGCCTCCTCCACTCTATCTAAATATGTATTGTGACACTCGACAAGTAATATCTTCGCATTAGCTCTTAATGCCAAAAATCTTCTGTAGTCGTATTGACGACCATATGTCTTCCACCTCCGCCAAAATTTCTCTTTTGCCCTTAAGACCTTTCTTAAATTTGAACTGAACCATATTGGAAATTTCGCTGGCTTAATCGTAACCAGTGGTACAGTAGAGTCTATTATATGAAATAATGTTTTATAAAATTTGTCTACCGCTTCCTCTATACATAGATTGGAAAAATACTCATTCCACTGTATTTCATTAAGTTGTTTAATGGCAACCGAATAGTTTGTCTTATAAAAATTGTACTTAGGGATCATATGTTTCGACAGTGAAGTAGAAGTGTTTAAAATAGATAGATCAATCAGTAGAGGTGGGTGATGATTGTCTATATTAACCAGTGGGTTGTCAGACACTGATACCGCCGCTTTCTCTGCATCTACAAGAACCAGGTCTAGCATTATATCGTTATCGTTTCTTATAGAGTTGCACTGACTTAGGCTCAATAATGACATTATATTACCGAGTAAGACAGCGGTATCCGTGGAAGGGCTATCCAGTACCCCCGCTTGACCACTTCTTGGAAATGACCAGGTCAACTCGGGTTGGTTGTAGTCTCCAATCAAACAAAAATTATAATCCGGCAGTTCTGTAAAGACTTCAAAGTATTTTTTTAAATGGCTCTCGTAGATATTATTAGTCGACGAGGGTGGTATATAGCAGGCGCTCACTAATAGACCATTCGCAACAGATGGTAATAATAATATAATTTCCTCGACAAACGGTGACTCCCAGTCTATACGACGGATAACGCTGAGTTCTTTTTTAACAGCTACTAGCACCCCTCCACCATCTTTTTTCTTTGTTAGAGTATAATTCCTATCCCTGCGGAAAATGGAATACCGACTGTCACATATTTCTGCGTCTGCAATCCCGTCCCTAAGCCACGTCACAGTGAGCACTATAATGTCATAATCAGTGTTCAGAATATTTAAACGCAGGTCTAGTAATTTCGTGCGCAAGCCACGGCAATTTTGATAAAATATGTTTATATTTTTACCCGTGACGAATTATGCAATAGTAGTTGAAGCTTTCATAAGATATTTGAAAATAACTGTAATCATGGCTGTAACGAACTTGTACTGTGCAAAGTTGTCGTATAGTATCTAAATATAAAATATACATATAAGTATAAATGCTTAACATGGTACAATGTAAAAAAGTTATCAGTAAGTTATATCGTGTTTTAATAGTATTTAAGCAAAGTAAGTAAAAAATGCAGAATGTGCGCCAGCCAAAAGAGCAAAACCCAGAAACAGTATCTATCGAATGACATAAGTCAAGCAGTGTGCAGTTCGGAATAACACAAGTAAAGCGCCAGGTAGAGTTGGTTATAATTTTTACAATAAAATCTAGTAGTCAGACGAATTTAGTAATATCTACCTCGCTGAGAATTTTTTACTAGCATTTGTACTAGCAACATTCAGACATTGGATTGTATTGAGATGTCAACGTGACTGTTTTATTTTTTTGCATTGAACTAAAAAACAGACTTTAGGGTGTATTGTAAAAATGTAGGCATTCACATACCGTCGATTCATTTCGATCGAATCGATCCTTCGAATTGTAAGCCTAAAGCTCTCCAAATGAACGGAAAACCCACAAAGGTTTCTGGTCACGAGCGGCGCGTAACAATCAATTTATGCAGATGCGATCGTCCCGATTTTTCGCCAACCTGTTCAGCATGATTCTTGTACGAACAGAGAAAGATGCGGAGTTGCGTTCAAATTTTAGTAATGCTTCTAAACGAGCTTATATATTATAAACGTGGTTATATTTTTTCTCCCAGGGGGAGAGAGGCAGAGTAAGGGCTTCACCAATACGGTTCGGCAATTTTAAGCGGACACTCCAATGAGATGTATGCCCAGCTGTAGCGCTACTAAAACCTAGTGGGGTTTTAAGGTTCATATTCCAAAACAACATGAAAAAATACATCATAACATGCAAGATGCCGCACTGATTTTTTGTCAAAAGAGTCCGAGCATATTAAGCAGAGACGGAGCTCACGTCGTCGGTCACTCGTCTCTGATCAGAGATACTCTCTCAGCGAAACCTGGTCGGACTTTATTACATTATTATTTTTTAAATAAAAAGTTTACTTCAAATAAATAGTACAGTTGGCTCAAATATAATATTGGTTAAAAATAACCTGAATCTCAATCTTTTTATTGGCTGTGATGGCAAAAGCTATTTAAAAAAAATCAAGTAAGTTTTTTAGTTTACCTATTAACACAGTTTTAATTTCTGGTAATTTAATCTATAGTTTCTTCATTATTAATATTATTTACGCGTTATCGAAATAAAGCATTAGATCTTTAGTCTTTAAATAATTAAATCTCGTGACTTATTCTGTCTCTGAGGTCAGAACTGGCGACTCTACTCCACTTCTGTGACACATGAAGTCGCGATTAGTATTCGCGCAGGCGCAGTCGTCGGGCCCAGCAGGCCCGAGTAATTTCCTCAGATGTCTAGAAGATTACACAATCAAACCCTTGCTATAAACGGTGGAAATGTTTATCTAGCATCTGGGCCGCATTTCATTAAAATACAATTCACAGTTTCTTATGGCCATTGCCGCCTACCCGGTGGGTCGACGACATTACGAACGCAGCAATAGATGAGACCGGCGAGGCTAAAGTGACGCAAAAGATTCTGTTGAATATAAATTTTCTTTCCAATATAAATAAAATTTTCGTACCCGAAACCGACGCGCGTGCATGCAACGACTAATGAAAGTCGATGAAGCGAAAGTGATTTGTCGGGATCTCCCCAGATGGCAGTCCCGTGGTCTCTGAATACCCGTCTGGGATACAGGTTAGAGCTTATGTATGTAAGTAAAATTCTTGTGTCACAGCGTTAGTGCGGATACTCCTCCGAAACGGCTTGACCAATTTTGATGAAAATTTGTTGAAAATTCATGCAAGTTATTTATTTTTCATAGCTCCACGTGATAAGGGTAATCCACCTTACATTTTTTTTATTATAATCCATACAAATATTTTTTTATGGCGAAACAACGTTTGCCGAGTCAGCTAGTGTACTTTATAATATTAATGGCCTTGGGGTCGAATGAAGTGGAGAAAAAGGCAGCGAAAAAGACTGGAATTTTCACTCTGATCAGCTTTTCCAACATCACGTTAAATGTAATACATAAGATGGTAGGAATATCCACCTACCTAAGAAGCTCAAGACCCATAAATCAAGGAAATCATAGACACGCGTCCTTCTTAATAAAAAAAATGAGGCAGGTAACTTTTCCGTTTAAAAGCTTTCGTTAGATTACCAAGTTTTATTATTATACAGTCATTAATTTAACAGACACTAGAAAATATAAATTATAACACTTAACAAACATCTTTGGCAACTATCAGAACACTTGTGACACTCAAATGTCACATTTGAGAATAGAAATGGAAGTATTTTCAAATAATAACTTAAGCGTAATTTTACCTTCAACTCAAATTCAGTACTTGAATGGTGTCGAAGACAGAACTGAGGAATTACCTGAAAATGAAATAATAATATAATTTATAGCTGCTCTGACAGTAAAACGAGCCACTAGTCTTACAAGCCTCCACCAATTCGGATTGGCCCCCGTGGTGGAGTATGGGTTGTACCTTCCTCAGGGGCTCTTCCCTGGGGAAGGTATTACATTTCCCCGTGACCCTCGGTGGGGACATAATGGGTTGATGATGATGATAAATGGCTCTGACGGCCTGTCCTTCTTAATTTTATTTAGGTACCCAAATAAATACACATAAGATTTGGGATTGAATTCGAACGTCGCTCATTCGAGGCACCAATACCAATTCTTGAATTGACTTGATAATTCATGAAAAGGCCCTCATAAATTCAACTCGGGCTCCCATACTTCCTTAATGAAAACCCTCGTCCCACGCTAACCTAAGCGCTGAATTAATAAAACGCTGTTACCTCCGATATCTTTCTTAAGTACCCATTTCAAGAAGCTGCTTAAAGCAAAACGGCCACTTAAGAGGCTCCGATTCAAAAGGATAAAAAACAAATATTTTTTTCTATTTTCTACAAAGTCTTAACAATTTCTTAAACACCATTAAAAATCAAAAATGCGATCAGTGCATGTATGGGTGATAGTTCAATGACTAACGCTAGTGGCATTTGTTCCAAGCGGTTCCATGCTTCGCAAGGCACATTAAGCAGTTTGTGCCGGCTATCGACAGATGGGAGTCATTAAGCCAAGTCAGACGCTTAGGGTGGGTTGAAAACTTGGAACAGTAAGACCAGCCACTAGTCTTACAAGCCTCCATCAATCTGAACTCGGCCCCCTTGGTGGAGTATAATAGCCTGTATGTATATTCCTCAGGGAAGAGACCCGTGCCCCACGGCCGAACGATGTGGACTGAAAGGAAATGTAGTCACTAGCATTGAGAAAGTAATGTTGCGTCGGTTTGGACATGTGGAGAAGATGAAAGAAGAAAGACTGGCCAAATATATCGAGCGTATGTATTAGCAAAGGTCAACTAATGAACGTCGATGAAGCGACAGTGATCTGTCAGGATCGTGGCAAGTGCAGTCCCTGTTTTCTGTTTACCCCTCTGGGATACAGGCGTGAGCTTATGTATGTATGTATGTTCACGGTCGAGGGTCCTAAAATCACTATTAATATATGATACCCTCTGTGGCGCAGCGGTTAGTGCATCTGCCTACCATGTGAGAGGTCCCGGGTTTACATGTTGGTGATGCCGCTGTTTCTGGTTCCCACGACACAGGGTATCCTAGTATAGTCCAGAAGCAATGTATAATTGCCTGCATGTAAATGTTTATGATCAAGATATTGTCTAAGTACGTACAGATACTTTGCAAAGTCGATCTGTAGAAAAAGATACGTTTATTTCTTAATTAGTGGTGTTAAAGTTACTGTACGTTGCTCCTTCAGCGCAATCTGAGGTTCTTATCTCGTGCGTAATTAATATGACCCGTACCCCCAGTTTTTCGATAGGTAACACTCTGTCTGTCTACTGTTAACAGCTGTCAGTTGTTTTTTTTTATATGCACTTTTGACAACTGACGGTTCATAACAATAACATTTTTTTGCATAACATAACATTCACATACAGGCACATACATTGCTTCTGGCGCCACACTAGGATACCCTGTGTCGTGGGAACCAGAAACAGCGACGTCACAAACATGTAAACATCCAAGACCTGGGTTTTTTTTTGTCCCCAGCCGGGATTCGAACCCGGGTCCTCTCGCATGGTAGATAGATGCGCTAACCGCTGCGCCACAGAGGTCGTCAGATTAACAGAGTATTAGCATTCGAAAAACCGGCGGTTAGTCTGAGTGTTATTTCATTAAAAATTCTATGAGTATCGACTGTCACGTCCGAAATACTAATATGGGTGCCATTTGTCCGCGAAAATTTGTCCCATTTTTCCGTGTTAACGGAATGATACGTCCATTTATCAACGCACCTGACGGTGGGATTATTTTGCAGAGGGTATTCGTTAAAAGGGGTGTTTAAATATAAAATACAATACGAGTATAACCTAAATGTATTTAGAATGTAGGCTTTATGTAACGTGAGTAATAGTTTCTCTGTTAGTGAGAGTTATGTGTATGGTATTATGTGTGTGTTTGTATGAATGTCTATTTACAGATGTATGGCAGGTATATGAGGGGTAGGCAGAGGACTATGGCAAGTGGCAAACTCTAGGATTCTCACTTCACATCCAAATAAAAATTGTGTGATTTATTGAAATTAGTGTTTTTTTATGTCATTGATGCAATTACATTTTTGGACGCTCGAATATCTATCTATTCTCTTTAAACGAGAAATTCTTGTATATATACTAGCTGTTGCCCGCGACTACGTCCGCTTGGGCTTTAGTTGAGTAAAGAGTTTGCAAATAAGATAGGAATACTTTTAGCGCATGCGAGCTTTCATACTAATTTCGCAACCCTCTTTACCCCCTTAAGGGATGATTTTCGATAAACTATTTTACACGTTTTTCGTGACTTTCAATGAAGGACCTTCGTGGTGAATTTCATTCGAATAACTTCAAAAATGGCTAAGTTCCATACTAACTTTGCACCCCCCTTTTATCCCCTTAAGAGTTGATTTTCGAAAAACTATTTTACACGTGTTTCATGACTTCCAATGAAGGACCTTCATATTAAATCTCATTCGAATAACTTCAAAAACAGCAAAGTTTTATACTAAGTTTGCACCCCCCTTTTTCCCCCTTAAGGGATGATTTAAAAAAAACTATTTTACACGTATTTTATAATTTTAAATGAAGAACCTTCGTACCGAATTTCATTCGAATAACTTCAAAAACAGCAAAGTTTCATACTAACTTTGAACCCCCATTTTACCCTCTTAGGGGATGAATTTTGAAAAATCCTTTCTTAGTGCTCCCTTGCGTTACAAAAGGAACCCCTGTGCAAAATGTCAAGTTTCTAACCCTTATAGTTTAGGCCCTGAGTTGATATGTCAGTCAGTCAGTCAGTCAGCTTCTCCTTTTATATATATAATCAGAATCTCGGAAATGGCTCCAACGATTTTCATAAAATTTTGTATGCAGAGGGTTTCGGGAGCAATTAATTAATCCAACTAAGTTTCATTTTTTCAAAACGTCGTTTTAACCGTGTTTTAAGGCAAAGAAATAACTGCTACACTACAAGAAGTTGTCATAGCTCAAGTGGGAAATAGGACGATACCGTAAACAGAAGACCCTAGTTCGAGACTTGATAATAAGATAAGATAAGATAAGATAAGAATATTCTTTATTGTACACGAGGAGAAACACAAACATAAAATAATATTTTTTCTTTTTTTTTTCAAGTTCCTTCTTTTGTGTGAAAACCTACATACCGAGCAAGGCTCGGTCTTTTTTTTTTTATCTTTATCTTTTTCTACCTTTCTATAGTAAAACAAGAATGTACTGAATGTATACAACGACATATTTTATAATGGTAGGTATTGGTGTGTGTGTGAATGACAGCGCAATCGGGAGAAAACTGGCTCAATTTGGAGGAAGCTTTTACCTGCAGAGGGGTTCCTAAAGAACAATTTCACTATAATTTTATCGTAAGTGAAAAACAAACATTTAAACATTTACATACAGGCACATACATTGCTTCTGGCTCCCCACTAGGATACCCTGTGTCGTGGGAACCAGAAACAGCGACGTCACAAACATGTAAACATCCAAGACCTGGAGTTTTTTTTTTTCTCCCCAGCCGGGGATCGAACCCGGGACCTCTCGCATGGTAAGCAGATGCGCTAACCGTTACGCCACAGAGGTCGTCTGAAACTCTTATTATAAAATTATGACTTAGGTACTATTAACTAATCCATATTATTATAGCGAATATGAGTGGAAGGGCCGGTAAGGGACGCCCCAGGCGGACACACTTCCACCAAATAGGGAATGTATTGGCAAAGCCGAAACCGACGTGCGTGCATGCAATGACTAATGAATGACGATGAAGCGAATGTGGTGTGTCAGGATCATAGCAGGTAGCAGTCCCTGGGCTCTGTCTATCCCTCTGGCATACAGTCGTGAGCTTATGTATGTGTATGTATTAACTAATAAAAAACAAATATTTTTTTATACTAACATAAGAAAATAAACTTTTTATTGGGATTTTCTGGATGAAATAAAAGGTTTTTTTATTTTATTGTATGTTATTTATTTATGTATGTGAATATTCGTATTGCGTGAGTCCGTGAGTGTGTTTCCTAGTGTTTGTGTGTGAGTACGGTACTTCAGTATCTCAGTTCAATTAATTTCGTTAAAGCTACTTACTACTTGCATACTTATCACGTGTAAATTATCAATCACACGCGCGCACTCCTACTACATTACTTTAATGGTGACATTGCAACGAAAATGTGGGCCAGGCGTTTGCTCTACCACAATAGCTCTTGTAGCGCAAGAAATAAGTGCGTATGTTGAAAACAGTGATGTCTCTTGATGTCGCCGTAAAACGTGTTAGCAATTAGTCTATTCAAACTACCGTCTAGTCTAGTTAATGAAACAGGAGGCGCACACTGCGCCGCTCACCACCTAATTATATAAAACAAACAGTTGTGCGCGCACAGACAGACTGACGAAGCTAATAATTATTAAAGCTCGTTCCACTTTTGTTGGGTATTAGGACTTTTAAAGTCGTATTACAAAAAACTAAAACATCTGAGCACGTGTCTAAAAAAAGTGCTACCATAAAACAGTGTTTAACGGTTGCCTAGAGAAAGATACGGCTTAGACATTGTTTAAAGTTAGACAGACGAAGGGGCCTGGTTGCTAACCAGTTTTAACCAGGTTTTTTGTGGTAAGACTGTTAGTTACTACCGCCTGGGCCTACGTTCTGTGGATTGGGTATGTAAAAGTACAATTCTGTAGGTCAGAGGTAAAGAATAATAATTCCATTTTTTTAAAGTCTCTTTTTCTTTAATTAATTTTGCGGAATTAATCTTCTGTACCTGTACTATTATGTATTCTGTGGTAAGTATATAAGCTAAGCCGCGCTACAGTTTGGCTTGGACAGAATGCTCTGCAAGAAATTTATTGTATACGTATCTTAAAGTTCTTTTCTTTTAATACTGTTCCGAGTACATTCCAATAGCAAATATTAAATTAGTCAGGAGTTGTAGTTAGAACAGTATACGAATTCCCGAAAGTGTGATTTTCATCGCCCACGGAAGAAAGATCTCGGAATTTTCTCCACGTAATGGCGTACATAAGTATCTTCCTGAATAAAGGTCATATTTCCCACATTGTCCATACCCATCTCTATGGCACAATGCCTCTATTCAATCTTCTCCCGTACAACGCGTATCTACGTTTCGTTATCCATTTGTACGGAGAACGCGGTGAATTTTTCCGATAAATTGTCGTGTCACTAGATGATTCGGATGAAGAAGTCGGTCAGTTTACTCTGGAACGAGCCATGGTTGGATTCTTGGAGTCTCTTCGATGGATTGACTTAAATGTTTTTACCTATAGAGTCGATGGCATTCATATTATTATAATCTTAGCCTAAGCTCTAATGTATTAAGTTTAAAATTATTATAGAAAAGATGGACTGACCAGAGTAAAGTTTTTCCCCGCTGCCTTTTTCTGTACTAAAAATACGACCCAAAGGCAGCGGCTAACGGTAGGTACATTGACATTCAGCACTGAACTGAATGCCAGAGATGAGTAACGAGCAACCGACGACCCGAGCCCCGTCTCTGCTCACCATGATCATGAAACACGTTTGAATCGTGTATTAAACCCTGATGTCTATACATCATCATTTTCATCATCAGCCATTTGACACCCACTGAAGGACATAAACCTCTCTAAAGGTGTACGGTGCAACCGCACATCTTTTGTCCAGTCAGCATTTCCATCAATTCACCTAACTAACGCGGAAACAGACTTTAGTTCGCAACTGCCAATCAGCCGCGCCGCGCGTTCTCATAGCATTTTCATCAAATCATATATATTTTTATTAAGTAGCAGTTTTATATATTTAGCAGCAATCAAGTTCGTTTCTAGCCGATAGCATCCCAGCTAGCTACCCCATTTAGCTACCCGGTTACAGGAAAATAGCTAATCTCGTAATCAACCGTAAGTGCCATACTAGATCACAGCGTGACTTGTAGGCGCTCTTACAGAAGGTTTTCTAAGTTACCCGGTCTTGTACCACGTGCATCCAGCGACCGTAACCAGGTCATCAGGCCATCTGCTGGGGCGTCTGCCTACGCTGCGTGGTCCAATTCGCGGTCGACAGGTCAAAACTACACACACTGTATACATATATAAATATATATGTATATAAGTTTCGTATGCTGCTTCTTCTTCTCCTTTTTCATATTGTTTAATTTAATTTAAGTTTAATTACGGCGTACGCTGAAAAACAGCGCTGGTAGGATAGGCATAACTATCCTGCAGCATAAGCTGAGCGTACGACCCATTATCAGATAGGCTATACTTATTATTTTAAAACATCATGTTAACTACAACTAAGATACTATCTGATAATAAATTATTTTCATTTCATTTCAAAACTTTTCCGCCCCAACGGCCATCGGTTCTTTGAGCTTTGAGCCCCACGTCGATAAAAATCATGGCATTTGTTTTTGGAATGGAGTTTTCGCCTCTATGCCAATTTTTTTTGTAATGCGTAACAGACTTCGACGCGTATGACCTCTCTCTCTCGAGAGAGAGAGAGATATAGATCTCTTCCTGGCCTTTAATCCCATAATTATGATGGTGGGGTAAGCCTTCCTTATCTTCCCCCTCCACTTCGCTCTGTTACCGGTATCTTCTTCAGAAGTATCGTACTCTATGAGGCCATTCTTCTCTACGTCCATCCACCTGGTTGTCGGTCTTCCTCTGGATCTCCGTCCGGAACGGCTGTAGTGGTCATCGACCCGTATGACCACAACAGCCAAAAAAGCGCCGACCTAGTGACGCAGTGATATGTTACTTGGAATAGAAAACCGTGTTTGCTTAACCTATGTCTGGGTCTCCATAATATAACAATAAAAAAGCGCTTTCGGACCCCTTTCTGGCGTTACAAAAGCGCCTAATTTGTTGCTTATGGCGTCGTCCTATCCGTTGAATTTTAAAAGGCTTTTTTGGCAATTTTCGCCTTCATTAGTTTGAGAAAGGGTGGTACGCTGCCTTTTTATATTTTATATACATACGACCTGCATAATAATGCAACTGAATTATTTCAGCAATAGAATAGTTAACATATAAAAATGTTTCTCAGATGGTTAGAAAGAGCTCGACGAGTTGAGATTGAAAATGAAAAAGCCATTTTTGTCGGAATCGAACATACGACCATTTTATATGCTTCTTAAGTAATATCATCAGCAAATAGATTTAAGTTGACATTTGTCAAATTGAAGTAAAAATGGGCTCTAGTGATAAGTTAGATATTATTTCCATTGATAACATAAACTTAAATACACTTCAAGATTGTTCATTGATTGATTGATTGATTGATTGATGATTCTTTATTGCACAAGAAACAATATTTGTACAAAGGCGAGCTTAATACTAAAGAGCATTTTCTTCCAGCTAACCATGGGTGGTTCATGCAATAGAATGCAGACGTGTGTGAGGTTAACTGCTGTAATTTTTTTGGTATTTTAGAACGCGAAAATACTAAAGACATTCGCTAGTTCAAAAGTTAGTTAGGACCGAGCTATTTCAAGATGCGCCGTTAAGAAAAGTGGTCGTGTTCAACTTAGACTTCAATGTACATAAATAAACTTTTCGAAATTTTCGGTATCAAAAAGTAGACAGCGTCTGTCCTAGTTCTATTTAGATAGATCTTATATTTCAGCACTTAGCCTCATATGTGAGCCTTGTACGTAGCAAGCGCTAAGGTATATAAATACCACAGACACTAAGATATTGTATAGAATCAGGCGTTACTTTGCGAAAATCCATAATAGCGTTAAAATGAGAAAATTACTTTGCTAAATTCCGCTAATATCCCACAAGCACCATGCGGTTAGATAATGCACCGCCCTCCTTCCCACTTTTTCAAGCAGAAGCAAGACACGAACACACCACCACCGACAACAATACTTGTGTGAGACAATGCGCGACGCGTTTCGCCTCTAACACGAGGCATCCTCAGGCTCACAAGCACAAATGACCGTCACCCCAAAAACACTCGGTATTTATAGGCTAGGCCGCCGGTGCTTGTGGGATATTAACGGAATTTAGCAAAGTAATTTTCTCATTTTAATGCTATCAGACAGTAAGGTTTCCTCACGATGTTTTACGTCACGGTCAGCGAATAGTATGGTTCTTGTTGTTGTTGTTACACTTTATTGCACAAAAAAAATACACAATAAGACTTAAATAACATGGTAATGGTTGAATTTATCAAATTCAAACATTTAATTCACAGAAAAAATGAAATGTTTATTTTATGAACGTCAAAGTTGTTTGTTTTCAATTAATAGATTATGTGGAAAAGAAGGTAACAAAGAAACTCCACATTTTACTCTTTTCAAAACAGCTTTTCTTTCTCCTTTCTTTAAAATAGAAACAAAACTGCTCTCGTTTTTAAAATATGTACCCACGACCTCCAGAACAGACGCTAGCGTTCTACCGCGCCACTACCACGGCCCTTTTTAATCGCCGGTAAAGGTTTCGGACTGTGCACTCTATTTTGTGCATGCTACGGACGATTTTTCTACAGTAAATTTAACGGTACGGCTGACTCTCGTTTGTACATACTGCATCGTGTGTACATTTCTACGCACGTGTAAACGTGAATTTACATACCTACCGTGATTTTTTAGTCTCTGTGTCTGTCTGTTGATTTTTCCATTTTTTTGTCAGACCCAATCTGAATACAAGGAATTCGGTTCATGAAAATGAATTGCCTGCATTCAAATTTAAATTCGGGCTATCAATATACTACACACTCCATTCCAAATGCCATTATTTATCCTCATTTCAACTGCTCATATTTACCGTACTTAATTTTCAGGTTATCGCCGGCGCTGACGTTCATAACCGAGGTGTTATTTGGCAGTCTCTTTGTATGAAGTCTTCTCCGTTTAATTTGCTTAAAGTAAAGCTAAATTAATTGCGTTTCCTACGTCCCGTAGTCGAGGCAATTTATTAATTAATTAATTCAATTATAGCGCGTTCAATGCCGCGGCCACGCGAGCGCCGCGACTTGCTACTTAGTCGCGGCCTTTTTTGGCAATGACTATAAATCAGCGTTGAATCAGGCTCTACAATCCATTCCACGAAACAAGCTCCCGAAGAAAATCGTCCATTGGTCAATGTGCGTGACCTTTAATAGCTACTACCGTACTCTGTGAAACGGCCTGCCTTCGCTTACCTATAGCGCGCGTTGACCAATGAAATACGAGTACTAGGTTCCTTAGGAGATCGTTTTGTGGAACAGAGTATAGAGTCACACCTACGTCGTTTTTAACGAGAAGCACGGCAATAGCTGCTATTTGCCCCTATTTTGTAGTCTGCTAAGCGTCTATATTCCAACTAGCTGTTGCCCGCGACTACGTCCGCGTGGGCTTTAGTTGAGTAAAGTGTTTGCAAATAAGATAGAGATACTTTTAGCGCATGCGAAAAAGCTTTCATACTAACTTTGCAACCCCCTCTTACCCCCTAAGGGATGATTTTCGAAAAACTACTTTACACGTCTTTCATGACTTTCAATGAAGAACCTTCACGCTGAATTTCATTCGAATAACTCCATAAACGGCAAAGTTTCATACTAACTTTGCACACCCCTTTTACCCCCTTCGGGGGTGAATTCACAAAAACGGATATCGGAAATAATCATTATTGAAAACTTATAACCCAAATACCACTTTTTATTGAAATAACTTTGAAAATCAGAGAACTTTCATACTAACTTTACACCCCCCTTTTTCCCCCTTAAGGGATGATTTTTAAAAAACTATTTTACACGTGTTTCATAATTTTAAATGAAGAACATACGTACCAAATTTCATTTGAATAACTTCAAAAACGGCAAAGTTTCATACTAACTTTGAACCCCCATTTTACCCCCTTAGGGGATGAATTTTCAAAAATAATTTCTTAGTGCTCCCCTATGTTACAAAAAAAACCCCTGTGCAAAATTTCAAGTTTCTAACCCTTATAGTTTGGGCCCTGCGTTGATTCTAAGTCAGTCAGTCAGTCAGCTTCTCCTTTTATATATATAGATAGATAGATGGTATAAACAGGGCAAATCAAGTAGGCATCCCCCGCGAAGACCAGGTATTTCGAGAGTTGTAGGTATTTATTTACTAATATTATTTACTTGTTTTGTATGAAGTCTAATATGTTAAAACAAATTAATAAGTCTAGTTTCTACTCACAATGTAACAGAAAGACGAAGCTTGTAATACGTTCTTATTTTCGTCTAGCTAGCCGATCCGACACACGTCACCCGTCTTCACTCATGCGCGGTGGACACCCGAAACTCACCGAGATCTCGCATTTCCTACAGTCTATTTTTTGAAGCGAACGACTAAGTGTCAACATGTCAAAAATTTGTTTTTCAATATGCCACATTTATAACACTGCATAATATTTAGCAAAGTTATACAAAACGATATGCCTAATAAATACCATTAAGCAATTAACACAATAACACTGTTATTACCTGATTTTATCCCCCACTTGCAGTTTATTTAACTAATATTTTATTTTATCATGAAAATACCATTTGCTGAAGAGATCTATGCCCCAAAAAATACCTAAAATTTCAGTGGTCCTCAAATAAAAGCGATCCTACTGCTGCCAAATATGTTCGCAACTAGGAAAGATGACGGACTTTTGCTTAAAGGCCGATAGAATCGACTATTTTATGCTAATAGGCTACGCGAAGTGTAGGAAGAAGTATGGAGAGCTGACTACGAACCTCTTTTTTAATTAAAGACAAAAAAAAGTAAGATTGACGTTGTTGTTGATGGGAGTGCGACTAAAGAAAATAAAATAAGTAACTTATCTTTAGTCTGTTCATCATTGTAAATAAGGTATTGGTAAAGTTTTTTGGTCCATCGTCCAGTTGTTTTATACTTTTGTGTTTGTTATTACGAAACGGAAAATAGTATGGGCGAGCGCGCCGGACCCAACGCTGATTCTGCCAAACCGATGTATACGATGCCACAGAATACATAATAGTACAACGATGCAAGCAAAGCTGCGTGCATGAGCTATTTTGAGTGAGATGTAAGTTTGAGAGAATCTGTGTCTTTGTTTACCTTTAGTCGTTCGCTTCAGTAAATAGAATATAGTTCTGTATATTGTTGTAGTGCTTAGCTAAGGGTAGGTTGACATTTTGTATGTCCTACCTACCTGTCCTATTAACCTACCTGCTTGCCGATTGTCGGCAGTCGTTATCGAGCATTAAACGGAGTAATTACTACCTAGTGGTTTTACTTACAATTTACCGTAAATACCATATTGGCGACGAGAAAATAACTCACGTGTGTGTGTTCAGCATAATTGTGTTGAATTCTAATTAAAATGGCGTGTAACTCAAATGTAATGTTCGGAAACAGTCTCACGTTCGACCACCGAATGCAAATAGAGTCCAGCGGCGCTCCATTGCACAAGCGACAGGACGGCTCCCGGGGTGTTTTAGTCAGTAGGCCTACACTATGTAGTAGAGTCTGACACACGGCCGTCACCCTCCCTCAAGGGTGGCGATGTCTGGTGCGCAACAGCATTTCACCCCGTTAAAAAAAAAAAAGGGTTATCTAGGGGTGCGATGTGTCCACGCTCTTACCGCTTTCTCACAAACAAGAATCTTCGAAGGTACTCTGAATTAAAGTTCAGTTTACGTGCGGGTAATTTGGTCGCCAGTGCACGATCGCTTAGTGCAGATGAAGTTTCGTGGCCAGTTTCGCGCGAGAGGATAGCAGGCTTTAAACTTCCGAAGTGGCTTAAGACAGAGTGTGTTCTAAAACACGTTATACAGGCTGTTGATTTGTAGAGCAATGACTCAGCGTAAATTCAAAATTCAAATTCAAATATTTTATTCATAATCCAAATAGAATATTTACTTTATGAACGTCAATGTTGTTAGTTTCACAATTAATAGATTTCATGGAGAAAAAACTAACAAAGAAACGTACCTTTTACTCATCAATACAAAACAACTTTTACTACGGGGTCGACTATGAAATTTCGAAAAAAAACCATAATACTGAAATTCGATAACTATCTAGGTACCTACTGAAGAACAGGTATGGAACAGCTTATTGTTTTTTAAGATTTTAGGGTTGGTATAATAGTAAAAGGTGTTTGTATTGATGAGTGGATAGTACAGTCGACAGCACATCATGGTATACACCCATGCACTCTACTCCGTTGCGTTACGGGCGACTTTGCAACTAAAATGTGAAGATTGACGTGCTGTCAAGTGTACCAACAGGCGCACTTTTTTCATATTAACTCAATAAAAAGTAACATAATTATATTGTAGTAGTTGCCACCAAAGCTTACAAATACGTTACAATACAATCTTCAGGTGCCAATAAACCTACAATATATGTAACTTTTTACTGAGTTAATATCAACAAAAGTGCGCCAAAGAAATTATGCAATTTGAGCCATTTTTTGAGAATCACCCGCCCAAATTTCTACTCATCAACACGAACAACTTTTACTATGGGGTCGACATCGAAATCGCGAAAAAAACAGCTGTTCCGTACTAAAATTCGATTTCTAATGGTACGGCCACACTATCGCGATAACGCGAAGATTTGCGTTGTCAAATGTATCAAATCAATCAAATTGTATCAAATCAATCAAATCCACAAATTGCTAATTCATGATCATCAAATCTTGCCCATTGGTGCTCTCTATGAAGAAACCCAAGAATGTCGAAATAAAGACATAAAACGGTATGGAGAAAATTACTCTAGGATGTGTTCTCAAGTAGCTTCAATTTCTGACGTTTTTAATCGTCTGATGATTTCGTCACACCCATTCATGATGTAATTTCCACTTCTGTTATCAGGAATCGCATGGATGACAGTGAAGTTCAAACCGACTACGACTTGCAGTCTTTTTCTACTGACTCATGTGACTTAAATGTAAATAAAATAATTTAATTATGTTTTTTACCGTAATTTAATAACTTGGTCAAAGTCCATGTTTTTTTATTCATTTTATTAAATACCAGCTGAACCGGCATACGTTGTTTCGCCATATCGTCGTCTAAAAGTGTTAAGCTGCTAACTCCAAAAGCACAAATTTTAAGGAGACTAATAATACCGTCCTATTTTTACATCAGACAAAGAAATAAAAAACTGCAAATACAGTTTCGATAAAATTCGATGAATATTTCATCGAAAACGGATATTCAGTTTTTCATTTCATTGCCTGATGTGAAAATAGGGTTTAAAAATGGTAGGGTAATTTTTTTTTTACTTTTGGAGTTAGCAGCTTAACACTGTTAGATGACGATATATATTTTTTTCAACGTGAGAAATAGATAAAAACCTATTTTCAGACCTACCGAATATACATATAAAATTTCATGTAAATCGGTCAAGCCATTTCGGAGGAATATGCGCACTAATACTGCGACGCGAGAATTTTATATATTAGAAATAAAATACATAAACATAAAACACGAACAAAAAGTGAGAAAAATTAAAATAAACAGATTTCACGTACAAAATAATAATGGCCAACGCTCTCATACATGTCCGTACACTGTGCGACGTAGCGAAGGTTTATTTGATGTGGGCAAGCTCTTCAGCGTAGAGGGAACACGAAATTTTGTCGCGACAACGCGAACACGAATCTTCGCCTGCAAGTGTGGCCGCAGCATAATGAACAAAATGTATGGAACAGCTGATTGTATTTTAAAATTTTTGGGTTGGTCCCATAGTAAAAGTGGTTCATATTGATAAGTGGAAAGTACCCTCGATCGGGCTTTAGTTTACAAATCAACAGCCTGTATGTACAACAGCGTTATGGAACTGCTTCTTTGGTCTAGCAGTTACACTTGATTACTAAAACAGGGGTCGTGGGTTCGATTCTCATTGGAGGCCATCGTATTCGATTTACACAAATTGTTTCATTTCGGTATACTTTCATGTTTTTGAAGTTGTTGTATTTTTACCTTTACACAGGGTATCCTAGTTTGGAACCAGGATAATGATCGTGTTGTGTGAAAATTATTTCTATTGTTATTATTATTAGAACTTAATCCACCTATCTTTTGTGCAAGAGTTAATAATAATAACCACGCAATCACTTTTGTAAAATGTCGCTTCACAAAACTTCTTTATTAGCAAAGGCACATAATGCTCTTCGAAATAAGTCCAAGCCTCATGCAAGCCTTTTCAAGAGTTAATCAACAACAGGCATTTTCAGAATATCATACAAAGTTTCGCAGCCTCAATAAAACTCCGGGCAACTTGCAAGTATTCAGTATGAAAAATTACCTCGAAGAGAGGGTCACCAATGTCGGCAATAAAGAGGACAGCTTTAGTCATTTGTATTGGTTTAAGAAAAAGTTATCTCAGCTCTATGGTTTCAAAATGCTGGCCGGAAAAACTCGAAACGTGAAATTTATTACTTTAGACTTTTTATTATTTTTCTTTTCAAAGCAGGTTAAGTTATGGCCAGTTTAAGAAAAGAGGTTAGTTCGTAATATTGAAATAAAAAGTACCGTTTTTCATAACTTTTATTTTTAATGTTTTGAAAGTCATTTACTTAACGTTTGGAGCGTAGATTGATTCACGGTTTGGAGCATTGACTATCCCCTTACTATATAAAACAACCATGTTCACGTTTTAAGTGAACCGCTTGAAATGTTAATTTCAATTTGGAGTAGCATTTAAAAACCTATAGTTATACAGTGCTTGATAATGCTTAGGTTAATAATATTTTATTTCTACTAACAATAAAGTCAGCACTTCGCCGTCTACTCAGCATCGTAAAATTTTTAATTGTAGTTTTACCATGCTCTGACAAACGGGCGTGTGTTTATAGAACGTATTATAAATTAAATTAAATTAAATATGTTTTTATTTCAGAACACTCGTAAAGTTTTTATTCGTACTTTTACCATGCTCCGACAAAAGGGCATGAGTTTGTAGAATGTATTATAAATTAAATTAAATGCAATTAAATATGCTTTTATTTCGGAACACACAGTTCCAGATTACAAAATAGAAAATAATAAAACCTACAATATAGAAATAAAATAATGTAAAAGAAACATTATTGAAAGAATGCAAGACCTATAAGCCGTTTATTCCGTATCTAAACCAAATAAAACTTTTTTTTATCTATGAATTTTATTTTTCTTCGTTAGTCTCAGGGCCGAGTTCTGATTAAGAATTTCACAAAATACTTAAGTAACGTTCTGTCACGCTCTTCCCTGAGAAATTTGACGAGACAACACTACAGTTAAGTAGTTACTTCGCGAAATTCTCAATTCAAAAGCCGGCCTTCAGTGAAATACTCTTAGTAAGCCCAGAAAAAGTTTTAATAACATAACATAACATTTACATACAGGCTTTTGATTTTGCATTGCTTTTGGCCCCACACTAGGATACCCTGTATCGTGCGAACCAGAAACAGCGACGTCACAAACATGTAAACATCCAAGACCTGGAGTTTTTTTTTCTCCAGCCGGGGATCGAACCCGGGACCTCTCGCATGGTAAGCAGATGCGCTAACCACTACGCCACAGAGGTCGTCAAATGGTGTCAATATCACCATTAACGTCAAATGTCGTCAATGGTGATATTGCAAAAAAAAGATGGAGATATACATATCCGTAGCTCTCAGATAACTACTATGATAAGCAGTAAAGCAACAAAGTAGAAAGCACAAACCTAATTTTATTTTCTCTATTTTCTTTCTTGTCTCCGTCTATGTTTGCCTGGAAGAAATTGCTTATAGTTATAAGGCCGCCAATTGTACTCAGATTTATAAATAATCTGTAAATGTAATTTATGAGTGCAACAAAGGATATTCTATCTATCTATCACTAAAAACGTATCTTCTTATTAAATATTCCACCGCAAGAAATGTACCTGCCTACAATATAACTGACTTGCCCCCAGTTTCTCAAACACCAGCAGTCTGCTGGTCATACCGTCATAATCATCATCAACCCATTATGTCCCCACCAAGGGGCACGGGTCTCTTCCCTGAGGAAGGTATAGGCCATACTCCACCATGGGGCCGAGTCCGGATTGGTGGAGGCTTGTAAGACTAGTGGCTGGTCTTACTGTCAGAAGTTTTCAAGCCGCCCTTGGGCCACTGACTTGGCTTAACTGCTTAACGTGCCTTGCGAAGCAAGGAACCGCTCGGAGAAATGCCACTAGCGTTAGTCATAGATGGTGACGCATCCATGGACTGAACGCGCCGTATGTTGCTTAACCTTAGTGATCATTTAAGATCACTCAGGCAGCCCAGGCTACGAGCCATTCGGTCATAATGCCCCTAAGCAATAAAACGCTCAGATGATAATGGCTATAATCGTTTTGGAGCCGACTGCGGGCCTCCAAGAATGAGATTCTGTCGTGTCTGTGTGAGGATGTGGGCAGTTCACTGTACCAACATTGGCATTCCGTTCAGCGCGACAAAAATCGAAAATGATTTGTAATTACGTATACCTATTTCTTCTATTTTATTTTATTTTATATCTGTATAAGAATTATTATGATCTATGTGTTTTGTAAGCTGGAACTGTGTATTCTGAAACAAAAGCATTTATTATTATTATTTATTATTATAAAGATATTTAAGATTAGAATATTTATCGTGAGTCTGAAAACAATAATTACAGAAACTGCAGTTACAATAGAAAAGTAACAATTCGCGGCCTGATTCCTAACTGATTGTACTCTTATAATCTTTGGTCTGTGAAGAAAAACATCGTGACGAAACCTAAGTTGTCTGGAAGAGATCACTTTTAGCGATAAGACCGCCGTCTGTACTCTTAGATTAAGAAATACCTGTGTAATTTCCTTTTTTATCTTCTCTATCTTTCTATATATAAAATTCTTAGTCCTGACTGACTGACTCACTCATCAACGCCCAGCCCAAGCCGTTTAACCTAGGAAGCTGAAATTTTGCACAGAGGATCTATATATAATGTAGGCAAGGAATAAAAACGGATTTTTTTAAATTCAACCCCTAAGGGGGTGAAAATGGTTGCCAAAATTTGTATGGGAAATATAAAGAATGTTGTCTAAATTTCTTGAAACTTAAAATAAATACTCTTCAACACAATTGATTGAACACGTGTTTCGTCGTTTTTTTCTAAATCTACCCTTAAAGGAGTGAACGGGGTTGCAAAATTTTGAACTAAGGTCCACGCGGACGGAGTCGCGGGCGAAAGCTAGTGGACAATAAAGTGTTCTCTATCTCTATCTACATATATATCTGTCTATTCACATACCTAAGCGCTTTAGATAGGCGATTCGCGGCGGGCACGCGTGATGATATAAAGTCCGTTTACTTAGATAGTGTCGGTACAGACGAAGGCAATCTTGGTTTTAGTAAAAAAATATTTATTTCAATAATACAACTTAGACGGCCAAAACACTTTAAATAGAAAAAAAAAACATGGTACACAATATACCTAATGAAGCACAAAATAAAACGCTACTGCCAGAATATTCATCTCCACCGGTATTTAGTATAGGTACCTACCTAAGTGATGCAGGATCGTTTCGTTTTAAATCCATTCAAAATACTGATTGATTTACTTCTTTAATTGCGTGATCTACATAATAGTAGAATGAGACGAGCTGCGGGCCAAATTCACTGGCGTGTTTGCGTCGCGTCGGCTTCCTTTAATTTCTATTTTCAAAAGCCGCCATGTGCCGAGGCGGTAAATATCAAAGTGACACTATGATAGCGAACAGACTTTAGCCCTCTCGTGCCCTATAGTGGGACATATAGACTGCTTACAAATTACGGTATGCAATAAAGATAATAAATCTAATTTAACCTAACTTACATGATAAGATTGCAGCCCCAACACTGTTTTCTTATTCGCAGATTTTCCCTTCGAAAACTCCTTCCAGTTTTTTCCTTGTTTGCTTCGACCCCTTCAAACTGATAGCCAGAACTTTCGACCATAAAAGGCTTGAAAAATGGAGGCATATAAAGAAAAGTACAGTGGCATCCGTCTATAATGACATCGAAAGGAATTGACAAAACGTTGGGTAAAAAAGTACCTGGATGACCGAGCTTTGCTCGGTATTTTTTTGGTAAATCATGTTTTTTGGATTTTTTTTTTTGTATTTCTTTTGGAAAATATATTTGAATACGAATTAGGCTCCTAATAATATTTTTTCACGCAAAAAAGGAGCTTAAAAAAAAAGACAAACTTCATGCACAAGTCTCGAACCAGGGTCTTTTGATTAAGGTATCGTCCTATTTCCCACCTGGGCTACGACAACCTTACTGATTAATGCGAAATTTACGTTCTTATAGGGTAGCAGTTATTTCTTCGCCCAAAATACGGTTAAAACGACGTTTTCTTAAAATGAAACCTAGCTGGATCAATTAATCGCCCCCGAAAAGCTCTGTTTACAAAATTTCATGAAAATTGTTGGAGCCGTTTCCAAGATTCTGATTATATATATACATACATATAAACAAGAATTGCTCGTTTAAAGATATTAGATTCTAAGACGCCGCTCGTAGACCCGGCTGCCTGAGTGATCTTAAACGATCACGAATGTTAAGCAACATAGGGTGCGTTCAGTGAATGTCCAGTGGGTGAATGATCAGTAGGTGACCGTGTATGACTAACGCTGCGCGGCTAAGTGGCATTTTTCCGAGCGGTTCCGTGTTTTGCAAAGCACGTTAAGCAGTTAGTGCCGGCTGCCGTCAACAGATGGCTATCTTTAAGCCAAGTCAGAGGCCTTAGGGGTGGCTTGAAAACTTCTGATAGTTAGACCAGCCACTAGTCTTACAAGCCGCCACCAATCATTACTTGGCCCCCGTGGTGGAGTATGGCCTATACCTTCCTCAGGGAAGAGACCCATGCGCCTCGATGGGAACATAATAATATGGGTTGATGATGACGATGATAATGAAAAGAAAAAAAAAATATTTTGTGAATTGTGACAACATGGGATAATCCACTATTGTATGTTTTCTAATACGTCTTTAGAAATACAGGATTCCTTTAAACACTCAGATGCAGTTTATTGAATCTTTGGTTACGTTTTCTTGTATGCAAAATCTCACCACAGAGGGTATTTGTCTGCTATGCGAGAGAGCCCGGGTTCGAATCCTGGCTGGGGACAAAAAAAAATCCGGGTCTTGGATGTTTAAACGTTTGTGACGTCGCTGTTTCGGATTCTCACGACACAGGGTATCCTAGGCCAGAAGTTATTTATGTGCCAAATGTTTGTTTATTTCAAGAAGCGTTTATCGAGTGTTAATTAATCGTGTCATTTATAACATAACATTTACATACATGCACATAGGTACATTGCTTCTAGGCCCACACTAGGATACCCTGTGTCGTGGGAACCAGAAACAGCGACGTCACAAACATGTAAACAACCAAGACCTGGGTTTCTTTTTTTATTGTCCCCAGCTGGGATTCGAAGCCGGGACCTCTCGCATGACAGGCAAATAAGATCGTAATAAATTTTCACGCTCACAAGTACTCTTCTATCGCTTTACCATAGCCACCGCCTACATACCTATACACACACACTCCAGTATTCTGAAGGGCTATGCCGATACCAGGGATTGTCATGTACCGCAATATCCCGGGAATGTCGGGCTGAGGCGACATACCTGTTTCGCTTCATCGATATTCATCGCTGCGTGCAAGCTGGCCGATTCCAGGGATTAGGTTCTGCCAACACTTAGGAGTATAAGGGCAACTGCATAAAGGCATAGAATTAACTCCATTGCCTGTTATGCTTGTACTGCAGCGATCTACTTTTTATTAAAAGATGGTTGTAATGGGGCTTCTAAACGGGCCAGTTTCACTGCAATTTGTGGCTGCAATACAGTGGCCGGCAACATTTCGTGAAATACCAGCCATACTCCCGGCCATGTAGCTATACATTTTTGGTATGGCCACATATGGCTGGTATTGTTTTTATAGGTTGCCGAACGATCCCTGAGCGATCGATATTTATGCAACATTGCCCAGCTTGTTCTTTTAGTGTTTCAGTCGCTCTCTATGGTTATGGCATTGACATTTTGTAGCTCATTTAGGTGTCTGCATTGTGGGCCATATTATTGCAGACTATTGCAACACACGGCCCAGCCATAGACTGCTCGGCCATCAGTTGCAATAAAACATTTTTGTGATGGCTAGGACATGATTTGCTGAAAGTGCAGCCACATATTGCAGCAAAACATGGCCCTTAAGGCGATCATACTTTTTATTTTGTCTTTATACTAGGTGACCCGGAAAACGTCGTTTCGTCATATAAATTATTATTTTTTGGGATTATAATTTTAAAACCACCCTTATCACTTAGGGCTACGAAAAATAGAAAACAACCTACTCTCAAACCTACCGAATATACATATATGGTCACGCCGTCTCGGAATGTGTGTATTAGATATCTATATACCTACATTATGTATATTATATTATGTTGTCGCACGAGGGTTAAGTTAGGGGTGCGATCCGTTGAATGAAAAGAGGGGTATCCAGGGGCACGGTAGAATATTTATTTAAATGTAAAGGAAAGGCACATAAATTTTATGTGCCTTTAGAATATTTGTGATTTCGTAGGTAAATAATATGAGTACGCAGAATAAGGTGACAGACGTGTTATAATAAAAAAATGATAATAAATATAGAATCACGTTTACGTCCACTTGCTTCGGAGGCTGAGGAATATCTGTCCAAATACGTCCGAACACTGCGGCGAATGTCATAAAATAGTTAAATTTGGAATTGTAGATAACCGAAAATGATAAAAAAAGCAACGAGGCGATCGCCTCGTTACAGTACCCCGTCTGCCCCGGAAAAAAAAATCATGAGGGACCTTAAGTCCTGATGGTTTTTTTTATGTACAAGAAATGAGGTGAATGAGGGTGTAAAGTAATGGAGTGACGTGAGTGATTGTAATTTAGAAATGAAGTTTGCTATTTATAATGAGTATATTACATGAGAGACGATTTAAACCTACATACGACTAACATTCATCTAACACTCATACGTCAATCTTCCAAACTATTTTGGTTATCTCTTGTCACGTTTGGGACCTAATAAACTCGGCAAAACGTGGGTCCAGTTCTAGAGACTGGTGCCTCTGCCTACCCCTTCGGGGATAACGGGCGTGAGTTTATTATTTTTATTTATTTATAACCAAAATATGCCTTGTATTAGAGTACCATGAAATAATCATCTTAAAACTCGAAAAATCGCTCTCAAGTGGTATTATGGCTTTTTCCAGTTACCATCCGCTGATATTTTATTAAAATGATGAAATAAATTAAAATTTATACAATATATACAAGGTAGTGACATTAAGAATGTCCAGTATATAATGATGTATTAAGTAATACAACTTGTGGTATATTTACTACATAAGAAGTTCAAGAATAATTTCTCGAGGGATAAAGTTCCTTATTAAGAACTGGTAACTTTAAGTACCTAGCAAAAAGAATTAATAAGAGATAAATAATCATAAAACGATAGGTATATAATGGCTGGCCTAAAAGGGTAATGAGATGGACATGATAAAACTAATATTTCTTATATATACAAAAATGTACAATAGTTAGAAACAAGTTCGGAGAAAAGTAAATTATGAAAAATATGAGGCCAAATAATTTGTATCGAATGGGAAATTGAACAAGTAGTAGTTCTAATTTTGAATTTTGGGAATAGGTTTTAAGTCTCTTATGTGCCAACGACCGAGTGGTTTTCCGGACATATCAGCGAGAATGTAAACAAGGGGTGAAATCTTTTTGGTAATTATGCGTTTTACAAATTTGGGTGCTAGTTTGGCCGAATAATATTTATCTGCGTTACTGATTGAGTAATTATGTTTCCAAACGACATCATTTTCGTTGAATTCGAAATGTTGATGGTGTTTGTTATAGGACGAAGAGTAAATTTGATGCACTCTCCAAAGTCGAGCTTGAACTTCTGAAAATACAGGGTGAAGAAGTCCAAGGTTGTCTGCAAATTCGTCTCGTGGTGCGAAAATCATGTCATCTGTGAGATTTGAATGTTCATAGATCGACCCACATGTGACTAATTCACGACCAAAGGCAAGGAATGCAGGGGTATACTTAGTTATTTCATTAACTGAAGTATTAATAGCAAATTGGATTTTATGTAAGTTTCTATCCCAAGTTCTGTGGTCATTCTCTACGAATGATGATACAGCTGTCATTATTGTTTTATTGTATCGTTCGACTGTATTTACTTGCGGACAATACCGGGGAGTATAATGAATTTTAGGGACTTTATAGGACTGGAACAAGTCTGTTATTTCTTGACTAGTAAATTGGGGACCATTATCAAGAATTACAGTTTGCGGTATACCATAGATAAGAAAAACTAGGTTTTCTAGGATATTTGCAACAACGGAGGAAGTAGCTCGTTTTATTGCAAATAGGAGACAATATTTTGAGAAACAGCAAGTTACAACAAATATGTATTTGTTATGTTTCTGGGTTGTCGATAAGGGACCGATGATGTCAATCGAAATACACTGAAAAGGACGAGAGCATTGTTTAGGTTTACCCATGAGACCAAATTTAGTTTGATTTTGATGTTTATAGGATAAGCAAGTTTCGCATTTAGAAATGAAATTAGAAACATCTTTGTACATGCCTGGCCAAAAATATTTCATTTTTAGTCTTTGGTATGTTTTGAAAATTCCAAAGTGAGCACATGTTGGAGTGGAGTGATTCTCAGTAATAATTGGAACTCTGTATTCGAGCGGAATAACTTCTTTCCAATTGTATTCAGATTGAAGTAAAGAATTTGTTTGGCCGTATCTGTATAATTTATTATTTTGTATAATGTAGTCTGGGGTGGTGTTAGGATTAGTGCTGCACTTAGCATAAATATTATTATACCAGTCATCGTGAGTATGTGAGCTGTCGTAGTTAATAATGCTTATTGGGATAGAACGAGACAACGCGTCAGGAACTAAATGGTCTTTACCGCGTTTATGTTTAATTTCAAAGTTATATGCTGATAAGCGGATACTCCAACGGGCTAGTCGTCCACTTGGATTGTCTAGATGGAGGAACCATTGTAATGCTGAATGATCGGTATAAATGGTGAACTTTAGACCGTTGTCTAAATAGCAACGCCAATGTTCTAAGGACAGAATAACGCTTAACAACTCTCTTTCAGTTATAGAGTAATTCCTTTGAGGTCCTGTAAGGGATTTACTCATATAGGCTATGGGTTTTTCAATACCATTGAATTCTTGGGTAAGCATAGCACCAATGGCAAAACCGGAAGAATCGCAATGAACTGCAAATGGTTTGGTGAAGTCTGGGCAAGCGAGAATGGGAGTGGAGATGAGAGCTTCTTTTATGTTTTTAAAAGCTTTATTTGCATCGGTAGTCCATTTAAAAGGTGGGGCTTTCTTTGAAGTTGATGTAAGTTTAGTGAGAGGTACAACTTCAGTGCTAAAATTTGGGATAAAACGTCTATACCAGCTAGCTGTCCCTAAAAACTTTTTAACTTCTCGTGGATTAGTGGGAGCGGGAATATCGAGAATAGCTTTAACTTTATCTGGGTCGGTTTGAAGGCCATGCTCGTTAACAATATAACCTAAATATTTAAGTTCCTTTTTAAAGAATGAGCATTTTGAAAAATTTACAGTTATGTTAGCTTGAGCAAGTCTTTGTTGGACTTTATTTAGTAATTCAATGTGTTCTTCAAACATCTTGATAATAATTACAATGTCATCTAAGTAGGTGAAAACTGAATTATCCAGATTTTCTGATGGGAATAGTGTATCCATAAAGCGTTGTTGTGTGGCAGGGGCATTTGTAAGCCCAAATGGCATTACACGGAACATACAAAAAAAAAATACAATTTTTTTTATTTCAACGTAAAGAATTTACATTCTGCTTGTTGAATGTCAATGTACATACAGTTATGTATAATGTTAGCCGCTGCCTTAGGGCCGTCTGTAGTGGAGAAAAAGGCAGCGAAAAAAAACTCCACTCTGACCATCTTTTCTCAAATCAACTTAAAGCTAATACAAATTAGGTATGAGTGTTCGTATACCAAGAATCTTAAGATCCATGAGTGCAATAAATACTTGCAAAGTCAAACATCATTTAATATTCTTAAAAGGTAATAAAACACCAATGCTGCGGCCAGACACACGGACGGCACCCGTTCACGAGCGTAACGCAGAGGTCAGCCATCACCAGTCTCAACCATATTAGAGGGAGATAGGCGACCCGGCCACCGCGCCACCATTCGCATGGCCTTTGGCAAACTTGTGTGATAAAGTTCTTGTCAGTTATCTATAATAATAGCATAGTTTTGATATGCAATCACAGCGTCTGTACATATGTATGAAATTTATTAAACCCTATATATTATTAGAATACCAATAACTAGCTCGTTGTGGAATTGGTTTACTGCCAAGGGTTTTTATCATCTATAAAGTCATCTATTCTGTAGTATGCCTTTTTACACAGCGCAGTTTTAATAACAAATTTAAATTTATTTCCTGGCAGGGATAGAATACTTTCAGGAATTTTGTTATAAAAACGTACACTATATCCTACAAATGATGTATTTACCTTGGCTAATCTGAATCTAGATGAGGCAATTTTGTTTCGATTTCTGGTGTTAACGTTATGTATATCCCTGTTTAGCTTAAATGTATGTTTTTACGTACATACATTATGTTATCGAATATATATTGGCAAGCTAGCGTAAGAATTCCTATTTCCTTAAAAAACTCACGTAGTGAGTGTCTGGCAGGTAAATTATAAATACCTCTAATAGCCCTTTTTTGGAGAATAAAAATTGTTTCTATATTTGCCGCCCGCCCCCATAGTAGCAGACCATATGACATAATGCTGTGGAAATAACTGAAATAAACTAGCCTCGCAGTTTCTACATCTGTTAGTTGTCTAATTTTTCTAACTGCAAATGCAGCTGAACTCAACCTACCCGCTAACTTTTCTATGTGTTGATCCCATTGTAGTTTTGAGTCTATTGTAATGCCTAAAAACACCGTTGTCTCAACTAAGTCTAGTCTGTCACCAGCTATTGTTAAACTTGTGTCCACTTTTTTGACATTGGGCAATGAAAACTTAATACATTTTGTTTTTTTGGCATTTAACATAAGATTGTTTACGTTAAACCAGTTCAGAATTTTAGAAAGAGCATTGTTTACATCGTCTAAATTAGATTGACCTCTCTTGATTTTAAAAATTAGAGAAGTGTCATCCGCAAACAATACTATTTGTGACAATTTCTCAACTAGGTACGGCAGATCATTAACATACACTAAGAAAAGGAACGGCCCTAAAATTGAAGTTCCTCAGGAACTCCTATTGTAACATCGTATCCGGCTGACTTAACTCCATTAATATCAACTTTCTGCACTCTATTAGCTAAATACGATCTAAGAAGTTCTAAAGATTTATTACTGAGACCGTATCTGATCATCTTACGAAGGAGGGTTTTGTGGTCTACGCAATCAAAAGCTTTGGATAGGTCACAGAAAACCCCGATGGCATCCTGCGCCTAATCCCACGCATCAAAGATGTGATTCATCAACGCCACACCTGCGTCTGTCGTTCGTTGAACGACCCTTAGTGAAACCGAATTGTTTTTTATGGAAGAGTTTATTTAATGTGAAGTGTGTCAGCAATTGGTGTAAAATGATTTTTTCAAATACTTTACTAAATACTGGAAGTATTGCTACGGGTCTAAAATTGTTCGGATCATCACTGTCACCTGACTTAAATAAAGGAACAATTTTACTAAACTTTAATAGATCAGGGAACGTCCCCTCATCAATACATTTATTAAAAATTATAGCAAGGTCTGGTGCCATGATATGAATTACCGTGGATATCAATTTAACTGATAGTCCCCAGAGATCTTCGGTTTTCTTTATATTTATTTGTTTAAATGCTTTCAAAATGGTTTGGGGGCTAACGTGGGAGAATTGAAATGCTATTGTGCACGGTTTTATATTTTCTAACATCAAGGATTCTGCTGACTCTGGGGAAGAATTTAAACACGCTGTTATATTGAGGGGGATGTTTGTAAAGAAATTTTCGAATATTTTTGCGATATCCTCACTTGTGTCAACTACTTTCCCATCTACCCTTAGTACAAAATTTTGATCCCTAGGTTTAGTTTTGCCTGTCTCCTTGTTAATTATTTGCCAAACCGTTTTTATTTTATTCGATGACGCTTCTATTTTTTTACTTATACTGAGAGCTTTAGCTATAGAGCAGGTTTTTTTAAAGGTTTTAGAATATTTTTTTACATATTCTTTAAAACTCGGATCCTGATTTGATTGTTTTTCTTCATACAATTCATACAATTTCTTTCTACTTCTATGTATACCAGGAGTGGCCCATTTTGAAAAACCACCTTTAACGCCTTTAATTTTTTTTAATTTTAAAAACCTGTTCGAATTCGTTTGCTATTGTGGTAAACAATTCTTTATATAATGTGTTGGGATCATTGCTATCAAATTTTAGTAAGCCTATGTGGGTACTTAATTTCCTTTTAAATAATTCAGTTTTTCTCTCTGTTATGGGCCTACAAATTATTTCTTGGCATTCTTTTTCTACTGTTGTAGGCAAAACAATGAATAAACCACTATGATCTGACTGTAGGTTATTTATAATTTTCTTTTCAAGATGCTCACAGTTGCAAAACACATTATCTATACATGTAGCACTAGTTGCCGTTGTTCTAGTGGGTTCTTTAAACTGGTTTTGTAAGTTAAATGATCTAAATAAGCTAATAATTTTGGTGTGTAGTGGGCTCTCAACTAACAGATCAATATTAAAATCGCCACATATCACTATGCGCTTATTGCTCGCAAACAGACGTTTTAATGCCTCTTTTACGACTGCCTCAAAGTCATTGTAATTAGTTTGAGGTGGCCTGTAAACGCACATAACAATATACCTGTCCAATTCCACACACTAATCGCTCAACAGAAAGGCTTACAATGTCTTTGCATTCCTTACTTCTTAAAGTATTTTTTACAATTATCATAGAACCTCCTCTTAATGCTTTACTTCTATTATAAGTACTAATAGTCTGGTAGTCTTTTAAATTAAATACCATTTCTGATTTTTTTAGCCAATGTTCTGTTAAGCATAATATATCTATATTAAAATCTGTTAAAAAAAGTTCTGTCATATTTTCCTTGCCGGAAAAGCCTTGAATATTTTGTGCTACTATGTTAAGACCTACTTTGGGCTTTTCCGTTGTCTGCATTGGCAGTTTAAAGCCAATGATTCATTTGTGTGTGAGCCCGTTGAAATTTTAATACTACTGATAGTATCACGGTTGTCATTATTGTGTGACTGTGTTATAATTCCTATAACTGAGTCAAAAATATTATAAGCTAATAGACTAGCTAGCTTACGTTCTTAACAAAGCTGTTAAGGTCGAAAAATGATACGTCACTATGACGACATGTCAAATGCTGTATATGCATGTTCAGACTATGGATGTCTCTGTTATCCTCTTCAGAAAGGGATTGAGAGTATGGGAACGAACAGAAAAATAATTTTCCCACCTCCGGATGGACATCCCTAGCCCGACCATACAAGTCAAAAACATTATTTATGTCAGTTTTTTTGACATCTCGACTATTACCTACTAATAATATGTAGGTAGTATCCTTCTCAAGCGGTTTTTTAAATAATTCTTGTACAATGTCTTTGAAACTTTTATGGGGATGACATTCATTGAGTACATTTTGCGTTAGTCTATCATTTAATAAGGGACCTAGGCCTACACCTATCTTATCTGAATAGACAATTGTCTTTCTTTTCATTGTGGAGCGGGGCCCTGAGTGGCTGCATGGACTGGTCAGGCTGGCGTTGTTGTTGGTAGTCACCGAAGGAGCGGCTGCAGGTTGGCGTGACACAGGTGGAGCATTTTTCTCGGTGGAACCAGGCAGATGGGTATTGTGTGATGCCGATGCAGGTGATGAGTCATCACCTGGTGTCTTGCCTACAGTACACACTGTTGGTATTCTGTTTGTAAGAGATTCCAACCTGTCCATATTATAATCTCCGATTGCCGTTAATTGTGTTGCATACTCATGCATCTCTTCTTGTGCCTCGGTGAACTGCCTATCTAAGTCATGCAGCGAGTGCTCCAGGCTGAGTATATGAGAGTGTAAGTCCTTTATTTTTGCCTCATAGTCACTAGAACGTACTTCATAATCCATCGCACTTGTCAATAAGTCCTTTTGTAGGCTAACATTAACTTTTTTCACACTCATGCACTTAACAATGCCTATATTACTCTTCAATGCTTTGTTGATGCGTTTGATGTGCCTCTTCGATACATTCCACGTCCTGGTACATGGAAAGCAGTCTTGGGTCGGTCTGAAGGACGTAATGGTATTTCCCAAAAAGCTTTTGCTATGTCAATAGAAGATAAAAATTTAGCGTCTTTAAGCTTGTCTAAGATATCAGAAATAAAAGGAAGCTTATAAGCATATTTACGGGTAATGGAGTTTAATTTACGGCTATCCACACAAAAACGCCATGTACCGTCCTTCTTAGGCGTGATTATGACAGGATTTAACCACGGGCTTTCGCAAGGTTCGATGACATTCAATTTTAGCATTTCATCTACTTTTTTGCATAAGGCTTTCTGTTTTTCAGGTGAAAGTCTATAGTGACGCTGTCGTATAGGAAGATGATCTCCTGTATCTATGTGGTGTTCTACGAGGTGCGTTTTACCTAATGGTTGGGATTCTGTTGAAATATTTTGAAACTGTCGGATAATAGTATCAGAAATCAGACGCTGTGTGTCTGTAAGAGTGTCGTAGTGAGCAACAAGCTGACAAGTTGTATCAACAACTAATGTATCGATACGTTTGTTAGAAAAAGAAGATAACGTTTGAAGAATGTCTGGGGCTAGGTTGAACATCTTCCAGAAGTCAATGCCTAGGATTAAAGGTTGATTTACTGAAGGTATGACATGAGCAGTAATAATTGCTATTTTGTCTTTAAAAAGAAGAGGTAGTTGAACAGTACCAATAGAGTGTATTGATTGTCCATTAGCTACTGTGCCTGTAATCTTGTGTTTCTTATTAAGTTTGTAGCCATAGGCTAAGAGAATTTCATGGGAATTATTCCCTAAAATTGTGATAGCACTTCCACTATCTAAAAGACCGCATAGAGTTATGTTGTTTGACTTAACATTTATATAAGGCCTTTCGTCATTATTATTCTTAGTAAATAGTGTTGTAGATGTATTATACGAAGTCATAAATAATTTAAGTGTATTAAGCCAGAGGTTCCATTCTGCAGTGGTTGTTTTTGGTAAATTACTTTTCTCCTTTATTAGTTTCTTTGAATATTTATGACAATTGGTACACTTTGGATAACTGACGTTTTGTTTACCGCAACGAAAGCAAACTATATCTGTACTAGTACAATTATTTAACTCGTGATTATTTGTTCTACAACGCGGGCAAAAGAAACGTAATGTAGGTTTAGACTGAGGTGCAACAGTATGGACTGCGCTTTGAGATGTGAACGGAAAAGGTGGTATATGAGGACTTTGAGAAGTATCAGAAGTTTGTATGGGTGTTTGCATAATATTGCAACTCTCATACCATTTGCAAGATTTAAATAATTGATCTATGGTTATAATGTCGGTAGGTAACAGTCTAGAGCTATATAAAGGACTCAAGTTTCTACGCAGAATATCTATTTTAGATTTTTCAGACAATGGGTCATGTAATTTGGGAAAAAGTGCTTCCATTGCCGAGAAGTATATGACCATGCGCTCGTTTGGTTTTTGCTTACGCGAGTGAATAGTTTGCATAAGCTTGAAATCATGATCGTAAATTTCGAAATCTTCAACAAATTTTTGTTTGAATGATTGCCAATTAGTCATAGTTGATTTCTTGGCTCTGTACCAGTCTAGAGCAGGTCCTGATAAACAATCATATAGATAATTATGTAATCTTTTGTGGTCGATATTACGAGCCACTGCGAACTCTTCAATCCTATTAATGAAATCATGAGGACAGCTATCACCTTTGAAGTTAAACCTTTTTAACTTCGTCAAACCTTTTAGTTGTCGGTTAAATTTGCTAACTTCTGAGCAAGCAGATCGAAATCAGTGCGGGGCTGTATCAAAGAGGTTGCAGATTCATAATTGGAACTATTCGTTGACATTTGTGTGTCATTGAATTTTTGTTGACATTGTGTCAAATTCTCACAAATATTTTTAAAATTGTTTAACAAATTTGTATTTGTCTCAGTAGACATAGAAATACGATTAATTCTATTTGAAATGTGAATTAAATATGTTCTGATTTTGTCATTATGTATGCTGTTTGAAGAAGCAAGAAGGATACGTGCTGAAACCATTGTGAGGCATTTCTCAACCTCCTCAATGTCTTGTTCAGGCGAATACGGGCTGGATTCGACGGTACAAGGAGTGTCCACAAGAGGATGCAGTAATTGGCGCAAGTCATCAGCTGTTGCAGAACTTGGAAAAGAAACTGACCGGAGTTTTAGTTCATATGCCAATTCAGGCTTATTTAGAAGTGTGGGATTCATCGTGAATTACTGTGAAATAGTTTAATTTAATTGTGGAAAAATATAACCAGTGTAAATAAAGTTATTAAAAATTATTTCCGAAATCGTAAGTGTTGGTTCATTCGTTGTAAAAATAAAAGTTAATAAAAGATCAAATAATGGTAAGTTTTTAGTGTTAGCTACCGGTGTTTTGAGTTCAACCGTAACTAGTCCGGAGACCTCTAGGTAGTCGACCTCGAAGGTCCTAGGAAGGTCTCTTTTCCAGTGTAGGTTGTGTGTAGGATACACTGAGGGTATTCCCCAACAGCACTGCCCGTAAGTGGTTGATGACACTCACTTTGGTGACTCGAACGAGTTTTAAGAACACCAAAGGTTGTGTCAAAATTGTGATAATTCCTTTGGGAATCTCGGTTAGTGTTTCTGTATGTATTATGTTTTGTGTATAATATTGTTAAGTGTCTTGTAGGAGTACTGTTAGCGCGGTAGACTACTACAGACGTTGGCACAAGGAGGAAGAAATATTAGTTTTGATTAGAGATTGGGTGGGTATGGATGAAGATATGGTATAAGGTATAAAGTAAATAAGTAGGAATTAAAAGTTAAAGACTAGGCCGAAAGACGATCGAAAGTGGTGACGGCGATGATAAAATCTTTTCGAATTTGGAAAAAGGATTAAACTAAATTAGATAAAATTAGTAAAAATCTTGAGGAACCGGGTGCCTGTCTTGAAGCAGCAGCAAGCAGCAGTAGGCAGCGTCAAGTTCGGGAGCGTGGGTGGGGTTCTTAATGTTGGGCGCCAGTGTCGCACGAGGGTTAAGTTAGGGGTGCGATCCGTTGAATGAAAAGAGGGGTATCCAGGGGCACGGTAGAATATTTATTTAAATGTAAAGGAAAGGCACATAAATTTTATGTGCCTTTAGAATATTTGTGATTTCGTAGGTAAATAATATGAGTACGCAGAATAAGGTGACAGACGTGTTATAATAAAAAAATGATAATAAATATAGAATCACGTTTACGTCCACTTGCTTCGGAGGCTGAGGAATATCTGTCCAAATACGTCCGAACACGGCGGCGAATGTCATAAAATAGTTAAATTTGGAATTGTAGATGGCCGAAAATGATAAAAAAAAGCAACGAGGCGATCGCCTCGTTACAATGTTCTCGCTTAGTATGAAGTCTGTATATTGTTGTATATATACATAAACAATTTTATTGTTAATATACATAGTCAAAATAAGATAAGCCTTCTAATGGCGGTAATTAGCATAACAATAGTTAAACATAAAGAAATAAAACAAAAATAAGATAAGAACTATCCCATCAAAACATAAATGTGAATGAAAGCCAAGTTCAATATTAAGAACAGACGTCGGTATCGACTTCGCCGACAAAAGAATTGAGATCTATATGGATGCCGCCAAGTTATCTGTAGAAAATCATGAAATTTTAGTTACAAGAACACTAGAGATGTAAATTGTAATTCAAGCTCAAGATTTGACTGCTAGTTTTTACCAACAAACCAAATTTCAGAAAAGTCACATAGGTATTATATCAACATAACAGCATAAGTACAATACAAACAGAAAGTACACTAACCTCCGTATGACTTAACCAAGTAGAGTTCATTAAATAAATATTATTTAGCCTGTATGTGAAAACTAGCCAAGTCAAATCTTAAGCTTGAATAACAATTTACATCTATAGTGATCTTGTAACTAAAATTTCATGATTTTCTACAGAGAACTTGGCAGCATCCATATAGATCTCAATTCTTTTGTCGGCGAAGTGGATACCGACGTCTGTTCTTAATATTGAACTTGGCTTTCATTCACATTTATGTTTTGATGAGATATCACTACTTTTTGTACAGAGATTGTTGGTATTGATCATTAATAATAAATACATCGTAATTGCCAAAGAACCGATAACCGATGGGTTAGAAATCGGCTACGAACATACGACTTGAGTACAAACTGTCAAACTCATTTACGATTCAGAGAAATTTGCAAAGGAAGTCGTTTACAGATACTCGTATTATATAGAATCGGTTAAGGCAAAACCATACCGCGATATAGAATTAAAAAGCGCAATCTAGTGGCAGAATTTGGAACTATAAACTATGCGGATATTAATATCAATAATTTTCAGTTTTTAGCTATTTTTCCTTTATATTTACCTTGATGCCAAATATCAAGTTTCTAGGTCATCTAGAAGTGGGTTAGGTTTTTGATCTATAAGTGAGTCAGTCAGTCAGTCATAAAAATGCCAGTTTTTAAACGTTAATATATCTATAACTGTTTGAGCAACATTGATGAAACTTTGGATTCTATGCAAGCTAATGGACTTCAATAAAAGTGCCAAATTTCATATACGAAGGTTAAAAAGAGTTGTGAAGGGGTCAAAAGTAGCTTGAAGTGATTCCTGTACTCGTAATATTACACACGGCTGCTGCGTCGCCAGTTTCTTTTTTCTCGAACTTGGTTGGACTCGCTGTCGCGAGTCTAGATATTCTTCTATACTAATATTATAAAGACAGTTGGACCGGCTGTCCATACGATCTGCCTAGCGGGAAATTTCCCTTTGTAGTGGAAGAGATGAACCGCTTTTCCCTATAAGGTATCTTTGTATTGTAATGATATTGCGTAGCAACAGGATCCAATTTTACTGTGGTCCCTGAAAACCCCTGCATATTAATTTCATTCTTAATCTATACTAATATTGTAAAGAGGAAAGATTTGTATTTTTTTATATTTTTTTGTGATTGTATGTTTGTACTGAATAGGCTCAGAAACTACGAGGCCGATTTTAAAAATTATTTCACCATTAGAAAGCTGCATTCTTCGTGAGTAACATAGGCTATATTGGATTTTCAAAAAGCTTAGGATTCCCTACAAAATTTCGAATAATGTAACCCAAGGTGTAACAAAATTACAACCCCGGCAATTTTCCACGGAACTTATATAGCTATTTCCACGGAAACTTTTGTGCCACCCGTGCGAAGCCATGGCGGGTTAGTTACTGACATAGTTTGTGAAACTAACAACTTTGACGTTCATAAAGTATAAACATTTTGTTTTTGCTGTTGTGAAATATCACAATCATTAACAAATTGTAATTGCTGAACAAGTGAAAATAAATTAAATTAAATTAAATTAATTTAATTTAATTTAATTTAATTTAATTTAATTTAATTTAATTTAATTTAATTTAATTTAATTTAATTTAATTTAATTTAATTTAATTTAATTTAATTTAATTTAATTTAATTTAATTTAATTTAATTTAATTTAATTTAATTTAATTTAATTTAATTTCATTTAATTTAATTTAATTTAATTTAATTTAATTTAATTTAATTTAATTTAATTTAATTTAATTTAATTTAATTTAATTTAATTTAATTTAATTTAATTTAATTTAATTTAATTTAATTTAATTTAATTTAATTTAATTTAATTTAATTTAATTTAATTTAATTTAATTTAATTTAATTTAATTTAATTTAATTTAATTTAATTTCATAAAATAGGTAATTTAATTTAATTTAATTTAATTTAATTTAATTTAATTTAATTTAATTTAATTTAATTTAATTTAATTTAATTTAATTTAATTTAATTTAATTTAATTTAATTTAATTTAATTTAATTTAATTTAATTTAATTTAATTTAATTTAATTTAATTTAATTTAATTTAATTTAATTTAATTTAATTTAATTTAATTTAATTTAATTTAATTTAATTTAATTTAATTTAATTTAATTTAATTTAATTTAATTTAATTTAATTTAATTTAATTTAATTTAATTTAATTTAATTCGGTTCGGTTCGGTTCGGTTCGGTTCGGTTCGGTTCGGTTCGGTTCGGTTCGGTTCGGTTCGGTTCGGTTCGGTTCGGTTCGGTTCGGTTCGGTTCGGTTCGGTTCAGTTCAGTTCATTTCATTTCATTTCATTTCATTTCATTTCATTTTATTTCATTTCATTTCATTTCATTTCAACTTCGCTATAATTTGTTACAAAGAGTTAGACAATAAATGTTAACTACTGAGTGGAAGATCCTTTAGATTAAATTTTTGTCACAAACAATAGCAGGCACCTATCCACCGGGAATCGAATCCCGGCCTCTTGAAAGAACAAACAACATTGGAATCATAACAGCCAATCCCCTATCTCCCGTCCTACAGTTTGGGGTAACAATTCACTGGGCCGAGGAGTGTTTGCCGACTCAGCCAGACACTGCAGCTTAGAAAACAACATCGCTTACACTAGGAACTACTAAAATCACACCGTGAAGAAACCCGGAGAGCGTATGTGGCTAGTAACAAACAAACCTGTTAGGTCAAATTATTTTACACAATATTTAGGCCCTTTCTGCGCTGCTCCGATCCGGCGTCGGAACCGGAATCAGTCATGAGAAAAATATCGGATGCCGGATCATGCTTCTCCACTTCATCCGATTATAATCGGCAATGGACGTGACGCAGTCCTTTATTAAAATTCCTCGGTTTTTGTATTTGAGGCAGGGTAAGTTTACCACACATTCTATTAATGCAAATAAAATAGGTATGGGAACATTTTCGGGTTGTATGCGCGGTGCAAAAACGTGTATTTCCGATCTAGGAAATTATCGGACCGTTAAAAACCGGATGCCGGAGTAGTGCAGAAGCTTACTATTATTATATATTGATAATGTGTTTCTAAATCGGACCGGTAATTAGATAGATAGATAGATAGATAGATAACACTTTATTGCTCAACCATAATACAGAGTTATTGTAATTTCCTTATGTCTAAATGGTACACAATTGGCGGTCTTATCGCTTAGAGCGATCTCTTCCAGACAACCTTTGGATGGAGAGAATTGCAGGAAGAACATAGTCGGTAGGTGTGGATTTCCGGATGTACATAAATAAAAAAAAATAAAAAATCGAAAATATATTGAAAAGTAGCAAGATATAAAGAAGATAAGTAGGTACTTATAAATACGTGATACATGACATGCATATTTAGATGATAATACATATACGTACAAAATAATAACATACTTATATATTTACAAAATAATAAAATACATACCTATATAACATGCAAAATAAATACATACATAATAAATGCAACAGTTTTCCAGTTTAAGAAGTAAGTAAGTAGCGGGATTTTACCAAAGCCTTAAAACAATTCAAGGACTTTGCTTTTCTCACTTCCACGGGCAGGTCGTTCCATAAATGGACTGCCTGAACCGTGAAGGAGGAGCCATAAAATGATGTGGTATGCGATGGAGTTTTAAGGAGAAGGTTTTGGGACGAGCGAAGAGCCAAGCTATGTGAAGAATGAAGAAACTCGAATCGCTCTTTGAGATAGGATGGAATAGCTGGGTTGAACAGAATGCAATAGAGGAGAGAAAGAATGTGTGTATTCCGGCGGAGACGAATAGGGAGCCACTTGAGCTTAGTTCTAAATTCAGAGATATGGTCATATTTGCGAAGACCAAATATGAACCGGATGCAGAAGTTTTGGAGGCGCTCAAGCTTATTTAGTTGCTCCTCAGTGAGGTCTAGATAGCAGGTGTCAGCATAGTCGAGAATCGGTAGAAGGAGAGATTGAGCCAACGCAATTTTGGTAGCCGTTGGAAGGAAATTGCTGAGACGCCTAAGTGAACCTGCTGATGCAAACATCCTCCGACTTACCATTTCCAACTGCGGTACCCACGATAAGGTATTGTCGAACAGGACCCCTAGGTTTTTTACCACTGAGCTGAACGGTATGGGTACACCATCGAACAAGACAGGTGGTAGGGAACTCACGTCAACTCTGGAGATAAATCTTGGACTACCTATAATTATGACCTGTGTTTTTTTGGGATTTACGGTCAGTCCATGTGACACACTCCATTCCAAGATACGCTCTAAGTCACTATTTGTCACATTTATAGCTTCGTGAAGTTGTTTCACTGGCGCTTGCGTATAAATTTGTAGATCGTCTGCATAAAGGTGGTAGGAAGAAGACAACTTGCGGGAGATACTATTAATGAAAATTGCGAAGAGAAGAGGAGACAACACGCCACCTTGCGGGACACCAGCAGATGTTTCGCACCAATCGGAGACAGAGTCATCAATCCGAATACGTTGCCGGCGCCCGTGTAGATAACTACGAAACCAGTCGATTACCGTTGGAGATATGTTAAGAGAACAGAGCAAAGCCAACAAAATGTCGAAATCGACGGCATTGAAGGCGTTACTGAAGTCAAGCAGCGACAGAACTGTCAACTGCCCTTCCTCCATCCCCAAACGCATGTCGTCAGTTATTTTAATAAGTGCCGTAGCAGTGCTATGAGCGGGACGGAAACCGGACTGGAAAGGATTGAGGAGATTATTTTTTGTAAGGAAATAACTTAATTGGGAATGAACAAGACGTTCAAGGACTTTGGAAAGGAATGGCAGGATGGATATAGGGCGATAATCGGAGAGGGAAGAGGGTTTGGCATTTTTAGGTAGCGGGATAATTTGGGCTTCCTTCCACGCAGTCGGAAATGAACCCGAGATAACAGATTTATTGAGGATTTTGGTTATAGTAGGAGTAATTATGTCCAGGATCGGTATTAGCATGTTACGGCTAATATTATCACAACCAACAGCGTTAGATGTAATAGAGATGATGTTTCTCTTAACATCACAATCCGAAAATCGACTCAGACTAAAGGAAGAGAGATCAGGAGTTGGAACTGATGAAATGAGATTAAGTGTTTCTAATTTTTTAATACCATCGAAGGCAGACGCAGAGGAAAAATGTTGATTTAATAAATCAATGTTCAAATCTTTAGGGATAGAATTTTGACGAGATTTTCCAACTCCTAAAGATCGAAGGAAGTTCCAAACTTTCGCTGGATCTCCATTTTCAACAGATTTGTGAATGTGGCGTCGTTGTGCATCCCTACACACCTTATTGCAGCGATTTCGAATAAGCGCATATTTTTCTCTATTGAGCTCAGTTGGACGAGATTTAAATTTAGACTTGGCCTGGGATTTCTTATATAAAAGAGCCTTGATCTCATCCGTAAGCCATGGTGCCGGAAGATGCTTGATTTTTATGGCTCGAATGGGAGCGTGGACATCATACAGCTGTGTGATAAGTGAATTAAAAGTGTCGACTTGCTCATCGACGGTCTCCCTGCTGGTAACAAGTGACCAATCCATTTTAGAAGCATCATCACAGAGCTTGCTGAGATCCATGCCGCCAAAATTGCGTTGGAGAAGGATTCTCGGCTTTGCTTTGGGGGGGCGAATTTTATATGACAGGAATATCAAATCATGATATGAGAAAGCGTCGGCGGAGCATTGGCCATGCAGAGCAACATGATTGGGAGATGATACTGCCATGAGATCGAGAAGGGACGGGGTACTATTAGGGAAATGGTGTGTAGCACTAAGAGGAGGGACGTACATGTTGCTCGAGCGAAAAAGAGAAGTTAAGGACGATGAACGGGAGTCATTCTTAAGGAGGCATGTGTTGAAATCACCCATAATAATAGTATGACTATAGGATGGAGTGAGATCTTCAAGCAGCTTTTCGAATGACTTGAAGAAATTGACATTTAAAGAGGGACTGTAGTAAACGCCAAGTAAAATCTTGTTATGCGTTAATGTAATTTCAAGAAACAAGTGTTCACCTGCATTGGAATTAGGGGGCTGGGCTGACATGCTCATGATGGAATATGGGATGTGGGCACGAAGATAAATTGCAACTCCACCACCACGACCGTTTTCACGGTCGTTTCTGATGAGTAGAAATCCTGGCAAGGAGTAAGACGTAGAAGGAAGACACGGTTTCAGCCAGGACTCAGATACAAGAATAGCATGAATATTTTTACACTGAAACGAGGCGAGCATGTCAGGAAAATGTGCCGGAATACTTTGTGCGTTAATATGGATGACATTGAAATTTTTCGCAACTGAAAAGAAGTGGGAATCTAGTGTGTCAGCTAGTGTGGGTATACTATGAAAGCTATCGCTACTGCTCAAACCATCAGAAGAGGAAGAGAAGGATTGGTAAAGTTCACTCACGTCACTACTGTCAGCCTGTTGCATAGTAGGTATAAGATAAATAATTTTATATAAGATAGTTAATGTATATATACAATACTAAATACAATAAGTACGTGAAATAAATTATTTAAAACTTTAAAATAAATATTAAAAATAAAAAATAAACAAAACAATTAATTGCAGTGAACTCTCACCCGCCAGCAGAAAGGGAAAGACGTCGTCTATGCGGTTCGTCTGCGTAAAATGGAACGTGACCGGCGCTATGTGACAATTCTTATTAAAAAATAAAAACAGTGACAGAACACACAGACAACAAAAAGTAAACAACCTAAAATATTGTGCTTTGTAGCTACATTTGACTAAATCTAGGGTAGAAGTAGAACGAAACTGAAGAATGAAGATCTACGCCTTCTGCGAGCCACTAGTCTTCGCAGCAGGTTTATTAGCGGCTGCCGGGGCACTAGAAATATTGTTTAACTCCGCTGTTGTGGTAATACGATGCCGCGACCCATCCGGAGCCGTAATATGTACGCAGCCATCACGCGTCCAGCACTGCGATACCCCGAAACGCTGTCGCGCTGCCATGAAGGCATCATGCCGTCTTTTCGTCAGAAACTCGGATAGTGTTACGCCAGAGCCCTTGAGTCGGGTTTTAGAGAACCACACTTGATCCCTAACAGCGACGTTCTTGAATTTAACTAGAATTGGCCGGTTCTTCCGATCCTTCGAGGCGGTTCCCATGCGGTGGCAGCGACGGATACCAGCAGCGTCGAAGTCTGGCATGCCCAGCTTATCCGCCACCAACCTCGCAACAACTGCAGCTGTGTCCTCTTTGGTACCCTCTGTCACACCATGTACCAGGAGAATTTTGCGCCGGCCACTCATGTCCAACTGATCCGTCTCACGTGCTAACACCTCCACTTGCATCTGCAAGTTCTGCAGGGCCAACTTGACAAATGACTTGAATGAGGCAAACTCGGTGGTCAAACCTTTCACTGTGGGAGCGGCTGGACTGGATTTCTGTAGCTGGTCCTCGAAAACAGCCATCCGGGAGTTAAACAACTCTATCATGTCGGTCAGTGTGTCTTTGATGGTCTTCGACTCCATAATTATTCAAGAGCCACACCCCAATTCAGTGAAGTGAAGTGTGAATGTGTTGGAAGTGGTTGTCACCTTGGATAACAGTTGCTGGCAGGTATTAGGTCACTGTGAGTATTTATAACATATCAGGTTATTGAAAGTCACACTTTATATTACAATCAAATTGGGAGCAAAAATTTTCGATGTTTATATTTTCACATCTACCGCCCAATTAACGTTTGCCGGACCGGAGAAGTGGAGAAAGGCCCTTAGTCTGCCTGCTATGAGGCTCGTGACGCCATCTTTTAAGGCGGCGACTGACATGAATATTCGATGTGAGCACGTTACAAGTCGGATATTCGGCATCTCAGTACAGCGAGCCGAGCAGCTCGATACGAGCGCCGAGCGCCCGAGCGCGCTCCACTCGGCTGTCGGTTTTATGGTGAATCCCTTTGAATGTTACATTACAAGTTAAGTTACGACTCGCGCCGCGAGCACCGCACGCGTCATGTTTTGCTGCGCTGTTTGTGTCGTGAATTCTGAATAAATTTGTTGACCAAACATGCTGTCGTCTTTTTTTAACACGCTTTTATTAGGTCAACCTGTATGTAACTAACTATGTCATCATCATCAACCCATCATGTCTCCACCGTGGGGCACGGGTCTTTCCCTGAGGAAGGTATAGGCCAGACTCCACCACGGCGGCCTAGTCCGGATTGATGGAGGCTTGTAACACTAGTAGCTGGTCTTACTGGCTTAACGACTGCCATCTATCGACAGTAGCCAGCATCAATTGCTTAACGTGCTTGCGAAGCACGGAACCGCTCGGAAAAATGCCACTAGCGTTAGTCATCGACGTGACCAATCCATGCACTGAACGCGCCTAAGATCACTTAGGCAGCCGGGGCTACGAGCGATTCTTATATGAAAAATAAGAATCATGGCCAATTTGTCCTATTGAATGGTCTCAGAAAGTGCTCTAGCTGTTCTCTTATAAGCTGAAACAGATATGCTGTAAACAAAATAAAACATCCAAAGAAAGGACCCGTGTCTATTGCTCCCTCTCTTCGTCAGATCTCCACCCCATTCGTTCCTTTCCATTTGCTTTACTGTGGAGAAATCTTTTGAATCTTTATTCGGTCACCGATATTGTTTTAGATCTTTACAGACGCGGACGTCCTTACAAATCTCCGCAAAATGACTGAGACTGAAAAAAAATAAGCCTAAGAGGCTTTTCGTCCATTGAACAGGATCAAGTCCTTTGAACTGAATAAAAAGTATTTTGCAAACAATCGGTATTAAGTAGAATAAACTTTATAATAATAATTAATACACATAAAATATATTTGAAGATTTTTTAATAAGCCGAAGTACAATTTTCAGCATTATTAATACTATAAGCAATTTCTTCTATGCAACCATAAAGACAAGAAATAAATTAGCGACGGGAATCGCTCGTAGCCCCGGCTGCCTGAGTGATCTTGAACGATCACGAATGTTAAGCAACATAGGGCGCGTTCAAAGCATGGATGGGTGACCGTCTAAGACTAATGCTAGTGGCATTTTTAGATAGATGGCAGTCGTTAAGCCAAGTCAGAGGCCTTAGGACGGCTTGAAAACTTCTGACAGTAAGACTAGCCACTAGTGTAACAAGCCTCCACCAATCCGGACTAGGCCCCTTGGTGGAGTAAGGCCTATACCTTCCTCAGAGAAGAGACCCGTGCCCCTCGGTGCCAATCTATGACGAGTACACGAATTGGTTTACAGTAATAGAAAAGGACAAAGTACAGATGGAAGACTTAATGTATGTACATTGATCAACTGCCCGTTTCAGGGCAGTTGATCAATCTACATTGTACATGTAGTTGATCTCCCTGTTTCTCGAATCCTCCTAGCAGCAGACCTCTGGCGTACGAGAAACTGGAGATAAATCAGTGATATTGTGTAGAGGACTACTTATAAGACGATGCGTTTTTTAATGATAACATTAGGTATTTATTAGTACTTAACGAGTGGTATTGTTATTAAAACTCGCAGATGTACGTGTTAAACTTTGGAAAAAAAACAAAGCCATAGTTACATGCCAGTAGCACTGGGAATTGAACCTGGGTATACAAAAAGCTGCACAAAAAAGCTCTCCGAGCAGATTTGCAAAACAAAACTTGCTTTCGTCGAGTGCAACTTTTATTTTCACCGCCTAGGCAAAGTAGGGCAGTTAGCGAAGTTAAATTGGCCACAAAGAGGAGATTTATCCAGCGTAGGTTTTTCCGACCTCGTCGTACTAAGCAGGGGCATTCTCAAACGATACGATAGGCTATTTGATAGTGTGAAAAAAAACCGTATAATTTATACGTCTTCGTATAAATTATGAGTCTTAAAACCGCTTATTTTAACTAAAGTCCGTTTTTTAATTCAATCCAAAAAAAAGATGACGAGGTGTTACCATTATGAAATATAAAGGTTTACTCGGTAGATTTTTTTACCGTGAATAGAAGACTCGTGTGACCAAAATCCTTATCACATCAAGGACATTAAAGTTTAATTCCTCATAGAGCAAAGTAAAAAAAAAGCACCTACGTAGCACAAACAATTTTTACTTGGTAGTAAAATGGGGTAACTTGGTTTTTGCGTACTAGCAACATTCAGACATTGGATTCTATTATTGAGATGTCAACGTGACTGTTTTATTTTTTTGCATTGAAGTAAAAAACAGATTTTAAAAGACAATTACTTTTTCGTTACTCAGACGTTGGCAGAATCCTTAGAGAAGCCATAACAACCAAATTCATTTCATTCATTTAAAAGACAATAAAATTATTATTTTGTAAAAAAACAAAAGATACAATTTGATATTTTTAACCTTCATGATCGTTTTAAGATGACCCAAGCGGCCAGGGCTACGAGCGATTCAGCTAACAGACTACAAAAACATGGTAATCAGACACGATACACCTAGAGCACCGAGGCAGTCGAATGTCGGTTTTTTTTTATCGGGCCACCGGTCAACATAGTCCAATACGGTATTTGACACTATCAACAAAAAAATATTTGAGATGCTCCATTAAAACAATAATTACAAAATGTTTCGGAAAATGTATCCTTTTAATCATTTACTAGTTATTCCAATTTTTAAATAGATGAAACATAAAAAGAGTGCTCTGAAATGTGACGTCACAAGCATGTATTTTCATACAAAATTCCGTTTTATAAGTAACTCATTTGACATTTTGTCCAATACCCAATTAGGACGAAGAGCCAATGTCAAGAGCTTACCCGATGCCAGTCCCCAGTAAAACTACGCCTGGATAGCTTTCAGCGCAACCAGGTCATTACGGTAAAGTTTTTAGCGGTAGGTCAGTTTTAAGACCGACTATGACTGACGTGGGTGGCATTTTTCCGAGCGGTCCCGTGCTTCGCAAGGCACGTTAAGTAGTTGCTGGCTGCCATCGACAGATGGCCAAGTCAGAGGCCTTAGGGCGGCTTGAAAACTTCTGACAGTAAGACCAGCCGCTAGTCTTACAAGCCTCCACCAATCCGGACTTGGCCCCCGTGGTGGAGAATGGTCTCTACCTTCGTCAGGGAAGAGACCCATGCATGGACATAATGGGTTGATGATGATGAAGCTTTAAGTCGATGAAGCTTTCTGTGTCATGAACAGTTGACGCAGAGTATTGGGTGAGTTTGAGTTTACGTACACCGTGAATTTTTGGGCGGTTCGAAAGCCATACCTAGTAAAATTAACGTGCCCTGCCGTGCCCATTCATGCAGCGACTTATGAATGTCGTTGAAGCAAAAGCGATCTGTCAAGGTCGTGGCAAATGGTCTCTGCCTTTCCCTCTGGGTTACAAGCGTTATGGCTATACTATATTAGGCTATATGTAAACATGTACAATAGTGTATGTGTCAAAATACTTTTGGAAATCAAATTAAATTAATGTGATTTTAAAGCTCATTGAACACATTAAATCATTAATCAGTCATCAAAATGTATTTATTGTAATTTATGTCATTGAATTAATTTAAACTATTTTTGCAGTTAATTGAACTCAATCATCATCATCATCATCATCATCAACCCATCGTCTCCCCACCGAGGGTCACGGGTCTCTTCCCTGAGGAAGGTATAGGCCATACTCCACCACGGGGGCCAAGTCCGGATTGGTGGAGGCTTGTAAGACTAGTGGCTGGTCTTACTGTCAGAAGTTTTCAAGCCGCCCTAAGGCCTCTAACTTGGCTTAACCAGTGCCATCTATCGACGGCAGCCGGCACCAACTTAACGTGCCTTGCGAAGCACGGAACCGCTCCGAAAAATGCCACTAGCGATAGTCATAGAACGGCCCATGCACTGAACGCGCCTTATGTTGCTTAAATCGTGATTATGTAAGATCACTCAGGTGGCCGGGGCTACGAGCGATTCGAGGGTCATACCACACCCCAACTGAATAAAATAACAAAAACATTTCAAAGGCCCAAAAGTGTGACTAATTCAACTGAAGGACAAAGGAGTATCTTAGCAGAGCCCCGTATAATAAAGTAAGGCTATAAATTTGCCACTTCCTAGGCAAATTGAAGGCACTTGGGGCAAGTACTTGAGAGTTTGTTGGTTCAGTTTCCTGCCATTTAATTTTAGTGGCTAACAAGCGGTTCGAAGGCTTTCGTTTTTTGATCGATGCCTAGATAAAGAATCGAAGATGTACGCACACGAATTACAAAGCTGAAGTGGAGCCCCTCGGTGGGGACATAATGGGTTGATCATGATGAAGGCGGCCCACAGTCGGAATCGAACCCACGACCTCTGTCTTGGTAGGTAAGGGCCTTAACGGCTAGACCAACGAAGCAGTCACTTGCTTAACAGTAACTAATACTCTAGGCTAATTCTTGATACAAAAACTTGTTAAAGGTAAACACCGCTTTTCAAAACTTAAAACTTTATTATTATTATTAAATTCTTTAATGCAAAACACTATTGCAAAACTAAATCACATGTTTGATACAAAGGCGTACTTAATGCTATTTATCATTTAGTATCATAGTATCGTAAAGATAAACATTTACCTACAGGAATATACATTGCTTCTGGCCCCACACTAGGATACCCTGTATCGTGGGAACCAGAAACAGTGGCATAACAAAGATATAAACATGCAAGTTGGGATTTGAACTTGGGACCTCTGAATCAAAATCATAATTGGGTATTTGACAGGATGTCAAATGAGTTACTTTTAAAACGGAATTTTGTATGAAAATACTTGCTTGTGACGTCACATTTCAGTGCACTCTTTTTATGTTTCATGTATTTAAAAATTGTAATAACTAGTAAATGATTAAAAGAGATGCATTTTCCGAATCATTTTGTAATTTTTGTTTTAATCGAGCATCTCAAACAATTTATTGTTGATAGTGTCAAATACCGAATTATAATTATACTGGCTGACCCGGCAAAAGTTGTTATGCCATTTTTTTTTTCACTTAGAGCTAAAAATAGGTATAAACCTATTCTCAGACCTACTTAATATCCTTAAAAATTTTCATAACAATCGGTCAAGCCTTTTAGGAGGCGTATGCGCACTAACACTGTGACACGAGAATTTTACATATTAGAAGATGTAAGGATAAAACGACAATTATAATTTTGATTCTCTGTACTCGACTTAAAAGTACAGTCTGTTAGCTTTTAGAATATGCCTAGGGCTCTAGAGTAGGCTTCGGTTTTCGCCGAAAGCACACGAGTGTAATACTACTTCCTGCTCTGTGTAAAACTTTTCTTCACTATTTTGAAAAGTTATGTAATGTTATAAATAGCAATACAAAATAAACCTTACCTTATTGCAATATAATCGGTTTTTGATTGCTCAGTTGAGGTATATTCTAAAAGCTAACAGACTATAAACGAGGTTTTATTTGAACGGTGTAGCCAGCGAAACGCCGGGGGAAAGTTGTCAGAGCCAAAGTTCCGAGGCAAGTGCCAAAAACTCAATGCAAAGTAAATAAATTATTTTGATGAAGACGGATGGCGACCAATACAAGAAACGGAGTGCTGGTAATTAGGGCCGTAAATTTTGAGTGTTAGTATAGGTTTTTTGACGATGTGGACGCTTGTACTAGTGATGGACAATACTTACTGTCAGAAGTTTTCAAGCCGCCCTAAGGCCTCTGACTTGGCTTAACGACTGCCATCTATCGACGGCAGCCGGCACCAACTGCTTAACGTGCCTTGCAAAGCACGGAATCGCTCGGAAAAATGCTACTAGCGTTAGTCATAGACGGTAACCCATCCATGGACTAAATGTTCCTTAACCATACTGATCGTTTAAGATCACTCAGGCAGCCCAGGCTACGAGCAATATTCTTAGGGAATATATACGTTCATTAACGTTATTATACCTAATCATAACTAAAACGAGCTAAAACTACAACATAATATCATACTTAGGTTTCAAAATAAGTTTTACAAGCTGGCATCGTAACCTATATTAATTAACTAGCTGTGCCCCACGGTGTTACCCGCGGTTCATCGATTTTCCCGTAGGAATAAGATATTTCCCCGCGGTAAAACGTAGCCTATGTTTTAATCCAGGGTATCGGCTAACTCCATATCAAATTTTATTAAAATCCGTCCAGCCGTTTCAGCGCTAAAGACTGACAAACATATAAACACACACACAAACTTTCACGTTTATAATATTAGTGTGATATTGTAACTTGCACAAATAATTTTCTAATTATTTGGATTCATTGACATCATCAACAACCCATTATGTCCCCACCGAGGGGCACGGGTCTCTTCCCTGAGGAAGGTATAGGCCATACTCCACCACGGGGGCCAAGTCCGGATTGGTGGAGACTTGTAAGACTAGTGGCAGGTGTTACTGTCAGAAGTTTTCAAGCCTCTTTAATGAAGCTCGCTTAAAAAGTCAAGTAAATTTATCCGGAATAGAGTTATCAATGTGTAGTGCTTACGGAAACTTTAGTTCAAAAACTTTATGTTATAATCCAATAACATAACATAACATTTACATACAGGCACATACATTGCTTCTGGTCCCACACTAGGATACCCTGTGTCGTGGGAACCAGAAACAGCGACGTCACAAACATGTAAACATCCAAGACCTGGAGTTTTTTTTTCTCCCCAGCCGGGGATCGAACCCGGGATCTCTCGCATGGTAAACAGATGCGCTAACCACTACGCTACAGAGGTCGTCAAATAATGACAACCGTAGTTTTTCTTACAATATCTTCTTTCACAATCATAAGAGCAGCCCGTATGAAGTAAGCCTGTAAATTCCACGACATTTCTGTTGAAAACAGCCATATTTGAATCTTCTCACGTCGCGGTACAAAACTGAAAGTTTCATAGTTTAGCTGGAAGATGTGTGGTCCAAGAGAGAAGAGTTTTAGGAAACTCGCTATACATACATACATACATAAGCTCACGCTTGTATCCTAGAGGGGTAGGCAGAGATCAGGGAATGTCAATGAGGCTGGACCAATGAGCTCCTTTTGAGCTCATTTTGATTTGGCCTTCCGGTTTCCATGTTGTTGTCCCGTTATATTGTGCTGTCTGTGTGTATGTATGCTGTGTATGTTAGTGTTCTTTAAAATGAAGAAAATAAATAAAAAAAAAGTAATAACAGTTGGAGTTTAACACCATTAAAGGCTCAAAGGTGCGCCCGAAACTCTTTTTTTTTTTTTTCTGAATTGTCCGCCCAAAAGTGGCTATCTCGGGAAATTTCGGGAAATATTCATATTTTGAAAATTTGCAAGGTACTTATGACCTCAGTCCTGACGTCGATACAATAACAATAGAAAACTATTGTTATTTTCAAAGTCAGGACTGAAGAGGTTAAATGAACTGACGAAACTTTTTAGGCTTGGTAATATCACTCTTCAATATATTATCGTGCTTAAAATTACCAAATGCCATATTCCGCGCGACCTATCGCTGCATCAAACTAAATGAGTCAACTGAAAAAGTTGCCGCGAATTCCTCTCCCTTGGACCACAATACCGCCGCACCCGCGCTACATAACTCAGGGAAACTTGCGCGACAAACTTGCCGTCTCACGCTTTGCAAAACGTCCCGCTAGAACCAAGTTCTTGTGGAGAAAAAAGGCCATCGGGGTTATTCTTACGGCTGGCCATGAAGGTTTTTTTCAGGCCATTTTTCAGGCTAAAGCTGTTGTTCCGTTTTTGTCTTTTATACGAAAACATAAAGGCTATATTCTGTTTTACCTGCTGGCAAAAGATTTCCATGAACACCAAGTGAAATTTTCAAGCATAATTTTGATTGAAATGTCTTATTTAGGGTACCGTAAGTACGTCAAAAGGAAACAATGGAATCCTTATAGCACTTTTCTTGTGCAATATTAATAATGTGTAGTGCTTACAAGAGTTTTAGATCAAAAATTCTCAAACCAAATCAAAATACACCGTTTAGTACTAATGCCTCCCTTTCCACGTGACCAGTTGGTTGACTAAAATAAAGTACTATTTAATACTAAGCCCGCCAATTGCTCTTTTATATTGCAAAAAATTAATTTATAACTTAACTATAGCTTCCTCAGAGAAGAGACCCGTGCCACTCGGTGGGGACATAATTGGATATAAAATATTTTGTCGAAAAGGTGCACCCTATGTACACCCGAATAAGAATGTTCGATAATTAGTTATGCCATGTTATTTAAGTTTTTAGGTAGCGTAACAAACAGACAATGTTCGATAAATCGCCTATTCACCATTTGCCTTATACTTTATATTATGTACAAGTGGTAGTGCTACTACAATTTTACAAATGTACATAAATTAGAAAATAAAGTCACTGACACTTCCGATCCTACATCCTCCCGAACGTGAGGCCGGCGGTCTACCGCTGCGCTGCCACCGCATTTATCATTTAAACAACATAATTAACGCTCCCTCTCTAGCCAGAGTCGTGTCTAGATTTAATTGGCCTCTGTGGCAGGCTGCAATATACAGGGCAACTGTTTCGTTCAGACATAAAGGAGCACGTACACTATTAGACCAAAGTCGAAGTCAAGTCAAATTGTGTTTAATGGAGCCCCTCCAAACAGTAACTGTTTGTTACTAACTGTAATAAGTTTATAACGCATGTCAAAATGGTTCGTGTATTTTAGGGGTTTCCAAACGGGCCATGTTTGACTACAATTTATGGCTGCAATACAGTGGCCTGCAACATTGCAGCCATCATGCTATGCAATGTTGCAGTAATATCCCGGCCATGTAGCTAAACATTTTTGGTATGGCCACATATGGCAGGTATTGCTTTTATAGGTTGCCGGACGATCGCTGAGCGATCGATATTTATGCAACATTGCCCAGCCAGTTCTTTTGCTGTTTCCGTCGCTCGCTACGGTTATGTCATCGCATTTTTGCAGCTCATTTAGGAGTCGACATTGTGAGCCATATTATTGCAGACATATTGCAACACGCCCAGCCATAGATTGCTCGGCCATTTGTTGCAATAAAACATTTTTGTGATAACCGGGAATTTTTTGCTGAAAGTGCAGCCACATATTGCAGCAAAACATGGCCCGCTTAGAGGCCCCTGTAATAAAAGTTGAGTTATTGTATAGACACTTTTTTGCAAATTCGATCTGTAAAGTATTTTTAATTGTTTATTATTGGCGCTGGTTACACCTGCATAGGTAGCACGACGACGCGAGTCACGCGTTTAGTGTCACTAAAATGTCAGAATTTGACAGCTAATACTTTTACATTACATTACATTAATTTACATACAGGCACTTACATTGCTTTTGGCGCCACACTAGCATACCCTGTGTCTTGGGAACTAGAAACAGCGACGTCACAAACATGTAAACATCCAAGACCAGGGTTTCTTTTTTTTTGTCCCCAGCCTGGATTCAAACCCGGGACCTCTCGCATGGTAGGCAGATGCGCTACCCAATGCGCCACTAAGGTCGTCGGCCACAGAATGTACTGGAAACATGCGACTTTTGAAGTTATGGCGCGCGACTCTCGTCTTCGTAGATAGATAGATGTATCGCTTACTGATGCCAACAATTTTAAAGTTAAAATAAAACAATACAAGCATGCTTAGTATAAATTGATGGCAAACAAAAGGATTCAGGCTCTGCATATGCTGCGCATAATGCTTAGAGGCATTACGTCAGCCTGCTCCTATTTCACTTAAAACTTTATACTATAAGTACAGGCATAAAAATCTCGTACTACCTAGGATAGATCTTCTTAACCAATCTAGCGTAGAATTGTCACTTGTTCCGGCATTTAAATCGAAAATACCTAGTATGAAGAATTTTAGTTAAACGCTGTTTAACCCATGCAACAAATCGGTGCAACTCGGCCTTATTGTAAGTTACGAGTTAAACATAGGTGTCCATTTTAAGACCAAGATCTAGACCATCCATACATTATGTAGCTCAACAAGAGCTCCCGCAGATGCAGTCGAATATATCCTAACATACCTAATCTAAGAATAAAGAGACAACGCTGCGCTGTAAAATCAGTAAATGTATTTAACGTGTATTTATTATACAGATTATTAGATAGACAGATAGACTATTCTATTATAAACTTGTTTTAGAATTACAAAACTAGGATATTGACGTGATTTTATGTTATGACGTCATAGTTGACACCACATAAGTATGGAGGAATCGCTCGTAGCCCGGCTGCCTGAGTGATCTTAAGCGATCAAGAAGGTTAATTAACATAGTACGCGTTCAGTGCATGGATGGGTAACCGTTGTATGACTAACGCTAGGGGCATTTTTCGGAGCGATTCCATGCTTCGCAGTTGGTGCCGGCTGCCGTCGATAGATGGCAGTCGTTAAGCCAAGTCAGAGGCCTTAGGGCGGCTTGAAAACTTGACTGTGACAGTAAGACCAGCCACTAGCTCAAAGGCTCCACCAATCCGGACTGGGCCCCCGTGGTGGAGTATGGCCTATACCTATGGCACGAGTCTCTTCCCTGAGACTCGTGCCCCTCGGTGGGGACATCTCGGGGGCTGATAATGATTTATTGGGTTTAATATTGTACTTTCAAGAGCCCTGAATAAATAAATCAGGGGTATGTAGGTTTTTTTTTCATTCATCATCACCCCTTTATGTCCCCACCGAAGGGCATGAGTTTCTTCCCTGGAGAAGGTATAGGCCATACTCCACCACGGGGTCAAGTCCGAATTGGTGGAGGTGGGGATTTGGGGGGTATGTAATGAGAGTAATAATATTAAAAAAAACACAGTACACCTTTAGGCTGGTAAAAATACTTGGCACCGTCTACGCGGTGATATTACAATCTCACTCGCAAGCTGGGTGCAATTCCCGCGCGTTTTTTGTTTGACGTTCTTTTATTAAATTTAACTCTTTATTTTTTACATTTTTCGCCGTTTCCTGTTTTGTGCCAGGTCGCGGGTGTTTAGGAAGGCATGAAAATGTAACATGCACGCGAGGTTTTCAGCGCTGATGCTAATGAACTAATTTACATAATTGAATACACTTTTAAGTCTTACAAATGGCATACATTGTTTCCTCGGCGGGGTTTGGTTCATTTCATACAATTTTATTTACATCCTAAGACCGTTTCGTTCTTTTCCCATTTCATCAAAGTGCAGTTTTAACCAAATCCCGATTCAGCAAATTTCCGTTACATACTAATGCCATTTAATCAAAGTGCAGTTTTACCCAAATCCCCGATACAACAAAGTTCGGGTTATTCACCAACTGGACACACATGACTGGACACACCTGTGTCGAGTTGGTTAAACTCAAATTAGTATCATTTATTCTTTCGTCATCTGGACACGCTAAGATTTTTACGCGTGTCCAGATGGTGGAACGTATTTAAATCATCTTAATGTTTTCGTCAACTAGACACTCATTCAAATTTTACCCGAATCTATGACGAAGTACAGTCATGCGCGGAATGTTTTTTGTCACGATCATCATCGGCCATCAAATTTCCACTGCTGGAAACGGGTAATTTTACAATGCTTTTACAATCACTTTACGGTTTTTTTTACGTAGCCTCTCGTGTGTCCCACTGCTGAGCAAAGGCCTTCCCTTCTGCTGTCCATCTCTCCTTGTCTCCAGCCACCCCGCACCATCCCGGTAAGAATGCATTTAGGTCGTCCCGCCATCTTCGCCTTGGTCTGCCGCGACGTCGGTGGCCATTTTGCGGAACCCAGTCTGTCGCAATTTTTGCCCACCTATCTTCGCTCATACGGCAGACATGGCCAGCCCAGTTCCACTTTAACTTTGCGGTCGCAAAACCAACATCTGCAACTTTAGCCCTTGAGCGCAGCGTCGTGTTTCTGATACGATCTATTGTTTTCACCCCCAAAATGCTGCGCTCCATGGCCCGCTGGCAAACCATGAGTTTGGACTTCTGGTTTTCAGTCAAAGACCAGGTCTGAGCAACGTAGGTTAGGATAGGCAATATACACACGTCGACGAGCCTACGCTTCAGGGCGAGCGGTAACTTGCCCTCCATCAGCTCCTTCATGGACCAGAAGCTCTTCCAGGCGTTGTCAATACGCCGATCGATCTCTTTTTCCTGCCTGTTTTCGAAGGAAACTATCTGGCCCAAGTAAATTATACTCGTCGACGTATTGTATCTCTTGACTATCCTGACTTATGTATAATTTTACAGTAAATAGTACAAAAGTACTAGGGTAGCAGAAGTATGTAAGAGATTGCGGCTAAATATAAAATCTCATGAAAAACATGCGGCTTAGTTCATGCTGTTGCTTAATACTGCGCAGTATTAAACAGGGTTGTTTACTACTACTACCTACTAACTTTTGTTACCCTAGTACTTTTAACCGCTCTGGACTACACCATAAGTGCGACGGGGCGTACTGGAAACCGCTGTGAATCAAGGAGTAATTGTGTGAAATGGGAATTGTGTGAAATGGGAATTGTGTAAAATGGGAATTGGTTGAAACGGATATTGAGTGAAATGGGAATTTGATCAATAATGAACTTGGATCTATAAAAAACTTGTATCTAATGGACCGGAGCGCCTCGGCGAACGTGCTTTGGAAAAAAACGTATCCGTTTGAACAGCGAAGCTGGACTTTACAAATTAAGTAGGTAACATTACTTAATTAATTTGTAACGGGATGTTTAATTCCAAAAATGAAATTAACAATTGAAGTTATTCATTTCATGTGTAATTCCTGGTGTACATACATCATCATCACCATCAACCCATTATGTCCCCACCGAGGGGCACGGGTCTCTTCCCTGAGGAAGGTATAGGCCATACTCCACCACGGGGGCCAAGTCGGGATTGGTCTAGGCTTGTAAGACTAGTGGCTGGTCTTACTGACAGAAGTTTTCAATCCGCCCTAAGGCCTCTGACTTGGCTCCTCGGTGGGGACATAATGGGTTGATGATGATAATGATTGCTTATATAAATTTCATAAATGTCCATATTTTTTACTTATACGAAACTGAAACCGCCCAGCGGATTGGTAAGTAGAAGTGGCAGTGGGCGGGGCACATAGCACGCAGAACTGATAGAAAAGTTCTCGAATGGAGACCACATATCGGCAAGCGCAGCGTAGGACTACCAGCCACAAGATGGACAGACAATCTCATCCAAGTATCGGGAAGACGCTGGATGCAAGCCGCTCCCGACCGGTTTTTTGGAAATCCATGGAGGAGGCCTATGTCCAGCTGCAGTGGACTTCTTGTGGCTGAATGATGATGATGATGAAACGGAAACAAAATCCCGAATATACCCGCACTGGAAATCGAACATGGGTTTCTCGCTTCTGAGTCCATTGTTCTACCCACTCGACTACAAACGCTTGGTGCGGCATTTGTCGAGCCGTAAACAGGTGGCAATGGCTCAATCATCCCGGGCATTGAGGTTTGTTCAAAATGCTAATTTGGCGGTTACACTGAGCGGTCACGGTGTTGGATGTGAGAAGATAATCTGGATGTGGATATGCAAAGTAATTTTATTTCTTTAAAACATTTTATTGTAAAACCAATGCAGGTGAAAGGGCCCCTCTTAATAGAATAGTCAAAACGGTAAGTGTTATATAACTTACCTTAATACTAAAGTTATACATATTTCCACTTACCTCTGGGTCCTACCCGAGTTACACGAGGTTAGTTTTTCAAGCTAGAATAGCAAGCTAGTACTGTCCTGGCTCGCTGACCTGGCTTGAAACATGCTAGTTCTGTTGTTGAAATGGACCTAGTTTTGTCTACACGAGGCCAGAAGTACTAGCTTGCCAACTTACTGACACTAGCTTGCTATCCTAGCTTGAAAAACTAGCCTCATGTAACTCCGGCATTAGGGCACTGGCTCCTAAAATTGTTAAGGATGTTTCATTTAAAAGTTGAGGGTGGGTGTTCAGAATCAGAAATTTATTTCAACGTAAAGAATTTACATTCTGCTTGTTGAATGTCAATGTACATACAGTTATGTATAATGTTAGCCGCTGCCTTGGGGCCGTCTGTTTGGTTGTGACGTCATAAATAATGTTTTATTTTCACCTGTTCTAAACATAGATTATTTATTGAAGAATTTTTGGTCTAAGCCTGAGGCGTTTGTTTCATTTCTTTGTTTAATAGAAACATTATTGTAAAATGTGGCCAACGGAGCTGGATGTACAATTGACAATTCTGTGTTTTAACGTTTAAGTTGTGTGTTCGAAATACATTGTGCTTTTGGTTTTGTCTCCAATAAAATAAATAAATAAATTCGTTGTTATGTAGGTACGCGAATCTTAAAGCTAACATGAACAACGGTTAAGAATTAAGACAAGAGTAGGTCGACGGTTGGTGACATGACGTGACGGCAACGAGACTAGCAAAGTTCATGGTCCCCAATTCTGTTCGTGCATTACAATAAGATGACAGATACGCGGTCGCGTAACGTGACCTGTTTTTCCATACCTTTGTCGCCTGGATTGCTTGATACGTGTGCGCGCGAAGACATGAAACGGGAATGACGCTATTGTCATGTTCATGCAGTTGTCATCGTACTACAATGCATTATCAGAATCTAGACCCAAATAGGTTGGCGTAAGAGAGAAAAAGCATAAGGCATAGGCCCTAAAACACTGCTCTGTTTATACAGTGATCAAATTGATTAATTACTTATCCAACTGTGGTTTTCATTCTTCAAGTCTTTCATTAATCTATAGTGAGATCATGCCAAATATGCAAGCGCACTTTAATTGGTAGGGTTTCTAACCCCGCAAGCAAACATTTCAGAAGTTAATAGAAATACAAGCAAAGCACTCGATTGTGTGTATTGCTAAAATGTGTTCGGTGGGTTGCTAACTTGATCTAAGTATGTGTGCCTTTGAATATGTACCTACTGTATGCAATATGTAACTTAATGTTATGTAAATTTAAGTTATTACAACTTATGTAATGTAAAGTTGTCAATTATAGTATATTCTTATTCTAAATACAATACCCGATAAGTGTTGGCCACAGGCCCCAGGCGGGACATCTTGAGAGAAAATATTTCTTACAGTTTCAGAGCATGATCACTTTAGTTATTTAATAACTCTACAGATTATTTAATAAACCGATCACGCGCGATATTAATTGCTCAGGGTTAGCTTCCACAACTAGTCTTAAAATTAAACTCTTTGGCCAAGCGTGCACTTCGATAAAAATCGTCGCGAAAAATATGGTAAGTATATTGAATATTGTAATTGCATTTAAAAAAAATCTGGAAATGTAATTAGTAAGTACAATAAATATTATTTTATCTATCTATCTATCGATCTAAGTCTGTGAACAGTAGATATACACTACAATCCGCGCACTGCGAAAATGAATAGTAAAGTCGCAGTTGCGAAATCGTACGTGTATTTTGTACCCTATGAAACGGTACCGAGCCCCGCGGCTCTTATTGTACAGACCCATGTTTCGATGGTCTCCACTACTTTGCAGTAAATTAAAAGTTTGTTTCGCACATAATCGCAGCGAATGAATTTCGCAGTTCGCGCAAACCCTAAGAGGTTTTTTCCCACATCTCCGTAGTTCATCATTAGCTAGCACAAAATACATAAATGCAACACCAAGATCGGTAAGCCGCAAGCGCTAAACGACATTTTAGAGCGTTTTGCGTTTACTTTGTTTGTTTAATATGCAATGGCTTCTCATGAATAGTAAGCAGGCAAGGGACAGTACAACTTTGAGCCACCCAATTTAAATTGGGATAAAATGCCCATAATTTTTGGACGACAATATGAAAGAGTGAGTACCTAGGTACTCACTCAAAACACTAGTGTTTTCATCTCTGTAAATATTAAACATTATTTTGCTATTATGATAATAACAATAATATAATAATAACATTTACATACAGCCAATATTGCCATGAAAATAAAATAATGACTTTTGATGAACCAAACGTGTCGGTTACTCTCCTCTGACTGAAAATCTGCGTCGAAAAGTCAAATAAGTGTATCAGGAATAAAGTTAATAAGTTTAATGCTTCCTAAAGTTTTAGTTCAGTTAATATCATTTTAATCCCCTAGCTCGGCGGCTACCAAATTTGGTAGTGGGTACTCGGAAGCTAAATGAAACCAGCGTCGTTCTAAAGTCCCTTGTGCCAAGGCAACTTATATGTGCAGAGTCGAGCCAAAGGGTTAAAGTCGAGTCTTCTCGTAAATTTTTTTGCTTTTCATCATCATCATCAACACATTGCGTCCCCACCGAGGGGCACGGGTCTCATCCCTAAGGAAGGTATAGGCCATACTCCACCACGGGGGCCTAGTCCGGATTGGTAGAGGCTTGTAAGACTAGTAGCTGGTCTTACTGTCAGAAGTTTTCAAGCCACCCTAAGGCCTCTGACTTGGCTTAACGACTGCCATCTATCGACGGCAGCCGGCACCAACTGCTTAACGTGCCTTGCAAAGCACGGAACCGCTCGGAAAAATGCCACTAGCATTAGTCATAGACCGTGACCCATTCATGGACTGAACGCGCCGTATGTTACTTAGGCTTAGTGATCGTTTAAGATGACTCAGGCAGCCCAGGCTCCAAGTGATTCGATTTTTGCTTTTATTTCCTTTTATTCGTATGCCTGGTAACTTTTAACCTAGCCTTTGAGTAAAACTACTCATCAAAACAAACAACTTTTCAAAAAGCAGTGGCTACTAGAGCAAAACAGACGCTGTGGGCAAACCGCCCTCTGTACGCAAAACCGTTCAACATTTGACGACTCTTTTATAGCTTGGAAGTTAACGGCGTCTGTTGTGACTCGCAAATTGCATCGCTACATTAACAACCGGGTTTTACAGCTTCACACCACAGAGTAAGTACAGATATATCGTCTCTGTACTTAATTTAAAAATAAATAAAACATAAAATTTACAGACATGCACATAGATTGCTAAATAAATAAAGTACAAAGACGATCCCTTCCTAAGTTGAGACCCGGTACTCTCAGGCGTAGGCCTTGCTACGACGTAGTCTGTCGTAACTTGCTACGGCGTAGTCTGCCGTGGCGTGCTACGGCGTAGCAAGCACGATACGCATACTCATATCACAAAAATTTTAAATACGATTTTAGAAATAAAATTGTTTACTGAACAAAACAAAAACCTTTCATGACGAAATACTGTCCATGCAAATTTTTGGCTGCAATTCTCTCATATGCAGAAGACGTACCATTGCAATTGTAGAACTGACATGTGAAAAGTTAACTTCAATTGACCTACGTGTCGTGTCTCTTTTGTTTCTCTTAAAGAAGGGCTATGCCATACATATAAAACATAAAATTTATATACAGGCACATACATTGCTTCTAGCCCCACAATAGGATACCCTGTGTCGTGGGAACCAGAAACTGCGACGTCACTAACATGTAAACATCCAAAACCTCATGGCAGGCAGATGCGCTAACCGCTGCGCCGCAGAAGTCGTCAAATATATTAGTAGAATGGTTATTATTATTATTATTTCTTTATTGCACAAGCAATAGTGTACAAAAGGTGGACTTAATGCTAATGGCATCTTTTTTTTCTTTCTGTGCCTCTCCACTAAGGGAGGTTGGGCGTAGGCTCTCTTCCTCTCTGCCAAGCAACAGATAGTAGTTTACTCTGGGTACATCCCTCATTCCCTGATATTTTTAAGCAACGATTTCCTTTGACTCAACTCAAACTTTTAAAGGGGAATGCCGAGATAGATGGACAGAGTTGTGTAAACAGGTGTTATTCAAATTCGACGACCTCTGTGGCGCAGTGGTTAGCGCAAATACCTACCATGCGAGAGGTCCCGGGTGCGAATCCCGGCTGGGGACCAAAAAAACCCCTGGTCTTGGATGTTTACATGTTTGTGACGTCACTGTTTCTGGTTCCTATGACACAGGGTATCCTAGTGTGGGGCCAGAAGCAATGTATGTGTCTGTATATAAATGTTTATGTTTAAAATTGTAATGTTAATGTTAATTATGTTGTAGAAGCAGAATTTGCCTTCTGTAGCTATTTATTTTATGTTGGCACTTCGTTATTTTATTTTACGCCTTACTATTAGACTTAGATCCCATATCTGATGGGCGGGGAATAGGCGACTCGACCATCGCATAATCCATAAAATTAGTTCCAACTAATGCTCTGCCATGTTATTATTTGAAGTTATAGTTAGATAGATTGATAAATAGAGAACGCTACCCAAGCTCAGTTGCTTTAATTAGGAAATAAATTAAGTGTATTGAAATTTTTGTTATACATTTTTCACTACCACTATTTTGCACCATTTTCCTAAACGCTATAGAAGCAACTAACTGCAAAGACAAATACAAAGATATTTGTGAAATAAGAGTATAAAAAATTAAGAAACTCCCGCCCGCTATCCCCGAGGGGGTAGGCAGAGGCACCAATCACTAGAACTGGGCCCACATTTTGCCGAGTTCATTAGGTCCCAACGTGACAAGGACAAGCCTGTCGCCGTTATCCGGGCACAATTTATCAGCGAATGGTGTTGCTGTACAAACAAACGAACATGCGGGATACGAACCGAAACAAGGGTGAACCCCACTACGCCACCACCGCTTAAAATATTTTATTTTTAAATATAAAAGGATAACATAACATACACATAACATTTACAGACAGGTACGTACACTGCTCCTGGCCCCCCACTGGGATACCCTGTGTCGAGGGAACCAGAAACAGCGACGTCACAAACATGTAAACATCCAAGACCAAGGGATTCTTTTTTTATAATTCTTTGTATTCCAATTGTTTTGGTACGACATATGTACCAAAACGTGGTACAAAAATTTGTTCAAATTTGAGTAATTCTATCCTTTCCACCATCTGGGATCGCAGTCTGTCTTCAGGTTTAATAGCGCATATTGATTTGACCCTTACTTCGTAGAAACCTTGAACTGGGCTCAATAAAATTGTGGAGTCTTTCTTTTGACGACCTCTGTGGCGCAGTGGTTAGCATTCTGTCTACCATGCAAGAGGTCCCGGGTTCGAATCCCGGCTGGGGACAAAAAAAACCCAGGTCTTGGACGTTTACATGTTTGTGACGTCGCTGTTTCTGATTCTCACGACACAGGGTATCCTAGTGTGGGGCCAGAAGCAATGTATGTGCCTGTATGTAAATGTTATGTAAATGTTATGAAAACCTCCAATTCAGTCTTATTACATAGAAACAAGTATGTTGATGACCTTAGATACTCAGGTTTCCTCACAATGTTTTTCTTCACAGTTAACGAGTTGTATTGCTACTAAAACTTCACAATTTGGTAGTTGACACGACAAATTATTTGATTTGCTCGATTAAAACAAAAATTACAAAATATTCCGGAGATAGTATCTCTTTTAGTCAATTACTAGTTATTACAATTTTTAAATAGATGAAACATAAAAAGAGTGCTCTGAAATATGACGTAATAATTCGGTATTTTCATACAAAATTCCGTTTTAAACCCAATTATACATGCTCAGTGCTCACCGATACCGTACATACCGCCATGTACTCGTAAACCCTCTACCTACGAAAAGCAAATACGAATATGAATATTTGACATTTAATTAAGAAAATTGATGTTGTATCTCATAAAGCTATCAGTAACAATACGGGAGGGATAATGATTGTTGGAAAATAATGATTGATCAAACGGATAACTCCGGGCACAATAAGGATTAATTATTAATTAACCGCCGACGAATACAATGCGAACGTAATCAGACAAAACATATTGAACCTTGTTTCCCGTAGCAAGTAATATGTTGCGTTAAGGCCGATTTACATCAAACGAACAAGGAGCTAGAGCTAGAACAGGAGCATTCTTTTTTGATCTTTAAGCGTAAACGAATGCTCTTTTTTACCGTTTACACCAAAATATGAGCTAAAATGAGAACCGAGAACTAGAATTCTTGCACAGAGAATGTTCAAGGTCGATTCACATCAAACGAACTAAGAGCAAGACCTAGAACAAGAGCATTTTTTCTTGATTTTTTTGTGTAAACGAAAGTCGTTTTTCTGTTGGATCCCACAGACACCTGGAATTTTGGTAGGCTTCTATCATTCATTGACATTTTACTTGAGACCAATCAATAATATAATCAACTAGCTGTTGCCCGCGACTACGTCCGCGTGGGCTTTATTTGAGTAAAGTGTTTGCAATTTTAGCGCCTGCGAAAGAGCTTTCATACTAACTTCGCAATCCCCTCTTACCCCCTTAAGGGATAATTTTCGAAAGACTACTTTACACGTCGTTCATAGCTTTCAATGAAGGAGCTTCACACTGAATTTCATGCGAATAACTTAAAAAATGGCAAAGTTTCATACTAACTTTGCACCCCCTTTTTATCCCCTTAAGAGATGATTTTCGATAAACTATTTTACATGTGTTTCAAAACATTCAATTAAAGACCTTCATATTGAATCTCATTCGAATAAATTCAAAAACTTAAGTTTCATACTAAGTTTGGACCCCCCTTTTTCCCCCTTAAGGGATGATTGTCGAAAAAGTATTTTACACTTATTTCATAATTTTAAATGAAGAATCAACGTACCAAATTTCATTCGAATAACTTCAAAATCGGCAAAGTTTCATACTAACTTTAAACCCCCATTTTACCCCCTTAAGGGATGAATTTTCAAAAATCCTTTCTTAGTGCTCCCTTACGTTCTAAAAGGAACTTTTGTGCAAAATTTCTAGTTTGTAACCCTTATAGTTTAGGCCCTGCGTTGATATGTCAGTCAGACAGTCAGTCAGTCAGTCAGTCAGTCAGTCAGTCAGTCAGTCAGCTTCTCCTTTTATATATATAGATAAGTATGTATACAAATCGCTAGAGCACGAGAATACTTTGATGAGATCGCTCGGGGGAGCGACTGTTAAGCAACTGTTTCGCCGTTGTAGCGCCGCTTACATCGGGTGAGCGAACATTCTTAGAATATTCTATAGAATATTTGCGAACGCAGACAGAGAAATGAAAGAATGCTCTACGTCTGTTTACACTAAAATAATTTTATAGAGTGGGGATAGCCTGAGCATTCGCTCGTCTGATGTAAATCGACTTTTATATGAGTCCTATAGAATCAAAAGTGGAAATCTGCACTTTTTTGGCAAATTGACTTGTAATATTCTCAGAATTTTAAACCCTTTTTAACGTATTTTAGTATCAGTATCAAATATAGCTACCTTTCATAGTAAATCGACTTCAAAGTGACAGGTTACTTTCAAATACGGCTACCTGCAATAGTTCAAAATTAAACATGGCAATCGTTTTTTGCACTTTGCTACTAAACAGTCAAAGTGCAGATTGCCGCTTTTGATTCTATAGGACTCATATATTAAATCTATCGTGTTCACATATGGAGCCGAAACTTGGACGCTCACAAAGGAGAATATGCACCGAATTAAAGTAGCACAAAAAGCAATGGGGCGAGCCATGCTAGGTCTAGACTCGTAGATTGAGTACCCAATATCGTCATCAGACGCCGAACAAGGGTTGATGACATTGGCGAAAGAGTCTCAAGACTGAAGTGGAAATGGACGGGACACCTGGCGAGGCGGAATGACGGCATGGACGGAATGGACCAAGGCAATCATAGAGTGGTGGCCGAGAACAGGACGACGTTCAGTGGGCAGACCTGTGGCCCGATGGTCGGACGATGTCTTTGAGTCGGCGGAAACCTCTAAGAGGTGATAAAACAACCTCGTAGTCCATTTTCGAGGCTTTACACGTATGCGGTAGTGGCCAATGTAACTGTCCATCAGTCGACGCCTCCCATATGAGCATTATACTCTTTGACAACTCTGGGACATGAGATTTGTTTTTTATTCAGTTTTTTGTCGTAGCCAATGGTGCTCACTACAGGTTTGCTGCCAGCTTACGTAGACAGCACTATTGCTTGCTTGTTGTATTTTCAGCTGGTTGCATCGAAATCCATGCCTTCATAGGTGTCGACATTTTCATGGAAGGTGCCTCTTAGAACGTTAGATTTTAGCAATTCGGAATTGTAATAGTGCTTCCTAGTCCAAAATCTCTTTCGGGTACCTACTCTGTATTTCCCTTGAAATTAAACTTGTTTCAAAAGATCCATGTTCTTCATTTTCCATATAAAACCTCGAAGATAGCTGGTGTAATATGAAGGATTATCTATTCATTAGTTTCACAATCGGTTACTAGTGGTGGATGTCCTCAGGATCCACAGCTGCGTCAGCTTCTGCAGATATGTCTTCCTCATCTTCCAGATCATGTTGAACATCTCTCCGATTGTCATAGTAGTCGATGCCATCTTCATCATCACTTCCTTCATCCTCAGAAGTTTCTCCATTTTCTAGTTAACTCTATGTCGCTCTATATCACCTGGCCTCATATTTTCAAGTATCTGTAAAGAATATTATCAAAGTATTGATATAATACCCACACCAAAATAAGCAATATAATATGTACGCACAAATAATAATGGGGAAAACAAAAGAAAATGCATATACGCAGCAAGCGCCATAATAAGGTTTTCAAAGAGCTTGTAATGCATGAAGTATAAAAATTGATACTAACAGAAATAAACCTTTTTTATTTAGCGAAATCAAAGACAGGTTGAAAAGACATGTATCATAGCAAAAATAAAGTACTTACCTATTCAAAACAATTTTTATTGTTGTGAAAACTCAAATAAAACTCCAGATTTCTTAAGATTTTTTCCAACAAAAGTCACAGCTTTCGAAATTCCCACCAACAGATGAAAAAGTGAAAATAAAGAGAACTATTTTGACTGATGACACTTTTTTTTTATTTTTTCTTGAAAAAGAATAGGCACCGATAATATACATACAGCCAAATGTGTAAAACAACAGAGTAACAGCCTGTAATAATCAATAACTTAACGGGTATCTAAATTGATACTCTATGCATTTAAGGGTTATGTATATAAAATGTAGCTCGTGTGCTATTGCAGAATATAACTGACTAACTATGGATTGCCCCGTTGTTCGAGGTCTAGTTCTCCAATATTAAGAATCCGTGAATCTGTTGTGTAAATATATATTTAGCTATACCTAAATTATTATTTATTTCCAGTAATTTAATTTATAGTTTCTTCATTATTAGTGTTATTTTGTTTGTTAATTAACGTTCCAATGAGACTAAAAAAAATTGCCGACTTAAATGTAAGTATATATTTTTACATCTATTAACCTAATTTATGTGTACAATAAAAGGTTCATTCGTTCTAAAAAAAAAAGAAAATTGCAAAGCATTATATTCTCTGACCATGCCTTTAAAATGTAGGTACAGTAAGTTACTCTAATTTAGTAGTTACAACGACTATTGGCATTATTTAGGATAATGTCCGTTGGGTCCGATGCATCATACACTGCATTGTGTTATTCTCTTTGTTTCTCGCGTCTCTGCTCTGATCGATGAGAGTAGGAGGCTAATAGGAGGCCGTAATTGGAGTTTCGTATTTCTTTTTCTTTTGCGGGAAGAAATACCTTGTGAGAAAATGTGACTGACATAAGCATCTGGGTATACTAAAATTAGTCTACTAATTTGATGAAAAGAATAAACGTGGAGTTTCTTTGTTAAATAGTTTCTTCGCCACATAATCTATTAATTGTCAAACTAGCAACTTTGACGTTCATAAAGTAAACATTTTGTTTTTATTGTGAATAAAATATTTCCAGTTGAATTTGATGTTAGTGGTTTTTTTCCCGACTACGGCAAAGCCTAAAAGGAGCTGAATGTGTTTGACTCGTTTGACACTATTTTCCCTCATAACTATTGTAGCTAGTAGCAAGAAGACTTAATTCTCCTTGCTAGTAGAGATATTTTGCCAAATTTTGTCTTAGTCAATTCATCGTGTTTGTGCGGTTCTGACTACGGGCGAACACGCCGAGATGTGATTTTTGATTTGATTTGATATGATTTTTCAACTTTTATTTTCTTTTTCTGCAATTAACTCTGTAACGTGGCGTTTTCGGACATATTGACCTTAGTACTCTTATGTTTGTAGAAGTGTCCCCCGTCGATGTACATAGGTATTATATTGCGCCGCCATTATGAAAAATTATCAAAATGGCGGCTGACTCAGTATGCCAAAAGGTTCAAACCCCTTTACAAGTCACGCGGGCCAATTACAGCCATTATTTGGTAGCCAATCAATCTTAAGTTTATAAACTATTCAGTATTGTTTCCAAAAATTTTCTCAAGGAAACCTCAAAATGTTTTAGAATTAAGGTGAGGCTGAACGATACCTTTGACTTAGCCAGAACTTTGAGATTAAGCCTGAAGATTAAGGACCGGTTTCTGATTGAGAATTTCGCTAAGTCTGTTTGTCTGTCACTTACAGTCTGTTAGCTTTTAGATTATTATTAATTAAGTACCCATAATGTATGTTTCGGCACAAATGTATTTTCTTACTTTTGCAACACCTACCCATAACATTGAAATTTAATAGTAAGACTCGATGGGAGGCGTCGAAAGCCATGATACAGGCTCGCCTAGTATGGCTTTCGATGTGAAAAGAGAATATTACAATGTAACATTCTATTCTATGTACTACCTAACATGCATATTTTTTGCTGTACAGACGTCCGTGACTCAATAAAAATTCTTATTTCTTATTTTAGAATATACTTCGGCTACTATCGGATAGAATCGGATATATTCGTGTAATAGAAATATCGGAACTAATATGACACCTAATTTCCAAATCGGAATTAAAAATAATAATAATGATATTTAATCAAAATTCTGCAAATGTGTACGTAGGTCTGAAAATATTAACTACATTATATAAAAAGCAAAACATTAGCTGCATACTTACAGCTTATCCCATATCATGACTATAAGTATGTATGAACCTTTAACAGGCTTTCTGTCTCCCTACATTATATTTTATTTTAATAGCTGTTGGTTCACCATAGACAAATCGTAATAAATCAATAATTTAATTATTTATCTTGTTAGGGGGCAAGGCACTATACCTGTAAGAAATAAATAATAAGAAATAAGAAATTTAATGTGTAACGGACATCTGTACAACAAAAAAATTAGAAAAAAATTTAGGAACAATATAGTCGGTAGGAGAATTGTAGCCAAAGAATACAATAAAGTAAAATAAATGTAATAATAGGAAAAAAAACAAGATTTTAATAAAACCAAAATATATTTAACACACCAGGAATTACATTTAAAATTGATTAGCCTACTTTCAAAAGCACGCTCGCACGAATTTGATCGCATATTTCCGGCCTTTGCGCTGATTTCCATCTATTTTGGTTGTCGAAAAGTTAATTTCACCAAACGGCCCGGGAGCAAAACAGGAGTAGGTACGAAGGGCGCATAAAAAACGGGCGATTACAAACTGAAATCGATGTTCCGACCACTGTAGTTGATTACGAAACCGCGAACTTGGCGGGCAAAACAAGCTCCGTACAGTCGACGACAGCAGAAATTCGTATGGGGCTCCCAATTTGTGACGGCGGCAGGAGAGGGGACTTAAATCAGAAATAAAAAACATTTTTTTTGTAGAGTTATACGATTGTCGTCACGTAGGAGGTTCCATAACATTATACCACATTTGAATAATTCAAGCGTCCTCCTGTTGCCGTTATTAATATCGAGCAAAAAATTACGTTTGTTGAATGAATAACTATTTAAGATAATATAATCGGTATTGTTCCGTCGCGTCACATATTATTAGTTTTTCTTTATTTTTCTACAAGACAACGCAGGTTTGAATGTGTGCTTTTCGTGTTTTCTATTAATTTTGTTTCTAATGGGAAAGCGACGATCTTTTCATTTTCGGCGGCATACCTTGTGTGCCGCGCTGCGATTCGCAAATTGCGAACCCCAATTGCCTATGAACCTTGGTGCCGCATAGACGTGTGCGATACCTACCCCGCGCGTTGCGCCGGTTGACCACTGTGTTTCGTCTGTCCCGTGTGTGTGTTCACGTTTTACTGCTAGTGAGCCTTCCCCTTTCATCCACTGGAGGCCTATGGACCCTGCAGTTGGGTGATACAAGCTGATATTGCACCCCTGTGCCGCGGCCCCCGTCGACCTACCACGAGGCAGCCTAAGGAGTGTCAAGTGAGTCGCCTTATCCCCAACAGGTATAGATCTCTTAAGGCCTGTACAGACGAGGGACTTTGGTCCCCATGGGACAATAATCCCCGAATCGTGTAAAAAATGTCCATCTAGTACTTGTCACGGACTCAACGCATACGGTGTACGATCATTTGTTGCCCGGAAATTGAGTTCTTCTTCTTTCCATGTCATATAATCATTTTTTGATAAATTCCCTCGTCTGCGCAGACGTTTAGTAGGTACGCGAGTCCGCCTCGCACTTGGCAGTTTTATTTTTCTTTTCTTTTAGAAAAATCTGACGGAGCTCCCACCTGTTTTATCGTTGACTGTCCACCCAGTAGGCATCCTATTGTTTTCAGGATTTGCTCATAAACAGTGGCCGAAAGTTTTGCTCCAACAACCGTTCTAATATCGTGGGGTATTTCCGTTTTGATTAGATTTTGTCTACCCACCACATTGTTGTGAAATTATATTAAAGGTACTCAGGGCAGCAGATAAATTTAAGCTCTTAACCTCTTCACTCGCATCCCCAATTCACCCCACTGACATTAACTGAAAGGGGTGTCATGGCGGCGCAAAAAAAATAAATGACCAGGTTGAATAAATATCAAATTATTATCTAACCAATTTACGGATTTGTTTGAAATAAAAAGAATTATACTCTAGAATAGTTACATTACTAAGCAATAACAACTTTATCAAAATTCAGACTCACAAATTTTTACATTCAGAGTACGAAAATGCAATTACTAGAAATAAGGGCCTAGTGTCCCAAATTTTTGTGTGTGTGCGAACTATTACGTAACTTTAGGAAAAGATAATTTATGTAACAAGGTGCTGAATATACACCTATTCATTCTATCAAGCTTGTTTTTGTCTTCCCATATAAGATTTATTACCAAAACAGGATCAAACTTTTTGCGAGAATGCTAACGTTTCCTACTGAACAGTGTAAGAGGGACAATTTGAATTTGAAAATGTACTGTAATCGTGGGTCTTTACGAAGTGAAAACCACTTTTATTGAATGAAAATACTGTAATCTTATTGGAATACTATGCTTTTTATAGAAATATTCTACAAAATCTAGTAAAAATGAAAAATATCGACTGCATTATATTTTGTACCAAGGTCACAAATAAAAGGGTAAATGGAGAAATAAAACAGTAGACTCATAATGAAATATTTATTTTCCTTTTTTACACTATTTACAATAAATATTCAGACAAAAATAAAGAATAAAACAATAAAATAGTATTTTAGTTGTTTTGTCATGTTTAGGAGGGATGGGGTAAGGGAGAGTTTTTATTGGGCAAGAATCGATAAAATGCGGGGAAAACAATTTTCGATAAAACGCATGCAGAGCGGGCTGACATTACGCAACATCTCCCTGCGCACTTCGTCATCCCCACTGCTGCTGCTGGAGAGCCTGCTGGAAAAAATAAACAGTTAAAAAAAGTAGTACTTTTAATTTTCTCTATAAATATAGAATAATTTACTACGATAATAATTACCTCTCATCCCGGGAAGCCAAATCTCGTTCATATCTGTAAACAATAATATATTTATTATTTATCTACTTGCAAAAAAAAGTTACCTCTGCATAATCTAGATAGAAAAAAAAATGTATTGTACCTAGAGGTAGAAGGTGGGACGCTCAGTGCCTCCAGTGGCACTAGCTCCCCGTCCTCTTCCTCCACCATGATGTCCATTGCCTGGAAGAAGTATAAACCTAAAATAACGGAACGAACAAGAAATAATACAAAATTAATATTTATAATTATAATTATTATAACATACCATCAGGTTTGCCACCCCAGTCTCCTCCTCATCCTCCTCCTCCTCCAGCTCAACCTCCAACTCCCCCTCGCTCTCGTCCTCTTCCTCATTGTCTTCCAATAAGTCGAGAAACTCTTGGGGGATTGGGTGCCCGGGTCTCCACATCTATAAAATAAATAATAATTATTTTCCTATGAACTACGAGTGTTATATTAGAATCTAATTGGAAATTTCATTCTAATATAACATTCGTATTCATATTCTCTGTGTATTGAAGTTGATAAAAATTAAATGTCGATAATCAATTGAACTAATCACTAAGCCCATCACTATAGAACCGGATGAGAAGGCCGGAGGTCGTTACCCTAATGGTCGATTTCCGGTTTACGAACTGATCGGAAAACAACGGCAAATGTTTTGTTTTTGTAATATTTTTCACTATTACTTAGTAATTCCACATAAAAATGAATAAAATAACAAAGTACGATAGTTTTACTGGCCAAATATAGTGGGTTTTATCCAAAATACTCAAACAATGATCAAAAATTTTGAAAGAAAGTACAACTCTTTTCAAAGTTGCTATATCGAACATTTTCTTGGGCCAAATTTAAAGTATTTATAGCATTCTTTAGGTAAAACTATGTGTAATGATTGAAATAAATGCATAAAGTAACACGTAAATACACTTTTCACTTACCTTTCTAACAAAAAACCAGTTTTTCTTGTAGATTTGTTCTCCGCTCTCGCCACTTTCTAACAAGAAATTTTCGACTAAGATTGACAAGTTTTTTTTTTAGGAAGTCTTAGAGTATTTTACCACAGATTAAAGGCAATTTCATGCCGAACATAAGCGAACAATAACCATAAACCGATACCATAGACCGTCAAACACATTTTCGCATTTTTTTGGTCTGTTGCCCTTTGGGACAACTCTGTCTCAGTTGCGCGTTTGACGTTACCCGATGCGCTGAGACAGATCTGTCTCTGCTGCTAGTGAGAAGGTTAATACCTTTGTTTCAAGATGTGGTCCGTTTATTCATTGAAATGAGTAAATCTATTGAAAATCTAGAGGGTTATCTTGAAATGTAAAATTCTTGAGAGACCCAAATAAGGTTTTGAGTGCGGCACCAACTTTTGTACGGTATTGTATACAGCAGAAAATGTCAATCAGTTGCAATAAATAAGTCTTTGAAAATAACGATTGAAAACCATTATAATGACTGATGACCTCTGTGGCGGAGCAGTTAGCGCATCTGCCAAGCATGCGAGAGGTCCCGGATTCAAAAGCAACATAGGTCGCATTCAGTGCATGGTTCTATGACTAACGCTAGTGGCATTTTTCCGAGCGGTTCCGGTAAGCAGTTGGTGCCGGCTGCCGTCGATAGAATATGGGCCGGTACAGAGTTGAGAATTTTTACTTAGTATGTATATACTGAATCGCTCGTAGCCTGGGCTGCCTGAGTGATCTTGAACGATCACTAAGGTTAAGCAACATACGGCGCGTTCAGTCCATGGATGGGTCACCGTCTATGACTAACGCTAGTGGCATTTTTTCCGAGCGATTCCGTGCTTCGCAAGGCACGTTAAGCAATTGGTGCCGCCTGCCGTCGATAGATGGCAGTCGTTAAGCCAAGTCAGAGGCCTTAGGGCGGCTTGAAAACTTCTGACAGTAAGACCAGCCACTAGTCTTACAAGCCTCCACCAATCCGGACTTGGCCCCCGTGGTGGAGTATGGCCTGTACCTTCCTCAGGGAAGAGACCCGTGCCCCTCCGTGGGGACATAATGGGTTGATGATGATGTAAATACTTAACTGTAGTGCTGTCTCGTCAAATTTCTCAGAGAAGAGCGTGACAGAACGTTACCTACTTAATTATTTACTTAGTGTAAATTCTCAATTCAATAATCGGCTCTATGGCAGTCGCTAAGCCAAGAGGCATTAGGGCGGCTTGAAAACTTCTGACAGTAAGACCAACCACTAGTCTTACAAGCCTCCACCAATCCGGACTTGGCCTCCGTGGTGGAGTATGGCCTACCTTCCTCAAGGAAGAGACCCGTGCCTCTCTCAGTGTGGACATAATGGGTTGATGATGAATGGTGATATTCTCCAAGTGAAAACTTTTGTTTGAAAAAAAGTTTATTTTTAATTAGTCTGTATAGGGCATAGGCCTACAAACAGATAGAGAGAGAGAAAGAGAGAGTGTGTGGGCTTAATCACTACGCGTGCCCACCGCAGATTGGCTTTCACGTGCTGAGGTACAGTCGACAGCACGTCAATCTTCACATTTTAGTTGCAAAGTCGCCCGTAATACAACGGAGTAGAGTGCATGGGTGTATACCATGATGTGCTGTCGACTGTACGTGAATAGCTCAGACACTCAGGTTTCTCAACGATGTTTTTGTTTTTCAAAAAACATCACCATGTAAATATTATGTAAGAAGTCTATGACAGCTTGTTCTGATTTTCACTTTTATCGCCGAAAGTTAAACATATCAACCTTCATCATCATCAACCCATTATGTCCCCACCGTGGGGCACGGGTCTCTTCCCTGAGGAAGGTCATAGGCCATAGGCCATACTCCACCACGGGGGCCAAGTCCGGATTGGTGGAGGCTTGTAAGACTAGTGGCTTTTCTTACTGTCAGAAGTTTTCAAGCCGCCATAAGGCCTCTGACTTGGCTTAACGGCTGCCATCTATCGACGGCAGCCGGCACCAACTGCTTAACTTCACGATGTTTTTATTTTATTTTATTAGATCCACCAACAAGATAGTACTTTACACATATTATATAATTTTGCTTACATCATTTTTAGGTACATCGCGATTACAGGTAGATACGGCGTTATTATTGGTTGAGTAATTTTTTTTTATATTTAAGTAAGCATGCAATTATTAAATATTATTCAAAATATTACAAGAAGTGCAATATGTATTAACTAGTTAGAATAGACTGAATTCCTTTAGATTTGATACATGAAATTAGATTAAACTACATAAAGATTTAATTGTGCAATATTACATAAAGACAATTGATTTAATTATTGGTGTAAATTGGATTCTGTTGTATGTTTGTTTGATGTTTTTGAGCCGAAATAGTTTGTAATATCTTTTTCCTAAATGCTGCTAATGAGTTATGAAAATATCAAGCTGGGCATGGGTATGGATTTGATAATATGTAGATAGCATTCTGGGCAAATGAGACGATCTTCCGACATTGGTCTGAGACCCTGCTATATCAAAGGTTCGCCGATGTTCGCTTCTACTGTTTAATCTAGGGACCACGAGAGACACACGCTCGAGCAAGTCTGTGCAGTTGACGCGACCATGTAATAGTTTAAGACCATGTTTTTGTTTTTCAAAAAACATCACCATGTAAATATTATGTAAGAAGTCTATGAAGGCTTGCTCTGATTTTCACTTTTATCGCCGAAAGTTAAACATATCAACCTGATAGCGAAAAAAAATTACGTGCATTCAAATCGCCACGCTAAACAGTACTGTACTGAGCGGGGGGAAACATGTGGTCTGCATTTAGAAAATTGCGGTATGGAGTTCCGAGGTAGGTATTATCTATTTTTAAAGGATTTTTTATTAAGAGCTTTGCAATAAGATGCATTCAAAAATTTACTTTCGAAAATAGCGAAAAAAAAAAATTTATTTAGATACGAGATACAATATACAAGACATTTATTTGCGTCAAATAAGGTACATTTTTAAATGCACTGATTGTGTTGCATGGAACATATTATTAATATTATTATTATTATTGCTAAATAGTACAGATAGATGTATCAACACACCGGAATACTCAATTCCGAGTGCGAGCGAGAGCGTTTGCAATTTGTATAGGAGTGACAAACAGACAATTATGTGGCGCGCTTTGTCACTCCTATACAAATTGCAAACGCTCTCGCTATCGAAAGTGAATGAAAAACTCGCACTAAGCACTCAGAAATCAGCACACAACCTCATTACGCAACTACTTCGAAGTTTCGAACTAACAGGCTGCCATGATTCGTGCTTTGTCACCGTATAACGTTATCGAGTGTTCGGCTTATTGTGTTGCAAAGTTGAGATTGTGTTCTATTGTGGATTCAAATTAGTTTAGTTTTGCACCGGGAATGAATACATTGTTTGTCGATGACGTTGTCATGGCAACAGCACGGCACAATCGAATTAGCTCAAAAGAGGTGCAAACCCGGATTTTTTTAAGATTTCTTTTAGGTTGTACTCATTTAAATCGATAACACGATTACATTATCACATCGCTCGTAGCCGCGGCTTCCTGAATAATCTCAAAAACGATCGCGAATGTTAAGCAACATAGGGCACGGTCAGTGCATGGATGGGTGACCGTTCTAAGACTGACGCTAGTGGCATTTTTCCGAGCGGTTCCGTGTTTCGCAAGGCAAGCTAAGCAGTTGGTGCCGGCTGCCGTCGATAGATGGCAGTCGTTAAGCCAAGTCAGAGGCCTTAAGGCGGCTTGACAACTTCTGACAATATGACCAGCCACTAGTCTCACAAGCCTCCACCAATCCGGACTTAGCACCCGTGGTGGAGTATGACCTTACCTTCCTCAGGGACGAGACCCGGGCCCCTCGATGGGGATATAAAGGTTTGATGAGGATATCCATACTAATTAAAAAGGCGCTAGATACAAAGGCGTAAATAGCGCACACCGCTATAACTGTGTGGTTTTCCTAAAAAGTTTAATTATCAAAATTGGTTGTTATCCGTAACTTAATTAAAAAGTCTGCTGAAGTATCATTGTAATTTTGTTTTGTTAAAAAAAACAAGGGAAACGTGGCCACGTTCATTTGAAAGGGAAGTTAAATTGCCGAGGGCCTGAAATGACAGGTAGAAAAATGACTAACTAGAATGAAATGTATGAAAAATTCAATTTAGTTAAAAAATGTCCCGTACAGCTTTTCCAGGTACGTGAATTCTGAACTTGACACAAAGGCTCGTGAGTTCATTGTAAATTGATATCTAACAAAGAAAGAATGCGACTTTTTTACGTTGAAATAATTCATGATTTCTGAATTGATCACTTGTGACAACGAGGCGGTGGTAGCTTAGTGGATAAACATAAATAAACATAAACATTTACATACATAAACATTTACATACAGGCACATACATTGCTTCTGGCCCCACACTAGGATACCCTGTGTCGTGGGAACCAGAAACAGCGACGTCACAAACATGTAAACATCCAAGACCTGAGTTTTTTTTTTTACCTAGCCGGGGATCGAAGCCGGGACCTCTCGCATGGTAAGCAGATGCGCTAACCACTACGCCACAGAGGTGTTCGATAGAACAATAGGGTCAGTAGCGACAGACTTAGGGTCCATTCCCAGTAGGCATGAACCTACAGCTATACCTTAAGCTGGCTTCCCACGGTGCGCGATTTTGCCAACAGCCGACGCCGGCCGACGACCACGGACAGCCATGCACCACGCACGAGGCTCTTCCCACGGTGCGCGATTCTGCGGATATCGATACGACCAAGAACCCACGACCGGTACGGCGCATCGCCACAGACGTCTGTGCTCCCGCGGACCGAGACCCTTCCCAAGGTGTCGTGCGAGCGTGCGCGTCCGTCCGCGATATCGCGTACCGCGGGAAGCCGACTTTAGACATAAGGATATTACAATAATTCTGTATCCTGGTTGAGGTTGAGTTATTAATTGAAAAGTGTTACTATAAGATCTGTGATTTTTTAAGCTTTGGACTAGGTATGATTGTTATTATAATTATTTTTATGCCTTCATGCTTATTCTACTCTTTTTGGCATTATTACTCGACATTATAATTTCATGAAAAACAAATATTGACCAAACAATGATAATTGTAAATAATAATTAAGGCTCTGTTTATAACATAACATAAAATTTACATACAGGCACATACATTGGTTCTGACCCCACACTAGGATGCCCTGTGTCGTGGAAACCAGAAACAGCGACGTCGCAAACATGTAAACATCCAAGACCTGGGTTTCTTTTTTTTTGTCTCCAGCTGGGATTCGAACCCGAGACCTCTGGAATGCCATGGCATGCATGCTTTAATTATTCATAATATTAGAATGTTCTAGAACATTGTACGCCCAAAGGCATAGCATAGTGAGCTGTTATCGAAAACCAAAGATCTGTACATACCTACTCTATGTTATACACTGAACAAATTGAAATTGAGCAATAAAGTGTTATCTATCTATCTAATCATCAACCCATTATGTCCCCACCGAGGGCCACGGGTCTCTTCCCTGAGGAAGGTATAGGCCATACTCCACCACGGGATCTATCTATCTATATCTTTATTTTCTATGTTTCATTTGCGAAGTTATAGCAGCACCACTTGCTAAGGTGACGGAAAATCATCATCATTCAGCCACAAGAAGTCCACTGCTGGACATAGGCCTCCTCCATGGATTGTGACGGAAAATATTGTGGGGAAAACAAGAGTGGCAGAGCTATTCCCATACTCGTATACATACTATACATGCACGCCTCGTGGTGATTAAGCCAATACTCTCTCTCTCTGAGAGAAATCTTGGACCCTAATGTGGGACGTAGACTGCTAACCATATTATGTTTTATGTTTCATCATCAACCCATTATGTCCCCACCGAGGGCCACGGGTCTCTTCCCTGAGAAAGGCATAGGCCATACACTACCACGGGGGCCAAGTCCGGATTGGTGGAGGCTTGTAAGACTAGTGGCTGATCTTACTGTCAAAAGTTTTCAAGCCGCCCTAAGTCTTCTAACTTGGTTTAACGACTGCCATCTATCGACGGCAGCCGGCATCAACTGCTTAACGTGCCTTACGAAGCACGGAACCGCTCGGAAAAATGTCACTAGCGTAAGTCATTGACGGTCACCCATCCATGCACTGAACGCGCTCTATGTTACCGAACCTTGGTGACCGTTTAACATCACTCAGGCGGCCGGGGGTACGAGCGATTCTAATATTCAGCATTGTAATATTCACCTGTTTGCAATAAACGTATTAATATTAATATAACACTGCATAACTAGATCTCCCACGTACAAAGTAGGGAGCCGAGCTATTAATGAATAATTAACAAGCGTCAACAACTTTCCATGCACGATGTAAAAACACGCTTGGTACAAACAAAGCGCCCCTTTAATCCCAACTTCGTCCTTTTGCCACCTAATAAGTAATGACGTCACATAACAATATGTCATTACCACGCACACAACATGGCGCATCTTTGACAAAACACGAAAAAACAGAAGAACCTCGTTGTTAATAGCGTCTACTGCCTCGCGTAGAGCATGTTAATAATGAGGGCTTATCAATGACAGCTGTCAGTTAAGTTCATTAAAAAAAAACTAGATGGCGCTGCAATAAGAGCAAATGTCATCATGTGTTTAGGTCTGTGGTTTTAATCGTTATTAATCTGTGATAGTCTAAACATCTCTTTGTAGTCTATGATCTAAACTAGACTTTGTTTCGAAACTGTTGAAACTTGAAAGTTATCGAAGTATTTTTACTTTGTTCATTACATGCGTACGTGAATTGTCTTTGCTCATGACTAGCCCATGCATTGTGCATTTTTGTAAAAACATTGGACAGGAACCACAGAGAAGGTACAGTGATGTCATGTCAATTTTGACGTATTAGGCGACGTCGCTCGTAGCCTGGGCTGCCTGAGTGATCGTAAACGATCACTAAGGTTAAGCAACATACGGCACGTTCAGTCCATGGATGGGTCACCGTCTATGACTAACGCTGGTGGCATTTTTTCCAAGCGATTCCGTGCTTCGCAAGGTACGTTAAGCAGTTGGTGCCGGCTGCCGTCGACAGATGGCAGTCGTTAAGCCAAGTCAGAGGCCTTAGGGCGGCTTGAAAACTTCTGACAGTAAGACCAGCCACTAGTCTTACAAGCCTCCACCAATCCGGACTTGGCCCCCGTGGTGGAGTATGGCCTATACCTTCCTCAGGGAAGAGACCCGTGCCCCTCGGTGGGGACATAATGGGTTGATGATGAAGGCGACGTCAGCACCATCTATCGGTAATTTGCGTCACTATATTTTTTTTAATGACGCTTTGAAAAGCCCTCATTATAACTTCATAACACAATCACTTGTATTGTGAAGTTATAAATATTTAGACTGCCTCGTTAGTATAGTCGTTAAGGCGCTTAACTACCAAGATAGAGGTCGTGGGTTCGATTCCCACTAGAGGCCGCCGTACATTTGTACAAATGGTTTCAGTCTGGGTGTTTTCCCATGTTTATAATGTCCGTGCCTAGCTACGATAGCACAGGGTATCCTAGTTTGAAACCAGGTCACGTGATTGTGTTATGTGGAAATAATTAAAAAAAATATTATTATTAAAAAAACTTGTCCTGGTACAAAACTAGGGTACCCTATACAATTGTTGTTGTTCTACTATGTATTAACATACATTCAGTTAATTAGCAGTTTTGTTTAGTACGTGTGCTATGTATGTTTTTATTTTTTTATTTCGATAATTATATCCTATGGTCACTTCTCTTCTGTTTCGGTTGAAACTCTGTGAGTCTACAAAGGCCCGTGCTGGAAATCAATGTTGTGGGTAAAAAACAATCAACATTCACATAAACCTTCTTCAAGCTTCGTTTTTAAAATAGCTTTTTTTTGCTGTCGTTAAGCCTGGTATTCACAGGCCCAGTAACTGGCGGTCAGTGAAGGACAAAATTGAGCCAGTACTGACCGATCAGTTGCTGAACAAAATTGAGCCAGTACTGGCCGATAAGTTGCTGAACAAAGTTGTGCCAGTACGGACCGATCAGTTGCTGAACAAAGTTGAGCCAGTACTGACCAATCAGTTGCTGTCTACTGGGTGGTCAGTATTTTTTTTTTAACTGGGTGAAATGCAGTTACGCACCATGACGCCGCGACCCTGAGGGAGGGTGGCGGCCGTGTGTCAGGCTCACCCACCGAGTGTGGGCATACTGACTAAAACACCCCGGGAGTCGTCCTGTCGCTTGTGCAATGGGGCGCCGCTGGGTCTCGCAAGTGGTGTGACCACAACGCGAATGCTACAGCGGCGCCCCGGAGGGGTGGTCAGTACCTGGGCCTGTGAAAACCAGGCTTTAGAGGCACTAGTTAACCCAGTGGACCACTGAAGTTACAAGTCGTTCCTCTGTGGCTTTTCTATCTAGGCTTATCCCGGGCGTCATTTACTCGCAGATAGAAGCATTCGTTAAAAACTTTCTCCTCGTACAGAAATAATGATAGCGTCATCATCAAATAAACAACGTCAAGGCTCATTTTTACCGCAATAAAACTTTTTTTTTCGTCTCCTGTACACCGAGTTATTTCAGTGGTTTTAAAGATGAAGGTATTTTATAGCACTGGTGATTCTGAGCCAAGCTCCAAAACTTTACTGAGTTCAAAAACAAAATAAAAATTATATTTAATATTGAACTGTCGATTGAGTGTTGTTTGAGATGCACCACCGACTAAAATCCGTTTAACTATAAGTTAAACAGAATTTTGACAGTTCCGCCATACACTATCTGTCAAAATTCTATTTAATTTAAAGTTAAACGGATATTAGTCGGTGGTGCAAGTCGGGCTTAATTCAGTATTTCTTAATAGAATGTGCTTAACATATTTTTAATATTATTATCGACGGTCTTTAAGTATAATCGCGTAAGTGTCGGTTACGCGATTAAACGTCTAAGCCATTTTCATAATCTCCGTACCCGAAAACAACTATAAAAAAAAAAATGTTGAAAAAGTCTTCATATTTACTATTTTACTCATTACATAATTATAATGGAATGAAATTTTAATAATATTGGCATGTAATTATTGACATTTTTAATTATTTTTTTTCCCCTTTTATAATGTTTTATAATGACAACAAACACTGCGATAAAAACTTACCTAACAACAAAACTAATTGATATGAAGTAATTTCTAGTTATATATTTACACAAGCTGACCCAACAAACGTTGTTTTGCCAAATAGGGGTATGAAAAATATATAACAAACTATTCTCAGACGTACCGAATATACATATAAAATTTCACCAAAATCGGTCAATCCGTTTCGGAGGAGTATGCGCACTAACATTACGACATGAGACTTTTATATTATAATAGAAGAGAAGAATGGAAGAAAAGAATAGAAGAAAGAAGAAGATAGAGATATTTAAAAAAAAGTATTGTCACTATTTATTAATTTAAATGAGGTGCATAATTATATTATTTATTCATGAAATTAATAAAGTATTGTTTTCTTGACTTGGAATGAATATTATGACTAAACTATATCTATGTATAAGTCATGGTGAAACTGTACGGAACCCTAGAAACATCTATTTTGCAGCGTAGGTTTACCCCACTTGGAGATCAGAGAATAGCATAGTCATTAAACATGACTACCTTCAAACTTCTACCTTATCCTTCCATTACGAGCGAGGCAATGCGACAGCCTAAGGGCCTTTCTCCACTGCTCCGGTCCGGCAAACGTTAATTACCGATCCGATTTAGAAACACACAAGAATACTAATAAGCTTCTCCACTACTTGGGCATCCGGTTTTTAACGGTCCGTTAATTTGCTAGATCGGAACGGTATTTTACCGGTCCAAAGTGATCGACGTACAAAAACAATTTACGTTTTAGCACCGCGCATACAACCCAAAAATGATCCCATACTATTTTATTTACATTAATAGAATGTGTGGAAAATGTCCCTTGCCTCGAATCGAAAAACCCAGGAATTTTAATAAGGCACTGCGTCACGTCCATTGCCGATTATAATCGGATGAAGTGGAGAAGCATAATCCGGCATTCGATATTTTTCTCATGACTGATTCCGGTTCCGACGCCGGACCGGAGCAGTGCAGAAAGAGCCTAAGGCGATAAATCTTCGGCGTGTCCCTCTGCAACTTTTCCACGGTCCCCTGGGCTGAAAACTTTTACAGTCTTGTTTTTCGCTCACACGTAAGCTCTACCGATCACGATCTTCAGTTCTATTTCTCTTAATTAAATATGGAGCGATCCAACTTCTTAAGCCACTCGCAAGTAGTAGCCAACCTCTTTTTTACATGCGGTGGAAATTGAAAATAATAGTAGATTAGTAGCTAAGGGCTGTAAGGCATCAATTGCAGCCCGAAATATTTAGGCGCACGAGCGCAGCGAGGGCGACTATATTTCGAGGGTGCAATGATGCTTACACCCGAGCTAACTCTTCTGCTTTACATCTCGATTGTGAAGTAAGTAGAAAAAAACCGGCATTACAAGAATAAAACATTTACTCGTTTTTCTTTTCGCCACTTCATGAACTCGTCGTAAGTTTTCAAATATCTCTCTTTAGAACTTTCAGGCAAAATATTGTTAATTGCTGCTTCAGCTTCCATTTTCATTGAATCGAGAGTGCAGGGAGTGCTCATGTTTTTTTCCTAATTAGCACGTAATTATTAAAAAATCCCAAAAACAAACAATATTTAAAGTAAAAGTTTTCTATTCCCGCCTTTTTTCATCTTTTTTTTTTAATTATTTTTTTCAAAAACGAAATGGAGCTTCGCCGTTCGATATTTAAAATTGATGACTATTATACTCATACGAAGACAAGGCTGAATAGCGAAGCGACCTCTTTTGTCATTGGGCTGAATGCATGATGTCTATTGCCAGTATGATGGTTGCCAGATGTACGCGAACTTTTTGAAAGAGTGAAGATTTTTTTTTAAATTATTTACCACCCTAGGGCTTTTTTTACATTATTACCCTAGAGCGCTAATTGGTCACCTACAAGCCCCATTTTGGGGTAATAAGAACCTAAGCGGTGGTGGCGTAGTGGGGTTGACCCTTGCTTCTCGATCATGAGGGTCTGGGTTCTAACCACGCATGTACCAATGACTTTTAGTTACGTACATTTGTTTGTTTGTACAGCAACACTATTCGCTGATAAATTGTGCCCGGATAACGGCGACAGGCTTGCCACTTGTCACGTTTGGGACCTAATAAACTCGGCAAAACGTGGGCCCAGTTGTAGTGATTGGTGCCTCTGCCTACCCCCGCGGGGATAACGGGCGTGAGTTTATTATTATTATTATGAGGAAAAAAAAATGGTTATTGTCTCGTCTGACCAAAGTGGCCAGACGGACGCCCTCCGGCTGAGGAGTCCAAGCGGCCGGAGATCATTATTATTATTATTATTATTATCATTATTATTATTATTATCATTATTATTATTATTATTATTATTATTATTATTATTATTATTATTATTATTATTATTATTATTATTATTATTATTATTATAAGAACCTATTTACCGAATATGAGAGATGTAAAATTGTTTAACAGGTATAGGGCTACGCCATTTTCAAACAAGTTCAGAGACCGTCATTCAATAAACCGAAACACTACTACTTACTGCCCTAACTAGCACATACGGTGCTTAATAATTAATATACAAACGGGTATTATTTACGGCGGCTCGCGTGAGCCAAACTCCTAATGCTAAGTAGCGTGAAAAATCACTAGGCGTCTTTTGTAGGGTTCAATTCTAAAAGAGTAACGGAATTATAAAACCAGTCTGAAACTCCATTTTTAATCTGTGGCTACGTCGTTTTTTCATAATATATTCTGTACTTGTACTATTATGTATTCTGTGATTAGGGCGAGTACTCAGAAGAAGGAGTACCATAGAAGGAGCGTTAAAAAATGAAAACGTCCCACATAGTCTGTTTCGTCAATCTAAATAGCCGCAAGCTACGTGTTACAAAGAGAAAAATATAGTCGTGTCTTTGTTGCTTTTTTCGAGCGTACAACCCTTAAACTTCAGTTGGTTACCTTTGGTCACCATTACGCGACCAAATTAGAACGGCTCAGAAAATGACGGCATGCAATGTGCCGCCCAATGACATTGATTTGGCAGAGGGTGTTCTGTGTTTGGCAGTGTGTTTGACAAGAGGTTTGGGAGTGCGCCGTTTTTAAGAAGCTTGTGTATTTTATATTTACTAAAGCACCATTTGAAGTGAATTATAGTGGATTCTCATGGTATATAGTATAAGTAACCATCGGCATGGCGTGTGTTGTGTTAGAATGTATATCTCATTCTTCCCGAGAAGATAATGAAACAACATACATCAGCTTCCACCGGTGAGTCTCAATTTTGTTTACCTAAAAGGGTATTTTCTCTAAGATTTCAACTATGGGCTACTAGAATTGCAAATTAGCTATTAGAGAATGGTGTTTTCATCATGATTATTGTGATATTTTCGATATAAATCATAATACAAGTTTGTTGTTTGTTGTAGGGGAATAGGGATGGGACTTTCCCACTTTCTCAGTGAAAAAAAGTATCGATAGTTCGTAGAGCATATTTAGTTATTTCTTGCGTTCGTATAGTTGTTTTAATTGTTAATTATCTATTGCAGGTTACCCGAAGACAGCACAAAATAACAAATGTCGATGACGCAGTATCACGTACAAAGTAGTCTTGGAAAAATTTACACCGCATTTGCAGCAAGCGACTGTTTCATAAACAATAGCAAGTGGCGTAGGTTGGAAACAAGTGCCGTACCTACTTTACGCTTTTCCTTAGCCCGCAGATCATTGGTAAGGTTATAATTATACATTATAATGATACTTAAAACAAAATAAAGTGTACATACTGCACAATTATGTCGACTGAGGTGCACGTTTTGCTGTATGTATGTACATCAGGAATTTCACTTCAGACCCGACTGTCTCGTTGGTCTAGTGGTTACTCCACTTGGATAATAAAACAGGTTGTCAGTTCCAACCTGCAAGGCGCCATATATCACTTGTAGAATTTTTCCCTGATTATTGCCTGACTGGGTGTTTATTTCGATCCTGGACAACGTTTAGCAGTTAAAGGTCATAACTAGTTTAATACTATCATAGTCTGATTCTGGTGCAAGTGATTTTTATTATTTTTTATGTGGAAGTTATCAACGTGAAGTACTTAAATAAAAACAATTTTCAGGTTGCGCCCTCCGCGGAAATGGACAACGTTCGTGAGCTGCAACCAAGCTGATTTCATTTGAATTTCATAAAATATTATATTATCTTTTACATTATGGCTGACACATTTTTGTGAAAAAAAAAAAACGTTAATAGGTACTTGTAAAACAGAAGTTAGGGATAAAAAACATATACATTATAGTAATACGTGTTGGTTTCTTCTCTATTGAGCTGCAGCCTGCCACTTTTTATGTGAAAAGCTTGAAACTACGTACTTTATTTGATGCCAAATAATCTTGTACCAATAAATCGTTTGGTTTTAATTTTTATTTTATTCCATCGAACCTGGAATGATGATGTTATTACAACGGGTGCCTTGAGTAACTATGCTAGGTGGTAGGTATTTATTGGAAACAAATACGTAATCTATTAACACGACACAGGGTATCCTAGTGTGGGGCCAGAAGCAATCTATGTGCACAGGCACAAATGTTATGGTGTAAATGTTATGTTATGTTATTAAATAGTTTTTCCTATTTTGGTCTTGTTTTATTCATTCTACTTTCTTACAGTGCCACCATCTCATCTGTTCAGTTGATAGCGGCGCTAGTGGAGAATTTAGTAGTAACATTTGAGAAATTTACCTAGAAAAATGAAAATATTTTAACCCATCTTTCAATTTTAATGAACATATATCTATAAATCTTAGTAAATGAATAAATAAAACAAAAAATTGGGAACAGGATTTACAATTAATTACTTAGTTACAATTTTACCCACCTGAACAGATAACTTGGTGGCGCTGTATATAGTGATTATTGATGATTTGCAAACATATTTAAAAAAAAAGGTTGTATATTCGCCGTACATATACATTTTGCCATGTTACCACATAACTCGGTAAAATCTTTCTTCAATTCGCTATAGCCCTATTAGTCCCATTTATATTATTGAAAACCTGATGTAGAATTACTTACTGTTACTTATGAATATTTATTGTAACTTATATGGTATGTACCACACTTAGCACATAATAACATAACCGTAAGGGGTTCCAGCTGGTTCACTAGCACCACCAAGGGAAAAATGATATTTTTTTAGAGATAAATACATTGATAATTAGATAGACAGATAATGGTGATAATAGTGATTATCATGGGCCCATGACTGTAATTTAAATTAATTGGAATTGGAATAATGGAATTTAGTCGTAGGTTTTTTGGTACACAGCCATGGGTCCGAAAAATCACTATTAAACATGGTGATGGGATTGAAAAGATACTTTTTGCAAATTGTGTAAAAGAGCTATGATTTTTTTATCATTTAATATTAATACTTAATTACCAACATTGATTTAAAAAAATACACAGATTATGTAGATCGGAATAAGTAATATCGACATCTTTATGGTGTTTGTCCCAGCCCTATCGATTTTGGCTTTGTTCGGTAATCTGTGGCAACCGTGTACGATTGTAACATTCCTCCTTCTATGGTACTCCTTCTTCTGAGTGCGTATACTGAGTTTTGTCGTTCACTTTCGATAGCGAGAGCGTTTGCGTTTTGCATAGGAGTGACAAAGCGCGCCATCTATTTGTCTCTTTGTTACTCCTATGCAAATCGCAAACGCTCTCACTATCGAGAGTGAATGAAAAAACTCAGTATAAGCACTCTGAGGGCGAGTACTTCTACGTGACAGCACCTCTATGGTAAAAGGTACGGATTTCTTATAGTGATTAGGATGGGGGGGCTTAAATGTTAAGTCCTTCATCTGCTCCAGTGCATTGAAATCCCTAGCGGAACCACAGAATACATAATAGTACAGGTACAGAAGATTTACACCGCAAAATCAATTAAAGAAAAAGGGACTCTAGCAGCGACACAATTACGTGCAATTCAGATCTCACGGCGCTAAAAAAGCTACGTTATATTCACCTATTTGTTGCCTCTCTTTCTACCGCGTAACTCTTACCTCTTCTGGCGCTTGAATTCCTACCTATTTGCCACTCGGGAGTGGTCGCTAACAGGCCTGGCGGAACCCTTTTCCCGCCTTCCATTAGCACTCAGCCCTTTATTTTTAACAAAACAAAACATTAATCATGCATGTTAGACTACAGTGACCTTGTGTGGGCCTTACAAATAGGATCGAAGTACAAGTCAAAGTTAAAACCAACAATAATTTTTATTTTTTGACATGACATTCATTGCTTTAAACTTTTTATTTGATTAATTATGTGATTTATTAAAATTGTCATAAATTATAACTGTTGATCTGATTTAACATAAATAGGTCATCTACCAACTTTTGTATGCCAGAGACTGGCGCAGACATGTATGAACGATCGAATTGTAAACTTTTAGGAACTTATTGTACCATGTTTGCCTACAAATACATTTTATTTTATTTTATTTATTTATTTAATAAAATGGTAGACCAAAACATCACTCGCCTAAGGCTACGTCCACATTAGGCAAAGTGTTCGCTGCCGACTGAGTGAGCCGCAAATTTGTAGCCAAGTGAAATTCGACTTAGCGGCATACTCAAAGCGAACAAAACTAATTCGCCGCCGAGTGGAACAGGCTTTTCTGTCAGTCAGCCGCCCACTGAGATAGTCAGCGCGCGTAACGCTGCAAATTGCGTAGATTGAGCGCAATACTAGCAAACTGCGAACACTCCATATGGAAGGGCATACTAAACCGATACGCCGCTAACTCAGTCGGCAGCAAACTGTTTGCCAACTGGAGACGCAGCCTTAAGCAGAGTCCAGACGCGAGTGACGTGTAATGTAATCTATATAGGTATATTATTATGTTTGTATACTTTTCATTGCAAGCAGGAAATTCCGAAGTTTTAATATATAAAATTCTCGTGTCACCACTCACCGTGTTAGTGCGGCTACTCCTCCGAAACGCCATGGCCTATTTTGATGAAATTTTATATGTATGATCGGTAAGTCTGAGAATAGATTGTTACCTATTTTTCATACCCCTATCTGGCAAAACATCGTTTGTGGTTCCGAAGGCGAAATTATGTCTAAGAAAGATCTCGCTTAGATATAAGTATAACTCTTTTACCACGCCTTAGCATACGGTGTATTGAATTAAGCTAGTGGAAGTAATGGGAAGATATATTATGTATAATGCTAAATGAAGGAGCAGATATTGCAACTTAGAGTATACTAAACACAGTAAATAATTACTTCTTATTTACTAGTTACCCAGGAAATAAAGTACAGAGGTCACGTATTAAATAAATACAACATAATAAGAAATACACACATGAAACCTACTTTACTAATTATATTGTTATGTATACGCATGGATACGGCTTTTAATAAATTTAGGGTTGGTTGCTGAATTTTAAATTTCACTGAGTATGTACATACTTCAGTAACGTTCTGTCACGCGCTTTTCTAAGAAATTCAAGGATACAGCACAACTGTAAAGTAGTCTCTTAGCGAAATGTTCAATTCAAAAACTGGTCCAACGACGATTACTGCGGATTAAGGCAGTGATGATAATCTTACACGTTACACGAGTGTAGATCCACCTTTATGTAGAAAATTTAGCTGCCTGCAAGTCATCATCATCATCATCATTCAGCCACAAGAAGTCCACTGCTGGACATAGGCCTCCTCCATGGATTTCCAAAAAGACCGGTTTGAAGCGGTTTGCATCCAGCGTCTCCCTGCCACTTGGATGAGATCGTCTGTCCATCTCGTGGCTGGTCGTCGTACGCTGCGCTTGCCGATGTGTGGTCTCCATTCAAGAACGGATTCATGGCCGATGGGGTTCTTGCATGGAGACCACACATCGGCAAGCCTGCAATTACGAAGATAAAATAAGATTAACAGAATGATGTTTACTCAAAGCTAACTAGGATACTAACGTTGCTATTACCATCATTGAGATGAATAACGTTCATTTTTTATATAAAGATAAAAGATAAAATCGTTTATTATAGTTTTAGCTGCCCTAAGCGATGATATTTTAGGGTTCCTTAGTCAGCAAGAAAGTTTTACAAAAAAGCAAAAAAGCTTATTATAAAATCCATGATTATTAATAGTTTTGTCAACAATGTGAAAATAAAATAGAAATACCTATAATCATTAATAATTATTAAAAATCAAATTCAAACATGAGATAAGGTTGTTACATAATGTGAAAGTAAAATTTATAATAAAAATTAAAAACAAAATTAAAATAATAATAATAAAAAAAAGGAAAATAAAAACGATGTCACAATGCCAGTCAATCTAATAAATCACCCCGAGACACATCCGACCCAAAAGTACCCATGGCACTGGCAGCATTACCGCGCTGCACAGCGAGGGATATCCCTTGCATCAGAGTGCGTATACTGAGTTTTGTCATTCACTCTCGATGAGAGCGTTTGCGATTTGCATAGGAGTGACAAAGAGACAACTATGTGGCGCGCTTTGTCACTCCTATACGAATCGCAAACGCTCTCGCTATCGAAAGTGAATGACAAAACTCAGTATACGCACTCTGAGATGTCCCTGAGCGGTAGTCAAAGCCACGGTTCCTGAGACGTCGCCCTATCTCTTTAACAAAGTTTTTTTAGAAGACGAAGATTGTCACTCTGATATTAAACAGTAGATTAATTTTAAATGTATTCAGAAGAGAATTGTATCTAGTGTTCAACACATCAATCAATAATATTTTTTAAGTTTCAACGTTTGTTAATTAGGCTATGGCTGTTTTGGAAAGAATAAATGTGGAGTTTATTTGTTAGCTTCTTCTCCACAAAATCTATTAATTGTGTAACTAACAACTTTGACGTTCACAAAGTAAGTAAACATTTTGTTTTTATGGTGAATAAACAATTTGAATTTGAATTTTGAATTTATAGTTTCACTGTGTCCGCCTGTCTGTCTAAATCATTTTTTTATTTAGGGTTCCGTTTACGAAACATGAAGCTTTGAAGCGAAAATTTTTGTCCGAGCGATTCACTCGGGTGATTATCAGAAAACAGTTCAAATTGCATAATTTCTTGGCGCATTTTTTTTCATATTAACTCAATAAAAAGTAACATATATAGTAGGTTTATTGGCCCTGAAGATTGTATTGTAACATATTAATTGTAGGTTTTGGTGGCATCTACTACAATACATGTCAATTTTTATTGATTTAATACGAAAAAAATGCGTCAACGAAATTATGCAACTCTGATAATCACCCACCCACTTCCCTGGGTAAACGATCGATTCTAGAAACATGAAAAAATTCAGAGTAGTAGCACGCATATTCATGTTTATGTTTGGAATGCGGTGAAGTCGCTAAAAGCGATGTTTTTATGTAAGACGATCATGTGCGGCTACTGAATAAGCCGAGGCGTAGTATGTATGGTCGCTACCTCTTAGTAAGTCAGAGGTCAAGCCCCAAGACTTCCTATTAAGACCCGACGGTCCTTAATTTTGCCAAATCCCCTTTTAGTGGGCGCTTAACTGCTTACGCCACGAAAGATTATGACGGGCGCATGTTGGCGTGTTTCCTGTACACTCTGCACCAGACGTAAGTTCAAAATTCAAATTATAAAATATATTTTTAAGCTGGCTTCCCACGGTGCGCGATTCTGCCGACGGCCGACGCACTCTTAAGCCACGTCTACAAGCTGTTTTCAAGAGTCATCGCGAACCGTCTTGCGAGGAGACTCGATGAGTTTCAGCCACCTGAGCAGGCCGGCTTTCGGTCGGGTTACGGCACCATAGACCACATTCACACAGTGCGGCAGATTATACAGAAGACCGAAGAGTATAATCGGCCCCTGTGCTTAGCGTTTGTGGACTATGAAAAGGCCTTTGACTCGGTCGAAACCTGGTCTGTTCTGGAATCTTTGCAGCGATGCCAAGTCGACTGGCGATACATCCAAGTGTTGAAAGGTCTATACAACGCCGCTACTATGGCCGTCCAAATCCAGAACCGGCAGTCTGAACCTATCCCCATGCATCGTGGTGTGAGACAAGGGGATGTTATTTCCCCCAAATTGTTCACAAATGCTATGGAGGATATGTTTAAGACGCTGGACTGGAAGGGGTACGGCATTAATATTAGCGGCGAGTACCTTTCACACTTGCGGTTTGCAGACGATATTGTCATCATGGCGGAAACGCTGCAAGATTTACAACATATGCTGAGTAGCCTAGCTGATTCTTCTCAACGCATTGGTCTCCGGATGAACTTGGATAAAACCAAGATTATGTTTAATGAACACGTAAATCCGGAGCCAATTGCAGTTCAAGGCAGTACTCTCGAAGTTGTAAAGGAGTATGTTTACCTCGGGCAAACCATGCAGTTAGGTAAAAACAACTTCGAGAAAGAGGCCAATAGAAGAATTCAGCTGGGCTGGGCAGCTTATGGGAAACTACGTCGAGTCTTCACATCGCCAATCCCACAGAGTCTAAAGACGAAAGTCTTCAATCAGTGCGTCCTACCCGTCATGACATACGGTGCCGAAACGTGGACACTCACGGTGGGGCTGATCCACAAATTTAAAGTCGCTCAGCGTGCTATGGAAAGGGCTATGCTCGGGGTTTCTCTGAAAGATCGAATTCGAAACGAAGTCATCCGACAGAGAACCAAAGTCACCGACATAGCGCACCGAATTAGCATGCTGAAGTGGCAGTGGGCCGGCCATATCACCCGAAGAACTGATAACCGATGGGGTAGAAGAGTTCTTGAGTGGAGACCGCGGATCGGTAAACGTAGTGTAGGACGTCCTCAGACTCGGTGGAGCGATGATCTTCGCAGGGCGGCTGGCAAGAGCTGGATGAGAGTAGCCGAGGACCGTGTTCAGTGGCGTGCAATGGGAGAGGCCTATGTCCAGCAGTGGACAACCATAGGCCGATGATGATGATGATGATTCATTGAACAATTCTGTCTTCATTATTAACTTTATTCCGGATACACTTACTTGATTTTTGTCAGAGTCTTAAGCTCCGTCCCAACTCACAATTAGCCTCTGCAAATCAGAGCGAAACCTCTGCCTCGATTCCGTCAGTGCATTATAGTACGATGACAGATACACGGTCGGGTCACGTGACGTGTTTTTTCATAGCACTGACGCCTTAGATTGTTTGACTCGACTTGAAGCGGCAATGAAAGTAAATCGCCATGTCCATGCAGTTGTCATTGTACTACAATGCATTAACAGAATCTAGGTTCTGGTCAGACTCTTCCAAGGAAAAATCAAGTAAGTGTATGTGGAATAAGTTAATAATGTGTAGTGCTTTAGAAAGTTTAAGTTAAAAAATGTTATCTTCCTCGGCTATGGTATCATCATCATCGTGAACCCATTATGTCCCCACCAAGGGGCACGGGTCTCTTCCCTGAGGAAGGTATAGGCCATACTCCACCACGGGGGCCAAGTCCGGATTGGTGGAGGCTTGTAAGACTAGTGGCTGGTCTTACTGTCAGAAGTTTTCAAGCCACCGCCCGCCCCTAAGGCCTCTGACTATGGTATCGATTCCACAATATTCTTTTGTTTCCACACCCAGGGAACTTTGATCTAGGAAAGAGAATATCTATACTCGTGTCCGTAATACATTGTGTCTCTCTGGGAAAAAGCCCGTTCGCCGTTTTGTGTTAAGAGATTAATGTGCTACTTTTTTAAGTCTTTTACTGTAGCAAGCGAAACAATAAGAGTAAGAAATATTTATTTACAATCCATCATGCCAGTTATATAAAACGAAGAAATATACATGATATTACGCTAAAAAGGAATTTGCAAACCTCTTTTCCATTTTCGAGATTTTCAAATAAGTATAGGTATTAGCCGCTGAAGATTCTGGGTCCAACGAGGAGGTAAGATGGTAGTTGGAGAGTTAAAAAGAACCAGGAAATCGAAGAACTCATTTTCGAAGCCGTTGGCTTGGTCACGCGGAAAGAATGGAAGAGGACCGAGCGGTTAAGAGAATGATATGATATGTAATATTTAAAAAAAAAACTGGAATACCTGAACAATACCTTTATTCAATAATACCTGAGACAGCATGTCTCCCGAGGACAAAAATGCCTATCTGACTTTTTTACATAGTTTAAAGGTGCCAGGAAGTAAAAAGTTTTTTTTTGTATCGAAGTTCAGTTATGTGCTACTACCACTAGAGCCTACTCAAATAACATTATTTTAAAATTTTATACACATACCTAGTAAATGTTATACCTATTTGAATAGCTAAAGAGTTTTTAAAATTATTTGCAGAACAATTTTCATACGTTAATTTTTTTAAGAGCTGCAAAGTGAAAAATATTTAGAGAAAAATTGTTTAATTCTAACCGTTGCCGAGCAGTTTTTTAAAGCTGTTAGTAGTAGGTGCAGCTTTTGCTGATATTTTTTATCAATTGACATGCCTTTTAACTAAATACATTAAAAAAACCACTTTATGAGCTCTATTCTGAGAAAAAATCAATCAAAAAGCCAAAAAAAATATATATATTTATTTTTATTTTTAACAGTCAATATCTCCATAACGGTTAACTTTCGGACCCTATATAATAGAATAAAATCCATCATAAATGACCTAAATAATAACCTCCTTTAATATTGTGCACGACTTTCCCTGTAGCCCTGTATATAAATACTAGCTGACCCCACCAACGCTGTTTTTCCGTTTTAATTGGCTTCATCATCAACCCATTATGTCCCCACCGAGGGGCACGGGTCTCTTCCCTGAGGAAGGTATACCAAACTCCACCACGGGGGCCATGTCCGGATTGGTGGAGGCTTGTAAGACTAGTGGCTGGTCTTACTGTCAGAAGTTTTCAAGCCGCCCTAAGGCTTGGTTTAACGACTGCCATCTATCGACTGCAGCTGGCACCAACTGCTTAAAGTGGCTTGCGAAGCACGGAACCGCTCGGAAAAATGCCACTAGCGTTAGCCATAGACTGTGACTCAACCATGGACTGAACGCGCCGTATGTTGCTTAACCTAATTGATCGTTTAAGATTGCTCAGGCAGCTCAGGGCACGAGTGATTTTTACTAAATATAATTAATATTGGTGCAGCCGTTTCGGAGGAATTCGATAACAAACACCTCAACACGAGATTTTTACATAATTTAGCTGATCGTCAATTGAGCCGTATCAATAAGCTTGCAATCTATTCTCAGACCTACTAGGGGTACACAAAGAAACATGAAAATCGGTGAAGCCATTGAGCCAAGGAGAAGTGCGATAACAAACACTGTGACACGAGATTTCTATTATTAGATTGTCAGTCTGGGTAGATACATTTCCATGTTTAAAATCCACCACTCATTACACGCACCGCGAGCCGAGCCCCAAGCCGTACCCATTCGTGAGCGCCGAGTGCTTAGGCTCTAATTATATGCGTCCGCGCGACCGAGCGGTTTGGCCGCAGTTTCCACCGGCCGCGGCCAAGTCGCTTTTTGATTAATATGAAGCGGCCCGAGCGTCTCCGCTCTCCACACATTCTCACAAACAACGAAAGAGCGTCCCATCCGCTTCAAATGCACCGATACAAGTGAACACGTTAAAACTCGTCCGAGCGGCCGGGCCGCGCGACCACGCCGCTCGAAGGCGCGACTAAAACTTAACTAAAACTTAGTCGCCCTTGCCCGGTTGCCATAGCACTGGGTATCTATCTATTATTAAGAATGAAATTAATATGTAGGGTTTTCGGGGACCATAATAAAATTGTATCCAGTTGCTACGCAATATCATTACAATAGAAAAATTCTTTACCTTTTTGTGAAAAAACGGTTCATTCTCTTCCACTATAAAGGGAAATTTCCCGCCAGGCCGATCGTATGCCCGAGGACGTTTGGTCCGACTGTGTTTCGTCGGACCTTGTATCTACGGTACCTGTCATGTGTAATACGTGGATGGATAGGACACTGTAATGTTCTATGACTAACGCTAGTGACATTTTTCCGTGCGGTTCCATGCTTCGCAAGGCACGTTAAGCAGTTGGTGCCGGCTACCGTTGACAGATGGCAGTCGTTAAGCCAAGTCAGAGGCCTTAGGGTGGCTTGAAAACTTCTGACAGTAGACCAGCCACTAGTCTTACAAGCGTCCACTTGGCCCCCGTGGTGGAGTATGGCCTATACCTTCCTCATAGAAGAGACCCGTGCCCCTCGGTGACGGTGTGGAATCGAACAGAAGGAACAAAAGTGCAAAAAAGCAATTACAAATATTACTTAAATTTAATGTAGGCCAAATGTAGGCCAATTACGGAATTAATATTTTTTAATCAAATCTTATTTACGAAGCACAGTTTTAGAAACTTCTCAAACAGGCGACAGAGTTACCCTGGCCTTGGTTGGTTCAAAAAATGAAAAATAAAAGCAAAATTAACATGATTCATGGAAAATTTTAAACGTCTTTTTGGAAATCCACGGAGAAGGCCTATGTCCAGCAGTGGACTTCTTTTGGCTGAATTATTAAGGATTATTAAGGACGCGTGGTGATTAAAGTACATACTCTTTCTCTGAGGGAAGGACTATATCCTATACTGCTTACAATCATCATCATCAAGCCACCTCCACCCACTACAGGGTATAGTATGTTCCCCATCACGCCATGTTTCGGGATCTCTCCGAATAACAGCGTTGAGGATTCACGCAGCTGCTCTTTGCAGCAGCAGAGACTCATCGCGACAATGTTTGTAAAGTGTTTTTATTATTTTTTACTGAGCATATTTTGTTTTCTTTTAATTAATGTATGTTTTCTGTTGTTGCCATAAATTTTTATCGTTCTTTCTTTAAATTATATATGTTTTTCAACTTTTTGAATCTTCTATCAAAGTCTCCCCGGATGCTTTTTCGTCCATAGACATACTCGTAGATCTCTTATAAATTGTATCGAATAACGCATACAAAGGACTAAAAGTACCCCGTACAAAAAGTTTCCGAACTACCGAGGATACCGAGAAACTGAACTGGACAAAAGTACGGGGGAGTCCATTATATTATTATGATACGGAAAGAAGAAGAAAAAGACCAAATTTCCGGGTAACAAATGACCACACACCGTATGCGTTGAGTCCGTGACCAGTACTCGGTGGTCATTTTTTAATCGATGCAGGGATTTGTATGGGGACAAATTAAAGTCTCTCGTCTGCACAGGCTTTCAGATATTTTTGTCCGATGGAGACAAAAGTCCATCGCGTCTGCGAAGGCTTTCAGGGATTTTTGTCCTATGAAGACAAAAGCCCCTCGTCTGCACAGACTTTCGGGGATTTTTGTCTTATGAAGACAGAAGTCCCTCGTCTGCACAGATTTTCGGGAATTCTCGTCCCATGGAGACAAAAGTCCGTCGCGTCTGCACAGGCTTACAGGGATTTTTGTCCCATGGAGACAAAAGTCCCTCGTCTGTACAGACTTTCGGAGATTTTTGTCCCATGGAGACAAAAGTCCGTCGCGTCTGCGCAGGCTTTCAGGGATTTTGTCCCATGGAGACAAAAGTCCGTCGCGTCTGCGCAGGCTTTCAGGGATTTTTGTCCCATGAAGACAAAAGTCCCTCGTCTGCACAGGCCTTTATTCAAATCATTCACTCAACTCTTTCGGCGTTCTGGAAGATTCTACGATGAAGGATGACAAAAGAACACGTTCCTGCAAGTCACTGCTATCCAATTACTAAATAGTTCTATCAGGCGAGGGTTCCCGAAAAAGGTTGAGGGGGTAGTAGGATGTGGGCTGGCCGTCACTTTACCCTATGTCATGGGGTATCAGGATGAGGCCATAAAGTTAACCCTCAACTGGTATCGTAAAATTGACTAACGTAACTGGTTTTGTGGGGGTCGCGCGGCCCCCTTTACAAATTAGCTTCTAGAATACAAATAAGCGCCGTCACTTTATCCTATGTCATGCGGTATCCAGATGAGGCCATATAGTTAAATAATAAAAAAAGTTAATAAACACAAAAAACTACTTTACTGTAGTATACAAGCATTCCTAGAAGGTAAGTGTAAATGGTGAGTAATATCGTTGACCTTCTTATAACATTTGCTGTTTTATAACATTGTTTATGTGAGATCAGCTAAATATATATTTAGAATAAATATTATTTAACCCTTCGCTTGGCAAACACCCGCAGCGGGCACGCGGCCGTTGTTTAACTATTGTTATGCTAATTACCGCCAAATGAAGGGATAAAATGTTTCTATGACCAAATATACAAGGTGTCCCAAAAAATAGAGTCAAGTGGAAATCTAGAAGTAGAGCACCGCTAGTAATAAACCTACAGCAAATAGATAGATAGATACATACCACTTTATTGTACATACGAGGGCGGTTTGATAAGTCCGTGACTTTAAGCTTGAATACATTGTTTTTTCGAAATTCTATTTTTGTTTCTTAATTAGGAACTCCTTACCGAGTTTATGTTGCTCCATTTTTAAAATTGGCGCGAAAGAAAAAAAATTAGAAGCCTTTGTGTAAGCGGAGTCGGAATATTGTTTGAAAAAGGAGAAAAATGAATTTCGTGTATTAATTAAACACTACTTTTTTAAGTGGTAAAACTATTAAGCAGACGGAGGATAGACTGAAAAAATATTATGGGGACTCTGCTCTGTTTCATGGAATACTTCATAAGTGGCTTACTGAATTTCGTTGCGGTCGTACCACCACAAATGACGCCAACCGCCCAGGAAGGCCGATTGAGGTCGCCACTGAAGATGTTATTAACAAAATTCATGACATTGTTATCGAAGACCCTCGAAGGAAGATACGGGAGAAAGCTGATGCTGTTCACATCTCTATCGAACGAATTTTTCTTATTTTGCACGATAAACTAGGCATGAAAAAGCTTTCTGCAAGATGGGTGCAGCGTTTGCTGACGCGTCGACTCGACTCGTTGCCCACTCGTCGGCAATCGCAACATCAAAACTAGCGGAATTGTGATACGAATTATTGCCACACCCCCGACATTCACCAGATTTAGCTCCGTGTGACTTCTTCCTGTTCCCTAACATGAAGAAAGAAAGGAGATTATGTAGAAAAATAAACCAAAATTTTCCTTAAAAACTTTTTTCTTAATCTCAAAGTCACGGACTTATCAAACCGCCCTCGTAAAAAGGGAAATTACACAGGTATACTATATGCTGAGTCTGAGGCCATTTTACCGCCACCCGTGTCTATTTCCTGTTTTTATCTTTTGTCTTGTATTTTGCCTTGTCTGTTTTTTCCTTTTTTTATGTCTTGTACTTCTGTGGGACGATAAATAAATTTACTTATTTATTTCTTTCTACGACGAAAATAAGAAAAGCGCGCCATAGGCATTTGTAACGGTGTGAACCCCCTCAAACCATAATTTTACATATCTTGAAAAGCCCCACTTTTTCACTGACCGTAGATATCTCTCTAGGTTTGGAATTAGAAATTATTTCTTACATATTTAAATGTACATTATATTTAAGATATACGCCCCTCACCTGGATTCGTTCTTGTTACTGATGACGTAGGGTTACGAACGGCGAGCCCACGGCCTATAGGAAGGCCTGCAACTTACCCCTTCAGCAGAGCTTTTATGATAGGTTATTGTGAGTGCAAAACATTAATGTTGTCATAATGCGGCAAAAGTGAATTAGAAGTGCTGCTTAATTTCATTTAAATTATGTTTATAAAATAATATATTCGTGGCCTGGCCGTGTAAATCACTAGCCCCGGCTGCCTGAGTGATCTCAAACGATCACGAAGGTTAAGCAACATAGGGCGCGTTCAGTGCATGGATGGGTGACTGTTCTATGACTAACGCTAGTGGCATTTTCCCGAGCGGTTCCGTGCTTTGCAAGGCATGTTAAGCAGTTGGTGCCGGCTGCCGTCGATAGATGGCAGTCGTTAAGCCAAGACTTACAGCGGCTTGAAAACTTCTTACAATAAGACAAGCCACTAGCCTTACAAGCCTCCGTCAATCTGAACTTGGTCCCCGTGGTGGAGTATGGCCTATACCTTCGTACGGAAGAGACCCGTGCCCCTCGGTGGGGACTGATGGACTGATGATAATGGGTTGATGATGATTTATCTCAATACTGTTGAGTTAGCTCAATCGAATCAGGTAATGAGAGCCCCAGACGCTTTGATCAAATAGCTTCAATTTTTATGGAGATTGTAATAAGGGTTTGATTAAAATTCGGCGTAATATCTCTGACATTGCATTTTTGATGAAAATTGCCCAAAATTTCATTGACTCTCCTGAATTGTTAGCTCATTTGAATATCTTAGTCCCTTCACGTTTATCTTCCCGTAGTAAGTCTATCTTATATGTTCCCCGCGTTCATTCTAATTATCGGCAAAATTCCTTCCTTTTGAGGGCCGCTCGGTCTTTTAATCAACTTTGTAGTGTATACAATACCGATTTGTTACTCCTAGCAATCAATTCCTGGCCTTAGGTTATTGATTGAGTAACATTAATTTACTAATTTTCTATTGTTCGTTAGAAATCATATATCATAATTTATTTAAGACGATAATTGTGTATTAGTGTCTATTTATCTATTGTGTTTTATTGTTTTTATTTTTGTATTGTGTAATATGGTATCCTACCTATGTATCAGGCATTCTCTTCTATAATATTTCTAACTGTGAAAACTTGTTATTGGCTCTTTGTCTTTATTTCAGTTGATATGTATTTGTTTTTAGCTGTAAGTTTTCCTAATAAAATAAAATAAAAATACGGTTAGTCAGCAAACAAATATTTTTTGTCAACAAAAAGTCTCGGTGTAAGCATCAAAATAATTATATTTATCACTTCGTGAATTTATTGGTCTCCACCAATCCGGACTTGGTCCCGTGGAGTATGGCCTATACCTTCCTCAGGGAATACACCCGTGCCCCTCGGTGGGGACATAATGGGTTGATGATGATGATGATGATGATGAATTTATTAAGTGGCAAAAAAAAAAACTGTCGCGTTGACAGATCAATATAAAGCCAAGGGCTGTCAATGTCTAAGGCTGACATTCAGAGACGAATCCTAAGTTTACGCTTAGATCAGTCTTAGCAAAGTAAATTAAAGTCGTACTTAGTAAAGCGCCGTAATTTTCGTATTCACAGTACTTAAGAAAGTCATCTATATTGTCTATCATTTTTTAGTGATGTAATTCTTACCGGTTTTTTAAAATTTGACATTGCTGCAAGAGAGCAGGACAACATCATACAATTCTATATATGTCAGAGTGAATAAAAAAATCCCACAGATAATGCTCATAGAACATCAGTGAAATGACGTTTGGAGTAGTCTGTGAACAAAAGGCTTAGAAGTGACAGTTCTAAGTTCACGTAAAGTCACCGATATTGACTACTTACATTTAGCTAAGCACCATTTCATACTAAACTTGCTAAGATTCGATTCTGAATACGAAATGTTTCTAAGTACGTGATTTTGACATTTCTGAGACAAGTCTTTGCTTAGTTTTCGTCTCTGAATGTCAGCCTAAGTGTGCTAACCAAATAACTCAATTTTACTTCCAAATTAAATCTGTGTGTGCTACGTAGGTTTTTTTTTTACTTTACTGTTTTGAGTAATTAAATAACGTTTTTGATGTGATGAGGATTTTAGTCACATGAGTCCTCTATTCACGGTAAAAAAAATCTACACAGTAAACCTATATTATATTTTATCTAGTAGTAGACACCTACTTGTTTCATTCATTTCTTCTCTTTTATTAAAAATTGTTGAAAGTGAATGTAAATTAAACCATTAATAATAAACATTTATTTCGGATAAAACAGTGATCCATAGTGATGTCAGTAGTAGTGATGTTTTTGTAGCCTTAAAAACTAAAAGTAAAAACTATGTTAGTAGGCTTAATGTATTCTATATATTCTACGTTATTTTTAAACACGTTCCTTTAAACTATATCAAAGTATCGATAAAGATTATTTTTAATATTTTTTTTTATTTTATAGCGGTAACACCGCGTCATTTTTTTGGCATCGAATTAAAAAACGGGCTTCAAGTTCCTGTTTTAGATAGAATCTGCATGGGCTCAACTAATTAAACTAGGTACCATCACTCACCGTGGCTCGGATTAAAAATTGTGAGGGAAAACTTTCTCCCCCGCAAAGAAATGCACGAGGGAAATGGCAACTCAATTTCAGTGGGGAAATTTAATTATTTACAGTAAGCCCTCAGGAAAGAACTTCACTCGTTGCAAACAGGGTACAGCCCGTTGCATAGGAATATTTGATGCAAATTAAGTCTATATATATTTGTGCCTTTTGGGGTAGAGACTCTGGGGCCATGGGGCCCGGAGGCGCGACTCCTCTTTAAGGAGATCTCATCGCGCCTAGTTGACACCTCTGGAGATCCGAGGGCTGGTGCCTACTTTGGCCAAAGGCTAAGCCTCGCCATACAGCGAGGCAATGCCGCCAGCCTTCTTGGAACTCTACCGGCCGACAGCGATTTGGCTCCAATATTTTATTTAAATTAGAAAATAGATTTGGATTACTTTTTTTCAATATTATTATTAGTATCAGTTTTGTAAATACGCTACCAATTAATTTATATTAGTTTTATTAAATATTACCTATATTAATTAAGTCTTGATGCAATGGTAAAAAGACGTAATAAGAAGTAATAATAATCATAACTTTCACAGAACTCAATCACTTGAACTGGTCCCATACTAGTATACCCTGTGCTGCTTCTTCTTCATCTAATATTTTATTAAGGTAGAGTGAAAAGAAAAAGTGGCAAGAATATATCCTAATACCTCAGGCTCCTGTTAGAGAGAAATTTTAATATTCTTCTATAGAGTAATAAGATTAATAATTTCACAGGTTTTGTCATTCATATTATGAATGAAAAAACCTGTGAAATCATGGTGTCCGTAGTTGGCCCTCACGTGGTCGATTTCAGTAATTTCAAGTATGCCACTGAACTGTGTATCAATAGTGCCTAACAGTGCTACAAGGCACAATTAGCTAGAATAAGTATTTCAGGAGTTATTCAGGCGACTCACTGAGGCAGCCAACTAGACGTCTACTTAGCAGAGACATCACGAACCGCTGTATATAGAGTTATGATTTGTATGCGAGATAATTGTGTGCTGTGTGTTGTATATTATTCTATCTGACATATTATATCTATCCAAATCAATTTGGTCCGAGATTCAATGTAATAGATTAATGATTGACACCTAAAAATTCTAAATTTATTCTCATCAAATGACACATTAAGTTATTGACGAAATGTAAAAAATAGTACTTGACTTCTATATCATTATCGAAATTAAGTTAATAAGCAATAAGTGACATAGTCTTAAATGTAATAAACAAATTTAATACCTCATAGTATAAAGTCTGAATAACTGTTCATCTGAACGTAACCAATTAGAAAACTAGACATGGTAAATCTTGTATCGTAATTAATTTAATGGGGAACCATAGAATCTTGATTAAGCTTGTCCAAAGCTATGCTTTGTATTATATTTGCATGCATGCTTTACTTGTGTAATTAAAATTTGCTACACCCTTACAGGGTCCATGTTACTAGTTAAGAAAGAACTGTTTATGGTTTTGCAATGAATAAATGAATGAAATACTTCATGGCGTGCTGACCTATTAACCATTTCGATGATCATTTATTTATTTCGCAGACCAAGTATTTTTTTAATCTTACCACAACTAATTTATTTTCTGATTATGTGTCTGCTTGTTAATTTTTTCAGCCAACTAAACGAATTTTCGATTGGAAATTATTGTCTTGATATATATTTTTTTAAGGATCAATGATCAAAAGTAATATGATATTATAATTGAATGGCGACCGGCCAGACAGCTTTTAAGAAATTTAAAATACTGTCAATTATTGTTTTGTAGTACAATTTTCTTAACATAGATATCACAGGTATGCATTATGATCTTTAAGATTCTCAAAACGTCCTGCAACTATCTGTTTTCATTTACAATTCATATGAAAATAGATTATTGCACGACATTTAGCTTATTTATTATTTTAACAGTTAAGTCAGATAGATGAGAATTAATTTCTCATTCCTTATTGGGTTTACTGATGAATTAGTCAGCAAAAAGCTAGATATAGCCAGCCTGGTCTCTGCTTACCCCTTCGAGATACAGGCGCAAGCTTATGATGTGATAAGAATGCTACGATTTTTTCTTAAACTAGATAGAACTCTGCATTATACCTAAATTTGGAGATTTACCATACCTACTATTCACAAAAAGACTTGCAGCGGTCAAAAGTTTGAAAGAAAATCATGTTTGCTAGATAGATTACATAAAACTTAAGTTCAATTAACGCAAATCCTTCGAAAAACGGAACGCCAGAGTACTTAGTGGGACACAAATAACGCTATCAGGATAAGACATGAATTTTGTAAATCACAGTCGGTATTCCTCGACTAAAACAAAGATAAAAATCATTTATCACCCTCCGGAAATAATGGGAATTTATGACAGTAAAAAAAACAATGGAAAATTCTTACCTGTCAAACGGTGACGAAAATCGCTCGTGGAACCACGAAACTGAATTTAATTTAACTCGTGAATTTAATTATCCAACTCCCATTTCAAATTACCCATTCATAATCCACTTTTGAAGCACAAATTTAACGTTTAACAACAACGTATCTTTCGAGGACACAAAATTTAATAAAGCCAAATTATGTTTACGTGATCGCGCGATCGGCGTAGCGACATCTCCTGAACTTCAGGGACGTCCTGCGGCCACAAGCGTCGAGCGCAAACTGAAAATGTGGCCAGTCTTTGCCGACTGGGGGAAATGATGGAACACCTATTCCAAATTTAAATTTTCTAGGAGAGCGCATGTCTGAAAACCGGCCAGGGAAATGTCAATCGCAAACCAAAGAGGTCGAGAGTGAATTTAGAATGCCTGCAGATTTTTGTACAACCTTTTTGGTCGCCGATCCTAGTGTGCACGTAAAATTTCGGTCATTCAATGTGTTTTCTTGAAAACTTGATTATTTATTTAATGAAATACTCGACGCTTCTTAAAAGTTTCTAAGAAATTCGTAATGAGCTGGCGTATTAATCATTCAGACGAGATGCCTGCATGGTGGCAGGTTTTATTCATGAAGGTTCCTACGCTTGAAGGCTTGACATGATTATAGATTTATCGAGTCTATTTGCGACTATTGATGGTATTTGTTGATTTTATTTGAGATTATTATTGAGACACGAGAATTTTATATATTAGACTAGCTGACCCCGCAAACGTTGTTTTGCCAGATAGGGGTATGAAAAATAAATAACAACCTATTCCCAGAGGTACCGCTTGTATATGTAAAATTTCATTGAAATCGGCAAAGCCGTTTTGGAGGAGTATGCGCACTAACATTGAGACACGAGAATTTTATATATTAGAAGAAAAAGAGAAAAAGACATAAGTTTCCACTCAAATCGTACACCGCATTTATAATCAAGAAAAAATTATCTTGGCATCCATTCGACAATATCATATTTTCAAAGTTTTTATACAACTTTTCTTGCAGTACTGTGCAGCGGCGACAGGTCGCTGGCATCTCTCTGAGGCAAAGCAAACTCCTTTAAAGCCTTTGCAAGTGACAGTTTAGTTTACTAAGCGATAGTGTCCTGCTTTCGTTTTCTTATTTCGTTTTTTATTGCTCCGGGAAAAGCGAAATGAAGTACAGGGTGTGTCACCACAATTCTGATCAAAGTGGTCAAAAAGAAAATATTCTTTAGTATTCTAGTGTGGGGCCAGAAGCAATGTATGTGCCTGTACGTGAATGTTTATGTTCATCATCATCATCAACCCATTATGTCCCCACCGAGGAGCACCGGTCATTTCCCTGAGGAAGGTCTAAGCCATACTCTACCACGGGGCCAAGTCCTGATTGGTGGAGGCTTGTAAGACTAGTGGCTGGTCTTACTGTCAGAAGTTTTCAAGCCGCCCTAAGGCCTCTGACTTGGCTTAACGACTGCCATCTATCGACGGCAGCCGGCACCAACTGCTCAACGTGCCTTGCAAAGCACGGAACCGCTGGTAAAAATACCCCTAGCGTTCGTCATAGAACGGTCACCCATCCACGCACTGAACACGCCCTATATTGCTTAACCTTCGTGATCGTTTAAGATCAATCAGGTGGCCGGGGCTACGAGCGATACACTTGAAACATGCTGAGTTGAATAAGGAATATAGATAGATAGAAAGCCATTTTAATGTAGTTACTTTTTTTATTTAATTATTTCTTGGGTAAAATTTTAGATAGGTAAATTAGTTCCTGAGTCAATCCCGCTTGTATTAATATGCTTTAGCATCGCGAGTCAGTGAATACTAGCACGTCGGTTACATTTTTTGACGATTTCTGATATTTTGGTTTTTAACTTGTTTAACTATGCGTGTCTTATTCCTTTCCTACATTAATAGACCCTCTGTTCAAAATTTCAGCTTTCTAGGTTCAACGGCTTGGCCTGGTGTTGATGAGGGAGTCAGTCAGGACTTTGAATTTTATTTATATAGATAACCTATTTTTTTTTATATAATACTAGCTGTTGCCCGCGACTACTTCCGCGTGGGCTTTAGTTGAGTAAAGTATTCGCAAATAAGATAGGGATACTTTTAGTGCATGCGAAAGAGCTTTCATACTAACTTCGCATCCTCCTCTTACCCCCTTAAGGGATGATTTCTGAAAAACTACTTTACACGTCTTTCATAACTTTCAATGAAGGATCTTCATTCTGAATTTCATTCGAATAACTTCATAAACGGCAAAGTTTCATACTAACTTTGCACCCCCCTTTAACCCCCTTAAGGGATGATTTTCGAAAAACTATTTTACACGTATTTCATAAATTTTAAAGAAAAAACTTCATATTGAATTTCATTCGAATAACTTTAAAAACGGCAAAATTTCATACTAACTTTGCACCCCCCTTTAAGGGATGATTTTTGAAAACTATTTTACAAGTATTTCATAATTTTAAATTAAGAACCTACGCACCAAATTTCATTCGAATAACTTCAAAAATAGCAAAGTTTCATACGGACTTGGAAACCCCATTTTACCCCTTTAGGGGATGAATTTTCAAAAATTCTTTCTTAGTGCTTCCCTACGTTACAAAAGGAACCCCTGTGCAAAATTTCAAGTGTCTAACCCTTATAGTTTAGGCCCTGCGTTGATAGGTCAGTCAGTCAGTCAGTCAGTCAGTCAGCTTCTCCTTTTATATAGATAAAATATATTTATATAGATATATAGGTTTTAAGTTTTTTATTTTATTAATTTTGGCCCACATATCTACGCTTATACAGCAGACATGGCCAGCCCAGATTTTATATTAAATAACATAAATATTATGTAACCCTGTATGTGTCAAGTAGAATAAATTTATATTTTCCCGAGGAACAGCGTACATCTAGAAGTATATTTCAGCCGCATGAGAAATATCAGTTTCCTGCGAGTGTACGTTGAAACGTACACTTCATTAGGCATGTTTTATACATCAATCATCCCGCATTAAGGTGGGTAACTTTATACAAGTTACTGGCTTTATAGGCAGGGTGCGTGATATCATCGAAAAGTTGGTTTCTTTATGTAGCTGTTTGGATTTTAATACACTTTGTAGCAAAATTTGTATTATGACTGAATACGAGTAGTCTATTGGATAGATAATGCAGGCTTTGATCTATCCAATATTATGTAGGTATATTACTTTATTTTCTCTTCCCATAAATAAACATGAACATTATACATTTACATACAGGATGCCCTGTGTCGTGTGAACCAGAAACAGCGACATCACAAACATGTAAACATCCAAGACCTGCGATTTTAAAAATACTTAAATTAAATTTATTTAAATAATTGTATTATTACTATGTGTGTATATTATATTAAAATATTTTTGTTTAGGTTAAGTTTCTTTATTGCACGACTACCACTCTATAATTTCCCTCTTGTCTTAGTCCATAGTTGTCTGGAAGAAAAAGGTTATAGTAATAAAGCCGCCAACTGTACTTAAATTTATAAAAAATCTGTACATGTAATTTATGTGTACAGTAAGGAATATTCTATCTATCTATCTATGACTTAGGAGGAGGAGATTTTTAAAAATACGTTTTATTAGGTTATAACATGTTAGGTAAATCACGTTACCTAGCGTTATTAATGCTAGCGTACTTTATTACTTATTAAACGTGAGTTCATCCTAATATGAGACTGATATGAAATGATGTTTATCTGTAAATATAATTTATGTGTACAATAAAGAATATTACATCTATATTATGTGGCTATTACGTTTTTTTTCACATTACGTTCTGTTACGTTACGTTACCATAATTTACGTTACATTATGGTAACGTTATTTATACTCCCAACACTTCCAGCCTACCCTCAAATCCGGAGCGGCGAGACGCGCTGCCTGCGTAAATCATTCACACTTCAACGCACTTGCCACTCATCACTACGGCAGATTATATAATTTCCACTCATTCATTTAGGCGAATCTCATGACCCACGCACGCGCTTTCAGTCACTTTTCCTAATTTTATACTGTCTGCGATAGCATTATTGTTTACTAAAACATAAGGGTATCCTAATTTAGGACCGGGAGATGTCATTGTGTTGTGTGGCTGTTTCCTTGCATTTTTGTACATTACTTTATGTTAGGTTGCAACACGTTAGGTAAATTACGTAACGTTATATTACTTTAGGTTAAAAAAGCTAGCGTACTTTATTATTTACTGAACGTGAGCAGAGCGCATCCAAATTAAGGACCCAGACAAGTGATGGTGTTATGTGGTTATAACGTTTTTTTTCACATTACGTTCTGTTACGTTACGTTACCATACTTTACGTTACATTATGGTAACGTTATTAATGCTTGCAATACGGGAGTGCAAGCATTAATAACGGATTTACATAAACATAAACATAAACATTTACATACAGGCACATACATTGCTTCTAGCCCCACCCTAGGATACCCTGTGTCGTGGGAACCAGAAACAGCGACGTCACAAACATGTAAACATCCAAGACCTGGAGTTTTTTTTTTTTCTCCCCAGCCGGGGATCGAACCCGGGACCTCTCGCATGGTAAGCAGATGCGCTAACCATTACGCCACAGAGGTCGTCGATTTGGTGGTAGGCCGGGAGGCCTATCCTCAAATCCGGAGTGGCGAGACGCCCACTCCGCGTAAATCATTCACACTTCAACGCACCCGCCACTCATATCTACAAAGATTATTTAATTTCCACTCATTTATTTAGGCGAATCTCAAGGCCAACGTACACGCTTTAACCTCCTGAGTCCCCGTGTAATAAAAATAGTACAAAAACCGTTGTTATTTTCAAGGTCGGGCCTCAGGAGGTTAATCACTTTTCCAAACGTTGTACTGTCTGCGGTAGTATTTACTAAAACATGAGGGTATCCTAGTTTAGGACCGGGAGATGTCATTGTGTTGTGTGGCTGTTCCGTTGCATTGTTGGACATTACATTATGCTAGGTTACAACACATTAGGTAAATTACGTAACGTTATATTACGTTACAATGCTAGCGTATTTTATTATTTAACAAAACCCAGACAAGTGTTGATGTTATGACATGTGGTTATAACGTTTTTTTATCACATTACGTTCTGTTAAGTTACGTTACTATTCTTTACGTTACATTAAGGTAACGTTATTAATGCTTGCAACACTCCCGGCCTACCCTCAAATCCGGAGCGGCGAGACGCGCTGTCTGCGTAAATCATTCACACTTCAACGCACCTGCCACTCATCTCTACGGCAGATTATATAATTTCCACTCATTCATTTAGGCGAATCTCACGGCATACGCACACGCTCCTTAGGTCTGCATTCGATATTTTGTCTACAAAATGCGTCAGCGGCGCGACCTTGAAACTCTTTTGTATCATCATTTTTTCATTATCAACCCATTATGTCCGCACCAAGGGACACATGTCTCTGCCCTGAGGAAGATATAGGCTAACTCCACCACGGGGGCCAATTCCGGATTGGTGGAGGCTTATAAGACTAGTGGCTGATCTTACTGTCAGAAGTTGTCAAGCCGCCCTAAGGCCTCTGACTTGGCTTAACGACTGCCATCTATCGACGACAGCCGACACCAACTGCTTAACGTGCCTTTCGAAGCACGGAACCGCTCGTAAAAATCCACTAGCTTTAGTCATAGAACGGTTGACCATCCATGTACTGAACGCGCCCTATGTTGCTTAACTTTCGTAATCCTTTAAGATCACTCAGACATCCGGGGCTACGAGCAATTCGTAATGGACCCAATAATATAAATCGTATGTATAAGGGCATAGAAATGTTTTGAATATTTTTTTCCGCATATGTCTTGAGCTAATCTTAGCCTCTGCTAGATCAGAGACCTCCATCTCTGCCCACAACAATCAATGGGCACAGGTGGGGGTGATGATGAAAACGAAAGTAGTATCTTTGTCCCATAGCCGGACAAGTTTAGGAACCACTGCTCGAGAGCATATAAATAGATCCCTAAGTACCAATTTAAAAGTTAAGTCGTTAACAGACGAGTGCCCAAGTTCAGTTGGAACTTAAATTGAATGCGTTAAACTTGAAACACACGATAATGGACTTGACAACTGAAACTGCAATAGAGCAGTTACGGAGGTAATTTAGCTGATAGTCCTGAGGACGGCGGTGGCAGCCTAGTGGGTAGAACGATGGACTCGATAACGGGGAGCCCGGGTTCGAATCCCAGAGCGGTTATGCTACCTGTGACTTTGTTTACTTTCAATATTATGTAGGTACTTTCAATGACCACGCGTGCCCACCTCGGATTGCTAGTGTCAAGCGCTGAAGTATTGAATAGCTCCAACACTCGGGTCCGTCCGACTAGTTATACTATCTGTTATACGATATAACAAAACGGACGAAATAAATCCGATTAGTTATACTGTGTAGTTTAACTAATGGGATTCGAATTAATTAGGTAAGCTATGTCCATGTCTATATTATATTTGCTGATCGCATTGGTCAGTGGAAAACAAAAATGCTGCAACCAAGTCCCGCCAATAATAAATAAAAATTATAATATACAATGTGATAGGGGTGGAACTTCTAACCCGTTAAGGCTGAGTACTACATCTAATTTTATCGACAAAAAAAAAATATGGGGGGTTGAACCCCCTCCCCCTAAAAATTATGGCTATTTTAATATATTTTTTAATGTACTACGGCGCGCTTGATACTTTATGTGATATCAAATATCACATAAACAAAAACATAAACATAAACATAAACATAAACATAAACATAAACATAAATATAAATATAAATATAAATATAAATATAAATATAAATATAAATATAAATATAAATATAAATATAAATATAAATATAAATATAAATATAAATATAAATATAAATATAAATATAAATATAAATATAAATATAAATATAAATATAAATATAAATATAAATATAAATATAAATATAACAATAAATATAAATATAAATATAAATATAAATATAAATATAAATATAAATATAAATATAAATATAAATATAAATATAAATATAAATATAAATATAAATATAAATATAAATATAAATATAAATATAAATATAAATATAAATATAAATATAAATATAAATATAAATATAAATATAAATATAAATATAAATATAAATATAAATATAAATATAAATATAAATATAAATATAAATATAAATATAAATATAAATATAAATATAAATATAAATATAAATATAAATATAAATATAAATATAAATATAAATATAAATATAAATATAAATATAAATATAAATATAAATATAAATATAAATATAAATATAAATATAAATATAAATATAAATATAAATATAAATATAAATATAAATATAAATATAAATATAAATATAAATATAAATATAAATATAAATATAAATATAAATATAAATATAAATATAAATATAAATATAAATATAAATATAAATATAAATATAAATATAAATATAAATATAAATATAAATATAAATATAAATATAAATATAAATATAAATATAAATATAAATATAAATATAAATATAAATATAAATATAAATATAAATATAAATATAAATATAAATATAAATATAAATATAAATATAAATATAAATATAAATATAAATATAAATATAAATATAAATATAAATATAAATATAAATATAAATATAAATATAAATATAAATATAAATATAAATATAAATATAAATATAAATATAAATATAAATATAAATATAAATATAAATATAAATATAAATATAAATATAAATATAAATATAAATATAAACATAAACATAAACATAAACATAAACATAAACATAAACATAAACATAAACATAAACATAAACATAAACATAAACATAAACATAAACATAAACATAAACATAAACATAAACATAAACATAAACATAAACATAAACATAAACATAAACATAAACATAAACATAAACATAAACATAAACATAAACATAAACATAAACATAAACATAAACATAAACATAAACATAAACATAAACATAAACATAAACATAAACATAAACATAAACATAAACATAAACATAAACATAAACATAAACATAAACATAAACATAAACATAAACATAAACATAAACATAAACATAAACATAAACATAAACATAAACATAAACATAAACATAAACATAAACATAAACATAAACATAAACATAAACATAAACATAAACATAAACATAAACATAAACATAAACATAAACATAAACATAAACATAAACATAAACATAAACATAAACATAAACATAAACATAAACATAAACATAAACATAAACATAAACATAAACATAAACATAAACATAAACATAAACATAAACATAAACATAAACATAAACATAAACATAAACATAAACATAAACATAAACATAAACATAAACATAAACATAAACATAAACATAAACATAAACATAAACATAAACATAAACATAAACATAAACATAAACATAAACATAAACATAAACATAAACATAAACATAAACATAAACATAAACATAAACATAAACGTAAACGTAAACGTAAACGTAAACGTAAACGTAAACGTAAACGTAAACATAAACATAAACATAAACATAAACATAAACATAAACATAAACATAAACATAAACATAAACATAAACATAAACATAAACATAAACATAAACATAAACATAAACATAAACATAAACATAAACATAAACATAAACATAAACATAAACATAAACATAAACATAAACATAAACATAAACATAAACATAAATATAAATATAAATATAAATATAAATATAAATATAAATATAAATATAAATATAAATATAAATATAAATATAAATATAAATATAAATATAAATATAAATATAAATATAAATATAAATATAAATATAAATATAAATATAAATATAAATATAAATATAAATATAAATATAAATATAAATATAAATATAAATATAAATATAAATATAAATATAAATATAAATATAAATATAAATATAAATATAAATATAAATATAAATATAAATATAAATATAAATATAAATATAAATATAAATATAAATATAAATATAAATATAAATATAAATATAAATATAAATATAAATATTGTTACCGCCATAATGCGTATTCAACAGATTTGAAGGCTTTTTCTAGTTCATTTAGTTGTCCTTTTCTTTCACATGGTATTAGACGCTAATTGAGCGATTTCCTATCTCCTTCACCCCCACATAACTCCTTAGTCCTTCCACAATGCACCTACGCAACGTGTCATCGGTGCCCTTCAAATAGTCGCAAATTTGATGTACTGCTGTACGCCCCGATGTGAAATACTTTCCACCGGTGATATCCGCGAGTGCGTGAAAATATATTATAAAACTATTAAAAATACTAGTGTCGTGAACTTTTAGACTACTATTGAATTGTGCATTTTTGGAGCGTTTGGGTGATCGATCCGCGCAGCCAAGGGCCGAAGACTGAAGAGAAGAGGAAGAGGAGTTACCGGATTTTTGAAGGTGCGTGGATTTCCTTTGCCCATCCTATAATTGCTCTAATTGCATCGATATACCATAATCGGCGTTCCTAGCGATTAAATTAAATAAAAAATACAGTCCACTTAAATTCATACCGCATAAAAAAGCCTTCGGGCGCATAACGCTAACCGCCAGTGGTCAAGTAATCATATTGATAATATTTTGGCCACACCATTTTTTTGGTCCATTCGTTCCGGACATATTGAAATTTCATTAGTGTCCTATAATTTCTCGGTATAAATACGAGATTCACTTTTTCTAAATTGAATTCCACCTCACCACGTTACGTAACGAGTAACGTCGCGAAGTCTATGCCTACCCGCTTTTATAAAAGTTTCGGCACTATATTGTTTCTAATTGACCCGCTCCGCTCTTATGAGTGTTTGCCTTTGAGAAATATTATAATTACTTTCCCGCCCCTTAGGTACACACATTTATAAGTATATTATTTATATTCACGTACTCATTTGTAACATAATATATTTTGTTTACGTACTGCCTATGCCATATCATATAATTTTAATGTTGGTATAGTCAGTTATCATACCCGCTTTATTTTCCCGCTTAACGTATAACTTTCTAAGTAAATATTTACGCTACGTAATATTTTCTTGCATTAAAATAATTTACGATGCCGCGTGACAATATGGCAGCCGCTTCAAGTAGCCCGAAGAGCCCGCGTTTGACAATTCTACAGGCTAAGCGAAATGCGTTGTATGAACGAATTAACGCTATTTATAATCAAGCTAAAGACTTGGATAAAGGTGCTCATGTTTCGGTAGAAGCTCGAGAGTCGTTTCTTGGTTCATGTGTAACCATCGAGGACATACGTGCCAGTTTCCACCAAATCCTCGATAGCTACAACGAAGCACTCCTCGAGTTCGACTCGGAAGCGACTCCCTCGTATCAAGGTTATGCCTCCTTCGAAGATCTATATTGTTATATCAAGCAGGTCATGTCGAAGTTCATTCACCCGCCCGCGTCTCATCGGTCCTCTTCGCCCGCTAAAGCTAAACCTAAGCTTCCAAATATTGAACTGGTGTCTTTTGATGGTGATATCAAAAATTGGCCGCTATTTTACGCTAGTTTTCATGCCACAGTGCACCAAAACTCGTCGTTAACAAACTCTGATAAATTATATTATTTATTAGGTAAATTGTCAGCAACCGCCCAGTGCTCATTTGCTGGTATTATTCCGAGCGCTGAAAATTATGAAGCGATATACCAGACACTTCTCGATAAATATCAAGATGTTAGAAAGTTAGGACTCACCTATTTAAATGAGGCACTCGGTCTCAAGTTGAATGGTCCTCCGTCTACGACTAACTATCAGATGTTTATAGATAGATTTGTTGTCGCTATCAGTTCACTTAAAGCGTTAAAAATTGATGACCTGTTGGATTTTGTACTGCTGCACATAGCAACGCAAAAGTTCGACACGGAAACTAAACGTGCGTTTGAAATGTATTGTCGTGATACGAAGTTGCCCACTCTTGACCGATTTATCGAATTTATCAAGAAACAATGTAGTATATTTGAGAGCACGCAAACCGCCACTGTTCAGAATAATAGCACGAAGTTTGGTTCTAATAAGCCTTCTGCTAGAACTAATCGTCCGCCAAATCCGCAGTCTTACGTCACTTGCTCGACTTCCGAAAAGTGCCCTCTGTGTAATTTTGCGCCTCATAATCACTACTATAAATGTACCGCATTTGAAAAACTTACACCTACTGAAAGGTTTAAATTTATAAAGAAAAATAACGCTTGTGTGAATTGCACGAGTAAATCTCACAAGACGGCTCAGTGTGCATCTAAGGTCAAATGTCGTATATGTTCTGGTAACCACCATCTGAAACTCCATTTTAATAATAATAAGCCGCCTTCTGAACCCGCTACCCTTCCTCCGGCAACCTCGCATACAACCGCTGCGCCTAAAGCGCCCCTCGCTACCGCGGTCGAGTCTCAGTTAGTGCAATGCAGCGACCTCTCGCTATGTACTACATCTATTGCCGCGTCGCTTCCCGTGCGCGTTGAGACACCGACTGATAAGCCGCAACGAGTAGCTGTCTCTGCAACGGTACTGCTAGCCACAGCTCAGGCGATAGTATTCGATGCTGATAATAGACCGCATATTATTCGCTGTTTACTCGATAGCGCATCGCAAAGTAATTTCGTGACACATGAATGTTGTGAACGCCTCGGATTGTTGCATAGGTTGACGCCTTCTCACACGGTTGTTAGAGGAATCGGGGGTTCAGAGAAACACGTAAGGGGTTCAATTACCCTTAATATAAGCTCGCGATTTAATTCAAATATTAATTTTGATCTCGATTCGCTTGTTATTGACCGCATAAGCGATAACCTGCCGTCGGCCGCAGTTGATAAGGCTGCGTTTATTCATCTCGAATCACTCCCGCTCGCCGACCAGGATTTCGCAACCCCTGGACCAGTCGACTGCTTGGTCGGAGCTTCGACTTTTTCGCATCTGCTGCTGCCCGGAGTGGTACATAGCAGTTATAGTAATATACCGCCCGCCATTCAAACCGTGCTAGGATTTGTGATTATGGGTTCCGCGCCTACGTCACAGATCGTTCACAATAATTTATCAACTGTATGTTGTTCCGTTGTTCACGACTCGATGGACACACTCTTCAAGCGATTTTGGGAAATTGAAGAGGTAACCGCGCCGCCCGCTCAGAGTCCCGATGATTTTGAGTGTGAACAATTTTTTCGTGCTACTACCGTTCGTGACGACACTGGTAGGTATGTAGTAGCATTACCGTTTCGTGATGACGTGTGTTTGTTGGGTGATTCGTATTCTGCTGCGCTTAGTCGCCTTAAATGTTTAGAACGAAAGCTAGACGCTTCGCTCAAGACCCGCGCCGCGTATAATGACGTAATACGCGACTATTTAGATAAGGGCTACTTAAGTCCTATTGATATGAATACTGATGACGTCACTCAACCTTCATATACGATTCCACATCACGGTGTGTTTCGTGAAGACAAAAAGTCGACCAAGCTTCGCTGTGTTTTGGACGCCAGTTGCAAGTCTTCCTCAGGTCACTCACTTAACGATCTTCTTTACGCAGGTGCTAACTTACAAGGAGACTTGTTTAGTATCCTTACTCCATTCCGCTTATTTGAGATAACGCTTTCCGCTGATTGTCGTCAGATGTTTCTCCAAATTGGAGTCCGCGAACCTGATCGTAGGTATCAGAGAATTTTGTATCGGTTCAGTACGGAGGATCCAGTTACCGAATTTAACCGCGTTTGTTTCGGACTAAAATGTAGTCCATTCCACGCATTACGCGTGGTTCACCAGCTGATCGCTGATGAAGGTGATAAGTTTCCCGCTGCGGCCGCTGCTGCTTCTTCATGTCTATACATGGACGGTATCGCCACTTCTGTCATGACTACCCCGCAAGCTATCACCCTGAGTAATGAGCTTATCGAGCTTTTCAAGTTAGGCCAATTTGATCTAGTTAAGTGGACTAGCAATTCTGACGCTGTACTTGCTCACATACCAAATACGCAAAAAGAGTCTTGTGATAAAATGTTTGACGACTCTGTCCCACATAAGACTCTAGGACTATATTTCGATAGGTCACGTGATTGTTTCTGTTTCGTGGTGAACGCTCCAGACGATAAGTGCACTAAGCGCACGATGTTATCTGCGATTGCGAGACTATGGGACATCATGGGCTTTGTGGCTCCGGCCATTTTGTACGCCAAACTTTTGATAAAAGAGCTTTGGCTGTCAAAGTGTGACTGGGATGCCGAGCCTCCATCTCACATCACTAAAGCTTGGGTGCAGTTTTGTAAAGAGCTTTCTTCGCTCAATCAGTTGCACATTCCACGCCATTTGGGTATTGTAGAGAATTGCGAAATTAACGTCATTGGTTTCGGAGACGCGAGTGAACGAGCTTACGGCGGTGTCGTTTACATACAAGTTCGCGTAGGTTCAAAGTATACTGTGCAATTAGTCTGCGCAAAATCCAAGGTGTCACCGGTCAAGGTCTTATCTATTGCGCGATTGGAACTTTGTGCAGCGGTTTTATTGTCACAGCTGCTTCGTAAGGTACTAGACATAATAAACCCGAGATACACTGTTAGTAATGTCTTTGCTTTTAGCGATTCCAAAGTCGCCCTTTGTTGGATCTACGCGTCCCCACATCGCTGGCAGACCTTTGTCGCCAATAGAGTTGTCAAAGTGACAGAAAATATTCCCGCGAGTCGATTCTTTCATGTGTCTGGCTCCGAAAACCCCGCTGACTGCTTGTCTCGTGGTCTTACTCCGGGTGAGTTAGTCGACCATTCTCTATGGCTTACCGGACCTCATTGGATCGTAAGAGAGCCTAGTGAATGGCCTCTGAATAAAATAGATGGCAGTGATTACGCTGACGCGCCTGAACAACGGGCTCAGACGCACGTCACAACCAGTCCAGGTATCCCACCGCTTTACACTCTCGCGCAACGATTTTCGTCGTACTCTAAACTATTACGCGCGATCGTATATGTTTACCGCTTCATTAAAATATTACCCCGTGGTAATTCTATAACCGCCGCAGAACTAGAGTTTGCAGAAAATAAATTAATACTCGCGGTGCAAGATGTTCATTTCCCGCATGATAAATCAAACTTAATTAAAAATGAACTTTGTTCACCCGCTTTAAATAAGCTAAGACCATTCCTAGATAATAACGGTTTAATCCGTGTTGGAGGTCGCTTGTCAAATTCCGCAGAGGATTACGCTTTTAAGCATCCTTGCATTCTTCCGCGTCGCGATCAAGTCATAGATTTGATAGTTGATCACTATCACCGCAAGCACTTGCATGCTGGACCAGAACACCTGATGTCTTTATTGAGAAGCAGATTCTGGATCCTAGCTGCAAGACGCATTATACGCTATCGCATTCATAAATGCAACGTGTGTTTTAAATCGAAACCACGTCCGTTATCTCCGCTTATGTCGGATGCGCTTAGACAGCGCGTTAACCAAGTCGACAAAGCTTTCACGCATGTCGGGTGTGACTACGCAGGGCCTCTTCAGTACACCCCCACTCGTGGTCGGGGGATAAGGAGCCGTAAAGCTTGGTTATGCATCTTCACATGTCTTACGACACGCGCAACGCACATCGAGATTGCGACAGATTTGAGCACAGTTAGTTTTCTGAATGCGTTCAAGCGATTTCTTTCCAGACGAGGACCCATTAAGTGCATGTATTCGGATAACGGAACTTGTTTCGTAGGGGCACGCTCATATCTCCGCGACTTTTATAAATTCTTAGACGAATTACGCCCGCACCTGGAAGAAAAGTTTGCTGAAAATCGTATAGAGTGGAAATTTATTCCGCCCGCTTCTCCTCACTGGGGAGGTTGTTGGGAGAGTATGGTTAAAATAATTAAAACCCATTTGTTCAAGGTCATCGGACAACAAATTGTATCGTATGAGGTGCTTCTCACAATTCTCACTGAGATAGAGGCTCTCGTCAACTCCCGCCCGCTAGTCAAAAATAGTAGTGACCCCGCCGAGCCTTCAGCTCTTACTCCTGCGCACTTTTTACATACCGCGCCACTGTCATCGCTTCCTGCGCCTAGAGTTACACCAATAAATTTGTTGGACAGACATAACTTAATAGAAGGCATGGTGCAGTCATTTTGGAAGCGTTGGCGTGCTGAATATCTGCATCAGTTGCAGGTGCGAGCGAAGTGGAACGTTCCTTCTGTTCCAATACAGGAGGGAACGTTAGTTATCATTAAAACTGACATTGTTCCACCCTTTGCTTGGCCTTTAGGCATCGTGGAAAAGGTTTATCCGTCTAAAGACGGCGCTACGCGAGTTGTCACTGTAAAGACTTCGAAGGGGAGCTACCTTCGACCAGTAGTTAAATTATGCCCTACCTACTCAATAGTTTGCTACTTCGTGCAACGCTTTTATAACATTTATTTATGTTACACACTTTATTAAACCGCTAAATTTATATTTATCTTAACCGCTTACGACATATAACCGCTTACAATATTACATTTATCCCGCATATAATATTATATTTAACCCGCACTTTTCTCTACATAATTCTTAGCTTCTTAAAGGCAGCCCTTTAAGGCCGGGGGTGATGTTACCGCCATAATGCGTATTCAACAGATTTGAAGGCTTTTTCTAGTTCATTTAGTTGTCCTTTTCTTTCACATGGTATTAGACGCTAATTGAGCGATTTCCTATCTCCTTCACCCCCACATAACTCCTTAGTCCTTCCACAATGCACCTACGCAACGTGTCATCGGTGCCCTTCAAATAGTCGCAAATTTGATGTACTGCTGTACGCCCCGATGTGAAATACTTTCCACCGGTGATATCCGCGAGTGCGTGAAAATATATTATAAAACTATTAAAAATACTAGTGTCGTGAACTTTTAGACTACTATTGAATTGTGCATTTTTGGAGCGTTTGGGTGATCGATCCGCGCAGCCAAGGGCCGAAGACTGAAGAGAAGAGGAAGAGGAGTTACCGGATTTTTGAAGGTGCGTGGATTTCCTTTGCCCATCCTATAATTGCTCTAATTGCATCGATATACCATAATCGGCGTTCCTAGCGATTAAATTAAATAAAAAATACAGTCCACTTAAATTCATACCGCATAAAAAAGCCTTCGGGCGCATAACGCTAACCGCCAGTGGTCAAGTAATCATATTGATAATATTTTGGCCACACCAAATATAAATATAAATATAAATATAAATATAAATATAAATATAAATATAAATATAAATATAAATATAAATATAAATATAAATATAAATATAAATATAAATATAAATATAAATATAAATATAAATATAAATATAAATATAAATATAAATATAAATATAAATATAAATATAAATATAAATATAAATATAAATATAAATATAAATATAAATATAAATATAAATATAAATATAAATATAAATATAAATATAAATATAAATATAAATATAAATATAAATATAAATATAAATATAAATATAAATATAAATATAAATATAAATATAAATATAAATATAAATATAAATATAAATATAAATATAAATATAAATATAAATATAAATATAAATATAAATATAAATATAAATATAAATATAAATATAAATATAAATATAAATATAAATATAAATATAAATATAAATATAAATATAAATATAAATATAAATATAAATATAAATATAAATATAAATATAAATATAAATATAAATATAAATATAAATATAAATATAAATATAAATATAAATATAAATATAAATATAAATATAAATATAAATATAAATATAAATATAAATATAAATATAAATATAAATATAAATATATTGCTAACATGCTGCAGCTCATTTAGTAGGTACTACATGGACATAGCTCACCCAAATAATTCGAATCCGATTGGTTATACTACACAGTATAATTTAATCGGATTTATTTTGTCCGTTTTGTTATATTGTATAACGAAGAGTATAACTAGTAGGACAGACCTAATTCTCACGTTTCCTCGCGTTGTGGTACATACATACATAAACTCACGCCTGTATCCCAGAGGGGTAGGGACTGCCCCTGCCACGGTCCTGACAAATCACTTTCGCTTCATCGGCATTCATTTGTCGTTGCATGCACGCACGTCGGTATTGTTAGGTACTATAACTACTCTCGTAATACGGGAACTTTGTTCGCGCTTTCCAGAATCACCTAAAGCCATTCTTAAAGTGCAAGCCATTGGAGACGAAAGCTTTTTTTTATTATTAACTTTTTTCCGGATTTCTTGATGCGCAACCGACGACGCGAGCTCCGTCTCTGCTCACCGTGATTAACATCAGCGAATCATTGCAAAACCTGGTCGGACTCTTCCGACAAACAAGTAAGTGTATCCGGAATAAAGTTAATAATAAAAATAACGTTTATAAAATGCTTACGAATGTTTTAGTCCAAACGTTATTTCACATTTTTCATTAACAATTTCCCGAACATACGAATAAATTACAAGCAGCAAAATGAACAAAACAATATGAATACCTCATTTGGGATCCAGGCGTTATTTTATGTATGTAAATAAATCCAACTCCAAACTCGGGGTTAGAATGATAATAATACGACACATAACGATCCACAATTTTTTGTGTTAAAAAGTCCTCTCGAATTAATTACTAAATTGCTGACGCAGAACAGTCACAAAGGCATCAGAACTCGTCCTTGAAAAGAGGCCAAAATCACGTATTTGCCATTCCGAACTCTGTTAACAACATCATAACAATAACGCCGGCTTCGAATTAGCGCAAAACAATAAAAATAACAGCTGAATAAACCGGTTTTCACCGGTTGTTACCGGTTAAACAAAGCATTGCCGTTTACACTGCGGTAGGCTGCTCGCAGAGTTCCGTTGCCTTTGCCATGCTGATTGGACAATAGAGCAAGAATAGTAGCTCGATTGGTTGGCAGTTTCATTGTAACAATCACGACAACAGTTGTCGGGCCAACTGCATTCAAACTGCAACTGAACTGTCACACTGCAGTCGGCAAACAGTTGAGATACAACACATTAAAAATGGAGTAATAATGTCTATGTCAGAAAAGCAAAGTCTAAAAAAGACACCTACGTAGTACACAAAACTTTTACTTGGAAATAAAATGGGGTTATTTTTTTAAGTACCTACTAGCAACATTCAGACATTGACAGCATTTGGCTTGATCGATTTCCAAAAAAACGGGTTTCAAGCGACTGAAAAGTGCTCGAACGGAGACCACATATCGGCAAGCGCAGCGTAGGACAACCAGCCACAAGATGGACAGACGATCTCATCCAAGTGGCAGGAAGACTTGGATGCAAAATAATTTAGTATAAAAAAACTCCCAACATTGCAACAGTGTTTTTTCGAAGTTGGTGCTCAATTAAACATGCATACATAAGCTCACGCCTGTATCCCAGAGGGATAGGCAGAGACCGGGGACTGCCACGTGGCACGATCCTGATAAATCACTTTCGCTTCATCGACATTCAATTTCATTCTGATTGAATATTATTCGAAAACTGGAACTAATGCATTGAACTGGCATTAATTCCAAACAGCTGTCATCTGAATGATATTTACCGTTACCACTTTGGCCCAAAGTGTGCTCGTTGGGCATTAGAAAGTAGTGGACGCGAATGTGACTGGAAGGGTCGGTAAGGGGCGACCCAGGCAGACATTCATCGTCATCAACCCATTATGTCCCCATCGATGGGCACGGGTCTCTTCCCTGAGGAAGGTATAGGCCATACTCCGCCACGGGAGCCAAGTCCGGATTGGTGGAGGCTTGTAAGTCTCTGGTCTTTGCCTACCTTTCTGGGATACAGGCGCAAGCTTAAGATAAGATAAGATAAGAATATTCTTTATTGTACACGAGGAGAAACACAAACATAAAATATTTACAAGGTAACAGTACAATTGCGGCCTTATTGTTAAAAGCAATTTCTTCCAGACAACCTTATGATGGACAAGTTTCTGAAGGAAAAAGGAGACGGGTAGTTGGTGCTAAAATGAATATTAATATACATATCTACATAAATAGCAATACACCTACATAAACCATCACACATTATATAGTTATGATAAACATACATAAATAAATTATAATAATAACCTACAGAAGGAGGAAATAAATAAATTGAAATATACTTACATGGAAGAGAAAAAAGAAATACACAAAATAGAATAAATGCATAAGGCTACAAGCTTATGTATGTATGTATGTATGAAAAAGTGGTTTATCCGTTCAGCTCTGTGACTTCGGCAAGTAAATATTTAAAAACCATCAGCCGAGTTTGAATAATTTTCACTGACTGCGAAATGTAAGCATTTTCGAGTGGGTCACTCGTTAATTCAACTTTTGCGCTAGTTTCGGAACGAATTTGGGATGTAGCAGATTTGCAAGTTCAGTAACTCTATTCAATTATATTACAATAGTTACAACTGCTCTGTTATATCAATGAACTCTTCGACGGTCAATTCGTGAAGTAAATTGTTCTCCATATACTTAATTAGCTAAGTACGAGTATAAGGAGAACAACTTGCGGTCAGACATCCGACAAAGTTTCAATTCAATATAATTGGTTTACTAATGTATTGCCAAAAATCGTTTCCCAAAGTATTACTTCCCAAACTATTTTCCGCAAATTATCACTTGGCAAAAAAACATTTCTCAAAACAACTTAAAGCAAATAAACAGTTAGCAAAAGTTATTATGGCAAGTTATTGTTTACCAAATAAATACTTGGTCAAAATTCATTTTACCAAAGAGGCAACAAGAGGCAAGGTAAGAACGCATCAAAGTCGAGTCTGTTTTCGATCTTACGTAGAGAACCTAACGCTCCGACGCGCTCCGCTTCGCTACGCGCGTCGTCGCACCTATATTTCTGTTGTCACGTATTCTTTACATCGCCGACCCCCCGTTCCATTATTTGAAAATAACACTTGCCAAAATAAAACGTTAGCATAATAAACGTTTGTCTTAATAAAACTTGACGCAGTAAAATTATGCGAAATGATAATTTGACCAAATGAATAAAATGCGAAATGAAAACTTGCTAAAGTTTCATTTGGGAAATGAAACTGATGCCATAAGTTTATTGGGAAGTAAAATTTGGCGAAAAATACTTTGGCTAAACGGCAGTATCCCAATATAATTATTTCAAAACAAGCCCGTAAGGAAACATAAGAATATTCTTTATTGCTCATAAGATACTAGTTAGATACATAAATAGAGGTTACAACGAAAAAAGTACTATGGGTGCCTTTATTCCTAACAGAAATATCTTCCAGACAACCTTTTGATGGAAAGGTCGGAGGAAAAAGAGTGACTTAGATATTTTTTGAGGTCAGTTAATAAACTATTTAACTTTACATGCCTATGAGAAAACATAAATATTTTATTTTACACTTAAATTCGCGCTTTAACTCGCTAGCTCGATCGGAGTAGCTCGACAGGATTGACGCGCTTTTGTTTTAAATTCGATTCTAACGCTTTTAAATTACAGTCGTCTCAATACCTCGTATTTCGAGAGTTGTGGGTAGTTATTTATAATAAAAATATTATTATGTGCTTGTTTAGTATGAAGTCTAATAAGTTGATAGGAAATAATATGTCTAGTTTCTACTCAAAATGTAAAAGAAAGACGTAGTTTGTAATATATTCTCATTTTCGTCTGGCTAGCCGATCCGACGCGTCGTCCGTCTGCAGTCACGCGTGGTGAACAACACCGCACTGCTTGTGATCCGAAGGTCACCGAGATCTCGCGTTTCATAGTTATGTATATTGTATAGGCACGTTACAGCCGTTAGTAGGAAGACTGGTAACTGCTTCTTATTGAACTGTGCTTTCGCTTCATCAACAATTTATTAGCCATACAAACATACCCCGTTAGGACTGCTGAGAACTTTGGCGTTGAAACTACCTACCTACTAAGGCCCTTTCTCCACTGGTCCGGAACTGAACCGGAATCAGTCATGAGAAAAATATCGGATGCCGGATTATGCTTCTCCACTTCATCCGACTATAATCGGCAATGGACGTGACGCAGGCTTTACTAAAATTCCTCGGTTTTTCTATTCGAGGCAGGGGACGTTTTCCACAATTCTATTAATGTAAATAAAATAGTATGGGAACATTTTTGGGTTGTATGCGCGGTGCAAAAACGTGTATTGTTTTTTTACGTCGATCACTTCGGACCGTTAAAATACCGTTCCGATCTAGCAAATTATGGGTCGTTAAAAACCGGATGCCGGAGTAGTAGAGAAGCTTATTAGTATTCTTGTGTGTTTCTAAATCGGATCGTTAATTAACGTTTGCTGGACCTGAGCAGTGGAGAAATGCCCTTACTCACTGTGGTAACACGATACTCTGAGCTGTGACTTATAAATATTTTTATCGCAGCCAGGCCAACTCGTCGCCTCACGTACCGACGTCATTTTAAATGCATAGAAACTGGAGTATAAATTTAAGTTAGTGGCGATTTCTAACCTAGTAATGTCTAGTGCATTATTAACTTTATTTCGGATACACTTACTTGACTTTTTGTCGGACCGACCTGGTTTCGTTAGGTTTCGCTCTGATTCGCAGAGCTTAATCACGGTGAGCAAAGACGAGCAACCGAGACGCTAGCTCTGTGTATACCTACTTCAAATAATTTGAGCAAAATTAATATGGCGTTGCACAGGAATCAGTCGTCTCACTGGTCAGTAAACAAAACCAATGAACGTAAGAATGACATGAATATGATAGACGCCATATTTACAGACCTGTGACGTCATCATGGATTCGGCCAATTGGATATTTGACAGAATGTCAAACGAGTTACTTTTAAAACGGAATTTTGTATGAAAATACTTGCTTGTGACGTCACATTTCAGAGCACTCTTTTTATGTTTCATCTATTTAAAAATTGTAATAACTAGTAAATGATAAAAAGAAATACATTTTCCGAATCATTTCGTTATTTTTGTTTGAATCGAGCATCTCAAATAATTTATTGTTGATAGTGTCAAATACCGTATTCAGGCCGTTTTTTAAAATGGCTGCAGATACATGATTTTATCAAAATTTAAAATTTATCCTGTTTTTTTTATAAATTATACTTTTTTAGTTTGAATTCATTAAAGTGGTATTAAATTCATATTTTTTTTAATTCATAAATTGCACACAGTCAAGTATCTATTATTATTATTATTATTAAAACTTGTATTGCACTTACATTTAAACTAAAAATATAGTAAGTACAATGTGGCAGACTTAATGCTACAAGCATTTTCTACCAGTCCACCACCGGAGGTAATGGAAAGAGTTGGTAGGCGTGCAAAAGTAATACAATTTTAAAAACATACATAAACAAGGTGTATTGAATAAATTTACACGTTATCATACTTACACATTATGGAGCCGCTTTCGCTTTTCCATTGGACCAAACGGCGTACCTTCAGACATATTCCGAACAAAGTTGGCGCGGGTGATTTATAAAACATACATTAATTAAAGTTGTGCTATGCTACGATCATCGGGCGTCCTCGATGGATCGTGGCTTCGTGATCCTGGTTAATAGTTTACTTAGGCCAAAGTTGTTATGAAATAAAAATACGTTGGTCATTGTATCTACTTAATGAGATGATTTAAGCAGTGTCCAGTGGCACTATGCTAGACGGGTGAAGGGACCACTATAATTGGAGTGCAATGCAGAATGAAGCTGCGGGCAAGCTCAGACGGGCAGGCTTGAGGCGTTTAGACGGGCAGGCTCAGACGGGCAGGCTTGAGGCGGCAAGCGTGCAGGTGGATAGGGGGGCAGACGGGCAGGCTCAAACGGGCAGGCTTCAGGCGGGCAGGCTTGCAGGTGGGTAGGGGGGCAGACAGGCAGGTGGGCAGACGGGCAGGCTCAGACAGGCAGGTTTCAGGCAGGCTTCAGGCGGGCAGGCTGGCAGGTGGGTAGGGGGGCAGACAGGCAGGTGGGCAGACGGGCAGGCTCACACAGGCAGGCTTCAGGCGGGCAGGCTGGCAGGTGGGTAGGGGGGCAGACAGGCAGGCGGGCAGACGGGCAGGCTCAGACAGGCAGGTTTCAGGCAGGCTTCAGGCGGGCAGGCTGGCAGGTGGGTAGGGGGGCAGACAGGCAGGCGGGCAGACGGGCAGGCTCAGACAGGCAGGTTTCAGGCAGACTTCAGGCGGGCAGGCTGGCAGGTGGGTAGGGGGGCAGACAGGCAGGTGGGCAGACGGGCAGGCTCACACAGGCAGGCTTCAGGCGGGCAGGCTGGCAGGTGGGTAGGGGGGCAGACAGGCAGGCGGGCAGACGAGCAGGCTCAGACAGGCAGGCTTCAGGCGGGCAGGCGGGCAGGCGGGTAGGCGGGTAGGGGGGCAGATGAGCAGGTGGACTGACAGGCAGATGGGCAGGGAGGCAGGTAGATGTACATGACTAAACTATAAAAAAATCCTAGATGACTACAGATCCCTGAAAATCAATCAATCATCATCAACCCATCTTGTCCCCACCGAGGGGCACGGGTCTCTTCCCTGAGGAAGGTATAGGCCATACTACACCACGGGGGCCAAGTCCGGATTGGTGGAGGCTTGTAAGACTAGTAGCTGGTCTTGCTGTCAGAAGTTTTCAAGCCGCCCTAAGGCCTGTGACTTGGCTTAACGACTGCCATCTATCGACGGCAGCCGGCACCAACTGCTTAACGTGCCTTGCGAAGCACGGAATCGCTCGGAAAAATGCCACTAGCGTTAGTCATAGACGGTGACCCATCCATGGACTGAACGCACCGTATGTTGCTTAACCTTAGTGATCGTTTAAGATCACTCAGGCAGCCCAGGCTACGAGCGATCCCTGAAAATACTTTCCAAAATATTAAAGACTTCGAAAGTATTAGTAGCCATCATAATGTATGTAATCTAATGTAACTAGAAATAGACATAAATCGTCATTTCCATAACAATTTAAATTCGATTTAAAGTTAATACTTCCTTTGTGGGGCTCTGTATAAGGTTCTAAAACAATATTTCTCAAGATGTTGTATTCTTTTATTAGGACAAAACTTAAATAACATAGGTACTCTATTAAACTAATCTATAAACTAATTAAAATAAGTAATTACTTAATAAAACTAATATTAACTAAGTTCCACCATTAATATATAATAGAAAATAAAAATTAATATAGCTTATAATATAAAACTACGCTAAAAATATATATTTACAAATAAAACACGTGCCCCAGGTCACTATCCCGCGGCAAGGAGCCCAGAACGCTGGCGACGTTGCCGCTTTGGATGGCCAGGACGTTGCCTCTTTGGATGGCCAGGACGTGGCCTCTTTGGATGGCCAGGCTATGTTGTATAGTGTTGTTTTGTAGATGTTGCACTGTTACCTCCGGCGCGGCTTAAGAAATGTCTTAAGCACACTGTGCAAACAAGCTTATAAAATCAACGACTATTTGGATAACAGATATATCTGGTGTTAAGCACACTGTGCAAACAAGCTTATAAAATCAACGACTATTTGGATAACAGATATATCTGGTGTTAAGCACACTGTGCAAACAAGCTTATAAAATCAACGACTATTTGGATAACAGATATATCTGGTGTTAAGCACACTGTGCAAACAAGCTTATAAAATCAACGACTATTTGGATAACAGATATATCTGGTGTTAAGCACACTGTGCAAACAAGCTTATAAAATTAACGACTATTTGGATAACAGAGATATCTGGTGTTAAACAGTAGATTAATATTAAATATGTTCAGAGGAGAATTTTATGTAGTGTTCAACACATCCATGAGTAAAAGTTTTTAAACTTGAAAGTTTGTTAATTAAGCTGGAGTTTCTTTGTAAGTTTCTTCTTTACGTAATCAATTAATTGAAGACGGGAGTGGATGAAGGTCATAAGTGCAATTTTTTCAGATTGTGAGTAAATTGAAGTGTAAGTTTTTCTACAATTTTCTACAACTTTTTTCCAGATAAACAATACCGAAAACCGAAAATACGACAGAATAAACATTAACATTAAATAACATTAAGTTGGTTATTAAGAAATATTTGTTTTTTACTGTTTTCGAAATACTTCACGACGTCGCCCGTGATCGTGACCCAAATCACCCGGGGTGTATAGTAATTAACTGCCTTTAATTTTCTTTGACCATAAAACTAGTGTGAGCCTTTTGTCGAGAAGCGGTTTTTGCGTCTGTATGCATTCAGTGTATTTAAAATGTATTGAATTTCACTTTTCTACGATCAAACTTTAAAAAAGTATTCTCATGAACTGGCAAACGTCTTTTTTTTTACTGTGTTAAAATATTATGATATAAAACATAAAAAAACTAGCGACCCGTCCCGGCTTCGCGCGGGTAGCAAAAACGTTTCCGTAGAAATAGCGATAGGTACCTATTAATTCCGTGGAAAATTCTCGGGGTAGTAATTTTTTTACACCTTGGGCTACATTACCCTAAACTTTTTGAAGATTCAATATAGGATATGTTACTCACAAAGAATGTAACTTTCTAAAGGCGAAAGAATTTTTAAAATCGACCCTGTAGTTTCTGAGCCTATTCATTACAAACAAACACACACACAAATACAAATCTTTCCTCTTTATAATACAAAATATAAACCTACTCCAGGACCCTACAGCACTATTTTACTTCATTATTCCACCTGTGACGTCACTCGCAACCTACTTATACTTATTACATTCCCCTTTTATTATGCGTCAGTAAAGCTATACTACTTTATTATCGAGGGTTATTTGTTAAAACGTAATGAAAGTTCCCGAAAATTTTCTTGTTGGTTCAAGTTTGTCGTTTGTAACTTTTGTTAACGATTTTTTTTATGATTAAAAAACTTCTTGGCCTGGTTGTCATGCCTACTTTACAGCCGAGTTGTACTCACGGATTTATATACTTTTGTTAACTGAATAGCTTACTTAAATATACAATTACTTGCACTCTAAACCTTCGATATAAAGTTTATATTTCTCCATCAAACGTGAAAGTAGAAAAGCGAGCAGAGTGAGATAGTTTGAAAGTAGTAGTGCGTTCTTGTCTACCGAGTTGCCAGAACTAAATAAAATCTAATTTGGTAGTCTATTTATTGGGTAGACGGCAGTATTACTTCTTAGATATAGTGAAATTAAGCTTTTTTGTATAGTCAGAATATTGAAACTAATCATTCATAATAAGAATTTAATTATCTCCGTTATAAATCGAAATTGAAACTGTTAGAAAAAAATGTAGTAGTTTTTCGTCACCCTAAGTGACCACATTGTTCTTGTATCAATTCAATACCGAAACCGCTTGACACTATTGTAAAGAGATGCACTACTACTTTGGAGCCTCTCATTCTGCTCGTTTTTTATTTCATAGTGCACAGTCCAGTTATACTAAAGGCCCATGGTTGTACTAGTACATACATGGTCGCACTAGTAGTGATACTTATCACGTCTTTTACATAATTATGGTACTATGCCAGTCTGGGTGTGTTTCCATGTTTGAGATATCTTTTTCCGGTTAATATAACATGATGTACCTATCCTAGTTTTCCGGGCAGAACAAGAAAGTGGCCCCCAGGCGGACGCACTACGACCACAATAAAAAAGTACCCGACCCCGGCGTGCGTGCATGTAACAACTAATTAATGTCGAGGAAGCGAAAGCACTCTGTCAGGACCAGTCTATTTTTTTCGACACAATTTGCAATGTAGACATTGTAGTATACTACAATTCTGAATTGGAAATTGTCTCATGGATGTGGTACAGTTATTGAGAAAATACTGGAAAATCAGATACCCTCGGTGGACTCGCACTTGGCAGATTTTAATTGGTTAATTATTATTTTTCTCCATTATTTGTTGTTAAACTTATCTATCTATCTATCCATCCATCTGGGATACAGGCGTGAGCTTATTTATGTAGTAAACGTCCAGACTCAAATGACGAAGACGTAACAGCACTTTTCCATCTACAACATTGAGCCAAAATGTGACAGTTGAAACGAATAAAATTCTAAAACATTTTCCCGGTTCTCGAGCAATATTTCGCTAGATACAAATACGCGGATGGATATAAAAATTTCACCCGTTACGGTCCGTGCTTCGCGCTCTCGTTTACTTTGAATTCATTCACTGCATTTTAGAGTGAGCAGTACAATACAGGTTAAACAACATAGGGCGCGTTCAGTGCATGGATGGGTGACGGTTCTATGACTAACGCTAGTGGAATTTTTCCGAGTGGTTCCGTGCTTCGCAAGGCACGTTAAGTTGTTGGTGCCGGCTGCCGTCGATAGATGGCAGTCGTTAAGCCAAGTCAGAGGCCTTAGGGCGGCTCAAAAACTTCTGAAAGAAAGACCAGCCACTAGTCTTACAAGCCTCCACCAATCCGGACTTGGCCCCCGTAGTGGAGTATGGCCTATACCTTTCTCAGGGAGGAGACTCATGTCCTTCGGTGGGGACGTAATGGGTTGATGATGATGATGATACGGAAAATATGCGGTATCTTTTGTACGAATGGCATCAATATAAGTATATTCTCATGAATATATTCCCTGAACTTGGATGTTTTTTGTCAATTACTGTAACATGTAACATTTCGACAGTTTTCTAAAGTTTTATGGTTTTATGTTTGAGTAGGAATGAATGTCAAATGTAATGTAATCAAAAGTAATTTTAAATTTAAATTTAAAACTGTGGACAGAATGGGAGGTTTACGACATTTCAAGTTAAAGTAATGAAATTTAATTTTAACCCCAAATATTTTGCACATTATTACCTTGGTGGTATTCATGTGTATGGATGGATGGATGAACCTGGATACCAAGGTAGCTTGTTTTGTAATAAAAACTCGGGTTAGCAGATTCGTAGTCAATTAAGTAGTGACAATGCGGCGTAACAGATTCGTAGTCTGTTCAATAGTGAAAATTCGGTATTCAGTAGTGAAAATTCGGCGTAGCAAATGTGTAATCTGTTCAGTAGTGACAAGTCGGCGTAGAAATTTTTTAGTCTGTTTAGTAGTAAAAATCAATCAATCATAAATCAGAAACTTAACAATTCGTACATTAAAACAGTAGGAATCTAGAACAGTTTTGCATCAGAATAGTGCAGGAATGTAAAGGAGGCATGCGATACTGGTGCCTGGAGGCGAGCGATTGTGAAGCGTGCTACATCGGCCGCAGGAAGTGTCGGCTTGTACGTCGTAATACTTCGCGATGGATACAAGCCAGCCTTTTTGGATATTGTATATATCTCGGTTACTAACTGTAAAGGAAAACGTCGTGAGGAAACCTGAGTATCTGAGGTTTTCCCACACTCTTTCTTAGGGCCCTGCCTCACCGGGAAGCCATGGCCACGTCGCCAGCGACCGTATCCAAGTAGTTAGTATTGAAATGTATGGTGCCTACCTCACTTGGCGACTGTTGGCGACGTCGCCATTCAATACAAACTGCCTGGATACGTGGCTGGCGACGTCGCCATGGCGTCCCAGTGAGGCAGGGCACTTACAGGGAAGGCCTGTGCCCCGCCATGGGACTTAAATCATCATCATCAACTCATTATGTCTCTACCGAGAGGCACGGGTCTCTTCCCTGAGGAAGGTTTAGGCCATACTCCACCACGGGGATCAAGTCCTGATTGGTGGGACTTAAATACAAGCTACAAAAAATCTTAAATCAATTTATTGGTGGCTTTATGATAGTAAGCCGTCTACTCTTGGGCGCCGCGTGATGGTCACTGACGACGGCATAGGCCGGGGCGGAGACGACGTTATGACTTGGACAAATATTTACCTGGATGGCAAGAGCTGGCCTTAGACAAGTAGGAATGTCAGTCTAAAGGGACACAATTATTACTCGTATTTTTATGTTGAAAAAAAAAAGGTAATGGTCCCGTGACTAAAGTGGCCAGACGGACGCTCTCTGCCCGCCCATTATTATTATTATTCTTTATTGTACACAAGAAAGAAAATATGTTACAAATTACACGTATAGCCTGTTTTGTAATAAAAACTCGGCTTTGCAGATTCGTAGTCAATTCAGTAGTGACAGTGCGGCGTAACAGATTTATAGTCTCTTCAAAAGTGAAAATTCGGTGTTCCGTAGTGAAAATTCGGCGTAGCAAATGTGTAGTCAGTTCAGTAGTGACAAGTCGGCGTAGAAAATTTGTAGTCTGTTTAGTAGTGAAAATTCTGCATAGTGAATCGTAGTCTATTCAGTAGTGAAACTTCGGTGTAGTCGATGCGTAGTCCGTTTAGTAGTGAAAATTCGGCTTAGAAAATTTATAGTCTGTTTAGTAGTGAAAATTTTGCATGCTGAATCGTAGTCTATTCAGTAGTGAAAATTCGGCGCAGAAGAATCACAGTCTGTTCAGTAGTGAAAATTCGGCGTAGCAGATTCGTAGTCTTATTCCGCAATAGAGTCTTCCAGAATAGAAAGAAAAATAAAAAAATGTTACATACAGCAAATTGTTATTTGCGGTCGCCGCGCTAGTATGAACTTTTTTCGTAACAAGTTTTGTACAAATTAACAATTCCCAAGTAAACACAAGGCGTAGCATATTATTCGTAGCCCGTACAACAGTTAGTAAGCACTCTGTGTAGCAAATTCGTAGTTCGTCGTAGTATGCACAAATAGCATACATTAACCTTTTTTTTTTTGTTAACGGGGTGAAATGCTTTGTGCACCATAACCGCCACCCTTGGGGGAGGGCGACGGCCGTGTGTCGGACTCTCCTCTCCTAATAATAGGAGAGACATACCTCCTAAAACACCCCGGGGGCCGTCCTGTCGCTCGTGCAATGGGGCGCCGCCGGATCTCGCAAGTGGTGTAAGACCACAACGCGAATGCCACAGCGGCGCCCCGGCGACGTCGACCCGACTCGCAAGGAGTCGGGCCCACCCTCACTGGAGAAGGGGCATGGGCCCCCCACCCCCTTCTCCCGTCACGATGTCGGACGGCAGGTCAGCATACATTAACCTAACCTAACCTAACCTAACCTAACGACCGGTTTCTAAAAGCGTGAAAGCTTCACTAATGAAATACTTATTCGTCTGTCTTTCCACATTGCTTACAAAGATCGAGTCAAAACGATACTTTAGGTTACTCAATGAAATAACAATTTCAAAAATGAATGGAAAACGTCTTTCGTAGAATCAAATGCACGGTTAACTTTTTTACGATACCACAGTTATTTCAGTTATTTTATCAACTTGGTTTCCGTTGATGAAATAACTGTGGCATTAGGAGACTTTACGATCGAGATCTATAAATTGATCGTTATATATGCATAAAAACTCGGGCGGTACGGCGAAGTCAGTGTGTTAAACCCGCGGTGCGCTCCGCACTTCCGCGCGGTTTGGTGGAATTCGCGCGCGGGTGCGTTCCCACGCGGTGACGCATTAGCAGTGGGTTGTCGTAGGCGTATTTTCTTTACAAATGGAGATTGGTATTGGTATTGGTGACTGTTGGGGTTTCCGCAACTCAACTACAAGTGAGCCTATTTTGCGTATAGGAAGGTAACATCCAAAAGGGGGAGTTCAATCCTGCCACCCCAGCTCCTCCAGGAAAGCCAGGAGCCTGCGAGTGTCCCTGCACGCCTCCTATATTGTCCCCGGACTCCCTAGGAGAGCCGTCCGTTGTATGGCCAGCCCCACGCATTCCATCAGCACGTGTGCGGCTGTTTCTTCTGCGTCCATGGATGATGGAGATCCTTCCAAATGGAGATACTTGCATATAATTAAAAAATCGGTGCCTTCGCGCTACACGACGAAGCGCGGTGCAGTGTGATAATCGCCTTATTTTGCGTAGCAAACTCGTAGCGGCGTAGCCTATAATATTCAGCGTAGCAACTCGTAGCTCTTAAGCGAGACTGTTATTCTTACGTTGATAAATCAATAAAGACTTTCTTTGCAAAACGAAATTGAACAATCAGCATAAGTAGCAGGTACATGTCATGCGTTTTGTGGCTTTAAAATTTGACAATTCGCGACTTTTGACGTTAATAATGCGCTACTAGTGTAGTCGTTGCTTGCTGCCATTGAGGATTAAGAAAAAAAAATTACATTTTCTTTTTTTTTCATCCCTCTATACAGAGCACAGGCTTTGTACCAGAAAGGGGAGAGGGGTTATCACCACGCGTGCGATTTCAGGTTTCCTCACGATGTACCACGATGCTCACCGTTAGCGAGTGGTAGGAAAGCCAGAAAATTCATCTGTTTGGCGACACAATACTCAAACAAAAAAAAAAACACAAAACCATAACACACACAACAATTTACAGAAAACGCAAAAAAAATGTGGGTAGAAATAAATAAACAAAACAACACGAAAACAAACAATGACAAAATACATTGTATTTTGCAATACATTATATAAAAAAGGTTGGTTAAAAAAGGTCCAAAGGTTGTCTGGAAGAGGTAACTTTTTGTGATGCCTTGTGTAAACTTAGATTAAGAAATACCTGTGTAATTTCCTTTTTTATGTACAATAAAGTGTTCTCTATCTATCTATCTATTTGGTTTTATTACTTCACAAATGCACATCGTAGTTAGCAAGTTATACCTGCTCTTCAATAAGTGCTAGAAAAGTGGCACAGTACCTAGGGACTGGGGCACGGCCGTCATAGTGCCGCTCTATAAAGGCAAAGGGTCCCAGCAGGAGTGCAAAAACTACCGCGGTATCAGCCTTCTCAGCATTGTCGGCAAACTGTATGCAAAGATTTTGATTGAAAGAGTTCTGGATGTGACTGAAAAAAAGATATGGGATGTTCAAGCGGGTTTTAGAAAGGGAATGGGATGCGTGGATCAAATCTTCTCTTTGAGACGGATGGTGGAAAGACTTTTGGCCAAAAGTCAAAGGGTTTTCTGTGCGTTCGTCGACTTGGAGAAGGCTTATGATTGAGTGGTGAGGAATGACCTGTGGTCAGTACTGTCCGAGTATGGGGTGGACAACGTCTTGCTGCGAGCCTTGAAGTCTCTGTATAGAGACTCCAGTGCTTGCGTAAGAATTAATGGGGCGTACACTGACTGGTTTTGCATTCGCAAGGGTGTTAGACAGGGATGTGTCGCGTCCCCGTGGTTGTTCAACTTATTCATGGACAGCTGCCTGACTGATTTGAGAGAGAATAACTGTGGGATGAGGATGGGTGAGTTACTTGTTAAATGTTTGTTGTACGCCGATGATCAGGTTTTGTTCGCATCGTCGGTGGAAGAACTGCAGACACAAGTAACAGTAATGGATGAGGCATTTAGAAGGAAAGGAATGAACATTAATGTGAGTAAGACGAAAGTAATGGTCTTCGAAAAAGATGACGACATGACTGAGTGCAAGATAATGATTAGAGATGAAAGGGTGGAACAGGTGAAAGAATTTGTCTATTTGGGGAGCCTGTTTACAAGGGATGGTAAGTGTGAAGGTGATATAGAAAGGAGAGTAAAAGCGGGAAATTGTGTAAATGCTACCTTGCACTCCTTCGTGAGTAGCCAGAATATCTCCAAAAGGGCAAGATTGGCTATCCATATCGGTGTGCTGGTCCCAACACTGATGTATGGTAGCGAGACTTGGGTGTGGCAGAAGAATCATGAAAGTAGGATTAATGCAGTAGAAATGAGGGCCTTGAGAAATATGTGTGGGGTTACTTTGAATGACAGAATACGCAATAGTGTGATCAGAGAACGTTGTGGACTGAAAGAGGATGTAGTGACTAGAATTGAGAAAGGAATGTTGCGTTGGTTCGGACATGTGGAGAGGATGAAGGAAGAAAGACTGACGAAGCAAATTTATCAAGCGAATGTGAGTGGAAGGGCCGGTAAGGGACGCCCCAGGCGAACATACTTCGACCAAATAGGGGATGTATTAGCAAAGGGCAAGATAAAAAGTACCCGAAACCGGCGTGCGTGCATGCAACGACTAATGAATGTCGATGAAGCGAAAGTGGTTTGTCAGGATCGTGGCAGGTGGCAGTCCCTGGTCTCTGCCTACCCCTTTGGGATACAGGCGTGAGCTTATGTATGTATGTATGTGTACAAATGCACATTAGGTAGAAAAAAAAGTCATTGGTGCATTGATTTCGAACCAACTTGAACGAACCAACTTCGAACCTTCCTGGCTACCCATAGCACAGGGAATCCTAGTTTGGGAGCCAGTAACTATTTTTTGTAACCGTTTTACAATAAAGTTTTTTTCATTTTCATTTCATCAATGCCCCCACAAAAGAGAAGCCGACGTTCTACCGGTCCGCTACCAACGCTCTGACTGTACCTATGTATTGGTTAGTAATTCCCTTTGTAGACAACGAGACTCGGACGGTGCCGACTGTCGTTTGTTTATCCCTTGTACAGTCCTCATTAGTGTGCACTTAGGAGTAGGGCAAGGAAGAGATTCAGAGAGGACAGCTACAAATTCTGTCATCATCAACATCAACCCATTATGTCCCAACCGAGGGGCACGGCTCTCTCCCCTGAGGAAGGAATAGGCCAAACAAATTATTTTATAGATATTTATTTACATTACACATACACGACGAAAAAAAAGCATAATTAATAGGTAGATAGATACATATATAGAGAACACTTTATCGCATAACCAGCCACTAAAGGCGTAAAGCCACTATCTGTGTGCTATTCAACACCTAAAAGTGTTGACATCACATAGATATTGTTTCCATTTTCGGAAACAATATCTTTGTGTATCTATGTGGAAAAAATGAGGACACAATCTGTTCTTGCTCAGCGCCATATATTGATAAAATTTTTATGCAACATATTTTGTCCAGTCTTTGGAATAAAATAAGAGCCAAAAATATTCGCATTCAACACTTTTCTAAGGTAACGCGCTGAGCCGCAAAATTATTTTCGATCTAAGACACCACAAGAAAGCATCCAATGTGTATCGAATATTGCATGAATTAGAAAGAGATATACATAGGTACTATTACGTCATCTCATATTTTATGACTGTTTGTTTTACTTACCTACCTTTGCAATTTGCATTTTTAGGACAGTTGAACTGGGATCTTAGGCTTAGTAAGCGACATATTTATCGAGTAATAATAAAATAGCGTTGGTTATTCTTATTGAATCGAATTAGAAATATGAAGTTAATTAACAATAATAAATTATTATAAATTCTAAATTCTCACGCATTGCTGAGATTACGAAACAGAATTACACTCCCAATAAAATGACAATTCTTCGCAAATTCTGTGAAACTCTGTCTAACATAGAAACGGAGGAACAAGCTATTGCATTTGCTACAGCAAAAACAAAAGCATGCATTCCAAAAATCACTAATGTAAACCTAATAATTATCTATTAAGGTTATTAACTGTTTACTTATTACAGTTTCTGTTGTTTTATTTTATTTTTTATTACTATTAAATTTTCATAATTAGTCAACACTTTGATGAACCTAATTAAACAAAACTAGAGTTTATTAGATACCAGTATTTTACATAAACTTAACCCATTTGTTGCGTTTCAAGTAGGCTCAACGCTGATGCTGGCGCGTAACATAATTTGTCCTTTCAAAATAATTTTCATAAAAATTTAACGAGACGTGTTCTGTTGCGGCTTAACTCATACAGTGTTGAATAGTACACAGGTAGTGGCTTTACGCAACCAGGAGATATCATTATACAGGGTTACACATTATACAGTAGCAAGAAAATCTTACAACACAATACAGTGGACATTCACGGGGGCATAGTGGGTTGATGATAATGATGATGAGAATAATTTCATCTATCTAGCCCTTGTAGGATTTTCACATTATATATTTATATATGATAGGTAATGTTTATGTCTTAACAGTTATATTATATTTTATCCGGTTTTCTTGCGGAGGAGACCAAAAAGAGGATATTTTTTGTTTTCAGTTCACTCTTAAGTCTTCAGCACACATTATGCAGCACATTTTATGAACAAATTAACCACAAAACCGCTATTAAGTAGAAACAGCTCCATAACAAAGTCTTACCAACGCAGCTCTAAACTGTGCGCAAATTAAATTTCAACACAAAGAGTAAAAAATAATCCTCTAAAAAGGCAACAGTGCATCCGTCGGTCAAAGAGAAGCTTACAGCTTTCCGCCTCTGTGACAGCCATTCTCTGTGCACTATTTTAATTATTAGTCTGGTGTCTCCGTCCATCATTAGCAGGGGTCTGGCCGAAAACCCTTTGACTTTGAAATACTTGCCTGCCTCTTCGAATTAAGTTCACGGCTGCTTTACGCTGTACAGTTTTGTAGTAACTAAATTTGACAACTCAATGTTGTTTGGGATTGGCAATATGGAGATGCTCGCAGCCCCAGCCGGCTGAGTGATCTTAAACGATCACGAAGGTTAAGCAACATGGGGCGCGTTCAGTGCATGGATGGGTGACCGTTCTATGACTGACGCTAGTGGCATTTTTCCGAGCGGTTCCGTGCTTGCAAAGCACAGTTGCAAAGGCAAAGCAAAGGCACGTTGAGCAGTCGGTGCCGGCTCCATCGATAGATGGCAGTCGTTAAGCTAAGTTAGAGCGGCTTCAAAACTTCTGAAAGTAAGACCAGCCACTAGTCTTACAAGCCTCCACCAATCCGGACTCGGCCCCCGTGGTGGAGTATGGAAGGTGTAGACCTTCCTCAGGGAAGAGACCCGTGACCCTCGGTGGGGACATAATAGGTTGATGTTGAATATGGAGAGGGCGGAGTAATTGAGATTGAGGTTACGAAAGAATTTATAGAGTGAATGTGAGTCAGAAGGCTGGTAAAGTCCGTTCGCTTAGATAGTGTCGGTACACACGAAGGCAATCATGGTTTTAGTAAAAAAAACATTTATTTCAATAATAAAACTTAGACTACAAAAATACTTTAAATAGAAAAAAAACATGGTACGCAATATACCTAATGAAACACAAAATAAAACACTACTCTTCATCACTCGAAGTGTCCTCAGAATATTTATCTCCACCGGTATTTAGAATAGGTACCTACCTAAGTGATGCAGGATCGTCTCGTTATAAATCCATTCTAAAATACTGAATGATTTACTTATTTAATTGCGTGATGTATATAATAGTAGAATGAGACGAGCTGCGAGCCAAATTCACTGGCGTGTTTGCGCAGCGTCGGCTTCCTTTAATTTCTTTTTTTTAAATCCGCCACGTTCCGAGGCGGTAAATATCAAAGTGACACTATGATAGCGAACAGACTTTATGCAACGCTGAGGGATTTACTTGAAGAAAAAAAAAGAGAAATATTATAAAAACAGAAAAGAAAATTGAAACAAAAAAACCGACTTCAATAAAAAAAACTATTCTATAACAAATTATGTGCATTAAAAAGTTGAAAATAATTGCGTATTCTAATTCCTAGTTTTTAAATGCCTAGACGACAAGTTTTATTTTTATAATGGTACCAAATAAACATTTCTATTCCATTCTTACTTACTTGCGTTACAATTATTGCTAGGTTTCGAGTCAAAGAAAGAAAAACGGAACGGCCCACTGCCACTAATGATGGCATAGAAAACTTTTTACCGCCAAAATCGAATGAAAAAAGTGCTGCGTTAGTACCTACTACTTATGTTTGCCTCGGCTTCACCGGCCCACATTTCCACGTTCGTCCATCAATGCCTCTTTTACTGGCCGCTGCAATAATGTACTAAAAGGCTCTAAATATATGCGTCCGCGTGACCTAGCGGCCCGGCCGCTACACCACGAAATTACAAGCAATTGTGTGTGACGATTTATTTAAATAGCGGCGCGATCGCGCCTTCAAGCGGCGTAGTCGCGCGGCCCGGCCACTCGTACGAGTTTAAACGTGTTCAATTGTATCGATGCATTTGAAGCGGACAGGACGCTCTTTTGTTGTTTGTGAGAACGTGTGGAGAGCGGAGACGCTCGGGCCGCTTCATATAAATCAAAAAGCGACTTGGCCGCGGTCGCTGGAATCTGCGGCCAAACCGCTTGGTCGCGCGGACGCATATAATTCAAGCCTAACTAACTCCATAAGCGACTACATTCCCCGTACTAGGTTTCCGTACTTAAACACTATTCATGAGATTAAAGTTACCCACTCACGAAGCCAATCTCGTATCAAAACACTTATAAAGTCAAAACACCGGCCTGGCAAACTTACAAACATATTCGACTCTTTGACATAAACTTCCTAACTAGTTTACTTTTACCTCCAAGCTGGGATAGACTGGGCCAATAGCAGCCTTGATACAGTGAATATACAGTCGTGTTTAGATGGATCTTTGAGTGTCCAAAGCTGAAGATTGAATAAGTTTTACTCAGCCCTCCGGTGTTATTTGATGCTAAACTATCTTGCACTTGTGAGGTTCACAATCTCGTATTAATTTTGTGCTTAGAGCGGTCAAATCTCGAGTCATAAGTGCTAAGACACTAGGGATCCGTACACAAGGGTAAAACTGACCCTATTACTGAGACTCCGCTGTTCGTCCGTCGGTCACCAGGTCGTTTCTCATGAACCGTGATAGTTAGACAGTTAAGGTACCTAACGAAATCATAAACAAATAGAGGTTACCTCCATCAGTTCGCCTACAGACTTTCGGCTTTACCTGGTCGTTGTTTCTACATGGGTGGATGTTGGCAAGATTACAACTAGGGTCACCTTGTTACATCAACGTTTAAGCTTTGGTACCAACCAATCTCTTGGAAAATAATGGGAATCACAATAAAATTACTGACTTCAATAATGCCACTTTTTATTGCAATATTTTTACGCTGTCATAAAATAAATTTCCCTAAAAACAAATTCAACATTTTGGCACCAAATATCAAAATTCTGGATAAACGTTCATTCCGCCTCCTAGGGTGTTCACGGGGCGTTCATCACGGCTCCCAGTCCTCAGCGAGGCAATAGAACCGTACGTCAGGGACCAGGTGGCCAAGTTCGAAGAAACATCGAACTTGGCCACCTGGTTACGTTTTTATTTATTTTTGCCAAAATTTACAAAATAATAATATTATGTCCTCAGATGCACACCTGTCTGAAAATTCCAATCTCAAATAATATTTGAGATATTCGACAAATATCAGTTGTAGATATTCAAGTACATTTAACCCTAACGAAAATTCTAAATTGTCCGCTCAACGAGAAATCCTGGTGCCAGGCCACATTTTATTTCATTTCGAAATATTACGTTATAATTTTCGAACGGTCTTCGGTTCACTATAACATCTCAGCTTGTAATCGTCTTAAATAATCTAGGAAATCGTAATGAGTTTTTTTTTCCAAAGAGAGCATGAGAGCTGGCTGCAAGCTGCGAATGTTTTTCTTTAATAAATTATGTCGCGTCTGCGGTCGGTTACCGACGAGTGCTTCGGGACGGGCTTATGTGAAGGAACACTATAGGTTTGGTATTGGTATTGGTAACAGTTCGGGTTTCCGCAACTTGCCTACAAGTGAACCTGTTTTGCTTAAAGAAAGGTCCAAAGGGGAGTTGAATCCCAGCTCCTCCAGGAAAGCCAGGAGCCTGCGAGTGTTACTGCACACCTCCTGCATTGTCCCCGGACTCCCAAGGAGAGCCGTCCGTTATAGGACCAGCCCCACGCATTTCATCAGCACTGTGCGGCTGTTTCTCCTGCGTCCATGCATCCTCTGCATCACGGACTGTTTGTAACACCTATTGTAAAGAGATGATTATTGTAATGACCGTGACCTGTGAGAGCCCCTGTTGCTAGGCTGAGTTGTGCCTTTGCAAAGGAAGCTACGGGAAGGTGAGGATTTCTGCCTGGCATTGCTGCTCTGGCTTGTCTGCAGTCCGTGAGGTCCAGTCATAGTTGTGTACCCAGTTGGTGCGTTGGGCTAGCCATGTCTTCAGTTGGCAGACGGGTAAAGTGGCGATGGGTTCGGGTCCCTCCACCGTAGCTCCGGAGCCAGCTCGCGCGAGTATATCCGCTACGTCATTGCCCCTTGAGCCACTGTGTCCTTCAATCTACTGAAAAACGTCTCTCAGCTTGCAATCGACTTACATAATCTAGCAAATCGTAATGAGTTTTTTTTCCAACGAGAGCATGAGAGCTGGCTGCAAGCTGCGAATGTTTTTCTTTAATAAATTTTTTAATTAATTTAGCTTAATAATAACTTTCAAACAACACAATTACCGGATCCCAAACTACGATACCCTGTGATATGATAGCTAGGCAAGGATATTACAAACATGGGATGACACCCAGACTGAGGCCATTCAGAATATGAATGCTTTTTATAAATGTGCATAATATATTCTGACAGATTATCGTAAGTATCATTTTTAATATGTGATTTAGATTCTGTAATATCAATTGGCCATACTACTTTTTTTTTGTATGTTTTGTATAATTTACTAAGAAATTATTGACTAATTCGAGAAAATAATTTCGGTATTTTTGAGTTTTATTCATTATTTCTAAAGCTTTGGTATTTGTGACGTCTATCAGAGGATCACTAAGGAGACAGGCTTTGCCGACATGGAATGAAAAAAAAAAAAACAAATTTCATTAATGTCACTAGCGTTTTGCGTAACGTTGCTCCGCCGTATTTTTTTTCACTTAGGTTTAAAAAAAAAAAGATAAAGACCTATTCTCAAACCTGCCGAATATACATATAAAATTTCATCAAAATCGGTCAAGCTATTTTTTGTTTGCACCGACTACCCGTCTCCTTTTTCCTTCAGAAATTTTTCCATCGTAGGGTTGTCTGGAAGAAATTGCTTTTAGCAATAAAGCCGCCAATTGTACTGTTATCTTGTAAATATTTTATGTTTGTGTTTCTCCTCGTGTACAATAAAGAATATTCTTATCTTATCTTATCTTATCTTATTTCTATGGATTATCCGCACTAACACTGTGACACTAGAATGTTATATTAGATAGAGTGAGAAAGATAAATAGATATTATAGATGTCTTCAGCGCTGGTTCTCTCCCGCATAAGCCCCCCCATAATACCTTCAACTCGTTGAGTTGAGGATTAATTTCAACTCGCAGTATGTGAAAGGAGATTGCTCCCGCTGGGACGCAGCCGCGCGATAACGAGAGCCGCACGCAAACATACGTTCTTAAAGTATGTATAGTTTGTTCCAGACACTCGTTCCCTGGTAACAAACAAATATTTTTATATTAACTTTATTCCGTATAGGTACACCTACTTGACTATTTATTTGAAAAATCCCATCAGAGTGCGTATACTGAGTTTTTTCATTCACTTTCGATAGCGAGAGCGTTTGCGATTTGCATAGGAGTGACAAAGAAACAACTTGGTGGCGAGCTTTGTCACTCTTAAATTGCAAACGCTCTCGCTATCGAAAGTGAATGAAAACTCTCAGTACAAGCATTCTGGCTTAGCTTTGGGTCAGAGACAAGCAACCGACGACGCGAGCTCCGTCTCTGCTCACCATGAGAAGGCTCTGCGAATCGGAGCGAAACCTGGTCGCACTCTTGCGACAAAAGTCTTACGAAAGTTTTAATTTAAAAAAAGATATTTTTATAATGGTTCGTTTTAGTAGAACATAAAGAAAACTAGCGTTTTACAGCAAAAATAATTTTTTTTAATCACAACTTATTTACAACGCTTTTCTTGTATCTTACTAAGCTACCATACGGAAGTAGCCTGGCTACCCAGAGAACAGGGAATCCTAGTTTGGGAGCCATGACACTATTGTAACATTTTTACTTCCAATAAAGTTTTCTTATTTTCTTATGAATGAATGAATGAATGAATAACCATTTATTGCCAAGAACAGATATGTTTCATACTTAAAGTAATAACTTATTATAAACTAAAATTAATAAATATACAATTAAACAAAATCTAAAGTGAGACAGCTTGGCAAAAGGACTGTCGCTCAGCCTGTGCTGATAGATGCTGGGCATCTTACAGCGCTGATTTTCAGCGAAATCCTATACTCATAATCGCTTGGTATACTATGTTAAAGAATGAACACCACCACAATTTAAAAGAAAATTTAAAACTACATAATAGAGATTAAAAAAAAAAAAAAAAGTACTTAACTGCTAACCAAACTAGTGTCTATCGGCTACGGCAAGACGGAAAGTGAACACAGCGCGGGCTCGCGGGGTTCGCACGCTTGACATCTCCTGTGCTCTTCACGGCTATTGCGTGAACAGGTTTGTTACTCACTTAACTGCTTTAGTAAATTCATTCGACATACCAATTTCAATAATTTATTTAACATTCATTTTCTTACCTACCCAATCATAAAAACAAAACTTAAAACTTAGTGCCCGTTTCTGACTTGAGAATTTCACGTAAGTAAATACTTACTTAACGAACTTTCTGTCACGCTCTTTCCTGAGAAATTTGACGAGACAGCACTAGAGTTAAGAAGTTACTCAGCGAAATTCTCAATTCAGAAATCGGCCGTTATGTCTATTACCATCCAGCGCTACAAAATTAGGCTATCAATTTATTCATACAGGGTTATCAGTTGATGTTGTCTTTAGACCTACCTCTGCACATGAGCGAGGCGATACGCTTAGTATGATTGCATAAACATCCTCCACGTGCCCTTCTGTGAAAATTTCTGATAGTCCACTCAGCGGGACAGCCCCAACAGTATTCTGAGGGCATTATTATATAGCGTTAGCAGGGCGCTGTACAGATTGACAGACAGGTGTAAAACGTCTTGCAGAACACTCTAAATAGGGTCAACTTCACTTCGTATTTGTTGTTCCTTCAATGACGATATGCTTGTCTTCTATTGTACAAGAGGTGCCTTGTTTCGGCAGTAATCTGTATATCTTATCCAATCCTTCTATATCAAGGTAGATCAAATTGTTATTTCTATCGAAGGTGTATACAAAAATATGGGTATCTGCCACAAGGCCAACTTCATCAAAATCGCCGTTATCGTAATTGTACTTCCAAATTTTGTCGAATAAACTGTAATACAATTCACCGTGTATATCTACACCTAGCTTAGCAACAGTTATTGGGAATGTATGTATCGGGTTTGGTTGTTGAAATTTGTACAGTTCGGAGCCACTTTTGTAAAATATATCATTGTTTTTATCTATAACAAAATCATCTACCGTTGTATTTTCCAGTGTTTTGTAACATAAAACTTCTCCGCCGACTACACGACAAAAACCATATGGTTCAAGGGCAATATGTAGATTATTTTTATATTGCAACTGCCGATATAATGTTACATTGTCTGCTCTAAGAGATGAATCTAATTTCATATCTTGCAAAGTATCATTCTTATACACATAGAGTTTTGTGTCATTTGACAAATACAATTCTTTAGTAACTTGATCAAAAGCAGCGTAAGGTAAATAGACGTTGTCAGGTATGTTTAAGCGTCTCGTTGTATTTGTGTCCAGGTTGCACAGGACTTTAGTAAAATTAGTATAATCCTCGTTTGACAAGAAGTACAACTCGTTTGTGGTGAGGTCAACCACTAGGTTACTGTTGATTTCATCTTCATAGACCAGCTCCTTGACGTAGCATTGTTTCTGTATGCACGCGTCGCAATCGGCTGCGTCTGTTGACTTGGCGACAGCGAAAACCGCAGCTAGCAGCAGAAGGTACCGCATTGTTTTGTTAGCTGAAATAAAAACCCCGTTATTTTTTAACTAAAACTTTCGTAAGCACAACACATTGTAAACTTTTAGTCCGTATCTACTTACGGGTGTTGTTATATCGGAAGAGTCCGTCACACTATGTGAGACTAGCAACCGAAGTCGCGAGCTCCGTCTCTGCTCACCATGATTAAGCTCTGCGAATCGGAGCGAAACCTGGTCAGACTCTTCCGATATAACAACACCCGTAAGTAGATCCAGACTAAAAGTTTACAAAACCCCGTTACTCTGAGTAATGAAACAATTTACGACTGTCTATAGATTTCTCAAATAAATGGACTTGATTGAAATATATTGCGCTCGTATTGACTTCACGGCATTATCCTCCACAGTTGGTGAGCAGTATTGCTACTAAATTAAACCTAAAAGGTAGGTAACGTAAAATACAGATGCCGGGAAGCATCTTGAGGGGAAACTCGGCAATAGGGAAAAAATAAATTTTACTCGCATAATTTTTCGTTCCTAATTTTCGTTGTCATAATGAATGTCGCATAATTTGTACTTTCATAATTATTATACATTTGTATAAACGTTCTTTGACATAATAAGTCTTAAGAATAATGGTCTGTTTAACCATATTCATTTTGACTATTGTTGTGACGCATATAGTCTTTTGTATTTTTGTTATTTTACCTAATATTAACTTTCTATAACCTTTGGCATTTATTTACGATTGAAAAAATCGTAAATAACACATGGCATTTATTTACGATTTTTTATATTGCTAATGCTCTAAAAACCGAAACTGCAAAAACAAGAATATAGGTGTGATGAAGGAGCGCGTAGGAGCGTAATAGGTAGAACATGTAAGACCGAAAAAATACTCAACTTTGTAAGTGAAACTTTGTGAAACGCGAATTAATTTATTTATGATTTTTGATATGGCGAATGCTCTGGATGCAAGCCGCTTCCAACCGGTCTTTTTGGAAACCCATGGAGGAGGCCTATGTCCAGCAGTGGACTTATTGTGACTGAATGACGATGACGATGAATGCTCTGAAAACCGAAACTGCAACAACAAAAATATAGGTGCAACGAAGCGCGAAGATGTTTCTGCTAGTTAGGAATAATTTTTATGTCGTTTGATGTGTATGCCGATGATCATTATACTATGCTGTCGTTATGCTATTTTCAATCTATGCATTAGAATATTATGATTTGTTATCCTTATGACACTTTTCTTTTTATCCTTGTTAAAATCATGCGTAAACGGTTATGAGTATAGTTCATCATCATCATAATCATCAGGCTATATTAGTCCACTACTGGACATAGCCCTCCCCTAATGAGCGCCATAGCGCCCTGTACAGCGCCACCAAGTTATCTGTTCAGGCGGGCAAAATCCTGTTCCCCATTTTTTGTTTTATTTATTCACTTACTAAGATTTATAGATATATTTCATTAAAAGTGAAAGACGGGTTAAAAATATTCTCATTTGTCTAGGTAAATTTCTCAAATTTTACTACTGAATTCTCCACTAGCGCCGCTATCAACTGAACAGATAAGATGGTGGCACTGTATTCAGCTTCGCCGAAAGCACACGAGTGTGTTATGTCATTAGACAAAGGGTGTATTCCGAAATGCGATCCATGTAAGTGCAGTAGACACAAAAACCCTACATCGTGCGAGATACTTTGGGACTACTAAATTTGGTCGGATTCGCGCTGTAATCGGTTTCATCGCATTACGGAACGTAAGGAAATTAAGTGTCATATTAGTTCCGATATTTCTACTACACGAATATAATTATCCGATTCCATCCGATAGTAGCCGAAGTATATTCTAAAAACTAACAGACTGAATCGCATGCTTAGTGAAACATTGATCTATTAGTAGATAGGTCATTTGAGTTACGCACTTGCAATGATGGATAGCCTACTTGTTGACGCATATAATTAAAACTGATTTCTTAATTTAATCATGAATGCCTGTATTTTGAACGTACGATTAACTACTGACTAATAAAGCCTGATGATGATAAGTAACTACTGATGAGATCTTAGTAAAAAAATCCGTACGTAACTCAAATGACCTATTAAGCATTAAGAAGCATGCGATATACGAAGCAATACAACCAATGGGCATTGTTGAAGGAGGCATAAATTTTCGTAAAATTGAAACCATTTCGAGGATAGGGATACTGACTGATTACTATTAGGGGTTTAAATATGTATGTGAAATAAATACGTAGTATTAATCTTTATCGCAAAAAAATTTTTAACTTAATTTGTCCTTCAAATACGTTATCGTTGGCATTAATGCAGTAGTTCCATTGCCTATATAAAAAAATACATTCGTTCGTTCAACACCTGTCAAATGCGTCAAATTCAAAAAAGCATTGAAAAATGCAAAGGAACATACATAATTATGCCAGTGATAACGTCTTATTAGAAATTTTAAATATTTAATAAAAAATAATGGCGTCGAAAATGAAGAAAATATTTAAATTAAGTTCTTATATTAGTCTATATTTTCAATTTGTAGAATAAAAAATAGGGGTGAACAAGTCCATTCACTAAAGAATAGTATTTTTCAGATTTGAGAAAATAACGTTATACAAACTTACATTGAACATGAGAGATGAAACACGAACGCAGACTGTTCTGGAGATAGTTTGAATGTAGTATTTATTTAATCTCAAGTCTCTTATCAAAATGTCATAATGTCATTACTTGGCTACAAAATAACAATCTAAAAATAAATCTAAGTAAAACAGTCTTAATACAATTCAGTCAAAGAATAAAGCCAATAGAAAACCTAACCGTGAAGTACCAAAATGAACGCATTAAAGATTCAGACGTAACAAAGTTTTTAGGGCTATTAATTGACAGGCAACTTACGTGGAAGCCACACATTGTAAGCTGGAACTGTGTATTCTGAAATAAAAGCATTTATTATTATTATTATTATTGAAGAACTAGCAAAACGTTTAGGTAGTTCTGCATTTGCTCTATACAAACTTTTTCACAGCGTTAGCGCAGAAGCAGTACTTCTAGCTTATTATGGCTTAGTGGACTCGACACTTAGATATGGAATAATGTTCTGGGGGAACTCAACAGATAGAGACATTATATTTAAAGCACAGAAGCGGTGCATAAGGACAATGTGCGGTCTTAGGACAACAGACAGCTGTAAACCACAATTTAAAAAACTTAAACTTACGCGGTGGTGGCGTAGTGGGGTTGACCCTTGCTTCTCGATCATGAGGGTCTGGGTTCGAACCACGCATGTACCAATGACTTTTAGTTACGTACATTTGTTTGTACAGCAACACCATTCGCTCATAAATTGTGCCCGGATAACGGCGACAGGCTTGCCACTTGTCACGTTTGGGACCTAATAAACTCGGCAAAACGTGGGTCCAGTTCTAGAGACTGGTGCCTCTGCCTACCCCTTCGGGGATAACGGGCGTGAGTTTATTATTTTATTTTATTTATTTTAAAATAATGACATTAGCATCATTATATATCTACGAGATCGCAGTCTTTGTGAAAACAAATCCATGTCGGTTTGTGCGAGCATGCGATGCAAATGGTCGAAATCAGCGTGATAAGACCCGGCTATGTCTAAGTTCCAGACACACAGCACTTTTAAGTAAAAGTGTCTTTTTCATGGCGCCGAAAATATTTAATAAACTCCCACCGTCAATTAAAAATCTTGATTTTACAATCTTTAAAAAGAAACTTAAGGATCTGCTGATAGAGAAATGTTACTACACAGTGAACGATTTTTTGGGTGACAAACTTTAATCTTTATTGTATAATCTTTATTACTTGACATTACATTAATAATTTAAGACTAGTATAAATTTTGGAATCTTGATACTCAGAATGTGATGAAAATACTTAAAATTGATTTATTTTTTTTATGATGCGTGAAAATTGTGACCGATCCACTATCTAGTATTTAATAAGCATATTTTAAATTTGTACGCCGAAATGGCAAAACACGATGGAACTCATTATTATGTAACATCTGCATGTTGTAAATACTCGTGTTTACGCAAATAAAGTTATTTGATTGATTTTGATTGATTGATTGAAAAGCTAGAACGTGTGTTTAACATACTAGCTATAACCGCGGCTTGGCTGGTGTAGAATCGCGTGGAAATCAATTTTCGATACTAAGTGTATCAGAAAGAAAGAACAATTCGGTTACAACGCATGTTTCTATTTCCTTTTCTAGTAATAAAGAACAATGTGCAAAACTGTATGAACCTTGGGCCCACCGGTGTAGCATTATAGCAGGTATGTGGATCGATGAGTCGTGACGTAAGCTATTGAAAAGTTTTAAAGGAAAGATCAAATAATGTACGACGACAAAAAAAAAAACATTTTATTTCAGAGCAAGTCCCAAGTGCATAGATGAGCGATTTTTCAACAGAAAGTGGTCTGTTATGCGGTTACGCCATGAGAAATAATGTCAAGACACTATAATGTTACAGTTGGTAAAAATATGCTACAAGTGTGGGCCCAAGTTGCACATTATTCTTTAATAATAATCTCTAAACAAGATACCCCAAGATATATTAGAGTTACCTCCATCGCGGTTTAAGAATACGCTACTTGACACGTATCAAATTTGACGCGATAAATGGATATTTCTTGTAGTATCTAACGTAAGAAACCGAAATATATTGACTATGCAGGATGGCTGCAAAATTTGCAAATTCAAAAATTATTTTTCACTTTTAATTCGGAACGCTGAAAACCCTATCCGCCATCTTGAAAGCACCTTTGGTTTGTAAACAAACATCTGTCCGTCGTGCGTGCGTAGGTTCTATTGTGATTTGGATTGGATTTAGTGTTTTTGCAAAAACTCTCCTTGTGCAGTTAGTGTCTTATCATTTTATTGATAAGCGCAATCATGGACGCTGGATTCGTGGAAGCAGATAGTACCAATTTGCCAAAACCAAACCAAATCAAACCAAGCATTATTACAGCTAAAAACAGTTTATTTGTTTGTGTACATTGATATTACAGGCCTTACATTAAAGTGATCTTCACATTAAATACACCCAAGTTTCAGTCGATAAAGAATCGGGGCCTCTCTTGGCAAGTTTGAGCCAAAATTTTCGTATGTCTATTTCACTGGATACACGAATTCGCGACTTCCCGGCGGTCTTTATTGACGTGTTTTTGCATTCTCGAATAATGCAATAATGATAATTAATATATTTTGCATGTAAACTCGATGAAATCATGGCTGCGTTGTTGTTATTTCACTATGCTCACAGATCACTAACAGATTTTAGGACTAGGTAAAGAAAAATCGTTTAAACAAACAAGTCCCACGGTAAAATCCTTGAGTCCATAACAATAAAAGCCAAAATTCATTAACTCATACGTCCTTCGTAGCACGAACTCTACCTATGTTGAATGTCAAACTTAGTTTACAAACCTTTAGGACTTCAAACCATAGACAAAAATGGCGGATCACGTTTTTGGCTGTTTAGCAAAGCAACGTTTTAAAATAATGTTTTTGTTGCTTTTAGGTCCTCAAAAAATATACTACAATATTTTTGGTCTAATGGAAGAGATATTTAGCATTTAAGACTTACTTGAAAAAAGAGTCAAGTAGCGGATGGTACTAAGCACACTCTTTGCAAAAAAAGCTTATTATAAAATCAACGAATATTTAGAAGACAAGGATGTCTGGCATTAAATAGTAGTTTAGTATAAAATTTCATCAGAGGATAAATGTCTCTAGTGTTCAAAACATCCAAGAGAATATTTTTTAAGTTTAAAAGTTTGTAATTTAGGCAAAAATAGTTTTGAATAGAATAAATGTGGAGTTTCTTTGTTAGTTTCTTCTCCATGTAGTCTATTAATGAGGGATTTTCAATGACAGCTGTCAGTTGAGTTCTTTAAAAAAAACTAGATGGCGCTGCGAGAAGAACAAAATGTCATCATGTTTTTAGGTCTGTGGTTTTAATCGTTATTAATCCGTGATAGTCTAAACATATCTTTGTAGTCTGTGATCTAAACTAGACTTTGTTTCGAGTATTTTTACTTTGTCTATAATACTTACGTTCATACGTACGTGAGTAGTAGAGATAGCACAGTTCTGGCGCACCCCCCTGTGCGTCAGTACTGGGGGGGGGGGGGGGTCAAGGGGTGTATAGCACAGTTCTGGCGCCCCCCCCTGTTTCGATTTCGGGGACTGCTGTCGTGAGGTCATTAAGGTGACTAGTCATCTAATGAGAACTACGTTTTTTGTTTCTACTCAACTCTTTCTTTATTTTCTATGTATTCATGATCACATAAAAGTTATCTTAAACCACTCTTTCACCATTATATCATTTCGAACAGTATTCTCACTAAAAAGATTTATGAAACTATCTAAACTTCTTCCACTATATTTATGACCTAAGTACATCACACAGTATTCTCCACAAACCGGACTTTGCCTTTATTTTCCCAGTGAGTCAATAATTTTCCATTTACCCTTTTTTCGATGTTTTCCATGGTCTTTCCAAAAACTGAGTTATTCATTAATTTATAAAAGTCTTTTTCAAAATCTGATTTGGATAATGTCCTCAAGTTCGTATTCAAGTCAATGTATTTCTTTAACCAAGCGCTTTGGTTAAACTGTAGTATTCTATGTACTTTGAGTAATTTCAAACCCATTTCCAAACACTGTTTCAAGTTTCTGTAGTGAATTACGTATTTTGTTTTATTACATAAGTTTGGTATTAACTTTGCTTCTCTACTAATTCCAAAGCAGAGGTTTTCAGGGCAAAGCGGTAGATCAGAATGTAGATCATGAAGCTCTTTCGGATATTCTAAGTCCACTTCTAAAATGTAACCGACATCGGATGAATCTGATACGTTGAAATCAATATTCACGTCCACCCATTTGAAACCTCCAGTTGGTGGCATCTGTGACATAGCCCAACCATACAAATTGTTAGCATCGAAGTATGCTAAAAATGAGTTCGGTAAATCCGTATTAAAATCATCCATATATTTGTTGTTTGCTTTCGCATGTCGATTACTGCATTGAGATACATCACCTCTTATACCAGACTTGACGAATGCAATTTTATCGAAGTCCGTAATTAGTTCTAGTTCGATCTTTGTACATTTCAACATCGCATCCCAACTTAATCCCGGAGCGGTAAAATAATGGGCGGGATCTAAATCATAAGTTTTTATACATAACTCGCGAAAGTTTTCAAAAACATCGGTCAAAAGCAACACATCAGATTTTAAATATAGATTCGAATAATCTGACATGTTGCGACATTCAACGTGTTGCCACACATCTTGAGCGTGAGAGTAGTCATCATCCGATACGTTGCAATTTGTAAGGGAGCTATAAAAATTTTCTTTCTTGGGAAGAGAAGACAACTACAAAGTTTCAAAAGATGTCATATATTCATACGGATAAACCCCTTTTCTTTTTAATCGCGAGAAATCATCCGGTGATGGAAATGACTTTTTGAGGTTGACAAATTGTTCATCTTCGAGATTTTTTGATAATTTGTCTAGACTACATGATAGGAACTTGAAAGAATCAATGAACCGTAAGCTTACAGTTTGATTGTTAATGTGCAAGAGTTTTGAAAAGGAAATATATTTTTCCTTGTTTTGAGGTATAATTTGGACTTCACCTTCAACTAAATTTAGAGCGTAGACAATGAAGTGGGCATCATAGTTACTGAGGTTATGTAAAAATACAGGAATGTAGCGTGGTGCATGAAATTTGTCGACACACACCTGATGTCCAACACTTCTAAATGAACCAGTGTACCAATCGTAATCAATCACTTTATTTTGATGAAGTTCCCTCTCACATATGAAACAAGTGGAGGTTTTTGATATGATGCTTTGAGTTTCAATAGATAATGGAGTGGGACACTTTTTAGATGTCTTCCTACTACATATTTGTTTAATGTCAGACAGTAATCTTTCCATAAAGATCTGTGCACAGTTGGGCCCACTATATGTTTCGTATTTGGATAGGCTATCATCATATGAACATTTGATGTAATAACCGAAACTATACACTTCATGTTTTTGAACATTTGTTGTATACGACTTCGATGGATCATTGGAACATGACTCAATTGGATTTAAAAACGCCTCGAAATCTCCATAGACAACAAACGGAACTTTCATTTTATTTTCATAATTATCAAATCGTAATAAATTATTTGGTGTCAACTCCCCAAGCCAATTTTTACGTTTACTTTCCATATTAGGTAAATCAGTGCGAATGTGTCTGCAATCAGTCGTTTGATGAGCTTCTAATTTATCACGAGATGAAAAATATATCAAACAACCATCACAGATATGAATTGCACCATCAGATTTTTTTACTTGTCTACTTACTAATCGCGACAAGTTTTTAATGTAACAGTAGTGACCAATCGTACCATTAGTAATGTATAGCAAATTAACATGAGTCGACTTACGGGATTTTGTGAAATGAAGTGGACCTACAACTGTATGTGCCTTGGAACTTTCATTATATTCTAAGCCGAATACGTTGATGATGATTTGTTAAGCGCTTCTATTCTGCCAATATCTTTCAGTTTTATTGGAAGTGATACATTACCAAATTTTTTTTTGTTACTGTGTCTGCTGTATGATGTCACCCTGTCTGAACTTTTTTGTACTGGGAAAAGGGCCGAAAGTAACGCCCATTTGAAACATTGGTTATCATTATTTTTTACATTAATGATTGCTTTTTTAAGCAAAATATCCCTAGGTAATGGGATGTATGACGACCCTCGTAGTGGTGTATATTTGTTTATGTTCATCTCTAAATGTTTAATTTCTTTAAGGGACCACCCACTATCCTTTTTTTCGAAGTTACTAATTTTTTCAACCAAAACTACAGTAGTTAATTAAGTTTATTAAAAATAAAACATGTAAATTTACAAGTGATTTTTTATTATATCATCTCTACATTTATCCAACACACCATGGAGCAATTTGACCTCAGTTACACATAACCACACTTACAATTTGTTTTCGATAGTAAAAATAGTTCATTAGCTAATAACCACTTGGCAAAAATCCCTTAGTTACTAAAGGAATAGTTCCGGCAGTCTTGAGATGTGCTTATTTCTTTGGCGATTGTATGAACAACCTCTTTGGTTTTACCAAGATGTCTGTTATTCACACCTTTGCAATAGTATTTCACTCGCACATTGGCATGTTTCCAGTGCTGAGAGGGTGGAATTTTGGCGAGTTTTTTATGTCGTATATTTCAATTTTAATCAATGAGTCGCTTCTCGACCATCATCGACGTTAGTTGATATTTAAGAAACTCCGCCTTCATTATTCGCCCGGCCGACTGTTGATGAACACAAAGATAAATAAAACACTTCAGGATTTACATAATGCAACAGATCTTTGAGTCCGATGCACGTTTAACAATTTATGATCATGGATACCATAGACATACAAGATTGTTTATATAAAATAAATCCGCGGCTCACGTATAATGTGTATGCCGCCAACCGCATTCCTGTGGTAGTAGAAGTACCTATGTATTTGATAGGAAATTTGGATCCAGACACACAGCCCGGTTCTCACTGGGTGGCAATTCATATTGATGCTAATCGAACTGGAGAATACTTCGATTCATACGGTCGCAAGCCATCAGGTGCCTATCATAGGTTTATAGTGAGAAATACTAGACAGTGGCGATACAACTGCGCCATTTTGCAAAATGAATTAACATCGGTTTGTGGATACTGTGTGATGTACTTAGGTCATAAATATAGTGGAAGAAGTTTAGATAGTTTCATAAATCTTTTTAGTGAGAATACTGTTCGAAATGATGTAATGGTGAAAGAGTGGTTTAAGATAACTTTTATGTGATCATGAATACATAGAAAATAAAGAAAGAGTTGAGTAGAAACAAAAAACGTAGTTCTCATTAGGTGATTAGTCACCTTAATGACCTCACGACAGCAGTCCCCGAAATCGAATACATGCTTCGGTAACGAGCTAATGAGGGTGCAATGTCATTAACTTAGTCATCTAGGACACATCGCAGGATATTTCTATCTCTGGAATCCTTGATCCTAGAGCTCTGGGAGTGAGCGCAATCGACTCAGCGCACCCAATTTTGTGGGAATAGACACCAAATAAAATCATCAAATTTTAGGATCTTCCTTCCCAATTTCAGCTTGACACCCCTTGACACCCCCCCTAGTTCTGACGCACAGGGGGGTGCGCCAGAACTGTGCTATCTCTACTACTTACGTGAATTGTGTCTTTGCTCATGACTAGCCCATGCATTGTGCATTTTTGTAAAAACATAGGACAGGAACCACAGATAAGGTACAGTGATGTCATGACGTCAGCACCATCTATCGGTAATTTGCGGTAGTACTATTTTTTTAATAGCGCTCTGAAAAGGTCATTGTATGTATTGTGAAACTAACAACTTTGATGTTCATAAAGTAAACGTTTTGTTTGTACTATGAATAAAATATATGATTTTGATTTTTATTAGTGTACAAAATGGTTAACAATCGTATTCTACTAAAGATTAGCCAAAATTATCATTTTATTTTTTGCCATAATATATGGCCGTTGAGGAAATCCAATCTCAATATCGGGAAAGAAGGATTGTAATTATATTTTTCAGTATTTTTGTCAAAGACGAGCAATCGATGACGCGAGCTTCGTCTCGACTCACCATGATTAAGCTCTGCTAATAAGAGCGAAACCAGGTCGGACTCTTCCGACAAATAATGAAGTAAGTGTATCTGGAATAACGTTAAGGTGTCGCGCTTACTAAAGTCTTAGTCCGAAAATTTGTTATTGATTTATAGATCAATCTTAGCAGCAATCGTAGCATTTTAAGTTTTTCATGTTGCTTATTGACGGCAAACATAATATGTTTGAGCTTTATATTTGTTTTGATCTATAAATCAATAACAAATTTTTGGACTAAGACTTATTAATTATACTATATCTCTTACCGGTGAGGCAGCGTCCAATGTTCCGCAGCCGCTTTTACAATGTCGTTGTCCCATCGAGCTGGTGGTCTGCCCACCGACCATCGGCCCGTTCTTGGCCACCACTCAGTGGCTACCTTGCGAGACTAGCACTGGACCAGACGGGTTGGCGTGAAAGAGAAGAGGCCTATGCCCAACAGTGGGCTCTATTTACGGGCTGATCAGATAGTGAGGCAGGGTTTGTGAGAAATGTATTCGCTCGGCCGTTTTTGAGTTCAAAAAAGGAGCGGCAGCCTCTCAATTCGTAAGAATCTTCTTTTTTATGTTTAAGTCCCCGATGACTTGAAGACGCCTGAACTGATTTGAAAAAATATATATTTTGTCTGAAAGACTACACAGATGGTCCAATATTAATCAAGTCACGATCTGACGATGGCATCATGGAGAAATCGAGGAAAGTCATCAAATTTTGAAAGGCACTCCTCAAGCAAGTTTGTTAAGATAGTAACTCGTGCATTTGTTTTGGTGAAAAATATTTTTTTTTATTAAAATAAAACCCGCCTACTGAACACTAAAAAAAATATACTTTGATACGAAACATATTATGTTTTCTGCGGTGCATATTTGACGAGTGTCTATTTTTTCCGTTAACTTACAAGTTGAAAATCAAACTTTCAAATGTAAAAAAAAAAAATTTCGTACAAACGTATATTTTTTTAGCGTGTAGTGGGCGGTTTTTATTTTAACAAATAAATTTATTTTTCACCAAAGCAAATGCACGAGTTATGTACTATCCTAACCAAAAGCTTCAAAAACTGTCGACTTGAGTATGTATTTGGTTCTAATTTCAACACAATACCCTAACGCGATAGACGAACGAGCAACCAAGTGGTTTCTACAAGGGTTCCATTTTTTCCTTTAGGGCTACGGAACCCTAAAGTTACAGTTAACTACCGTTATCTTTCTACAAAAGAGCTGTTTAGTGACTGTTACATTCATGATTTAATTTAGTTACCACATGCAAGCGGCCATTATATACGGATATTGTTCATTATTTTGTAAACCTCTGACCCCTCTTGATAAGAGAACTTGTCCATAAACAACTTCAATTGGTAAACTGCCTACGTTCAACTTGCTCGTAATAAAGTGCTTAGTGATACATCTCACTAAATGCTTTTTTTTATTTTTACAAACTAGCTACACCTATTTGTTACTACTATTTATTTATTACTACAGCTATTTTTACACCGACGGAAGGTAGCTTGTTTGGCGGTTTTTTACAGGATACATTTTGGAGAGTGCGCACGGGAATTACACGATCTTATCCCGCCATCTCCTTTCCATCACCGGACAACCAGGAGAGGGGAGCGACTTCATCCTTATGTGGTACAGACACCTTTTGTGCGCACGAAGCGTTTCGCCTCGTCGTTTCTAATGCGCACCGCTAAGGAATGGAATTCGCTCCCTTCCTCTGTTTTTCCGGAAAGGTACAATTTGGGTGCCTTTAAGGCTAGAGTGAATAGGCTCTTACTGAACCAACGAGGAACATCGTCGGCTCCATCTTCACTTACCATCAGGTGAGATCGGGGTCAATCGTTGGTCAGTTTTTAATAAAAAAATAATAAAAAAAAACTAGCTGACCCCGCAAACCTTGTGTTGCAAAATAGGGGTAAGAAAAATAGATAACAACTTATTCTTAGACCTACCGATTATAAATATAAAATTTCATCAAAATCGGGCAACCCGATTCGGAGAAGTATGCGCACTAACAACATTGTGACACGAGAATTTTATATATTAGATTATTGTTATAATAATCTACGACTTTGACTTTTTATTCATAATTGTGTCCCTAGCTACATAGGAATGTCATATTTTATGTGTCTTTTCGATTGACTTATGGGTTCAAAATATCAAACCAAGGTCAGTCATGATCAAACGCGAATACGATGGCAGACCAAAGAGAAAATTAGAAAACAAAAAAACCTACAAAAACCGATACAATAGGTAGGTAAAATAAAATTGCTTATAGACAACTAAAGTCTGATTTTTTTATTCCGTAGAATTCTGACATTTCGAATGTGTTGCTACTGAAAAAGTTATCCACCAAAAAAGGGACAGATTTGACCCATTTGAGGGCAATTAAAAATAAAATGCTACGTATTTTTTATGTTTTACCTACAAAAAGGTTAATCTAAATATTTACTTACTCAAGTGACCTAATACAAAAATAAGAAATATTTTAATATAACGAACAATATATCGAATTAACTTTAATTACTTTATTTTATTCTTTAGCTGGTATCACTGCCTACTAATTCAAGGTTTCGTAAACCTTTTTATAAGAGTGAAGTATGCCGCTGTTAGCTCTCTTAATAATTCATGTCAGCGATGATGAAGCTGATGAAGATAGTGATATTAGTATTAATGATGATTAGATGTTTTAATAACAATATGTTTTTTTTTCCTTGCACTTTTTTACTGTTTGTGTGATGAAAAGGGGCACAATAGCCACTCGCCTTAAATTCTCTTTTAATTTGGAGCTCCACACTTTATAAAATGGATACATTCACTAACAAATTAAATGTGTAGACTCAAATGTTCACACTCTTATTGAAATTGAAACATGTGCCCGGCCAAAAAAGGTTTCCAAGCTCTGACATGTCAAAAAATGATAATTGTCGGAATTCTACGGAATTAAAAATCTGACTTTAGATATAGTTTAGCACCTATTTAGGTAGTTTAGGCAATATAGTTTAGTTCAGTAAGAAAATGTGTTAGGTACTAAAACATCCGTACCGTTTTATACTGTTTAGGCCACGAATGTAGATATAGTAGACGTAGGAAAAGGGATGACTTAATTATTAATATTGTAAAAAGAAAAAGGCACGGACCCCGCGTCTGTGGAAAGTAGAAGTATGACAAAAAAAACGCCAATAAGAAATACGAAGCGACCGACGCGATAAGCTACTTGACCGTTTTCTAAAAACCATCTCATCTTTTTTGTCGGTGTTCATGGAGACCACAGAAAGTGGTCATTTTAAATTAATTCGTGTATTGACTAAAGGCTTTTCTTAAGGCAAACGAAAATTTACTATTGAAATAAGCCGCCAAAACGCTATCTTGGGCAATATGGCATCGCACAGGCATTGTGACGTCATATCCCAGAAAATCGTAGAATCGGCCAATCCAGGCCGTTTTCGATACAATGGCTGCAGGTACATAATTATTAAATTTTATCTTGCGTTTTTTTACAAATCATAATGTTAATGCCTTAATTCGTTTTTAAGACTTATAATTCATACGAACACGAATAAATAATACTGTTTTTTTCACACTGTCAAATAGCCTATTGTGAGAGACGATGTGATGTTTGCAGCTCACAGAATAGACAGGCTGGTATATAAAACAGAAACTAAGTCCCCACCCGTCCAAAATTAATACTGCACCAGCAATCAGGTCCAAGGTACTTAATTAAAGGTCGAGCGGGTACCGGCGGCTCTTTGGCTCTTTAATGAGTCGTCTTGTAAAATATTTACCGCATCGCCGGTGCACGGCTGGGATTACTTCGGGGACCTCCTGCATTATTGAGCCACATATTGTGCGACGGTTGCGTGAGCAACTAAGTCCGCAGATGCGACATTTGAAAAATTAGTAGGTAAGTAAAACTAGTATTTTGTTTGAATATCATCATCATCATCAACCCATTATGTCCCCACCGAGGGGCACGGGCCTCTTCCCTGAGGAAGGTATAGGCCTTACTCCACCACGGGGGCCAAGTCCGGATTGGAGGCTTGTAAGACTAGTGGCTTGTCTTACTGTCAAAAGCTTTCAAGCCGACCTATTAAGGCCTCTGACTTGGCTTAACGACTGCCACCTATCGACGGCAGCCGGCACCAACTGCTTAACGTACCTTGCGAAGCACGGAACCGCTCGGAAAAATGCCACTAGCGTTCTAGTCATAGACAGTCACCACAATATATGCAATGATCGCGCCCAATATTGCTTAACCTTCGTGATCGCTTAAGATCACTCAGGCAGCCGGGGCTACGAGCGATTCCTTGTTTGATAGCTTCAGCCATTATTTAGCCACCGTCTGTACACTTAGATTAAGAAATACCTGTGTAATCTCCTTTTTTATGTACAATAAAGTGTTCTCTATCTATCTATTTAAATCGTTTTATTAAACATTTATGGATCTACATTATTTTTTAATGACTCGCAAAGCTTACACATTTCTAAGTTTATAAAATAAATTAAAATGTATTTGCTTAGAAAGCTGTATACATTAGATGGCATGTTATTAAAATTGAAGGGTACAAGGCTAGAATGATGAATGTCTAGCCTTGTACCCTTTTTTATTTTATTATTGTTTATGGTAGCACTTTTGGATCCCTATCATTACGTTTATGTATCATAAACTAGAACGCTGTGAGTCAAGAGGGGTATCATTTTGAAATTTTGGAAAAACGACATTCATAGCCTTGTACCCTTCAAATATAATATTATGTCATGATGTCACCTATGGTAACCAGGCAAGAACATTAGAAACATGGAAAAACACCCATTTTTACAAATGTACGACTACTGAGGCCATTTTTACAAATGTACGGCAGCCCCTAGTGGAAATTGAACCCACAGCCTCTTTATTGGTATCTAAGCGCCTCGATCATCGAGTAGTCAATAATAATACTTTATTCATGTATCAAATGCAATAATAAGCACAACAGCTTGGAAAATCTTGCTATATGACCTTATTTTATACGTCGTGGTAAACAAAACTTGATTGATGAAGTGTCACATCTATCCAAATTCCCGGCAAGTTAACCTTTGACACACAGCTTAAGGTGACGCGTGTAAACATCCCCGCAACAGGACCAAAAGGCGGGCTAGTCAGTCAATCTCATCCATTTTGTACTGGTAGTCCTTTTGATAAGAGAGCAACATACGACAAAGAGAAAGGAAGATTTCAGAAATCAGAAATCAAAAATTTATTTCAACGTAAAGAATTTACATTCTGCTTGTTGAATGTCAATGTACATACAGTTATGTATAATGTTAGCCGCTGCCTTGGGGCCGTCTGTAGTGGAGAAAAAGGCAGCGAAAAAAAAAACTCCACTCTGACCATCTTTTCTCAAATCACCTTAAAGCTAATACAAATCAAACTTACAAAATAATATCTTGGATGTGTTGAACACTAGACACATTTATCCTGTAATTAATGCGACAAAAACAACAGTAGGTATACTGCGTATCTTCAGTGAGGTAGTGACACTTTACTTTCTTTAACCCTAAAGTGGGCGCGCTATGAGCATTTTGCGGCCCTCACCAAAATTTGTAATAAAAATCTTAGTTAGTTTATTGATATAAGATTAATTCGCAAACAAATCACATCGCAATAGATACATCTTCTCTAATACATAAAATTATCTTATCTCCGTGTTAATGCGCATACCCATTCGAAACGGCTTGGCCGATTTTGATGAAATTTTATATATACAATCGGTAGGTCTGAAAATATGTTGTTATCTATTTTTCATACCCCCTATATTTTTCCCCTATCTGGCAAAACAGCGTTTGTCGGGTCAGCTTGTCTAATATATAAAATTCTCGTTTCACCACTCACCGTGTTAGTGCGCATACTCCTCCGAAACGGCTTGGCCGATTTTGATGAAATTTTATATATAATACAATCTGTAGGTCTGAGAATAGGTTCTTATCTATGGGCAGTTCTCAAAAACGTGACCAATCTCTATTATTTTAACACTTTTTGAAAAAGTTCGTTTTCTCAAATTGTTTTGTTTGCAGTTCCTTTTGTCCATCATCATAGAATGTATATGTGCTAAAGGGAATGGATTATGATTGATAATCTAGGAAATATGAGCAATATAAATTTTCAGGTGATTGATAATTAACAGGTGATGGATAAAAATTACAGGTTAGAGGAAAAACAGTCAGGTTAACGTAGAAACCCTTAGGGATTTGTTTGTAATAAATGTTATCCAATTTATATGTATTAAATAAATAAAAACAAAGTTTTCAAAAATCAAGTTTTTTTTTTAAATATATAAAAAGTTACAGTCATTGCCATAAAAACTAAAATATTCCCCTACATTAAACCACAAACACTTCAAAAAGGTCTGCATATGTTAAAATCTATATATATATATATATAAAAGGAGAAGCCGACTGACTGACTGACTGACTGACTGACATATCAACGCAGGGCCTAAACTATAAGGGTTAGAGACTTGAAATTTTGCACAGGGGTTCTTTTTATAACGTAGGGGAGCACTATGAAAGGATTTTTAAAAATTCATCCCCTTAGAGGGTAAAATGGGGATTCAAAATTAGTATGAAACTCTTCCGTTTTTGAAGTTATTAGAATGAAATTTGGTACAAAGGTTCTTCATTTAAAATTATGAAATACTTATAAAATAGTTTTTTTTAAATCATCCCTTAAGGGGGAAAAAGAGGGGTGCAAAGTTAGCATGAAACTTTGCCGTTTTTTAATTTATTCGAATGAGATTCAATATAAAGGTCCTTCATTAAATGTTATGAAAAACATGTAAAATAGTTTTTCGAAAATCATCTCTTAAGGGGGTAAAAAGCGGGGTGCAATGTTAGTATGAAACTTAACCATTTTTTAATTTATTCGAATGAGATTCAATATGAAGGTCTTTCATTAAATGTTATGAAAAACATGTAAAATAGTTTTTCGAAAATCATCCCTTAAAGGGGTAAAAAGGGGGGTGCAATGTTAGTATGAAACTTAGCCATTTTTTAAGTTATTCGAATGAAATTCAGCATGAAGGTCCTCCATTGAAAGTTATGAAAGATGTGTAAAATAGTTTTTCGAAAATCAATCATTAGGGGGGTAAGAGGGGGTTGCGAAGTTAGTATGAAAGCTCTTTCGCATGCGCTAAAAGTATCCCTATCTTATTTGCAAACACTTTACTCAACTAAAGCCCACGCGGACGTAGTCGCGGGCAACAGCTAGTGTTTATATAAAACAACAGTTGCCATAAGCCAATAGCCGATCACCTTGTGTTCATAATTTATCAACAATGCAGAAAGTTATGGACGAAAACAGCAGCAGTCTGGTTAAAGTAACCAAAACTGAAAATAATCGGGAAATTTCTTTTAGTTAAATGTCTGGTGTATATTTAAAACTCCCCTGCTTCTATTGAGAAGGTAAATTTATACACCTCCTTAAAAAAACAGGGGAGTTTTTTTAAGATATTACTAAACGACTTATTTGTCGTATAGGCTGCATTTGCCAATAGATAAATATATCAACTTAAACATACATAAAGTGAATAAAAAACAAAGCAAAGTACCTATTTTAAGCCTAATGAAGAAAATGTATCCACAACTAAGTAGGCTTTAAATTGATATTTTAAGCAGGCAAGGAAAACTTATTTAAATAAGATCCCTGAGGATATTCTCACTTTGTTAAATATTAATAATAACAATTATGTGCATAATGACGCAATTTATCAATAGGATTATATCTTAAACCTCTTTAACCTGATGCATTTATCGATAACCTGTCACTGAAAATCAGGTGAGCGAGGGTCAGGTTATGGAGAATATGACCGTTAAAACTTCCTAGCAAAGATGCTGGACTAAATACGGTATTAATACTTAGTTATATCAAATAAAACACTCATTGACATCACATCATGCATTTGCAATAGAAATGGTTCAGCGATGACAAAGTTAAGGAAGACAGAAAAAAGATACTTTCTTGTTACAAATTCCAGAAGTGAAGTAAACGTCTTAATTTCCTTGAAAACACAAAATCACAGCGTGTCTACCTCCTAACAAGTTGTTGTTGACGACTGGCTGATGCAATCGAAGGGGCTTCGACAGAGGGGAGGGTGATAGTACTCGCCCTGCGCAGGAGTATTTGTGAAGGCAGGTTATGTACAAAAATCATGTTGACAATTAATTAAACCCGTTTATATCGCAAATGGAATGTAACAATGAGACAAATTATGTTTAGTGTAATATTGAATATATTTACAGAAGACAGAATACATTCAATATTATTTTTATAGCAATTTTCTATCGGTAAAATTTACTTTAGTTGAGTGATGCGCGTTTGGACATGCAGGTTACTGAAAGAATGACTATAAAATTTGTGGTTTTGTTATCTAAATAGAAAAATATGTCTTCATTAATACTTGGCCTATGTGTCGTAATTGTCTTTATTTCGTCACATAAGTGAAAAAAAAAAACAGGAGGAACAACGTTTGCGGGGTCAGCTACATTTTTTAAATATCAGTAATCTGTGTTGACCCCCTTAAAGTTCGATTTTATTCATACGTAAAATTAGGTTTGAAAAGAATTATGTGGAGTTTCTTTTGTTAGCTATTCTTCTCTTCTTTATTGCAAAACTAACAACTGTGTCGTCTACCAAGTAAAAATTCTGTTTTTATTGTAAATAAAATATTTGCATTTCATAGACAGAAGCTTAACTTCCTTCAAATTGTGGTAAAAAAAAATTCCACGCAGGCGTCTGCGTAATTGAGAAAGTCATCAAATCGTCTTTAGAATTACATCAATTATTTAGCGAATAGAGTTATAAAATAACTTCACGAAATGAAGTCCGGCATTATTCATATTTTGCAATTGAAACCGTAACGAATCTGATTCTTTGATTAAAGAATTACGAAGGGAACAGCCAATCAGGCCGCTATTCAAATCTTTCTCGCGAAAGTATTAATTTCGTTTTAAAAACCAGCGGAGTATTCGCGATTCCGGTGTATTTATTAACTACAGTTATTATATTAGTATGCTACATTCCATTCTATTTTTGCACTTGTGGGCAATAAACGTATTGATTATTATTATATTTATTCCCGATACACTTACTTGACTTATAGACGGAAGAGTCCGACCTGTGCCTTGATTCTGTTAGTGCATTACAGTATGATGATAGATGCACGGTCGGCTCACGTGGTATGTTCTTTCATACCATTGATATCTATGTCATGACTAGGTTTCGCCCGCGACTCCGTCCATGTGGACTTTAGTTCAAATTTTTCTCGTTCAAACTTCACTCCCTTAAGGGTTAAATTTAGAAAAACGGCGAAACACGTATTTAATCAATTGTGTTGAAGAGTGAATATTTTAAGTTTCAAGAAAATTACACAACATTTTTTATACCTCCCAAATTTTGGTAACCCTTTTCGCCCCATTAGGGGTCGAATTAAAGAAAAACCCGGTCTTATTCCTTGCCTACATGATATACAAACCCTCTGTGCAAAATTTCAGCTTCCTGAGTCCACCGGCTTGGGCTGGGCGTTGATGAGTGAGTGAGTCAGTCAGTCAGGACTTTGAATTTTATTTATATAGATAGACTAGGGGGCGAGCCCCCTGCGCGCTTACGCGCGCCAACCCCCAGCCTTGCTAGACACTATTGGTTGGGATTTGACGCGTGGGAACACGTGTGGTCTCGGCCTTCGGCCTCGGCCTGAACGGAGCTCGGCCTACGGCCTCGCCGCGGCGGGGTCTCTCGTGCCAGCTTCGCGGAGCTCGGCCTCCGGCCTCGCAAGATTGTCCACTTTGGCTTTTGCGTTATTACTTTTCTGCCGGAGCACGGAACGTCTCGGCCTTCGGCCTCGGCCTGGATGGAGCTCGGCTTTCGAACTCGCCGCGGCGGATCTCTCGTGCCCGTCTGGCTTTTGCGTTGTCACTTTTCCGCCGGAAAACGGAACGTCTCGGCCTTCGGCCTCGGCCTGGACGGAGCTCGGCCTTCGGCCTCGCCTCGACGAGTTCTCTCGTGCCCGCTTCGCGGAGCTCGGCCTTCGGCCTCGCAAGTTTGTCCCATTTTTTGTACTGAAATCAGTACTGAAAGTTGATTTTCAGTGAAAAATCTTCATAGAAAATTGGTCAACTTCACTCATCGATATCTCAGCCGCCATCTTGAAATCTCAATATTTCGGGGGGTCTCTCGTGCCCGCTTCGCGGCCTCGCAAGATTGTCCACTTCGGCTTTTGCGTTGTTACTTTTCTGCCGGAGCACGGAACGTCTCGGCCTTCGGCCTCGCCGCGGCGGGTCTCTCGTGCCCGTCTGGCTTTTGCGTTGTCACTTTTCCGCCGGAAGACGGAACGTCTCGGCCTTCGGCCTCGGCCTGGACGGAGCTCGGCCTTCGGCCTAGCCTCGACGGGTTCTCTCGTGCCCACTTCGTGGAGCTCGGCCTTCGGCCTCGCAAGTTTGTCCATTTTTTGTACTGAAATCAGTACTGAAAGTGGATTTTCAGTGAAAAATCTTCATAGAAAATTGGTCAACTTCACTCATCGATATCTCAGCCGCCATCTTGAAATCTCAATATTTTTCTGGTATACCTGGGTCCTTCGACAACCGGATGCCGTTGAAAGCATGTCTCCAGCATGCGCCCAGTTGGCTTCCGACTTTTTTGCGCAGAGGTCGAAAAATGGCCGATTTTCGGGAGGCTATAGCTCAGCCGCCATTTTGAATTTCAAACATGCAAAATTTTTTTTTCCTAATTGGATCATTAAAAAAACATTCTTTTAAAATTTGGTCCAAATCGAGCAATAAACAACAGAGATAGCATATTTGTAGGAGCGAAGGCGTTCGAAATTCAAAAATCGGCTTCATAGGATGGCTGTAATATGCACCTTCCGTACACTTTTCTCATACAAAGTTTTTTTCGAAAACGCACCGTTTCCGAGAAAACGTATGGATGAATCAATCAGTGAGTATACCGCATTGTAGCTTTATATATATATATAACTAGGGGGCGAGCCCCCTGCGCGCTTACGCGCGCCAACCCCCAGCCGCTGCGAGCTTCGCTCTCCACGGCGCTCGGCCTATTGGTTGGGATTTGACGCGTGGGAACACGTGTGGGCTCGGCCTTCGGCCTCGGCCTGAACGGATCTCGGCCTTCGGCCTCACCACGGTGGGGTCTCGCGTGCCCGCTTCGCTCAGCTCGGCCTTCGGCCTCGCAAGTTTCTCCCATCTGGCGTTTGCGTTGTCACTTGACGCCGGAACACGCGACGTCTCGGCCTTCGGCCTCGGCCTGGATGGAACTCGGCCTTCGGCCTCGCAAGTTTGTCCCATTTTTTGTACTGAATTTAGTACTGAAAGTGGATTTTCACTCAAAAATCTCCATAGAAAATTGGTCAACTTTGATCATCGATATCTCGGCCGCCATATTGAAATCTCAATATTTCAATTTTTCTGGTATACCTGGGTCCTTCGACAACCGGATACCGTTGAGAGCATGTCTCCAGCATGCGCCCAGTTGGCTGCCGACCTTTTTGCGCAGAGGTCGAAAAATGGCCTTTTTTCGGGAGGCTATGGCTCGGCCGCCATTTTGAATTTCGAACAACAAATTTTTTTTATCTTAATTGGATTATTAAAACAACATTCTATCAAAATTTGGTCCAAATCGAGCAATAAACAACAGAGATAGCATATTTGTATAAGAGAAGGCGTTCGAAATTCAAAAATAGGCTTCATAGGATGGCTGTATATCGCACCTTCCCTACAACTTTCTCATACATTTTTTTTACGTAGCACCTACTGTTTCCGAGAAAACATATAGATGATTAATCAGTCAGTCAGTCAGTCAGTCAGTGAGTATACCGGATTGCAGCTTTATATATTAGTAATAGTTATTATATTAGTACGCTACATTTCCATTCTATTTTTGCACTTGTGGGCAATGAACGTATTGATATTTATTAACTTTATTCCCGATACACTTACTTGACTTATAGTCGGAAGAGTCCGACCTGGGCCTTGATTCTGTTAGTGCATTACAGTATGATGATAGATGCACGGTCGGGTCACGTGGCATGTTCTTTCATACTACTATAGTGTCGCCGCACACGAGCCACTCACGACAGGCACAAACGTCGCCACAAGAAGCCAGAAGCGGTTACAGAGTGGCTGAAGCGCGCGACAGCCACTTGTGGCCGGTGGTCGACACTTGCGGTCGGTGGCCGCATTGAATCTCTGATATAAAAAATTCCATATCCGTATGGAGATAAGGGAGAGAGGGTTGCGGAATCGCGCGAGTGGCGTGTGGCGGCGTTTTGTGTCGTCGTTAGTGGCCGGTGAGGGCCACAAGCGAGCAGCGAGGATTGTAGCGTGTGGCGGCCACCGGGGCGGCAACCGTGTGTGGCGAGTCCATATAAAATGTATGAAAACTACAGGAAATATGCCAGTGGCGGCGTTTTGTGGTTGTGGCCCGTGGCCCGTGTACCTCATTTTAGGAACTCTTTAGAGCTTTTTCACAAGACTTTTGACAATAGCAATGTCATGAGCATAGACTTTTCACTCACATAAAAAGATGTTTTAGCCGTGTAAGCCCTGAAACGACCAATAAAATGCCACTTATAATAACCTTTCACTAAAGAATGTTGCCCCAAACTCATAATCCATAGTTAAACATACAATTCACAGTATTTTGTTCTATATTCATGGCCCTTTCCCCTGTAAGGTAAGCAGAATATTAAGTTTTTAGATTGTGTTGAAAAATAAATTAAACGTTTGTAGGAAATGGATAAAATCGATATAATAATTTGACAACGTCACTCAAGTTAAACATAAACAATGATACAGTCTTCACACCCTCCCAACTTTTTGAAGTCCAATTCGCTTGCTCAGGTCTTGAATCCTGGGCCCGTAGAGCGGCTTCGTCAGCATATCTGCGAGTTGGAGTTCTGAAGACACTTGGTTGACTTCCAAATCTCCGTTTGCCACACATTCTCTTATGAAGAAATGCTTTAGTTTAATATGTTTCGTGCGCTTGTGGTATTCGTATTTCGGGTTCTGAGATAGCTTTATAGCTGACTCATTGTCCAGGTGTAGTGTGGGCTTTTTAAGGTTCATCAGATCTTTGAATAGACTGTTCAGCCATATAAGCTCCTGCGAAGCCTCACTCGCTGCAATTAGTTCTGCTTCTGTAGAAGAGATTGACACGACGCTTTGACGTTGAGATCTCCATGAGATGGCAGCACCAGCAAGTAAGCACACCATGCCTGATGTAGACCGACCAGTTGTTTCATCACCAGCAAAGTCTGAGTCCGAGTAGCACACTATTTTGTCAGAAATAGTTTTCCGATAGGTAAGACATTTGTCGCTAGATCCTTTTAGGTATCGAAAGATTCGTTTAACAAGTGCCACATCATTGGTCTTTGGCGTTTCGAGGTTTCTCGATGCTATTCCTACAGCATAGGAAATATCGGGTCTCGTACCGACGGCCAAGTATGTTAGAGCACCTACGGCTTGCCTGTAAGGGAATCTTGCATCAGCTAGTGTACCCTTGTCTCCTCCCATGTTCTCTTTAACGATAGGTGTCGGTACAGGCTTGCTGTCGTTCATCTTGAATTTTTCTAAAAGTTTCTTTATGTATGCTGTTTGGCAGAGTGTTATCTTGTCGTCTTCTCTATTTATTTCTATTCCTAGAAAATACGTAGCAGGCGACGTTCTTATCTGTAGTCGTTTTTGTAATTCATCAATGAATTCAGTTTCTGCTTCTTTTGAATTACTTGCGACGAGTCCGTCGTCAACATAAAGAGCTATAAGAACTCTTTTAGTTCCTCTTGTTCTTGTATATAAACAAGGATCAGCTTCAGATTGTTTGAAACCTGATTGTAATAAAAACTCGTTGATACAGATATTCCAACATCGTGGAGCTTGCTTTAGTCCATATAAGCTTCTTTTCAGGCGACATACACGGTTTGTCCCATCGTTGAAACCATCGGGCTGTTTCATGAATATTTCTTCTTCTACTGTTCCATTTAGGAAAGCTGTAGTTACATCAAATTGAAGAAGTCTCAAATTTTGTTTTGCTGCAGTTGCGAGAAGGGCTCTAATAGTACTCAGTCGAGCTACAGGACTAAATGTTTTATCATAGTCAATGCCGGGCTGTTGTGAAAAACCTTTGATAACAAGTCGTGCCTTGAAGCGTTCAATGCTTCCGTCAGGGTTTGTCTTGACTTTGTATACCCATTTACATGGTAAGGGTTTTCTACCTTTTGGTAATTGTACTAATTCCCATGTTTTGTTATGGTAGAGTGATGAAATCTCGCTTAACATTGCTTCTAACCATTTGTCTTTGTTAGGTGAGTTGAGTGCTTCTTCATAAGAGGTTGGTTCTTTTAGTTTGATTACATCATCTGCGGCTGCCATTACGAAATCGTCAAATCTCTGTGGCGGGCGTAATAACGATCTGTCTCGAAGTATCCGTGACACAGGTTCGTCAGGTTGACGTTCATCAAGTTGAAGTTCATGATCGTCAAATTGAAGTTCATCATCATCAATTTCAGGTTGATCATGTTCTCCGTTTTGTTCAAAATAATCTTGAAAAGTGTCATTTTCCTGCTCATTCTGTTGTACAGTGTCTTCATAGATGCTATCGTCTTGATTCGCAGTCGTGTTATTTTCCATAACAATTTCGATTGAATTTAAATTGTTATTGGATGTAACTCCTTTGTTATTTCTCTCAGATTCGTTTTTAATCATCTCTGTTTGAGTAAGAGGTGACTGTGTAATGAGAGTGTCTTCGTAGAATTTTTTATTTATGATTTTTACATCTTTTGTGACAATAGTCTTGTGTTCAGTCGGAATGTAGATTTTATATGCTTTACTAGTCTCTGAATATCCCACAAATACACCAGCTTTAGCTTTTGGAGAAAATTTATGTCCTCTGGGACCTTTATTGAGTACAAAAGCTTTTGATCCGAATGCGTGTAGGTGTTTGACACAGGGCTTTCTTAATACCCATCTTTCAAATGGTGTTTCGTTGTCAATAGCACTGTTGATACTTCTGTTTGATAAGTAGTTTGCTGTGTTTACAGCTTCACCCCATAGATGTATCGGTGCATTGGCGTCAATAAGCATAGCTCTGGCTTTTTCAACTAGTGTTCTATTTTTCCGTTCTGCTAGACCATTTTGTTCAGGCGTATAGGGCGCGGATAGACGTTGTCCGATTCCGTTTGCCTTGAGGTAGGATTGGAATTCCTTATTTATATATTCCGTTCCGTTGTCACTTTGAAGATATTTAATTTTGTTGCCAGTAGTATTCTCCATTCGTTCTTTATACTCTTTGAACTTCTCAAGTGTTTCAGATTTTTGTTTCATGAAATAGACTCGCCCATATCTGCTGTAGTCGTCTATAAACGTTACAAAATATTTGTTGTTTGCAGTGCTTGGAGATTTAATTGGGCCACACACATCACTGTGTACAATTTCTAATGTTTGAGTAGTTCGTGGCGTAGCTCTAGGTTTGGGACTTGGCACTCGTGTCATTTTTGCTTGAATACATGCTTCACAATCAGATAGTTTGTCATCTTTGTTGAACTTTAACCCAATAAGTTTCTCGTTTTTCAGAGATAGATGTAGGTCGTTGTAGTTCATGTGTCCCAGTTTCCTATGCCAATCTTCAATGGAGTTATCTTGAGTTGTTACCATACTAGTTTCTGGTTTTACTGTGCAATCATTTTCAATGGTAGTTTTCACGTACTATAAATTATTTTTCTTTTCGGCTGTTATCAAAGTTTTGTTATTTTTGACAATCGTAGCTTCATTTTTCGTGAAAGTGACAGTAGCACCTTTTTCTGTCATTTTGGCAACAGAAAGGAGGTTAGTTGCTAGGTTGGGCACGTATAGTGTCTCTAACAAGTCTACTGCATGGTTTGTGTTTGTTTTGACTGTGACTGTACCACGTCCTGTGATTTCAGCAGTTTGTTCCTTCGAGGCTAAGTTTAGCTTTTGAGATTCAGGGTTAAATTTTGTGAAAATTTCTCTTGTGTTGGTCATATGAGATGTGCATCCGCTATCCAATACCCAGTCCTTGCATTTAGCGTTATTGGCTATCAAAAGACATTCGTTGGTATGGTGTGTCGTTTCATCTTGACTTTTCGGTGACACTTTTTTAGTTTTGTTTTTCTTTGACCAGCAGCTTGAGCAGATTTTGTGACTACTCTTTTTAAAATGAGCTCCTTTAGTTTTGCATATTTTGCATGAGGCAAGATAAGATTCTTGTTGAAGTGATTGTTGGCTCGTGCTTGGTTCCATTTGGTGTCGGGCCTCGCTTTCTTCTATAATCTTAGTTTTCAATTCCTCAGGTTTTGGCAGGTTGTCTCTGCTTTCAATCGCAATTCTAAAGTTGTCATATTCAGGTGAAAGGCTGTACAGCATCATGATCGTGAGTAGATCATCATTGATAGTTATTTGCATGTCAGCAAGTTTATCAACGGTATCCATAAATTTGTTGATGTGCCCACGAACATCGTTTCCTTCTAGTTTTGTTAGTATTAACTGTTTGAGGAGTGATGCTTTACGAGCTGGACCTGTGCTTGCGTATATCGACTTTAATTTGTCCCAAATTTCTTTTGCAGTCTTGCATTGTTTTATTTGCTTGAGTTCTGAAGGAGCGATTAGAAGAATAAGGGTAGACTTAGCTTCTTTCTCCAATTCAGTAGCAGCACTGTCAGTTGCAGACGGCGTAGCTTGAACATATTTCCATAGTTTATCTTTTATCAACACGGCTTCTGCTTGGATCGCCCAGGTGTCGTAATTTTCCTTGCTTAAGGGTTGTATATTAACCTTGGACATTTTTAGCGCTCTGCTACCATATTAAGTTTTTAGATTGTGTTGAAAAATAAATTAAACGTTTGTAGGAAATGGATAAAATCGATATAATAATTTGACAACGTCACTCAAGTTAAACATAAACAATGAGATGACCATAAAGTAAACCTATACAGTCTTCACACAGAAACACCTGCGTTCATTTCCAACTCGGAGCACAATGGACGAGATTGGTAAGGGAGTGACGAGGTTGGCGAAATAGTGGAGAGTCTTATAGCAAACTAGGCGTTTATTTTTCAAGGGCAGTGATAGTTAAAAACATAAAAGAAAGAAAGAAGATTAAAATTGTCACTTCATAGATTTTATAGTTCTACTTAGTAATTAGACCTGAGATTTATGCACTTAGCTTCATAAGATTAGATAAGGATATCCTTTTTTTTTATTTTTTAGAATAAATAAGACGCAAAAATCAAAATCAAAAAATTTTATTTAAATTTTATTAAATATTATTTTCGCTCGTCGCTGCGTTCATTTCCAACTCGGAGCACAATGGACGAGATTGGTAAGGGAGTGACGAGGTTGGCGAAATAGTGGAGAGTCTTATAGCAAACTAGGCGTTTATTTTTCAAGGGCAGTGATAGTTAAAAACATAAAAGAAAGAAAGAAGATTAAAATTGTCACTTCATAGATTTTATAGTTCTACTTAGTAATTAGACCTGAGATTTATGCACTTAGCTTCATAAGATTAGATAAGGATATCCTTTTTTTTTATTTTTTAGAATAAATAAGACGCAAAAATCAAAATCAAAAAATTTTATTTAAATTTTATTAAATATTATTTTCGCTCGTCGCTCGTAACCCTGACTGCCTGAGTAGTCTTAAACGATCACGAAGATAATTCATGACGAAGAAGAGTCCATGGATGGGTGACCGTCTATGACTAACGATAGTGGCATTTTTCCGAGCGGTTCCGTGCTTCGCAAAGCACGTTGAGCAGTTGGTGCCGACAGCCGTCGATAGATCAGTGTTGCCGCAACTGAGTTCCCAAAAAGTACATGTCAAGCGCAGAAAAGGTACACTTTGGGTTAAAAACGTACATGAGGATTGTTTTTACTAAAAATAATTTAATACAGCTTCTCTTTTTGTCAAGTTCAAAACGTACGTAAAGAGATGAAATCGTACATCGTACATGCGAGGCCTAAAACGTACGTAAAATGTACGAAATGTACGCTAACGGCAACGCTGCGTAGGATGGCAGTCCTTAAGCCGAGTCATAGGCCTTAGGGCGGCTTGAAAACTTCTGACAGCAAGACCAGCCAGACCAGCAGGTCTAAAGAAGCCTCCACCAATCCGGACTTGGCCCCCGTGGTGGAGTATGGCCTATACCTTATTCAGGAAAGAGACCGGTGGGGACATAATGGGTTGATGAAGATAATGAAATGTTATGGTCACCTTTTATACAGTTAACATAAATATTTTTTTAGACCTAAAATTCCGTTCATAAAAAACCTTGTACGTACTGCGGCGATTACTGCATCATCATCACTGAATTCTGACCTCTTAGATATTTTTTCAAGCTTGGATATAGATAAAAGTCACTAGAAACAAGCTCTGGAGAATATGGAGAAATGTTCACCAAATTCTAATCAATAAATCAATCAAGCCTTTATTTGTCAGCAAACAAGGTACATGTAGGCTTTATATTATACACTGTTACGGACAAGCGTATACCGTATAATTTGTATACCATTATAATGGTGCTAATTATAATATGGTATACAAATTTTTGAATTATTCCTTAACCCTTCCCGTGGCGTTTTGCCCGCCGCGGACAGGCGGCTATTGTTTAACTATTGTTATGCTAATTAGCGCCATTAGAAGGATTAAAATTATAATTTTTTACTGTCACAGATCAAATTGAGATGAGTGCAGCAGACGTAGCTGTTGGCTTGAAAATCAACAAAGCATCACGTACTAAACCGTAAGTACCGATAACTACAAAAACCTGAACCGTCTCGTACTTTAACGCTTAATAAAAAGAAGAAGAAGTGCGATGGTGGCGTAGTGGGGTTGACCCTTGCTTCTCGATCATGAGAGTCTGGATTCGAACAACACATTGTGCCAATGACATTTAGTTACGTACATTTGTTTGTTTGAGCAACACCATTTGCTGATAAATTGTGCCCTAATAACGGCGACACGCTTGCCACTTGTCACGTTTGGGACCTAATAAACTCGGCAAAACGTGGGCCCAGTTCTAGTGATTGGTGCCTCTGCCTACCCCCTCGGGGATAACGGGCGTGAGTTTATTTATTTATTTATTTTTAAAAGAAGAAATCTGTCGATTTGAAATTAAAACCAAACATTTGAGTTGAAATTAAAACCATTGTCAACTGTACTATGTTATTGTCAAATTTCATGTGTAATTCCTGGTGTACATACAATAAAGAATATTCTATCTATCTATCTATCTTAAGTCTACAGTCTGTCTCTCTCTCTCAGTCTCTAAATTAACATAATTAACATAAAATTAAGGCCGATTATGGCGCAATAAAATAATATATTTCGACACTGAAGGAAATAAAAATTCTTAGGGAACTTCCCGTTAACCTAGAACTATGAAATTTGTCAAGTAGGTAATATGGTCTTATACTTATTAGAAATTTAAGGACAAATCTGAAACTCAAAGTTTATAAATTAATTAATCATAAAAAAATGTTTTTGACGCGAACGTCCCCAAGGACAAGCATGGAAAAAATGCAATTATGGGACCCTCGATGTACGACCCCGTCTCCCTCTTGTTTGTTTTTTTTATCTTGACAATATTTCATTCTAGCTATTATTTTTAATTTTTAATAATTATGTCGCCAAGACTGTGTATACACTTTTCTTCTGGATGTTCATTTTTACTTCACCTTTTGACAAAGCCCTACTATTGAAAACATCGACCTCTAATTTAACATAACGAAACATTTACATACAGGCACATACATTGCTTAGTTTTCCGGTTTTTTTTTTACATAGCCTTTGTGTCCCGCTGCTGGGCAAAGGCCTCCCCTCCTCCTTTCCATCCCTCCCTATCTCCAACCATCCCTCACCATCTCGGCAAGAATACATTTAGGTCGTCCGGCCATCTTCGCCTTGGTCTACCGCCACGTCGACAGTACTTAGTGTTTCTGTTATTCATCAAATAAAAAAGAAGTTTTGAAGTTGTACATATTCTATACATCATAGTACACCCAAACCTCGTATCACTTGCGCACGACTCAAATCGAAACTCAAAACTTTCGGGTAAAAACATGACTTAACAGGGGCCAATGACCTCTCAGTGTTTGACTGTGAAGACTCCAGAATTGCTTTCGTGACTGTTTAAAGTCTCAAGTCGAGGCTTTTGAATTATGTTTATTAGGGACTAAGTTATTGCCCATTTAGTAAGCTGTTTACACAGCTAACTTTATCACGCAACGAGGGTTTGGTTTTGGTCCCCGTAAAAATAAAGCTAGTAAAAAAAATGTTTTTACGGATTTTTTCGTATAGTTTACGGTTGTCAACTTACAGGCAAAAGGTATACTTAATGCTTGTGTGCAGGTAGTGACCCGAAAGTAGTTCCTTTTGTTCATTTAATGACACGGAACTTACAACACTTGTATAACCTATGAACATCGTATCATGTTATTTCTAGTACGTTTTAAGAAGCCGCTGCCATAATTTCATATACAAAAATATTTTAAGGTGCGAAAGGCACAAAAACATCACATTCACAATAGTTTCATCCACAATTTCAAGATCAAATTCAATAACTTGATATAATGTCGGAAAAACACTAAATAATAATTTTAAAGAATAATACTATCTAACGATATAAATCGCTCCGAGCCACATCCGACCTTTGGCTTAGGTATGCGTCAGAGCAAACGGCTATGCCACGGTCACTTCATCGGTGGCTTAGCTTGCCTTGCTTGCAAAAGCAAAGCCTAGCCCTGCGTCCCCCACACACAAGAAGTTTAAATAGCGGCACAAACATTATTCGTGAGCGTGTGGAGATATGTCACACTGGATCTTTCCTAGTATGGACTCCAGAATCTTCCATAGGAATAAGTCTTGATTACTCAAATTGTTAATATTTTGTGCTTTGATGTCTCTGTGAGAACACAAACATAAACATTTACATACAGGCACATACATTGCCTCTGGTCCCACACTAGGATACCCTGTGTCGTGGGAACCAGAAACAGCGACATCACAAACATGTAAACATCCAAGACCTGGGTTTTTTTGTCCCCAGCCGGGATTCGAACCCGAGACCTCTCGCATAGCAAGTCGTAACCGCTGCGCCACAGAGGCCGTCAAAATTGCTTACTTTCTTTAGAGGCTATACTTTGTCAACCTACGTTTTGTGCAACTTAAGATACGCTGTTGCTACGTTTCAGAGTAGTACGTTTTACCTCTGGAACTATGAGCCGATGGAAATGGCTGCGGAGCGTAGAACAACTGGAAGATCCCGATAACCCGGAGAGTGCAGTGGTCGCAGTGGAGAAACGTAAGTGAAACCAATTAGGAACGTGGAATAGAACGTTGGCATTTAGATATACAGGGTGTCCCACGTCGTCTATGCTTCATGGAGGGAAAGTCCCTTGAATATTGTAGAAGCGACACGAAGGGTCCGTATCTGTAAAAAAATCGCGTTCGTTGTCTGGGACCCCTTAAATATTTATTATATTCTGTTTTTTGTATTTATTGTTATAACGGCAACAGAAATATATAATCTGTGAAAAATTCAACTGTCTAACTATCACAGTTCATGAGATACAGCCTGGCGACAAACGTACGGACAGTCGGACGGACAGGGGAGTCTCAGTCATAGGGTTAATTTTACCCTTTGGGCACGAAACCCTAAAAAACGTTCTTTGTTTCTAAATCATGTTTAAGCTGGCTCCCCACGGTCCGCGGTATCGCGGGCGGACGCGGACCAGCTCGGATGACACACCGTGGGAAGGGTCTCGGTCCGCGGTAGCACAGACTGACGACGGGTCAGTTGGAAGAGCCTCTTGTGGTGCGTGGCTGTCCGTGGTCGTCGGCCGTCCGCGTCCGTCCGCGATATCGCGTCCCCTTACAGTTTGTCAATCGATTTCAAAGTCACCCTGTAGATGGACAAGTATCTGGTACACTTCTAGGCATTTATTTATCATACAATGCTCATAAACTCGGCAAAACGTGGGTCCAGTTCTAGAGACTGGTGCCTCTGCCTACCCCTTCGGGATAACGGGCGTGAGTTTTTTTTTTTTTTTTTTTTTATTTTACAATGCTCATTCTTGTCTTTAACAGCCCTCCCGCAGCCGGGCCCTCGCGCCGGCCGCCCCAGTCATCTGAAGGAGCGTTATGTACTGCGCACTTTGCACTCCGTTGGATACTGTCTTAGCAATGGAGGCGGTCTGGACATCAATATCAGTAGAAAAAAGGATAAGCACGTAAGAGAAAGCTTATGATAAAATCAACGATTAATTTATTTAGAAAACAAAGATGACTGCTGTAAAAAACACATTAATATTGAAGGTATTCAGGGGACAATTGTGTCTAGTATTCAACATGTTCATGTCATCATCAACCCATTATGTCCCCACCGAGGGGCACGGGTCTCTTCCCTGAGGAAGGTATAGGCCATACCCCACCACGGGGGCCAAGTCCGGATTGGTGGAGGCTTGTAAGACTAGTGGCTGATCTTACTGTCAGAAGTTTTCAAGCCGCCCCAAGGCCACTGACTTGGCTTTACGACTGTTATCTATCGATGGCAGCCGGCACCAACTACTTAACGTGCCTTGCGAAGCACCAAACCGCTCGGAAAAATGATACTAGCGTTATAACGGTCACCCCATCCATGCACTGAACGCGACCTATGTTGCTTAACCTTCATGATCGTTTAAGATCACTCAGGCGGTCGGGGCTACGAGCGATTTAATATATGCCATCTGTCGACGGCAGCCGGCACCAACTACTTAACGTGCCTTGCGAAGCAAGGAACCGCTCGGAAAAATGCCACTAGCATTAGTCATAGACAGAAACCCATCCAGGGACTGAACGCGCCGTATGTTGCTTAACCTCAGTGATCGTTTAAGATCACTCAGGCAGCCCAGGCTACGAGCGATTCGTTCACAATGTCAAAGTAAAATTGATAATAACAAAAGCAAGAATTCAAGGTGGATAATTTTCGAACAACAGAGAAACAAAAAGACGCCGGTCGTATAACTTCAGTGATAACACAAGAGATCTACCGTAGTCTCAGTAAAAGTTGTACAGTAAAATCAATCCTTGCCCCGGCGGGAGTCGAACCCGCGTACTAGTCGTACGTTAGGCTCAAACTGTGCGGGGGCGTCCTCTCGGGCGGGTTTTATGAGGAAAATATACTGACGAAGTTTTAAACTATCGCGCCCTCAGCTTGAAATACTGAGATGTGCGAAGATCAGGGGGTTTTAACAAGAATACTTTACTGTAGCGGCCAACTAGAGGGATTTGATTATTATTCATCATCATCAACCCATTATGTCCCCACCGAGGGGCACGGGTCTCTTCGCCTCCGCCACTGAGGCCTAGTCCGGATTGGTGGAGGTTTGTAAGACTAGTTGCTGGTCTAACTGTTAGAAGTTTTCAAGCCGCCCTAAGACCTCTGACTTGGCTTAACGACTCCCATCTGTCGACGGCAGCCGGCACCTACTACTTAGCGTGCGTTGCGAAGCACGGGATCGCTGGGAAAAATACCACTAGCGTTAATCATAGAACGGTCACCCATCCGTTCATTGAACGCGCCCTATGTTGCTTAACGTTCGTGATAAAGTGTTATATATCTATAATAAGTAACTAATTTAATATTATTAGTAAATATAGCTTTTGCATAAGGAGGCCTTATCCAGCAGATCCTTGGAGTAATTCTACATCGGTGTAGCAATAGGTCCTGTGCTAGTTCCCTCAGGTGCCGTTTTATCCGGCCCGACTCTAGGACGATGTTTTAACATTTCAACACGGCGAAAGTGAACAAAATAAAAATGCTGAAAAGTTATAGTTATTTATTGAGACTATCTTCATCTTGCACAAGAGAGATTCAATTTGTTTCTAAGATTTTGACTAGGTAGTAGGGACTCGTTAAGAGATTTTTTCAAAGAAACAAACACAAGCAATCCAATATATTTATATCGCATTTGCAACACAGAGGTACTGCGCCGGGCGAAAGTCTGTGGCATTGAAGCTTATCTTATGAGACGGCAACTGCGCTGGTGCGGCCATGTCTTCCGCATGTCTGATGAGAGACTGGCGAAACGCGTAAAAAGGCAAGCGAAAACGAGGTGGCCAGTTTCTCCGATATAAAGACGTACTGAAAAGACACATGAAGAGCTGCGATATAGATCCAAGCAACTGGGAGGAATACGCAGCTGAGAGACCGGCCTGGAGACACCTGGTACAGACGAATGTATCGAAATTTGAAGAGAAGAGACGAACTGATCTCGACATTAAGAGAGATCAATTGAAGGCCCGACCACCTGCGGCAATCACGTACAATTACGTAAATGGAATCTTGACATGTGGCACTTGCGGTCGTACGTTCACTGCAAAGATTGCTTACGTGAACCACACGCGGGCACATCAACGTAGCCTTTTTTTTTTTTTTGTTGACGGGGGGGAAATCTTCAAAAAGATACCCGACTTCCTGGGGGGAAAGTCGAGTTATGTGGGGTTTTTACCCACTAAAACCCCCCTGGTGGCATTCATCCGTGCTTTGTGGGGAGCACCGGGTACTAACTAGAACACTTCCAGTGCTCCCCTGCACCGTGCGTGCACCCTTCTCTGGGCTGGCTGGGCCATCCCAAGTGCCATCCTACGGCAACGAGGAGCCACTCCAGGTTGCCGCCTTCCCGGAGTCGCTTGATGGACGGATCGAGCCCCCACTCTCACCGGCCGCGACTCCGAGGTCCTCTTTTAGTCGCCTCTTACGACAGGCAGAGGCTACCGTAGTCCAATTCGTCACCCGGAACTACAGGGTTTACATCAACGTAGCCTGGCGGTCCAACAACAGTCGCCGTAGCCGGATCGGCATGGACGATATCATCATCATCATCATCATCAACATATTTATAAAAATAGTATGTACGTTCGGAAAAATATTAAAAAAAACATCAAAATTATTGGTAGCCATCATGACAATAATTTAGGAATAAATCGACGCTGGAAAGGAAAAAAAAAAATTATCCAAGCGACATCAGACTAACTCTACAGTAGAGCTGTTTAGATTGAATTTTCGGAAAAAAAATCGTGTAAATTCTTGTAATGGTCCAAAAAGCCTAATTCTTATAAATTTATTTATTAATTTGTTTACCTACGTTATAGCATAATAAATAAATAAAATATTTTTTTTTTTATTTATTAAAGGAAAAATAGTGAAATCCCGCTAAGTCCAAAATGTCGAAGCGACATCAAAAGTCGTCGTAGAAGGACGTGAGTAAGACCAAACGACGCAAAAAAATCAGGCGATTCTAACAATGTATATATATAACTCAATTCGGCCAAAAATGTCGCTTGGATAATTTTTCCTTTCCAGCGTCGAAATACAATTTTATAATAAGATTTCTTGCACAGAGTGTGCTTAAGATATTTCTTAAGTCGCGTCGGAGGTAACTTTAATAATAATTATCTTGGGGTATCTTGTTGTAGAAGCTTATACAGTGCCCCATAAAGGAAGTATAAACTTTTGCAAGTCTAATCGTCGAAATGACAATTTACTTTTATTCCTGGTATTAATTTCGAAGTCGTTGTAATTTTTTCGAACGTATATAACATTTTCATAAATGTATTGGCTTGCAACTGTTGAGATGTTGGTTTCTTTGAAGAAATCTCTTAGCGAATATTTATTACTAAGTGTTAAATCATACATTTCATGAGTTTACTGATTCGTTAAACCATTGCTGGTTTGTCTTGAAACTAGGGCAGATAGAGATAAGGTAGTTGACTGCGTTCGCGAGATTAAACGATTTAACTGTCGCTTATGTCCATCCTAAATCCATCCTGAAGTCGTCGACATAGCCCAGCGGATTAGTAAGTTGAGGTGGCAGTGGGCGGGGCACATATCACGCAGAACTGATGGCCGATGGGGCCGAAAAGTTCTCGAATGGAGACCACATATCGGCATGCGCAGCGTAGGACGACCAGCCACAAGATGGACAGACGATCTCATCCAAGTGGCGGGAAGACGCTGGATGCAAGCCGCTTCCAACCGGTCTTTTTGGAAATCCATGGAGGAGACCTATGTCCAGCAGTGGACTTCTTGTGGCTGAATGATATGTCCATCCTAAACCTCCATTCTATATAATACTAGCTGGACCGGCAAATGTTGTTTCGCCATATAAATTATTTGTAGCGATTATATATTTTTTATAATTACATATTTTGAATCGCTTGTAGCCTGTCTGGGCTGCCTGAGTGATCTTAAACGATCACTAAGGTTAAGCAACATACGGCGCATTCAGTCCATGGATGGGTCACTGTCTATGACTAACGCTAGTGGCATTTTTCCGAGCGGTCCCGTGCTTCGCAAGGCACGTTAAGCAATTGGTGCCGACTGCCGTCGATAGATGGCAGTCGTTAAGCCATGTCAGAGGCCTTAGGGCGGCTTGAAACTTCTGATAGTAAGACCAGCCACTAGTCTTACAAGCCTCCACCAATCCGGACTTGGCCCCCGTGGTGGAGTATGGCCTATACCTTCCTCAGGGGAAGACACCCGTGCCTCTCCTCGGTGAGGACATAATGGGTTGATGATGATGATATATATTTTTTAAATCTGGTGGACCACCCTTATCACTTAGGGTCATGAAAAATAGATAATAACCCATTCTCAAATCTACCGAACATACATATTACAAAATTTTATCAAGATCGTTTCGGAGAAGTATGCGTACAAACACTGTGGCACGGAAATTTTATTAGATAGGTAATTAGCTGACCCCGCAAACGTTGTTTTGCCAGATAGTGGTATGAAAAATAGATAACAACTTATTCTCAGACCTACCGAATATACATATAAAATTAAAAATCGGCCAAGCCGTTTCGGATGAGTACACGCACTAACACTATGGCACAAGAATTTTATAGAATTAAAAGATAATAACTTACACAACACAATCACTTGACCTGGTCCCGAACTAGGATACCCAGTACTACGGTGACTAGGCAAGGACATTCATCATCATCAACCCTTTTTGTCCCCACCGAGGGGCACGGGTCTCTTCCCTTTTTTTTTTCGACGAGGTGAAATACTTTACGCACCATGACACCGCCACCCTTGGGGGAGGGCGACGGTCGTGTACCGGACTCTCCTCTCCTAATGATAGGAGAGGCATACCGATTAAAACACCCCGGGAGCCGTCCTGTCGCTCGTGCAATGGGGCGCCGCCGGATCTCACTTGTGGTGGACCAAAAAAAAAAAAATACGAATGCTACAGCGGCGGCCCGGCGACGTCGACCCGACTCGCAAGGAGTCGGGCCCACCCTCACTGGAGAAGAGGCATGGGCCCGCCACCCCCTTCTCCCGTCACGATGTCGGACGGCAGGTCCCCCAAACTGCCGTCTGTGACCCTCCTTCAACCTCCTCTATGCCCTCTGCTGAACAGAGGGACATAGAGGAGGGCCCCCACCGTGTGTTTTTTATAGAGGTTGTCTCCTCGCGGCCCGAAGGCCCCCGGCCTCACTCAGTGAGGGGTTACGGGTGCGGGGCCCATAGTGGACCCCGCGGGACATCCAGCAGCGCAAGCCACTGGACGTCCCCCTCCCTCTGGTTTTGGCCCGCGCCGGCCGAAGCCGGTACCCCCCATATCTGGAGGGCGTTCCCCTATCCGCCACCCGGGGGACGCGTCCGACGGAAGACCAGAAACTCCACGCGTGCCCTTCGGTGGGGAGATAATGGGTTGGTGATGATTGTGTCTCCCCCAGCAAGGGGAGACATCAGTACTGGAAAATCTTGATGTCTCCCCCAGGGGGTCTACCAGGAGAGACACGGGTCTGATGCGTGATGATTCAGTATTAGAGGAATGTTTCTTTGTCTGTTCTTCTCCAAAAATCTGCGGGTACTTCCCCGTGGCTTTTTTCAGCAGAACCAGTTGGCCCTACTGCCGTCGCCCGCTGAGGAAGCCAACTCCTGGGAGCCTCCTCTTCCTGTGAGGGAGCAGCGCCGCCCGGGCATCCTGCGGCGGGTCAAGGAGAGCTCCTGTCTGGCCCTCGGGCCGCGGCGAACTAAAGCCAGGTCGAACTTCAATTAGATTCATCATCATCAACCCATCATGTCCTCACCGAGGGGCACGGGTCTCTTCCCTGAGGAAGGTATAGGCCATACTCCACCACGGGGGCCAAGTCCGGATTGGTGGAGGCTTGTAAGACTAGTGGCTGGTCTTACTGTCAGAAGTTTTCAAGCCGATCTAAGGCCTCTGACTTGGCTTAACGACTGTCATCTACGGTAGCCGGCACCAACTGCTTAACCTGCCTTTGCAAAGTAATAAGTGTTTATAATAAAATTAAAATTTAGATACTCGTACTGGGTGACGAGATCGATAATTTAGAGAGACTTAAGCTAACTAAAAGACCTTAACAACTTCGCAATTTAGCCTACATGCCAAAATATAGACTACCAAATTGTATGAATTACTTCGGAAAACGAACCTGGGAGTATATTCTACCCCAGATACTCAATGATTTATCCTCCAGAAACCCTAGATAGAATACAGAACAAGCCTGAGCAATGTAAAAAGATTCTAAGCCCAATGTGTTTGGGAATAAAATTGGATGTAACCTAACCGGGCAGATAAACCTCGTATGTTATCGCCCGCTGGTAAAATAAGTAGGTACATCTAAGTTTATATTGTGTCTATAATGAGAAAAAAATTTAAAAAATCTGCCATTGAACGACCTATTATAGAATTGACGACTTAATAAGTCAGGCAGTAAACCGATTCCATACCATTCCATCCGATCCGATTCGAGCTAGTCATTGGTACTTCATAGTTATATAGGGATAAATATCCCTATATACCATATAGGGATAATTTTTTTATAGTGTAAAAAATAAGTAAGAGACCCGTGCCCCTCGGGGGAAAATACTGGCTTATGATGTCACAATATCAGAGCACTCTTTTTATGTTTCATCTATTTAAACATTGTAATAACTAGGAAATGATTAAAAGAGATACATTTTCCGAAACATTTTGTAATTTTTGTTTTAATCGAGCATATCAAATAATTTATTCTTGATATGTCAAATACCGAATTGAATGTTTTTTTTATTTTCCAGAACCAACCCCATCCCTAAAGACAGCTGTCGGGCGGAAGGCTTGCCTTCACTATCGCCAAGACACGTGACATGCGCTTGCGACGTCAGAAAAGCAAAAGTCCGCATCAGATAGTATGATAGATAAATTTAAACTGTACACTGAATAAATAGAGGATTTCCTCGACATACACAGCAGATTGAGTCTTTATGTCTAAGTGGACATATCAAAATTATGGAATTAACCCTTACACAGGCATGGGTAGTAAGAATTTTTCATTGATTTTCGACCTTATAACAAAGTGATAAGGTTCAATTTAAAGCGGTAGGTACCTGTTAAATCATTGGCTGGATAAGGGTTATTTTCTGAATATTTTAAATTTTTTTGTCGCAGCTGCTAACCCTGTTGAAATAAATTGTTATAACTTTTAAACTAAAAGGCCTATCGCAATGGAATGTTATTTGTACTGATTGTTATCTGTGCCCGTGTTTAAAATGTTAAATTGTGCCCGGATAACGGCGACAGGCTTGCCACTTGTCACGTTTGGGACCTAATAAACTCGGCAAAACGTGGGTCCAGTTCTAGAGACTGGTGCCTCTGCCTACCCCTTCGGGGATAACGGGCGTGAGTTTATTTATTTTTTATTTTTTATTTATGTTATTAATAGGTCATGTCAAGAAAGTAAAAGCATCCGAGAAAACAAACGCCATAAATTTAGAAAGAGTAGGGTAATTGATGAATATTTTCTCATGTTCTTTCTTTTTTAATTTTTTCACGATGGACTTCAACTGCGAATATTAAAACTTTCATTTCGCTCTAGCAGGTACCATCGAACTTTTTGAACCTCCTAAGTCCCTGTGTACTAAAAAAAGTACAAAAACCATAGTAATTTTCAAGGTCAGGACGGCGAGTCCAACTCGCACACGGCTTTTTTTTTAATTCGAGATACCTACAGTCTATTTACTGAAGCGAACGACTAAAGGTAAACAGCATCGCTCAAACTTACATGTCACTCAAAATAGCTCATGCACGCAGCTTAGCTTGCATCGTGTACCCACATAGGTTTAGGTAGGTACTGTTTAAGGAAAACAGGCAGACATCCAAACAAGACAAGACAAACAATAAAGAAAATAAAATTGCTTAGAGAAGTTGCACTCGCATCAACAACGTCAATCGTGAGTGAATCTGGTGTCTGGGTGGCTATCTTACTTTTTTTTGCTTTTAATTTAAAGAGGTTCGTAGTCAGCTCTCCATACTTCTTCTTACACTTCACGTAGCGCATTAGCATAAAATAATCGATCATAATCGGCCTCTAAACAAAAGTCCTACATCTTTGCTAGTTGCGAACATATTTGACAGCAGTAGGATCGCTTTTGTTTGAGGACCACTGAATTTTTAGGTATTTTTTGGGGCATAGATCTCTTAAGCAAATGGTATTTAACATAACATAACATAACATTTAACATAACATTTACATACATGCACATACATTTTCATGATAAAATAAAATTTTTTGTTTAATAAACTGCGAGTGAGGGATAAATCAAGTAATAATAGTGTTATTGTGTTTATTGCTTATTGGCATTTATTAGCCATATCGTTTTGTATAACTTTGATAAATATTATGCAGTGTTATAAATGTGGCATATTGAAAAACCAAATTTTTGACATGTTGACTCGTTCGCTTCAGTAAATAGGGTGTAATGCAAATTGTATAGTTATTAATTGTAGTTAGTAAACCGTTCTTTGGAGAAGGCAAGTGTTATGCAGTTGGTTTAATTCAAAAGCCTTGTATTAAAAAAAACTACTATAATATCTATAGAATAGACAATCTCTGTGGCGCAGCGGTTGGCGTATCTGCATACCATGCGAGAGGTTCCGGGTTTGAACCCCGCCTGGGAACGAAAAAAACCCCTGGTCTTGGATGTTTACATGTTTGTGATGTCACTGTTTCTGGTTCCCACGACACAGTGTGGGGCCAGAAGCGCTGTAAGTAAATCTGTATGTTTATCGACCCAGCTTTTAGGCTGGTCTCTGTCTGGAACTAAATATTATGCAAAGAATCCCAATAGAAGGTATTGAAATGCAAAACTCGAGACTTCTCGAGTTTCAAATACAATAGACTTTAATCTGAGAGAATCGAATTAGGAGATAGAATAATTAATGTCATTTAAATGATTCTTCCATCTCGTCTGCTAGCGATTTCTACTGGTTTTTGTTTCTAGTAATTTATTTGCATTGTTCCTAAATTAAGCCCCGTTCAGACATTTCTCAGGCGTAAAATTAAATTTTGTAAAATGACTGCCTCTTATCAAATCGCGAATCACTCGTAGCCCCGGATGCCTGAGTGATTTTAAACGATCATAAAGGTTAAGCAACATAGGGTGCGTTCAGTCCATTTTTCCGAGCGATTCCGTCCTTCGCAAGTCACGTTAAGTAGTTGGTGCCGGCTGCCATCGATAGATGGCAGTCGCTAGCCAAGTCAGAGGCCTTAGGGCGGCTTGAAAATTTCTGACAGTAAGACGATTTTAAATGTTGGCGGCAGCATCGGACTCCTGTGAGCCGTCGGACGATATTGACTGTATGTGTGCTCTACGTGTATCTAAATATGATTTGAGAAAAGATGGTCAGAGTGAAGTTTCTTTACCGCTGTCTTTTTCTCCACTACAAAACGACCCGAAGATGCTGACATAGTACATTGACAGTCAGCAAAGAAAATGTAAAAAAAATGTAGAAAGAAAAAATGGCGCAGCGGTTAGCACATCTGCCTACCATGCAAGAGGTCCCGGATTCGAACCTCGCCTGGGAATAAAAATAAAAACCTTCCTCATGTTTGTGATGACGCTGTTTCTGGTTCCCACGATACAGAGTATCCTAGTGTGGGGCCAGAAGCAATGTATATGCCTATAAATAAATGAGTCATCTAATATCCAAGGCGGCAATATCCATTTCGTTCGGTTATTTATGAAACTGCTTTAAAAATGCCATATCTGTTTAATAAAGCAATGGGAAATGATCATTCTCATTATATATTAAGTAGGTACATTATATATTAAAAAAATATCCAAGTTAAGGGATGAATAAATTTCATAATACGCGTTTTGTCACTTTGCATAAAATCCAACGAAATGGATATTGCCGCCTTTGATATTAGATGATTCAAATGTTTGTTTATGTAAATGTTTACTATTAAGAGCAATCGCTCCAGTACACACAAACATTGAAGCAATTTTAATATCAGTTGTTAGACATGTAAACAACTGAGTCTCGTCGAGTTATTTTTCAATAAATCTCTGCTCTCCATATTATTACATTTTGTATCGTTCCGTGAGCTATTTCTCGTATGAAATTCCGTGACAAAGTGGAGACACGTCGTATTATATTCCATTGTATTTGTAAACATTGTCTTCTTCTCTCGAATTAAATTGGAAATGTGTAAAAAGAACGAAACCGATAAAAGAAGGCTTTGTCGAAGGTGCGTTCAAACAGACCAGCGTAAGCGGTCATGAAGTGGTGGCCGACAAATATCACTTTAAATAAATAAAAACATACATATTTTTCATCGATTTAAGATACATGCCGGCTGCCGTCGATATATGGCAGCAGTACATTTTGTTCATAAGCAAAAAATATGTCTTTGTAATATTTGTCAATGATTAAAAAAAAAATTTGTGTGTGTAGGTATGTGACATAGAATAGTAAGATACAAAGCGCAGCGGTGACAGCTCCCCCCCCCCCCCCCCCCCAAGGAGAACATCTCAGGGGATACCTTTGACTACGGAGTGACCTTGAAAGTAACCATGATTTTCTATTGTTATTTCCAAGGTCAGGACAGGGAGGATATACAACAAAATGTAGTAACAGGGTACGCACTAACCACAGATTATTTGTAATTTATCTAAGAGGGTTTTAGACGAGTCGTGTTTTCTAAATATATACCGTACGTATTTACTCCGGATCAACTTACAGCGTTAGTGACCGCGCGAGCTTCGTCTCTACTCACCATGATTAAGCTTTGCGAATCGGAGCGAAACCTGGTCGGGCTCGTCCGATAAAACAACACCCGTAAGTTGATCCGGACTAAATGTTTACAATGTGTTGTGCTTACGAAAGTCTTATAGTCTGTAAAATACACAGACCTACTAAATATATGGACCCGTTGTACCTACAGAAAAAGGGTGCCAAAAAGTTGTCGCAATAAATGGCCGCCTTCTAGTGCCGCGCCGGAGCTATCGAAAATATCGATATCGATATTAGCGCCTGCATCATCCGCAGTGCTCAAGCAGCACTGTCACGAGTAGGGAATTAATGTTTACCGATTATTAGCCACGAAATATACAATTGTGGTGTTGGTGCTATATACAAGACCGCGGCTTTGAAGTAAATTCGGGTTGTAAGAATTACTATTTTGTGGTTTTGTCAAAGGTGATAATTCGTAAAGTAGATCGTCGCAGTCGAACAAACACCGTTGAAACTCACAGATACTTCTATATTTAACAAAAGGTACGTCCATGGATTGAAAAAATAATTTAAATAAGAAAGGCGCTTTATACTTTGTAAATTAACATTTACGTTTACATACCGGCACACACATTATAAGAGAATATTCTTTATTGTACCAGGAAAAACACATACAAATCATTTGCATTTAATTATTCTGAATATTTATTTTTATCATTGGAAAGTAAAGATTTCGATTACGACTTATTAATTATATGCAGGTACTCCACACAAAACACTACAAAATCACTTCAAGAGTCAAAGTCAAATAAAAAAACGGTGCCAGAACAGATTTTATTTCCTTTCTTTTAATCTTCATTATATCATGTAAAAGTGCAAACTTCCTATTTCTTTTGCACACTTTATCATTGAAACGTTTCATTTTGTTGCGCTGCTTCTTGCACGTTGAGTTAGTCGCTTATTTTTTTCTTCATTACGACGCATCTGGAATGAGAGAAATTAATGTGAATATTGATCTAAATCAAATAAAGATAGCGCTGACAATAAAACAAAAATAAGTCTTTATAAAATACGTTAAAAATACCTCTTCACTGGGGTTGTCAGGGTTCAAATCGATTGACTGTGATAGGGCACGGCAGAGCTAAGTGATTCCTGCAAATTCCCTTGTGGAATTAAAATTGCCCCTGCAATTGTCACTGCAGAGCTGAGTGGATATTGTACATTGTCTCGATCAAATAAAACGGCCCTTTTTTTTACTGTAGTCCTCTGCGAAAAATTGGTACAATGTCGTTATTATTTCCGTTTTAAAATTTAAGTTTTAGGCAATAAGTTCATATTTATGTTTTTATTTACATTATGTTTTTATGCTCTCACTGTGTGAAGCAGATCACGTAACGAAATTCACCACAAGAAAATGGAGGGAACAGCATTATCACGCAATCTCACCACATCAAGTGTTCTGTTGAAGCTGTCCGCGTTAAAGTGCAGCGAGCAGACATATTATTGCTTGTGTCGTGAATTTATGGATCTTAAGGCTTCACTACTGGGAAATCTTAAAAATGGTAATAATAAGGTTATTTAGTAACTGAATTATTTTAGCTCTACTGTTATAACTATTATCGACGTTTTATGTACCATCCAATGACTTTGTCCCCGCACTACGGTTTGATAACAAATCATAACAAATGAAATATTGCTTTACCTACGAAAATATCAGGTTAATGAGCAGTAAGAAACTAAAATTTTTATTAGAGGTTTAAGCTGAGACTTGAGGGCCCTAAAACGACCAGATTGTACGACATTTCTGTAAAAACCAGGTACTAACCTATGTAGAGTCAACTCCGGTCGATTTTTGTTCTTTCGCGAATTACACTGCACAATAGAACATACAGGCATATTATTTATTAATGCCGCAACAATCCCACATCATAAATAACTGCCAATTAGTAGTATTGACTTCACAAATTGCAAATAACTCTCGACAACATTGTAACGTAACATACTATAATGTAACATACCAGGAAACTCACAGATTACTAGAGAAAACTTGTCGCAAAACATGGCGATTATGGCACCCGGCAATGGTATGCATATAGACGAATAGGGCCTCTCCATAGGTTTCCTTCCTCATTGGTAAAATATAGCTTGAGCTCCGCGACAGCTGTCATGGACGTTTGCGTCCATGAAGTTTTCAATTTTTTCCCAGAATATTTGCACTGTGAAAACTCCGTATAGGTCAGTTAACTAAAGCTGGCACGTTCACAGTACTCACACTTATGCAATTTCACTATACAGTATGTTTTTAAAATAAATGATTTTGATTCAAAATGCGACTTTAGTTTAAGTGTAGACTAGAGTTAGGTTTTAGTAAGATGGGTGCGTTGTAGATAAATAAATACAAGTATAATGTGTTACTTATTATAATATAATTTTGGCAAATTCGAGCGAAAAGTATTAAAAACAAGGTGGAATCAATGGTCACAAAATAGTTTTAATTCTCAATAAATTTTCACGTGAACAAAAATAATTTCACCTAGGAAAATCTTTACCAAAACAGAAAATAATTATCCCACAAATCCTCAACAATTTAGCAAACAATTAGCAAGAACAAATCAGAAACAAAGTAACGCAAAATAATAATATCGGATGGATCTTAATACACCAACGGCGGTTCGGAGCGGAATAAGGGGCCGTGCGCCAGCGCGCGCTTCCTTTTAAACCGTCCAACCACGTGCAGGTCTAATCTCCATTTACGAAAATGAATTTTCTCCTATAATATTACGATTATTACATTATTGCTTTTAATCAGAATCGTCAATTAAATGTTCTACCCCATTCAAACTTTCATCGCTCGAAGAACTTGATGTTTCGCCGTCGGAATTTCTTAGAGTTATAAATAAATGAGTCAGTGAAAATATCCACTTTTGGTTCCAGTTGAATGTATATTTCCTCATGTTCTCGCGTCTTTCTCCAAACGTCACTAAACATATCAAGAGTAATAGAATCTGCTTCTTTTCTAAATAATTCCTCCACAGTTTTCAAGTTAAACTTAACATTTTGTGATGCAACTTTCCCTTTAATTATACCCCACAGTAACTCTATTGGGTTGAGTTCGGGATGGTAGGGTGGTAGGCGCAATACACTGTGTCCGTGATCTTCGAGGATTTTATCAAGTACAAATTGAATGTGGTTTGGCTTATTTTTTTTTTAATAATATCATATAGCATAGGTTTGGTGTTTTTTTCTGGATATGATATATTATATTTGTCCAACCAAGCTAACATGTCACTTTTTCTGGAATTCGTTGTGGGCACTGGATCCGATACGACGTTGTGGTACGATGCATTATGGACTACTAAAACTGACTGAGGCGGTAAATTTGGAAGAAGTTTTTCTGTTATCCATTTATGATAATTACCAGCATTCATATTACTGTGATAATCTCCCGTTTGCTTTTTTGCTGGATATATCAGCAAAGCTTCAGGAATGAATCCTTGTTCCGAGCAGGCATGAACTATCACTAGCATATCGCCCTTGGAAATAGGTACTTTACAACCTTCGCTCGTTTTGTCGGACCATGATCGTAGCAATGTATGCGAGCTGTGTATGTAAGATTCATCCGTATATATTATAGGTCGGCCTTGTGATCTATATTCTTGCAAATTCGAAAGATACAATGTTCTTTTGAGTCTGATGTGACTTTTTTCAATGAGTAGTTTTTTTATTATTTTGTGTCTTTCTACATCTGAAACCTAGCCTCCGAACGATCTTCCTTAGTGAAGAAATGCCACCCTTAAAGTTGATACGTTCTTTCATCAGTTCGAGTAACTTTTTCAATGTCGGAAATGTATGTCGAACCAGGTGGAAGTTGTAGATAGTTCTCCTTATGACCTCTTGGTCAAAACTATCTACTGTAGATTTTTTTGATAACCTTGGTCGCTTTTTACCCGGTGATGTGAAAGTAACTTGACGCGCCAATATTTTGGATGCTGGTGGCTCTCCTTCTCTTGATGTAGATGGTTGTGATGTTGCATCAGCTTTAACAGCCGCTGTTACTTGATCGCGTACTTCACAAACAACTCGTTGAACACTTCTTTGGGAAACACCAGTTGCCTCTGATGTCAAACCGTACAAATCTTTCATTAAAGGATATCCACAATCACTTTTTTTAGTACGATGCAAGAAATAGTTAAAAACATTGTATACTATTTCACGAGATTGTCCTTTTTAAAGTTTTCCCAGAACCAATTCTTTCCGAAGACATTTTTGTACCTATATGAAATAGCCAAAAAATAGCTAATGCATTGTTTTGTTCATTGGCAGCTCTACTGCGTAAAAAGTTTTATTCTTTTGTACGCCAGATGGCCATTGATCGAATTGTCAAATTCAGTCGCGGTGTGATACTCCTTGATTCGTTGAGGTAAGTGCATAAGTTATTATTTTTTACCTATAATACGTTTTATTTCAAAGAAAAATTATGTGAATTTAGATAATTAAACGTTCTTAATATTAGTGGTTTGTTTGATCTTTTTATTTGTGTTTTGCACGGGAACGAAATCGGGATTGAACGCAGTTGTAAATATAATTGGAGTCGCCGAAAACAAAGAAGATGAAACAATAATGTGAAATCAAATCACCAGTGCCAACCCAGGCAAATATTAAGATGGTTCCAATATTATGCGATGTAAGTTTTCGCAGTGTACATGGCGTTAATGGCTTGACATGCGAGATACCTATGTGCCAAGAAATCATAAAATCCACATACCTTTAGATGAATAAGACGAATTTATGTGTCACAATTGTTATCGGGTCAATACATCTGGTTCTTCAACTGAAGAATGCTTTAGTATGTTCTAAGAACAGGTCAGGAAGAGTGACTTCTAGGTATTAAATTAATTTTAAAAGTTACCGTTACCACTATTCTTGTGTTACAAAAAGGCACTCTCTTTGCCTCTTCTTCTAGTTGTGTTTTGATTGCGTCTAACCAAAAACTGTTAATAGTTAAGGAATAGGATTTGAAACGAATACCTGTGTATACGTAATCAAAATCGCAATAATATAAGCAAGATAACCTTACATAGAAGTATTTTGTTTTTGATTCATACTAGAACTATGTAAGTATCATGTTCTCACGTTGTAATGTCGTTTTGTAATTTTTTTATAAGACGTTTGGTTTTTATTTTAAATACATTTTGTAACTTTTTAGACATTTTCCTTTAATTATTAGCTTAAATCTACCTTGTTAACATTATTTAAATAAGAATAGAATAGAATAGAATATTCTTTATTGTATGTACACCAGGAATTACACATGAGATTTGATAATAACATAGTACAGTATAATACGGTATTTGACACTATCAACAATACATTATTTGAGATGCTCGATTAAAACAAAAATTACAAAATGATTCGGAAAACGTATTTCTTTTAATCATTTACTAGGTTATTACAATTTTTAAATAGATGAAACATAAAAAGAGTGCTTTGAAATGTGACGTCACAAGCAAGTATTTTCATACAAAATTCCGTTTTAAAAGTAACTCATTTGACATCCTGTCAAATACCCAATTGGCGGCCTTATTACTAAAAGTAATTTCTTCCAGACAACCATAAGATGGTGAGTAATAGGTTATTAAGTATAAATAATGCGTTTCTATATTTTTTAAATATGAGTTAACATGGCCGAACTAACCTTCTTTTAAAGTTAGTAACCAGATTTGAAATATTTCAACAACCATAGGACATAATTATGTAGCAAAGGGTCACGGACGCTCAGTGGTCAGTTACTGGATGAATTACCCTACCTTTTTTTATTATTGCTTGCCACCGATAAAAACTTTATTACTGTTCGCAACATCATTAGGTTTCTATTGTGGCTACGCGAATGTTCTCCTATTCTTCTTCTTCTTCTTCAACGTTTTTCCATGATTTTAGCACCAGTAGCAGTTGTCCGAAGTCCAATCATAATCAAATGCAAGAGCCAAAAGAAAAGAGGAAAGACCACAGAATAAACTGGCAATTCCCATTAGAAAAGCAAAAACACTCGCCATCTACTGACTAATTTGGAACTACTTTTCTTAGCTGTCAGAAAAATCGCTCATTGAAACGCACATACGGTTGAATACCAAAAAGATCACGCTGTATTTTTAAACAGTAGCAAAAGTAAAACTATAACTGTCCCCTTCACACTCATAAGCTAGACCGCGCGCATGTGAGACGGGCAGACTTTTCATGATGCGCATGTGGTACGACGTCACGCCGCGGCTTATTCACAGACACTACACAAGCGCAACGTGTAAATGTGTTGAACGTGCCAGCTTTACTTAACTGACCTATACTTACCGCCATCGAATAGTGTGCAGTAAGTACGGAGTTTTCACAGTGCAAAATATTCTGTGAAAAATTCAAAACTTCATGGACGCAAATGTCCATGACAGCTGTCGCGGAGCTCAAGCTATATTTTACAGACTATAGTTCAAAAATATACCGTAAGATTAAGAGTGTCCGTCACATCGTTTCTACCAAGCCTTGCTACGCCGCAGTCTATTCTACTGAGACACAATAGCGCTTTGTCTACCGATCCGCCAGTGACTGCCCGGTAATTACCTGGGAACCTCCACCTGCACCCTTGGCCGTGGCGCCGCAGGCGTGCCCAGGGGCGTTATACAGGGCGTAATCGTTTCGGTACAGAAAATTGGGTATTTGACAGGATGTCAAATGAGCTACTTTTTAAGCTAAGCGTCCACCGCATCGGAATCGGAGTGTACAGACCGTACGGGCCGTCGGCATTTACAAAATGCCGAAAGGGTGCGTCCACTGGATCACTAATGGTTGACCAAAAAATTATTGACAAATGGTCATTCGACAAACAACGTTTAACCAAATGTTCATTTGGCAAACGAGACATTTGACAAAAGTATCATCTTACAAAAACTCACTTAGCAAATGATCCATTAGCAAACACTACATTTGTTAAATGTTTTGAATATTAAAATGTCAATTGACCTTTTTTAATTTCACCAAATAATATGTTTCGCAAATGAAGCATTTGTCCAAATGTCATTTAACAAAATGTTGAACGCATCAAAGTCGAGTCTGTTTTCGATCTTACATAGAGAACCTAACGCTCCGACGCGCTCCGCTTCGCTACGCGCGTCGTCGCACCTATATTTCTGTTGTCACGTATTCTTTACATCGCCGTTCGTAAGATTGATTAATAAACGAAACATTTGTCAAATAATACATTTTATCAAACGTTTTTAGACCAATAGTAGTTTTGTCTGATAACTCAGTTGTTAAATGTTCATTAAGTAAAATAATTATTTGTAAAATGTAAATTTAAGTGTTGATCATTTGGATAAGTGAGTCATTTGTAAAATGATTTGTAGTAAAATGATCAATTGGCGAAAGCATTTTTTGTCAAACATTGTTTGTCAAGTGTAATTTTGCCAAATGACTTTTGGTCTAACAGCAGGACCCCGCGTCTACTACATTCGGATTTGCCGTCGGCAGTATCGGTATTTTCAAGCGTCGCAAACACGTCAGAACTCGAAGCGATCGGTATTCGAATGGCGCGTCGGCTGCGGATGACGTCATCGGAAGGAATATCGCACTCCGAAGCAGAAATGCCGATTCAGTGCACGCAGTACGATAGAAATCAATACAAAGCAACAAATCCGTCCGCTCCGTACGGAGCGGTGCCGATGCAGTGGACGCTTAGCTTAAAACGGAATTTTGTATGAAAATACCTGCTTGCTTGTGACGTCACATTTCAGAGCACTCTTTTTATGTTTCATCTATTTAAAAATTGTAATAACTAGAAAATAATTAAAAGAAATACATTTTCCAAATCATTGTGTAATTTTTGTTTTAATCGAGCAACTCAAATAATTTATTGTGTATAGTGTCAAATACCGTATTGCATTCCTAAAATGTTGAGATAGTCAAAAGTTGAATTTGCCGCATGTTACATCTAAATATAATATGTTGAATTTGCAGAAAGTTGAATTCCTTAAATGTTGGGTTTGTCAAAATTAAAGTTGAACTTGCAGGATGTTGAAATTGCGGAAAGTTTTGTTTCTACAATTAAAATTGGAAGAATTGAAAAAAAAATACTAATCTGAAAATAATTAGGTCAAGGTGAATTATGTAAATTAATAATTAAATATATGAATTAATTAAATCCTTAATCTTATTGATGAAATGTGGAAACAACTTATATAAAATTATTACAATGAACATTTTCCCCAAATAAAATAATAAATTTTGGGTAATTGTACATTTGAGGGTTTCAACTTTATGAGAGTTCAACATATTGCAAAACTAAAAAATTCAATATTTTAGGAAATCACGTATTTCGAGATTTCAACTAATTGAGAATTCAACATTTTGCGAAATAAAAAAAATCCAACATTTTGGGAAGTTATACATTTTGGGATATTAACTTTATGACTATTCAACTTTCTGACCCAAAAGGAGCGTAATTTGGGCGTGTGATCAAATCAAATCAATAATGTTTTTGACGACCTTTGTGGCGCAGCGGTTAGCTAGCTGCCGTGCTTACCATGCGAGAGGTCCCGGGTTCAAAGCCCTGCTGGGGACAAAAAAAGAAACCCTAGGTCTTGGATGTTTACATGTTTGTGACGGCGCTGTTCTGGCCCCACACTAGGATACCATCTGTCTAGTTCCCTCGACACAGGGTATCCTAGTGTGGTGCCAGAAGCAATGTTTATGGTTGTATGTACCTAAATGTTTAACTTTATGTTTTTGACCTACAGCTTTAGTAAGCACTATTACCTTTATTCCGGATACAGTTATCCGATTTTTTGTTGAAAGAGTCCTACAAGATTAGCTATTTATATTTTTTAAGTGAACATACAATTAATATTCTGAAAATATTTCAAGCGACCTATTGCCGTTATTAATACCTAGCAAAAAATGGTGTCGGCGATTAGATTCTAATTCTTTATTTTGCAATACGTATTTATTATTATTGGGACTCTTCTTTATCGAAATTATTAATTTTACTAATTTTTGATTTTCCGAGTGCCTTATTTTCCTAACTTCACATAGTGCGAATTCGTTTTTTTTACAAATTCCCCCTTAAATATTTATTTATTCTGTTTTTAGTATTTGTTGTCATAGCAACAATAGATACATCATCTGTGAAAATTTCACCTGTCTAGCTAAATAAACTGTATCGGGAATAAAGTTATCAATAAATAAACCTATAGCTAAATTAAAATAAAATATGCTATGGGGACTCCTATACAAGAAACGTGATTGCTTTGCTTTTTTTTCTTAACCTTAATAACGACAAGGAGCAAATTTAAAAAAGGTTATATAATACAGGGTTTTATATTGTACTAGCTTTTGGCCGCGATTTTTTTGTAAACTAATTAATTAAATGCTCAAAATGTGATCCCTCTTGTCTTTCTCTCCACATTTTGAGCATTTAATTAATTAATTTACAAAAAAATACCCACTTAATTGACTACGTCAGTATATGTTTTTAATTTGATTGAAATGATTAATTTCACGCTGTTCCTTTCTTTTAAAATAACATGTTACCTAAGAAGAGTTATTATTTTTAAAGGCCATTCTTTCGATTGGTATCATAAAAGTAGGGGTATCTTTTTTTACATTTAAGTCGGTTCGATTCCCAGACGAGGCAAGTAATTTTTAGAAAATATTGGAATGCAGAATTACTAACTTTTAAAAATAACATAAAGTCCTGTATATAGACCCTCTGTGCAAAATTTCAGCTTGCTAAGTCCAGTCCAAAGCCTATGGCTGGGCGTTGATGAGGTCAGTCAGTCATGACTTCGAATTTTATTAATATTGATAGTTCCCTTTTCTCATCTCTTATCTTTTCATTTATCTCTTATAAACAACTGTAACATCCTGTATCGCTTTACCTATGGCTTATCCACAGATAATTTAACACCAACGATAGAAAAATATTGCGCGCTATTATCGATCCTACCGCCAGGGCATAAGAGTCAGAATGTGAAAGAGAAAATCACGGTGGAAAATTGTCCCTTTGTGTCCTTTTTGATTGCTTCAATGAGGTAGAAAATTGTAAAGACGAAACGTGAAATCATGAAGGCGGTAGTTTAACTGTGATCTTTATTTTAACCATTCAAGAGGTCCCGGGTTCGAATCCCGGCTGGGGACAAAAAAAAACTCCAGGTCACAGATATGTATTACCACTGTATTCATGTATTACATATCGCAGACATGTATACGTCCAAGAACTCGGAATTTTATTTATTTTTGTCCCCAGCCGGGGTTCGAACCCGGGACCTAAATAGTTCTTCGGAATAAATAGTTAGATGTACAACTACTCGTGTTTATTAGGTTGTGTCTAATATGTACCTAATGTACCACATAAATTAGTCGGCGTCAGGAGAAAATGTCAGAAACGACCGGATTTAGGTTGACAAGATTCTCAATTTATGACCCTTGGCTAAAATACTAGGCATTGTCTAAAAACAAACGAGTTGAATTTGCTCTACCGTTATGTATCAAAGACTTTGTTTGCTAAGTTATTTGAGAAGTTATAGTAGTACAGTCTACATCACGTCATGGTATACACCGATGAACTCTACACCGTTGCATTACGGGCGACTTTGCAACTAAAATGTGAAAGAAGACGTGCTGTCGAGTGTACCCCTCATTATCAACCCATTATGTCCCCACCGAGGGGCACGGGTCTCTTCCCTGAGGAAGGTATAGGCCGTTCTCGGCCACGAGGGCCAAGTCCGGATTGGTGGAGGATTGTAACTGTACTGGTTGGTCTTACTGTCAGAAGTTTTGTCAAACGAACACAAACGACTGCATCTATCGACGGTAGCCGACACCAACTGCGTAACGTGCCTTGCGAAGCACGGAACCGCACGGAAAAATGCCACTAGCGTTAGTATAGACGGTCACCCATCCACGCACTGAACGCGGCCTATGTTGCTTAACATTCGTGATCGGTAACCTTTAAGATCACTCGGGCAGCGGGGCTATTTGTCTAGTGCTTACGAAAGTTAAAGTTCATAAAAAGTCCATACTCTCTCTCAGTGATAAGGCCTGTGCCCGTGGGACGTGCATGCATAGACTGCTTACAACCCGTAGCCGAATGGTCACCCTCCTCCTTTAGGTAAACAAAACCCGGGGGCACCCTACAGCGACTTGTTTGAACATTTGTTTGCACGGGCCACTCTACCGCCTAAGTAAATCTAAGTTTAATTTACTTTAACGCTACTAAGTAGAGTCTGACAAGCGAGTCGTGGGACGCGATTTATTTCGAATTCTTCAAATGGTCACACTGCTGACTGTCAAACTTAGGTATATCAGCTGCAAGTAGTACAGCCCAGTTTGATAGTCGTCCTAGATTTAAACAAGAAAAAAACTTTTGTTTCTATTCAAAATAATTTTACCTATGTTTTATTATGTACATACGAGTAATAATGTTTTAAAACAAACATGAATTATTTCTTGTTGTAAGGTCTGTCGGATGACGAAAATTTTAAACGTCAGATCGAAGACTTAGACCCGGTTTCATCAAACTCTGTTTGTTAGTGGTAAACGCGGCATTTATAAATCAGCCGTCAAAACTAACAAAGATGTTAAAGCAATGTTAAAATGTCCATGTCCTATGAGCTAAATTTAACAGACCATTAGTAAATCAAGCATTACGTGAATGAAACGCAAACCAGTCATTCAAATTCCTGTCAAACGTTAAACATTTGCGTCTGTGGTTCAACGCTTTTGAGGTTGTGAAAAGATTTTTCTGGTTTGTTTTGTTGTGATTTTATTAAATTCGTGCGTTTTCTAAATTAAATTACAAGGGATGTCTAAGAAAACACGATAACCCAATTTTTCTGCTAACGAAAAGGATATCCTCACCCATTTAGTGTCAAAGAACAAAGATGTAGAGGAAAATAAAAAAAAACAGACGCCGTTACGTACGACTTCTATGAAACACAAAGGATGGCTGCAGAAGTCCAGGGTCTAGATTCTGTTAATGCATTGTAGTACAATGACAACTGGATGAACGTGGCGATTTAGTTTCATTGCCGCTTCAAGTCTACGCGCAAACTCAAATCAAGCAATGTAGGCGTCAATCGTATGGAAAAAGACGTCGCGTGACCTGACCGTGGATCTGTCATCGAACTATAATGCACCAACAGAATTAAGGCCCAGGTCAGCGTATTCGTCAAAGTAGTCACGCTGTGTTTTGAAAATCTTATTAGGACGGCGTATAACGTCCAAATTATCCAAATTTTCTAAAAAATCTTCATTTTCAAAAATAATATTGTAGGCAGCGTCCATTTTGACAGTTTTGACGGAACTAAATCGACTGTTAATGTTTTAACGGACCTCCAATGCCAGGATTAGATTTGATGCTTTGTTAAAGAAGTTAACGGTCCATTAGAGCGTGGTGGGACACTCGACAGCATTTAACAGTCCGTCAGAAGATTTAACAGACTGTTAGACCATTAACAGAGCTTGGAGAAACTGGGCCTTAGTCAAAGAACTCGAAGATGTTGAGAAAAAAGATATGATTACGTCTTAATCCAGTTATTAGGTGATAATAATCTGCCAACTAACACAATAATAATTATTCATTGGAGACTCCAAACTAATTAAACAAATAATAAGTTAAGCAAAAGTATCAAGATGGTTTATTCAGACTATATGCAGGGTTAACAACTAAAAGATTTTTGAATTTCCCGTCAGAGGCTTGTGCCACGACTCACTTGACGCACTCTAGTTACTTCCGAGGATTGAGACAGGACTAGGCAAGGGAAATGTTACGCGGTTTTTTTTTTGTAATAATACGAGTACAAAATAATTAAGTAATAGTTACGCACCCGTTAGCTCGCTTAAGTAATTTAATTATGTAGGTAGGTACAATAAGTCATCATCATCAACCCATTATGTCCCCACCGAGGGGCACGGGTCTCTTCCCTAAGGAGGGTATAGACCATACTCCACCACGGCGGCCAAGTCCGGATTGGTGGAGGCTTGTAAGACTAGTGGCTGGACTTACTGTTAGAAGTTTTCAAGTTGCCTTGAGGGCTTTTCGATATGTGTTTTTCATAATTTATTTTGAAAATATTGTCTTTTTAAGAAACTATATTCGGTATTTTTCAGTTTTATTCATTATGTCTATGTTTTGGTGTTTGTGACTTCATCAGAGGTTGATTAAGGAGAAACAAAAAAAAACTAATTTCATTTTGTAATGTCAGCTTTTTTTTTGACGTAAGCCAAAGGACTAATACACTAATACGTACTGTATTTGCTTACTTCATAGAAAAGTCATTTAAGGTCAAGGCTTTATTGAATATCTTAAAAAATGGAGACTTATTTACAAATCTCATTAGAAATAATTGAGAAAGCATAATTCTCGAAATGGTTTTGGGATTTCCGTTCCTGTTCAAAAATGTGCCATTTTGTAGCGATCACAGAGTCGACATTTGCTCACTATGCCTGCACCATAGTAGAACAAAGCTTGTCTTAGTTGCCCAACCAGATAAACACTCTTTTTCCTCATTTTGTGTTAGGATTTTGCAGTGACCGGCGGCGTGGCCTTGAACAATGACTTGATGGGATTTAGAGTACCGCAGTAACATACGAAACCCCCACTAGTTGACACACACAGCTTGGCCTAGTCACTTGATTATAAAGTTATCATGCATACATACTAAAGTTATTATGCATGCATGCATAAGCTCACGCCTGTAGCCTAGAGGAAATTTCAAAATTTAAGAGATTTTCTATGAGGTGCGTCTAAGAATTTACTTTGTAAGGATGCAAAAATTTTTTTTGGAAAAAATGGAGTTAGGCGGTTTGTGACTTTAGACGACGGTAAGCTGACGCCTGTATCCCAGAGGGGTAGCAAAGGCCAGGGACTGCCCCCGCCACGATCCTGACACATCACTTTCGCTTCATCGACACTCATTAGACAAAATTAGTCCGTGTGAATCTCGAATAAGGGAGTGTTAGTTCTTTTGTGGGTTTTTAAGGACCCGCCGCGTCTTAACAGTGTGATGTATTCCCTGTATAAGTTGGTACTCCCCAATTTATAAGTCCTACTTCGCTGTGTCAATTTTCCTTATACGTTCACGGTATGTAGACCGCCTGGTTTGTACATGTTTCTACAATCAACTATTTAGAAGGGACAGCGGTGGACTTAGGACAGTAATTTGCATTTTAAGGCTTAATATTTCGTAAACGAAATCCTAAATCGAAAAATTGTCTCTCTACGCCTGCAATAATTTTAAAGGAACAATTCATCAATACTCAGTACAATATTGAGTAGGCGAAAAAAATCATCCCTAAAGAGGAACGACTAATTCCAGTAGAGAAACAATGATTTTACTGTAACATATGAACATTTTTGAAATCTTTGAACGTCAATTACTCAAAACAGAATATTTTGAAATGAATCATTAACGACGACGATATACCAACTAACCTAGGAGTACGGAAGCCTTAGAAGTACTAATACCAACTAAACATGCTTGAAATATTTTAATAGGCTATAAGACAGTGTGAAAGACAAATATTAATTACTAGCGACCCGCCCCGGCTTTGCACGGGTGGAAAAAACATTTCCGTGTATTAGTTCCGTGGAAAATTCCCGGGTTAGTTACTTTTTTACATCTTGGGTTACATTATTCGTGATTTCGTATGGAACCCTAAACTTTTTGAAAAACCAATATAACCTATGTTACTCACGACAAATGTAGCTTTCTAAGGGTGAAAGAATTTTTAAAATCGGCCCAGTAGTTTCTGAGCCTTTTCATTACAAACATACACACAAAAATACAAATATTTCCTCTTTATAATATTAGTGTAGATGTACAGAGATGTCCGGTGTTAAACAGTAGATTAATATTAAATGTATTCAGAGGACGATTGTGTCTGGTGTTCAACTCATCCATGAATTCTATTTTGTAAGTTTGAAAGATTGTTGATTCCATATAGCGTCTTCCTCACATAATCTTTGTTTGGGAAACTGACAATTTCACGTTCATTCAGTAAACATTTTGTTTTATCATGAACCAGCTGTCCCGGCAAACTTCGTACCACCAAAATTTTCGTAATTTTTCCATGTTTTCTCACCGTTTGAACCTTCCCTGAAATTCTGCGAAACCAAAAGTTAGCCAAATCGGTCGAGCCGTTCTTGAGTTTTAGCGAGACTAACGAACAGCAATTTATTTTTATTTATAAGAAGAAGAAGAAGAGAAGATAAATTAAACATATTGTATTTTGCCGAGTATGATCGTAGTACTCCATCCATAAGCTCACGCCTGTATCCCAGAGGGGTAGGCAGAGACCAGGGACTGCCACCTGCCACGATCCTGACAAATCACTTTCGCTTCATCGATATTCACTAGTCGTTGCATGCACGCACGTCGGTTTCGGGTACTTTTTATCTCGCCATTTGGTAATACATCCCCTATTTGGTAAAAGTATGTCCGCTTGGGGCGTACCTTACCGGCCCTTCGTTGTACTCGGAAAGATTTAATAACAGTTCAATGACAATCGACGGACAAGCCAAATCAGAGGCCTTAGGGGCGGCTTGAAAACTTCTGACAGTAAGAGCAGCCACTAGTCTTACAAGCCTCCACCAATCCGGACTTGGCCCCCGTGGTGGAGTATGGCCTATACCTTCCTCAGGGAAGAGACCCGTGCCCCTCGGTAGGGACATAATGGGTTGCTGATGATGATGATGAAAGTTCTGTTACACGTCAAATTCACAATGTTTGTAACTCGACTACATGCATGCCTAGAGTCCGAACCCATGACCCAGGTATTTTCAACGATCGATTTAGTTGCTTCAAAGAAGCTAGGTAGTTCTTCTTAGTAGTTCATGCCTCAGTATCTTTCAGCAGCTCATTTCTTTCCAGCCTTCACATATTTCAACTCGCGTTCACGAATAGCAATGAACAAATGAGTTCTTAAACTAATCCTTATTAAGATCGCCTTTAGACATGTTATTTCTTATCAAGGAGTATTAATACTAATAATTTATTGTTTTAAAGATTCACTTACTTGATCTATACAGGGTGTCCCAAAACTTAACGTCAATCCGGAACCGGGTGAAGGCAAGTCATACTGGATATCAGAAAATTAGGTTTAGAAAAAATCCGCATCATCATCAACCCATCATGTCCCCACTGAGGGGCACGGGTCTCTTTCCTGAGGAAGGTATAGGCCATACTCCACCACGGGGGCCAAGTCCGGATTGGTGGAGGCTTGTAAGACTAGTGGCTGGTCTTACTGTCAGAAGTTTTCAAGCCGCCCTAAGGCCTCTGACTTGGCTTAACGACTGCCATCTATTGACGGCAGCCGGCACCAACTGCTTAACGTGCCTTGCGAAGCACGGAATCGCTCGGAAAAATGCCACTAGCGTTAGTCATAAAATCCTCATATTACGTTTTAATTAAGTGTGTTTATATGAGAAATTGTAATCAATTATTTAGTGAATAGCGATATAGCGATACCGAATACCCATGTCTTAAGTCTTTTAAACTATTTATTCTACATAATGGGAAGTTCTTTCAGCCAACGAAACAATGCGATACCTTCTGCTCCTGGCTGCAGTTTTCGCTGCCGCCAAGTCAACAGACGCAGCCGATTGTGACGCTTGCATTCAAAAACAATGCTATGTGATGGAGCTGGTCTATGAAGGTGATGTCGTCTACAGTAACCTAGCACTTGACCTCGTCACAAATGAGTTGTACTTCTTGTCAAAAGATGAGGATTATGATAATTATACTAAAGTCCTGTACAACCTGGACACAAATACAACAAGACGTTTAAACATACCTGATGACGTCTATGTACCTCACGCCGCATTTGATCAAGATACTAGAGACTTATATTTGTCTAATGACACGAATATTTATGTGTATAAGAATGATACTTTGCAAGATTTGGAATTAGATTCTTTTGATACAACAGAGAACGTAACATTCTATGGGCAGTTGCAATATAAAATTAATCTACATGTCGCCCTTGAACCACGCGGTCTTTGTCGGATAGACGGCGGAGAAGTATTATGTTACAAAACACTTGAAAATACAACGGTAGATGATTTTGTTATCGATAAAAACAATGATATATTTTACAAAAGCGACGCATCACTGTACAAATTTCCACATTTAAATCCGATTCATTTATTCCCAATATTTTTTGCCAAGATAGGTGTAGATGTAAATGGTGAATTGTATTACAGTCTATTTGGTACAATTTGGAAGTACAATTACGACAACGGGGATTTTTATGAAATTGGCTTAGTTAAAAACGTCGATATTTATGTATACACTTTTGATAGAAATAATAATTTAATTTTCTATAATATAGGAGCGCTAGATGGTATCTACAGATTACTGCCGAATCAAGGCACCACTTGTGTAATAGAAAACCAGCGTATCGTCGTTGAAGCTAGAAAAAATACAAAGTAAAATTAATCCGACTGAGAGCGTTTTGTCAAACATTTTACACCAGTGGTCTGATAGTGAACTGTTGGTCATGTACGCCTCTGCAAACATTAATGATGCTTCATACCAGCGAGGTAGCTCAACAGCATCGTGACTGAATTATTATGTTGCACGCACAGGGAGTCGTAGGCCCTCTGCGTAGTGTAGCGCACTAGTGTATTAAAAGATGTATTAGCAATTTTATTAGCAATAAAAACTTTTATTTTGTATTTTCGTCGCCATCAACTAGTCTAGCTAGGGATCGACTCATATCTCAACAAAAACGTAGCGATTCCCTTTCAATCCTTCAAAGGTCACCCTAGACTGCTGTGCTGGCCAGTTACTACAAAGAAAATCGCTACAGAACACGCGCAGGGCGTTGTAGGCCCTCAGCGTAAGCCTGCAGAGCGTTGTAGGCCTTCAGGAAAAACGCGCAGCGCGTTGTAGGCCCTCAGCGAAAACACGCAGGGCGTTGTAGGCCCTCAGCAAAAACGCGCAGGCCGTCGTTGGCCCTCTGCGTACACGCACAGGGCATTGTTGGCCCTCCGCTTACTCACAGTGTAAAACATCATCAATATTTGTATGATCCGTTTGTCTATACTTGGCATTTTTCTCAGACTTTAAACGACACTAAATCAAAAACCTTTAGCGTTAGAAAACTCGATACCGTTTGCAAATTTAGTACTAGTTAGCACTAAATTTGCAAACTGTTTCGAGCCCTCTACCGCTGAAGGTTTTTGATTTATTGTCGTTTAAAGTCAGAAAAAAATGCCAAGTATAGACAAATGGATCATAGAGGCGTACGAGGATGATTTTTATGCAATCATCGACAAGCGTGCCCCCTTGCCCATGCGCAGAAGCACCGTCTCGATTCTCTTAATGCATTATAGTACGATGGCAGACACACGGTCGAGTCACGTCACGTGTTTTTTCATACCATTGATTGCCGTTTAGAGTTATATTGATACACGTGTCCGCGTTGAATTGGAGTAAATGAACAAAACTTCACGCAGTCTGAATGAGTTTGCGTTGGGTGGCCACTTAAGAACAAATTTAAAAGTAAATAGTTTTTTATTTATTTGATGAAAATAAGTCCAAAGAATTCTAAGGTTTACATAGTATGTAACCTGCCAAAGAAACCCGAAAACCCGAAATACGTCCATGCGAAGACAAAATAATTTGTTCAAGTTATTTGTCGGGCATTGTATCCAGGGTAAATATGACTACTAGTAAGAACTACCCACCCATCTACCCACGCCAGGTAACTTTAGAATAAAAGAAAAGTCCCCTTTTATAACATGATACACAAATATTTTATTCAGTTCAGTTCAAAGCATGAAAGTAAATCGCCATGTTCAAGAAGTTGTCATTGTACTACAATGCACTAGCAAAATCTAGGTCGATGTCTAGTGAACAGCAACCTTAGAACCTTATCTGAAATATTTTAGAGCCCAGTTCGGTAATACTGGACTGGGACGCTGGGCGAGGCTTGTTTTTTTATGTTCTGGTTTTAGTTTTTAAGACATTATATTGTATTCTAGTTTGCAAATTTATTTTATAATTGGGTCATTTTAGCTAAGAAAATAAAAGCTAACTAATTTGTTAAAATTGGTCTTTATATGCACTTACAGTCTGTTAGCTTTTAGAATATACCTCGGCTACTATCGGATAAACCGATTATATTGCAAAAAGGTAAGGTTTATTTTGTACTCGTATTGTTTCAAAACTTAACTTGACTTAATTAACTTTTCAAAATAGTGAAGAAAACTTTTATACAGAGGAGGAAGTACTATTGCACTCGTGTGCTTTTGGCCAAAACCGAAGCCTATTCGGGAGTCCGAGGTATATTCTAAGACCTAACAGACCGTAATGAAGCCTCCGAATTATGTATTCAGTCTCGGTTTCAGATAAAAAATAATACGGATAGGTTTCATCATTGAATTTTAAGTGATATATCTCTACTTAAAATTTTGGTATGCCGAACACTAAACCACACTAAAGCATGTATTATTTTTCTCTTCTAGATATGTACTTACTAACAATATTTGCAACAGACAAAATAAAAATAATTTTGTGTTCCCGTTACCTTGGACATTATTGTGTTGTCCTTGCGTCCTAGAAGAAATAAAATTAAATAAAAAAATTAAACTTCAAAACACTACACCATTAAAACGCAGAATGAAATTTGCAGAAGTATAGTTTGGACTCGGCGTCTGTACTGGTCTGGAACTTACGACCGGCTTCAAAATATTCATCTGCAATACTTACATGTATACGTATTTTATAATTTCTGCATTTTAATGGAGTTGTATTCTGAAGTCGTTAAATAGAATTTTTTTTTTTCATTTCACGCATTTTGTGAATAGTCAGCTTAACTAGGTGATTCGGACTACTTACGATATATTTTGTTAAACATATACCTACATATAACTAAAGGATTAAAGAAGAAGAAAAAGAAGAAAAAATAGGTATATTATAAAAACACTATGTACACACGCCACAAAAACAAAAAAATCCAAAAATTATACCGAAAAATAGTACAAAACGAAGAAACCAGAAGAAAATAGGAGAAAAATAAAGGCCACGGCGTGTCTCAGCATTATGCTGAAGGACAAGCCTTCAACGCTGATTTTCAGTCAGTGCCAAAAGATACTCATTTGATTGCTCTCAATATGCCTTATTTTCTGTTGTCCATTGCTTCATCTTTAAAAAGTCTACACTAAACTACAATGGGACCAGCGGGACGCTATATCGAATCGAACAAAAAAATTAATTGTCATAATCGGTTAAGATTTGATAAAGTTCTGCAACTATTTTATCGCACAATTTCGTCAAATCATATCAATATCGCAAAAAAATTGAATATACACGTCGAATTTAGAACCTCCTCCGTTTTGGAAGTCGGTTAAAAACTGCAGGCGTACCGAAGTCTTCATTTAATTAGATAATGGTACTACATTATCTAGTATCGATCATAGCCCCGGGTGCCTGAGTAATCTTAAACGATCACAAAGGTGCATGAATGGGTGAAGGTCTATGACTAACGCTGCCCCCGATAGTTGAAAGGGCGCATATAACATTTTTTCCGAAATTGAGTTATATACATTGTTGGAATCAGCAAAAAAAGGCGCATCGGCCAGTATTTTTTATTTTTCGCTATCTCGCTTTATAGCGATTTTCTGTAGTAGAAATGGGCGCATATGCATCCAATTTTTTGACTAAATGGAAGATGAAAAGCCGAAATTAATATAAACTTAGTAGAATAACCGCATTTGCACATATACGCCTTTGAGCTTCATAGTAATATTTCATGATCGGAAGTTTAATAGGCGCTTATTCGATATCGTTTTTAATGCTTAATAGATAGGTCGCAAGTGACCATTTGCGCCTTAGACGCTAGTTGGAACGTATTATACCTACTAAGTAGAAAAGTCAACATCTGCCACATGCGCCCTTACTACTTCGTATTTTATATTTTCTTCAATGCGCATCTGCCAGATACGTCTCAATTCTCTATAGTTAAAATAAAATAAATAAAAGGCTGAAATTATTGTTTTTTTACTCATAAGTCAAGATGAAACCTACAATAGACGATCATAGGTACTTTTCAACTTAGCCAAGGGCTATTAGATTGATAATGGATATTTGTGCCTAAAGTGCCTACTTAAATGCGCCTTTTCTTTCTAGGAAAATATTTAAAATTATACACTTGGTACTAGGGTTAAAAGTAATAAAAAGCGCATACGAAATTGATAGGGCGCATGTAGCGATATGCGCCTATTCAATTAATTATGTCTCATTTCTTCATATTTTTTAAACTAAAATGAAAAGGTTTTTTTGAGATTTTGCATATAATATATTTAAAATATACCTATCGTACTATAGCAATTGAAAGATAATCATGTTAACTATTTTTCGACATCTTCAAAAATATATTTCTTCGTTTAACTAACAGACAGCAAACAATTTAAGTTTTTATTCATTAAACATTTTTTTTCTCAGTTTTAGATTCTTGTTACATGCGCCTTTTCAACTATCGGGGGCAGAACGCTAGTGGCATTTTTCCGGGCGGTTCCGTGCTTCGTTAGTAACGAAGGCACGTTAAGCAGTCGGTGCCGGCTGCTGTAGATAGATGGCAGTCGTTAAGCCAAGTCAGAGGCGCCCTTAGGGCGGCTTGAAAACTTCTGACAGTAACACTAGCCACTAGTCTTACAAGCCTCCACCAATCCGGACTTGGCCCCGTGGTGGAGTATGCCTTATACCTTCCTCGGGGAAGGGACCCGTGCCTCTCGGTGGGGACATAATGGGTTGATGATGATGAAGATGTTTATACAATGTCAGTTATTGCCAACTGTGCGTGAACTTATGTTTCCTCGCTTTCGTTTTCTCTAAGGTTTCCTTAAGCTGTTTTCTGTTAGTTCATCTCCTAAGCAGTTAAGCTAACTGGCAGTGCATCGGACAGGGCCGGATGGAGTTTAGACAGGGGCGCATTACGTGCATTTGTATTAGCTCCGGCTAACAGCCGAAGTTGCCCCGGGGTCGGTGAGTACCGATAGCAAAATCTAATATGAATGCATGATTGTTAAAACCCACCTCAGATCAAAGCAAAGTTTGGTCTGAGGTGGGTTTTAACAAACAATCATGCATTCATATATATAATTCTCATGTCTCAATGTTAGTGCGCATACCCCTCCGAAACGGCTTGGCCGATTTTGATGAAATTTCATATGTTTATTCGGTAGGTCTGAGTATAGCTTGCCCCGGGGAATAAAGTCGTAATAGTAAAATCATTTTTTGTCAGGAAAAGTAAAAGAACGTAATTCGATTTTTTCTAGACTTCTAGACACTACATAAACACGTTAAAATGTCAAAGGAAACCAATTATTTTGTTTTTATTTATAACATTTTTTATATAATTGAGTGTGAATAGGTTAAAAATCGCTGGTAGCCTGGGCTGCCTGAGGGATCTTAAACGATCACTAAGGTTAAGCAACATACGGCGCGTTCAGTCCATGGATGGGTGACCGTCTATGACTAACGCTAGTGGCATTTTTCTGAGCGATTCCGTGCTTCGGCTGCCGTCGATAGATGGCAGTCGTTAAGCCAAGTCAGAGGCCTTAGGGCGGCTTGAAAACTTCTGACAGTAAGACCAGCCACTAGTCTTACAAGCCTCCACCAATCCGGACTTGGCCCCCGTGGTGGAGTATGGCCTATACCTTCCTCAGGGAAGAGACCCGTGCCCCTCGGTGGGGACATGATGGGTTGATGATAGGTTAAAAATTACAAAATGTACTTTACATTAATTTATTTAATTAAATTCAAGATCAACAGTATTTTACGATTGTTTCACTGTTTCACCTCAAATAATTGGAACGATAGAGTAACCGCACATTGCGACTGTAATATTGAACTTAATAAATTATTACCACTCTTTTAGCGGAAATATTATAAAGGTCTCTGATCGGCAACAGCGAGTTACGTCTTACTGCGTCCTAGGGTTTTGTATCAAAACTGTCTTAATAACTCTTTTTTTTTTGTAGAAACATAGTCTAAACTAAAACTATCTTTGTGATTATTGCGTTTTATTTCCGGAAAGTAAAATTATGTAAATGAGCAGTAGGTACTGCCACTGTATACAAAATAATTTCCGTGGAATAAATACACACAGGTGCTTTTTTTTATAAAACGTGTCCCAAAATATCTGAAAAAACTTAGAAATATAGTACCTACGTCACTCAGATGGGAACAGAGAGGAAGGTATAGGCCGTAATTCACCACGGGCGCCAAGTCCGGATTGGTGGAGGCTTGTAAGACTAGTGGCTGATCTTACCGTCAGAAGCCGCCCTAAGGCCTCTGACTTGGTTTAACGACTGCCGTCTATCGACCCCAGCCGGCACCAACTGCTTAACGTGCCTTGCAAAGCACGGAACCGCTCGGAAAAATGCCACTCATATCAATGAGGCAGTAAACAAACTAATTATGAGTCTTTAACATAATTCAATTCCATGATCAAACTTTTACAACAATTCAACGAGTATTTAACATTGTCAACATTCTTAAAAATTCAATTGTTATGTTCACTACATACCCACGATTTTATGAATAAATTTTATCATAAAAAAAAACATCATTGTGTAAGGGCCGGTTTTTCAATAGTCAGATAAAACTTAACTGGAGAATAAAACTGATGTTGTCACTGTCTTGTCGTATGATTTAGACAGTGACAGCATTCAATTTATTCTCCAGTTAAGTTTTATCTGACTATTGAAAAATTGGCCCTAAGTGAATAAAAATTGTTACCAAGAGCTAGAGCTGGCCGATAAACTGCACTTGCAGTTTGGCCAACTAATGTTACCGTAATTTTGCATTTTTTTAGTGAATTAATAAATAAACAAAGTCTAGGGATATTTAAGTGTAGACTGGCAGTCGTTAAGCCAAGTCAGAGGCCTTAGGGCGGCTTGAAAACTTCTGACGGTAAGACCAGCCTCTAGTCTTACAAGCCTCCACCAATCCGGACTTGGCCCCCGTGGTGGAGTATGGCCTATACCTTCCTCAGGGAAGAGATCCGTGCCCCTTGGTGGGGACATGATGGGTTGATGATGAATCTAGAGTTAAAAAATAATATTAACTATTTTCAATTATAGATTATGTAATACGGACAATTGCCATTGCCTCTTCACAAAATACTAATATTTTTTTTAAACAATAAAATACAGAATATTTCTAGACTCTGTTTATGTGTGTACAAACATATATATATTCGTATAAATTATGTGTTATAAAACAGATTTAAGGCATTAAACAAAAAATACATTTATCAAAAAAAATACAGGATAAAATTGATCTCTAATGGCCTGGACTTGCCGAATCTATGATCAGTCACAGTAGGTCAGTAAATATTGCACCTGTCACTTTTTAATCTGTGATTAAAAAACGTAAACATTTACAAATAGGCACATACATTGCAACAGCGACGTCACAAACATGTAAACATCCAAGACCAGGAGTTTTTTTTTTGTCCCCAGCCAGATTCAAACCCGGGACCTCTCGCATGGTTGGCAGATGCGCAAACCGCTGCGCCACAGAAGTCGTCAAAGCAATTTATCAGGGCATTTGCCAGGTCTCTGAAAACCTGTCAAACCGGGGCATGCGTTATGTTAGTTAGTTTTAAAAACACATTAAATACATGTAAATCGTCGCAAGTAGCAGTCCTTGGTCTCTGCCTGCCGCTCTAGGATATATGCGTTAGCTCATCATCATCATCATCATCATCAGGCTATATTAGTCCACTGCTGGACATAGCCCTCCCCTAATGAGCGCCATAGCGCCCTGTCTTCGGCTTGCCGCATCCAGCATCTGCCTGCAGTTTTTCGCAGATCAAGTACGTATTAAATCCATCGTGTGTTCTGCTAACCCTACAGAACATTGCATTACAAATTGAATATCCCTCCCCCGTCAGGGATTGACTGTTCCATTGCGCTATTGTGCAGCTATGCAGACGCAGTAATAATTTTTGCTTCATGTTCACCTGTACAAACGTCAATTTGAGGCCGACCTTGTATAGTAGCAAACAAACTCTCTTTTAGATAGATAGATAGGGAACACTTTCTTGTACATAAAAAAGGAGATTACACAGGAGATTTTTATATACAGTAGATCTAACATTATTAATTTTCTTCTTGACTTTTTGTCGGAAGAGTTTACGTGCAAACCATTTAAAAATTATTTACATAACTGTGGCTGATAGTAACCATTCAAAAGCCGTTTGTCCTTTTAGGACTTTTAAAACCCGCTTAGGACATGACTTCACTAGGACATTAACAGATTTGTGATGGCCCTTGCATGCCTGTCGGCCCCATGGTTGCAGAGTAGTGTGGCGCCCCAAAATAATCCTCATCATTAACCCATTATGTCCCCACTGAGGGGCACGGGTCTCTTCCCTGAGCAAGGTATAGGCCATACTCCACCTCGGGCGCCAAGTCCAGATTGGTGGAGGCTTTGTAAGACTAGTCTTACTGTCAGAAGTTTTCAAGCCGCCCTAAGTCCTCTGACTTGGCTTAACGACTGCCATCTATCGACGGCAGCCGGCACCAACTTCTTAACGTGCCTTGCGAAGCACGGAACCGCTCGGAAAATGCGAGACAAAACGATACGGCATAAAGTTAAAATCATAATCCTGGTTTCAGCAAGAATGCTTCTATTATTTGCTACGCCGTAGCATGTGCTCTATGTGCTACGAAAGTGCTACGCCTACGAACTACGTCTATGAAGTCTGTAGCTCCGTATTTTTACAGCAAGTACTCGTATTAATACCAGAGATCCAACCAAATCAATTTTTATTTAAGCCACTTATTTGCATGCCTACATCAGCTTTTGCGGGTTGACTGGTAGAAAATACCATAACATTGTACAATGTTACTGTATGGGCTAAGCACCGTGCATCGCTGCGTGTGCTGACTTGGCAGTGTGCAGCACACCGCTACCGCCTGCCAGTCGGCTCGAGCCACTCGCCAAATATACACATATCGTTAACTACTAAAACAATGTAATTCTGTGCCCTAAATAAAACTACCATGAAGATATAAACTACGACTTCTTCTTCTTCCACCATCGTCCAACAAACAACATCTGCTGTGCGACAGAGCGAGGGCTGCACACGCTCTCCTCTGCTCTTACAGTTAATTTGACATTCCAACGAGGTTGAGACTGCGCTTTTCTATGCTGAGCTATTTGTTTCTTTTACATTCATTCCGTATTGGAAACACGACGCTGTGCCTAAAAACTACAATTGCAGATGTTCCAACATCGACCGCCAAGTTAAAGTGCGACTGGACTGGCCATATCTGCCGTGTGAGTGCAGATAGTTAGGCCAACATTTTGACTGACTGGGTTCCGCAAAATGGACACCGCGTCGCGGCAGATCAGGGCGAATATGGCGGGACAACGTAATTGCATTCTTGCCGGGATGGTGCGAGGTGATTTTGGACAGGAAGAGATAGAAACCAGGGCCTCAATTTTGTTAACGCATTGCAGTTACATGGTCGGGTCATGCGACATGTTTTCAATTCCATTGACGCCTAAAATTACGAATGCGCGAGCGCGCGTTAATTCGAAGCGGCAATGTAATGAATTCGACGCACTCATGCAACTGTCATTGTGCTACAATTCGTAAGCAGAATCGAGACCTCGGAGGGGAGGCCTTTGCCCTGCAGTGAGACTTGGCCTCCACCAATCCGGACTTGGCCCCCGTGGTGGAGTATGGCCTATACCTTCCTCAGGGAAGAGACCCGTGCCCCTCTGTGGGGACATGATGGGTTGATGATGATGATGATGATGAGACTCAAAAAAGGTTATCTAAAAAAATAATATTGACAATGTTGCCACACTCTAAGCTGACATTGATGAGTTTTAATTGTAGCAAAAAAATTATCCATATGAAAGAAAACTCGTAAATCTCAATGCTCTTCTGTAGAGAAGTAGGTAAGCCAGCCCTGTCCGGGTTAAGTTATAAATCTCTTACAAAATACGCTCCGCGAGTAAATTTATCGCTATGCGATCCGAAAAGGGAATCGGCGGTCCTTAGCTGGTTAGTATAGTACAGTAATTAAGAACTCTCTTGGGCTGCAAAATTAAGAAGAATTAGATGATTTATACACGTTCCTGTATACGTCCAAAAACAAGGGTTCCTTTCATCAATATATACTACTTTTAATTTTATTTAGGCACTCAAGTCTCTGGATGTAGAAAACAACAATAAAATTGAGTATTTTTACACGAATTCTAAGTTTTTGGACTAAAACTTTCGTACGCACTACACAATTACTTACACATTATACATTTTCGGTCCAGATCAACTTACCTACTTGGCTTTCTATCAGACTAGTCCGACCAGGTTTCGCTCCGATTCGCAGAGCTCATAGATATCTGATGTCTGTGGCAGAGCTTAATCATGGTGAGCATAGACGGAGTTCGCGTCGTCGGTTGCTCGTCTCAAACGGGTCCGTCCATATTCGGTTGCGTAACGACTTTTGTAATAATTTAATTTGGAATAATGTTTTTATGACTAATTAATATAAGCTCATGACAACTATACGCATAACTATTCTCTAATTTTTAAAATCAAGAGAGGTCAATCTAATTTAGACGATGTAAACAATGCTCTTTTTAAAATTCTGAACTGGTTTAACGTAAACAATCTTATGTTAAATGCCAAAAAAACAAAATGTATTAAGTTTTCATTGCCCAATGTCAAAAAAGTGGACACAAGTTTAACAATAGCTGGTGACAGACTAGACTTAGTTGAGACAACGGTGTTTTTAGGCATTACAATAGACTCAAAACTACAATGGGATCAACACATAGAAAAGTTAGCGGGTAGGTTAAGTTCAGCTGCATTTGCAGTTAGAAAAATTAGACAACTAACAGATGTAGAAACTGCGAGGCTAGTTTATTTCAGTTATTTCCACAGCATTATGTCATATGGTCTGCTACTATGGGGGCGGGCGGCAAATATAGAAACAATTTTTATTCTCCAAAAAAGGGCTATTAGAGGTATTTACAATTTACCTGCCAGACACTCACTACGTGAGTTTTTTAAGGAAATAGGAATTCTTACGCTAGCTTGCCAATATATATTCGATAACATAATGTATGTACGTAAAAACATAACTACATTTAAGCTAAACAGGGATATACATAACGTTAACACCAGAAATCGAAACAAAATTGCCTCATCTAGATTCAGATTAGCCAAGGTAAATACATCATTTGTAGGATTTAGTGTACGTTTTTATAACAAAATTCCTGAAAGTATTCTATCCCTGCCAGGAAATAAATTTAAATTTGTTATTAAAACTGCGCTGTGTAAAAAGGCATACTACAGAATAGATGACTTTATAGATGATAAAAACCCTTGGCAGTAAACCAATTCCACAACGAGCTAGTTATTGGTATTCTAATAATATATAGGGTTTAATAAATTTCATACATATGTACAGACGCTGTGATTGCATATCAAAACTATGCTATTATTATAGATAACTGACAAGAACTTTATCACACAAGTTTGCCAAAGGCCATGCGAATGGTGGCGCGGTGGCCGGGTCGCCTATCTCCCTCTAATATGGTTGAGACTGGTGATGGCTGACCTCTGCGTTACGCTCGTGAACGGGTGCCGTCCGTGTGTCTGGCCGCAGCATTGGTGTTTTATTACCTTTTAAGAATATTAAATGATGTTTGACTTTGCAAGTATTTATTGCACTCATGGATCTTGAGATTCTTGGTATACGAACACTCATACCTAATTTGTATTAGCTTTAAGTTGATTTGAGAAAAGATGGTCAGAGTGGGGTTATTTTTCGCTGCCTTTTTCTCCACTACAGACGGCCCTAAGGCAGCGGCTAACATTTTACATAACTGTATGTACATTGACATTCAACAAGCAGAATGTAAATTCTTTACGTTGAAATAAAAATTTTTGTATTTGTATTTGTATTTGTATTTGTACTGTTTACGCATAATTTTAACAAGCATAAATTAAAGTGGCATAAGGACAACAAATCATAATATTCTAATGCATAGATTGAAAAAAGCATAACGACAGCATAGCATAATGATCAGCATACACATCAAACGACATCAAAATTACTCCTAACTAGCAAAAACAAGTTCGCCATATCGGAAAACGTAAATAAATAAATTCTTGTTTTGCAAAACGCAAGCATTTATAATAATATGCACTTACAAAGTTGAGTCTGTTTTCGGTCTTACATGTTCATGTTCAACCTAATACGCTCCTACGCGCTCCGCTACACTACGCGCTATATTTTTATTTTTGCAGTTTCGGCTTTTAGAGCATTCGCAATATCGAAAATAGTAAATAAATTTATTCGCGTTTCGTAAAATGTTTTTTTTTATTTTCATACAACTTAGAGAAAGTTAATATTAGGTAAAATAACAAAAAGACTGTATGTGTCACAACAATAGTCACAATGAATATAGTATCATCATCATCAACCCATCATGTCCGCACCGAGGGGCACGGTTCTCTTCCCTGAGTAAGATATAGGCCATACTCCACCACGGGGGCCAAGTTCGGATTGGTGGAGGCTTGTAAGACTAGTGGCTGGTCTTACTGTCAGAAGTTTTCAAGCCACCCTAAGGCCTCTGACTTGGCTTAACGACTGCCATCTATCGACGGCAGCCGGCACCAACTGCTTAACGTGCCTTGCGAAGCATGGAACCGCTCGGAAAAATACCACTAACGTTAGTCAGTGACCCATCCATGAACTGAAAGCAGCGTATGTTGCTTAACCTTAGTGATCGTTTTAAGATCTTTCAGGCAGCCTAGGCTACGAGTGATTCTTATAAGTTTACGTTTGTAAAATGTAGTTTTATGTGCTGGCTTTTGTTTTTCCCTCTACAGGATATTCAGAAAAGTGAGTATGACCAGGAGGACATTTTATTTATTGTATAATCATGTGACAAATTAGTATGACCACCAGGAAACGGGGGATAGAGAGATAGATAAAATAAATATTCACATTTACACACACACATGTACAGGAAAGATAGGCACAGTATACATAAGCAAACAAAGAGAAAAACAATGCACGGAAAGAAAAATAAACATAAACATTTACAAACAGGCACATACATTGCTTCTGGCCCCACAATAGGATACCCTGTGTCGTGGGCACCAGAAACAGTGATATCACAAACATGTAAACATCCAAGACCTGGGATTTTTTCGTCCCCAGCCGGGATTCGAACCCAGAACCTCTCGCATGGTAGTCGGATGCACTAACCACTGCGCCATAGAGGTCGTCAGATAATAGTATAATAATAATACACATGAAGAAAATAACATACAATAAAACAACAGAGATTTGTGGCTGTGGCAAATGTAAAAAGGTTTGAAAAGGAAAAAAATTGATGTGCATTTCGTTCGAGTATACTGTAGACCTGAACGAAATTATTAATATACGTACTTAGATGCTGACCCGGCAAACGTCGTTTCGACATATAATTTTATTTTTCACTTTGGACTATGAAAAATAGATAACAATCTATTCTCAGGCCTACCGAATATACACGTAAAATTTCATCAAAATCGGTCAAGCCGTTTCGGAGGAGTAGGTAGTGTCGTTGCCAGAAAATGGAAAATTTTAATAATATAGATATTATTTACTAAGGGAGGCTCCCATACACCAAACGTGATTTTTTTTATAAATATAACGGTACGGAACCTTTCGTGCGCGAGTCTGACTCGCGCTTGGCCGGTTTTTGGCTAATAATACCGTAAGATTCTGAGTAAAACGGCTGTTCTTATTCAGTTTAAAGCTGAGCTAAATGTGACCGAATTCGTAATAATGTTCGTCTTTCCTTTCATGCCCATTGGCGGTCATGTGTAGAAGAATTATTACCTTGTACTTACTGTACGCTATTCAATAAATTATTTTATTTTTATTTGATAGGCGAGGCAACGAGCCTTTTATAAAACACCTATATTTAATTCATAATAAACCGTTTTAGCCTCACGGAGTTGCCAATAAAAGGCTCACATAGCATTCTTATTTAACTCGTGTGAATAGATACTAAAAGTAATATTTAAACAATGTATTGAACATCAGAAACAAAAATACGTCTTATAAAACTTAAAAATAATTACACCAACAACTTGAGAATAATTTCACTTAACAAACAAGTTAAATGCTTCAAGAGTAGTCAAATGGGTGATTCTTCGGGCAAGTCATTCTTTGGTGAGTTTCGTGGCAATTTTAAAATTTAATATTTTTGCTCAATCGACATCCGTATCTTAATAAACTTAATAACGTAAAAGTAGTACTTTTTATAAAAGGGGCACCTCAGAGAGCAATAAACTTAAAGAGATAATCGAGGTTAAAAAAATGAGAGCCACGCAAATCACAAAACACCCTACGTAAATGTTTTTTTTTAAATTTAACTTTATTAGATAAGTCATTATGATATTATTATTATTTTATTACAATATTTTATAGTTATTTTATATTTTATAGTTTTTATTATGCCATTTTTTACTTAAAAAAATAATTCATAAAAATTTTAGTAAAAATTAATATATTTAGCTAATCTGACACAATTTTTTATTTTTTAAACGAATTTACATTTAACTAAATTAATAAAAAAAAATTGTCCTACATTACTATTGCAAAACTTGAAATTATTTCATTTGCATGACCCATAATTGATTTGCGTGGGTCAAAACTACCATGTAAACCACGCAAATCACACCACGAAAATCAAAATAAAGCATTTATTCTAAAAATATACAAAAACCATTGAAGTAAATAAACTGTGTTTTGAACATAAGTTGCGTTACCTTATATTTGTTCGCTACAATATTTTACTCAAAAAATAAATTCACAGACGACGGAGTTAATTATACCACGCAAATCGAAGTTTTGAAAAACCATACCCACGTAACGGGGTTCTTACCCAAATTTTTCGGAAACCCGACGTGTTATCACACAAGCACTCTGTCTGGCCAACGGAGAGTGGCTAGTTGTAACATGAATTAGGATGACGCAGCATTGGGCCGCGAAGTTAGGGATGTGCAAGTGATCCACGCAAATCAGTAACTGCCCCGGGACAGTTACATTTTAATTTTTTTTAGACAATGTAATTCTTTTAGAACAATGGTGTAATTTTTTATAGCATTGGCAACTTATTAAAACTTAGTGTTTATTTTTTGGTAAGCGTATTCCATTTAGTTTAAAATATATAATTAAGTAAGTGATTCGATCGGGGGAAAGGACACTTCACGAAAATCAAAGAACGGGGGTTTTGTAGTTTTTTTATGATATTAAATATAAAGATAATTGAATAATAATCAATGACCTAGATAAGAGATGATTAAAGGTTTGCCTGAAAAAAAAGTGGCTTGCTGATTTTTGGATTTCTTTTTTTTTTAAGGTTTAAAAACGTGTTTAAATGAATTACCCAAATAATAATTTGCTCATTTTAAACTTAAAACTAGGAAAACGATCGCAGTGGATGTCGACGTCATTCTTTATGTTTGTATACAGGCCGTCCCAAAGTTATGGGACATGAAGGGAAAGTACCTTAAATATCGTAGATAGGGTATTTTGCTTAAATATGACTTTATGTTATTTTTAAAAGTTAGTAATTCTGCATTCAAAGATTTTCTAAAAATTACTTGACTCGTCTGGGAATCGAACCGACTTAAATGGGACTTTGGGACGCCCTGTATATGTCTGATAGAATTGTAATTAAAAAGAAGAAAAACATTTATTTTACGTAAAATTTCAACTGTTACAGACAGACGGACGGGCGGATGGACAACGGAGTCTAGCGGTAACGAGCTGGTTATCGACGTAAGGAGTCGTGGGTTTCATTCATGTTGCTTCAGAGCCGTGCCTACCTAGATAAGGGGCTCTTTTCCATCTCCTATCTTTCTTTTAGAATAGAATAGAATAGAAAAAACATTTATTTGCATTTGCTTACACACACATTACAACAGTTGAGATAGAACAAATAAAACAAACAAAAAAAAACAGCAACAAAATTCAGCATAAAACACAGGGTAACAAATTGTGGGTGTGGCTTTTCTTCTTTCTTTCTTCTTCTTTCTTCTTCTTTCTTCTTCTTTCTTCTTCTTTCTTCTTCTTTCTTCTAATATATAAAATTCTCGTGTCTCAATGTTAGTGCGCATACTCCTCCGAAACGGCTTGACCGATCTTAATGAAATTTTTTGTATGTATATTCGTTAGGCTTGACAATAGGTTGTTATCTATTTATTATAGCCCTAAGTAAAAAAAACTTCTAATATATAAAATTCTCGTGTCTCAATGTTAGTGCGCATACTCCTCCAAAACGGCTTGACCGATCTTAATGAAATTTTGTATTTATATTCGGTAGGCTTGAGAATAGGTTGTTATCTATTTTTCATACAGCAAAACAACTTTTGCCGGGACAGCTAGTAAATATAAATATTTAATATTTACCTAACAGTGCAATTAGGAAATTACTTACTAACGCATTGCCTTTATGCACGTTCGATTTCCGACACTAGAAGCCGATATTTCCAAATAGTCGAGCGAACAGATTTCGTCGGACATTTCCCAACGAAACAGCTAATCAGCTGAAAAGTATTCCAGGCCTTGTCTACTAGCGCATAAGAGTGTAATTGGCGTGACGAGATGAGTCTGTAGCAAATGCAAAGGCTTGCTGGCGACCGAATTGTCGATGACTTCAATTCCATGGCTTTCGGAAGAGATTTTAAATGTCAGATACGTTACAACGTGTTTCTTCGACATACCTATATAAACGTATCTTAATAACCTATGACATTTAGCCCCGATTCGACCAAACACGATCTTACACCAGTATAACTATTAAGGGAATAAATTTACTCCTTGAATTTATTCTTGGATACTTTCGTTTACGTTTTTCCAGTTTACCCGTTAGGCTTACTATAGCGGGTTATTGGTAGGGGCTGAGACTGCTGACGTAGCATAAACATATTGAGCGGACTGGCGACTGCCCCGCCAGTCGCTCTTGTGGGTCTTACCCAATAACACTACTGTATGTGCATATACCTTGATTGAACTTTCCGTGTAATCCTATTAAACTTATGTAGCTGAATTCGTACTTTCATTCCTCGAGATAGTCACCTCCTAAACTCGGTATTGTTAATCTTTGGTCAAACATTGAATGTAAATATCGGCAAAAATCAATATGATATTCTGATATTCTTTCTTTTAACTTGACTTGAAATACAGCAACAACTAAAGTATTCATGACTTACGATAAATACAACGTCCAACAAACAACAGTTGGACCTTCCGTCTCCAGGCATACGATCTGCCTGGCGGGAAATTTCCCTTTATAGTGGAAGAGCACGATCACTCGCTTTTCCCTATTCCCTACGTATCAATGGCGTAGCGTGGGTATCACTAGCCCGGGGCGGAAGAATTTGCCGCCCTCTTATTGGTCCAGTGAGGCGAAATAAACAAAGATATCAGAAATCCTATATAAAAGTGTGAAACCTATTTTTTCTACGAATACAAATTGTCTCCAAGAAATTTTATTCTGTTGATTACCATATCAGTAGCTGTGTTTGTGATGTTAATTTGATTTTTTTAATTCATCGTCCCCGTCTTGTACAGAATACCGCTTGTTTCTGTAAGTGCGACATAAATATTTTATTTATTGTGAAATTTCGCCGCCCCTAAAAGTGCCGCACGGGGCGCCCCCCCTGCTACGTATAATATCATCATCATCATCAGGCTATATTAGTCCACTGCTGGACATAGCCCTCCCCTAATGAGTGCCATAGCGCCCTGTCTTCAGCTTGCCGCATCCAGCATCTGCCTGCAGTTTTGCGCAGATCGTCATCCCACCTGGTTAGAGGGCGTCCTACACTACGTTTGCCGAGTCGTGGTCTCCACTCAAGAACACGTTCACCCCAGCGGTTGTCGGTTCTTCGCGAAATATGGCCAGCCCACTGCCACTTCAGCTTGCTAATTCTCTGAGCTATGTCGATAACTTTGGTTCTCTGTATTCGGATGTATTCGTTACGAATCCTATCCTTCAGAGAAACTCCGAGCATAGCTCTCTCCATAGCTCGCTGAGCGACTTTAAACTGGTGGACCAACCCAACGTATAACATATGTCCGTGACCAATATGATCTCTGCCCATTACACATTCACACATCCTGTGTCGGCGGGCAGTCGAGTGCGCGTCGATTCGATAATTAACAGCGCGCCAACGGGAGCGAATACCCGACGGATTCGGAGCTGCATTTGTGTACCGTTTAGTAGTTTTGTAGCTTTACGTGTGTCCCTCTATTCCCACTTGTTCAGTAATATAGTTCAGTCAATTGAACTAGTGAGAATCATCATCATCATTAACCCAAAAAAAAAGAAACACTGGTTTGGATGCTTACATGTTTTTGACGTCGCTGTTTCCCCGTGTTGTGCCCACCCCAATAACAGTGGGGAACTCGACTCTCGAAGTTGTAGATGAATACGTCTACTTAGGACTTACAGTCCAACTAGGCCGGTCCAACTTCGTGAAAGAGGTCAATCGTCGATTCCAACTCGGCTGGGCAGCATTCGGGAAACTTAGAAAAGTATTTTCCTCCGATATAACTCAATCCCTCAAAACAAAACTCTACAACCAGTGTGTGTTACCAGTGATGACTTATGGCACTGAAACGTGGTTTCTTACTATGGGCCTCATAAGAAAGCTCAAGGTCAAGCAACGAGCTATGGAAAGGCCTGTGCTCGGAATTTCTCTACGATACCGAGTCAGAAATGATGAGGTCCGTAGACGCACGAAAGTCGTTGACATAGCCCAGCGGATTAGTAAGTTGAAGTGGCAGTGGGCGGGGCACATAGCACGCAGAACTGATGGCCGATGGGTCCGAAAAGTTCTCAAATGGAGACCACATATCGGCAAGCGCAGCGTAGGACGACCAGCCACAAGATGGACAGACGATCTCATCCAAGTGGCGGGAAGACGCTGGATGCAAGCCGCTTCCGACCGGTCTTTTTGGAAATCCATGGAGGAGGCCTATGTCCAGCAGTGGACTTCTTGTGGCTGAATGATGATGTTCAACCTAACACGCTCCTAAGCGCTCCACTACGCTGCGCGCTTCATCGCACGGTCTATATTTTTGTTGTTGTAGTTTCGGTTCTTAGAGCATTCACAATATCAAAAATCGTAAATAAATTAATTCACGTTTCGCAAAACACAAGCATTTATATGCACTTACAAAGTTGAGTCTGTTTTTGGTCTTACATGTTCAACCTAACACGCTCCTACGCACTCCGCTACGCTACGCGCTTCATCGCACCTATATTTTTATTGTTGCAGTTAGATATGTAAAATTAGCTTTATTTCATATCACTTATGCTATGTGAGGTTATGGAAAATTAATCAAATAATAAAAAGACAAAAGATCACAACAATAGTCAAAATTAATATAGTACCTATAACAGACAATTATTCTTAAGACTTATTATGCCAAAGAACGTTTATACAAATGTATCATTATGAAAGTACAAATTATGCGACATTCATTATGACAAAGAAAATTAGGAAGACAAAATTATGCGAGTGAAATGTATCCCTATTTGCATGCATATTATTTATTTATTTTTATTTATTTATTTATCCACTTACAACTATCTTTACAGGCTGCGCCTATTACGACAGAGTAGCATCTTAAACACTTAATTATCAATTAATTATCTTATCTTATGCTATCATACATTAAGAATTCACGCCTGCACCCCGGGAGGAGGCAGGGACCATAGCTGTACTAAGGTCACAAAGGATAGCTGTTGTAACCCTTGTGAATTCGCTCAGAGTACACGAAAACAGATCGACAGTTTCCGCGACCTGGTTTACAAGGTGCAGTGCGCGCGTCAGAGGAGCCCTGCCGGGCAGGTTGGTCCACGCACACACCGACCCGCTTCAGCAACTCCGGATTACAAATCCTACCATTTATCAATTTAAATAAATAGGAAGCTAAAGCTAGCTCCCTCCTAACTCTCAGTTCATAGTACCGCACCATCCCGAGAATGAACAACGTGGGGTACATCAGTGGGTAGAAGGGATACACCACATATTGCCTCAAATATAAATATCTAACAAACTTGTTCTGAATACGCTCCACCATGAGACTATATTTAATTTCATGGGGAGCCCAGATAACTGCATTATTTTCTAATTGTTAACCCTTAAGGGAGAGAACGGGGCTGCAAAATTTTGTTCCGCATGCTGAATAACTAAAGTCAACGCGGACGGAGTCGCGGGCAAAAGCTAGTTTAAAATAAAATTCGAAGTCCTGAGTGACTCACTCGCCCAGCCCAAGCCGTTGGACCTAGGAAGCTGAAATTTTGCACAGAGGGTCTATATATACATAATATAATGTAGGCAAGGTTAAGTCAGGATTTTTTCAAATTCAACCCCGAAGGGGCGAAAAGTCGCAGACGCAGTCGCGGGCGAAAGCCAGTATAGTCTAAAAGCAGTTAATATCGGTTTTATTTATCATCAGCCCCATATAACATAATGGGGCTGTATATAATACTGTATATAATATTATTTAGTACCTGGGTGACCGAGCTTTGCCCGGTATTTTTTTTGTAATATTTTTCATGATTTTTGGAATAGTACATTACTGCAGCGGCCAGCAAAAGAGGCATTGATGGACGAACGTGGAAATGTGGGCCGAGGCGAAGCCGCGCATTGAGCATTGTCCTGATTAAATTTGGTATTTTTTTTTAGAAAAAAAAAAGTACTTGGATACGAATTAGGTGCGTTGATAAAGGGCTCCTGATAATAGGTTTTCACACAAAAGAAGGAACTCGAAAAAAAAAGAAAAGTCAAGTCTCGAACCAGGGTCTTCTGTTTACGGTATGGTCCTATTTCCCACTTAAGCTATGACAACCTTACAAATCTTTGCGAAAATTACCTTCTTGTAGTGTAGCAGTTATTTCTTTGCCTTAAAACACGGTCAAAACGACGTTTTATAAAAAAGAAACCTAGTTGGATTCGTCAATTGCCCCCGAAACCCCCTGAATACAAAATTTCATGAAAATCGTTGGAGCCGTTTCCGAGATTCTGATTATATATATATGTATATATTATATACATACTAAATTGCTCGTTTAAAGAGATTAGATATACAGTCCACTAACTTAAAGTGTGTGGTACACCTCTTATAATGCTAAGTTAAGTGTTAAGTTAAGGTTAATCCTATGTTTAAGAAAGTTTATTACATTTCACATTTTTCTTCACTACCTGGTCGCCAGCCTGTTCAACAATAACCCCCTTATTCATAAAAATTTTTAAGCATTGGTTAAGTAAACAACTGATTAAATGTCATGCTGTCCTTGACAGATGTCATTGAAATATAAAGGACAGCATGACATTTAATCAGTTGTTTACTTAACCAATGCTTAAATTTTTTTATGAATAAGGGGGTTAAGGTTTACTGAAAGAGAATGATTCTTGTATTGATTACTTTCATTTTATTTTCTTTTTATTTTCATTTCCAATTTCTGCCGAGTGGTCTGAGGTGGCCAGGGACCGAAAACTCTGGACTGAACTGGGCGAGGCCCTTGCCCAGCAGTGGGACACAATAAGCTACGTAGATAAAATTCAAGTCTTATGAAATCCGGCTTCATCATCATCAACCCATCATATCCCCACCGAGGGGCACGGTCTCTTCCCTGAGGAAGGTATAGGCGATACTCCACCACGAGGGCCAAGTGCGGATTGGTGGAGGCTTGTAAGACTAGTCTCTGGTCTTACTGTCAGAAGTTTTCAAGCCGCCCTAAGGCCTCTGACTTGGCTTAACGACAAATCCGGCTTAGTCCACATGAAAACAACGCTAGTGTTTGAGCGAAGAAAACAAGGCGAAGAAAATTAAACCACAAATGTCAATAAATAAATGAATCTATTTAACTGGTTACAAACTAAACATTAGCCTAAACATTCTTCTCACAGCACACTCATAATAACATTTTCACATCGCAAGCATTTATCGCTGCAATCTAGAGCGTTATACTTTCTACACCGCAGACACTGTTCTTTGGTGGTCTGAGACACATCTAATACCCATCTCTTGTTGTCGATCTCGCCAGCTTTCTCTACAGTAACATCGGACATCTCTAGCAACTCATTCAAGCAACTGTCGTTGAAATCTTCTCGTCTGTTCAATCGTTCCAGCTCGTCAAACAACTTCACTTCTACTTTAACATGCAATTTATACTTTTTCAATTGATCGTTTTTCACTAAAACACTAACGTCTCTTTTTAACTCCAATATCGCGTCAAGCAATTCTTTATTGACCGCTCTTGGAGATAAAAGAGGTATGTGTTGCGTCATGAAGAACGGTTCCCCGGATAACGGATGGTGTTGCCAGGCTTCCTCGACTAGGTGCGGCAAAATGGGCCCCAAAGACTTGAGCAGATGGATCAAAATCGTGTGCACAACTAGCTGAGCTGAAACCCGTTCATTCGATTCTCTGGCCGAGCAATAGAGGCGATCCTTGACTGAGTAACAGTACAGCGACGAAACCTTATTACTAATGAAATAGAGTACATTTTGGGCGACGGCGTTGTACCTTAAATTATTGTAGTGCTCTTGTACATCGACTAGATAATCGTGGCTTTCTTGGACCATGTACAGGTCAAGATAGTTCAGTAAAGGTTTCTCATCAAATAAATCTGTATCCATGTCACTGATAACGCTGAGAAGATATTTGAGTATGTTCCGGATCCTTATGACCTCTTGCTGGCAGTCATCAAGTAACTTCTTGCTGATGACGATTTGGGAGTGCTGCGTGCCGTGGCTAGCGACCCACCATCTGAAATAGGATTGAAAGTTGTAGAGGGACCACGGACTCGAATCTTTTGACTCAAGGATAGATAGTTACAGCGCCACCAAGTTATCTGTTCAGGTGGGCAAAATTTTAACTAAATAATTAATTGTAAATCCTGTTTCCCATTTTTTGTTCACTTTCATTCACTTACATACTAAGATTTATAGATATATTTTCATTAAAATTGAAAGACGGGTTAAAATATTCTCATTTTTCTAGGTAAATTTCTTAAATGTTACTACTGAATTCTTCACCAGCTACTAATTCTCACACCACCTATGTGCTCCATGAAGGTAATGGCCAAAATATTTTCGCAGGCGCTTAGTAGATTCTAGACAAGTATTGTAACTAATTATACTTCATGCTTATTTATATTTCTAAATTCTTAAGATTACATATCTTAAGAATTTAGAAATATAAATAAGCAACATAAGTTATGTAAGATACTTGGTCTAGAATCTACTAAGCGCCTGTGAAAATATTTTAGCCATTACCTTCATGGAGCACATAGATGGTGTGAGAATTAGTACAGGCGTTTTAATGTTGTTATCTAAATAAGATTTATAAGAGCTTTTTATCATTGTAAAAATAATGTTTTCTTTAGGTAGCAAAAAGGTAGTAAATACTGATATCAATGACATCGTTAACACTTAACTAACATGACATGAAAATCCAAGTAGCCAGCCAACCAGACGTCAGAATGGCTGGCCACTTTATTCTTTTGATAAATTCGATACCGTAAAGGTAGCAAATACTTTATGATAGGTAGTAAATAGTAGCAAATGGGTAGTAAATAATACGCATGGTTTGATTTCTATATCTCATTTTGTCCAGCGGACCTGACGGTCACGGCAGAGGCACCAGCCTCTAGAACTGGGCCCACGTTTTGCCAAGTGTATTAATTAGTAAAAGACCATAATAAATAAAACTTGCTTTCTCTTCGGTCTTCAGTATCATGTGGACTTACTTGCATAGGTTGAGCTATCCAAAGCACACTGAGAGCATGCTATTACTAATAGAATTTTACACACATATCAGTAATTGCATACCTTCGGTGGCTTTGAAAAAGCCGTTTGGTTTTCTTTGATTGCATTAAAGTTATTTACGAAGTAGACCATCATTGCTAGAAACGGAACTAAATAAAAAAAATGGTTACAAGTACAATAGTAAACATTCCATTGCAATGCAATTTTGTTAGATAAATAGTAGGTAAATAACTCAGCCCCGATTAGTCGCGTTGTGATAACGCTGCCTGTGTCAATTTGTTTACCAAAATTACTATAGGAAATCACAGGACTAATGTGTGTTTACGAATTCATGTGCCTTTTAATGGCGTTACCTACGTTCTTGATCGTCGTAACGTTGATTTCACGTTCTAAAAAAATATACAGCACCAACAATATAACTTGGTAGGTATAAGAACAGCCCACAACCCACAAAGAACAGTCATAAAGACAGAAAAATCGGTTAAATTGTCTTTTGTGTGCTTTAGTGTGCTGAGAAATACACTTATCAGGCGCCAAATTTGGCGAAAATATCAAATGTTTCTTTTTGAGCAAAGTTCAAATATTTTACCTTTTCCTCGCTGATCAATACTTTCACACACTTTATAACCACACAAGGCACAATTTTCTCCATTGTTAGAGACACCGAAACCACTACTCAATCAATTAAACACTCAAATAATAGTATGAAAACAAAACTTTCAAGGAACTCAAGCAAACAATAAACAAACAAACCGCACATCGCACAAATGCAATGGAGTGAAATTGGTCGAGTCCTTGAAACCCGCTCCCTCCGCATCGATTCATCGCAAACATCAGGCATAAAGCCAGGCTTTAAGTTCCATACTGTTTAGTACGTCAGATTCTAAAATCTCAGTGTCGATTTGCCTATGTTAGAGGGAGAAAAAGCAGGGATTTGAAAGCCCCGTAAAAGCCCTGTAGTGAGAGCGAGATGGATCGATCGATCGACTTTCGATCGAGTTCGAGGCAAATTGACCCGAAGCGACGTGATGCGGCGGGCGCGGCGCGAGAGCGTATTGTTTACTTATTATTACTAAGTATTGTTTGACCTTGTGAACTTGTGGCATAGCAAAATGCGGCGTACTACTTTTTTGTTCGATGCATCTAGGTAAATACGTGTATAGATTTGTCAGAGCGTCTTGGGCATGCCGGGCTTTTGGGCTTGTATGGAGGTACCGCCACTGGAGGTACCGGGAATTCCGGCTGGGGACCAAAAAAAGAAAAGAAACCCAGGTCTTGGTTTACATGTTTGTGACGTCACTGTTTCTGGTTCCTGCGACACAGGGTATCCTAGTGTGGGGCCAGAAGCGATGTATGTGCCTGTATGTAGTCGTTATGTTATATGCACGACAATTTGTCCTAAATTATATAACCTGATAAGGTAACCAGTGCAGCATATCTTTACATATATTTAATTTTATTATTAATACATATCGCTATAGCTTCCTTAATGCTTTTCATTAATAAATATTTCTGAATGTGGACGTAATGGAATTTTTTAAATAATTTTCCTAGACTACCTTTAGATGAATAGATAACATTCAACGACTTTCAGCTGGGGTATAAAAACCTTGTAAACTAGTGTAATAGGCTATTTGACAGTGTGAAAAAAACAGTATTATTTATACGTCTTCGTATAAATCAGGAGTCGCCTAAAATGCGTGGTGTATTTAGACTTACCTCAAAGTATCAACCCCATAGGCAGGCTGCGCCCCTTTGCCTTTCCCGCCGTGGATGATGGTGGCGGGGTCGACCACGTTGCCTATGGACTTGGACATCTTGCGCCGCTTGTCGTCCACCACGAAGCCGTGGACGAATATGGACCTGGGTGACGAAGAATAGGCAATTTGACAGTGTGAAACAGTACTATTTATACGTATTCGTATAAATTATGTGTCTAAGAACCGCTTTAAGGCATTTTAACCGATTTGTAAAAAAAAAAAAACAAGATTTTTTTTTTACTATTTTTATCCGCCGCCTTTGCATCGAAAACGGCCTGGATTGGCCGTTTCTATGATGACGTCACATGTCAATAAAAATGGCGTCTGTCGTTTATTCTTTCTTACGTTCATTGGTTGGTTTAGTGGGAAGTGACGTCATAATACCAGTGCGACGCCATATTGCTTAAGATAGCGTTATGGCGGCTTATTTAAAAAGTAACTTTTCGTTTGCCTTTTTTAGAAGAAATGCACGAAAGAATTTAAAATGACCACTTTCTGAGGACTTCACGAACACCAACAAACAATATGATATCGCACCCTTGCGAGAACAACGTGATATTTCGAAGAAAAGCATTTTTTATTCATAGATATTTTTTTTTAACGCGATTTTATTTACTCCGAAAACGCCGGAATAATGAGCAAAAGAGACACTGCCTCACGTTATAGCGCTATCTCTTTCGGCCATTACTTTGAAACCTTAAAAAAAATGCTCTCAAAATAACACGTTGTTCTTGCAAGTGTGCGATATGGCTTTCAGAAATCAGGCAAATAGCCTATTGCACTCGTGGGTCTTGAGGTTCTTGGTAGACGAACATTCATACCTAATTTGTATTAGGTGATTTCAGAAAAGTTGATCAGAGTGGAGTTTTTTCGCTGCCTTTTTCTCCACTACACGCGGCCCCAAGGCAGCGGCTAACATTACACATAAGTGTATGTACATTGACATTCAACAAACAGAATGTAGATTCTTTCATCATCATCAACCCATTATGTTCCCACCGAGGGGCACAGGTCTCTTCCCTGAGGAAGGTATAGGCCATACTCCACCACGGGGGCCAAGTCCGGATTGGTGGAGGCTTGTAAGACTAGTGGCTGGTCTTACTGTCAGAAGTTTTCAAGCCGCCCTAAGGCCTCTGAATTGGCTTAACGAAAGCCATCTATCGACGGCAGCCGGCATTAACTGCTTAGCGTGCCTTGCGAAGCACGGAACCGCTCGGAAAATTGCCACTAGCGTTAATCATAGACGGTGACCTATCCCTGGACTGAACGCGCTGTATATTGCTTAAAATTAGTAATCGTTTAAGATCACTCAGGCAGCCCAGGCTACGAGCGATTAATAGCTACTACAAAATTTGTTTTAAGATATTTTTTTTACCAAATACAAGCTCACGCCTGTATCTTAAGGGGGTGGGAACACACCAGGAACTGACGCTAGCAACAAATCCTATCTTACTCGTTTGCACTTACCTGTAGGGGGGGCGTCCGGTCAGCGGTAAGGCGGTAAGCAGCGAGGCTTGGAACCAACCGGTCAGCTGGTCCACCCCCTCGCAGTACAGGGCCGCCTGCTTGCCGCCCAGGGTGGCCCACGAAAGGCCTGAGTCCAGCCAGATGTCCATTATGTCCTGAGGAGCATAATGTCCAGTGGTTGGATAATCGGATGCATATATTATTTATCTAAAGCAGGCCTGTCGCACTCCGCGTGTAGATATCGGACGCGTAAGTACATGCGGCGGCCACTCCAGAGTGGCTAATAGGAAGGAATTCAGGAGCCAGAAGAGGTAAGAGTTAAAAGAGAGGCAACATGTAGGTGAATATAACGTAGCTTTTTTAGCGCCGTGCGATCTGAATTGCACCTAATTGTATCGCTGCTAGAGTCCGTTTTTCTTTAATTGATTTTGCGGAGTGAATCTTCTGTATATGTACTATTATGTATTTTGTGCCTGAAGTTGCTTTTGTATCTGAAAAATCCCGGGATTCCGGAATCGACAAAATTTTGTGTTTCGAGGCATAGAATCAAATGGAGTAGGGTGTATTTACTTACTTTCAGGTGTTGGCTAATATGGAATGCACTTTTGTATCGATTGTAAAAATCTCGCGATTCCGATTAATGCTTTGGAATCGGATGTCGGCTAATTTTGTAAAGCAGGTAATAAATTTTTGTTTTCTTATTTCTGATACTGATGATGACACATGGGAATAACGGTTTGACCAGGTACGAGGGGGCGGGAAAGACGCGTCTTATAGAGATCGCGCCTTCACTTCATCTCTCTGTGGGCTTTATTCCGTCCCTTCAGTTGATGATGATGATGATGATGATGATGAGGGTGGCGGTGGTGGTGGTTGTGGTGCTGTTGGTGGTGGTTATGATGATAGACAAACAACAAACATTTACATACAGGCACATACATTGCTTCTGGCCTCACACTAGGATACCCTGTGTCATGGGAGCCAGAAACAGCGACGTCACAAACATGTCGGACGAGTTCCGACTCTCCGTCTGTGCTCACCGTGATTAAGCTCTGCGAATCAGAGCGAAACCTGGTCGAACAAAAAGCCAAGTAAGTCTATCTATATAAATTAAATTCAAAGTCCTGACTGACTGATTCATTCACTCATCAACGCGCAGCCCAAGCCGTTGGACCTAGGAAGCTGAAATTTTGCACAGAGGGTCTATATATAATGTAGGCAAGGAATAAGATGGGGTTTTTTTAAATTCAACCCCGAGGGGAGCGAAAAGGGTTACCAAAATTCGTATGGAAGTATAAAAAATGTATTTTAATTTTCTTGAAACTCAAAATAAATACTCTTCGACACAATTGACTGAACACGTGTTTCGCCGTTTTTTCCAAATTTAACCCTTAAGCGAGCGAACGAGGTTGCAAAATTTTGAACTAAAGTCCACGCGGACGGAGTCGCGGGCGAAAGCTAGTCCGGAATAAAGTTAATCGTGAAAGACTGATTGATTCATGGGGATTTTGTCACATGTGTTTTCACCTTGCCCTTGGTGACAGTAGCGGGGTCGACGCCTCGCTCTGAAGCCACATCCTCAGGCAGCAGATCTTTAGCGTCGCAGGTCCACCAGACGTCTGGACCGTGCGTTTCTAACAGTTGCCCATACCGCTCTATGATCCGGCTGGAAGAAAAACTCTGATAGAGGCAGTCATCTGTGCTCTTAGATTAATTATATTTCTAAAACGGCCTAAGACGGCTGAGGCCTTAGGGCGGCTTGAAGACTTCTGACAAGACTAGCCACTAGGCCGCCGTGTGCGCTCTTAGATTAAGCGGTTCCGTGCTTCGCAGGCACGTTAAGCTGTTGATGCCGGCTGCCGTCGATAGATGGCAGTCGTTAAGCCAAGTCGGAGGCCTTAGGGCGGCTTGAAGTTCTGACAATAAGACCAGCCACTAGTCTTACAAGCCTCCACCAATCCGGACTAGGCCCCCGTGGTGGAGTACGGCCTATACCTTCCGCAGGGAAGAGAACCGTGCCCCTCGGTGGGGAAGTAATGGGTTGGACCACTGACCCATCGACGATGGGCTCGCCCTGGTGGTAAAGCGCCGGTATGGGCACGCCCCACGCCCGCTGCCGCGATATGCACCAGTAGGGCCTTTTCTCCAGCAGTGCCCGGAAGCCCTGTCTGTACTGCGCCGAGCTGGCTTGGGGCAGGATCTGAACGTGCTCTAAGGCGTCCTGGAAGAGAGGGCACTGGGTGTCAAGGCTGCTGAAATCAGAAATCAGAAATCGAAAATTTATTTCAACGTAAAGAATTTACATTCTGCTTGTTGAACGTCAATGTACATACAGTTATGTATAATGTTAGCCGCTGCCTTGGGGCGGAATGTAGTGGAGAAAAAGGCAACGAAAAATAACTCCACTCTGACCATCTTTTCTCAAATCACCTTAAAGCTAATACAAATTAGGTATGAGTGTTCGTAAACCAAGAATCTCAAGATCCATGAGTGCAATCAATACTTGCAAAGTCAAACATCATTTTCATTCGCCAATCTCAAACGTTGGGCATGGAGTCTCGCTCGCACAATGCAATTTTTTTAGTGAAACCTGACGTGCAATATACAATAAGTCACCGAGTGTCCAGGGAGAGTTAGAAATGGGCCTGTTCAAACAGAAACTAAAAAAATATCAATTGAAAAATGTTATGACACAGTCCTTGGAATTTCTTACAGAAAAATAATGATAGTTACATAACTGTTGACATTAAGATTCTGCATAATTTGTAATCTCCTGTGACCCTCCCGGACTTTTTGACGTTTTATTTTTAATTTTATATTTTTGTTACATTTGTAATTATGTATTATTATTTCTTTAGTTCGTTTTTTTTACAAATATTATATGGTTTATTAATTATTAATAAATAATTTATCAATAACACAGTTTTACTGTTTCTTAATTCAAGTAACTAACCCTACTTATAAGATTATATATTTAGGGTTATATAGAAATCATTCACTCACTCACTCCCTTCCTCCATCACTCAGTCACTCACTCACTCACTCAATCCCCCACTCACTCATTCACTTACTCACTCATTCATACTGTAAATTAACACAAACTCACCACCGGCCGGTTCTCTTCACGCGCCGTGTTTATGAACCAATGCTAGCTGGCCCGTTGTATGATCGGCAGCTTAGTCCGCCATTCCAGCGGGAAAAACTATACCACCTGAGCACTTTGAAGCAGGCCAGTGACATGCCATTCATTCACTCAGTCATTCACTCACTCACTCACAAACTCACCACCGGGCGGTTCTCTTCGCGCGCCGTGTCTATGAACCACTGCTGGCTGGCCCGCAATATGATCGGCTGCTTAGTCCGCCAGTCCAGCGGGTAAGAGTGGATGTAGATCCCTTGGTAGATGACGTCATCGCCCAATAGCTCTATGACCGCGTCTTGCCCTTCAGAGAGGACTGGGAGGCCGTCCAAAGGTGGGCCTAGGTTGACGTAACGACCCGCCTCGTCGACATTGCAGTCCTGGCGAGAATAAATATGAAAATGTTAGAAAATGTGCTGGTGAATAACTGGTGTGAGAAAGAGTTATCTATCTATCAATAAACTCAATACTCAATACTTCCTTAACGCGAGAAAAAAGTTTCAATTTTTTTGGCTTCGTAGTAAATTTTTAAATAATCTTAATATTTTTCCTTTCGTCGTTCTGGGCTCAGTACGGCATTTCATACATATTCCATAAGTACAAGTATTAGTATATTTAAAAATTAACTACGAGGCCAAAAAAATTTTAACTTTTTTTTCTCGCGTTATGGAAGGTTATTCCTATCACCAAAAAAAAGCACTTCTGATATTTTCATCCATTCCCTATTCGCTGGGCTATGTCGGTGACTTTGGTTCTCTGTCGGATCACCTCGTTTCGAATTAGATCTCCCGATCGATATCTATATTTTATTATTATTTATTTATTCACTAAAAAAAATGCAAAATCACAGTAACATTAGGTTGCCAAACTGCTAGTGCAGTTTATCGGCAAGTATATTGCGTACCACCGCCATGTTGTGACGTAACGCGACGAGGAAGTCCTCCGGCCCGTGCGCGGGCGCAGTGTGGACGAGGCCCGAGCCGCGCGCGCCGCTCACGTGTTCGGCGCCCAGCAGAGGGCAGCACTGCTGGGTCAGCTTGTTGGTGTAAGTAGCGCCCTCTAGTGCCGAGCCTGACAACATTTAATTTTGTCCTATTAACCCCTCAGGCAGGCAGGTTGAATCGCTCGTAGCCTGGGCTGCCTGAGTGATCTTAAACGATCACTAAGGTTAAGCAACATACGGCGCGTTCAGCCCATGGATGGGTCTATGACTAACGCTCTAGTGGCATTTTTCAGTGCGGTTCCGTGCTTCGCAAAGCATGTTAAGCAGTTGGTGCAGGCTGCCGTCGATAGATGGCAGTCGTTACGCCAAGTCAGAGGCCTTAGGGCGGCTTGAAAACTTCTGACAGTAAGACCAGCCTCTAGTCTCTAGTAAATTGCAGACAAGATGGGAGGAACCGTACAAAGTGGTACCTCTATTAAATGACGTGACGTACAGAATTCAACGGCAGCCAAGAGGTGCACAAAAAGTGGTTCACATCGACCGCTTAGCTTCTTATCACGGCAGTAATGAAGATGCTCGGGACGAGCATCTCTAAGAGGGGAGCAGTGTCGCGGTCCTATCTCGAACCATCTAGAAGCCTATCGAATAGTCGCCGCATGCTGCGTTTTAGTAAACAATAAACGCTGAAAGCAATAATGACTCGTATGTCCACTAGCGTAAGGTTCAAAACTCTTTGAATGGGTTACTGTTCGAGCGACGTTGCCTCGAGTAGGCACGTAGGTACGGGAATGTTCTAGATCCCTTGCCGCCGGATATAAATAGCGGCCGCCGCGGCGCGCAATCTGTTCCGTTTGGAATAGCGAAGAGTGAACTTCGAGCGAACATACCTGCGATACGAGCGATAACCTACGACCTCAGCGATACTATTGGACTTCGATTGGACCTGCGATTGGATTCTACGTGTGGACTTCGTGTCGTGAAGACCTGCAGACCAGACCCTACGTGAATAAATCGTAAGAAGTTGTCATTGGCGTTTTACATCCAAATCCAGAACCCTAGCCCGTAACATTTGGTGTCAGAAGTGGGATTTGGAGATGCCACTGACTCCGAGAGAGGATACTTCTGGAGTGAGGACGAGGTTCAGAGAGGTGCTGCGGAGGCCACGCCCACTGCCCCTCAGGCCACGCCCATCGGCCATAGGGACACGCCCACTGGCCCCGCCCACCAGGCCACGCCCACCGGCCAAGCCACGCCCCCTGGCCCCGCCCACCAGGCCACGCCCATCGTGAAGACCTGCAGACCAGACCCTGCGTGAATAAATCCTAAGATGTTGTCATTGGCGTTTTACATCCAAATCCAGAACCCTAGCCCGTAACAGTATTAATGATGATTAGATATTTTAATAAAAATATGTTTTCTTTACTTGAACTTTTTTACTGTTTGTGTATAAGGGACACAATTGTCATTCGCCTTAAATTCTCTTTTAATTTGGAGCTCCACACTTTATACAAAGGATACATTCACTAACAAATTAATTGTGTAGACTCAGATGTTCACACTCTTATTGAAATTGATAAATGTGCCCGGCCAAAAAAAAAGTTTCTAATCACTGACATGTCAAAAAATGATAACTGTCAGAATTCTACGGAATTAAAAATCAGACTTTAGACTAGTATCATAATGTATTTGTTGTTTTTTCTGGTGTGTACAATGAAGAGTTCTAATCTAATCTAACGTAATGTTCTGGTTCCCACGACACAGGGTATCCTAGTGTGGGGCCAGAAGCAATGTATGTGCCTGTATGTAACGCACCTCCAGAATTAAAGTGACCTAACTCAAAATTTGCCCAAAATTTACTCAAAAATTTGAATTCATGCCTATATTAAAAAACCGACGTTATTTGGTCAGAGAGAGATGGAGGAATATTTCGGTCTGTTTTTTCTTGAGCATCTCGCGCAGAGCGCCGAATACATTTTCTTCATTTCCAAAAGTTGTAAATTTTGAGTTCAGTCACTGTAGTTCTGGGGGTACCTACAAAATGTTTGTTTAACGTAGACTACTATGCGTTACTGACCGTCAAACTCTAGCAGCGTCTCGAGTGGACCGCCCAGTATATCCGCGAGTCCCGACGCCAGCTCGCTGCCGACTATGAACACTTCGCCCGCGCCCCGAGTCACCAGGCTGTACCACATATGGGGCCCATAACAGATGGCGCGGTTGGCCACCAGCGTCCACGGCGTAGTGGTCCATATGATGGCATAGAGCTTCTTGCTGGTTGGGGTTGGAAAGAATCGTCAATCACTGCCACTATAACATAACACAATAATAGGCTACTTGACAGTGTGAAAAAAAACCGTTTTATTTATACTTATTCGTATAAGTTATGTGTCTAAAAACCGCTTTGAGGCATTTTAACTAAAACAACAATTATGATTTGTAAAAAACACAAAATAAAATTTGATAATTTGTATCTGCCGCCATTGTAACGAAAACGGCCTGGATTGGCCGTTTCTATGATGACGTCACATGCTAGAAAAATGGCATCTGTCATTCATTCTTTCTTACGTTCATTGGTTTTTTACCGGAAAGTGACGTCATAATCCTGTGCGACGCCATATTGCCTAAAAAAGTGAAAATTTAAAACAAGATAAAATTGCCCACATCTCAAAAACCGTGCAACTTTTACAAAGGTCATGTTAGGTTGGTTCGACGCCTCTTGAACAGGTCTACCTGAGACGTGATATTTTTGGGACACGCTGTATACAATAGGCGGTCTTATTACTAACAGCAATTTCTTCGAAAGGTTGCCGAAGGAAAAAGAGATAGATAGATAGAATATTCTTTATTTTATGTACGCCTGGAATTACACATGAGATTTGACAATAACATAGTACAGTACAATCGGCGGCCTTATTACTAGTCTGTTTTTTAGTTCAATGCAAAAAAATAAAACAGTCACGTTGACATCTCAGTACATTTTTTTTTTAAATTCATTTTGGCCTGATACAACCCAATGTCTGAATGTTGCTAGTACGCAAAAACCAAATTACCCCATTTTACTTCCAAGTAAAAATTGTTTGTGCTACGTAGGTGGTTTTTTTTTAGACTTTGCTCATATGCGGAATTAAACTTTAATGTCTTTGATGTGATAAGGATTTTGGACACAAAAGTCTTCTATTCATGGTAAAAAAAATCTACCGAGTAAACCTATATCTTTTATAACGGTAACACCGCGTCATTTTTTTTGCTCTTAATTAAAAAACGGACTGTTTACTAAGAGAGACGGGTACTCACCCAGCAATAACATTTTGTAGCACTTCCGGGGGCTTCTTTATTGGGAATTTGACATAGACCTGCTTGCTTTTGTACTGAGGGTCGTACTCCAACTCGGCCTCCGCCAGGGCTGTCCTGAAAGCGGCCAAGAAAAATGGTCACTTTGCCTTCAGTTCAATTTTGTTTGATACAAACTTTCTAGAAGTCTCATATTGGGAAACTTGCGTCAAATTTTAATTGAGGTGATATTGCTTTTGACCATAAGCACAGAAAAAAACAGGGAATATTAAAAAAATAACTACAGAGAAGTAGTAGGTACCTATTTTTTAAAAAATAACACTATTCTGTGCAAGTTTCAAAAAATATTAAGAACTTCGAAACTATTGGTAGCCATCATAACGTTAATACTAGGAATAAACATAAATTGTCATTTCTACGATTAACACTTGCAAAAGTTAATACTTCCTTTATGGGGCACTGTATAAGGTCCTACAAAAAGATTCCCCGAGATATAATAGTTGCCTCCAACGCAGTTTAAGAAATGTGCTAATCACACTCTGTGCAAAAAGGCCTATTATAAAATAAAAGATTATCGAGAGGACAAGGGTATCTGATGTTAGACAGTAGTTTAATATGAAATTTAACTAGAGGATAATAAATTGTGTTCAACACATGCAGGAGTAATTATTTTTAAGTGAAAGTTTGTTAATTGGGCTAAACTGTTTTGAAAAGAATAAATGTGGAGATTCTTTGTTAGTTTCTTCTCCATGTAATCTATTAATTGTAAAACTAACAATTTTGACGTTCATAAAGTAAACATTTTGTTTGTATTATGAATAAAAGATTTGAATTTGAAGAAAGATCGAGGTTTCCAAAGTTCCAAAAAATGTAAAAAAAATCGATTAAGTCTAATGCATGTTGTGGTTACCTTTATGTATGAGTGCACATGGAATTTTAGATTTTAAGCTTATAAACTATGTAATTTTTGTGTAACTCTTGTTGGTGATCTTTAATAAAATAAAATAAATATTCAAAAACCTATCAGATTTAGTTTTTTCATTGAATTCATGTTTTGTAATATGGGCGTAAATTAATAAAAAAAAATATTTTTGGAGACAACTCGACATATGTGACGCTAGTACATCCAACACGTTACGTGCAAGAGTGTGACGTCATACTTTAGTAACGCTTTGTTTGCCGCGTTTTCGTACCACGTGACAAGAATGAGTACCCGACTGGTTACACATATTGAAAAGTATTAGAAACATTACAAAATTTAATAAAACATTTTTACTGCAACGTCCCAATTGAACTGAAATAACCCCATTTATTATTCTCGTTTAAGCCATTTACTGCCTCGTTGGTCAACCCGTTAAGGTGCTTAGCTACTAATAAAGAGGCTGTGGGTTCGACCCCCACTGGAGGCCGCCGTACATTTGTGCAATCGGCCTCAGTCAGGGTGATTTTCCATGTTTGTAATGTCTGTACCAGTGCCTAGATTATAATGCATTGTAGTACTATGACAACTGCATTAAAATGGCAATTTAGATTCATTGCCGCTTCAAGTCTACGCGCGCACTCAAATCAAGCAATCTAGGCGTCAATGGTGTAAAAATATGTCACGTGACCCAACCATGTATCTGTCATCGAACTATAATACACTAACAGAATTGAGGCCCAGGTTTGCCCGTCTGCCATAGCACAGGGTATCCTAGTTTGGAACCAGGTGAAGTGATTGTGTTGTGCGGAAATTATTATTATTACTACATCCTTGTCTGAGTTAATTACTAATATATAAAGCTACAATCCGGTATACTCACTGACTGACTGACTGACTGATTAATCATCTATATGTTTTCTCGGAAACGGTAGGTGCTAAGTAAAAAAAATGTATGAAAAAGTTGTAGGGAAGGTGCGATATACAGCCATCCTATGAAGCCGATTTTGTAATTTCGAACGCATTCTCTTATACATATACTAGCTGTTGCCCGCGACTACGTCCGCGTGGGCTTTAGTTGAGTAAAGTGTTTGCAAATAAGATAGAGATACTTTTAGCGCATGCGAAAGAGCTTTCATACTAACTTCGCAACCCCCTCTTACCCCCTTAAGGGATGATTTTCGAAAAACTACTTTACACGTCTTTCATGACTTTTAATGAAGAACCTTCATGCTGAATTTCATTCGAATAAATTCAAAAATGGCTAAGTTTCATACTAACATTGCAGCCCCCTTTTATCCCCTTAAGAGATGATTTTCGAAAAACTATTTTACATGTGTTTCAAGACATTCAATGAAGGACCTTCATTCTGAATTTCATTCGAATAACTCCATAAACGGCAAAGTTTCATACTAACTTTGCACCCCCCTTTTACCCCCTTAAGGGATGATTTTCAAAAAACTATTTTACATGTATTTCATAAATTTTTATGAAGGAACGCTCGTAGCCGGGGCTGCCTGAGTGATCTTGAACGATCACTAAGGTTAAGCAACATACGGCGCGTTCAGTCCATGGATGGGTCACCGTCTATGACTAACGCTAGTGGCATTTTTTCCGAGCGATTCCGTGCTTCGCAAGGTACGTTAAGCAGTTGGTGCCGGCTGCCGTCGATAGATGGCAGTCGTTAAGCCAAGTCAGAGGCCTTTAGGGGCGGCTTGAAAACTTCTGACAGTAAGACCAGCCACTAGTCTTACAAGCCTCCACCAATCCGGACTTGGCCCCCGTGGTGGAGTATGGCCTATACCTTCCTCAGGGAAGAGACCCGTGCCCCTCGGTGGGGACATAATGGGTTGATGACGATATGAAGGAACTTCATATTGCATCTCATTCGACTAACTTCAAAAACGGCAAAGTTTCATAATAAGTTTGCAACCCCCTTTTTCCCCCTGAAGGGATGATTTTTAAAAAACTATTTTACACGTGTTTCATAATTTTAAATGAAGAATTTACGTACCAAATTTTATTCGAATAACTTCGAAAACGGCAAAGTTTCATACTAACTTTGAACCCCCATTTTACCCCTTTAGGGGATGAATTTTCAAAAATCCTTTCTTAGTGCTCCCCTACGTTACAAAAGGAACTCCTGTGCAAAATTTCAAGTTTCTAACCCTTATAGTTTAGGCCCTGCGTTGATATGTCAGTCAGTCAGTCAGTCAGTCAGTCAGTCAGTCAGCTTCTCCTTTTATATATATAGATGCTAACTTTGATATTTACTGACCGATTTGGATCAAATTTTGAAAGAATATTCTTTAGGCGATCCTATTGAGAAAAAAAATGTTTGTTGTTCGAAATTCAAAATGACGGCTGAGCTATAGCCTCCCGAAAATAGGCCATTTTTCGACCTCTGCGCAAAAAAGTCGGCAGCCAACTGGGCACATGCTGGAGACGTGTTCTCAACGGCATCGGCTTGTCAAAGGACCCAGGTATACCAGAAAAATCTGACATTTCGAGATTTCAAGATGGCGGCTAAGATATCGATGATTGAAGTTGACCAATTTTCTATGGAGATTTTTCACTGAAAATCCACTTTCAGCACTAATTTCAGTACAAAAAATGGGACAAACTTGCGAGGCCGAAGGCGCCGCGAAGCGGGCACGAAAGACCCCACGGTGGCGAGGCCGAAGGCCGAGCTCCGTCCAGGCCGAGGCCGCAGGCCGAGGCCGCAGGCCGAGACGTTGCTTGTTCCGGCGTCAAAGTGACAACGCAAAAGCCAGACGGGAGAAACTTGCGAGGCCGAAGGCCGAGCTCCGCGAAACGGGCACGAGAGACCCGCCGCGGCGAGGCCGAAGGCCGAGCTCCGTTCAGGCCGAGGCCGAAGGCCGAGACCACACGTGTTCCCACGCGTCAAATCCCAACCAATAGTGTCTAGCGAGGCCCTAGGCCGAGCGCCGCGGAGAGCGAAGCTCGCAGCGGCTGGGGGTTGGCGCGCGTAAGCGCGCAGGGGCCTCGCCCCCTAGTCTAAATAAATAAAATTCAAAGTCCTGACTGACTCACTCACCAACGCCCAGCCAAAGCCGTTGGACCTAGGAAGCTGAAATTTTGCACAGAGGGTCTATATTCTATTTACTGAAGCGAACGACTAAAGGTAAACAAAGACACAGCGTCTCTGAAACTTACATCTCACTCAAAATAGCTCATGCACGCAGCTTTGCTTGTATCGTATATTATTATGTACATAGGTTCGGCAGAATCAGCGTTGGGTCCCGGCTCGCTCATATTTTCCGTTTCGTAATAACAAACACAAAAAAAAAGTACAACAACAACTGGACGATGGACCAAAAAACTTACCAATACCTTATTTACAATGATGAACAGACTAAAGAAAATAAAATAGCCTAGAGAAGTTGCACTCGCATCAACAACGTCAATCGTGAGTAAATATGGCGTCGGGGTGGCTTCTTACTTTTTTTGCCTTTAATTAAAAAAGAAGTTCGTAGTCAGCTCTCCATACTTCTTCCTACACTTTGCGTAGCGCATTAGCATAAAATAATCGATCATAATTGGCCTTTAAACAAAAGTCCATCATCTTTGCTAGTTGCGAACATATTTGGCAGCATTAGGATCGCTTTTATTTGAGGACCACTGAAATTTTAGTTATTTTTTGGGGCATAGATCTCTTAAGCAAATGGTATTTTCATGATAAAATAAAATATTTAGTTAAATAAACTGCGAGTGAGGGATAAATCAGGTAATAACAGTGTTATTGTGTTTATTGCTTAATGGTATTTATTAGGCATATCGTTTTATATAACTATGTTAAATATTATGCAGTGTTATAAATGTGGCATTTTGAAAAACCAAATTTTTGACATGTTGACATTTAGTCGTTCGCTTCAGTAAATACGGTGTATATAATATAATGTAGGCAAGGAATAGGACCGGATTTTTTTAAATTCAACCCCTAAAGGGCGAAAAGGGTTGCCAAAATTTGTATGAGAGGTCTAAAGAATGTTGTCTAATTTTCTTGAAACTTAAAAGAAATACTCTTCAACACAATTGATTGAACACGTGTTTCGCCCGCAATTTAACCCGAAGGAATTAAAGGGGTTGCCAAATTTTGAACTAAAGTCCACGCGGACGGAGTCGCGGGCGAAACCTAGTAGACAATAAATTTAAAGTAGAAAAAGCTTTACCTTGAAGACGGCGACCAATAAACTGGCTTCAGCGCGCGAAATATCAACCCCGCTTGGTACAGATCATAGAACTTTCCCAACTGATTTTTGACATAGCTTTTGTCCAAAGTCAAATAACACTGTCTCTCCCAGTCCGCCATCACTCCCCAGCTCTTAAAAGCCTCCTTTTGCTTTTCAACCGTCTCCAACGCAAAGCTCCTGGCAATGGTCCTTATTTTAACAGGGTCGGAGAGTTCACTTTTGCTCGCAGTTTTTTTGGCCTTCTGCAGGGCTTTCAGCTCGATTGGTAGACCATGGCAGTCCCAGCCCGGGACATAGTGGACTCGGTTGCCTTGGAGCAGCTGGCTGCGGTTGTTTATATCTTTTATTATCTGGAAATAATCTTCTTTCATAATAAACATTTTTTAACCATTTACATACATACATTGCTTCTGGCCCCACCTAGGATAACTGTGTCGTGGGAACCAGAAACAGCGACGTCACAAACATGTAAACATCCAAGACCTGGAGTTTTTTTTTTCTCAACAGCCGGGGATCGAACCCGGGACCTCTCGCATGGTAAGCAGATGCGCTAATAATAATAATGACAAATGCTTTTATTTCAGAATACACAGTTCCAGCTTACAAAATAGATCATAATAATACTACCTATACAGAAATAAAATAGAAGAAATAAGTATATTATATATACAGGGTGGAATTTTGTAATGCCACTTGAAGGGGAAGTACTCTTATTACTCTAGACGACCTCTGTGGCGTAGTGGTTAGCGCATCTGCTTACCGTGCGAGAGGTCCCGGGTTCGATCCCCGGATGGGAAAAAAAGAAACCCAGGTCTTGGATGTTTACATGTTTGTGACGTCGCTGTTTCTGGTTCCCACGACACAGGGTATCCTAGTGTGGGGCCAGAAGCAATGTATGTGCCTGTATGTAAATGTTTATGTTTATGTTTTATGTTTACTGTAGATAGAAAATTTTACTCAAAGAAAACATTCCTTTATTTTTGAAAAGAAAGAAAACTGCATTCAAAGATTTTTAAAAATTCGCTTGCTTCACCCGGTAATCGAACCGACTAAAATCTGTGAAAGTTGCACCCTGTACTTTTATTGCAGCGATCGTTAGGGTCAATTATAAGGATGAAATCTCTCTAACAAACTTCATAAATTAAATGAAAGGAAAATAATGAAATCTTAAATTGTTTTAATTATTTACTGGTAAACTAACTAATTAATTGCTCGAAATGGGCTCCATTTTCTTGGATACACAAATGTATTCTTCTAACGAATTCATTTCTAGTAACCTTTAATAACGTGTTGTGGTGAATTTTATAAATCGTATTCTGAACTGCAACTCTCAAATCGTTTAAAAAATATCTAAGTTATGTCGCATCTAAGAAAGGAGTCTATATTACAAACACGTGCAAATTGCAATCGTCTTATCTAAATAGTAATTCGTCATTTTAATGGATAAATGACGTCAATGATAATTATTAATTAATAACATAAGTAAACATAAAGAAACTGATCTTTGAGTAAAAGTGCTTTAACTTGACCCATTGAATTAACAATTTAAGATTTCATTGTTTTCCTTTCATTTAATTTATGAAGTTTGTTAGAGAGATTTCATCCTTATAATTGACCCTAACGATCGATGCAATAAAAGTACAGGGTGCAACTTTCACAGATTTTAGTAGGTTCGATTACCGGGTGTAGCAAGCGAAAGTTTAAAAAACTTTGAATGCAGTTTTTTTTTTCTTTTTAAAAATAAAGGAATGTTTTGTTTGAGTAAAATTTTCTATCTACAGTATTAAAAGTACTTCCCCTTCAGGTGGCATTACAAAATTCCACCCTGTATAATTACAAATCATTTTCGATTTTTGTGGCGCTGAACGGAATGCCAATGTTGGTACAGTGAACTGCCCACCTGACATTTTTTATATTAGTGAAAGTGCAGGGAAAATTTAACCTGTACAATTTCTGGTGGGAGGAACATTCCGGAATACAGTTTATAATGGCTAGTCCTTACGAAAGTTTTAATTCAGAAACAGTTACCTTATTGACGGCATGCCCCATGTGCAAATCCCCATTGGCATAAGGAGGGCCATCGTGCAGCACAAACTCTTGCCCCTTCAAGTTCTCTCTTTGCCAGTTGTAAAGCTCAGAAAACTTTGCAATCTGATGAAGAGAATAAAAAATAAAAATTTGGTATTCTTACGGTTTCATTCATAAAAACACAACTGAAGCAGTTTAAATACTCTATGGTAAAGGGAAAAACGTAACTACAGATTAAATAAACTGCCGCTGAAGAGTGTTTAGATAGATGGATAGATAAAAACATTTATTTAACGACAAAATACTCAAAACATGACAAACATTTTATACATAACACAATAGAAATGTAAATTTGAAAACACAATAGATACATAACCAATAAACGAACGAACACGTACACGAACGAGCCGTTTTCAGAAGAACTAAAAAAAAAAAAATACGGCTGTCAAAGGAATGCATTTTTGGACCTCAGCCCAATAGAAATTTGTGATACATCATAAAATAGGTCTCAGCGAGCTGAACAAAAGTTACTACTACGCCAACAGCCAAATGTTTGTCGTTTCGGAGCTATATTTTGTTGAAAATGTTAGTTTCTTTTCAATACTATATAACTCCGAAAGGACAAACATTTGGCTGTGGGCGTCATAGTAACTTTTGTTCAGCTCGCTGAGACCTATTTTATGACGTATCACACATGGCTATTGGGCTGAGGTCCAAAATTGCATTCCTTTGACAGCCATATTTTTTTTTTTTTTTAGTTCTTCTGAAAACGGCTCACTGAACTAATGATTTAGAGATCATTGTTATTATCAATTGCCCATGCTACATTTTTGAACATGAACGGTAACCTCAAAAGCATTTCGAGAATTATGCAATTTCTACTTTATCAGATTTGAAAATAAGACTATATTTTTTAAGATTTTCAATGAAAAAGCCTTGACCTTAAATTACTTTTATATGACATCAACAAAGGCAGTGTGAGTATTAATCCTTTCTTACAAAAAAAAAATACCAAAACTTAAACCAAATTTACTTTATTAAAATGGTCAATAATTTCATAATAAATTATAAAAAAATAAGTAGCATGGCCAATTGGTGATTTGCAAAATGGGCATTAACTGGGAAAGTTAAGTAAAGTTACGTTTATAAGTTAGTATTAAGAAGTAATGACATTAGTAAGGGTGTACAATATTAAATATAGGTACAAGAAAATTTAAAAAGCATACTAAGAGCCACATTGTTATCAAGTCGGTTAGCAAATAACACCGCTCAAGTCAGAAGTGAGACAGATTCAGATTCCCTTAGGTGCACATTTTGAGCATAAATTACATATTTTACATTTTTTTTTACAGGCACATACTTTGCTTCTGGCCCCACACTAGGATACCCTGTGTCGTGGTAACCAGAATCAGCGATGTCACAAACATGTAAACATCCAAGACCTGGGTTCCTTTATTTTTGTCCCCAGCCGGAATTCAAACCCGAGACGTCTCGCATGGTAGGCAGATGCCCTAACCGCTGCGCTACAAAGGTCGCCATTCGTCATAAATTGTTCAAACATTAACCACCACCTGGGTGTTATTTAAAATGTAACACTGCAATTTATTTTTTTAATATATTTATCACTGCAGTAAATGTTTAAGATTTAGTTTTTTGTCTAAAGGGAAAAAAATAGCTGTGCAGTGTTATTTCCTAAGCAACAATATTAAGAATATTTTTTTTTTTATTATTTTTTTTACTTATAATGTCTTCTAAATATTGTGTTTAATATTTTATAATATTAAAAAAGCGAAAGTGATTTGTAAGGAACGTGGCAGGTGGCAGTCCCTGGTCTCTGCCTACCCCTCTGGGATACAAGCGTGAGCTTATTATGTATGTAAAAAAATATAAACTATAACGTTTTCTGACTAATAAGATGAGATAAAACATTTTATTTGTAAAGGCATGGTAAATACATTAAAGTAGATGGTAATATTAACCCTAGAAAGATAATCTACGTCAAAATGACTCCGTGTGTTTCGAAATATTGCTGTCTCTCTTTAATTCACGCGAATCCGGCGCATTTCCGTCGCCGGGTGGAGCTATCGTGTGGCGGTCGCGGCACCGAAGTAAGTATTCCCGTTTTCGAAATACAACAGGTGTTGGAGTCAAAATGACGTATGATTATCTTTTACGTGACTTTTAGGATTTTTGTATGCGTTCAATTAAGGTTCGCGATAGTTTTACCTTTATTTTATATTTATAAATATAGAATATCCGGTTGCAATGAAAAATCATAATTTACACAACGAAAGCATCCTGGCGGCTCTTTTAGTGAGCGATGAGGGTCTTTCATCTGCCGACCATCGTATCATGTGTGACAGTGAGCTCGAGGACCATCTGAGCTAAGTCGACGTGCAGAGTGACGTTGAGGAGGCATTCGTCGACGAGGAGAGGGATCAAGAGTTAACAGCATCCAGTCTACACTTGAAGGAAATGCTGAACAAGTACCACCATCTACAGCTTCTCGTCGTCTGCATCTAATCAATCTCCGTAGATGTTAGTCTTAAAAATCTATAGAGTCTATTGTTTCAAACTAACAGTAATACTAGAAATGACTGATTAGTCTAAAAAATGTGATTTCATAATTATAAGAGAAGTTCCTATATTTTGTTACTTTAAAATGTGTCGTTACTTTTTTAAATAATTAATAAACAGTACTTACATATAATTTTGTTGTATTTTTATTTAAACTAATATGAGAAATACATACACACCATAGTTCATCAAATTAAGTAAATAATCTTTGAAATAATAGCCATTTAAAACTAAGGAGTCATTTTGACGTATGATTATCTTTTCCGTACATCTAAATAAGATTATCTTTCTAGGGTTAATAAAAGGGCTAATTTTTCATAATATTGGAGGAAATTGCATTATTTATGTACCTTCTGAATATCATCTCTTGCAGCGCTTTTTGGTCGGACAGGAAAATCAGTTTTGGGGAACAAAATCGAATAGGAATACGCCTTTTTATCGGGCTCAACCGAGCTCTTGAACCTCACGCAGCTGGCGCACGTCCATTTTCTTAGAATTTTATTGTAATTCAAGCGGAAAACTGCTATTTCTTTTCTGATTAACATTTTTGGAGGTTAGAAAATTTGTTTTGGTACTTTGACAGATAATTTTGTGTTACCATTCTTGATAAACTAAACTTTATTATAATCTGAATCGATCTTTGGCGTTTTGTTAAAAGTTGAGTACTTCACTATGTACACGTTCGTAAACTATTTTCCCTGAAATTTCAACTCGGACATTCATTCACAAGATTTTTTTTGTTTGATTTATGTTTTACAGTTTTACTGATTTACCTGCCTATTAAAAGCAGTTTATTTTTAACCAAAATAAATATGTACCTACCTAATTGTATTTTTTTTAGTATAGTTTAGTTTAGTTGAACATTCTTGTTTTATTTATGAAAAAGCAATACAGTGCTTTTCTGTGCTTCGTATTTTTCTGCAGATGTTCTAAGCGTACCTATTCTTTCCTTTCTTCTGACGTTTGCGTATCCAAAACACACATGTTTTTGTGATTATTAAAGCAGATTGTGCCCATTTAACTTTACATTACCAGCCAAACTGAATCAGCGAAATGGTAATCTAATATACAACACGTTGTAAACATGCAAAAATTGTCTTGTTACCGCGTTATTTACCACACTAACCTCTTTCTTAACTTTCAGCCTAAAGCGAAGAACTCAAAGAAGAAATTTATCGATAAAAAGAAGTCTGTGACGTTCAACCTCGTACACAGGTCTCAGAGGGACCCTCTGATAGCTGACGAGACAGCCCCGCAGCGAGTCTTGGTGCCGGTTAACGCAGTAGTACCTCCATCGAAGGAGAAAGAACCTGTGAGTATTTTAACTGATTCCGGCATGCCTTTATCGTCTAATTTATATACTTACAATTGTAAATGTATAGTAACTTCTTATAAATACAGGTTTTCCCGTAATATTTTCCGTCACCTTTACACAACTTCATCTTCATCATAGAAATCGAAAGAGCAGGACTTTCCGTAATACAGGTTTTTACCTAGTAGGTCTCTACCCTTGTGTCGTGACCGTGACCGTGACCGTGTCTGATCTTGTGGCGTGACCTTGAAAATAACAATTGTTTTTGTACTTCTCTGAGAACATTGGGCCTCAGGAGGATAAATTGTAAAGATTTTATAATAAAGAATATTTTATTTTTATTTTTCTATTTAACTTGCTATCAGTAAAATGAGATCTTTGTGTCCCATTACCTTGAAAGCTTATGTACTGCTGGTATAGGAAACCAAAAACTCATAGGTAATTCAATAGTGATTGGAATTACTAGTTTCATTTTACGCTTACCAACCTCAACAATAAATACACCCAAAGTTATCAACCTCTATTATTTCTAAAATGCTCCACAAAGAAGAGCCTTGAACAATGACGTTAACATTGTTTCATTATTAATTATTTAAAATATCCCTGTATTACGGTGCGAATAGAATGTAATACAACTGAAAACTTCCAGGAATTGACACAAGAACAGCGTAAGGAGCAGGAGCGCAAATATGGCATCTACTTTGACGATGACTACAACTACCTTCAGCACCTCAAGGATACTAGGGAGGTCACCATGCTGCTTACACCTGTGAGTATTGGTAGCGATTTGTATTCCCACATTTCAAAGGATCATCATCAGCATCAAGCCACCTCTGCCTTCCGTTGGGCCAATGCCACAACTGGTGGTGTCTCACCATTTGCTTCCACAGACCCCCTGCCAACTTACCCACATTTTTGGTCCATCGGGCTGTTGCCGATTATTAAATTAAGGATTTCAGACTGATTCAGAATTGATTAGAATTGTTAACAAAATAATATTTAAGTATGAATTTTTTTACATCCAAATAATGACAACTAAAACTACTTTATAAAAACTTTCGCCAAGATTTCTAGCTTCCTAAACCTTAAAATTTACAAATTTTGGAAAAACTACTAGCAAGAAAAATACCTTTTCATACCTATCTATATTAATAATTTCGGTCTACGGTAGACTCTAACAAAATGCGCGTCAAATTGAAGAGCATAAAAAATTAGTCGATCCAAGTCGACAACTTACAGGCCGAAAATTATAATGATCAAGTATTTTCAATAAAAATGATCTTTCTTTAAAATGGCGTTGCAAAGTAAACATGTCAATGTCACCGATGTTCTTTTGGTGTCACATCATCACAATGTCACAGGTCCCCATTGTGAAGTCTTGAAATGAAAAAGGAATTGGATATGAAAAATACCAAAAATCTAATGCTGAATAAAAATATGTGGTTGATACAATGTGAAATATAACTATGAGACTACATTTTAGCTGAGCGAAGCCTGGTTCTCATCTAATCTATCTATATATATAAAAGGAGACGCTGACTGACTGACTGACATATCAACGCAGGGCCTAAACTATAAGGGTTAGAAACTTGAAATTTTGCACAGGGGTTCCTTTTGTAACGTAGGGGAGCACTAAGAAAGGATTTTTTTCAATTTATGGGGGTAAAATGGGGGTTCAAAGTTAGTATGAAACTTTGCAGTTTTTGAAGTTATTCGAATGAAATTTGGTACGAAGGTTCTTCATTTAAAATTATGAAACACGTGTAAAATAGTTTTTTTAAAATCATTCCTTAAGCGGGAAAAAGGGGGGTGCAATCATAGTATGAAACTTAGCCATTTATGAAGTTATTCGAATGAAATTCAGCATGAAGGTCCTTCATTGAAAGTCATGAAACACAGGTAAAATAGTTTTTCAAAAATCATCCCTTAGGGGGGTAAGACGGGGGTCCAAAGTTACTATGAAACTTTGACGTTTTTGAAGTTATTTGAAGGAAATTCAATATGAAGTTACGTCACTAAAATTTATGAAATACATGTAAAATAGTTTTTTAAAAATCATCCTTTAAGGGGGTAAAAGGGGGGTGCAAAGTTAGTATGAAACTTAGCCATTTTTGAAGTTATTCGAATGAAATTCAGCATGAAGATCCTTCATTGAAAGTTATGAAAGACGTGTAAAGTAGTTTTTCGAAAATCATCCCTTGAGGGGGAGGGGGGAGTTGCGAGGGGGTTGCGAAGTTAGTATGAAAGCTCTTGCGCATGTGCTAAAAGTATCCCTATCTTATTTGCAAACTCTTTACTCAACTAAACCCCACGCGGACGTAGTCGCGGGCAACAGCTAGTGGTTTCATATAGCCAGTAAGTTCTTGTGTTGACACTTGACAGGGATCATTTTAATTTTTGTCTTATGACACATTTGAGGAGAAGCACAGTCACAAAGCAAAAAATCTTCCAAATTTAATCCATAACCTCTTATCAGACTAGTATTTTACTATTAGAGCATCTAACCAAAAAACTAATGACTCAGGACCAAGTAAGTGTAGTATAGAATTTTATTTATGGCTAACTAGCTGATGCCCGCGACTTCGTCTGCGCAGGATAAATATTTCGAGTAGTAAGCTACTGTTACATAAGTATTAGCGTGGCATAGAAAGAAAAAGTAACATATCATACATTACAATATGTGTAACTCCAGCGGTGTTGGCAGCGGACGCGAGAATAGCTCCCAATTGGTACATTTTTCCTACTTATTTGACACTTATTGTCATATTTTGGACAATTGACACAATATCGTCAACTTTCGCGTTTATTAGTAGTATAATATACCACGTTCCAAATTGTAATAAAGTAGTATTTAAAGATACCTGTGGTAGAGGAGGATCTGTAATACAGATGTCAGCGCCCTCTAGGATAAATTGTCATGTGGACAATTGATTATTAAGTGTGCATGTTATGAGTTTTGCTCTAGGAGTAAGTTTAGTACAGTATTATTGTCCATTTTGTAGATCTAGATTTTACTTTTAACATTCAATATGTCATAGTTACAGCATATAATTTTTATTAGTAAAAATATAGAATACAACTGTACATTTTTTCCCACAGAAACCAATCAAGAATCGTAAAGGGAAAACCACGCAGGAGGATGCCCAAGAAGTGGAGGATGTCACTGCGCTTACTGACACCCTGAAACTGCCCAGTTCAGTGTTTGCTTCCGAACAGGAGGAGGATGTTGGTCTTCTGAACAAGGCTGCTTCACAAGGTTCGTGTTTTGATAGAGCGCCCCGTGAGATGATTTGCGTACAAACTTAATTTTGTAATTTTGTATCCGGCTCGAAGGACCACTTGTTCAGTGCTTGGGATTGGCATTGTGGCCAATAAAAGATAAAAAATCAATTTACACCGAGTTTATTGGGGTACACGAAACTTAGCGTGACAATGGCGGTATAAGAGAGAGGAACGACCTGGCAACAGTGTTGCCGCAACAAAATATACAAAAATATTATAATGGTACATTCACATTTTGTTGTATTAAACAATAAGAATTAAATTAAAGTGGAGCTGGGCTGGTCATTTCAGTCGAATGAGCTCGGATAGGTGGGCGAGACTTACCACCGAGAGGGTTCCAGAAGACGGACATCGAAGTCGAGGCCGGCCTAGAAGACGTTGGAGAGACGATTTCGACCAACACCTGCCGCAGTGGTCCGAGGTGGCCCAGGACCGAAAACTTTGGACTGAACTGGGGGAGGCCTTTGCCAAGCAGTGGGACACGAAAATGAATGCTACGTAAAAAATTAGGAATTAGGGAGGCTTATGCTGCTGAAATGTTCAAAGGGGGGGACGAATTCAAATCAAGTCATTAGATATTAAAAATATTTATTTTTATTTGCAATAAAGACAAAATGTTTACAATATGAACGTCAAAGTTGTTAGTTTTACAATTAATAGATTTGGTTTGGATATTGATAGGGTGTTTTTTTGTCTGCCTAAATTATTATTGTATCGTGTTGTCGACGGAACATTTGGTTGTTATTGTGTGTCTGTTTATAAACCCCCTCTCTCGCCAGGTCTCTGCCTCGAGCTGGATCCAGATGTGGTGGCGGCTCTGGACGATGACTTCGACTTCGACGACCCCGACAACCAGCTGGAAGATGATTTCGTTGCCATGGCCGGAAGGGGTGACATCGGTGTGTATTATGAAGTTCCCTAACATTATATCATCATCATCATCATCATCAACCTATTATGTCTGTCCGCACCGAGGGGCACGGGTCTCTTCGCTGAGGAAGGTACATTATATAAATCCTACTATCCTACTAATATTAGGGTTTATATAACGCGAAAGTTGTAAGTATGGATGGATGTTTGTTACTCTTTCACGTCAAAACTATTGAATTTATTTTAATGAAAGTTTATAATAATATAGCTTATACATCAGAATAACACATAGGCTACAATTTATAATGATATTGTGTGAATTGTCTAAAATATGACAATAAGTGTCAAGTAAGTAGGAAATCTACCATCTGCGAGCTATTGATGAAGTACGAGTATTTGGTTTTAATTCCAACTCGATACGCGGTCTTGCCGCCGTCAATAGAAGGCAGTCGTTAAGTCAAGTCAGGGGCCTTAGGGCGGCTTGAAAACTTCTGACAGTAAGACCAGCCACTAGTCTTACAAGCCTCCACCAATCCGGACTTGGCCCCCGTGGTGGAGTATGGCCTATACCTTCCTCAGGGAGAGACCCGTGCCCCTCGGTGCGGACATAATGGGTTGATGATGATCAAAAGGTCTTGCGTTCGCGAGATAAAGGTCTTGACAGACGGTAAGATGGACGAACAACAAATAAGTGATACTATAAGTTTTCCGTTTTTTTCGTTTTGATGGAACATTCGCAATCTACTGTAAGAAATTCTAATGCAAAAAGTGTTTTCAGATGATGATGAGTACGGAAGCGGTGACGAGGACGATGGTGATGAATCCAGCGATGAGACAATGTCCGATGATGATCGCTCCGACAAGGCCTTCGCTGACTCTGATGACGACAGTGATGACTCTCAGGTACAGTGGCAACGTACTAGCATCCAAAAACTTTTGGATGTCAGAACATTGCATTGACATTCGTAACAAGAATGTTAAAAAAATAACTAAAAATAAAAATTTTACCAAAAACAACCCCACATTATGTGAGCCATTTCGAACGCGTGACCAGTCATAAACATTTGTATCAGACCTCTCTCTCACACATATAGGAGGCATATCAAGAATAATTATCGGAACTCTCGCTCGCACTTTTATGACTCGGTTCGCACGTTTGTAATGGCTCAAGTATAGCAATAATTGTAACGCAAGGAAGTAAAAATACGCAATTATTTTCAACTCTTTTGTTTCAAGTCGGTTTCTTTGTTTGTTAAAATAGTTATTAATTTTTTAAAATTTTTAGTCAATCTAAAGTCCACTAACTAATTGGACGCCAACAAATCATTCAATATACCACTCGGCGATTAGCGCACATACGTGACTTGTTGCTATGAAGAAAGAGGCAGGCGCCGAACAAATTTAAAACTCATCATCAAAATCGAAGTACAGTCGAATTGAGAACCTCCTCCTTTTCTGAAGTTGGTTATAAATATATCAGATTGAAATAAAAAATAACTATTTATTGTTTGTTTGTTACGCTTTATTGCACAAAAAAAAACACTTAAAAATAACAGGTAATTGTCGATGTCACAGGCGGAATTATTTCAAAAGAAATTTCTTCCAGCCAGCCTACGAAAAGTTTTGAACAGTGAACAGAGAGCAGGAGACGGCAAATAAAGCTACAAACATTATATCTATCCTAATATACACTATCATTGTACACATATCTCCATACATAATAAATAATATAAAATATATAATATATATGGAGATAGAAACAAAGTTATTTATGCCTAGAAGTACCTAAGTATATACATATTTATATTGTGTATATTAGTCTGGTTTTTTAACATCCTTTTTATCTTATATCAATCATGTACATATATGTTACAGTCAAAACTAGTTTTGACTGCTAAAATCAGTCAAAAGTACTTTTGTCCAAAGCTTCTGGTCAGTAGTGGTTTTGACTGATATATCTCTCTCCCTAGCAGGGCGGGGACGGCCGCAACCGGCGAATACCGACGTGGGATCAAGATGACACAAAGTCTCGCTTCTCCCAATACTCGATGTCTTCGAGCGTGATCCGGCGCAACCAAGGACTCTCACTGTTGGACGATCGCTTTGAGAAGGTAACATGAGAATAATACAACGTGACATTAAGAATCGCTCGTAGCCTGGGCTGCCTGAGTGATCTTGAACGATCACTAAGGTTAAGCAACATACGGCGCGTTCAGTCCATGGATTGGTCACCGTCTATGACTAACGCTAGTGGCATTTTTTCCGAGCGATTCCGTGCTTCGCAAGGTACGTTAAGCAGTTGGTGCCGGCTGCAGTCGATAGATGGTAGTCGTTAAGCCAAGTCAGGGGGCTTTAGGGCGGCTTGAAAACTTCTGACAGTAAGACCAGCCACTAGTCTTACAAGCCTCCACCAATCCGGACTTGGCCCCCGTGGTGGAGTATGGCCTATAAGGTTTAGGCCATACTTTTAGGATCTTGAGGGGCTTCCGGGAGTCAAAGGGAAAGGCTGAATTCGGTAGACAGATTCTTGCGTGTATTCTTCTGTAGATAGTCTTATGTAGCCTCCAACAATCCGGACTTGGCCCAAGTGGTGGAGTATGGCCTATACCTTCCTCAGGGAAGAGACCCGTGCCCCTCGGTGGGGACATAATGGGTTGATGATGAAGTCGCGCCCGGAATCAGAAATCGGAAATTTATTTCAACGTAAAGAACTTACATTCTGCTTGTTGAATGTCAATGTACATAAAATGATAATGTTAGCCGCTGCCTTGGGGCCGAATGTAGTGGAGAAAAAGGCAGCAAAAAAAAAACTCCACTCTGACCATTTTCTCTCAAATCATCTTAAATCTAATACAAAGTTTGGTACGAATGTCCATCTACCTAAGAAAGTCAAAATTCAAGACCCATAAGTGCAATCAATACTTGCAATGTCGGACATTGGCAGATCTGTGGGCTCATTATGTAATTTTCGCAACGGATATTCATACGTCTTAAAAAGTCACGTCAACACAAAAACCGACGTCGTACGGAGTACTGTCTCGCTCTAACATAGGGTCTTAAAAGAAGATAGTGCTATACAGTACTGGTATACATGACTTTTTAAGACGTATGAATATCCGTTGCGAAAATTACATAATGAGCCCACTGAGCCAGAATCCGATGTCAGCGCCTGCTAAACCCGAGCGACCCTAGCAGGTGAAGACAAACGCAAGCGCGCGCCGACGCGCGTCGCTAAGGGTTTTCAAATTTTCGCACCACGAATTCGTACCGTATAAGAGCCATCGCAAACAGGGCGACTTGTCGCCGCGTCAGACGCGACGTTGTCATTTGCTTCTAGCGTCTTGTCGTCGCGACTCCGCGACTCTGATGCCAAGTGTGCGGAGATTCGAACAAAATATATAAAAATTGATGGCCGTAGCCTGTCGTCGCGTCTAGTCGCCGAACTGTCGCTGTCGCGTGTCGCCTAGTGTGCGCATAGGCTAATAGAGAAATAGAGATGAATTTAGAACAGTTGAAAAACGTGACGCTTAGCGCTGCTACGCGACGCTTCTGTATTAACTCTGTATTAGATTTGAGATGATTTGAGAAAATATGGTCAGAGTGAAGTTTTTTTTGCTGCCTTTTTCTCCACTACACTCGGCTCTACGGCAGCGGCTAACATTATCATTTTATGTACATTGACATTCAACAAGCAGAATGTAAATTCATCACATCATCACTCAACCACAAGAAGTCCACTGCTGGACATAGGCCTCCTCCATGGATTTCCAAAAAGACCGGTCGGAAGCGGCTTGCATCCAGCGTCTTCCCGCCACTTGGATGAGATCGTCTGCCCATCTTGTGGCTGGTCGTCCTACGCTGCGCTTGCCGATATGTGGTCTCCATTCGAGAACTTTTCGGCCCCATCGGCCATCAGTTCTGCGTGCTATGTGCCCCGCCCACTGCCACTTCAACTTACTAATCCGCCGGGCTATGTCGACGACTTTCGTTCGTCTACGGACCTCATCATTTCTGACTCGGTCCCGTAGAGAAATTCCGAGCATAGCCCTCTCCATAGCTCGTTGCGTGACCTTGAGCTTTCTTATGAGAAAGACATGAGACCACGTTTCAGTGCCATAAGTCATCACTGGTAACACACACTGGTTGTACAGTTTTGTTTTGAGGGATTGAGGTATATCGGAGGAAAAGACTTTTCTGAGTTTCCCGAACGCTGCCCAGCCGAGTTGGATTCGACGATTGACCTCTTTCACGAAGTTGGACCGGCCTAATTGGACTGTATGTCCTAAGTAGACGTATTCGTCTACAACTTCGAGAGTCGAGTTCCCCACTGTTATTGGGGTGGGCACAACACGGGCGTTCGACATGACCTTTGTTTTGTCCATGTTCATTTTAAGGCCCACCCGTTGGGAGACTCGACTGAGGTCTTCGAGCATTATGCCGAGGTCCTCCAGCGTCTCTGCCATGACTACAGTATCGTCGGCAAATCGAAGGTGACTGATGTACTCGCCATTGATATTGATGCCGCGTTCCTGCCATTCCAGAAGCTTGAAGGCATCTTCCAGTCCGTTCGTGAACAGTTTCGGAGATATGACATCTCCCTGTCTCACGCCTCTTTTCAGTGGAATTGCCTCCGAATTCTGCTCCTGGACTCGGACCGACATGGTGGCGTTGTGGTACAAGCACTTCAGCACCTCGATGTACCGATAGTCAATATGGCAACGCTGGAGAGACTCGAGCACCGCCCATGTCTCGATCGAATCGAAGGCTTTCTCATAGTCCACAAACGCTAAGCATAATGGCAAATTATACTCCTCAGTCTTCTGTATAATTTGCCGCAGCGTGTGGATGTGGTCTATGGTACTATAGTCCTTTCGGAAACCGGCTTGTTCGGGAGGCTGGAAGTCATCAAACCTGCGTTCGAGACGATTCGTCAGGACCCTCGAGAAAAGCTTATAAACATGGCTCAGAAGCGAGATGGGTCGGTAGTTCTTCAATAGAGTGTTATCCCCTTTCTTGAAGAACAGCGTCACCACGCTTCTGTTCCATGCTTCTGGTGTTGTTCCTTCGAGCACGACGGAATTGAAGAGCCTCTGAAGGACTTTAAGTACCGGTGTTCCACCCGCTTTCAGAAGCTCTGAAGTAATTCCGTCCTCTCCTGGTGCCTTGTTATTCTTAAGCTGTTTCAGGGCCATCCTAATCTCGTACAGGCTGATGTCCGGGATATCTTCGGTATAATGTCGGGTCAGTTTGGCTCTTGGGTCTTTGTGCAAACTGCTAACAGGTTTTGCGACTGAGGTGTATAGCTGTCCGTAGAAGCCCTCAATCTCCCTCAGTACCTCTGACTTGGTCGACGCTATACTGCCGTCCTCTCTTTTCAGCTTCGTCAGCTGGCTTTGCCCAATAGACATGTCTCTTGCGAACACTTTAGAGCCTTTGTTCCGCTCTATAGTATCTTTAATACGTTCGGTATTAAAGGAACTAATATCGTGCCGCATAGACTTTGATATGTGTCTATTGAGCTGCCTATATGACTCAGCATCTCTGGAGGACTGCAGTTGCAACGAGCGACGTTTAGCCATGAGGTCGAGAGTATAGTTTGAGAGCTTTTGTGGTCTGCTCGCTCGGTTGGGTTTATAGAACCTCGAGCCCACTGTACAAACAGTTTCTACAAACCTGTTATTGATCTCGTCCACCGATGCGGCGCTTTCCAGGCATTCGAAGCGATTTGACAATTCGAGTTGAAAGTTCTCGGGGTTTTGGATATGGGCACGAGTAGGTCGGAGCGTGGACTTCATGAGACGGGACCTCTCAAGTTTGACATTGATATTCAATGTGCCTCTTACCATTCGGTGATCGCTTCCGGTTTTCACCATGTTGATCACAGAGACATCATTGAATATCTGTCTCTTGGAGGTCAGGATGAAGTCTATCTCGTTTCTCGTGGAACCATCGGGACTCAACCAGATCCACTTCCTGCGAGGTGGCTTCTGAAAGAAAGAGTTCATCGTAAAGAGTCCCTCTTTCTCCAGGAAGTCGGCCAACCTCTGTCCCCTAGGGTTCCGTTGCCCATGACCAAATTGCCCCACTCTCATCTCGCCTTCGCTTCTTTTGCCCAGCTTCGCATTGAAGTCCCCCATGACCACATTAAAATAGGTCTCCGAGGTATGTATGGCCCTACTAATGTCCTCATACATCGCCTCTACCTCCTCATCGGAGTTTGACGAGGTCGGCGCGTATACCTGAATGACCTTCAGCGAATACCTCTTAGATATTCTGAGTATTAGGTATACCACCCTGCTCGACACACTATCGATGGCCAAAATGTTGTTCACGAGGGACTCGTGGACGAGAAACCCGACACCACCCTGGGACTGTCGCTCGCCCTCCCGGTAGTAGAGCAGGTTACCGGATTTCAGGGTTATCGTGTCCTCGCCCTCTCGACGGACTTCAGATAACCCTAGGATATCCCAGTGTAACCTACCCATTTCCTCTGCCAGCTCAATTAGCTTTTCCTCCGTCCTCATTGTGCGAATGTTGTTCGCTGTTCGGGGTGGTAGCCGGATCTCTGCCGGAGATTCTTAGCACCCCTTGCTCCGCCGTTACCGTGGCCGCTACCGTAGCCAGGAATAGCGGAGCTGCCGGGGACTGGGGGCCTGGTTTTTTTATGTACTGCCATGAGGGTATTTGCCATACTCGCCACGCTTGGCATGCGGGTTGGCGAGCGTCCCTTTGCCGGTTTTTACGGCACCCACGAATGTAAATTCTTTACGTTGAAATACATTTCTGATTTCTTCGACTCTGCGCCAGTGAGAACTGAGCTTTACTTGCCCGCGGTCGGGTAAAAATGAGAATAGTTTAAATTCCCGACACCCGAAACCGGCTTGCTTGCATGCAACGACTGATGATGAATGTCGATGAAGCGAAAGTGATTTGTCTGGATCGTGATAGGTCGCAGTCCTTACCTCTCTGGGATACAGGTGCGAGCTTGTGTGTATATACTTCGCCATGCCAGAGGTCCCGGGTTCGATCCCTGGCTGGGGAAAAAAAAACTCCAGATCTTGGATGTTTACATGTTTTGAAGAGCATTTCTAGCGGCAGACAGGATGAGATACTGCTGATCCGCCGAGTCCGACTTGAAGTGGTGGATGAGTCTGGAAACCAGACGAAACACTATAAAAGCATTCTTGGAGAGAGTGGTGACGGCCTCTGTGTGGGGTTCGAGTCCCGGCTGGGGACAACAAACCCAGGTCTTGGATGTTTACATGTTTATGACGTCGCTGTTCCAGGTTCCCACGACACAGGGTATCCTAGTGTGGGGCCAGAGGCAATGTATGTGCCTGTATAAAAAAACTGAATCACGTCACGCCGTACTGCATTTTTTAGCACGGAGTGACGTCACACGTAATTTTAATGGGCTATTTTATTTGTTATTTTTTGTTTAATCGAAAAAAGCAAAAATACGTGTCCAATATTTTTTTATAATCTAAAATACGGACTAAATAGAATTTAATTATTTTGACCCTGGAAACTACCCTATTGCTCTCGATTTCTCTGCAGATGTACGCGGAATACGACGACACAGAGCTGGGCGCGCTGGACTGCGAAGATATAGAGGGCTTCCTGCCGGAGACCGACGATATGCTTCAGGAAGCATTCGAGGACTTCCAGAGGTCCCGGCAGAAGTACGGGATCGACAAGGCGCGCGAGATGGCCAGGCGAGTAGCGTTAGCCCTTTTAACTGTTAAATGGGCATGGGGATAATAGTTACCACCTTAAATTGAACCTTATCGCCTTGAGACAAAGTCCAAAACCAATGAAAAATTACCAATTACTTAAAACCAATTATACTAGCCATGCCCGTTTAAGGGTTAAAAAACCCTATTAGGGTAGTTTCCAGGGTCAAAATAATTAAATTCTATTTAGTCCGTATTTTAGATTATAAAAAAATATTGGACACGTATTTATTTTTTTCGATGAAACAAAAAATATCAAAGATATAGCAAAGGTAGGTGCAAACAAATAAACAAACAAACAAACGAACGAACGAACAAACGAACGAACCTTGTAAAGAAAAGAACGAACTCGCTGTGATTCGCAGAGAGCGGTGACTTGAATTGGTGAATTTGACTTAATTGCTTAAGTCCGCCAACCCGAACTTATCCTGTATTTCTCCAACAGAATACAGCGTCTCCAGCAGATAGAGGAGGAATCGTCGGACGGGGACGATCTGGTCGCTATGGAGGTGGCCCCCAAGGAGAAATGGGACTGCGAATCCATACTGTCTACCTACTCCAACATCTACAACCATCCCAAGCTCATCCAGGAGCCAAAGGTGCGTCACAATGCGGTATTTGACACTATCAAAAATAAATTATAAGAGATGCTCGATTAAAACGAAAATTACAAAATGATTCGGAAAATGTATTTCTTTTAATCATTTACTAGTTATTACAATTTTTAAATAGATGAGACATAAAAAAAGTGCTCTAAAATGTGACGTCACAAGCAAGTATTTTCATACAAAATTCCGTTTTAAATACCCAATTTCAGGGTCGAACTCTCACCGTGTCCTGCAGTGGCTTCAAAATGTATCGTATGAAGACAGAAAAACTAATCCATCCTGTGAGCTAAGAACTAAATTACAAACCACCTCCCTCACTCACGCGCACGCACGCACTCACTCACTCACTCACACACTCACTCAGTCACACACACACAGTCTTTCAAGCACACTCTACTTTTTATTCGTTGTTTTATAGTGCAGCCATACTCGAAGATACATAAAAACTAATCCATCCTATGAGCTAAGAACTAAATTGAAAACCATCTCCCTCACTCACACGCACGCACGCACGCACGCACTCACTCACTCACTCACTCACTCACTCACTCACTCACTCACTCACTCACTTTCTCACTCACTCACCCACCCACTTAGTCACACACACACACACACACTCGCACGCACACACAAGCACACTCTACTTTTTATCCATACTCGAAGTGTGTTCCCCGGAGCGCTAGGGTTCCGCGATACGCCTGTAGGGGTTCCGCAACAATTTAGAAAAAAAAACACCTCTCTCTCTGGTCGAACGTAATTATACTGTTATTAATAAAGAATAGTTTTTTTTCAATAATTATTTTAATGTAGTGTTCCGTCAAGAATTTCGCTTTCCAAAAGGGTTCTGTCACCAAAAAAATTGAGAACCGCTGTTTTAGTTCATTATAATTGTATGCGTATGAGAAAATATCTCATTCCGAAAATATTTAATGATCTTCCTGTTACTTTATGATATGAAAATGTGTGTAAAGTTACATAAAAGAAATAAGTTACAGAATTTCTGTTGACTCAATTGCAATTGCAAATCAAACTATACCGTATACACTCGTAGTTAGCTAGTTTAGGATTCTGCCCGGCACACTAACCTCTTGTCTGTGGCAATGTCATTATTACGTCCATGATGTCATGTGACTGACCGAAACCAAGCCTTAGGCGTAGGGCAAGCAAGAGGGTGGTGTGTAGGGCGCTTCAAATATACTTTTTGTATTTGTATGTACTTACTTATAGCATTTAAGAGTAATTTAAATTTTAAAACCAAGAGCATCTGTCAACAATCTGTTATGCAGTTTGGTAGAAACCAACTTCTGTATTTTACTGTATATTTATTTTAATCATCATCAACCCATCATGTCCCCACCGAGGGGCACGGGTCTCTTCCCTGAGGAAGGAATAGGCCATACTCCACCACGGGGGCCAAGTCCGGATTGGTGGAGGCTTGTAAGACTAGTGGCTGGTCTTACTGTCAGAAGTTTTCAAGCCGCCCTAAGGCCTCTGACTTGGCTTAACGACTGCCATCTATCGACGGCAGCCGGCACCGACTGCTTAACGTGCCTTGCGAAGCACGGAACCGCTCGGAAAAATGCCACTAGCGTTAGTCATTGACGGTGACCCATCCATGGACTGAACGCGCCGTATGTTGCTTAACATTAGTGATGGTTTAAGATCCCTCAGGCAGCCCAGGCTACGAGCGATTTATTTTAATAAACGTCTTCAATCAATCAATCAATCAATCAATCAATCAATCAATCAATAGTGGCATAGTTAAGTAACTTGTTTTGGGCATCACTCCCAACAGAAACCCCAGAAGATAAAGATAGACGCGAAGACCGGCATTCCCAAAGACGTGCTTGGCAAAGACACGCGGCTCACCGTCAAGTCCTTGGCCAAGTTCAACGCATTGCAAGAGCAGGGAGACCAGTCCGGGGCCGAGGACGACGGACGGACGCAGGCCGAGGACGACGGACGGACGCAGGCCGAGACCGTGCTTTCTACGCTGAGCGTTCTGTCTATCAGGTGGGTATTTAACTAACTGGTACAGTCAAGTTGATATTCAGAAATTGGCTTCAGAATAGGGTGTTTTCTAACAAAAAAAATGTTGAAGTAATTCTAGTGTTATAAAAAAATTAAAACTAAAATTCTAATTCTTTTAAAAAATTCTAATTTATAATGATGTCACTAGCCCTGCGTTCAGAGTGCTTAGTGCGAGTTTTTTTCATTCACTTCCGATAGCGAGAGCGTTTGCAATTTGTATAGGAGTGACAAAGAGACAACTAGGTGGCGCGCTTTGTCACTCCTATAGAATATGAGTTTACGTTAACGCGATCGAGTAGTTCAAAAAACTCGCACTAAGCACTCGGAGATGCGATGAAATCGAATACAGCGCGAATCCGACCAAAAGTATTCTCAAAGTATCTCGTACGAAATAGGGCATTTTATGCCTACTGCACTTATATGGATTCGCACTGTAATCGATTTCATCGCATCTCGGAAAGCACCCTAGTTGTACTTTCGCGCAATTCATTTCAAACCAGAGAATTTTTTTTTTTTGTTTTATCTCCTTCCATTAGTCACTCAGCGGTCCGGAGGTTAACTAACTGGTTCTGTAGCGATTCCTCTTTATAGTAACTGGTCGGCACATAATATAACATAACATTTACACACAGGCACATACATTGCTTCTGGCCCCGCACTAGGATACCCTGTGTCGTGGGAACCAGAAACAGCGACGTCACAAACATGTAAACATCCATGACCTGGAGTTTTATTTTTCTCTCTAGCCGGGGATCGAACCCGGGACCTCTCGCATGGTAAGCAGATGCGCTAACCGCTACGCCACAGAGATCGTCAAACTACGGGCTACGGGCACAGCCGTCTAGTATGAATTTAAATGTTTGACAGGGAGTCGCTACGTTTTTGTTGAGATGTCAGGAAGTGTTAAATGAATTAACGTAAACTTTTTACCTTCGACTTTTTTAGGTTATGCACAGTCGACAGCACATCATGGTATACACCCATGCACTCTACTCCGTTGCATTACGGGCGACTTTGCAACTAAAATGTGAAGATTGACGTGCTGTCGACTGTACGTTCGTATGTATATCCGTTCTATGTACCCTCATAACTCCTTAACCAATGGTCAGATTTTACAATTAGGATCTCAATAGTTTCGTTGTATTTGCACGAATGCCAAAGGCTATATAAAACCAGCATAAATAAAAAAAAACTAAAACCAATAAAACTTATTAAAATAATTGTACAAAATGTTCCCTAAATTTACACTAGATGGCGCTATTTAAATCTTGCTATTAAATAACTATTTGCGCGATTGCCAAAGGCGATATAAAATCAGCATATATACTAAAAAAAAAAAACTTATTAAAATAATAATTGTACTAAAAGTTCCCTACGTTTGCACTAGATGGCGCTATTTAAATCTTGCTACTAAACAACTACTAAATAACCGCGCTACTTTTTTCTGACCAAACTTCTTTCGCAGACCGAAGGATGAGAGTCCAGAAGAGAAAAAGGAACGCAAGCGTCTCCTGAAGGAATATCGCAAAGAGAGAAGGATCGAGAAGAAAGCGAACCAGGAGGCTTTCAAGGAGGAAAAGAAGAGACAGGAGAAGATATTGCTGAACAACAGAAACAACGTGCAGGGGAATCGGATACTGTAAACGTAGTTTTATGAATGCTGTTACTGAATCGGATCATGTAGAGGCCGTCAGCGCAAAAGTGGCCTAACCCACTATCTTAGTAAGTGTACTTAAGTATACTTCTTGCTAATATTATAAAGAGGAAAGATTTGTATTTTTGTGTGTATGTTTGTAATGAATAGGCTCAGAAACTACTGCGCCGATTTTAAAAATTCTTTCACCATTAGAAATCTACGTTCTTCGTGATTAACATAGGCCATATTGGATTTTCAAAAAGTGCGGGTTCCGTACGGAATCTCGAATAATGTAACCCAAGGTGTAAAAAAATAACTACCCCGGGAATTTTCCACGGATGGTTCCTATAGCTATTTCCACGGAAATGTTTTTGCCACCCGTGCGAAACGGACGAGTCGCCAGTTTTTCATATTCGTACTTATCTATTGGAATTTATTTAAAACATAATAAATTTTGATGCAGAACCGGCCTATCCAGAATAGAATCTGTTATCCATGGGTGAAACTAGGGATAGGACGGTTTTCATCTAAATTTAAAATGTTTTAAATAAATTGCAATAGATAAGTAAGAATATGAAAAATACGGTATTTGACACTATCAACAATAAATTATTTGAGATGCACAAAACAAAAATTACAAAATATTTCTTATTTACTAGTTATTACAATTTTTAAATAGATGAAACATAAAGAGTGCTCTGAAATGTGACGTCACTTGCAAGTATTTTCATACAAAATTCCGTTTTGTGGATTAGGCCACTTTGCGCTAACGGCCTTTGTTGTTACCTGAACACAGTTGCTGAATCGCATACTGTAAATGTCGTTTTATGGACGCTGGTACTGAATCGAATCCTGATGTTGTTTCATGAACACAGTCGCCGAATCTGATACTGTTAACGTCGTTTTATAAAGACTTACTGAATCTGATACTGTAAATGTCGTTTTACAACCAAAATTACGTGCAGAGGTCTTGCATAATGTAAATGTCTATTATGTTAATATTATAGTCTCGTATTTTTAAGAGGAAGTGTAGTTTTACTATTTTCAAACCCAAAATATTTCCATTTGCGATTCTCACTCAGTCTGGGTGTTTTTCGATGTTTGTGAAGTCCTTGCCTGGTTACCTTAGCACCGGGTATCCTAGTGTGATTGTTTTGTGTGGGAGATATTATAATTATTACTAGCTGACCCGGTAAACGTTGTTTCGCCATATAAATTTTTTATTCACTTATGGCTATGAAAAATAGAAAACCACCTATTCTCCGACCTACCAAATATATACATCAAATTTCATCAAAACCGCTCAAGCCGTTTCGGAGGATTATGCGCACTAACACGATGAGTGGTGTCACGAGAATTTTATATATTACAAGATTTTGCTTCAAGTCTCTGAATGATGTGATACCTGGAAACGATCACGACTGGACGAATCGAGGTGTCAGACAGGGGTAATTTGTGTCCGTATAGTTGGCTTTCACGTGGTCGATTTCAGTAATTTCAACTATGCCACCGAACTGTGTATTAATAGTGCCTAATAGTGCTACAAAGCACAATTAGCTAGGACAAGTATTTCCGGAGATATTCAGGCGACTCACTGAGGCAGCCAACTATATAGACGTCTACTTAGCAGACACATCACGAACGGCTGTATATAGAGTTATGATTTGTATGCCAGATAATTGTGCGCTAATAGTGCTCCCTACATGCCAAGTTTCCAGAATAGTGCTTCAATACATGCTGAGAAAACATACCCTATTGTTGAGGCAGCCAACTAGACGCTTTTTCTTACCATGATTTCTTCGTAACGGCGTAGAGTTTTAAAACAAAACCTATAGGTACCAAAAAACTGTGCGTCAATAGTGCCTCTTAATGAAACACAAATGCCCCTTAATCACCTAGGTATGCGTTTAGCCAAGAAATTAATGTGAACTTTCACATACATTGAGGTTTTGGTACATGTAAGAACAAAAGTGAAAAAATAATATCAATCTGCAACTAGTTAAGTACTTATCCGGAGTCTGTATATTAATTTAACTACTAAAGTAAACTACTATTAAACCTTTCCGAATACTAGTTACCGAATCACTATGAATACTCTGTACTATTTCTTTTTTTTTATCTTTCCCACTTCCAAAAATATGCAATTAATCACTATTATTGTATCGGTGAAATTAATAATGTACTGTTTTTTATAATTTAAGATAGTAAAGACGCTGTGGGTAGATTCTTCTCTCAGAAAGCGGTGAGATAATTAGAGAAATGACGAACGAAGCCTTCGACATTAACTAGTACATTTTTTTTTCCATGAACATGAATTTAGTTAGCGCTAACCAGGGATCAGTTTTTTTTCGGTCATGTGACAACATGGCTAACTGATTTGACTCTTCCAGCGCAACACATCGGCAAGGGTTTTCGTCCTGCGTCGATTTATTATGAGTAAGTTTGTACTGTGTGCAGTAATATACATCAAAATTATCTTTCCAAAAAATATTTAAAAAAAAATATATCTCAGAAACTATACGATATAAAAAAAATCTTCATCTTCAAATCAAAAATCTCTGCTTTAATTTTTTTAGGTAATCTGCCTTAGCATAACATATTCTGTGAAAATTTTGACTGGTTACTGCTAAGACAAAGCCCTTAGAAGGTTGAAAAGGGAAGGACAGATAGTGAAGGCAGAGTAGGTAAAAGAGTCTCGTTGGGCACCCTGGGTGCGATACCCTAAAACGGGAACATCCCACTAAAGCGGGGCATCTGGACATACGGTACTTACAACATTTGAAAGGAGCCGGGGATCTCTGGGCCCAATTGTAATAAGCTGAAATATGATTTAAAAAAAGCGGTATTTTTTTCTGTTTCAAAATATAAAAAATCTGCTCAATTCACAATCTGGGAGACGAGAAATCTTAAAAACAAGTTTATTGCACTGATGAAATATAGTTTCGATTACTATAATCGATTTCTGTGAATGATTTCAAGAATTATTATTGAACATAAAATCACTCTCATCGAATCATGGATTCAATCAAAGTGAACAAAATCTACGGAATAAATTATTATATTGTCAATAGTTTCGAATAAAACAGAATATTAACTTTAAAATCGATTCTCGTAGATTCTCGTTTACAGATCGATTTATTACTTGTTATGTTTGTCAAATGTATTTAATCTGTGCTGACAGTGACAGCTCCCGGATTTTCAATCTATGATCATGATGGGTCACTATATTGCACGGACCGAGAATTTACGGCACGAGAATGTACAACCCGGGAATTCGTGCCCAAATGACCATCTATAACTAACGCTAGTGTGATTTTTCCGAGCGGTTCCGTACTTCGCAAGGCAAGTTAAGCAGTTGGTGCCGGCTGCCGTTAATAGATGGAAGTCGTGAAGCCAAGTCAAAGGCCTTAGGGCAGCTTGAAAACTTCCAACAGTAAGACCAGCCACTAGTCTTACAAGGCTCCACCTATCCGGACTAGGCCCCCGTGGTGGAGTATGCCATATAGGTATAGGACCGAGGGGCACGGGCTTTTGACTGAGAAAGGTTCCTCAGGGAAAAGCCCCGTGGCCCTCAGTGGGTTTATAATGGGTTGATGTATCGCTCCTCTACATCTAAACTCTGATCATTTGGATTGACTTGTCTATACTCTGATTTTTAATTAGGTGGACTAAACTGACAGTTGGTGGGTTGCCACGTAAGGGAAAATAAAAAATAGTGTTGCGCTCAGAGTGATCGAATAATAAAAATTTTCATTCAATCATTCGTTCATTCAATTGCAGACTGGTGTATGTAACGTAACTCGCTCGCCCGGCCCCGAGTGATTTAAGATTTAGTTTTGGTAATTCTTTAACCATATTCCTAAACCTTTAAATTTGTTCAAAACTGTTAAAAATTTGTTAAATCTGAGGCTAGATAAGTTCAAACGTCGTCTGGTTATGTAAGCCTGTTTACATTTTCCTGATCTCACGTGTGTGTATGCTTTGGGTGACATTCTAGATCTACTCTATTAAGCTCTCTTAATATTCTTTTATATATATTATCTCTCTCTGTATGTCATATTGATTGTTTGTTACCTGTTTTACACTCCAATAAACAAATTAAATTACATTATAAACTCTACGTGCGCACACGAATTACTAAGCTGAAATGGAGACGGGCGGGACATTTGGTTAGGCGGGAAGACGGCCGGTGGACTAAGGAAGCCACTGAGTGGTGGCCAAGAACGGGTCGACGGTCGTTGGGCAGACCACCAGCCCGATGGGCCGACGACATTGTGAAAGCGGCTGGGAGACACTGGACCGTATGGGTTGTTTAATTGGTAGGTATTTAATGATTAAGATTAAGTTAAATTATTTTCCCCAAATAAAGGAAATAAAATTGAAGAGTGAATGATTGAATGAAATCGAACATTCAATGAACACATCAAGTCACATCACTACGATCTTGCTCTGGCAACATTTAAAAAAAATAAGAGCTTTTTGAACTGTCAGTTTAGTCCACCTAATTAAAAATCAAGGTATAGTGTAAGATCCAGCCAGATCAGGACGTCAATCTATTGCGACTCATAGCCTCGATAATGTCACGCACTAGATCGAGCGTGTAATGGCTGCGAAGTGAATGATTTACGCTTCATGGAAACGAGGCACCACTCTGTCGTGTCTATGGCTGTACACGCTGTCTCGCCCGTACCAATTTTATACAGCCTGATATGATAACGCACGACCCGAGAACGTACGGACGGGAATCCGTGTACATGTGCACGGATTCCGTGGCTGTACATTACCGGGGCGTACGTTCTCAGGATGTGCATTCGCGGTACGTACATTATCGTCTCCCATCATGATCACCGGACTACCTACCTACTCGTCTTGTTTCGGTTATGTATCGTTTGCGTATTTTAATTATATTCCTCGACCAGTGCTTTCGCTCTACGGACTTCTAGTATATTGTTTAACTTGTACGACTGTGGCATACCGACTTATCGATGTAATACACTGGGCCGACGAGTTTTAGAGGATGAAATGACACAAATCCTTGTCTTCCCTGTCTTTTAATCTATTTGTGAGTTTCGTTACATTTCCCCACTCAATACAATAAGAACTACAATTAATGTAATAAATAACTGTCTATCATATGATTATAGTTATAAAATCAGCTGTTAAGTACCTATAGGTTATTGTCAATTTGTTGCATAGCCTCACTTTTACTAAATCTCTTTTAACTTTGCTCTCAGATTGCTAAAATGCGCAAAATTTTCAAAGATGGTTTGACAATATATAAGCTGTTTATTGACACCACTCTCTTTTTTTTACATCTGGGCCCAAGAATGTATGGAAGCGTTTCCGTCTCCTTTAATCCTCTTTATGGGCTTCGCCGCCGCATTCGTACTCAACATCACCAGCCCACTATTGACCAACAATGCCCAAGACGCACAGTGTACTAAACCAACTAGCCATTAGATGGCCGTGAGTGACACTCACCGAGTGTTCACTTCTCTGCTCGTCAGTATCAAATAATTGTTGCAAACAATTTTCACCCTAATTGCGTTTTCATAAGAGTTCATTTTAATTTATTGCAAAATTATTGTTTAGTACGTAGCAGTTTGCATACATTTTTTAGCTAAATGCATAGGTGATTCGGGGGCATTTGTGTTTCATTAAGAGGCACTATTAACGCACAGTTTTTTGGTATAGGTTTTGTTTTAAAACTCTACGCCGTTACGAAGAAATCATGGTAAGAAAAAGCGTCTAGTTGGCTGCCTCAACAATAGGGTATGTTTCCTCAGCTTGTATTGAAGCACTATTCTGGAAACTTGGCATGTAGGGAGCACTATTAGCGCACAATTATCTGGCATACAAATCATAACTCTATATACAGCCGTTCGTGATGTGTCTGCTAAGTAGACGTCTAGTTGGCTGCCTCAGTGAGTCGCCTGAATATCTCCAGAAATACTTGTCCTAGCTAATTGTGCCTTGTAGCACTATTAGGCACTATTAATACACAGTTCGGTGGCATAGTTGAAATTACTGAAATCGACCACGTGAAAGCCAACTAACTATACGGACACGGTAATTTTAAATTATTTCTTGCATTTCTTCTAAAAACAAATAATAATTCACTTTCAAAGTAAGCCGCCAAAACGGCATCTTGGGCAAAATGGCGTCACTGGTCAGTATACAAAACCAGTGAACGTAAGAACGACATGAATGACAGACGCCATATTTACTGACCGGTGACGTCATCGTAGATTCGGCCAATCCAGGCCGTTTTCGATAAAATTGCTACGGATACAAAAATATCAAATTTTATCGTGGGTGTTTGGATAAATAGTCAATTTTTTCATTAAAGTGCGGTTTTAAGACTTATATGAGTGCATAAATACTACTTTTTTTTTCACACTGTCAAGATATAAAACTCTGCGATAGAAATGTGTCAATAAATAAAAATAAATAAAATAGCCTATTGTTCAAGGTAAAAAGAAGGTTGTAGGCGAAATTACCTACACCAAATTACTCAGTAAAAACTCCTATTTTTATGGAATTGAGTATGAAAAGACAAAGTTTTGAGTACATAATTTATTTTAATAATTTATATTAATATTTTATCCGACTATACAAATTACGTATGTACCAAAACAATAATAAATTGTCTAACTATTTAATTATTTTATTCCTTAAAATAACATTCATTGCTTAATTAAAAAACAGATTCACTGATTTGTAATATAATTATTATTACCGTTTCCTTCACCCGAAGGAAACTAAACTTTTGATAAATTTTATCTGAGGCTTGGATAGATATTAAAATTGCGGACATATTTGCATTATCATCATCATCAACCCATTATGTCCCCACTGAGAGGTACGGGTCTCTTCCCTGAGGAAGGTATAGGCCATACTCCAACACGGGGGCCGAGTCCGGATTGGTGGAGGCTTAACATAAAAATAACAAATTGATATTTCAATGCGGACTAAAGTCCGCCATACGATTATGCGTTGCTTCGCCTAGTCAAACGAGTTCTATTTTTTCCGGGGACTCCCCGTACTTTTATCCAGTCCGCTCTTTGCATGTCCTCGATTATTCGGCGGACTTTTCGTACGCGGTTCTTTTAATCCCTCGCCTGCGTTACTTGATACAGTCGTAAGCGATCTATTTTAGCGGATAAAAAAGTCCGCGGACAAAAATGCCTCGTCTGCGCAAGCTATTATTTCGTCACTCTTTCGTCCTTCGTCCTCTTCACATGTCCAAACCAACGCAAAATTCCTTTCCCGAAACCCCTTTATTAATTAAAAACTAGTTCCATGAAAACGAAAATGTATTTACAACGTCCGAAATATAATTATCTATCACACCCTCGGACTACATTGAAATATATCAACAGTATTATCATTACTACTAAAAATGTTAGATTGTGCGAGCGAGATGGCGTATATTAGAGTAACCTCCGACGCGGTGATAATGTGCTAAGCACACTCTGTGTAAAAAAAGCTTATTTGACGCACGAAAAATGTCGCAGTCTGCCACATGAGGCAGTGTTGCCATGCCGCACGGTTCTTGCCACAATGTGCGACATTTTTACCTTTTGTAGCATGCCGTAATGCCGCACAGTGTTGCCCGGGTGTAATATGCCTTAACGAACAGCAAGTCATTGTTATATGTAAGATAAAATAAAATCGCAGTCGTTAAGACAAGTTAGAGCCCTTCATAGGGCGGCTTGAAATCTTCTAACAGTAAGATCAGCCACTAGTCTTACAAGCCTCCACCAATCCGGACTAGGCCCCCGTTGTTAAGTATGGCCTATACCTTCCCCAGAGAAGAGACCCGTGCCCCTCGGTGGGGACATAATGGGTTGATGATGGGAAGAACAGCCTTGAGGCTACTGCTGCATTGCTATCTCTCTCGCACACTAACTTTTTCAGTACACTATCCACCACTATCTCTCTCACTCTAGCTCAGCACGAGACCCTCGTAGCCAAGAGACTCCGGGTCAGGACAGTCGATGCGATTCTTCAGATGCTGAAGGGTGTTGTGGAAATGCTTTGTGATCTGGTCCACCTCCTCGGACTGCTCCAAATTGGCCAGCTCTTCTCGGATCTTCTGGATCACCTGGTGATAATAATAACATTAACGGCCTGCTCAGACGACGGACTTTTCTCCGCGGCGGAGACTCCCGCGTACTTTAGTCCGCCGAACTGCTGTAAGCTATCACTGAGACTTACTCGTGTACACAGGATATCCAAGAATCTCAGCGCTGATTTGTATAAAAATTAGACAAATTGAGGTTACTCATAGCGTCAATGATCTGCGGCGTCACAGCTGCATTCCCCAGTTGCCGTAGAAGCGCGTATCGCCCAAGAAGTTCCGCCAACAGCTGGACCCCATTTATACAACCAGATAAACTTCTGTAAATCAGCAGCTGGGTCTCCAAGCTCCGAGAAGCCTAGCGCTGGACTCTATTGAGACAAACGGAGAGAACTCACAGCGTCAATGATCTGCGGCGTCACAGCTGCATTCGCCCGTTCCCGCAGGAGTGCGTACCGGCCTAGAAAATCCGCCAACAGCTGGACCTCCCACCATCTCCTTCATACACTACTAACCAAGCTGATGTTTCTGGTTTCCACGACACACGACATTGAGACAAACTGAGTGGACCCACAGCGTCAATGATCTGCGGCGTCACAGCTGCATTCCCCCGTTCCCGTAGAAGCGCGTACCGCCCAACAGCTGGAGATCCACCACCTGGGTCTCCAGGCTGTCCAAGAAGCCTAGCGCCGGACTCTATTGAGACAAACAGAGAGGACTCACAGCGTCAATGATCTGCGGCGTCACAGCTGCATTCCCCCGTTCCCGCAGGAGCGCGTATCGGCCCAGAAGTTCGGCCAACAGCTGTGCCTGGACGGCTCCGTCCATGCACTGCTGGGCGACGCGTGCGCCCTTTTTTAGGCACTCGAGCGCACGCGACGCGTTGTTTAGCGCCCACTGTGGAGTAAGATGAGATAAGCTAAGAATATTCTTAAGGCCGGTTTTAGAGTCACGCTGACACTCGGCGCTGACAGGCCAATCCGCTACTTGACTCTTTTTTCAAGTATGTCTTAAATGCTAAATATCTCTTTCATTAGACCAAAAAATATTTTAGTATATTTTTTGAGGACCTAAAACCAACAAACACATTATTTTAAAAGGTTGCTTTGCTAAACAGCCAAAAACGCGGTCCGCCATTTTTGTCTATGGTTTGAAGTCCTAATTTTTGTAAACAAAGTTTGACATTCAACATAGGTAGAGTTCGTGCCACGAAAGAGGTATGAGTTAATGAATTTTGGCTTTTATTGTTATGGCCTTAAGGATTTTACCGTGGGACTTGTTTGGTGAAACGATATTTACCTGGTCCTTAAATCTGTTAGTGATCTGTGAGCATAGTGAAATAACAACAACGCAACCATGACTTCATCGAGTTTACATGCAAAATATATCAATTATCATTATTGCATTATTCGAGACTGCAAATACACGTCAATAAAGACCGCCGGGAAGTCACGGATTCGTGTGCCCAATAAAATAAACATACGAAAAAACTTGGCTCAAACTTACCAAGTCAGACCCCGATTCTTTATGGACTGAAACTTGGGTGTATTTATGTGAAGATCACTTTAATGTAGGTAAGTCCTGTAATATCAATGTACACAGAAACTGTTTTTAGCTGTAATAATGCTTGGTTAGATTTGGTTTGGTTTTGGCAAATTGGTACTATCAGCTTCCACGAATCCAGCGTCCATGATTGCGCTTATCAATAAAATGATAAGACACTAACTGCACAAGAAGAGTTTTTGCAAACACTACATCCAATCCAAATCACAATAGAATTTACGCACGCACGACTGACAGATGTTTGTTTACAACCAAAGGTGCTTTCAAGATGGCGGATAGTGTTTTCAGTGTTCCGATTTAAAAGCGAAAACTATTTTTTTAATTTGCAAATTTTGCAGCCATCCTGCACATTTACTTAGCAAAGTCAATATATTTCGGTTTCTTACGTTAGATACTACATGAAATATCTATTTATCGCGTCAAATTTGATACGAGTCAAGTAGCGTATTATGTACTACATCCTAAGACCGCCAATTGTATACGGCAAAACTTAGTTATATAAGTCTTATAATGTATTTGTTTGTTTTTCTGGTGTGTACAATAAAGAGTTCTAATCTAATCTAATCTAATCTAAGGAGCGTTTTAGAAAAACGCCGACCAGCCATATTATTTTGTCTGTCAGCGCTGACGGTCAGCGCGTGGTCAGCGTGACTCTAAAACCAGCATTATCGTACCAGGAAGAAACACAGACAAAACAATTACAAAGATACAGTACAGTTGGCAGCACATTATGTCCCCACCGAGGGGCACGGGTCTCTTCCCTGAGGAAGGTATAGGCCATACTCCACCATGGGGGCCAAGTCCGGATTGGTGGAGGCTTGTAAGACTAGTGGCTGGTCTTGCTGTCAGAAGTTTTCAAGTCAAAAATGCCACTAGCATTAGTCATAGAACGGTCACCCGTCGATGCACTGAACGCGCCATATGTTGTTTAACCTTCGTGATCGTTCAAGATCATTCAGGCAGCCCGGGGCTACGAGCGAATCATATTTTCACATTATTATTTACTTGTGTGCAAACAGACAGCGTAATCTCAGTAATCCCACTCGTCTCAGGTTCTACTCAACTGATGACAGACACACACATACACCCCCTCCCTCTCCTCGTCCCGTCCACTTCCCAATTCAATTTAATTAAAACACATTATTGCTTATTACATTTTTTCTACTGCTTGATATGTTGTATGGTAATAGTTAGAAGTGAAATCTATTTTTGGCTTTATTGTTAAGATAATTGATTGCAAATATGTATGTTATTTTATGCTGTTGGATTACCAAATAAAGAATAATAATAGGGTCCGATTTACCCTCTGGGCACGGAGCCTTAGTATAGATGTGGCTTTTGAAGATGGATCTAAGAAGCAAATAAATAAGTACAGTCTGTTAGCTTTTAGAATATACCTCGGGCTTTGGAGTAGGCTTCGCTTTTCGCCGAAAGCACACGAGTGTAATAGTACTTCCTGCTCTGTATTAAATTATGTGAAATTAAGTGTCATATCAGTTCCGATTTCGAAATTAAGTGTCATATTAGTTCCGAAATTTCTATTAGGGCTGATTTTTCAATAGTCAGATAACTTTTATCTGAGGGATAAAAATGGCGGTTTGACAGCTTATGTATGAAAGTTACGTCAAATCGCCATTTTTACTCCTCAGATAAAAAGTTATTTGACTATTGAAAAATCAGCCCTTACACGAATATATCCGATAGTAGCCGAGGTATATTCTAAAAGCTGTTAGCTTTGTAAGCAGTAAGGCTCTAATTATATGCGTCCGCGCGACCGAGCGGCCCGGCTAAAAATTCCAGCGGCCGCGGCCAAGTCGCTTTTTGATTTATATGAAGTGGCCCGAGCGTCTCCGCTCTCCACACATTCTCACAAACAACGAAAGAGCGTCCCGTCCGCTTCAAATGCACCGATACAAGTGAACACGTTGAAACTCGTCCGAGCGGCCGGGCCGCGCGACCACGCCGCTCGAAGGCGCGACCGCTTCGCTATTTAAATAAATCGTTACACACAATTGCTTGTAATTTCGTGGTTTAGCGGCCGTGCCGCTCGGTCGCGCGGACGCATATAATTAGAGCCTAAGTAAAGCTTACCTCGCTGCCTTCACGTTTGCCTTTCCAAAACAGATGCGAACAGAGGGCCACGGCTCGACTTTGGTCTGGTTTTTTCAGCAGTTTGCCGGCGGCCAACGCACACTGAGTCCGCATCGGCTCCGCATTCTCGGCGCCTGCACGTGGGAATTAAACAATCAGTAAACATTTCATCATCATCATCGGCCTACGGTTGTCCACTGCTGTACAGTCGAGGTCTGAAAATGTTTACCACCCTAAGGTTCATAATTGTACAGACAATTATACGACACAAGGTCGATATTTTTATTGATTAAAGCATAAAGCTCAGAATAAAGAGTTGAGTACCAACCTGTCACAGTTTAGAGCAAACCTCTATAACTAAAATAGTATTCAATATATTTTCAAACTTTCTATTTTGACAGAGTTTTGATCTGTGTCATTTTAACAAATGCAATAATTTTAAAATAAGAAATTAATTTAGATACTTGTTAGAATCCAGGCTTCGGAACTTTGAAAGGTAATAAGTACATTGTTAAAGCATTATAGACTGTAATGCACATCTTGCGACAAAGAATCAAGTTTGAAAACTGGTAAACATTTTTAGACCCCGACCGTACATAGGCCTCATTGCACGCCACTGAGCACAGTCCTCGGCTACTCTCATCCAGCTCTTGCCAGCCGCCCTGCGAAGATCATCGCTCCACCGAGTCTGAGGACGTCCTACACTACGATTACCGATCCGCGGTCTCCACTCAAGAAAACATTTATATAGAGGCAAATACATTGCTTCTGACCCCACGCTAAGATACTCTGTGTCGTGGCAACCAGAAACAGCGACGTCACAAACATGTAAACATCCAAGACCTGGAGTTTTTTTTTCTCCCCAGCCGGGGATCGAACCCGGGACCTCTCGCATGGTAAGCAGATGCTCTAACCGCTACGCCACAGAGGTCGTCATAATATTGTATCGAAAACGGCCTGGATTGGCCGATTCTATGAACGTCAGATGCCAGTAAAAATGGCGTCAGTAATTCTTTCTTATGTTCATTGGTTGGTCTACTGGACAGTGACGTCATAATTCGCGTGCGACGCAATCTTGCCCAAGGTAGCGTTTTGGCGGCGTATGTCAAATGTAAACTTTCGTTGGCCTTCTTTAGAAGAAGTACACAAAAGAATTGAAAACGACCACTTTCTGAGGACTCCATGAACTCCAACAAAAAAACATGAGATGGCTTTCAGGAATCGGTCAAATAGCCTATTAAAAAACGGACTTTAGATATTGTTTAGAATCAGGCGTTACTTTGCGGAAATCCGTAATAGCATTAAAATGTGAAAATTAATTAATTAAAGTAAAAAATGTAATTAGTCCGTCTTTTCGATTATTCAAAAATAAGGGACACATATTTTTTTATTTGTAAATTAGACCAAAATTGACAAAGATATAGCCCATTAAAGTTACGTGTGACGTCACGCCGTGCTGCATTTTTTAGCACGGAGTGACGTCACACGTAACTTTAATGGGCTATATCATTGTTATTTTTTGTTTAATCGAAAAAAGAAAAAATACGTGTCCAATATTTTTTTATAATCTAAAATACGGACTAAATAGAGTTTAATTATTTTGAAACTACCCTATTTTCACATTTTAATGGACTTTAGACTCACCAAAGCAGTCGATCTGCTCGAAGGTGCCAATAATGAGTGTTATGGCCTGCAACTGTGCCTTGGAGTCTGGGATTTCGTCTTCGTAGAGGGAAAACGCCTGTGAGAGGTACTCGTAGGCGATCGTCTCGTGGTTCGCGAACTTGATCTGGCTGATCGCAAGAGCCCCTTGCAGGTACAACCTGGAAGTATGTTACGCTAGTTAAGATAATATGAGAATATTCTTTATTGTATACGAGGAGAAACACAAACATAAAATATTTACAAGGTAACAGTACAATTTTTATTTACTGAGATTACGCTGTCTGTTTGCACACAAGTAAATAATAATGTGAAAATATGATTCGCTCGTAGCCCCGGGCTGCCTGAATGATCTTGAACGATCACGAAGGTTAAACAACATATGGCGCGTTCAGTGCATCGACGGGTGACCGTTCTATGACTAATGCTAGTGGCATTTTTGACTTGAAAACTTCTGACAGCAAGACCAGCCACTAGTCTTACAAGCCTCCACCAATCCGGACTTGGCCCCCATGGTGGAGTATGGCCTATACCTTCCTCAGGGAAGAGACGCGTGCCCCTCGGTGGGGACATAATGGGTTGATGATGATGATGATGATTTGGTTCTTCAACAGAAACACACATTACATTCACAGAAATATGCAATAAATCGAGCCACAGTGCGAATCCAATAGCTGAAAAACACAGCATTTACAATAATATCAAGTAAGACTTACACACTACAGGTTGGCATAATTACCAGTACAAAGAAAAATAGAAAAGAATTTATACTTATCTGACATAATGGCCTAAAACTTTTATAATAAAGTAGTTAGTGTTTATGTGGTTAAATTTGGGAATAATTTAATTAAATATAATCTAAAATTTCTAATTTTAAGACAACTACAATATAACGATTGGCAGTGCTACTTATTTTGTATACACATATCATCATCAACCCATTATGTTTCCACCGAGGGGCACGGGTCTCTTCCCTGAGGAAGGCATAGGCCATACTCCAACAGGGGGGCCAAGTCCGGATTGGTGGAGGCTTGTAAGACTAGTGGCTGGTCTTACTGTCAGAAGTTTTCAAGACGCCCACTCTCTCTGAGTGGCCCACGCCACTCACAGGCTCTGACTCGGCATAACGACTGTCATCTATCAACGGCAGCTTAACGTGCCTTGCGAAGCACGGAACCGCTCGGAAAAATGCCACTAGCGTTAGTCATGACGGTGACCCATCCATGGACTGAACGCGCCGTACGTTGCTTAACCTTAGTGATCTACATCTATATCTTTAAATTTATCAGTTTCACCTGAGCGGAAGCTCTGCCAACTCAGCCTTGACCAGCATGCTGATGGTCTGATGGCAGAACTGGAATATCTTCTGGCATTTCTTCTCCCACATCTCATCCTTGAACAAAAAAAGGTAGATAAGTTATTTTTCGGCCATTTCAGCATTGTCTAGGCGAATTTCGTACCGCCTGAGACACAGATTAACGTTCTCGAGACGTCTTAAAAAATCCTTTCAAAATATACTATCAAAATGTATGAGAGAATGATTAATCCAACCAAAGAAATTACGATGCAAATTCGATCTGTACAAAAAGATATGGTTTTTTTCTTCGGTGGCGCCAATGTTAAGGGGATTACGAGCTTGTCAACCCGGTCGTTTGACAGAGACGGCGCTATAAGCAGCCAAAGCTAGCCGGGTATCTCTTTCTAAAGCACGATGCGACTTTCGGTCAACTTTCCCGAGTACATTGTCGCAGAACTTCGCGAGTAGTCTGGACGAGGCATTAAACAATCTATAATGTGTAGTGCTTGTAACGAGGTGCAATCGCCTCGTTGCTATTTATAATTTTTTGGCCATCTCCTATTCTAAATTTAATCAGTTTTTGACATTCGCCACCGTGGACGGACGCAGCTGAGCCATTCAATCCTCAGCTTCCATCCAAGGTGGACTAAACCGTAATTATTTTCTGTTTTTTTTTTTCAAGACCCGGATTCCTATTCTCCATATTATTACGATCAATCATTTTGTAAATATTCGGAAAGCACATTTATTATGTAAGTGTTCCTGCTTTCTTTTATAATCCTAGTGTATTTTTATATTTATTTTTAGACCTTATTTAAGATTTTCTATTTGCATTGTTCTCAGGTGCCTTTTCTTTACCTTATAAATAAACCATAATTTTACTGTGCCCCTGGATACCCCTCTTTCACTTAACGGATCGCACCCTTCAAACTACCTAACTGCGACATGCTTACGAAAGTTTTATGTAAATACCTGATCTTTGAGCTCCTTATAGGTGAACGCCACTTGGTACGCGTGGAAGAGTATGGGGGGGAAAGTGTGCTGAATACGTCTCGCGCCGCCGTTTTGAAGAGCCTTTCTAGCGGCAGACAGGATGAGATATTGCTGATCCGCCGAGTCCGATTTGAAGTGGTGGATGAGTCTGGAAAACAGACGAAACACGATAAAAGCATCCTTGGAGAGAGTGGTGACGGCCTCTGTGGACAACAAACCCAGGTCCTGGATGTTTACATGTTTGTGATGTCGCTCTTTCTGGCTCTCACGACACAGGGTATCCTAGTGTGGGGCCAGAAGCAATGCATGTCATAATCATAATCATCATCAGGCTATATTAGTCCACGGCTGGACATAGCCCTCCTCTAATGAGCGCCATAGCGCCCTGTCTTCAGCTTGCCATCCAGCATCTGCCAGCAGTTTTTCGCAGATCGTCATCCCACCTGGTCGGGGGGCGTCCTACACTACGTTTGCCGAGTCGCGGTCTCCACTCAAGAACACGTTTACCCCAGCGGTTGTCGGATCTTCGCGAAATATGGCCAGCCCACTGCCACTTCGGCTTGCTAATTCTCTGAGCTATGTCGATAACTTTAGTTCTCTGTCGGATGTATTCGTTACGAATCCTATACTTCAGAGAAACTCCGAGCATAGATGTTTACATGTTTGTGACGTCGCTGTTTCTGGTTCCCACGACACAGGGTATCCTAGTGTGGGGCCAGAAGCAATGTATGTGTCTATATGTAAATGTTAATTCTAATTCTCTCCATAGCTCGCTGAGAAACTTTGAACTGGTGGACCAACCCTTTCGTGAGTGTCCATGTCTCGGCTCCGGAGGTCATGACATACCTGTCCGGACACACTGATTGAAAATGCATGTGCCAGTATGTAAATGTTCAGTTCATGTTTATGTTTAAACCCCTCCAGTCCCGAGGCCCGATCCAGGCTTCGATGTATACTACGGCGCATTCCGTCAGGCCCCGTAGACCGGCCGTCGGGTCGGTCTTGCAACGGCACTTTGAATAAAATTTTGAAGATGATATAGACCACAGCTGTATGAGCATGTTTTATTTTTGGAAAACTGTCATCATCATCATGATCATTCATCCACAAAAAGTCCACTGCTGGACATAGGCCTCCTCCATGGATTTCCAAAAAGACCAGTTGGAAGCGGCTTGCATCCAGCGTCTCCCTGCCACTTGGATGAGATCGTCTGTCCATCTTGTGGCTGGTCGTCCTACGCTGCGCTTGCCGATGTGTGGTCTCCATTCAAGAACCTTTCGGCCCCATCGGCCATCAGTTCTTCGTGCTATGTGCCCCGCCCACTGCCACTTCCACACTCATCGGATGAGTAAGTTGAACTGTGATAAATTCGTCGAGAATCGCTCGTACCCCCGACTGCCTGAGTGACCTTAAACGATCACTAAGGTTAAGCGACATAATTATGACGCGTTCAGTCCATGGATGGGTCACTATCTATGACTAACGCTAGTGGTGCCGTTGGTGCCGGCTGCCGTCGATAGATGGCAGTCGTTAAGCCAAGTTAGAGGCCTTAGGGCGGCTTGAATATTGTATATAATAGTAATTATTGTGTATGTAACTAAAATAAACAATAAAGTGGTTTATCAGTAGCAGGTGGATCCACGACGGCCCCAAGGCAGCGCCTAACATTACAAGTGTGTACATTGATATTCAACAAACAGAATTTAAATTCCTTACGTTGATAAAAAACTCCAGGTCTTGGATGTTTACATGTTTGTGACGTCGCTGTTTCTGGTTCCCACGACACAAGGTATCCTAGTGTGGGGCCAGAAGCAATGTATGTGCCTGTATGTAAATGTTATGTTATGTTAAATAAATTTCTGATTTCTGGCAGTCCCTGGTCTCTGGGACACAGGAGCGGGCTTATGTGCGCATGTAGATTTAAGATGATTTGAGAAAAGATTGTCTGAGTGGAGTTTTTTTTTTTCTGCCTTTTTCTCCACTACAGACGGCCCCAAGGCAGCGGCTAACATTACACATAAGTGTATGTACATTGACATTCAACAAACAAAATGTAAATTCTTTACGTTGAAATAAATTTTTGATTTCTGATTTCTGAAGATGATTTGAGAAAAGATGGTCAGAGTGGAGTTTTTTTTGCTGCCTTTTTCTCCACTACATTTAGCCCTAAGGCAGCGGCTAACATTATCATTTTATGAACATTGACATTCAACAAGCAGAATGTAAATTCTTTACGTTGAAATAAATTTCTGATTAATGATTTCTGTATGTAAATAAGGTTACCTGGCCAGGAGTCCCTGCTCCTCCATGAAGTCTTCGGCATCGACCTCGCCGCTCAGCTGATCGGGTTGGTCCTTCACGAGGACATCCAGCATAGACAGCACTGCTTCCACCTGTAAAATGGAGGCACAGTTAGAACCAATCTCGACTTTAGAAGCATTTGGTCGGATTTGTCACTATTATACATTGACAGTATAAACACTTGGTAGCCATCATGACGTTAATACTAGGAATAAACATGAATTGTCATTTCCACGATTTAGACTTGCAAAAGTTAATACTTCCTTTATGGGGAACTGTATAAGGTTCTACAACAAGATACCCCAAGATATATTAGAGTTACCTCCATCGCGGTTTAAGAATTGTTGTGAAATTAAGCACACTCTTTGCAAAAAAGCTTATTATAAAGTCGACGATTATTTAGAAGACAAGGATGTCTGGCATTAAATAGTAGTTTAATATTAAATTTAATCAGACGATAAATGTGTCTAGTGTTCAACACATCCAAGAGTTTTTTTTTTAATTTGTAATTTAGGCTAAAAATGTTTTTAAAAGAATAAATGTGGACTTTCTTTGTTAGTTTCTTCTCCATGTAATCTATTAATTGTGAAACTAACAACATTGACGTTCATAAAGTAAATATTCTATTTTGATTATGAATAAAATATTTGAATTTGAATTTGCAGTCGATAAGCCAAGTCAATCAAGAAATCGTTCGCAGCCTGAGCTGCCTGAGTGATCACTAGGTTAAGCAACATACGGCGCGTTTAGTCCATGGATGGATCACCGTCTATGACTAACGTTATGGCATTTTTTCCGAGCGGTTCCGTGCTTCGCAAGCCACGCTAAGCAGTTGGTGCCGGTTGCCGTTGATAGATGGCAGTCGTTAAGCCAAGTCAGAGGCCTTATTGAAAACTTCTGACAGTAAGACCAGCCACTAGTCTTACAAGCCTCCGCCGATCCGAACTAGGCCCCCGTTGTTGAGTATGGCCTATACCTTCCTCAGAAAAGAGACCCGAGCCCCTCGGTGGCGACGTATGGGTTGATGATGATGACAAGTAATCACCAAAACCTAGTATCAAATGGCTGAATGATTGATTTTACTTACATCCTCAGGCGTGGAAATATTCCTCCCAGTGTCCAAGGCGTCGTTAGCCAAATGTACAGCGATCATGCACCTTCCGGGGTGGTTCAAGTGTGCTATGAGGGGCGCGTAACTTTGCAGGCGGACCAGGGTTAGGATATCCCGGTAATGGTCAGCCGGAAGCTTGAGGATCTTCATCAGCTCTTTGAAGACTGGCGTGTTGTGCTCCAGGTGGGTTTTGCCGCTGTTTCGGTGAAGAAGAATAAGTTAGGAATGGTGGTTACTTTTTTTTCAATGAAACCTTTATACAATAGGGAATGGATGAAAATATCAGAAGTGCTTTATATTTTTTTTGGTGATAGGAATAACCTTCCTTAACGCGGGAAAAAAGTTTCAATTTTTTTGGCCCCGTAGTTAATTTTTAAATATACTTAATATTTTTCCATTCGTAGTTCTGGGCTTAGTACGGCATATCAGACATATTCCTTAGTCCGCTACGTATAAAAAAAAATCCACCTTGAAAAGCTGTCATTGTCACCAGATTTTTTTTTTCATACGTAGCGGACTAAGGAATATGTCTGATATGCCGTACTAAGCCCAGAACTACGAATGGAAAAATATTAAGATTATTTAAAAATTAACTACGAAGCCAAAAAATTGAAACTTTTTTCTCGCGCTAAGGAAGGTTATTCCTATCACCAAAAAAAATATCAAGCACTTCTGATGTTTTCATCCATTCCCTATTACATAATTTCGCCAAATTGCATAATTGTTGGCGACAGACCTTTTTTACTTCATTTTTTTTTTTCATTTTTATTGATTTGTTATTTTAATATTGTAATTTTTTAAATTTAGTATTTTGTATTCGTGTCCTTTAGTGTCTACTGTCTAGTTAGTGTGCTAGTGTCTTGATTATTGTGATAAACAGTTTTTAATAAACAGTGGATTAAGTTTATTTAATTTAAACAGAAAAGTAACGGCACAGTTACGGTGCCTATACCTATATTAGGTCCTTACACATGATATTGGCGTTTCGTCGTACAGGCCACTTTGGTCTGAAATAACTCCTGTTTTTTTAAGAATTCAGATTCAAATTTACAAATATATGTAGCTGGTATATCCTCGTAAGGCCCGACCTTGAAAATAACAATTGTTTTTGTGATCACTTGAAGACATTGGGCCTCACGAGGATATTTGAGTTTAGAAAACAGTCATTCATTTGTTTTTTTGGTCAAATGTTTTTTATTTGGCGTCGCTCATTCCACACAACAGAAAACTTGAAATACCGCGTTACGTTGACACATCAATATCAAGCCAACTCCAAGTGTTGCTAGTACGTAAAAACCAAATAACCCCATTTCACTTCCAAGTAAAAATTGTGTGTGCTACGAAGGTGTTTTTTTTTACTTTGCTTTTATGAGTAATTAAATTTAAAGTCTTTGATGTGATCAAGATTTTGGGCACACGAGCCTTCTATTCACGGTAAAAAAAATCTACTATTATATTTTGTAGTGGTAACACTGCGTCGTTTTTTTTTATCGAATTAACAAACGGACTTTAGTATATCGCACGCTTGCAAGAACAACGTGTAATTTCGGAACCCTTACGTTACATGAGAGCATTTTTAAGGTTTCAAAGTAATGGCCGAAAGAGTTAGCGCTATAACGTGATGCAGTGTCTCTTTTGCTCATCATTCCGGCGTTTCCGGAGTAAATAAAATCTCGTTAAAAAAATATCTATGAATAAAAAATGGTTTTCTTCGAAATATCGCGATATATCCTCACCTGTCGCGGTGTATGTCAGCGCAAATCTTGTCGGTGTGAGCCAGTACTCTGTCGACGTAGGCAAGCTTGTCGGGATGACAACGCTGCGCCAGTTTCAAAAGCGCCAGTTGCAGGCTTAGCATGTCTTCGGGAGGCATGTCTGTCCGGCTCTGTCGGTGAAACGTGTAACACTTACATACAGGCACATACGTTTCTTCTGGCCCCACACTAGGATACCCTGTGCGTGGGAACCAGAAACAGCGACGTCACAAACATGTAAACATCCAAGAGCTGGGTTTTTTTTGTCCCCAGCCGGGTCTCGAACCCGGGACCTCTCGCGTGGCAGTCAGATGCGCTAACCGCTGCGTCACAGAGGTCGTATAGGTTATAGGTTGATTAAGCTCTGCGAATCGGACCTTGGAACCAATCGGAGCGAAACCTGGTCGGATTTATTCCAATAAAAATCAAGTAAATTGATCCGGTCGACGGTCAGTGGGCAGACCTGCGACCCGATGGTCGAACGATGTCTTTGAGTCGGCGGAAGGTCCGTGGATGCGAATGGCGAGGGACCGTGTGGAATGGCATTTGGGGGACAAGGCCTATACCCAGCAGTGGGCAGCGGTGGGCTGATGATGATGATGAAGAAGTTGATCCGGACCATACGTTACATAACATGTATGTGTTTACACCTATGTATCCGTCCGTATTTTTAAAGTGTTTCTTCAAGTGTTTTCTTGCGTGCAATGAAAAAAATAAAAATTATTAGCAAATGGCAAGTGTGCACGCAACGACTAATGAATGTCGATGAAGCGAAGGCAATCTGTAACACCAACAAAAAATATGAGATGGCTTTCAGAAATCGGTCAAATAGCCTATTGTTTAAAGTCCGTTCGCTTAGATAGTGTCGGTACACACGAAGGCAATCTTGGTTTTAGTAAAAAAACATTTATTTCAATAATACCACTTAGACGGTCAAAACACTTTAAATAGAAAAAAAAACATGGTACACAATATACCTAATGAAGCACAAAATAAAACACTACTCTTCATCACTCGAAGTGTCCTCAGAATATTCATCTCCACCGGAATTTAGAATAGGTACCTACCTAAGTGATGCAGGATCGTTTCGTTATAAATCCATTCTAAAATACTGATTGATTTAATGCTTTAATTGCTTGATCTACATAATAGTAGAATGAGACGAGCTGCGAGCCAAATTCACTGGCGTGTTTGCGCCGCGTCGGCTTCCTTTAATTTATTTTGTCAAAAGCCGCCATTTGCCGAGGCGGTAAATATCAAAGTGACACTATGATAGCGAACAGACTTTACCTGAGTGATGGCGGCGACTTGGTCAGAGAAGACTTCGAACAGCTGTACATCCTTTTCTTGGCCATCCTCCAAGCCCACGCTCAAGTTTATATTCCCATCGTTCCTCTGAAACAAACAGCGTGGTTGAACCGAGATTTAATAATCTAATAGTTTCCACACAACACAATCACTCGTCCTGCCCCTATACTATGTAAGAGCGTTTTCACACTGCCCGGTCCGATAACGGTGCCAAACAACGATAGCAGACACCATGAGCTGTTTTCACATATCTACGACAAAATCGTTCCGATACGGCCATTTTCAAAATGGCCGCCACAGATTGGGCTTTTCGCACGTAGAGACAATTGACGCCGTCAGAGCAAAAGTGGCCTAAACCACAATTTTTCATATTTCATACTTATCTATTGCAATTTATTTACAAAAAAAAAAAAATTTTGATGCAAAACTGCTCTATCCCTAGTTTCACCCATGGATAACAGATTCTGTTCTCCATAGGTGAAACTAGGGATAGGTTATTGGTATGGATAATACGAGTAAATTGCAATAGATAAGTACGAATATGTAAAATTGTTGTTTAGGCCACTTTTGCGCTGACGGCCTCAATTTAGAGACGTATAGCACACACTTATTATTTATTTATTTATAGCACGCACACAAACAATATCGTCCCACGACTAAAAGTGTCGAGTCCGATATCGGATATCGGACCGGACATTTAGAAAGACACGCACATATTTCATACATTTTACTTACCCTGATATCGGATCGGCGTCTAACACCGATATCGGATCGGATAGTGTAAAAGGGCTGTAACTCTTCACTCTATCGGGCTAAGCATTTAGACAACCCCTGGTAAAATATGTACCTATTTGACAGTTCGGAGCAGGCTAAATCAGACAACCTAATACACTGGATGACTTTATCCCCGGTCCCAAATAGGCTATTTGACAGTGTGAAAAAAACTGTATTATGTATGTACATACATACATACATAAGCTCACGCCTGTATCCCAGAGGGGTAGGCAGAGACCAGGGACTGCCACCTGCCACGATCCTGACAAACCACTTTCGCTTCATCGACATTCATTAGTCGTTGCATGCACGCACGCCGGTTTCGGGTACTTTTATCTTTCCCTTTGCTAATACATCCCCTATTTGGTCGAAGTATGTTCGCCTGGGGCGTCCCTTACCGGCCCTTCCACTCACATTCGCTCGATATATTTGCTTCGTCAGTCTTTCTTCCTTCATCCTCTCCACATGTCCGAACCAACGCAACATTCCTTTCTCAATTCTAGTCACTACATCCTCTTTCAGTCCACAACGTTCTCTGATCACACTATTGCGTATTCTGTCATTCAAAGTAACACCACACATATTTCTCAAGGCACTCATTTCTACTGCATTAATCCTACTTTCATGATTCTTCTGCCACACCCAAGTCTCGCTACCATACATCAGTGTTGGGACCAGCATACCGTCTTGGATAGCCAATCTTGCCCTTTTGGAGATATTATGTATGTATTTGTATAAATTATTTGTCGAAAAACCGCTTTAAGCCATTTTAACTAAAAAAACAATTATGATCTGTAGAAAAGCAGAAGATAAAATTTGATCATTTGTATCTGCCGCCATTGTATCGGAAACGGCCTGGATTGGCCGTTTCTATGAAGACGTCACACGCTAGTAAAAATGGCGTCTGGCATCCATTATTTCTTACGTTCATTGGTTGATTTACCGGGAACTGACGTCATAATCCTGTGCGACGCCATATTGCCTAAGATAGCGTTTTGGCGGCTTATTTGAAAAGTAAATTTTCGTTTGCTTTTTTTAGAAGAAGTATACTCTAAAGAATTAAAAAAGACCACTTTCTGAGGAGTCCATGAATACCAACAAACAATATGAAATGGCTTTCAGATATGGATCGAATAGCCTATTAGGCTACAGGATATGGATATAAAATGGATGCAGACGTGAGCTTATGTGTGTATATAATTATGTCCTGTTACCTGACTGTAGGTAGCGAGGCGGTCGATGAGGGCTATGATGATATTCTTGATGTTAACACCGGGTTGCAGCTCCGCGCAGGATTTGAGGAACGGCTGCAGATTCGCCAGGTGGAACTCGTCCGGGAACACCTGGAAAGAAGGTAAGATTAGATAAGACTCTTTTTATTTTGTGCAATAATTTTAAGTAAAGTAATGTAAGTAGTGTGTATTGTATATAAGTGCTTAATTATTCTTGTTTTGTGTGTGCGCTTCACTATTGTATTAGGACTACATCCTGTAAAAATAGTAAGCTGTAAAGAAATAAATAAATTAAAAAAAATAAGAACAGATTGATACCCTCTGGCCGTTAAGGTAGCCGGAGTATGGAAACCGGTTTCCAAATAGGATTTTTTAATCCTTCTACGTCTGTTTTTTCATTCAATGCAAAAAAAAAAATATTGTCACGTTGACAGCTCCATACAATTCTTAGGCTGTCAATGTCTGAATGTTGCTAGTACGTAAAAACCAAATAACCCCATTGTACTTCCAAGTTAAATTGTGTATGCTACGCAGGTGTTTTTTTTTAGACTTTGCTCTTACGAGTAATTCAATTTTAATGTCTTTGACGTGATAAGGATTTTGGTCACATGAGTCTACTATTCACGGTAAAAAAAATCTACCGAGTTAACCTATAGGTTTTATAGCGGTAACACCACGACAGTTTTTTTGCATTGAATTAAAAAACGGACTGTAGTTAGATAGAGAACACTTTATTGTACATAAAAAAGGAAATAACACATGTATTTATTAATCTAAGAGTACAGACGGCGGCCTTATCACTAACATAACTGGTTTAAGTATATAGTTTTTTTTATACTTCTACTAGCTGACCCCGCAAAAGACATAAATAATAATAATAACAGCCTTTTGATTGTACTGAGATGTCAACGTGACAGTTTTATGAATTAAAAAACAGACTTTGTTATTTTTCAATAGTCAGATAACTTTTTATCTGAGAAATAAAAGCTGTCAAGCTTATGTATAGAAAATTATGTCAAACCGCAATTTTTATTCCTCAGATAAAAGTTATTTGACTATTGAAAAATTAGCCCTAAGAATATAAATATAAAAATACCTGTATGATACACTCCATGAGATATTCCTGAGCGATGGCGTCCCGACAGCTGACGACTTGCTCCAGAATGCCGGGCAGTACGAGGCATTTGTAGTCTTCCACCGTCACCGACTCCAGCTGGGATACCCTCACGAGGTTGGTCCCGACTAGGATACGGAGCTCTGAGCGTTCGCGCTCGCGCCGCTCCTTGTCTCTATGGGGAGGATAAGAAAGAGGTGTTCAAGACACGGATAGTGTATGGAATCAGGCGTGACTTTGCGGAAATCCATAATAGCATTAAAATGTGAAAATTACTTTGCTAAATTCCGCCAAAAATCCCACAAGCACCGTGCGGTTAGTTAATGCACCGCCCTCCCTCCCACTTTTTCAAGTAGAAAAGCGACGTTGCCATACCGTCGCCAAGTGAGTTAAGCACCATACATTTCAATATTAACTGCTTGGATACGTTGCTGGCGTCGCAATGGCGTCCCGGTAAGTTAGCGACCTAAAAGCGATGAAGAAAGAAATAGTATATTTCAATACAAGTGCGGAAAGCCTGTCACTGCAAAGAGTTCCGACAAATGTCTACCCGAGCCGAGGCGCAGCCGAGGCAGAATATAATAAAGATTTTTTTTGGAAAATGGCGCCAACGCCAACCGTTAAAGAATATAAGCAGTTTTTTTTTTTCTTCACCCATTCTGGGTAGGCAAAGGGAACTATGCCCATACAGCCAAGTCTTCAGTTGAATTTTTTTTATATGAACGTTACGCGTCCCTGCAATTCGCCACTTTTTGAGCAACTGTATTAAAAAAAGTTATTTCTCACCTTGAATGCCCCTGGTGCTGCATCCTCACCCATAGCTTGTTCATCTCAGCAAAGTTCATCAGGACGAAATCGATGGCATCCCTGACCTAGGAACAAAATAAAAACTTAATTTAAACCTAAAGGAACCCTATTACTAAGACTACACTCCCTGTCTGTCTGTCACCAGGCTGTATCTCAATTCAATTCATAAAAATGACACCTATATTTAGTAGGTCTGTGATGACACCTCATAGGATTCTGCCAATGTCAGGTTTGTGGAGATGGCAAGTTTCTTTTTTTTTATCTCATGAACCGTGATAGCTACAGGTCGGTTAACTAAAGCTGGCATGTTCACAGTACTCATACTGTAACGAGGTGATCGCCGCCTCGTTGCTTTTAAATCATTTTCGGCCTATAACTATTCTAAATTTAATTAGTGTATGACATTCACCACAGTGTTCGGACGTATTTGCTCCAGATATTCCTCAGCCTCCGAACTAAGTGGACGTGAACGTCTTTCTATTTTACTACGACCGACCTAATTTATAATTACGATTGCTCTATTCTCCGTACCTATATTATGTATCTATAAAATCATAAATATTCGAAAGGCACATTAATAAAATTAATATGCCTTTACTTTACATTTAAATAAACCATAATTTTACCGTGCCTCTGGATACCCCTACTTTTATTGTTACAACCGCACTCTCAACCCTCGTGCGACACTTGGGGCGCCAGTGTCGCACGAGGGTTGAGAGTGCGGTCGTTTCCTTGGAGCGACGAGTTGCTTGGAGCGGCTAGAGTAAGGCGTAACGTAAGCTCCAGCGAAATTGTAAAAGACCCTGAAAATAAGATTTATATCATCGAGAAACAATACTCTGAGCCTATCACTATGGTTTCCAGTACTGCTGGCTGCGAAACGGGCAGATTCACATTAGGAAGGCGAATAAAAAACCGTCAATGCATGGATCTTTGGACAACCTGAAGCTGCTCGTTGGCCCTCCGGGAGAGAATTCGCGAAAGCAAGAATTTGTTACATAGACTAAATCGAAAACCATTTCGAGGTTTATATCCAAATAGCAGTATTTTCAATCATAGAGCTAATGAAATCAAACGATGGGCTTTTTTTCTGAAATTTAATTTTGTTATAAAACTGCTGCGTGACGTCATACGACGGTTACAGTACTCTGTAGGCAGCAATTATAATCTGTGCAACAAACATACCGCTGTCTCTCAACGTTTTACATAGTCTGTGGCTCTTTTGACAGCATTCAAAAAAATACTTAATGGTGATAAACTTCATAAATCGAATAAAAAACTAAATTAGTTTCTTAAAATTACGTCTAATGTCAGGCAAAAATTAAAATACAGCTATCATAAAAAGTTTCCTTCCCTAATTATAGCAGCCGCTCATTAAACGGTTTTCACCATAACCGTTTTTATTATGTTTTTAAATTGTGCCCGGATAACGGCGACAGGCTTGCCACTTGTCACGTTTGGGACCTAATAAACTCGGCAAAACGTGGGTCCAGTTCTAGAGACTGGTGCCTCTGCCTACCCCTTCGGGGATAACGGGCGTGAGTTTATTCTATTCTATTCTATTCGTTTTTATTATGATGCATAAAATAGTAAAAAACATTGTACACTATTTCACGAGACTGTTCTGTTAATGTTTTTCCGGAACCCAATTCTTTCCGAAGACATTTTATTATAAGTATTCTAACCTTTATAATTATATGTAAACAATCCAGACAAAACAATAACATACGGTGATTGACGCCAACTGATGAATTAAAAAAAGAACACTCTGTATTTATAAACAGTGGCAGAAGCAAAACAATAACTGTCTCCTTTGTACTCACAAGCTTGACCGCGCGCAAGAGGGACAGAAATACTTTTCATGATGTGCATTCGGTTCGACGTCACGCCGCGCGCTTACCCACAGATACTACACAAGCACAACGTGTGAATGTGTTGAACGCGCCAGCTTTAGTTAAATGACCTGTAGACAGTTGACATTTTCACAGATGATGTAGGTAGGTATTTATGTTGCCGCTATAATTGGGTAGTTGACAAAAAGTCAAATGAGTTACTTTTAAAACAGATTTTTGTATGAAAATACTGCCTTATGACGTCACAGTTCAGGCCACTCTTTTTATGTTTCATCTATTTAAAAATTGTAATAACTAGTAAATGATTGAAAGAATACATTTTCCGAAACATTTTGTAATATTTCGTTTTAATCGAACATCTCAAATAATTTGTTGTTGATACTGTCAAATACCGTATTACAAATCCTAAAAACTGAATAAAATAAATATTTACTCTCATACAACAAAGTTGATTTTTTTGCCGTTTTTTGCTCTATACTAAATACGACAACAGGTGAGCGCTTCAAATAATCATAGAATATTAAATTAGCCTTAGGGCGGCTTGAAAACTTCTGACAGTAAGACCAGCCACTAGCCTTACAAGCCTCCACCAATCCGGACTTCGGTGGTGGGGTATGGCCTATAACTTCCTCAGGGAAGAGAACCGAGCCTCTCGGTGGGGACATGATGGGTTGATGATGAACACAACTGTACAAGATGTCAACTGGTTGTACTCACAGTGCCCTCGCTTTCATTGGGTGCGTCAGCCGTGTCAGGCAGCACGTTTCTGGTGCATTGCAGCAGATAGTTCCTGAGGAAGAGCCCTCTCAGCGGATGCTGCACTCCGCGGCACATCTCCACCAGGTCCTGTTGAGGATATTTTTTAGTAGTCTTTAAAAAAGAAGGAGGTTCTCAATTCTACTGTATTTTTATGTTGACTTTTCAGAACTTTTGACTGATTAAAAAAGGAATCGGTCGGTCTACATAATCGGTCAAAATCGGTCTACCTAAGACCGATTTTGATGATTCTTTTTTTATTTGAAAGCTGGCGTTTTCAGTGTGGTCCAGCTGACATGGCATCCATGAGAAAACCATTTATGTAAATTAAAAATTTCGAACCGGTCTACGGTAGACCCGAACAAAATGCACATGAAATTGAAGAGCGTAAAAAAAAGCAACATAGGGCGCGTTCAGTTCATGGATGGGTCACCGTCTATGACTAACGCTACTGGCATTTTTCCGAGCGTATCCGTACTTCGCAAGGCACGTTAAGCAGTTGGTGCCGACAGCCTTCGATAGATGGCAGTCGTTAACCCAAGTCAGAGGCCTTAAGGCGGCTTGAAAACTTCTGGCAGTAAGACCAGCCACTAGTCTTACAAGCCGGTAAACCAACATACTGGCCAACAGATCCAAACAAGGTTCCAGACCTACTAGATTTCTTCGTCACCAAAGGTCTCCCTCTACTGCACTTAAATATAGAGTCGCTATCTGACTTATCGTCAGATCATTCCCCCATCCTTCTAACAATAAATACTGATTTAATCGTGAAGGAACCCAAACCATCACTGACTAACAGGAATACTGATTGGGATATGTTTGCAGAATACTTAGAAACAAATCTAAAACTAAATATTCGACTTAAAAACCAGGACGATATAGAGACTGCAGTCGAAATATTAAATAAGGCCATAATCACTGCTGCTAGTATGGCTACACCAGCTCCTGACAAAAACTTCCGGCAGACAAGCATGTACCCACAACTTATAAGAAACAAAATAAATGAAAGGAGAAACCTACGAAAAAAGTGGCATTCTACAAGACACCCAGAGGATAAACGAGCTCTCAATAGAGCATCGCGTCACCTCACATCGCTCATAGCTAAACTTAAAAGCGATTCCACCCAGAAATACCTTGCAGACCTAAGACCTCAAAACAACGGAAAACATTCCTTGTGGAAGGCTACTTCTATGTTGAAGCAACCCATAATGCCAACACCACCACTAAGAAAACAAGATAAAAGCTGGGCAAGAAGTTCAAAAGAAAAAGCCAAACTATTTGCCGATCATCTAGCTCAAGTCTTCAAACCCTATCCAGCCAGTGATGAAGAAGCAACGGCTCATTTAGAAAAATTGGAGGACGCCATGCTTAATCCCTACCAAATGTCTCTACCAATCAAACACGCAACACCAGCTGAAGTTCGGAAAATAATAAATTCGATAAACTTGAAAAAAGCCCCAGGATACGATCTTATTAGCCCAATCATTATGAAAAATCTTCCCAGGAAAGCAATCGTTCTCTTTGCAAACATTGTGAATGCCATACTAAGAACAGGGAAATACCCATGCCAGTGGAAAGTTGCACAAATTATCCTAATAGCAAAAGAGGGTAAACCTGCGCACGAGGTGACTTCATACAGACCTATAAGTTTACTCCCAGTAGCCTCAAAGGTCTTTGAAAAAATTCTTCTCTACAGACTGAGGCCCTGTCTTACCGACATAATTCCCCAACACCAATTCGGATTTCGCGAACACCACTCAACAACGGAACAAGCTCACAGACTGGTAAATCAAATATCAAGTTCATTAGAAAAAAAAGAGTACTGCTCAGCTACTTTCCTCGACATTACTCAAGCTTTCGATAAGGTATGGCGCCTAGGACTCAAATTTAAGCTTAAAAGCCTATTGCCACACTCTATTTATCCCGTCCTGGACTCCTACTTGACTGACAGATGCTTTGAAGTAAAATACGATGAAGAAATTTCCGCGCTTCAAGAAATACAATCGGGAATCCCGCAAGGAAGCGTACTCGGTCCCGTGCTCTACATACTTTACACAGCCGATTTACCAACTACCGATAAAGTCACAACTGGTACCTTTGGTGACGACACCGCCTACCTAGCAAGCCATCAAGATCCCGCTACCGCATCTCACCACTTGCAAGAAGCTCTAAACCTTATGGAGGGTTGGTGTAGATTATGGCGAATTAGGATAAATGAGACCAAATCGGTACAAGTTACTTTTACCCTCAAAAAAGGAATGTGCCCTCCAGTGTATCTCAATGGTCAACAAATACCTCAATCCAACGAAACCCGTTATCTGGGAATCCACCTTGATAGGCGCATGACGTGGAAAAAACACATAACAGCGAAACGCAAACACCTAGACCTTAAAGTACGCTCTATGTATTGGCTCATAGGTCCCAAGTCCAAGCTATCGAGAGAATGCAAGATAACACTATACAAATCAATCTTGAAGCCTATCTGGACCTATGGTATTCAGCTGTGGGGAACCGCTTGCAGGTCTAGCATAGATATTCTTGAACGATTCCAGACTAAAACTCTAAGGGCAATGCTGAACATCCCTCAGTACATCAGCAATAAACACATGTATGAAGACCTAAAAATTCCCACCGTTATGGAGGAGATTCGACAATATAGTACCAACTATCAAGATCGGCTTAGCCGTCATCCAAACGAATTAGCTTCGAACCTAATAACAAAAAATAGCACTTGCTATGCTCGACTGAAGAGGCACAACATAATCAATCTGCCAGACAGAAAGTGAATTCGGCAGCAAGGGCAACTTAGGAGGATGGAGGCCAATGGACCTCACTCTGCATCGATCACGAACTACAGAGAAGCAGTAGAAGCCCAAACAGTTTGCTTATTGTAGTTAGAAGGCTACAGATCGCAAAAATGCACCAATAACTATTAGTGAAAAAAAAAAAAAAAAAAAAAAAGTCTTACAAGCCTCCACCAATCCGGACTTGGCCCCCGTGGTGGGGGCATAATGGGTTGATGATGAAGTTTCACAAAAGATAATAAATGTACCTTCAGCAGATCCCTTCTGAGATTCGAGTTTGTCTTGATGTACACCAGTCCCACAGTGATCAGCAAATACAACCGCGGCACAATGTTGCCAGCATACTGCACCAGCTCATAAAGGTCCGCCACCTTGCGACCTTTTTGGAACTCTTCCAACAGGTACAGCTCTAGATGACGGAGCTCGTCGGTGATGGCCATGTCTGACGTTTGCAAGTCAGGGATATTCTTGTTTATATTGGATCAAAAATAAATTACTGTAGTATACAAACTTCTAGGTACAGGAGTATTGAGAGATTCTAACTAATAATGAAGGGATAAATTATTGCAACAAATTCTCTATGTTTGTTGTAATAATTTATCCCTTCATTATTAGTTGCTGCATCAAAGCTGAAGGAACACCAGAATGTACCGACTAGGGGCATTGTTAGATGTGGTGTGATTGATCACTATGAAATTATGGATGATATTTGGGAGAAACATAGATTAGTAAATTGGTAGTATAGGAACTATAACCTTGGCAAAACGTGGGCCCAGTTCTAGTGATTGGTGCCTCTGCCTACCCCCTCGACGATAACGGGCGTGAGTTTATTTATAAATTAGTACTGTGTTTTGTGTTTGAGTTTCTCATTAAGAGCCATCGCAAACAGGGCGACATGTCGCCGCGTCTAGTCGCTGCGTCAGGCGCGACGTTGTAATTTGCTTCTGGCGTCTTGTCGTCGCGACACCGCGACTCGGACGCCAAGTGTGCGGAGATTCTAACAAAATATATGAAAATTGACGGCCGTAGCCTGTCGTCGCGTCTAGTTGCCGAGCTGTCGCCAGTCGCGTGTCGCTAGTGTGCGCCTAGGCTAATAGTTCCAAAATCCAAGTTTGTGTTTTAACACTTTGCTTATAATCAACTTTGAAATATGACGTCTCGAAATTTAGGACCCCTCCCACCCACTTGTGACACAATATCACACTTCGTCAACTCCCTCCCTCCCCCTTAACGTGATTTATGGTTGGCCCCTTAGTGAAATCATACAAAAAACCTCATAAGTAGAGCTTACAATTTGAAACCCTCAACACAGAATACATGATCATGTCTTGCTTCTGCTTGAAAAAGTGGGAGGGAGGGTGGTGCATTAACTAACCGCGTGGTGCTTGTGGGTTATTGGCGGCATTTAGCAAAGTAATTTTCTCAATTTAATGCTATTATGGATTTCCGCAAAGTAACGCCTGATTCTATACAGTCTGTTTTTTCATTCAATGCAAAAAAAATATATTGTCACGTTGACATCTCCATACAATTCTTAGGCTGTCAATGTCTGAATGTAGCCAGTACGTAAAAACCAAATAACCCCATTTTACTTCCAAGTTAAATTGTGTATGCTACGCAGGTTTTTTTTTTACTTTGCTCTTACGAGTAATTAAATTTTAATGTCTTTGATGTGATAAGGATTTTGGTCACATGAGTCTTCTATTCACGGTAAAAAAAATCTACCGAGTTAACCTATAGCTTTTATAGCGGTAACACCGCGTCATATTTTTTTTGCATCGAATTAATAAACTATAGAATACATGATACTCGTAGCACAGGTAGAGAAGATTCACTCCGCAAAATCAATTGAAGAAAAAGGGACTCTAGCAGCGATATAATTAGGTGCAATTAAGATCGCACGGCGCTAAACAAGCTATGTTATATCGTCGGTCGGAATCATTACCGGAACATTTCCAAAAATACGACTTTTGAGTTAAGTATGCAGAATGGTGGAAATTTTGAAGATATTTCCGAATCACTAACGGTACAAATCAAATGATTTTTTTTATCCATCACAAAAAGAATAATTAAAGTAGAGAAACAATTATTTTACTGTATATTTTGACAAACGTTAATTACTCAAAACAGAATATTTTGAAATGTAACATTAATGATACCGACCGACGATATTCACCTACATGTTGCCTCTCTTTCTACCGCGTAACACTTACCTCTTCTGGCTCCTGAATTCCTACCTATTAGCCACTCTGGAGTGGCCGCCGCATGTGCTTACGCGTTCGATATCTACACGCGAAATGCGACAGGCCTGCCCTTAACATGTATTAAGCCAACCATAATTCATTTTAAATTTGAGATAAAAGGATACAAAGCTCGTAGTAACTCTTGGGTGACAGCAGAGAGGTCCTCAGTTCTCCGAGCATAGTGGAAGCATGCTTCAGGGCATCCATTAGCTTGGACTTGTCCAGACATCGCTTCATCTGGAAGGCCTGCAAAGAAAAATATACCTTTGAGCGTTATTTAGACTGTGTTATACAGAAATGTTCCAATACCGTTTCATTGACTGTGGAGTGCCACAGGGCAATGTTTTGGGGCCACTATTATTTTTGATGTACATAAATGACCTTCCTCGTAATGTCTCTCAACCTATGGTGCTCTTTGCTGACCCCAGTACTGTGATCATTAGACAAATTGAAAAAGACTCGTATGAAAAGTGTGTAAATGATGCACTACATGAAATTACGAAGTGACTTGACAATAATCATCTTCTAGTTAATATTGGAAAAACTAAACTAATGCTCTTTTATCAAAAAACTCTAAGATCAATTAATCTGAATGTGCAATATAACAATGAATGTATTAGTACAATATCGGAAACGAAATTTCCGGGATTATCTATAGATACCAACTTGAACTGGAAAGCTCACTCAAACGAACTTTGCAAAAGGCTTAGCACATAAGCTTATGCTCTGTTCAAACTTAGGAAGATTGTATGTATTCAGGCAGTTCTCTCAGCTTACCATGCATTGTATCGTCAAATTTAAGATACGGTATAATTTTTTGGGGGAATTGTTCTAAAAAAATACAATCATCAAGGCTCAAAAGCGATGTATTCGATCCATGTGCGGGCTTGGATCCAGAGTTAGCTGCAAATCCTTTTTCAGATCGTTAAACTTACTTACATTGCCATCACTCTATATTTTTGAAGTGGCAACATTCGTTTAAAGCAATCCAAAACTATTTATAAAAAGCAGGTCAGGTACATGAAAGGGATATGCGTCTCCTAGGTATGGCTCCAAAAATCTATAATAAAATACCGGAAAAAATTAAAGCCCTGAATCTAAATATGTTTAAAAATAAGTTACGAAAATTATTAATAGAAAAATGTTACTATAAGATCTGTGATTTTTTAAGCGATAAACTATGATTGTTATTATAATTATTTTTATGACTTCATTCTTATTATACTTTTTTTGACATACATAATTACTTGACATACTAATTTCATGACATACAATATGAACAAATAATGATATGTAAATAATCTCTGTTTATGGACATACTATCTTAATAACTTAATGCATGCTTTAATTATTCGAAATTTAATTAGGAAAAAAAAACACTTTTTTAAGTATTAGATTGTTTCGTTCTGTTTTTGTTAAGATTTTCTATATTTGTAATCTCTAAACCATAAAGACATCTAAACAAAAACATAGGAAAAAAACAATTCCATAGAGTATTTGTTGAAAGTTATTTATTGTGAGTTGTGACTTATTTCTGTGTAATATTTTGTCCATAGCTGTAAAACAAACCTGAAAACCATTTTTTTAGTGTCATAAATCGTCTTCGCAAGGCATGTTAACCCTTTGCAACCGAGCTATCACAACCGTGCACATAATTTAAAAAAAAATCCTGACTCCATACAAATTCACTTTTTGGGACGCAACCCGGTATCGATCGATCGTACATTTATCTGTTTTACCTACAAAAAATACTGCAAGGTGCGGCGCCTCACTTGTCGCACCCATTGGCCACAGATTGGCTCGCGAGCCGCCGGTAGAGATTTCTGCTTATTTTGGCGGTAAACGTGCTTCACGTAAAGTACCGATAATTAATATATTTTGTTTGAAGCCTTACAATAATTAAGTTTGAATGTGTATAGGAAGTGTTGTAGAATGTTTTTATAAATACAAAGTTAGCTTTTAGTCATAAAATATGGCTGGAAAAATGTAGTTGCACGATCGTGCAGTTACTTTTTAGCCTGACTAGCAGTAAAGGGACTTTTCTTATTTTTAACTTTCGAATCTATGGCATACCAAAACAAGGTATTTTAGCCAAGATAGTTAAACTTAAGAAAAAAAAATCTTCGGTTGCAAAGGGTTATACAGTTGGTGCCGGCTGCCGTAGATAGATGGCAGTCGTTAAACCAAGTCAGAGGCCTTAGGGTGGCTTGAAAACTTCTGACAGTAAGACCAGCCACTAGTCTTACAAGCCTCCACCAATCTTGACAGACTTGTCCCCCGTGGTGGAGTATGGCCTATACCTTCCTCAGGGAAGAGACCCATGCCCCTCGGTGTGGACATAATGGGTTGGTGAAGATAATAGCATTAAAATGTGAAAATTACTTTGCTAAATTCCGCCAAAAATCCCACAAGCACCGTGCGGTTAGTTAATGCACCGCCCTCCCTCCCGCTTTTTCAAAATTTCAATAGCACTTTGCAAAAGGCTACAATAACATAGGAATTCCATAAACTTAGTAAATATTTCAATATAATATCTGTCATATATCTAACAGTAGACCAGAATAAACAGGACAGATAGATCCATGACTACATTGCACATTTGAAGTCGCCTCATTTGGCCTCCCATCCCGTATCAGGTTTTCTGATGAATCTCTTGATTTTGCAAAACCTACAATTCATTATAAATCACCGACAAATACACGAATACAAATAGCGATAGTAAAAATAGCGAAATAGTGAGCATCAGCATAACCTTGGATTAAATAATATATTATTCGTAAGTTTTCTACCTGAACTTTGACAACATTTAGCGCCTCATCCAGAAGTTTCTCCTGCTCCTCCACTGGAGAAGCCTGGTTCGTCATTTGGGCCTGTTCATCAGAAAACATTCATTAGAGCCTGAAAGCCGATAAACTTTAAGACAACGCATGAAAAACCAGTTCGGAGCGGCGTAACTAACTTGAGACCAAATGTATACGAACGGCTGGTGAGCGAGCTCCATTTTGTTTAATCTCTTTTAATACGTGAAAAAATTTTACTACCACGCACCTGCTACGAGTTGTGTGGGTAAGATGTTGAATCTAGTCCCAGATAAGAAGTTTTAGTTGGAAATAATTTGTTCGTCGGTGGGTGTTGTTGATTTTGATTTGACAGATAAGAACTTTTTTTTTTAAGGTTAAGACTAGTGTTGCTATTATAACTCTAAAATACACTACTCTATGTAGATGAGGATAGAAGAGTCACGTTCACACACTAATATTTGATCGAGGCGGCGGCGCGGTCGTCTTGAGGGGGATAGAATCGAACCCCTCAAGGAATAAGACGAGCGCGCAAAATTAACACAAACACCAAATTAATACAAACATTGCTTTTTATCTGATAAAAATCAATGTTTGTGTTAATTTGGTCTCTTAATAACAGGGTGCACATACACCAAGGCGCTGCTGCTAGAAAAATTATCCAATATGAACAAAACTATGGCATCAGCTTTCATTTATCTATGTTTTAACTTGTTCCAATAATATTGCTATGCTTGACTTCTCACGTTTAGAAATCAGAAATAACAAAATTATTATACAGGGTGTTGATTTGTACGGTTCGTCCGACTCAGGGGTGGTTATTTACATGATACTGAAGAAAAAAACATATTTAAAAAAATGTTTTTATAGTGAAAATCACCTAAAAATCATAAAGTTATATGGCTTAGTTTCTATCGCTTGCCCTTGACGGGTCCAGCGGGAGTTTTGCGGGGTGAGGCGGGGAAGTGCGCCCACGCGCCCTCCACCACCACCGCCTCAGTCAGTCTGTGAGACTGCGAGCCACCGGGATGGAAAGCGCACACGTGTCACTCGTGTCCGCAAAATACCTACCAGACCTGTGACTTACGTTACCTACTTGCCTGTGTCGATCCCGTGATGGCGGGAGCTGAGTTAACAAATTTTCGATTTAATTAATATTCATTTTTCAAGTGGTCAAAACATACAAGATAGTGTGGGACTGTGGGCTAAGCTATTTCCAAATCAGCCGGCCGTAAGTTGTTGCAACTTAAGAACTATTGTTTTTAACTTGCGAGAGTGGGGTGGTTTTCACACACCACGTCATGCACAGGGAAGAGGAAACAACTTAGAAAACAAGTGAGTGCAATGTTGGAAGGGACTTTAATTCCAGCAAGATGGAGCGCCCTGCCGCATTATGCCCGGATAGTACGTGTGTACCTTACTACCGAGTTTGGTGATCGTTGGATTGGATGGATGGACCTGTGCCATAGCCGCCACCACGGTCACCAGATTTGACGCCACAGGACTTTATTTGTGGGGTGATATAATACGCATTGTGTACGGAAGGCACGAAAAATATGACAATGGAGATGAGTTAACCCGTGAGAAGGCGCGCCTAATGTTGTTACACGGATAGGCGGGCGCGCGCGAGCAAATTGCTCACACTACTTTAAATGCTTATATTTCTACAATATTCGTATTTTTAGCTATAACTGGGTCCATAATTAATAAAACAACATTTATTTAATATGAAAACAAGAGTTTTAATTAAAACTATGAAACATAAATGCAGCTTCTACCGCAAACGCTCCGGTCCATTAGATACAAGTTTTTTGTAGATCCAAGTTCATTATTGATCCAATTCCCATTTCACTCAATATCCGTTTCAACCAATAGGGAATGGATGAAAATATAAGAAGTGCTTGATATTTTTTTCGGTGATAGGAATAACCTTCCTCAACGCGAGAAAAAAGTTTCAATTTTTTTGGCTTCGTAGTTAATTTTTAAATAATCTTAATATTTTTCCATTCGTAGTTCTGGGCTCAGTACGGCTTAACAGACATATTCCTTGGTCCGCTACGTATGAAAAAAAAATCTGTGGTGACATTGACAGCTTTTCAAGGTGGATTTTTTTTTCATACGTAGCGGACTAAGGAATAAGTCTGATATGCCGTACTAAGCCCAGAACGACGAACGGAAAAATATTAAGTATATTTAAAAATTAACTACGGGGCAAAAAAAATTTAAACTTTTTTCCCGCGTTAAGGAAGGCTATTCCTATCACCAAAAAAAATATCAAGCACTTCTGATATTTTCATCCATTCCCTATTCCCATTTTACACAATTCCCATTTCATGTAAATCCCGTTTTCATCCAATATTCTTATTAAAAAAATCTTGTTAGCTGCTTTATCAACATTGAACTAATTAACAAATTTTGGATCTACTATCTTTGGTAGTCTTCAAAAAATCACGAATAAAGAAAAACACGTAAATAAAATGAAAAAATTTCACTCTTCCATGAGAACAGAACAAATGTGCCTCTCGAAACACATTGAACACAAACGTTATGTGCTCAGTGCAGAGTAATTGTTCATTTGCACACTCTGTATCTGCAACGAACTGAAATCATCCATACTATTACTATCCTATTGTTCCATTTTTAAATAAGAGAATTGACTTCCAGATCGTATATTGTTATTAAATATGTCAGTACATTATTTTTTAGCTATAGTTCTTTCAATTAGGTAGGTTTAATTGTCCAAATTCCATTATTTTAATATTGGGGTTGCTGCAGAGAACCTCTCCAGCAACCCCAAATTAAATTTAAATGTACTAGCATGCTATGAAAGCACTATTTATTTCTGATAAGTACTAATTAAGTACTTATTATGTACAACGATTTTATGAATTCAAGTTTGTGAAAATAGACTATGGGGTTGCTGGAGAGCACAACGTCTTTTTTCGACCGTTTATTCTTACGTCTAGGACAAATGGCACAGAATCCGCTTGGTCTAGGCTCTGCAGTAGCCGTAGGAATCGGTCATTAGGTCATCACAAATCGCTTCATTAGGAACTTGAGATCTGAAGATATGTTCTCCATGCAAATTCGCCGTGAAATTATTACAAATTTACTAATTTTTTGTCTAGTCACCTGAAAATACTTCTATTCATATTACATAAGGTAGATAAATAAGTACGGAAACAATGAAAAAAAAATTAAAGTGACTTAACACCTAATGCACCCGCCACTCGTGTACGTACACGCCGGAGCCTCGCTGGCCCAAACGGACGTAGTCTCTCGTTGAACGTAAGCGGGAGACTGCCGCGTAATCTGTGACTGCCGCGGCCGCGCGCGTGCGCTGCCTTATTACAACGCTGCCACGCTCCATAGTAATTTGTATGGGGAGATCGGACGCAAAATTTGTTCTTGTTTGACTTCCGATTACACAAAAAGTAATTTGTTTTTGCCAAAATTAAATTAATCATGTTTTTCTGTATGCTTTTAACATTCGAATGACTAAATTTCAATTTCGACAATGCTCTGGTTTTTCGTCCACTATCTTTATACGAAGAGCTGTTTTACGTGATTTTCACCAACTTTAGGATTTTTCTACTAGCTAGCTATTAATGTTATGCCAAAAATTGATTAATTACGTCGTTGTACAACTCTTCGACACTATGCATGATTATTTATATATCTTTATATTATCATTTTATGTCATAATTTAGAATTGCAGTGAAGTATGTTTAGGTGCCACCGGCCCTTAATACTGTTTAAGTATAAGAATGACCATGATATATTTGTTCCCATACAAATAAATAACTAAAAATTGCCAAGACGTAAATTAGGTAAGGAACATTGATCAGAACCGATTGGCATACTTAGATTTCAATATTAATGATTTTCATACTACTTGAAAAACACTTATTTTATATACCCAGCAAATGGGTGCATATGGGTATTTACCGGGTGCGTGTTTGGGAATATACCCAAAAGTGGGTGTAAATCAGGTGTTCTGTGGTCCATCCATGCTATTAAATTAAAACAAAAAATGTCATCACAGGATTTGTCAACATCGCTTAGAGTGTTAAAAAATTGTTGAATATATCGATAAATATGGACAACAAACCTTCCCTGAGTAAATATTTCGGTGAAACCGAAGCTCCCCCGGCTTCCCAGTTTTTTGACGAGATCGGTACATCCCCGTCCGATATGATTCAGAGCGTTTACCTAGGCAGTGGCGAAGGTAACATTCTTATTGTATTCTCTCTCTTTTCACCGCATTTCAAATATCATAAACCTATCTGGCGTCTTGCTAAGTCTCTAATGTTTCATTTCAGCCAGCGAAACAACCACGGCGAACCTATTTCCACAAACTATGACCGCGTCCTTTTCACAACATCAACTCCCTGTTGATATGACGTTTTCGGAGGCACTGCCCGCTATGAGCGGTCCAACGGCGCTCCCCGCCGCGAGTCTGCCGGATCCCTCCACGTTCTTCGATACAATTGGCCCAGAACCGTCCATTGGAGCACCAAAATTACCCATAACAAATCCTGATGTCCTGAATCAAGCCATGGAAGGGTTGAATGTAAAGGTAATTTGAAACCTGCATGGACCATTATTATTTTTCAAGAAATGCCCGCGTATTCATCTATTCGGCTGTATACCACTCTGCAGCCAAAGATGGACTTTCCTCAAAGGTGATAAAGCCTATGACTCTGGCAGTCAGATCAGGAGTGGATAATTGCAAAAAAACACATCAATGGGAATTAATTATCTACGAAATTGAAATTTAGTAGGGTCTTCTCTTCTAAATTGCTTGTCGAGATGTCTAGTCCTTGTTCACCTCCACTTTATGGACTGCCAAAATTTTTGTTGGTAGATGTTCAAATTCAAACATTTCATTCATAGTACAGACAACACGTTTACTTTATGAAAGTCATAGTTGTTAGTTTCACAATTAATAGATTACATGGAGAAGACACTAACAAAGAAACTCCATTATGTATTCTTTTCAAAACAGTTTTGGCGTCATTAACAAACTTTCAAATTTACAATTTATTACCCCTGGATGTGTTGAGCACTAAACCCAGTTAGGTATCTTCTGATTAAATTTAATATTAGACTACTGTTTAACACCAGACATCCTTGTCTTCCAAGTAATGGTTGATTTTATAATAAGCTTTTTTGCACAGAGCGTGCTTAATACAATTCTTAAGAGAATAAACAAAATATTTGGTTATTATTCGCATAAAAGTAACATTATAGAGTTTAAATAAAGACATTCACATTGTTCCAGTCTGAGCAAGTTGACAAGGAAGCAGACAGGAGAAGAGACGCATGGATACCAAATGAAGAAGCCAAGAAAACACTTATGAAGGTGTGTAGTACGATGTCTAGACAATGTTCTGTCATCAAGTTTCACTGCACAGCACTCTGTTTGTCTGTGTAATGTCATGACTGGTAAATTTTCGGTCATCAACGTTCATAGCACTGAAGCTAATTATACAATATATAAACACAGCTACAGTACAAAGTTGATTAGTAATAATTAGGAAGACTGCTCTGCTATGCAGTGTACATTAGGTTGTCGTTAAAAACTCTGAATTGGCATTTTATTAAACACAGCTTGATGTTCTTTCAACTACTTTATATAGTGATGACACAGCAAACTTATGCCATTGCAATCCTATCAGAGCATCTGAAAAGAAAATAAATAATAAATTAGCCCTTTACTAGAGGTTAGAGGACATTGTAGAATTAATTACATATCAAATGAAATGTTGAAATGTAAGCTGAAAGTATTGACAGATAAATTTTCGACCTTATCAGACCCACTAAAAAAATCCCCTTTCCAAAACCTCCCTAATCTCTGGAATCAAGCCTGGAAAATCTACTCCTAGATGTCTGGATTGTGGCTCTGCTTACCCCTTCGGTAAGCTGGCAATAGTTAACATAAGGTAGTGTTTCATGGATTAAGTTTGTTTTGGTGTCTATGCATGCATATGCACTAAGCTATCAGTTCAAGAATTATTTTTTAATATTGTATATTTATTGCAACAGGCGCAGTCCTCACCCAAAGGGTCCTTCTTCCCGGAGAGAGAAGTGCTCACCATGCCTGGAGTTATATTGGAGGAGGAACTGGTAAGTATATAGTTGATAATGTAATCTGAATGCTATATTTATTATTGAATTTTTTTCCAAAGTCAAGTGCGCCGACATGAATCCCATCTTCATCTCAAAGTTGGAATGACTGAATTGTAAATTGAATGATTGTAAATATTGGTTATTAAACATATCATCCAATAGAAGCCATTGCAGAAATGCAAATAACGGAAATGCGATGCGTTTATTAGACTCAAGGTCCCCGTCTCGATTTTCTGGCGTGTGTTTATCAGTCTGTATGTGTAACACTTCACCCTCCCAGCCAGATGCCTTACACGAAGTTGCACTGAAGCATCTGGGCGTGAGTTCAGCGGGCAGCCGCGGCGCGACTAGAGCGGACCACGTGACGCGTGACGAGGCTGGCCTGCGCGAATTACTGCGCACGGGCTGCCTGCGCGCCGCGCTCAATCTCACCGGTGCCCTACTGGCCGCGGCCGGACAAGGTGAGAGACAGTAGCGGAGAACGCGAGATGGGACGAATTACAGCGTACGGGCTGCCTGCAAGTTGCGATTAACGTCACTGGGGCATTTCTGGCCATGGCCGGACAAGGTGAGAGATAGGGGCGCAGTACATGACGTGGGACGAACTACTGCGCACTGACTGCCTGTGCGTTGCGCTCAACCTCACTGGGGCATTACTGGCCGTGGCCGGACAAGGTGAGAGACAGGAGCGCAGAACATGACGTGGGACAAATACTGCGCACGGGCTGTCTACGTGTTGCGCTTAACCTCACTGAGGCATTACTGGGCGCGCCGAACAAGGTGAGAGACAGGAGCGTAGCACGTGTAGTGGGACGAACTATTGCGCACGGGCTGCCTGCGCGTCGCGTTCAACCTCACCGGGGCATTACTGGCCGCGGCCGGACAAGATGAAAAACAGGAGCGCAGTACATGACGTGAGACGAACTACTGCGCACTGGCTGCCTGCGTGTCGCGCTCAACCTCACCGGGGCTCTACTGCCCGCGGCTGGACAAGGTGAGAGACAGAAGCGTAGTACTCGACGTGGGACGAACTATTGTGCACGGATCACTTAGGCGCCGCTGCCAACCTCACCGGGCCATTACTTGCCGTGGCCGGACAAGTTGAGAGACAGAAGCGCAGCACGCGAGGTGATATGAACTACTGCGGACGGGCTGCCTGCGCGTCACGCTCAATCTCACCGCTGCTCTACTGGCCGCGGCCGGACAAGGTGAAAGACAGCAGCGTTGCGCGCGAGGTGGGACGAACTATTGCGCCCGGGTTGCCTTCGCGCCGCGCTTAACCTCATCGGTGCTCTACTGGCCGCGGCCGGACAAGGTACGCGCTAAGTAATAATCCCGCCGAACCCATAAATTAAAGCTATAGCTCCCTGCTTACAAAGGCACTTAACTCTTTGTGATGATAATAGGGAATGGATGAAAATATCAGAAGTGCTTGATATTTTTTTCGGTGATAGGAATAACCTTCCTTAACGCGAGAAAAAAGTTTAAATTTTTTTGGCTTCGTAGTTAATTTTTAAATAATCTTAATATTTTTCCATTCGTAGTTCTGGGCTCAGTACGGCTTAACAGACATATTCCTTGGTCCGCTACGTATTAAAAAAAAATTCTGTGGTGACATTGACAGCTTTTCAAGGTGGATTTTTTTTCATACGTAGCGGACTAAGGAATATGTCTGATATGCCGTACTAAGCCCAGAACGACGAATGGAAAAATATTAAGTATATTTAAAAATTAACTACGGGGCCAAAAAAATTGAAACTTTTTTCCCGCGTTAAGGAAGGTTATTCCTATCACCAAAAAAAATATCAAGCACTTCTGATATTTTCATCCATTCCCTATTGTATCATCTGAATCTGTTGCTTAGATTTCTGCGCACTTAGCGATACGCCTTGATAGTTCTTGACACTTTACCCAAGGGTCTTCCCTTAGGTGTGGGCCGAGTGGGCCGGCCTAGCAAGCACACGGCGCGCTCCCTGCAGCTCTGGCTGACCAGACTAGCCCTGCTGCTCCGGCTCAGGATGTACGAAACCTTATCCCGCGAGGCCGAGGCGCTCGGGGACTGTCTGAAGCCGGACATGTTCTATCAGGTGAGCTGAGAAGGACAAAAGAGAGAAATACGTGTATTGTAAAGTCCGTTCGCTTAGAGTGTCGGTACACACGAAGGCAATCTTGGTTTTAGTAAAAATACATTTATTTCAATGATACAACTTAGATGGCAAAAATACTTTAAATAGAAAAAAACATGGTGCCCAGTATACCTACTGAAGCACAAAATAAAACACTACTGTACATCACTCGAAGTGTCCTCAAAATATTCATCTCAACCGGTATTTAGAATAGGTAACTACCGAAGTGATGCAGGATCGTCACGTTATAAATCCATTCTAAAATACTGATTGATTTACTTCTTTAATTGCGTGATCTACATAATAGTAGAATGAGTTGAGCTGCGAGCCAAATTCACTGGCGTGTTTGCGCCGCGTCGGCTTCCTTAAATTTCTTTTGTTTAAGGCCCCAACGTGCCGAGGCGGTGAATAACAAAGTGACACTATGATAGCGAACAGACTTTACCTTGACATTCTTGTAAGCAGCCTACGTACGTCTCACTATAGGGCATAAGCCTTCTCTCAAAGGGAGAGATTGAGCTTAATCACCTCGGATGCCCACCGCGGCTTGGCGATTTTAAGCGCTGAGGTATGTGTAAAGCTCAGGTTTTCTTACTTTGCACAACTTCTAAAATAAAGTCAAGGTATGTGCCCACACAGGGAATCGAAACTGTGTCCACTGCTTTCGAGTGCATTGTTCTTTCCACTGGGCTCCCATCGTTCCTTTACATTCAAGAAATATTTAATAAATTAAATTCATCATTGTAAACTTTTAGTCCGGAGCACCCGTAAGTAAATCCGGACTAAAAGTTTACAATGATGAAATTAATTTATATTTCTTGAATGTGTAGTGCTCACGAAAGTTTTAGTTCATAAATTCATCATCATCTTCAACCCATTGTGTCCCCACCGAGGGGCACGGGTCTCTTCCCTGAGGAAGGTATAGGCCATACTAAAGTCTTAAAAATTCAATTCTTTATGTTGATGTTTTTTATTTTTTTAGAACATTTTATTCTGCGAAAATTCTTTCTCGAAAATATAATAAAACTATTGTTTCCAGTTCTATCCTGACACGCACGGGTCTCGGACTGGCAGCCTGGCACCGTTCGCGTTGCGAGTGCTGCTAGCTGAGGCCTCAATGCACGCGGGACGCGCGCCCGACTCGCTGCGGCGGCTGTATGCGCTGCGGGATACAGTGCGACAGGTGAGCAGTGCGGTATACAGTGCGACAGTGAGCAGTGCGGTATACAGTGCGACAGTGAGCAGTGCGGCATACAGTGAGTGGTGCGGGATACAGTGCGGCAGGTGAGCGCTGCGGGATACAGCGTGACAGTGAGCAGTGCGGCATACAGTGAGCGGTGCGGGATACAGTGAGACAGTGAACAGTGCGGGATACAGTGCGGCAGTGAGCGCTGCGGGATAGTGTGACAGTGAGCAGTGCGGTATGCAGTGCGGCAGGTGAGCGCTGCGGGATACAGTGTGACAGTGAGCAGTGCGGCATACAGTGAGCGGAGCGGGATACAGTGAGACAGTGAACAGTGCGGGATACAGTGCGGCAGTGAGCGCTGCGGGATAGTGTGACAGTGAGCAGTGCGGTATACAGTGCGACAGTGAGCAGTGCGGCATACAGTGCGACAGTGAGCAGTGCGGGATACAGTGCGGCAGCTCGGTAGTGCGATTCACGTTTACTCAATATGTTACGGGACATCATCATCTTTATTATTGTATGTGCTATAAAGTGTTTCTCTATCTAATATAGAATTATTTGCCTTTTTCACTACTAATACATTTATTTGTGTAAAATAGGCTATTTGACAGTGTGAAAAAAACAGTATTATTTATACGTATTCGTAAAAATGTGTCTAACAACCGCTTTAAGGAATTTAACTAAAAAAACAATTATGATTTGTAAAAAAAACAAGATAAAATTTGATAAGTTGTATCTGCCGCCATAGTGTCGAAAACGGCCTGGATTGGCCGTTTCTATGAGGCCTTCACATGCTAGTAAAAATGGCGTCTGTCATTCATTCTCTTTCACGTTCATTGGTTGGGTTACCGGGAAGTGACGTCATAAGCCTGTGCTACGCCATATTGCCTAAGATAGCGTTTTGGCGGCTTACTTGAAAAGTAAATTTTCGTTTGCCTTTTTTAGAAGAAATACACGAATGAATTTAAAATGACCACTTTCTGAGGACTCCATGGACACCAACAAACAATATGAGATGGCTTTCAGAAATCGGTCTAATAGCCTATTCGGCACTCTGCCTTCGCCCTTAAATAAATTCCCTCGTATCATCGCATAGATGCTCGCGAATCTCAACAAGGGCAAGACTGAAGATGGTACAGCGCTCATATCTTCGGAGCTGGATAAGCAGGAGTCGCTTCGCCTTTGGAGCGGGCGAGAGGTCCGCGTTCAACATTCCATCATCAACTGCGCCATCGCTCTTAAGGTAGGTGCTAAAGTCCGTGTTTTAATTCGATGCAAAAAAAATGACGTGGTGTTACCGTTATAAAATATATAGGTTTACTCGGTAGATTTTTTTAGTGTGAATAGAAGACTTATGTGACAATGTGTGATATTAAAGTTTAATTCTTCATAAGGGCAAGGTCTAAAAAAAAACATCTCAGCACAAACAATTTTTACTTGGATTTTTTTTATTTTTACAATTTTTACTTATATCTATCTAATCAGCCCATAAACAGAGCCCACTGTTGGGCATAGGCCTCTTCTCTTTCACGCCAACCCATCCGGTCCAGTGGTAGTCTCGTCCAACGTTTCCTAGCTGCAAAATGTCACTGTAATTTTACATAACATTTACGTAGGCACCACATACATTGCTTCTGGCCCCACACTAGGATACCCTGTGTCGTGGGAACCAGAGCGAGAGGTCCCGGGTTCGAATCACGGCTGGGGACAAAAAAAAAGAAACTCAGGTCTTGGATGTTTACATGTTTGTGACGTCGCTGTTTCTGGTTCCCACGACACAGGGTATCCTAGTTTGGGGCCAGAAGCAATGTATGTGCCTGTATGTAAACGTAGTCTCCACGTCCACAGGACTATCGCCTAGCCATCAAGGTCCTAACCTCCCTGGCTGAACAACCCGGGGCGAGTGTGTCACAAAGGCGCGCGGTTCACAGCGCCCTCTGTCGGTTGGCGTTGCAGGCGGGTCACGTGCGCGCCGCCATATTGCATTTGGAGGCCAGCCGAGACGCCAGGCAGCACCTGTGAGTGAATAGGCTATTTGACCGAATACTGAAAACCATCTCATGTTTTTGTTGGTGTTCATGGAGTCCTCAGAAAGTGGTCATCTTAAATTCTTTCGTGTATTTCTTCTAAAAAAATGCAAGCGAAAATTTAGTTTTGAAATAAGCCGCCAAAACGATATCTTGAGCAATATGGCGTCGCACAGGAATTATGACGTCACTTGTCAGTAGACCAACCAATGAACGTAAGAAAGAATGAATGACAGATGCCATTTTTACTGACATGTCATCATAATCATCATCGGCCAGCCAACCCAGGCCGTTTTCGCTACAATGGCTGCAGATACATAATTACCAAATTTTATCTTGTTTTTTTTACAAGTAATAATGTGGACGTCTTGTGTACATTCTATTTTAAGATTTAATTAATTAATTTATTATTATTTAAATAAATCCAGAATTAAATAATATTGAAAGTAATAATTGTTTTTTTAGTTAAAATGCCTTAAAGCGGTGTTAAGAATCATACATAATTTATACGAATACGTATAAATAATACTGTTTTTTTTTCACACTGTCAAATAGCCTATTGAGAATTTCGCTAAGTAAATACTTCAGAGTGCGTATACTGAGTTTTGTCATTCTTTGCGATTTGCATAGGAGTGACAAAGAGACAACTAGCTGGCGCGCTTTGTCCCTCCTATACAAATTGCAAACGCTCTCGCTATCGAAAGTGAAATGAAAAACTCAGTATAAGCACTCTGTAACGTTCTGACACGCTCTTTTCTGTGAAATATCACAGACAGTACTACAGTTAAGTAGTTACTTAACGAAAATTCTCAATTCAGAAGCCGGCCCTTAGTCTAAGATGTCTGATACTCTGTCCGGGCGTGCCAAGCTCGTGACACGGGCCTAAGTCCCGATTTTTGTCGCAGATGTCCGACTCCCGATGTACGCGAGTACGTAGACCTCGGCCTGATTGATATCGCGTACGGGAAGTATCAGGACGCATACAACAACTTCGCGAAGGCCGCTGACCAGGAGCCTACCAATATCATGGTAAGTTTCTTTTGACATTTGCAAGGTCAAAAGTATAAAAAGGCCATGTCGAACCCCGGCACGTACCGTGCCGTAACTGTGAGAAATAACGACCTCTGTGGCGCAGCGGTTAGCGCATCTGCCTACCGAGCGAGAGGTCCGGGGTTCGGATCCCGGACGGGGTACCAAAAAACCCAGGTTTTGGATGTTTACATGTTTGTGAAGTCGCTGCTTCTGGTTCCCACAACTCAGGGTATCCTAGTGTAGAGCCGGAAGTTACAAAAATATCGTACCAACGCTAGGTGTGTAAAACAGCTTATTCGGGTGTATTATTTAGGGTCGCCAACAAGGTATACTATACCTTGAGATAGTCCCCTTGCATTTTGTCTCGAACCTCTCGTAGCCCCGGTCGCCTGAGTGATCTTGAACGAACACTAAGATTAACCATTTATAGGGCTCTGTCCAAAATATGGACACCATAAATTGAACCTCATAAAAAAAAAAAAAAAAAAAAAACTCACGCCTGTTATCCCCGAAGGGGTAGGCAGAGGCACCAGTCTCTAGAACTGGACCCACGTTTTGCCGAGTTTATTAGGTCCCAAACGTGACAAGTGGCAAGCCTGTCGTCGTTATCCGGGCACAATTTATCAGCGAATGGTGTTGCTGTACAAACAAATGTACGTAACTAAAAGTCATTGGTACATGCGTGGTTCGAACCCAGTCCCTCATGATCGAGAAGCAAGGGTCAACCCCACTACGCCACCACTTCATCACTTTGGAATAAAGGCCTAAACCAATGAAAAATGTTTACTAGGTCTGCCCGTTAAAGGGTTAAGCAACATAGGGCGCGTTCAGTGCATGGATGGGTGACCGTTCTATGACTAACGCTAGTGGCATTTTTCCGAGCGGTTCCGTGCTTCGCAAGGCACGTTAAGCAGTTGGTGCCAGCTGCCGTCATAGAATAAGAATAAGAATAATTTATTTCCAGAAACCTTACAGTGTTGGTACAATCTAAAATTACAACTAGTTTATGAATCAACATTATTATAAATTAGCTTCTGTTGCTGTGCTAGGCTTGACGCCTGTATTACAGCAAGCAGTGCCAATTCCCCAGTGTAATGGGTCAGTTTCTAGTTACAGAGGTAATCATAGCTGTACTTTATTGCTTAGAGAATAGGTTTACCAAAAGAAAAAACAAAATCAAAACAAGACTTAGAAGTAAAGTTATTCGTCTTATCCGTCATAGAGTGCAGTTGTTAAGCCAAGTCAAAGGCCTTTGGGCGGCTTGAAAATTTTCGGCAGTCTGACCAGCCACTAGTCTTACAAGCCTCCACTTGGCTGGACTTGGCCGCCGGGGTGGAGTATGTCATAGGCCATACTAGGTATAGACCTAGGTCTGGGAAGAGACCCGTGCCCCTCGGTGGGGACATAATGGGTTGATGATGACGATCCCAGAAGGGTAGGCAGAGACAAGGGACTGCTGCCACTTGGCGCGATCGCCGCCCCACCTTTTTCATTCTTGATATGTTATGTTAAACGGAAAATCCTTCCCCCCAGGTGGCCAACAACCTCTCAGTCTGCCTCCTCTACATGGGGAGGCTAAAGGAGGCCATCGCGGTGCTACAAAAGGCCATCAACTCGGACCCCGAGCGTGGCCTCAGCGAGAGTCTCCTCCTAAACCTCTGCACGCTATACGAGCTGGAGTCCTCAAACACTAACGAGAAGAAACTGAACTTACTCCGGATGCTGTGCAAGTACAAAAGTGATACGATGCCCAACGTCCGGGAGTGTCTCAAGTTGGCTTAGTTGGCTTAGCGAAGTGGTTAGCGCCTCTGTTCAATCAAATCGATGTACATCAAATGTAATAATATACCTAATGTATACATAATGTATGAAACAGACCCCGTAGTTAGCTTCCTATTTATCCAATGTAATCTGAAAATCTGCGTGGGCGCCGTGCAGTAACACTTACGCCACCAATGTCAAAAATATAAATACACATTTTACAGATTCATAGGATAGGTACTTGTTACAAATCGATGTGTTAAAAATTGTAAAATAAATTCTTTTTTTTTTGTTATTGGTGACGCTAGTGTTTTTGCGCTTTGTACGTAGCTACATTGAATTTTAATTAAGGATAGAAACCCATTCCCATGCAAGAAAAATGGAGACCATAAAGCCGCGGCCAGTCCAGTGGCCGCCACTGAGCATACAACTTCTATCCTTACTTCAATGCTGGCTATTATGAAAGTAATAAAGTTTATAAGATAATTAATATACTGGATAAATAGCTATATAATAATATATTTGTAATAAGAATATTCTTTGTCGCACATAAGTACCCTGTCTCACTAGGACGCCATGGCGACGTCGCCAGCCACGCATCCAAGCAGTTTGTGTGAATGGCGACGTAGCCAGACAGTCGCCAAGTGAGTTAGACACCATACATTTCAATGTTAACTGCTTGGATACGGTCGCTGGCGACGTGGCCATGGCGTCCCGGTGAGGCAGGGCCCTAAGAAACAAGAAAAAAAAGAGAAAGTGTTACGTTATTTGTTATATAATGTAAATAAAATCTGTAAGTAAATAAATACTGCTTTTTATTCTTTGCGTTCAGTTGATATAATAAAATAATAAATAATAAACTCACGCCCGTTATCCCCGAAGGGGTAGGCAGAGGCACCAGTCTCTAGAACTGGACCCACGTTTTGCCGAGTTTATTAGGTCCCAAACGTGACAAGTGGCAAGGCTGTCGCCGGTTCGTTCGAGCGTTCAGTTGAATAACTTAACAACGGGGCGGCACGATATCAATAAAAAAAAATCATTTAACACTTGCGGAAAAGAGACTAGGGCCGATTTCTGAATTGAGACTTTTCACTAAGTAAATACTTACCTGTAGTGCTGTCTCGTCAAATTTCTCAGAAAAGAGCGTGACAGAACGTTACTTAAGTATTTACTCAGTGAAAATTCTCAATTCAGAAATCTGCCCTAAAATACAAGTGAAATTGTACGCACGTCGTCACCAGACTTTTTTTGCGATAGTATTGTTGTCTCTAACTTTATGAGGATTGAAGGTTTATTTATTGATTAATTTAGTCAGGTTTTGTATTTTAGTTTGAATAAGAATCCGTGGCTGGCAACATAACATAATTATAGGAGCGTTATTTTAAAGATTTCATAATAAATAAAATAAATAAATAATAATAAACTCACGCCCGTTATCCCCGAAGGGGTAGGCAGAGGCACCAGTCTCTAGAACTGGACCCACGTTTTGCCGAGTTTATTAGGTCCCAAACGTGACAAGTGGCAAGCCTGTCGCCGTTATCCGGGCACAATTTATCAGCGAATGGTGTTGCTGTACAAACAAATGTACGTAACTAAAAGTCATTGGTACATGCGTGGTGGTAAAGATTTCACTTGTAATTAATTCAGGTTTTACATGTTACTAAAACTACTTATAATATGTAATAATAATAACTGTTTAGTCTTTTAAACTATTAAAAAAATGCGGTGGTGTCGTAGTGGGGTTGACCCTTGCTTCACGATCATGAGGGTCTGGGTTCGAATCCCGCATTTACCAATGACTTAGTGCCCTGCCTCACTGGGACGCCATGGCGGCGTCGCCAGCCACGTATCCAGGCAGTTTGTATTGAATGGTGACGTCGCCAATAGTCGCCAAGTGAGGTAGGCACCATACATTTCAATACTAACGGGCGTAAGTTTATTTATTATAGGTATTTAAAAAAAATTGCAGTTGTATCCAAAATTCACCGAATTCGACTTCAGGTTTTACGCTAATCCAATACGGTATTTGACACTATCAACCATAAATTATTTGAGATGCTCGATTAAAACAAAAAATACAAAATGATCGGAAAATGTATTTCTTTTAATCATTTACTAGTTATTACAATTTTTAAATAGATGAAACATAAAAAGAGTGCTCTGAAATGTGACGTCACAAGCAAGTATTTTCATACAAAATTCCGTTTTAAAAGTAACTCATTTGACACTCTGTCAAATACCCAATCTTTATATACCTATAAAAGGAGAAGCTGACTGACTGACTGACTGACATATCAACGCAGGGCCTAAACTATACGGGTTAGAACCTTGAAATTTTGCACAAGGGTTCCTTTTGTAACGTAGGGGAGCACTAAGAAAGGATTTTTGAAAATTCATCCCCTAAGGGGGTAAAATGGGGGTTCAAAGTTTGTATGAAACTTTGCCGTTTTTGAAGTTATTCAAATGGAAATTGGCACGAAGGTTCTTCATTTAAAATTATGAAACACGTGTAAAATAGTTTTTTTTAAATCACCTCTTAAGGGGGAAAAGGGGGGTGCAAACTTAGTATGAAACTTTGCCGTTTTTGAAGTTATTCAAATGGAATTTGGAACGAAGGTTCTTCATTTAAAATTATGAAACACGTGTAAAATAGTTTTTCGAAAAACCATCCCTTAAGGGGGTAAAAAGGGGGGGTGCAAAGTTAGTATAAAACTTTGCCGTTTTTGAAGTTATTCGAACGAAATTCAGAATAAAGATTCTTCATAGAAGGTTGTGGCGTAGCCACATTACTATATATGCTCATGTATGTAAATATATTATAAAAATTAAATATATCTAGTACATCCATGCATACTACATAAAAATTCATATTACATGTAAATACTTCATACACATAATATACATAACATAAAACATGCATAAATATATATATCTTGTTTAATACATTCATAATAACATACACCATCATGCACTTATACTAAATACTCACCTGAACACTTACCTCAACGAGCTGCAGCGAGATTCGTAGTCGCGCGGTGTAAACGCTCCCCAGACCAATCCGCTGCAACGTCAAGTCGCAGCGCGAGCGCCGCACCCGCCGTCGGTGCCGCCTGCAGTGAGCTACTCACCTTCGCAACGGATGCCCGTATTCAACTTTCATCTTAGCGCAACGTAAACTTTGTCAAGCTATCTGTGTTCTTGTTATTGTAAATAAATAAACTACAACTGGTGACCCCTGTGGATTGAAACCGTGAAGATTGGATCCTGTGACAGTAAGCGAATTACCATTTTTACGAAATGTCCAAAGACGGTACTCAAGATGTTGATGTACCTACCGCATCGACTCGGACCGCATTTACACCCCCCGAGCAGTCGGCTGATGTATGCCGCGTCGGAGTTCGCTTGCCACCTTTCTGGGCGGAAGAACCGGCGGTATGGTTCGCCCAAATAGAAGGGAATTTTACACTTTCCGGAATAAAAGACGAGGATACAAAATTCTATTACGTGATAGCTCAGTTGGACCAACGCTACGCAAGAGAGGTGAAAGATATTATAGTGAACCCTCCCGCAAAAGATAAATACCAAAAGTTAAAAACGGAATTTATTAAGCGGTTATCTGCGTCGCGAGAAAAAGAAGTCAAACAGCTCCTGGACCATGAAGAGCTCGGAGATCGGCGGCCATCTCAATTTTTGAGACATTTACAACATTTAGCTGGTCCAAATGTACCAGAAGACTTCCTCAAGTCAATTTGGACCAGCCGTTTGCCGGTCAATCTGCAGACTGTAATGGCATCACAGCCAGACTCGTCGCTGGAAAACCTCGCTTAATTAGCCGACAGAGTACACGATCTAGTGCCATCTACTTCTCAAGTTTCTTCAGTTGGTTCTTCTGCTCCCTCTTCCAGCGCATTAGATCAGATGGCTAAACAGATTTCGGAACTGACTCGCCAGGTGCAAGCTCTCGCAACTCATGCTGACAGACGTTCACGCTCGCGACAGCGCAACAACAACAATCGCAATCAGAGCAACAGTCGATCTCAGTCTAGCTACAAAAAGTTTCCTGTATGCTTCTATCATCACAAGCACGGCACGAACGCTAGAAAATGTCTGAAGCCTTGCGATTTTAAGGGAAACTCTCTGGGCGGTCGTTAGAGGCGACAGACGATTGCCCTAGCACCGGTCGCCTATTTGTAACTGATCAAAGTACAAAAATGCAGTTTTTAGTTGATACCGGCAGCGACATCTGCGTTTTTCCCCGCTCAGCTTGCAAACAACGTCGACCAAAAACTCCTTACGTTCTTTACGCAGCAAATGGCACTCCCATATACACTTATGGTTTTACGATGCTGAATCTGAACCTCGGACTACGCCGTGAGTTCAAATGGCGCTTCATCGTCGCTGAAGTCAACAAACCCATCATCGGTGTCGATCTACTCAGTCACTACGGTCTGATAGTCGATTGCCGAAATCAACTGCTCATTGACTCCAGCACTTCACTGACTAATAAAGCAACGTCAGCAATAACCTCGGACGATATAGCATCTGTGAAAACTATCTCTGGAGATTCTAAATACATGGATTTGTTGCGCCTATACCCAGAAATTACTCATCCCACTGGATCACCGAAGACTCCCCACCACAATGTCCAACACCATATCAAGACAACATCGGGTCCACCTGTTTCCTGTAATCCAAGGCGCTTGGCACCTGACAAGCTTAAGCTCGCCAAACAAGAATTTGATGCTATGATCCAAAATGGAACCGCACGACCATCAGAGAGCCCATGGTCCTCACCACTGCATCTAGTTCCTAAGAAAGACAACCAGTGGAGGCCATGCGGAGACTATAGAATGTTAAATGCAAGAACAGTTCCCGATCGTTATCCAATACGGCATATACAGGATTTTACACACAATATTGCTGGTTGCACCATCTTTTCTACTATAGATTTAACAAAAGCATACAACCAGATCCCAGTTTGTGCAGAAGACATCCCAAAAACTGCCATCACGACTCCGTTTGGCCTGTATGAGTTTTGTTATATGACGTTTGGTCTGAGAAACGCTAGTCAAACGTTCCAAAGATTCGTCGATGAAATGACAAGAGATTTCAACTTTTGTTACTGCTACTTGGACGATTTTCTGATCTTTTCTAAGGATGAGCAGACACACATGGAGCACCTGAAACGATTTTTCACAAAGCTTCAAGACTACGGAATGGTGATAAATCCCTCAAAATGCGTATTTGGAGCCTCAGATGTGACTTTCCTCGGATACTCTGTATCGAAGGATGGTATCAAGCCGCTAGAGACGAAAGTTCAATCCGTCAAAGACTACCCAATACCAAAAACTGTCAGAGAACTGAGAAGATTCCTTGGGTTGATAAACTTTTACAGACGATTCATTCCCGGAGCCGCCAAAGCCCAAATACCACTCAATGCTTTATTGATGGGCTCAGTCAAAGGCTCATATCCAGTGAACATCTGCGGCGAAACTCTGCAAGCATTCGAAGAATGTAAAGCCAGTCTATGTCGAGCAACTCTCCTGGCTCATCCAGATATGGATGCACAACTTTCTTTAGTAACTGACGCATCCGACACAGCAATCGGCGCAGCTCTGCATCAGCTAAAAGACAACGTCTGGCAGCCACTCGCTTTTTATTCGCACAAGTTAAGTCCAGCACAGCAGAAATATTCTCCTTACGATAGAGAATTGCTCGCCATATATGAATCGATTAAATACTTTCGACATATGGTGGAAGCCCGTCAGTTCACTGTGTTCACAGATCACAAACCAATCTGTTTTGCGTTCCAACAAAGAAAAGACAAGTGCTCACCACGCCAATTTCGTCATCTGGACTTCATATCACAGTTCACTACAGATATCCAGCACATCTCAGGAAAAGATAATGTAGTGGCTGATGCACTATCCAGAGTCAGCGGGATAACCAAACCCATCGATCTCGCAACGCTAGCCAATTCTCAATCATCAGACTCAGAGTTACAAGAAATCCTGAAAGGAGGAACATCACTGAAGTTAACACAAGTGACAATACCCGGAACCGACAAGAAGCTATACTATGATGTCAGCACACAAATCAGTAGACCCTACGTGACTAGCGAACTAAGAAGACAAGTGTTCGAATCTCTTCACTCGTTCAGTCACCCAGGAGCTAACTCTACAGCGAAGATTATATCTGAGCGCTACGTTTGGGCTGGAATAAAGAAAGACGTTCGAGCATGGACCAAAATGTGTAACGCATGCCAAAGAGCGAAAATCACGCGACATGTTTCATCACCACTCAGCGACTACAAACTGCCTCGTCATAGACTTCAATACGTTCATATTGACATCATCGGCCCCTTACCTCCGTCAGATGGTCAGAGATATTGCCTCACAGCAATCGACAGGTACACACGATGGCCTGAGGTGATACCTATTTCTGACATAACCGCTGAAACTGTTGCAAAAGCACTCATATCTGGATGGATATCACGTTTCGGTTGCCCCGTTGATATTATAACAGACCGTGGAACGCAGTTTGAATCAGCTCTTTTCAAATACCTTTCTGAAGCAGTTGGTTTTCAACACAAACGTACCACGGCGTATCACCCACAATGTAACGGCCTTATAGAAAGACTACACCGGCAACTAAAGACAGCCATTAAATGTCACCAAAATGAGAAATGGACAGAAGTTCTTCCACTTGTTCTCTTTGGAATCAGATGCTCATTCAAAGAAGACCTCCAAACATCTACTGCCGAATTACTCTACGGCGAGACACTTAGGCTTCCGGGAGACTTCTTTCATCAGACCACTGAAACGACAACTGATTTGACGGATTTCACAGCACGTCTTCGAAAGATTATGTCTGAAATCCGACCCGTGCCAGCCTCACGGCACTGTAACAGAAAAGTCTTCATCCACAAAGACTTACCGATAGCAACGCATGTATACCTCAGAGACGACACTGTCAAGGGATCTCTTAAATCAGCTTACACAGGACCGCACGAAGTGCTGGAAAGAAAGGAAAAAACATATAAGATTATGGTCAGAGGAAAACAGCAAACAGTAACTATAGATAGACTGAAACCAGCTTACGTACTTACCAATAATGCGCCTGCACCTGAAAAAGAAAAAACTGCATCTGAAAAAGAAAAACCTGCACTCGAAAAAGCCAAGATGGTACCTGAAAAACAAAAAGATGAGAAAGTTATAAGGCGAACACGTTCTGGAAGAATGGTCAGATTCCCTGACCACTATCGCCCATCCTGAGATGGTCTCTGAGGGGGAGTGATGTGGCGTAGCCACATTACTATATATGCTCATGTATGTAAATATATTATAAAAATTAAATATATCTAGTACATCCATGCATACTACATAAAAATTCATATTACATGTAAATACTTCATACACATAATATACATAACATAAAACATGCATAAATATATATATCTTGTTTAATACATTCATAATAACATACACCATCATGCACTTATACTAAATACTCACCTGAACACTTACCTCAACGAGCTGCAGCGAGATTCGTAGTCGCGCGGTGTAAACGCTCCCCAGACCAATCCGCTGCAACGTCAAGTCGCAGCGCGAGCGCCGCACCCGCCGTCGGTGCCGCCTGCAGTGAACTACTCACCTTCGCAACGGATGCCCGTATTCAACTTTCATCTTAGCGCAACGTAAACTTTGTCAAGCTATCTGTGTTCTTGTTATTGTAAATAAATAAACTACAAGGTCATGAAACACAGGTAAAATAGTTTTGCGAAAATCATCCCTTAGGGTAAAAGGGGGGTGCAAAGTGTGTGAAACTTAAGTTATTCTAATGAAATTCAGTATAAAGTTCCATCATTAAAAGTCTTGAAATACATGTAAAATAGTTTTTCGAAAATTATCCCTTAAAGGGGTAAAAGGGGGGTGCAAAGTTAGTATGAAACTTCGCCGTTTATGAAGTTATTCGAATGAAATTCAGAACGAAGATCCTTCATTGAATGTCTTGAAACACATGTAAAATAGTTTTTCGAAAATCATCTCTTACGGGGATAAAAGAGGGGTGCAAAGTTAGTATGAAACTTTGCCATTTTTGAAGTTATTCGAATGAAATTCAGTATGAAGGTCCTTCATTGAAAGTCATGAAAGACGTGAAAGGCTTTCGATCGAAAATCATCCCTTAAGGGGGTAAGAGGGGGTTGCGAAGTTAGTATGAAAGCTCTTTCGCATGTGCTAAAAGTATCCCTATCTTATTTGCAAACACTGTACTCAACTAAAGCCCACGCGGACGTAGTCGCGGGCAACAGCTAGTTCTGTATATGACTACAATAATTATCTAAAACCACAGCCAAGGCACGTTTGCAGCAATGGCGAAGCGTCTGGAAAAGGGCGAGCGATTAAAAACAAAAATAGTAGTCAGAAAAATGTATTTTATTGAATTTTCAGGATTATTAGGATAATTTACATGGTTTACCATTCAAATAGTTTTCATACATTTAAACCGTTTAGGTATCTAGAGACCAAAAGACGCTACTGCGATGTTAGGCTCTCAAAGAAGTTATTTTACTATAGCAAAACAGTTGAGGGCCCTACATGACTTGGCTAATATTAGCCACTGCTAAATCACATTTGATCCTTGCTTTAACTTTCCTGCAAGAGGCCTCTAATGATCCTACGCCTAGTAACTAAATCAGGTCATTGTGACAATACATTAATTGTAATACAACTTCATAAACATTCTTTCCTGTGTTAGGCAAGTCTTGATTTGACGGGAGGTTTTTTGTCACCAATACAAACTACTTCAGTACATACATAGTTATACTTTCAACGGGTCTAACCTAGCTGCCAAGTTGGATAGATAGAATATTCTTCATTGTATGTACACCAGGAATTACACTATGAGATTTGACAATAACCTATTACAGTACAATTGGCGGTGAAACGTCAAGAATAAAGGAATAAGTACCCCCAAGAGCGGTTCTCATACAAATATAGTTTGCCAATATTTCACATGGCCCTCGATTCTGTTAGTGCATTGTAGCACAATTACAGTAGCATGGTCGGGTCACGTGACATCTTTTTTTTTAATTGCATTGACGCCTATAAATATTGGTAGGTACGCGTGCTCACGTTTACTTGAAGCGACAGTGAAATGAAATCGGCGCGTTCATGCACGTCATTATTCTACAATGCATTAGCAGTTTAGGCCCGTCTTTGTTTTGTCATTCTGTTAATGCATCGTAGTACAATGACCACTGCACGATAATGGCGATTTAGTTTCATTGCCGCTTCAACTCGACGCGCGCTCACATCAATCAATCTAGGCGTCAGTGGTATGAAAAAACTCGACCCGTGTCCCGACCGTGTATCCTTCAGAGTACTATTAATGCACTAACATAATCAGAGCCCTGCTTAGAGGACACAATACTCGGGTTTACAACTGAGAATAAGGGAATAGGTAATAATGACATTCGAGGGCCTCATAAGTCTTTATATGTAGAGAAACAAGACTACTTTTTCTTTTTTTATAAAAAAAAGTCCAATTCTAAGGGGCGCGGGCGGTTTCTGAGTTGAGAATTTTCACTGAGTAAATACTTAAGTATCGTTCTGTCACGCAGAAATTGGCCCTCAATCATCTAAACGTATTGGTAACGTTTCACAGCGATATGGGATGTCGTTTGTAAATAAACACCAAACTACGTTTCTGTAAGAGTCGCTGTGCGAGGCTCCTTTTTAAGTTGATCTAATAAAAAAATTAGACCTAATAAAAAAATTAGACCCGTTAACTTATAACTATATTATGCGAGCATTGCGTATGCTTAAAAATACTACTTTACTACAGCTTGGCAAAAGGAATTGAAACTGATAAGCAGATAATTTTCTATATCTACAGATGCAAAAATAAGAAATAAATCGTTCTCTTTTAAATGTAATATTCTGCTGAAATGAAGGTAGTAACATAGACTGAATTTTCAGTAAAATGTTAAGTTTCACTTTCCAATTCTACTCTTTGCCAAACTGTAATTAGATTAGGCTATTATATAACTTCTCCACTGTATCGACTCGTCCGATGTAACCAACTCCGACTTGTCAAACACATATTTTGACACTTCGAAAATGTAAAAAGGGACAACCCGATACAATTGACAGTTACAGAATAGGACGGCTGTAGAGTTCCTAAGTAGTAATACATTTTCAGGATAACACGGTCATTTAAACAATGGTCAAAATGTGAACGAAAGGGATGGAACATGGAGGCGATCCTGGTTTCGTCTCGCTCACACAATATTTCCGAGCGAGCGAAATCGAGATCGCAACAATCTTTTAGTTGACTGCGATATCGACGACCTTTGTACTGAGCTACTAGATGATGCTCAGGTTACTGGTGTGATAGGACTTTTGATTTTATCGATTTACTGCTCATTCCTAGAAAAAGCAGTCCTAGGTATAGTCAAGCATAAAAACTTAACTAGGTAATTATTGCCGCACGCAATTAAATATTCTATACAACACTTGTATTTTAAATAAAAAATATCACGATATCTTCGAACCTTGTATCTTTTCAGCGGTCTGTTACTTACAAAAAAAAAACATTAGTTTTTTTATCAACATACGGGATTTGAACAAGTACGCCTAACATTTTTCTGCATTTAATATCCTAAAATACACTATTGCTTCGTTTTTTTATGTTACTGGAACTAACATTTATGATAGCATCACACTTACATACAGGCAGTGACATAAGGGTGAAAATCGCAAATCGAAGGAAACGCATCTGTTCGCAGGAAAATGAGGTAGACATCGTTTTTATTCTATGAAACACTAGTTTTGTGCAAAAGGGCAAAGCACCAATAGGTATTCGGATTTGTAACAGAAGAATGGGAACAAACTAAAACGTTTATGCGCCACTTTAGAAATGTCACGTGAACATTTTTTCGCTAATTAATCAATTTGGTGTCTACCCCTCTAGGATGAAGGTTGTAAGTAAAATTTTGTAAAAGAATTTTAAAATTATGTGTGTTTTCCTTCTGTTTCCAAAACACCCTCGATCTGTTAATCTATTGTTAATGACTCTTAATTGTTTTGGTCAACTGCCAGCCGTATCTTTACTTTATTAGAAGTACCTGGGTGACCGGTACTTTTTTTGTAATATAAAAACAAAATAATCCTTTTTCAACAAAAAAAAAGAACTTGGAAAAAAAGCATCATGACTCGAACCGGGTCCTTTGAAATCGGCCCGAAACGGGTCGCCCGTTTTCCCGTCAGGACTATCCCAACCTTGCAGATAGATGCGAAATTTGCCTCTGTATGTTATCATAGCAAATTTCAATTGGCTTAAAACACGGATAAAACCATGTTTTCTAAAAATGTAACCTAGTTAGATCAATTTAACGCCCCCGAAAGCATCTGCCTACAAAATTTCGTGAAAATCGTTGGAACGTTTCCGAGATTCTGATTATATATAAATATATATATATACAAGAATTGCTCGTTTAAAGAGATTAGATAGTAGGAGAATTATAATTTAACATATTTTTTATTTATAGTCGGTTCCCGCATATTTTAGTTTTGGGTGAACTAACCGTTTTGCAATCCAGTGAAAAAAAGTCAACTTCTGGACCGAAGATGTCCTGTGAATATTTAAAAAAAAAATATTCTGCGATAGTTGCAAGATGGCGTAAGCAATATTTAACGACGATGTGGTTACGTGTGATAAAAATCGATACTATCAACTTTACTGATTTTATTTTTTTACGTTGTCCTAAACTTGGCCTTTGAGAAGTTTGTTTCCATTCACACTTGTACAGAAACCGAAACCAAAGAGATTACAAAGTAAACAATCTCTTTATAGCAATAAGCTGAATTTGAAAAAAACGTGTGGTTTGAAAACTAATTTGCAAGAGTGTTTTAGACATTATATTTAAAACACGCTGAGGTCTCTTCTCCCAAATACTGAGCCGAATCATATCTTTAAGATAGTTCATGTTGGCATATTTAAAGTTACAATTAGCTAAAAACGTCGATAGCAAATTTCATTCAATATGTTTTCATGCAATCTAAAATGTTGGAAAATGCAATATACATTTTTTCTAGCAATACTCTACAAGTAATTATATACAAAAATTATCTTCGGTGGGATACACACAAGCCAGAACATTTTATCTTTCTTAGTGAGTACATATGAAAAATGCATGTAATTTTCAAACCACAATTTTATTCACAATTTACTAAAGCCAGCAAACAGACGATTTCCTCCGAATATTGTGGAAAAAATGAAAATAATTAAAAAACCTAACTGTTGTAGGTGAAGATGGATATTCAAATATGTCTTGTTACATTCCTACCTAGCTAGATGATTGAGCGCGTGACCAAAGGTATGACATGATTAAATGAGTATTGACAATGATAATTATAATCATTACCATTAGTTTGATTAAATTCCAGCACTTGTTACTTACACTAAATGTACTTCGTCACCTAATAATCACTAAGCTATCTACTGCCATAGTAATGAGACAGTACAGTAACTAAAACCTATGTGAAAAAATATTCTGAAATGTCTACACAGACAAAATTTAAAATAACTTATGTTCATAACTCATTTTCGAGAATAGTGGCTCGAAAAGGCAGCTAGAGCCACCGAGTTTTCTGAGTTTTAAGGCCTGCGCAGACGAGGGACTTTTGTCCCCATAAAAATCCCTGAATCGTTTAAAAACTGTCCACCGAGTACTTGTCACTCAAAGCAGATGATGGTGTTTGGCCATTTGTTGCCTGAAAATTGAGTCTTCGTTCTTTCTTCTTCTTCCCGTATCAAATAGTGGACCCCCCCCCCGTACTTTTGTCCAGCCCAGTCTCTCGGTGTCCTCGGTACTTCGCGGGACTTATTGTACGGGGTACTTTTACCGGGGGACAGTACCTCGTTTGCGCAGGCCTTTAAGATTTTTTCCTTTCAGTTTCTCGTTACTGTGCCATCTTATAATACGCTCTAATGCTGCAAAAAGCTAACGCTTACTTCTCAGTAATATTACGGCTCATGGACAGTTCCAACTGGAATTTTCTTCTAAACAGAATATTTACAAATGCACGAGTTGTACGGCATTACCGTAGCTTTTAAGGCGCATGAAACTTAGCGTATTTTTATTTATCCTGAAATGACTAGCGCGTACTACCACGTGACATCTCCAATGTACGGACTTTGTCGAATTAACTTCGGAAACGTCAAAATGGATCCACATTAACAGCCCTACTATCACGTAAGTACCCACTCTATCGGGTTAACCATTTTGAAGACTCTACGAGGGCCAAAATATGGCAGTTCAGAGTAGGCTAAACCAGACAACTATTACAGTGATGTACTTAAGTAGTAGTAGCGCCACTGGTCGACGACCGTGCGGACTTTACGATGATACAAACAGTATTTAAAGACTACAATTTAGTTTTACACCCAGCTACGTACAGCCGGGTGACTGACAGCATTTTTTTGCACCTCCTATTGCAGTCTTTAAGCATGTGATAATTTTTTTTGATTGAATTTTTATTTAAGTTTAGTATTGTAGGTATTATAAATAAAAACCATTAGCATTATATCTCGATAAACTGTTTGGTGTCATTGGGGAGGTCAGGTATGCAGAGGCAAAACATCTCTCAGAAGTCTAGAATAACTGGAGATAAACAATCCCCTGTAGTTTGTCGGGTTACAATAAATATACCCAAGCATAAAGCTAACTGGTAATTGACTGAACAGTTGACTGCAATGTTGTGGTTCCAAATGTGATAACATTTTAATGTTCCTAGTTATATGTTTTTAAACACCCTGAATTAAACAATGATTATCCACAATCTACCTATTGAATTAAAAAAACTATTGTGATCAGAGTTTTGCTGAACGTAAAACACTACAAATGTGAATAGCTAGTCATCATTCTTCATCATCACCACAATTTGCCCAAAGACTAGCCCAGATATCACAATAAATTGATACTATGGGAAATTGCAATGGGGTACCAATATTCTGCCTTCTATATTCATTTAACTTCGCGCTAGAAAAGCCACAAGTCTTTTGACAATCAGCAATTTGACAAAATTTCATGCGCCTATCAAAATTGAAACACTGGTGCATAATTATAATGATTCACTAGTTAATCACATGGGATGATGTCGAATTACACTAATAAGCGTCATTCCTGACCCGGAATATAGATTTTACTGCAAATTGAAATTTAACTTTTACAAGTGATCTAAAAAAATTTCTTTTTAAAAGTCTATATTTCTGGTCATGCTTTACAAAACAGAAAACAGGCACCTAAAAAGGTGCCGAGAATTTCAATGCATGTTAATAAAACACTTCCGTAGTCACAATATTCAGGCCTGTCGCAAAATAAGATTAATCTAACTTGTCATTGTATGTTAAAATTATATGAAAAATTTAAGAAAAAAATCATGATGATCCATCATTGATCACTTTTTATAATCCCAATATGAAATTGAAACTACACGATTAAATACAGTTTTTAAGTCCTTCGCACTGTGATGTTTCGTTCGAAATAAATTATAAGTCCGCTTAAACACTAGTAAAGTCTGAACGGAAGAGTGTTCACAACCGATTGGAACGGTTCCTCAGAGCACGGTGGCGAGCACGGTGGCGCGCGCGGCGCATCTTCGCGGATTATATGTCTCCGTTTTGACTGATCCCAATTCGCTTGATGAACTCCTCTTGGAGCATCACAGTCTTGATCACATTTGGGTGGGCTCCGTAAGCTATTGTTTGGTCCTGCGGTGTGCAGTACTGTTGCGTGCCATCGGCCAGGATAACGCTTTGACCGTTGCTCAGTGCATTAGCGTCGACAGAGTTCCAGTATGTTTCACTGGGCGACGTTATGTTGACGCCAGGTGGAGGCGCTGCAGGCGCTCCGGTATACCTAAAGTATGGGTTTTTAAGGTCAAGAGTGTTTGATGAAGAGATGTTTGTTCCTTCGTGATTTAGCTCCATAGTCACGTCGTAGCTCTGGCGCTTGTTGGCTAAGAGGAGCACTCTGCCAGTCAAGGCTTGGCCTTGCTTGACAAAGATGGGTGTTTCTAGCAGACACCGCACTTGGTACCAGTGTGTCAGGGGCTCCGTCGGCGCTGTGGACAGCCAAATGTGCTGTGTCGTGCCGGCAAACAGCACATCAAACCAGAAGGCCAAACCATGGCAAGTACCAGATTGTGTCATCTCAAATCGGAATGGCACTTCGATGCGGTGCAGGTCTGTTTCTTCAGCACTCAAGAAGTCCACCACATGCCTGACAGACCGTGCCATGCAAATGCGAATGTCAAATGTGTCCACAATTGGTTGTCTGAAGTACTCCTTCATGGCAGCCGTTCGCAGAGCACTCAAATCTACTCCATGGAAACATGTCTGGTACCAGAAGTTAGCCTTGTTGTACTGCTCCATGAAAAGTGCATCATCTGTGAATGGAGCTATGTGTAGATCTCCGCGAGTTGGGAACATATTCCCATTGGGTTTCAACCACTTCTTAGCATGCAAGTAAGTTTCTAACATACGCTCGTTGTATAACATGTAGCCCATCGGTTCGGATATTATCACATCGACCGATTCAGGCAGCTCAATCTCTTCTATCTTTCCAGCCACAACTGTGACACGGTCTCCTAGACCGTTGGCTCTCACTAAAGCTTGGGCGTGGTGAGCCATGTTACTTGCCTCGACGGCGTACACCTTACGCGCGCCAGCCTGCGCGGCAAAGAACGAGAGGATGCCTGATCCCGCGCCCACATCTAATACCACTTTGTTCCGGAAGTCGGTAATGTTTGACAGTATAGCTCGCTGGTACGTACTTGTTCGCACATAATCCTGCATCATATTCTGCTGCTGGCTCAGGTAACCATAAAACTGGAAATATTGCATCGCCGACGAGTCCTCCGTCCGCACGGTGAACACGCTCGACGATCGGCCCGCCTTGATCTTCGTGACGAGCAAATGAAAGCCCTGGCAATCGACATCCGAGGCGAACTTGAAAAACAAGGTCTCATTGTCAATGGTGAAGATGTAAGACTGCCCGGCGACGCGCGAACACTCCGTTTGGCTGTGCACAGGAAACTCCAGGACCTCCTGCGCCAGCACAGGGTCCGCGCGGATCACTTTCACACTAAGGCCCTGGGGATCGTAGTCCACGTTTACGCTCGTGGGAAAATTGAAGCGCGGCGTCAGTGCGCCGTCATTGTTGACGGCGGACACCGTCACGGCGCGAAACGTGTTCGCCATTCTCGTGCTCTGACGCGTTGGTCCGGCAGCGGTTCTCGGTTTTAGTGCTCGCGCGCGATGGCAAACAAAGAAATCGCCGTTGAGAAGACGAAGAGGCCGGCGCAAAATCGATCACTCACAAACTTCCTCGGTCTGTTTGTCTATGGTTGGTTGCGGCAGCGTGCTAATTTTTTTTTTCTCCGTAGTGCTGTACTTTTTATGAATATTGTAGGTCTGTGAATATTGTAATCGACGATGTTTTTTGAATGAACTAACTATGCATAAAAATATGAATTTTATTCAAGAATGACAAAATCTTTACGGAGTAATATCACGCCTCAGAATAAGGACTGAGTATCACGCGTGGAGGGAGTAAAACCGTATCACGCAAACCATAGCGCAATGAATACAGAGTAGTCTAATTTTACTACATTGAAATACCGTTACGACATAACGATATTAGTATTATTTAATATAACTATAATTTGTTCGGAAACTAACGAAAAATTATAAATTGGCTGTAGGTAAGTTAAACTCACTATTTTATTAAATACCTAATACGTATAGTAACCGTGTTTCTCGTATTAATTTTTCTCGTATTAATCTAAGGATTTTTTTTTTAATAATACAAAATATATTAGCTTAACTCTTCACGTAAATAATTCTAAGATAATTTGACTTTAATTTATTTCTAGTTTCAGAAAAATAGCCAAATCGAGAAACATTAAACATTTACAAACAGGCACATACATTGCTTCTGGCCCCACACTAGGATACCCTGTGTCGTGGGCACCAGAAACAGCGACGTCACAAAAATGTAAACATCCAAGACCTGGGTTTTTTTTTGTCCCCAGCCGGGATTCGAACCCGGGGCCTCTCGCATGGTAGTCAGGTCCACTGCGCCACAGAGGTCGTCAAATGCATGCATTGGTCGATGATGCAGAATCTGTTTTATAAAATATAAATTAATTATATTACCTTTTTAGTATCTTCTTAATCTACCTCTGCATAGTAATCGGCTACCATCTTAAATTGGTTGCTATCATCATTGACTGTATGTTTTTTCACATCGCCAGTCTTTCGATCAACAAATTATTAAGATTTTTTCAAATGGGACAAGAAACTTATTTCACTTTTTGTGTAATAAACTGCCTTAAAGTATTGTGTCGGTTTCTACAAAAAAAAAAAAAAAGGTTATGTTACTTTTCTCGAGAAAATGTTACTTTTTGGTCTGCCTCGTGTTAAATTTGACTATCTGCCACTGGCAACACTGAGTGATTGTCAAAAGCCCAAACAAGTGTATTTACTGAAGCGAACGACTAAAGGTAAACAAAGATACAGCATCTCTTAAACTTACATGTCACTCAAAATAGCTCATGCACGCAGCTTTGCTTGCATTGTATAGCCACATAGGTTTAGTTAGGTACTGTTTAAGGAAAACAGACAGACAACCAAACAAGACAAGACAAACACTAAAGAAAATAAAATAGTTTAGAGAAGTTGCATTCGCATCAACAACGTCAATCGTGAGTAAATATGGCGTCGGGGTGGCTATCTTACTTTTTTTGCCTCTGAATAAAAAAGAGGTTCGTAGTCAGCTATCCATACTTCTTCCTACTTCGCGTAGCGCATTAGCATAAAATAATCGATCATAATCGCCCTTTAAACAAAAGTCCTACATGTTTGCTAGTTGCGAACATATTTGGCAGCAGTAGGATCGCTTTTATTTGAGGACCGCTGAAATTTTAGGTATTTTTTGGGCATAGATCTCTTAAGCATAATGGTATTTTTATGATGCAATAAAATATTTAGTTAAATAAACTGCGAGTGAGGAATAAGTCAGGCAATATCCGTGTTATTGTGTTTATTGCTTATTGGCATTTATTAACCATATCGTTTTGTATAACTTTGAAATATTATGTAGTGTTATAAATGTGGCATATTGAAAAACCAAATTTTTGACATGTTGACACTTACAGCTTGGCAAAAATGTTTAGATCTGGAACTATAATTTTTATTTTCTGGCAACATTTCTAATCAGTTATCTATTTAGTCTGTGATTCATGATACTGTAAACTTGAGACTATTTCAGTTCGATTTGTTGCGTTTTTAGAGCTAAAAAACGTTAAAAGTGAGAGACAATGAATAAAACCATTAGGAGCTCCGCCAGAGAAGTAATTTATAAAGTGTACAGGCGATGTCTTGCGGAGTACGAGGCTAAATCTATTCTATCGGAACTTAGCGATGTTTATCAAAGAACCGCCGATATGACAGGTATGTGCAGGTTTGTTATATTGTTAGGAATGTAATTCAGTGTTATGTGATTATGTTCAAGACATTTGAAAAGCTTCTATCGATGATATTCAGGGATCTTTTGCTCTTTACAAAACTGGCGCATAGGTTATGTTTACTTTTTGTAACAGGACCGCGGATAGTGTACCCATATAGTGTTGATACTTTCTGTCATAGATATTTTCTTAATTCTACAGGAAAGTCTGTCAGCACTGTAAAAAGAATTGCGCAGGAAGGAGTGCATAACGGAGGTATATTTTCAACACCGGGGAAGCGCAAACAAGGACGACCCAAAAAACAACTCGATGACTTTGACTTGTGTGCCATCAGGCAAAAAGTTCAATTCTTTTACACGGTGAAAAAAGAGGTATACTACGGAAACAATATGTTCTTCATGAGTCGAAACTTCTTTATATTATATTGTTTATTAATGTAAATCATATGTGACAACATATTTTATTTTTAGGTCCCAACGTTACGAAGACTACTCCCATTAGTGAGAGAAGATCTAGGGTGTGATGGGAGCCGTGAACATTTGCGAAAAGTGCTCCATGCACTGGGTTTCAAGTTTAAGAAATGTCAGTCAGACAGAACGGCATTAATGGAACGGCCAAATATTGCCGCAAAAAGAGAAAGCTTCTTAAAAACTATTTTGGCAAACAGGAATTTACCTATGGAACTTCAAAAAGATATCATTTATTTGGACGAAAGCTATGTCCACCAGTCATATAAACTAAAAAAATGTTGGCAGTCTGGATGTAAGCGGAGTGAAGCATAATGCAGTAGCAGTGATTCTGAAGATGATTTTGTGGCGAGCTGCAGTGAATATAATAATATGGATACAGATTTTTCAGGAGTCGAATATCTTGATGAAGACCTCCTAGATTGATATTTCCCGGAGTCTAAACTTACATAGACTTTCAAAGTTTTATGGAGCACTGTGTACTGTCTAAGCTTTAAAAAGATTAATATAATAAGATTTTCCAAAATCTTTATGTTAAATTTGACAGAATGTTTTGAAAATAAATGTAGCTAAGTATAAAATGTGTTTAATAAATTTCCAATACATTTTTACAAGAAATTTTTTTTATGTTTTACGAAATGTAATACGTAATAGTTCAAACAATATTAATAACTCCATAATAAACACTTCAAAGTATCAAAACTATGTGATCACTCTATGCGTGTTACCAGCTCTGTCGACAGTGGCGCCCCTATTAAATTCTATACTTAAATGCCGACCTGTACTCGTTCGCTTCAGTAAATAGGGTAGTATCCATCCAGGCCAAAATCTTCTAAAAAAAAAACTGGTTGTCAAAATCACGTTTGGTGTGTGTGTGTGTTTTGCATGCATTTAGGTTATAAATAATATATTTTTGTAAAAACTAAGCGAAACTTCTATTATTACGATGGGAAAGAAACTGAAGGACCTGAAATGGGAGTCCGTGGCTTTAGAAGGATTTCCTGTATCCGCAATGAAGGAGAATTTCCAAGGATTCGTCGGTTTGGAGGAATGTACAGATTATGGATTGGATAAGGAATCCAAAAAATCCATGAAGGTAAGGGTCTCTTGATCTATGTAATGTAATACGCAAGTTTCTTTGAACTTATGTACTAGCCATAGCAGTAAAAATACAATAAACCACGAGTTAATTACGATTCTCAGAATTGGCATTGTCCTAAAAGAATTAAGTTTGTTTTTAATTTTTTCTTCGTGAAAATAGGTAATTTTGAGAGCCTTATATTTTAAATTTTTGAAGTGAAAATAAATGTAATCTTCAGAGTCTACCGAACCATCATCATGTTGATGATGAAATCAAAAGGCATTGATTCAAACATAAACACAAATTTGTTTGTAATTCCCACACTAGACCAAAGATCCATAGTAAGCTCAGGCTATGTTTTGGGTGGGACGAGCTAACATATAGTTGGCCTACTTTCAAGTTTATTTGACATAAACATATTAATTTTCAGAAAAAGGACAAAAAAGTCGTTAAAAAACGAAAAAGCACTGAAGCAGCTACTGTTCGCAACAAAAAGGTCAAACTGAGCAACAGTTCTGAGATGAAAACAATCATAGAGACTCCAAGCAAAAATATCAAAACAAGCAACGGGTTCACTGTAGAATCCTGCCAGAAGTCAAAACCTTCACGAACTAACGAAACACAATCATCTGATAATCTAAATGGTAGTAGTAATAACAGATCAAGTAAAAAACAGAAAATCGACCCTAAAACAAAGAAAATCAAACTGAAACTGGGTGAGAATGCACTGACGGAGGAAAATTCTGTGCCTCTTCAAGACATGGAAGCCTGGTCCTCTCTACAAATACCCGAAGAAATATTGAAAGCTCTAGCCGAACAAGGCTTCAAGAGACCCACTAAGATTCAGGAGTTAACTTTGCCTACTGCTATGCTTGGTAAGTAATATTTGGTACAGACAACAAAACAAACTACTGAGCATAGCACTATGCTTGGTAAGTATTATTACAGACACAACAAAACAAACTTTTAAATCTACAAGTAATTTTGTCATGATATCAAATCCCCCAGAGAATAAAGCCATAATTGCAGAAAAAATATTTCAATAACTTCTTGTATACATCTGAAAAAAATACTTTAAAGTAGCCATAATATCACATTATGGGCTTAATACATGTAGTTACAACATATAATAGAATAATTTACTTTGTGTGGTTGCTAGGTATTTATACGGCATTCGTGACATTACAAAAAAAAATTATGTTTTCCCTGTTAAAATAAGAATAAAACAGAGATAAGATGTGTATTTTTAATTCAATTACTCTTCCATTGATTCCCTTCCCAAACCTTTAGTGCTGAAGCGTGGTTGCAAACACATTTTTCAGGCCGCCGAGACATTCTGGGCGCAGCAGAAACTGGCAGTGGAAAGACCCTTGCATTTGGGATCCCCATCCTGTCAGGCATCATGAAGCTTAAGGCCCAATTAGAAAGTGGTGTCGATGTCTACGATCTTCCATACAAGAAGAGCTCCGTTAAGAGAAATAAAGCTGAAGATACAGAGGAAAAAATTACTAAAAAAGCTGCCGGACAAAATAAAAAGAAGCTTGTGAAAAAAAATGCCGAGTCATCTGAGGAGGGTTACAGTAGTGGTGATGAAAATGGTGACGAACAAAGTGATAAAAACAGCAGCGTCAACAATGAGAGCGCCTCTGATGATGACATGAAAAAAGCTGACAAAGAGTTCTCAGAAGAATATGATGTTCCATTGAGAAAGAAAGAAACATCAACTGACGAAGGCAATGACAGTGATGGCAGTGATGATAACTACATCCATCTCTCAGACATGTTGGACTCTGATGATCTAGCTGATAGCAGCAATGACGAGGATGATTTTATTGATAACCTTGATGATGATGGAAGTGGTACTGGGGAGGATACTGACAGTCAAGATGAGTATCAAGATGGGGAGGAGGAAGCTGTCGAGGCTGAAAGTGAAAATAAAAATGGTAAGTGACATTTGACCATGAAATACTTGTCTTGCTAGCAGTGGCGGATTTACCCTAAGGCCCAGTAGGCTCGAGCCTAGAGCGGCAGATATTAGGGGTGGCAAATCGTGACAAAAAAATCGCTGATGATAGCAAGAAATTTATAACTTTCACACAACAAAATCACTATTCTAGGTCTCAAACTAGGGAATCTAGTGCTTTGGTGACCAGGCAAAGACATCACAGACATCAAAACCTGAGATTTCCGCACTTACATAGATAGATTGAGAGAATATTCTTTATTGTTATATAATATACTAACTCTTAGTTAAGCCATTGTATGTAGCAAGGCTGTTAGTTTACTCCAGCCTGCCTGCCACTGTATTCTGAGGATCAACGTCACTTCCGAGTTTTGCTGGCGGGCAGTCCTTCCGCTTTAAGGTAAACATTATAAAATGATTTGAAGTGGAACTTAAGTTTAATTAACAACTTACGCCAGATCAGTAAGTAACAATCTAAAACAATTTTTACTCTCAAGGTCAGGATTTTAAACCGTTCCTCTATTTATTCCACAGGAATAGGCTGCGTGAAAGTCATAGACAACATAGAAATCCCTGGCCACGTGGTGACGAAGACTGGCAAGCCTATGTATGCCCTCATCCTCACACCGACGAGAGAGCTGGCTATGCAGATCAGTAGACATCTTATATCGGCTGCCAAGTATACTGGTAAGAATCGGCGTGGCCGCCATCTTGACAAAACGCCATTTTGAAAAAAAAGTTTGTATTGCTATTAATTGTCGATGTGGCGTACCAAATAGAAGTTGATTTACTTGAGATGACTGTATTTGTCGGTGGACTAACAGCCTGATGGTTGGACGATGTGACTAGATTGGCACCTCAAGATGTGCCATGATGTGGAAAAAGCGTATACCCAACAATGGCCAGATAGCTATCTATCTGCCCATCTCTGAAGATGAAATAAATGGTTTATCTATATAAACCATTTATTTCATCTTCAGAGATGGGCTGATGATGATGATAATTATGATGACTGTATTTGTTAAAAAAGGGGAAAATAGCACAAATTCAAAAACACACCCATATGTCATAACATAAATCAATACATTTTTACATAGAATACATACATACATAAGCTCACGCCTGCGTCCCAGAGGGGTGGCTTAGACCATGCATGGACTGCCACCTGCCACGAAACAGTCCGAAAGCGGCGTGCGAGCGAGCATTTGTACCAATAAAACAATTAATGGTTGTGTTCATGTCATTCGCTCCGATCCGCAGAGCTTCAAGTAAGTGAATCCGTAAACCAATAACAACTCAACAAAAAAAAAACAATAAAAAATAATAACTCTTCATAGTAACATAGTTTTTTAAAGAAAGGAACAGTGTTCTTTTCAGCAGGAACTGTTGAAAATGAAAAATGAAAATCAACAGGCAGCGGACTCATTAAAAGATTGGCGATTTGCGTAAGACAAGAGGAATCACATTTTGAGCATTTAATTAATTAATTTACAAAAAAATACCCACTTAATTGACTACGACAGTTTCATCTATGTTTTTAATTTGATTAAAATGTATAATTTCACGCTGTTCCTTTCTTTTAAAATACTAAAATACTTTTTGGCCATTCTTTCGATTGGCATCATAAAAGTAGGGGTGTTTTTTTTTTAATTTAAGTCGGTTCGATTCCCAGACGAGGCAAGTAATTTTAAGAAAATTTTTGAATGCAGAATTACTAACTTTTAAAAAAAACATAAAGTCTTCTTTCAGCAAAATACCCTATCTACGATATTTAAGGTACTTTCCCTTCATGCCCCATAATTTTGGGACTCCCTGTATATAACTACAAATACCCATCCGAGTAAACCTCTGCCTCCGCACTGCAGGCATAAGGATAGCCACAGTGGTAGGTGGCATGGCTGCCGTCAAACAGGAGCGTGTCCTGTCCAAAAGCCCGGAGGTGGTGGTGGCGACGCCAGGCCGGCTTTGGGAGCTGCTTCGTCAGGGCCAGCCGCATTTGGGGCAGGTGGACAGCATCAAGTAAGTCTCCTGTGTCGAAAACTGTACAATCGGATGTATGAAAGTTTTGTGTCACTGAAAGAAAGAAAGGAAGAGAGATAGAATAGATTATCTTAGGTAAGAAAAAAAGAGATAAAAGTGAGAAGACAGAAAGAGAGTAAGAGAGAAAGGAGAGAGAAGGGAGATAGAAAGAGATAAGACAGAAAGAGAGTGAGAGAAAGGAGAGAGATAAAGAGAGAGAAGAGAAAGAAAAAATACATTTATTTGCCATAAACGCACGCATAAAAAAAATAACTAATTCATACAATTAGGAAGATAATGACAGGACAAACATGCAAATGCGACATTGTGCCTCCGTGCAAAGAAAAGGCGTCACCAACTTAGCGTGCATTGCTGGCGCGTGTTGTTAAATTAGTTTTGCTATTACCAAATTGTAAAACAAGTTTTCAGTTGGAACTGTTTTTTTAGGGCCGTTCAAGTATTACGTAAGCACTATAGGGGGAAGGGGGGTCGTTGCTATGTGCTTTTGATGACATGGGGGGTGGGGGGAGTCTAGACGGTAATTACATCAGCAGTAGTTATTTACTTTTTTACACATAATGGCAACCCACAAATTGTCCCTATTTGAAAACGAAACGCATTTTCGGGGATTCCCATAAATAATTTATATGTTTAGGTACTCGCTTTTTTCATTTATTTATTCGGGAAGGGCACAGGGCACAGGCCTTCTCTCAGGGAGAGTTTAGGCTTAATAACATCGAGTAAGTCTATGCTTGTCACATAACATAAAAGGGTACAACGAACTTCTAACACGGCCTGTATAAGTCCGTCTGTGGGCACAGGCCTTTTCCCAGAGAGAGAGAGAGAGAGAGAGTTACTTTCTAATAAGTCTAGTAAGTCTGCTTGTCACATAAACATAAACATTTATATTCAATTCAAGTAACCGGAAATTCATCATCATCATCAACCAATTATGTCCCTACCGAAGGGCACGGGTCTCCTCCATGAGGAAGGTATAGGCCATACTCCACCACGGGGGCCAAGTCCGGATTGGTGGAGGCTTGTAAGACTAGTGGCTGGTCTTACTGTCAGAAGTTTTAAATCAGCCCTAAGGCCTCTGGCTTGACTTAACGACTGCCATCTATCGACCGGAAATTGAAAAGCACAAAACTAGTAGTTGCACAGATAGACTAAAGTAGAGTTGTCCGTTGGCCTCGAAATATCTCTGTAGGTAATTTAGGTTTTTTGTATCACAAAATGATCTCAATCCATAAAAAATGCCCAAACCATCAGGTTCCTCGCTATAGACGAAACGGACCGGATGGTGGAGCGTAACCACTTTGAAGAGTTGACGCCTCTGTTGGAACGACTCAACGCGGACGACAAGCGACGCGGCGCGCGACAGAACTTCGTGTTCTCCGCCACGCTCACTATGGTGCACGATCTGCCCCAACACATGAAGGGGAAGAAGGTAATCCTCTCCTAGCAACCATTTTGAGATGCTCACACTTTGTTAGAACGATTCAACGTATATTCTATTTTTTGAAGCGAACGACTAAAGGTAAACAAAGACACAGCATCTCTCAAACTTACATGTCACTCAAAATAGCTCATGCACGCAGCTTTGCTTGCATCGTATACCCACATAGGTTAAGGTAGGTACCTACCTACTGTTTAAGGAAAACAGACAGACAACCAAACAAGACAAAACAAATACAAAAGAAAATAAAATAGCTTAGAGAAGTTGCACTCGCATTAACAACGTCAATCGTCGTGAGTAAAAATATGGCGTCGGGGTGGCTATCTTACTTTTTTTTTGCCTCTAATTAAAAAAGAGGTTCGTAGTCAGCTCTCCATACTTCTTCCTACACATCGCGTAACGCATTAGCATAAAATAATCGATCATAATCGGCCTTTGAACAAAATTCCGTCATCTTTGCTAGTTGCGATTTTGCGAACATATTTGGCAGCAGTAGGATCGCTTTTATTTTGAGGACCACTGAAATTTTAGGTATTTTTTGGGCCACAGATCTCTTAAGCAAATTGTATTTTCATGATAAAATTAAATATTTTGTTAAATAAACTGCGAGTAAGGGATAAATCAGGTTATAACAGTGTTATTGTGTTTATTGCTTAATGGCATTTATTAGGCACATCGTTTTGTATAACTTTGCTAAATATTATGCAGCGTTGTAAATTTGGCATATTGAAAAGACCAAATTTTTGACATGTTGACAATTAGTCGTTCGCTTCAGTAAATAGAATATAGGTGAAAAATCACGTGGCGTGCTACAGAATTTCGAGTTCTCCGCCGCGCTTTACTATGGTACACGATCTGCCCCAGCACTTGAAGGGGAAGAAGCTAAATCTCTCACTCTCCGTCTTTTATCTCTTTTTCTCTGAAAAAAGCCAGTGCAAATCGTGTTCTCCGCCACTCTTCCGTCGAGTTCTCCGTTACCTGTCGCATCAAAAGGAGAAGAATATAGAAAATAAGGTCCGACCTGAGTGGAATTTAATCTCCCAAAATTGAAGGTGGTTATGCTGGCTTCAGACTTTCGTCACTCTCGGGGCAAAAGATAAAGTTAGAGCATTTTTCTAACAACATACGCTCACCTTTTCGCACATTATCAATGAGTAAAATGCGTAGCATGGACCACTCCAAGAATTTGGATTTGGCTTAGGACCTCAATCTTTAGGGTTGGCGGAATTTTACCTGCAGGATTTTACATGCACATGTGCAGATTCGATTGGCAAGTGTATGTGATTATTTGCCAATAGAATCTGTTCGAATCGAATCAATCGAAGCTGGCGTTAAAGACGAATAGTTTATAGGTAATAGTATCTGTTTATAGGTTGACTAAATTATTTCTTTCTTACTGTGGGTCACGGCCGCTTTGTCAAAACAGCTAGTCTTGTGTCGACATTTTACGAAGTTCTCAACGCTCGGCAGGTGACGAAGCGCGGTAAGATCATCAACCGGAAAATCCAGAAGATGACGCCGCAACAGAAGGTCCAGAAACTGGTCGCCATGATCGGCATGACGGACCCCAAGGTTGTTGACATCACTACCCAGAACTTAGGTGAGTGTGCCATCTCTATTTTAAATTTAAACATAGATTTAAATAAGTAGGTTTACAAGTTACTATAAAACTGCCAAACTAGTTCATTTATGCCCGGTTCCTTTAATATACGCCTACCGGCTACGATCCGTTTTCCATACAATTTATTGACGGTTCGTAGGAATTTCGTAGGAATTGTAACCAATCGTAAGCAAAAACGAAGCGTTTTGTGGATATTGGAACCGGGCATTAATGGCAGCCCCAACCGATTTTCTGCGGTTTTTTTTTTATTAAGTTAATAATTATATCCTTTTTCAACTACGTTCTAACCGTCATGGGGTTTTTTCAAAATGTTAAATTTAGTGATTTGGAAGGTGTGATGACCATATTAAGTAGTTGGATTTTTGATTACAGACGACGTGTCGGATCTCTGTGACACTACCAATATGGTTATGTTTTGAATGGATCTAATCGCGTTTATTTATCACTAGCTGGCCTGCGCGGGATTAGTTCTTTGGACAGCTTAATTTTTTTACTACTTACTGGAAACTTATCGTAATATTTTGGACAATTCACACAATATGAATATGAATTATAGTTTAGCGGCCTTACTAATAATAAGTTATGCACTCTGAATAACTTTTTGACTCATATCAATTTATACTGGTTTAATCGCATTTAGCGTACAAATAACCAGTTTGTCAGACCTCGCATAACGGCTGTATACACAGCTCATAACTTTTATTAGTAAGGCCGTATGTGTTATTCTGATGTATCTGTATAAGCTATATTATTGTAAAGTTTTATTAAAATCCGTTCAGTACTTTTTTTGTGAAAAAGTGACAAACATCCTTGCAGACATGATAGTTAGACAGTTAAAATTTTCACTGATGATGTATTTCTGTTGCCGCTATAGCAACAAATACTAATAAACAGAATAAACGAAATATTTAAGGGGGCTCCCAAACAACAAACGTGATTTTTTTTGCTCGTTTTTGCTCTAAATTGATAACGACAACAGGTAGACGATATAAATATATAAAAAATATTGAATTATATTATTCACTTGAAAAATTAATAATTAAATTAAACTAAAATAAATATTTAAGGGGGTTCCCATATAACAAACGTGATTTTTTTCCAATTTTTTTTTACGGAAACCTTCGTGCGCGAGTCCGACTCGCACTTGTCTGTTTTTTTTTAATTGTTCAGGCTTGTAATGATTTTATGTGCATTTGTATATTTTCTATATAGGTAGGGACCCATCCCTATGCTTGAAATAAATAACAATTTATTTATTTTATATTATCTTAAGCTTCAAGCCTCCATCAATCCGGACTTGGCCCCCGTGGTGGAGTGGCCTATACCTTCCTCATGGAGGAGACCCGTGCCCTTCGGTAGGGACATAATTGGTTGATGATGATGATGAATTTCCGGTTACTTGAATTGAATATAAATGTTTATGTTTACGTGACAAGCAGACTTACTAGACTTATTAGAAAGTAACTCGCTCTCTCTCTCTGGGAAAAGGCCTGTGCCCACAGACGAACTTATACAGGCCGTGTTAGAAGTTCGTTGTACCCTTTTATGTTATGTGACAAGCATAGACTTACTCGATGTTATTAAGCCTAAACTCCTACCTAAACTACCTTCCTCGGGGAAGAGACCCGTGCCCTCGGTGGGGACATAATGGGTTGATAATGATGATGATCTTAACCTTCCACATTCCTCAGGAACCGCGGAGACTCTAACCGAGTGCCGCATCACCTGCACTCTGGAACAGAAAGACTACTATCTGTTCTACTTGCTAAAAAGACACCCCGGCAGGACCATCGTGTTCTGCAACTCCATTGGCAGTGTCAAACGGTGAGTAAACAGTGAGTGACACTGTGACATCGATGCAGCCGCGATGGTGTCGCGATGCAGCATCGATGCAGTCGCAAATGATCCACCTTTACACACTTGCGCTACTGCTGGTGTTGCTAAAAGTAGCAGTGTGTAAAGGGTGTGAGTTATTCACAGAGTAATAAGTATTTGAAATTTATCACAGTATTAAAAAAATAAACATGTTCAGTTCATCCAACTGTGGCTTATCACTACAAAATTAGATTCAAAGTGCCGTGGCAAGAGCGACCCTCGGCCGGCACTAGACATTATTAACTTCATTCCGGATACACTTACTTGATTTTTTGTCGGAAATGTCCGACCAGGGGCTAGATTCTGCTAATGCATTGTAGTACAATGACAGTTCAAGTACAAGTACCATCCTCAGGGAAGAGACCCGTGCCCCTCGGTGGGGACATAATGGGTCGATGACGACAAGGCCTTAGCTGTAAAAGAAAAAGTGTTCTATTCCTGAGGGGTTAAAGGTAAGCTTTTTTCGTCCGCAGATTATCTCAGCTGTTCGGTCTCCTGAAATGCAGTCCCCTGCCGCTCCATGCCAGCATGCCGCAGCGGCAGCGGCTTAAGAACCTCGAGAGGTAAGTTTGCTTACTTCATCATCATTGGAAAGGTTTACCGCTATTGTGGAGGAATTTGGAATTTTAATCTGCCTGGCTGCTTGATCCCTAGCAATGGGCTAGTTGCCCTAAAAAATGTAATTAGTCCGTCTTTTAGATTATTCAAAAGTAAGAGACACGTATTTTTTCATTTGTAAATTAGACCAAAAATGACAAAGATAAAGCCCATTAAAGTTACGTGTGACGTCACGCCGTGCTGCATTTTTTAGCACGGAGTGACGTCACACGTAACTTTGATGGCTATATCTTTGTTATTGTTTGTTTAATCGAAAAAAGAAAAAAATACGTGTCCAATATTTTTTTATAATCTAAATACGGACTAAATAGAATTTAATAATTTTGACCCTGGAAACTACCCTATTCCTGAGCAGAAAGTAGATATATGGAGCTGGATAGGTAAGGAAGCAGGACTCACCGGCAAACCGCTAAAGTTGAGTTAAAGTTCACCACACTCAATTGTCTGTACTGTAGAACGAGGAACTTCCAAGGGAAGTGTCCAGTAAGATAAACTGAATTTCCACGGGTATTCTAGTTTATTTTGCGAGACGGCACGGGGTACGCAAAACAGAAGTTTTTGATTTTGACACACAGCACTCGTCCGCGGCGCTTGAGTCGCGCGGATTGTCTATGGCCGATTGGCGGCAAATTTAAATGATTGTGAGGGGAAAGAAAAGGATGCCCGTACAATTGGATATTTGACAGAATGTCAAAGGAGTTACTTTTAAAACGGAATTTTGTATGAAAATACTTGCTTGTGACGTCACAGTTCAGTGCACTCTTTTTATGTTTCATCTATTTAAAAATTGTAATAACTAGTAAATGATTAAAAGAAATACATTTTCCGAATCACTTTGTAATTTTTGTTTCAATCGAGCATCTCAAATAATTTATTGTTGATAGTGTCAAATACCGTATCATCAACCCATTATGTCCCCACTGAGGGGCACGGGACTCTTCCCTGAGGAAGTGTAGTTGTCATTAGAGCAGCAGAAATAAAAAAATCATGCTTAAAAATATTTTGCATCATTTCCTAAAACTTTCCCTCATTCATTACTTGCTATTACTATCGACATCTATCGACAAATCCCTTTTTTGTTGTTACACACAACACTAGAAGTGCGAGCGAGAGTTCCGATATGCCTGTAAGTGTGAGAGAGAGGTCTGATAAAAATGACTTATGACTCAATTCGCACGTTTGTAATGGCTCAAATACAGTGTGATTAATGTGATAAAGTGTTCTCTATCTATCTTTAAGTAATGAGGGCTTTTCAATGACAGCTGTCAATGGAGTTTATTAAAAAAAAACTAGATGGCGCTGCAAGAAGACCAAAATGTCATCATGTTTTTAGGTCTATGGTTTTAATCGTTATTAAACTGTGATAGTCTAAACATCTCTTTGTAGTCTGTGATCTAAACTAGACTTTGTTTCGAAACTGTTGGAACTTGAAAGTTATCGAAGTATTTTTACTTTGTTTATTACATGCGTACGTGAATTGTGTCTTTGCTCATGACTAGCCCATGCATTGTGCATTTTTGTAAAAACATAGGACAGGAACCACAGATAAGGTACAGTGATGTCATGACGTCAGCACCATCTATCGGTAATTTGGGGTACTATTTTTTTTTATGACACCACGGGTAGAGTAAACGGTAGAGTCAACTAGCATACTATTTTGCCAGTTCCAAGTACTCTAACAATTTAAGTAGAGTAACTTTTCATTTTGTCGGTAGAGTTGTCACTAGGTAAGAAGCACTAGAGCAATGAACGTCACTAATCGAGAAACATTTTTGAACTAGTTACTCTACTAACCTTTTACATGGGTAGAGTATTCGGTAGAGCAGAGTGGACGCTGGAGTGGGGGAAGGAAAGTGGTAGAGTAGCTCGCCCACGTTGCTAGTTACTCTACTCTACCAATGCTGTCTACATTGGTATAGTTAGTAGGATACTATATGTAGGATACAATAGGCTCTGGCGCTCTGGTACGCTAACTATAACTTATATTTCCTTGCGTCATACTACTAGCATTGCATGTATGTAACAGAATAACGGGCATTACTTTACGGGAACTCCTATCTAAAGGAGATGCCTATAGATCTGTACATACTGTTTAGGTAGGGAGAGGTATCAATTATTAATAAGTAATAATTTCATCAACATTTTTCATTGTTATCGTAATCTTTCACTGTCACTGAACATTGTTCGTCGTAAACTTCAATCAGTTGTGTTCTCAGTGGGATACTCTAACGGATGTGTTAATTTACTTTATTAATTTGTGTAATTTACTATAAGACTATTTTTTAGTGTAACTCATCCTGTTTTTGAAGTTGCTTTATTTGTAAAAACGAACCCAATATTATTTACGAAAACTAATAGATTAAGAAATCCTCATAGGCTTCAAAATGTAACCTCAAAAACGGCTCTACTTAGTAAAAGCGTAATTGGACTAGCTCCAAAAATTTACAATAAAATTCCTAATAATATTAAAAGCCTTAATGTTAATACTTTTAAATTAAAGCTTAAATCCATATTGATTGAGAAGTGTTATTACTCTATTACCATGCGAGAGGTCCCGGGTTCGATCCCCGGCTGGGGAGAAAAAAAAAAAAACTCCAGGTCTTGGATGTTTACATGTTTGTTACGTCGCTGTTTCTGGTTCCCACGACACAGGGTATCCTAGTGTGGGGCCAGAAGCAATGTATGTGCCTGTATGTAAATGTTTATGTAAATGTTTATGTTTAATAATAAATAAATAATAATAAACTCACGCCGCAGAGGCACCAGTCTCTAGAACTGGACCCACGTTTTGCCGAGTTTATTAGGTTCCATGTTTATGTTTATTGTTGAATATTTAAATGACAAGGAATTCTGCAAATAACTTTACAGAGCCACTGAGCCACTTTCTATAACATGCATGATAAACTTCAATTGAGACTTTTGAATTTGTTAAAGACATTAATTTGATCAACTATTAGAATTGCATGTTAGACTATAAGCAATGAAAATATTTGTATGCTTTTTTTAGCAGAATGTAGAGTACATAAATGTATTTACCAACTTATATATCCACCTACATTCCACAAATAAATGATTTTGTATTTGTATTTGTATTTGTTGTAACCCCAACAAATAAAAAAAAATAAAAAAAATATAAACAGTTAGTACTCTGCCGCTCTACTCTACCGTTTACTCTACCCGTGGACAGCAGCCTTCATTGACTTTATTCCCGATGTCAGATTCCGTGACGATCCTCGCGGGGTGCTGGTGGCCACGGATGTGGCGGCGCGGGGACTCGACATCCCCGATGTCGACCACGTCATACACTACCAGGTGCCGCGGACGGCAGAGGTTGGTACTAGACAACTATACTCGACGACCTCTGTGGCGTAGGGGTTTGCGCATCTGCTTACCATGCAAGAGGTCCCGGGCTCGATCCCCGGCTGGGGAGAAAAGAAAAAACTCCAGGTCTTGGATGTTTACATGTTTGTGACGTCGCTGTTTCTGGTTCCCACGACACAGGGTATCCTAGTGTGGGGCCAGAAGCAATGTATGTGCCTGTATGTAAATGTTTATGTTTATGTTTATACTGCCCTCGTAAGGAAGAACGCAGTATTGAGTAAATAGCGAAAAACATACCACAAACAGTATATCATTTCATGACATAACTGCATATTTTCTTACTGAAATTTCAGGTTTCTAGTAGACCTACAGCCACAATTATTTTTTCACCTATAGATGTACCACCAGGGAGCTCAATTTTGCATCCAAAGTAAAAACGCAGTAATGGCTATTACTGCGTTCTTCCTTACGAGGGCAGTATAGTCCGTTTTTTAATTCGATGCAAAAAAAATTGACGCGGTTTTACCGCTATAAAAGCTATTGGTTAACTCGGTAGATTTTTTTTACCGTGAATAGAAGACTCATGTGACCAAAATCCTTATCACATCAAAGACATTTAAATTGAATTACTCGTTAGAGCAAAGTCTAAAAAAAACACCTGCGTAGCATACACACTAAAAACCAAAGTTAGTTCCTCTATACGTTTAAACAGAGTGTTCGGCGAATGGACCGTCACACATTTTCGGCATACTGGTGGGGTCATATAATTTGGTTGTTGCAAACATAACTAAAAATGTTATGAGGCTTTTAATACCGAATAATAGGTATTTTAGAAAAAATATTAAAAAAGCATTTCGGTAACCGTAACTCTTAGGACTCAGGGTCCAAGGGTGGAAAGGTAGTAGATGACCCCACCAGTATCATGTAAATACACCCAGACTGAGGCCTTGTCTAACCAGTCAAGGACATCACAAACATGTATTATTTTCTTTTTATGCTATATAAATAAAATTCAAAGTCCTGACTGACTGACTCACTCATCAACGCCCAGCCCAAGCCGTTTAACCTAGGAAGCTGAAATTTTGGACAGAGGATCTATATATAATGTAGGCAAGGAATAAGAACGGATTTTTTTAAATTCAACCCCTAAGGGGGCGAAAAGGGTTGCCAAAATTTGTACGGGAGGTATAAAAAATGTTGTCTGATTTTCTTGAAACTTGAAATAAATAATCTTCAACACAATTGATTGAACACGTGTTTCACCGTTTTTCGATATTTAACCCTTAAGGGAGTGAACGGGGTTGCAAAATTTTGAACTAAAGTCCACGCGGACGGAGTCGCGGGCGAAAGCTAGTTAGTAATATAACCTGTAGAATGTTTGGTGGGCCGATCGTCTCATCAAATCAATGGTTTGTTTATTTTTCTTTTTTAGGTCAATTTATCAATTTTTCAATACTTTGTGAATATTTGGTAGGCCTGAGAATAGGTTGTAGACTAATTAATACGCCCGAATAAGGTAGTATTATTTAAATAATGTTATTTTTCCCTCTTTATTTCGTTCTGTACTGAACCTGTATAATTTTCAGAACTACGTCCACCGCAGCGGTAGGACAGCCCGTGCGAACAAGGAAGGGCTGACTATTCTGATGTTGGAGCCCGGTGAAGCACTCAATTACGCTAAACTGTGCCGTACCCTGAACAAGAGTAAGACGTTTATTGAAACTAAATCCTGAACTCTGTGTAAGACAAAGAGATAGAAAAAAATTGTGGCAGTAAGACGAAGAGATTCCACTCGCGCCAATCATTCAAATATTAACCTTATTTCCATCCACGGAAGTTCTAACGTTCTCGCTGCTTTGAATTTTAACTCTATGAACAAAATAGTAACATTACACTCGCGCCAATCATACAAATCTGAACCTTGTCTCCAGCCACGGAAGTGCCAATGTTCTCAGTGCCTTGAATTCCAAGTCTATGAACAAAATAGTGTCATTGCACTGGCGCCAATCATTCCAATGTCAACCTTATTCCCAGCCGCGGAGGTGCCAACATTCCCGGTGCCCCAGCATATCCTGACCTCCATAAAGACCCTTGTGCCTCTGGCCTATTATTCAAATCTGAACCTTATTCCCAGCCACGGAGGTGCCAACGTGCCGGTGCCTTGAATTTTAACTCTATGAACAAAATAGCAACATTCCACTCGTGCCAATCACTCAAATCCGAACCTTGTTTCCAGCCACGAAAGTGCCAACGTTCCCCGTTCCCCAGCATATCCTCCATAAAGACCCTTGTGACTCTGGCCTAGTATTCAAATCTGATCCTTATTCACAGCCACGGAGATGCCAGCGTTCCCAGTTCCCCAACATATCCTGACCTCCATAAAGACGACCTATTATTCAAATCTGAACCTTATTCCCAGCCACGGAGATGCCAACGTGCTGGTGCCTTGCATTTTGAGTCTATGAACAAAATAATAATATTCTACTCGCGCCAATCACTCAAATCTGTACCTTATTCCCACCCGCGGAGGTGCCAGCGATCCCAGTGCCCCAACATATCCTGACCTCTATAAAGACCCTTGTGACTCTGGCCTATTATTCAAGTCTGAACCTTATTCCCAGCCACGGAGATGCCAACGTGCTGGTGCCTTGCATTTTGAGTCTAAGAACAAAATAGTAACATTCCACTCGCGCCAATCACTAAATTCTGAACCTTATTCCTAGCCACGGAAGCGCCAACCTTGCATATCCCGAACTCCATAAAGACCCTTGTGACTCTGGTCTATTATTTAAATCTGAAGTTTATTGCCAGCCACGGAGATGCCAATCTCCGTTGCTGGGAATAAAGTTCGGAGGGTGGTGGCTGATGGCTGCCCTCTGCGTTACGCTCGTGAACGGGTGCCGTCCGTGTGTCTGGCCGCAGCATTGGTGTTTTATTACCTTTTAAGAATATTAAATGATGTTTGACTTTGCAAGTATTGATTGCACTCATGGATCTTGAGATTCTTGGTATACGAACACTCATACCTAATTTGTATTAGCTTTAAGTTGATTTGAGAAAAGATGGTCAGAGTGGAGTTTTTTTTCGCTGCCTTTTTCTCCACTACAGACGGCCCTAAGTGTGTACATTGACATTCAACAAGCAGAATGTAAATTCTTTACGTTGAAATAAAAAAAATTTTTGAATTTGAATTTTGAATTTGAGGTGCCAACATTCCCGGTGCCCCAGCATATTCTGACCTCCATAAAGACCCTTGTGCCTCTGGCCTATTATTCAAATCTGAACCTTATTCCCAGCCAAGGAGGTGCCAACGTTCCCGGTGCCCCAGCATATCTTGAATTCCATGAAAGACATAGTGTCGCTGGCGCGCGAGGTGGACCGCTTAGCTCTGACGTCACGCCGGGCGGCGCAGGAGACCGGCTGGCTCGACAAGGCGGCGCGAGAGATGGATATGCTTGTAGACGAAGACTTCGTGTATCCTTTTTATCAATACATCTCGCTAGTTTTTTTTTTGAACATTGTCAACTTTTAGTCCGGATTTACTTACGGGTGTTGTTATATCGGAAGAGTCCGACCAGGTTTCGCTCCGATTCGCAGAGCTTAATCATGGTGAGCAGAGACGGAGCTCGCAAGTAAATCCGGACTAAAATTTGACAGTTTTTTTTTTGTTAACATAAGGTTTAACCGCCCTGGATAGTAGTCCTTTTGAGCCTCATCTGGCCAGTCCACTACTACACTGACTAAATACTCTGATTTGACCAGACGACCTCTGTGTCGCAAGGGTTAGCGCATCTGCCTACCATGCGTGTCATTTTGGAGACGAAAAGTTTGCACGTATCTACGGCCTGGTTTACATTGGCTTTATTTTCATGCTTTTTAGCATGCTTTCCATAGAGCTAGGTTAGAATAGAGACGCCAATTTCTTTTATAAGCACATAAGCAAATAATAAATCAGTAAGGGTTGGTTGTACTCGTATACTACGTATTTAGGATTTTTTTAAAGTAATTTTATAATGTATGGTGCGTAATAAAAGCTATGAATCGGCTTAATTATGTTTTTGCCGTCTCTATTTTATTCTTTGTCTATGAAAAGCATGCTAAAAAAGTATGAAAATAAAGCAAATGTAAACCAGCCAAGGTAGTACGAGGACGCGAGTCGCGCGCGACAACGTCAAAAGTCGTCACAATTTGACAGTTAATGTACTGGAAAGTCGCGACTTTTGACGTTGTCGCGCGCGACTCGCGGCCTCGTACTACCTTTGCTGGCCTACATAAATAAAAATCTCGTGTCGCAGTGTTTTTTTTGTTGTCGGACTCCTCCGAAACGGCTTATATTTGATTACGCATCTACCTACCATACGAGAGGTCCCAGTTTCGAATCCCGGCTGGGAACAAAAAAAACCCCCCAGGGCTTGGATGTTACATGTTTCTAATGTCGCTGGGTCTGGTTCCCACTACACAGGGTGTCCTAGTGTGGGGCCAGGAGCAATTTATGTACCTATATGTAAATATTTATACACTGATTATCATTACGTAGAATTCTGACAGCTATCATTTTTTGTTCGGGACCAGGTCGAGTGATTGTGTCGTGTAAGAGTTACTTTAATCATTATGCCTACCTAATAGAAAGAAAGAAAAACATTGCACCAACAGGCACACACATAAACACAAAAAAATAACATAACGGAAACAATTAACAGAAAAATAACACTTATGTAAAAATAAACATTTATGCTTCTGGCCACACACTAGGATACCCTGTGTCGTAGGAACCAGAAACAGCGACGTCACAAACATGTAAACATCCAAGACCTGGGGTTTTTTTTCTCCCCAGCCGGGGTTCGAACCCGGGGCCTCTCGCATGGTAAGCAGATGGGCTAACCGCTACGCCACAGAAGTCGTTAATAAATTATTGTTTTTGTATGTAATTATTATTATATGTAAATACCATTTATTTACCCAAAGCCGAATCCTTGACTCCCCAAAATCAGCCCAACAAAACACAAAGAGGCGACCTCCACGAAGGCTCTGCAAGCCAAGAAGAAACAGCTGGAGGCCCTACTCTCAAAACCAGTCTTCCCCAAAGGGTTCTCCTTCAAGTACCCTACTCTGAACGACCTCGACGTCCTTGGCGTGAAGTCTGAAGATAACGCGCTACAGGTAAATGGATAAATAGAATATTCTTTATACTATCCACACCAGCTAGAGCATCATAGCATCACATCTAAAGAATCGCTCGTAGCCCCGGCTGCCTAAGTGATCTTAAACGATCACGAAGGTTAAGCAACATAGGGCGCGTTCAGTGTATGGATGTCGGTTCCGTGCTTCGCAAGGCACGTTAAGCAGTTGGTGCCTGCTGCCGTTGATGCCAGTCGGTTAGCCAAATCAGAATCCTTAGGGCGGCTTGAAAACTTCTGACAGTAAGCCCAGCCACTTGTCGGCCAAGTCCGGATTCCGGACTGGTGGAGTATGGCCTATACCTTCCTCAGGGAAGAGACCCGTGCCCCTCGGTGGGGACATAATGGGTTGATGAGGATGTTTCCTTATTATAAGTACACCACCTAGTGGAGCTTAAGGTCGCGATAAATTTTATCCTAGTATAGGGTAGCGGCATCTCGCTTTTATCTTTCAGACCAAACTCTTTGTTAGCCGCCGAAAGTGAGCGTTACGCAGTATTTCCATACATAGATAGAATATTCTTTATTGCATGTACACCAGGAATTGCACATGAGATTTGACAATAACATAGTGGCGGCCTTATTACTAAATTTTTTTTATTATGATTAGGCCTTGTTACTTGTTATATGTACGGTTTCACCATGCATAATGTTTTGCTTACGCGGCATTTTACTCAGGCCGCGCATCGTTTTTGTAATAAAAGTTAGTTGTCCACGTACAGTCGAGAGAATACGTCACGTGTTTCATTTACTTACCTACTACTGAACTTTACTCTAAAATATCTAATACAAGAGTGTGGAAAAGCGCCGTCTACTAAGCGCTGGACTATACACCTTTATGGTCCTTCGAGCCGGATACACCGACGCAGATGCGTTTTTACTATTAACTTTTTCATTCACACCTAACCGACAATACGTTATTGCGCTATGCGTAGACGCCGAAGTTGAGGATTTCTGGGCTAATTATTTTCTGTTTTGGTTTTGGTAACTGGCCGCCGAACTTCGGCGTCTACCGAAGTTCGGCGGCCAATAAATTAAGCACGTCTCTACGCACCGCGGACGCTGATTGGCTACGTAGCTGAAGGTCCGGAGTGCTTATACTGAGTTTTTTCCTTCACTTTCGATAGCGAGAGCGTTTGCAGTTTGTATAGGAGTGACAGAGCGCGCCATCTAGCTGTCTCTTTGTCACTCCTATGCAAATCGCAAACGCTCTCGCTATCGAAAGTGAATGAAAAAACTCAGTATACGCACTCAGAGCTCTATTCAGTCGAGGAATTTACTCGGTCAACATACGCATACGACTTGAACAAGCCGACTGTTTTCTTCATATCATTGGCGTATTGTAAGCTACAGCGTATTGTCAGCGTACTGTGAACAAAAAATTACGTTTATTTTCAAGTACACATTGGAGCTCACAGTGAGCCTGTTAGCATTCGGCGTCTGACTATACGTTTGGTTTTGGTAGAGCGGAGACGAGCAGTGTCCACCAATCACATGGCTTGAAATCCACATCTCTTCTACTCCGCTATGTGATTGGTGAATCACGGCACTGCTCGTCTCCGCTCTGCTCCGCCCCGCCTCAGTGGAACTAATCTGTGTGTGGAACCGCAGCCTAATGCGGTGAATTAAATAAATAAAAAAAATAAAAATAAAGTAAGATGGCGCTAGCCGGTACGAAGATAAAACTTTTATTGTGATGTTGTGCTCCCCTATAAGGAATGGGTGCTGTCCTAAAAAATATGTTTTGTTTGTATATATTTTTTCGACAAAATAACTAATTTTGAGACTGTTGGCAGTGTATTTCGATTTGGGATGCTTTAATTAATTTTTAAAACAAAAAAATAAGCATAGTCTACGAAACCGGATGTACGTCATCAACCGTGATCCGACGATCTGTCAGTTCCTAGTGACAATGACATGGTCAAACTCTCTTCGAGAGCACTCTTTATAACTGAACATTTTGAACATATTATTTTTGATTTTTCATTATTTCAGTTACAGCTGCCTGATATAATTGGTTTAATGAAACTTATTAAAATGTTTGTAGGTGATGAAAAACGCAATGGAATCCGGCGACTTGAAGAGGGAAAAGAGGAAAGGTAAAAACTCGCAATTGTTGAAGTTATCTAAGAGATTGAAGGAAAAATAAAGTGGAGATGTTTTGTTGGATGTGTACTTGTTTTACTTAATTTTCCTTGAACTTTGTGCCTTGAACTAATTAAGGTTCGCGAACATTATGTCGGGCCGCAGCGTGTCGGGTTGCATCGCAAAAATCCGCTTAATTCGCTCATAAATGTATTTTTAGCAAATTCGAGCGAAAAGTATTAAAAATAAAGTGGAATCAATGGTCACAAAATATAGTTTTAATTCTCAATAAATTTTCACATGAACAAAAATTATTTCCAGAAAATCTTTAACAAAACAGAAAATAATTAGCCCAGAAATCCTCAACAATTTAGCAAACAATTAGCAAGAAGAAATAAAAAACAAAGTAACGCGAAAATAATTATTATCGGATGGATTTTACACCAACGGCGGTTCGGAGCGGAATAAGGGGCGAACGCCAGTGCGCGCTGCCTTTTATACCGTCCAACCACGTGCAGGTCTAATCTCCATTTACGAAAATGAATTTTCTCCCATAGTATTTTATATGAACTATCGCGCACTATGCCGCCCCGCTCCGACCCGACATAATGTGCGCGAACTTTATAGTGTATTCGTGCGGGACTAATGACAATTCATATTTTTTCTCATCAAGCTCTGAAATCAGAAATTTATTTCAACGTAAAGAATTTATTTAAATTCTGTTTGTTGAATGTCAATGTAACTACATACACTTATGCTGGGGCCACACCTGCGTCTATCGTGACAAAGCTTCACGCAATAACACGATCTACGTACATAGATGTAACCGTCCATTACCGGCTATTGTCACGATAGTTCGGGGCTGCGGACTAATCTAACCACCGTATAAGCACGATAACTTTTAGCGAGAGAAACTTCAGTCTTTGCCACGCATTGCTGCGTGCTGATACACGCAGGTACGGTCCTATCATTTTGTATAATGTTAGCCGCTGCCTTGGGGCCGAGTGTAGTGGATGTAGTTCTCACAATGTAGCTTTAGCTTACACCATTTTCTTTTTAATTCTATTTATTTCAAATCAACATATAAAATGACGTCACTAATTTCTAATCATTAGAAATTGGTGACGTCATTTTATTATAAGAATAAATTATTCTTAATATTCAATTTCTAATTCCATTTCCTGATAAAGCTGGAACTATTTTGGAAAAAATAAAAATGTAGTTTGTATGGAATCAGGCGTTACTTTGCGGAAATTCTTATTAGCATTAAAATGTGAAAATTACTTTGCTAAATTCCGCCAAAATCCCACAAGCACCATGCGGTTAGTTAATGCACCGCTCTTTTGGTACGAAACCCTAAAAAGATGTAGGTAAATAGTAAAGTCGACAGCACATCATCCTATACCTACACCCATGCACTCTGCTCCGTTGCATTACGAGCGACTTTGCAACTAAAATGTGAAGGTTGACGTGCTGTCGACTGTACATACAAAGAAACACAGTGTCTTATACAGGGTGTTGATTTGTACAGTTGACTCCGACTCAGGGATGGTTATTTACATGATACTGAAGCACCTAAAAAGCACAAATTTATATGGCTTAGCTTCTATCGTTTGCACTTGACGGGTCTGGCGCGGGTTTCGCGGGGCGGGGCTGGAGAGTGCGCCCGCGCGCTCGCCTCCGGCCCCGCAAAACCGGGGATTTTAGGTGACTTCTACTAAAAAAAAAAATTTTTTTTATATTTTTTTTTGCTTCAGTATCATGTAAATAACCAACCCTGAGTCGGAGTAAACTGTACAAATCAACCCCCTGTATAATGAGAAATCAGAAATTTATATCAACGTAAAGAATTTACGTTCTGTTTGTTGAATGTTAATGTACCTACTTAGAATGTTAGTGTTAGCCTTGGAGCCGAATGTACCTAGTGGAGAATAAGGCAGCGAAAAAAACTCCATCTCCATTAAATTTTAATCTAATACCTACCTACGAAGTTGGTGTGAATATCCATCTATCTAAGAAGCTCAAGACCCATGATTGATCGCTCAAGAGTGCAATCAACACTTGCAAAAACATTATTGTTAAAGATCGTTTCACCAAACAAGTCCCACGGTAAGATCCTTATTAATCACACTAATATTATAAACGTGAAAGTTTGTGTGTGCGTTTATATGTTTGTCAGTCTTTAGCGCTGAAACGGCTGGACGGATTTTAATAAAATTTGGTATGGAGTTAGCCGATACCCTGGATTAAAACATAGGCTACGTTTTACCGCGGGGAAATATCTTATTCCTACGGGAAAATCGATGAACCGCGGGTAACACCGCGGGGCACAGCTAGTTTAGTAATAAATGCCAAAATTCATTAACTCATGGGACTTCTTTCGAAACTCTAACTGCATTGCATGGTGGGTGTGCGACATGGACATCGCATCCAAGAAGGTCATTAAAGTCTGTGTCATCTGCGAAGGAGCAGACTCTGTATCCAATAGCCAATAAACGTTTAAAAGGAGCAGTTTATCTGTGGTGTCCAATGTTTTTTTGGCGGGAATTTTTTGTACTTTTGGCGGGTCTACAAAAAAGGCGAAAAAATATGAAGAATAAGTCTTTAATTAGCTCAATTTATTGTTTTTCCTTTGTTAATATTATCTCATATTTTTAAAAAAGTATTAGGCCAATGCCGCGGCTAGAAACACGGACGTCACCCGTTATAAAAAAGATATTCCACTAAAACACTAAGTTGAGTCTATAGAGTTGAAGCTGGTTTGTAAGAGGAAATGCTGCCATAAACGGACTTTGACTCAAAGAGTGTTACAGTGGAATCGACTTTTATTAAATAAGTAAGACTGAAAGCGCAGCCTAGGACGACCATCCACAAGATGGACAGCTGCAGATCCCATCGAAGTGGCAGGAAGACGCTGGATGCAAGCCGCTTCCAACAGGTCTTTGGAAATCCATGCAGTAGGCCTGATAATATGTCCAGCAGTGGACTTCCTGTGGCTGAATAATAATGATGATGATGATGATGATGAAAGTCATGGTACATACGGATCTTTACAAGGTCATAAAGCAACTGATGTGTGGGCAGTCTTCTACCGACTACGCTACCACCACTTACAACATTGTCGCGGGTTCGATTCCTACTAGAGGCCGCCGTATATTTGATTTGTATAATGGCCTAGGTGTATTTCAATGTTTGTGATGTCCTTGCCGGGTTTAGTAGAGGGTATTCTAATTCGGGGCCAAGGAAAGTACTGTGTGAAAGTTACGTTACAAATAAGGAAAGACATCCAGAGAGGCCATTTAATTTGTAAAAATGTACGACGTCCCTCAGTAGGAATCGAACTGTCGAACCCACGACCTCTGGCCTGGGAATGAGACGAGATAATTACCGCTAGACCATCGAGGCTGCCAACAGTGAACGAAAAGTAGATAGAAATCGTTAAAACAAGGACGCAACAATTTCTATCAAGTTATTCTCCTAGCATATTAGTTCATCTCATTGGTAGTTAATACAACCCCATATTATCAATTTCCTTTTAAAAGCGTTTAAGAAAAAAGATTACCTACACACACCCAAACAGAAGCCGAATCAAATGAAATTTAAAACGGCCTCTTCAGAGCTCTGTTGATAAAACAACATACTATACGAAACCGCACTGATACAAACAAAATGCCTACGCTGTTGCCTCCTCTCTCGTACTGTACAGGCGACCATTCTGCGCGGTAGAAAGAGACAGCTAGCTGAAAATCGATACACCTGCCGATAAAACCGTTTGCGGTCGAGATGCGGTCGTGACCGCACGGCGCCCCACCGCCAGTGCCGTCCGGTTTGTCAACAACGAAGCATCGCACTTGGATTTCTGTGAATTTCCCAGCGTACAATTTCCCAACGTACTGTGTTCAAAATGACTACGACTTATGGTAAATATGACCGCGCCTATGCGGCTTTGGACATCGAGAAATTGATTCGTGAAATCAAAGAGTGTCCGGCTATCTGGAATGCTAACTGCGGGTCGTACGGCAACCGCGCGGAGCGTGCGAGGCAGTGGGACAAATTGGTCGACATATTTTCCGAGCCAGGGATGTTGCCAGCGGAGAAAAGGATGCTGGGTAAGTAATTTGTTTTGCTAAGAATATGCTATTTGACAGTGTGAAAAAAAAGTAGGTATTATTTTTACGTAACTATTCGTGTAAATTAAGAGTCTTAAAAACGCCTTAGGTAAGGCCGCGAATTTTGACACTTTTCATGATCTCCAAAGTCATTGAATTTCCTTTTAGATTCAATGCCAAAGTAACCTTTAATGGTTTTTATAGAATGTTACTATTAGATTTCCTAGAATTTTTTGTAAAACTAATTGCCTTTATCCAGCATGGCCAACTATCAAAGTCTCACAATATTGTTTACAACCGTATAAATTAAAATATTCTCATAAAAAATTGTCAAAAAATGGGCAAATGTGCTTTTTGGTACTCTGCGCATTTTGAGCATTGCAAATGCAAATAAAAACTGCTAATTCTCTCCGCAAATAAATCACCGAACATTAAGAGAAATGCTTGCAGACTAAGGCATTTACTAATTTACTGAATTAATTTAATTTTGGACATTTTACTAATTGTATTTAATTAAAGCGATATCACCATTGCGCGACTTTTTTCGCGCAAGCAATAATTAATTACAGTTTGTCAGTCGCATTTTGTAGATTTACATACTTTGGAAATGGCAACAAAGATGCGTCATGTCTATGGAAGCTAACGCATGGACGAAGGTCCTTGTTATCCACTAAAATAATAAATACCCAGCTAGGAACTTACTTTTTATTGCGCGACATTGTGAAAACTGCATTGCACTTTTTTCTTCTCAAAAATTATAGGAAAAATGGCTGGAAAACTTTTTCTATGTTGCCCATTCCGTTAATACTTGAAGTAATTTAAAAGAGAAAAAACTTTTACTTTTCAATAAACATATAGTTATTAACTTGACCATTGCGGCTAAGTTAAAATAAATAACTTGTGGAAGAATTTGGAACCTCCAGACGGCAAGCGTTTACGTAAAGTTTTTAAAGTAAAAATATATTTATTATTATTATTCTTTTCAATGTATATTACGCAACCATTTTTAGGGTCCTTTCCGTGGAGGGAGCTCAATCAAATTATTTTTAGTTAAAAAAATGCTCATGTACGTTTTTAACCCAAAATGTACCTTTTTAGCGCTCGACATGTACTTTTTGGGAACTCAGTTCAGGCAACACTGAGGGACTGACACTGACGGGACATTCGCCCGCGCGAAAATTCGCGAGGCCCCGTGGCTTGCTACGTACCTACTACATTTCTATGAGTTTGTTTCAGTCGCGGCTGCGACTAGCGACTGAAACCAACTCATAGAAATATACGTAGCAAGAGACGCGGTAAGACGCCCCGCCGTTCGCGCCGCGCGATTTAACGCGCGGGCGAATTGTCCCGTGGCCAGGCCGGTCTTAAAACAAACGTGTTGTTTTTCAAGTTGGCAAAATTCTTTTAAACTGAAGTAATCCTGGTTTATTTGCTCATACATAATCTATCAAAGGCCTCCTGCTTTCCATCACTCCCTGTCTCCAGCCGCCTCGAACCGTCCCGGCAAGAATGAATTTAGGTCGTCCCGTCATCTACGCCTTAAATGTTTAAAAAAGTAAATATTTTGTGAACTTGCTGTAGATAACAATAATATTTACTGAAGTAGATGGAAAACCTTGTAAGGATACCTGGGCGCTCGAAATAGCCAGTCTGTGCTAGGCACACGTAGTGAATATGTCCATTCTCTGTCGCCTGTGCCCTGCAATGGGACGTAATAAGCTTCTTATGTCTAAGTACCTTAACGGCGTATTTTGCTTGACTTACAGGATTCGGCCTCCGAAAAAAGTGGAGAAACATCAGGGACTCGTTTGCCAAAGAAAAACGACGACTGGCTTCCCTGAAGAGCACCTGCCCGTCCGGCACCAAGAAACGTGAATACATCCATTATGACAGTCTCATGTTCATGTCTGACGTTGTCTCGAAGAGATCGGTCGAATCTTCCTTCGCCGATGGAACACAGTCTTCGCAGAAAAGTAACGCAGCCAAATCCGGAAGGAAACAAATCAAACGCACGAAGAAACGTTATGAAAGCAGTGCCTCGTCATCGACGTCATCGTCAGCCGATGAATCTACGTTGCGTCGACGAAAAACAGCCAAGAATAATACAGAAGATGTTAGGGAGGAGGGCAAGGAGACTGCTCCAGACAAGGTCGATGTAAAATGTAAAAACGCTAACGATGAAGATGCAGACAGATGCTTTATGCTGTCACTAGTAGATGACTTCAAGAGTATACCTCCTAGAATGAAGCCAATTGTGAAAATAAACATAATCAAATGCATCATGAAAGCTCAAGAACCAGACGCAGAAAGAGAATTCAGGGAAAATCCGTTAAGCTTTTCTACTGACGATATAGAAACGGTTCACGAGGAGGATACGAAACCGATTATCGATATCGAGGTTCTAGATCAGTCTCACAACTATCTGAATTCGGAAAGTGAATGAAACTGCTTCTCAATGTATCCTCGCTCTGATACCTCAAGTAACAAGAGCTACGGGTCTGTAAATAACGATTCGAAGGAAGAAATCTTTCATTGAAGGAAGCAGTATTGACTGCATTGAGGGCATTGGCCCTACCGTGATCGTGGGACGTGCGGCAAAATAAAATTGGCTCGTAACTACATAATACGTAACTAAATAGTAAAATTATCCTTGGCTGATAGCTACCTAGTAGGTATACATCTAACATATCTTCATATCACATCATTTAAATAAACTCACGCCTGTATTTCGGAGGGGTTAGCAGAAACCAGGGTTTGCCACTTGCAACGATCCTGACAGACCTCTTTCTTTTTATCAACATTAATTTGCCGTAGCATCCACATCCCTATTTATTGGATGTTAATCCGCTTGGGACGTCCCTTACCGGCACTTACTTACCAACGTTCATCATCATCAACCCATTATGTCCCCACCGATGGGCACGGGTCTCTTCCCAGGAAAGTAAAGGCCATACTCCACTACGGGGGCCTAGTCCGGATTGATGGAGGCTTGTAAGACTAGTGGCTGGTCTTACTGTCCGAAGTTTTCAAGCCGCCCGGCCTCTGACTTGGCTTAATGACTGCCGTCTATCGACGGCAGCCGGCACCAACTGCTTAAAGTGCCTTGCGAAGCACGGAACCGCTCGGAAAAATGCCACGAGTATTAGTCATAGACGGTCACCATCCACGCACTGAACGCGCCCTAAACCCCCCCCCCCACGGGGGGCTTTTTTTTTTACTTTTAACCACTCTGTCTGTTCCCAATTCTAATTGCAGCTCTGTCGCAAATAAAAAAAAATTGGAACTGGATATTCTAATTAATTTCTAGATGTAAAATTGCAAAATATGTGACGTCACACTAGGGAGGGAGTCTCATAAATGTGACTAGCTAGGGGAGGGGTAAAAAAAAATCATGAAATTCGTGTGACGTTTATGGATCGCCCCTAGCTAGCTTGGTTCTAATAAAACATCGGAGTACAAACCCATTTGTACGTTAAAAATAATCATTTACTAGATAAGTCCATCACTCATTCAATACATTTATTTATTATTCCAGTCTTATTACCCCTCGTCAAAACTATTCGTAATAGGGAGTTTTTCCCTGAACGTAGCTTCCCATAATGTCGCCCCTCAACAGACGTCTTACCTGAATTTCCATTACATCGCTCTTCACCTTCCTGTAAGTATCATAACGTCGCGCCTACTTATGCTACTGTTATGGTAAACTTTGTTTTAGGATTGTTTAACCCATAATAAAACATTGGGAGCTGTGCTTCCCACCTCGTAAATTAACGTTTTTCTTCATGGTAACACCAAATAAGACAATGGGAGCTATAGTATATGATTTTGATGAGCGCAAGAAGATATCGGGAGCTACATTTCCCGCCAAAAATAGGTCACTTCCCACCATATTTACCCCCCCTTTTTAATGGATTTTTGAAATCTACGACCCAAAATTACCCTAAACCCGATCTTAGTTTGGCATTTACTCTTCCACACGCTCGCATTTCATTAAGAACCATTTTTTGCTCACTTCAGATGACGCCACTGTTTCATGCACCACAATATCTGTAAAACTGAATAGTTTTTCCTAAACAATACAATTTTGAAATTTTATTTAGTACACAATGCTGCTGCGTTCAGCTGTAACTTGCAAAAACAAGGGTCATCAAACCATCTATTTCTCAAAGGCGCTAAAAGAAAAAAGCAGTGGATAAAATGCTTTGCGAAGAAAAAATTTGCAGCCTAGTTATATGCCTCTTAATATGTTATGTCATTAAAGTTGTTATTTGAAGCAAACAAATTCACTGCTGATGCATCGAAAAGTGGTGCCACCAATCACAATTCACAACCTTTTGGTTTTTAACTTCGTTGCTAGAATTATATTTTTTTCAAATTCTGAAATGAAAAATAAAAAAGTAGGAATGGAAATGGGGAGGTATTAGTTTGAATTTCACTCGGTGGACCGACGATGACCCTTAAGACCTTTTGTTATCTGTACCTAATTCTATTATTATATATTTATTTTTACAGGGCCTGTACGAAACTTTAGCCCTAACGGATGTTCGGAAAACATTTGTTACAAAAAATTGAACTTTACGCCATGATGGCTGAAAACGGAATCCCCTAATTCTATTTGATAAGTACTAGGGTAGCAGAAGTATGTAAGAGATCGCTGCTAAAATAAAACCTCATGAAGAACATGGGGTTTATTGTATGGAGATCTTACTACCGTGCAACCGTACCGTGTAAACAATCCCCTACTAACTTCTATTACCCTAATAGGTACTTTCAACTGCTCAGAACCTCGATTCTGTTAGTGCAAGATAGTTCAATTACAGTTGCATGGTCGTGTCACGTGACGTGTTTTTTAATTCCATTGACGTCTAGAATTGGACATAGTTTAGCAAAAAGGTTCCAACCCACACAATGTGAGTTTTGAGATATTTGAGTTTTAGGTTTAAGCCGATTTACGCTCTCCATACATGTGGGTTGGACTATCATATACCTAGATCATAGTGATCATTTGGTACCTGTATTTAATTAAAAAATGACCACGTTGTGGGTTGGAACCTTTTTGCTAAACTATGCCCAATTAGTTATTGATGTACGTGCGCGCGTTGACTTGAAGCGGCAATGAAAAGAAAACTACACGTTCATGCAACAGTCATGGTATTACAATGCATTAGTAGAATCCAGACCCTGAACGTACCAATTCTAACCACAAATGCGGCGCGGCGTTCCGGGGACCACTGTAAAACGCAAAGCGACAGTATGGGAAGCGACGTTCAGGGAAAAACAATTCGTAGGGCCGGTTTCCGAATTGAATCGGTAGTTTCAGAAAGAACATTAGTCATAATCTGCTTACTTTTCAGTAGACATAGAAAAACTGATTTCATAGTGTTACTAATGTTGTTTCTGCGTCTGTGAGATTTTCAGTGCCACGTAGTTTAATTGATATTCATAGGACTAATGTTCTTTCTTTAGGGATCTGTAGATCTACCCTCAAGGATACCATAGACAACAATAAGTCAATCACACAAAATTTGGACTAATGTTCTTTCTGAAACTACAGATTCAATTGAGAATTTCAGTAAGAGCATTGATTTTTTCTAAATTCAATGGTAAGAGCCATCGCGAACAGGGCGACTTGTCGCCGCGTCAGACTCGGGGTTGTCGTTCGCACCTGGCGTCTTGTCGTCGCGACTCCGCGACTCTGTTGCCAAGTGTGCGGAACTTCGAACAAAATATATGAAAGTCGCGTCTAGTCGCCGAACTGTCGCTGTCCCGTGTCGCCTAGTGTGCACCTAGACTAAATGCTTAACCCATTTAGACCTGACCTTGAAATTAACAATGGTTTTCTATTGTTATTTTCAAGGTCAGGTCTGAAAATGTTAAGTAACGTCGGTCACGCTCTTTTCTGAGTTTGACGAGACAGCTCTATAGTTAAGTAGTTATTAACTACTTAGCGAAATTCTCAATTTAGAAGCCGGTCCGTAAAGTTACAATGCAATTTTCTCAAGTCAATTACAACTCGTCTTTGGGGACGGGCAATACAGAGTTTGCCTTGATTATACTAGCGTAGTACTGGGCCGACTTGCGCGGGGTCCGCTTCCGTTCAGGGTGCTCGAAGTCCACTTCGTAGAGACCGAATTCGGACCTGCAAATAGAAATTATGGCTTAACGAATAAACTTTCCAAAAAGACCGGTCGGAAGCGGCTTGCATCCAGCGTCTTCCCGCCACTTGGATGAGATCGTCTGTCCATTTTGTGGCTGGTCGTCCTACGCTACGCTTGCCGTGGATTGCAATCCATGGAGGAGGCCTATGTCCAGCAGTGGACTTCTTGTGGCTGAATGGTGATGATGATGAATAAACTTTATTGTAGACAACCTCCGTTTCGCAGCGGTTAGCGCATCTGCCTACCATGCGAGAGGTTCCGGGTTCGAATCCCGGCTGGGGACAAAAAAAAACAGGTCTTGGATGTTTACATGTTTGTGGTATCACTCAAACCTCAGTCGGTCCAGTCGACTTTTGATCCTCATAATGGTGGCCATACACGCTACGAGAAATCGCCACAATCAGACTGTACAGTTCGAGCGGTACCAATAAAACGCTACATGTATGTTATAAAACTGTGCAGTTTCGTCCGGTTTTTAAGACTGTGCAGTCGAACGGACCAACGAAAATTTCAATTGATGAACTGTACAGTCTGATCGTAACGATTTCTCGTAGCGTGTATGGCCACCATAAGAAACAGGATCGATTGGCATAAATTTTCTTTTTTTGTGAAATTACCATTTTCATGCTGAATATATATTTTTTAGATATCTGTGAATGCAGTTCAGAATATCTTAAAAAAATAGGAATAGAGCCGATTCTGAATTAAGAATTTACTCTAAGTAAAAACGTTCTGTCACGCTCTTTTCTGAGAAATATGGTGCGACAGCCCTGCAGTTAAGTAGTTACTTAGCAAAATCCTCAATTCAGAAACCGATCCTTAGTTTTTTAAACGTTTTCCTGTAACTATAACGGCTAAGGTACCTGCCCCTACTGTCCCGTCTCAAAAAGTCACCCTGTACAGGTTGTTTACTTACTAACAGCACAGAGCTAACAGAGATCTCAAGCAGTTCAAGATGAAGGTGATGGTGGCTTTGAGGATTTATTTGAGTGGGTATTGAAAAGGTATTGATTTCACTTACTGGTAACCCTCAATCCATTCAAAGTTGTCCATGAGAGACCACGCCGTGTAGCCGGTTACATTGACGCCGTCTTTTTCCATGGCCAGAAATACCTGAAACGGTCATAAAAAGCTAAATTCCCGTGTCACAGTATTTGTTATAGAAATCCTCTGAAACGCGGCTGCAACGATTTTCGTGATTTGTTTTTTGTAAAACCTCTTCAGTCCTGACCTTGAAAATAACAATGGAAAACTATTAATCACTAATTACGGAACCGTGGTATTCAAGCCACCCAGATTTGCTCAGTCGTGACCCGAAATGGAATCGCTCGTAGCCTGGGCTGCCTGAGTGATCTTAAGCGATCATTAAGGTTAAGCAACATACGGCGCGTTCAGTCCATGGATGGGTCACCGTCTATGACTAACGCTAGTGGCATTTTTCCGAGCGGTTCCGTGCTTCGCAAGGCACGTTAAGCAGTTGGTGCCGGCTGCCGTCGATAGATGGTAGTCGTTAAGCCAAATCAGAGGCCTTAGGGCGGCTTGAAAACTTCTGACAGTAAGACCAGCCACTAGTCTTACAAGCCTCCACCAATCCGGACTTGGCCCCCGTGGTGGAGTATGGCCTATACCTTCCTCAGGGAAGAGACCCGTGCCCCTCGGTGGGGACATGATGGGTTGATGATGATGATGATGACCTTAAATGGTTTAAGGTTAAATGGTAATGGTTTTCCATTGTTATTTTCAAGGTCAGGACCGAAGAGGTTATGAGCTGCAGTATAGTGAAGTTGTTGATGTAGAACACCCTTGTCTTGTAGTTAAAAGGACTGTGTATTATGGGGCTGATCATAAATGAAACCGATGTTAACTATTTTTAGACTATTAAAAAAAACAAACAAACGGCGGGAGCGGCAAAGCACGAACTATATTGACAACATCAGCAAAGGTACAGGTAGCGCAAATCTTCTAGTTAGCTCTGAAGTTGGCGAGCTTCGCGTCGCAGTAGCAAAAAATTGGTGTCAGCGGAACGGAGTCGGCGCGGGCAGGGACGGCCGCTCCCCTCTCACCCCCGCTACGCACCCCACCCGCGTAGATTTCAATGTGTTAGTACGCAGTTATCGTTGTTATGCAACGCACACGCTTGCACTGCGAGAAAAGTACAGTCGAGCGTCGCATTAAATAGTCTTTATTGAGTTATTTTTCTTTTTATGGTGTTGATTGTCTAATGTCTTTATAAATTACATAATTAATAATTTTAACGTTTAGTTACGATATGAAATGTCTGCTGTTCCTTTTTTGGAAGTGACTAGCTTGCACGACACAGGGAATGCTAGTGTGCAAGTTAGGGTAAGAAAATGACAAAGGTGTTAATCAAAATATTACGATATTATTATTTTTGTGATGAATTATGATGTTATTTGTTGTTGTTACCTAATTTTTGGTTTTTAAAAATAAACAAATTTGATTTGATTGATTGATTTGATTTAATAAAATATTAATAACAGATCATATTAGTTATTACAATGCCTAGGCGGAATACCGTATTACGACGGCAAGCTAGAAAAAGTCAAAGAGATTGAACAGGAATATAAGAAGAGTGATCACGTCATAGACACCCTTACCGAAGAAAATATTATTATGGTCATTCATGTGAACGACAGTGAGTGAGAAAGAAGTGGGAACGAGTTTGATGAGGCCGCCGATACCACAGAAGACGAATCAGACAGTGATGATATGGAAGCTGTGCCGTGCCGTGCTCATCAAAATCTCTATCGGATTTTGTGGAAGGTATTCAGCCATCGTAAAAGTTAGCGTATGTGACTTTGCCTACCTTAACAAATATTTTTTATAATTTAATTTCCACAAAACATGTAATTTTGTAAATAAATAAACTTTAAAATTAATTATTTTATTTTGTGGTCCACTTATGTATTTGTCCAACTGTACATCTGCGCAGTGGCCGCAGCGCCAACTTCAGAGCTAACTAGAAGATTCGCGCTACCTGTACAGTGGCACCATCTTATCTGTTCAGTTGATAGCGGCGCTAGTGGGACAATTTAGTAGCAACATTTAAGAAATTTACTCTATAGAGTTTTCTCTAGAGTTTTCTATAGAAAAATGCGAAGATTTTCAGTCTTTCAATTTTAATGAAAATATATCCATAAATCTTAGTAAGTGAATAAATAAAACAAAAAATGGAGAACAGGATTAACAATTAATTACTTAGTTACAATTTTGCCCACCTGAACAGATAACTTGGTGGCGCGAACAGATAACGTCAAAAGTCGTCAGAATTTGACAGTAAATGTACGGAGTGCGTATACTGAGTTTTTCATTCACTTTCGATAGCGAGAGCGTTTGCGATTTGCATAGGAGTGACAAAGAGACAACTAGGTGGCGCGCTCTGTCACTCCTATACAAACTGCAAACGCTCTCGCTATCGAAAGTGAATGAAAAAACTCAGTACATATAAGCACTCTGGAAAGTTCTACTACCTTTGCCACAGACCTGGTTTCCTTCCTCATTGACCTTTGCAAACAGAACGTGAAACAATGTTGCCAAAATAAAAGCAAGACAAAATAATCTATTGAAATTGATTTTTTTTATTTCGGACCATAAAATCCATAACTTAACCTAACCTTAAAATATCGATGAGACAGTTAAACACCTAATTTATTGGTTGGTTAGTCGACTGATCAACAGAATATAGTTAGTTAATCAATCGACCAACCAATCAACCAATATGCATCTTCTCAAAATGATGCCACATAGGGCAATCTGGCCTGTCAGCCAATACCTGTAGGATACCGCTGGCGCTGCCGCGAACTATCTCGCGACCAGTTGAAATGAAATGCTTCTCCTTGCTCACCTGTTTCAAGTGCCTCTCGTAGTAGCCCACTCTCGGGATATCGTTCAAGCCAAGCCCCTTCGAGGCGTACCCGTTCTCCGTGATGAGGATCTCAATGTCTCCATACTGTTTCTTCAACCAGCTCAGGGTCTTGCGGATGCCCTCCGGGTTTTCCTAGATTTGCGAAAAACCCATTTAAATTGGATGTAGTTTAGCAAAAAGGTTCCAACCCACACAAAGTGAGTTTTGAGATATTTGACTTTTTAGGTTAAAGCTGATTTACGCTCTCCATACTGTGGGTTGGACTAACATGTCCCATAACTTTGTACATACTCATCGGCTCGCTATGAAAGTCTTCGATTCTTAAAATATAGAGCATAGTGATAATTTTGGCATATTTAGCTCAAAAATGACTATGTTGTGGGTTGGCACATTTCTGCTAAACTACCAATTGTGCCCGGATAACGGCGACAGGCTTGCCACTTGTCACGTTGGGACCTTATAAACTCTAGATGAATAAATAAATGTTTGGTGGTTTATTAAATATCAGTACGCAAGTACATTTGGTCGTGGCTATTTACAAGCCACCTTATAAGTTGGTGTGGTGTGTAATGTAAATAGGCACAAAGCCCCCCCATCATTTACCATGCTTTAGGCAAGTAAAATGTTTTATCTTTATCTTTATGATAGCGAAATGGATAAAAGACGCGAATTATGTGTGAGCGGCAGCGGAGGACGTTTTAAAAAACTATTTGTTTAATGAAAAATTCTTCAATGTGTTTTTAGGTGCTAATTACTAGGTACTATTAAAATAAGGGTTGTCCCTTCTGTTCGATGGTTGAATGAGAAAAGGCCACGTCATTGAGCTACGCTTTGGTTTTATGGTAACTGTAATACTGGGTTTAACAATACCACTGTGATTGACTTCACTGAGGGAAACAGGGCTGCTTCAAAATAACACGCGTCATTCCACGACGACGCGGCGAGTGTCCTTAAGGAATCAAACAGGCCACTTTTTCAAACTTTATTTTACTTTATTTAAATTTCCGTTCTTTGTTACAATAATTATTTTCTGTGGGAAAGGCACTGCTTGCTGAAACACAGGTTCTAACATAATTCGGTAACGGAGGCCAACTCGATATTTTTGTAATTTTAGGATAGTGTAACGGAAATTGTGACTGTGTGTAACTTTTTAAAATAAAAAAATTTAAAATGTTTTCTTATTTGCACGGGCTAAGCACCGTGCATCACTGCGTGTGCTGACTTGACATTGTCCAGCACACCGCTACCGCCCACCAGTCGGCTCGAGCCACTCGCCAGATATACACATATCGTTAACTACTGTTGCTTAACCTTAGTGATCGTTTAAGATCACTCAGGCAGCCCAGGCTACGATCGTTAACTACTAAAACAATGTAATTCTGTGCCCTAAATAAAACTACCATGAAGATATAAGCTACGACTTCTTCTTCTTCAACCACCGTCCAACAAACAACATCTGCTTTGCGACAGAGCGAGGGCTGCACACGCTCTCCTCTACCCGTACATAATGGTCCTTCGAGCCGGATGCTCGCGACCATCTTCGGGCATCCTAACTTCGTGAACATCGTTCTTTAAAATTTGCTTACCCAGAACCAGAAAGAGCTGGCCTTGGGCCAGTCGGGGTGGGCGGAGAAAACGGCGCCCAGCTCGGGAACGCCGTCAAAAGGAAACAGTCCAGGCTCCTCTCCTGGCTTCGCAGCCCTCACCAGGCGACTGGTGTAGTGGTTGAAGCCGAGGAAGTCGTAGGTACCTGCGGGATGTCAAATGCTCATAGTTGGTGAACACGCATTGCAGATAATTCTCAGTCCTGACCTTGAAAGTAACAACGGTTTTCTATTGTTGTTTTCAAGGTCAGGCCTAAGAGCGGGTACATACTAGGCGTTTTGAAGCGCGCGCTTTTGTAACGCGCGTTGTAAGAACTATGAGGTCCGATTGAAGTGTACACATGCAAACGCGCGCTTACAGCGCGCTTACTGAGTAAAGCGCGCGCTTCAAAACGCCTAGTGTGTACCCGCTCTGAGTCTGTTGAGAAGGCGACATTTTTAAAGATTTTAAGAACAATGGACACCGAGTGGTGTTTCATGTTTTCAAGTAAATATTTTACTGCTTTTGCTTCTAGGGAAGAAAATGAGCGAAATATTTTGTTGAAAACATGAGAAAAATTGGCAAGTCGTGCTAAGATAATTGATCCCACTGACCTCTAACTAGTGCCTTTTCCTCTTCAGTGAAAGATGGCAATATGGAGCGACTGTAACCCATCTTTTCGCTGTATTCGGCGAGAGCCTTCTCAATTGATGGCGGCCAGCCCCCCTCCTTGGAGAAAATGGGATGGTTGTAGCAGCCGAACTGGAAAAAGAGCAAAGTTTATTGGTAAATAAAAAAATTAAAACATTTATTTACTTACTAGCTGACACGGCAAACGTTGTTTTGCCAGATAGGGGTACGAAAAATAGCTAAGAACCTATTCTCAGACCTAATGAATGTACAAATAAAGTTTTGATCAAAATCGGTCAAGCCGTTTCGGAGGAGTAGGTATGCGCACTAACACGAGAATGTTATATATCGTCGCTGTCATTTCAAAAAGTCGTATGTTAGATTTTTGTGTCGCATTGTTACAAAAACCTATGACACAGCTTGAATTTAGTTACAATAACATCATACATAAATAGATACAGGAAAAATAAAGCTAATCCCATAAAAAAAGTTTTCCTAGGTCAAAAAGTCACAGTAAAAATTAGTTTTTTGTGTTTTCTGAAAACAGTCTGTTTCACATACGACTTTTATTAATAGTAGATTAGTAGCCAAGGGCTATAAGGCATCAATTGCAGCCCGAGATATTTAGGCGCACGAGCGCAGCGAGGGTGCAATATACGTAAACTAAAATCCGTAATTGGCTATTTGACAGGATGTCAAATGAGTTACTTTTAAAACGGGATTTTGTATGAAAATACTAGCTTGTGACGTCACATTTCAAAGCACTCTTTTTATGTTCCATCTATTTAAAAATTGTAATAACTAGTAAATGATTAAAAGTAATACATTTTCCGAATCATTTTGTAATTTTTGTTTTAATCGAGCATCTGAAATAATTAATTGTTGATAGTGTCAAATACCGTATTCGACGGAGCGGTTTGACAGATAGAGTGTTACCATGTGTAGGGAAATTAAAATGGTGATGAGGTTGATCGATATTTAATTATCGACAGAATAACCGGCCTAAGTATACAACCTAAAAATCTTTTGTTTTAAGCACGGTTTTATAAGTATTTGAAATAAGTAATTTCTCAGGTTCAATGAGTGCATGTCGCTTTCTTTTTTTCGGTGGTGACGGATAAGTAATGGACGATCCAGGTGTTACTTCAGAAGTGCTTGTATCGGGCTCTTGCCACTTTGCAGACGTACTAGCTCCTGTTTCCATTGTTAACTCGTAACAAAAGAAATCAAGAAAACTAATAACAAAAACGTAACAAACCGGTAACAAAAACTTAACTGAGTAACAAAACAATATAATATGTTATCTGAACAGAGAAACACAATCGCATCGAACAATCCAAGGTACGGAAGCCGACTGATTTACAAAATGGCGTCAGCGTCATCGTGTCCACCATTATTTCGTTAGCAAACAGTGCTACCAGTATTAAGTAATGAGAAATCGTGCCGGTTTTACGGTTTAACAACAATCTATATTTTCTTGCTTAGTAGGTAAGGTGGGTCTCAGTGACACACGGGGTACAGTAAAACAAACGTTGTATTTCTAGCAATTAGTAATAAAAATTCAAACTGTTAACACAAATTTGACAAGCGACCAAGCCACCATATTGATGTAGTTGTCATTGTTTCCTTGCATTGCTGCCTGTTGAGTTATCGCAAAAAAAATATTTTTGGGTGGTCATTCGGGACCTTTTCTGCAAAAAATCTTTTCGTTTTCACTTGGCGACAACTTGATTGTGATGAGTGTGCATTTTTTTTGTACTTCTTGCTTATTTTGTCTAATATTTTTATTATTTAAGTGCCGGTATCTATAAACTACAAAATTTTAGGTGCATGATTCTCATTTGAAGTACCCGTGGGGCACACTGAAACGGGGCACAATGAAACTTGTGTTACTATATTATTCTTCTTTTCTTTTTTTAAGCTTAATTTTTCTTTCTTTACATTAGTTTTAGGGAAGAAAATGTATGAGGTATACACCGTATTACAGTGCGAAAAGTGTTTCTGGAAGCCCCGGAAGAAGCATTGAAGGAGTATTTACACACATGCGCAATGGACAATATTTTTATGGTCACGAATCAAGAAAGTTTCTTCTAGGATATGGATATGAGCGGTAACTAAATAAGAATGTATTTTTTGTTTATTTTTAGGTGCTGTAGTTTTCGAGAAAATAATTTCTTTATTTAATTTCGCTCAGTGATACAGATCATTACGCCATCACAGATTAATACAAAGTTAGAAAGTATCATTCATTCGAATCTGTCAAAAGTAATTACTAATTAGTCTAATTAGTAATTATTAGTCTGATAGACTAATTAATAGACTAATTAGTCTGTTGCCTTTAAAAAATAAATACTGAAGTAGGTACAGCGCCACCAAATTATAAGTTCAAGTGGGCAAAATTGTAACTAACTAATTAATTGTAAATTCTGTACCCCATTTCTTGTTTCATTTATTCACTTACTAAGATTTATAGATATATGTTCACTAAAATTTAAAGACGGATTAAAATATTCTCATTTTCCTAGGTAAATTTCTTAAATGTTACTACTAAATTCTCCACTAGCGCCGCTATCAACTGAACAGATAAGATGGTGGCACTGAAACGAAATCACTGACAGAGCAGTGACAGTTTTTTTTAAATGCTTCAACGTTGGATGGCGTGGATACACGACTATTATTCCGTTCCGTTTTGCTTATACGCCCTTTTAGAATGAGAAGGTTTTCAAAACCAAAATCATGAATGAAAATCTTATCTGAGGTAAAAACTAAGAACGTAGGGCTATCCAGTTTAGCTTCCTTTTCATATACATCAAAGGAAAAAAAAACCCGAATTATTGTCCATTACCCACTTTAAAATTAGTCACACATCATAATCTTGAGACTCCACAATTTTTGAGAAGTTTTTGAGCTTATTTTGTTGTTTCTAATATTTGTTTCTATGCCCAAAACCTATGTTTCATTGTGCCCCAGGGTGTGTTTTATTGTACCCCAGACCTGGGGCACAATAAAACAGAATCAGAGTCTCCGAAAAACTGAAAAATAATAGAGTTACCTTTAACTTTCGATCTCTTTTCAATGACAGATTATTAGGTAATTAAGCATAGTATATGAAAATATAAACGTTTTGTTGATATAATGAACAGAGATTTTTATAAAAATCAATATGACTTTTTCGTTTCACTGTGCCCCACCTTACCCTATGTAGGTACATCAAGTCAATTTAATATCATAAAAATATAAAATGGAGCTTGCACATCAACGTCTTTAATAATAAGTAATTATTAAATGCATTCCCGTTTTAGATATAAAACTCGAAACAATTAATTAGGTTTTTTGTTCGGATCGAACCGTATCGTACATTATCGACGAAAACAACACTAGGCTGAACCTGGCAACATTATGCGATTTTGAGTTGTCAAACCGCTCCGTCGAATTACGGATTTTACTTTAGTTCGAGGGTGCACTTGATGCTTACACCCGAGCTAACTACTCTGCTTTACATCTCGATTGTGAGGTAAGTAGAACAAAACCGGCATTACAAGAATAAAACATTTACCTACTCGTTTTTCTTTTCGCCACTTAATGAACTCGTCGTAAGTTCGTTTTCAAATATCTCTCTTTAGAACTTTCATGCAAAATATTGTTAATTGCTGCTTCAGCTTCCATTTTCATTGAATCGGGAGTGCAGCTTATATCTTCATCACTTGCAGAACTCATGTTTTTCCTAATTAGCACGTAATTATAAAAAAAATCCCAAAACAAACAATATTTAAAGTAAAAGTTTTCTATTCCCGCCTTTTTTTCATCTTTTTTTAAAATTTTTTTTTTCAAGAACTAAATTGAGATTCGCCGTTCGATATTTAAAATTGATGACTATTATACTCATACGAAGACAAGGCTGAATAGCGAAGCGACCTCTTTTGTCATTGGGCTGAATGCATGATATCTATTGCCAGTATGATGGTTAGATGTACGCGAACTTTTTGAAAGAGTGAAGAGTTTTTTTTAAATTACTTACCGCCCTAGGGCTTTTCTAGCTACATTATTACCCTAGTGCGCTAATTGGTCACCTACAAGCCCCACTTGGGGGTAATAAGGACCTACTTACCGAATATGAGAGATGTAAAAAATATTATATGACGATGATAACGGTGACATATGGGCAAAAATTATGGGTTGGGAAAACAATGGGCAAAACTACATCACTGGGTAGTGTTGGTTATTTATTATTATGACATAAACATTTACATACAGGCACATACATTGCTTCTTCACCAACACTAGGGTAGGGTTGGTTTTTTATTAATATAACATAAACATTTACATACAGGCACACACATTGCTTCTGCCTCAACACCAGGATATCCTGTGTCGTGGGCACCAGAAACAGCAACATCACAAACGTGTAAACATCCAATACCGCAGGTTTTCTTTTCTCCCCAGCCGGGATTCGAACCTGGGACCTCTCGCATGGTAGGCAGATGGCCCAACCGCTGCGCCACAGAGGTATTGCAGATACATTATACTAGGTGGTCAACTTACTCCGTATTGGGCAACCAGCTCTGTCAGTTCCTCATCAGCGGGCGTTTCTGGTTCATACCAGATGAAGTGGTTAGCCAAGGATACCTTGCCTGAAATAGAAGAATAGGATCTATTTCACCAAACTGTCAGTAGGTATCACAAGAGAAAGTAGTTTAGTGAATCCAGAATAGGGTAGTTTCCAGGGTCAAAATAATTTAATTCTATTTAGTCCGTATTTTAGATTATAAAAAAATATTGGATACGTATTTTTTCTTTTTTCGATTAAACAAAAAATAACAAAGATATAGCCCATTGAAGTTACGTGTGACGTCACTCAGTGCTACAAAATGCAGCACGGCGTGACGTCACACGTAACTTTAATGGGCTATATCTTTGTCATTTTTGTCTAATTTACAAATAAAAAAATACGTGTCCCTTATTTTTGAATAATCTAAAAGACGGACTAATTAAATTTTTTTGGGAAACTAGCCAGTAATAATGCTTAAAATAAAAAAAAGATTTCAAAGTAGTTAAGTTGCAGTATCGGCTTCTTTGTATAAAAACGTGTAATTTTGATTTTGTCGGGATTGTATTGTTCTTCTAATAATTTCGGTTTTGAAAGTAACTAGAAAACCATTTTCCTCAAAAAAAAAATATCGTCCATCTTAATTTTAGTAGTAGGTACCTATAATTTGATCATTATAAGACACGCATGTAAACTTAAACACATTTTAGGAATTCATCAGGCATTTCGTTATAAACTAATGCGAGTTTAGAGCCGCAGTTTATACTGTGTAAGGTCGTTTTAGATGATGATTTGTGTACAATAAGTGTTCTCCATTCGCATTCCTGGCCTCTGCCAAACTGGCCATATCGTCCGATCATCGGGCTGTTGGTCTACAGAACGACCCGCTTCTCAGCCGCCATTCCATTACGTATGGCGAAGTATGGCGTGATGGTGAAAAAGTCTACATCCACCAGTGGCCACAAGTGGACTTAGTACCTACAATAAATATTATTGTATCTATATATCTCATGGTGATGATGATAATGAAAGTATTGTCCAAGCTATAGGTATAATTAAGATTAGCCATATATCTAAACCCAATTGTTATGCATGTTAATTGAATGTCTTAATACTAAAAGGGCACATTTCACATTTTAACGAAACATTTTTTTTGCTTCAATCACTAGTCAAGACATATCTACACCGTTTTCTGTCAAAACGTCACTTCATAAATAGGGGACAAGTGCCCTTTTAGTATTTAGACATTTAATTGTAAATAACTACTAAATATGTGTGTACTCCTGAAAAGGTAGAACATGGAGATCCAGATGTAAGCAACTGCCAAAGCTAAATGTAACCATGTTTTTGACAGAATAAATTCATTCATTCATTCATTTGAATCCGTCCCTAATCCCTTCACCAATCCGGGCTTGGCCCCCGTGGTGGAGTATGGCCTATACCTTCCTCAGGGAAGAGACCCGTGCCCCTTGGTGGGGACATAATCGGTTGATGATGATTCGTTTATTCATTCATTCATTCATTAAAACCTCATCCCTCAGGACTCACCGTGTTGCTTCGGCCTGTACTCCTTATCGTACAGTCTCCAGATCCTCGCGTGGGCCAGAAGGACGTTCTTCATACACAAGTAATACCCGATGTGTGGACTATTGACCCCGGGGGCCATGATGCCCCTGCCGTAACCAAGGGAGCAGAAGACCATGGGCTCATTAATGGTCAGCCAGGACCGCACCCGGTCTCCGTACAGGTCGAAAACGACCCTGGCGTAGTTCTCTATCCAGTCCACTATGTGAGGGTTGGTCCAGCCGCCTGGAAATTTTGGAAGATATCAAGCAAATATTAGGTAGCTATCTATACCATATTTATTTGGGGCTGAGACAAAATGTAAACAACTTTTCAGTACTCTAGACTATTTTCATTATAAAAAAATGTTATTTCGGGTTTTACACTGAGAATTAAGTAAATTAGGTTAGATTAATCGAGTACTCTTTAGACTATTTTCATTGTCAAAAAATGTTATTTCGGTTTTTACACTAAGAATTAAGTAAATTAGATTTGGTTATTTATAATCATCATAATCAACCCATTATGTCCCCACCGAGGGGCACGGGTCTCTTCCCTGAGGAAGGTATAGGCCATACTCCACCACGGGGGCCAAGTCCGGATTGGTGGAGGCTTGTAAGACTAGTGGCTGGTCTTACTGTCAGAAGTTTTCAAGCCGCCCTAGGGCCTCTGACTTGGCTTAACGACTGCCATCTATCGACGGCAGCCGGCACCAACTGCTTAACGTGCCTTGCGAAGCACGGAATCGCTCGGAAAAATGCCACTAGCGTTAGTCATAGACGGTGACCCATCCATGGACTGAACGCGCCGTATGTTGCTTAACCTTGATTGGGTTATTCGAATTTACTTAATTCTTAGTGAAAAAACAGAAATACAATTTTTTGACATTGAAAATAGTCTAGAGTACTGAAAAGTTGTTTACATTTTGTCTCGGCCCCAAATAAATATGGTATTTAATAAGCAAGTATAAGTACCTACTTTGAATTAAGTTAAGCAGTTGGTGCCGGCTGCCGTCAATAGATGGCAGTCGTTAACCCAAGACCCGCTAGTAGCCCCGGCTGTGCGAGTGATCTTACACGATCACGAAGGTTAAGCGACATAGGGCGCGTTCAGTGCATGGATGGGTGATCGTCTATGACTAACTCTATTGGCATTTTTTCTGAACGGTTCCGTGCTTTGCAAGGCACGTTAAATACCTAGTTGGTGCCGGCTGCCGTCGATAGATGACAGTCGTTAAGCCAAGTCAGAGGCCTTATGGGCGGTTTGAAATCGTCTGACAGTAAGACCAGCCACTAGCCTTACAAGCCTCCACCAATCCGGACTTGGCCCCCGTGGTGGAGTATGGCCTATACCTTCCTCAGGGAAGAGACCCGTGCCCCTCGGTGGGTTGATGATGAAGTACTTTGAATTGTTTCAAAATTCAATGGTATCTACTGCAACATTCAGTCTTTCTAGTCCTGACCTTGAAAACGATAAGGTTTTCAATTGTTCAGGACCGAGGTGGTTAGAAAGAAAGCGGTTCCTGGACAAAAAGATGATGATAAAGTAAAGGAAGGGAAAGACTAATTGGGATCGTGGTAAGTGGCAAACGTGGAAGTGGCATGCTTTAAGGAACGCTATCTATGGCAGTGGACAAGTGAGAGGTGTAAAAGCAAAGCCGACTCTGTCCATGAAGTGTCAAACTGAGTTATAAATAAGCGAAATTCGGTTTTTTAGTCAACAGCGGTCATAGAAAAAGTTTGTTTATTTAAGGAATTATAATAAAGTCTAAGATATTCAAAAGCTGATTTAAAATGCTTATAACATTCGAATATGCGCAGGTACAAACTAAACTACATTCACAGGTGCTTTTATACCCCTCAAGTACGGATTGATTGATGAATTTGATTCAACCCTCTAATATACATACATATATAGATAAGCTCACGCCTGTATTCCAGAGGGGTAGGCAGAGACCATGGACTGCCTGCAGTCCTTACATCCTGACAGACACTTTCACGTCATACATCGACATTCATTAATCGACCTCCTAGGCTCTGACCTTTGGGATGGCCCAGCCAGCCCAGAGAAGGGTGCACTGGAAGTGTTCTAGTCAGTACCCGGTGCTCCCCACAAAGCACGGATGAATGCCACCGGGGGGGTTTTAGTGGGTAAAAACCCCATATAACTCGACTTACCCCCCAGGAAGTCGGGTATCTTTTTGAAGATTTCCCCCCCGTCAACAAAAAAAAAAAGGCTCTGACCCCTAAAAATACCATTGTTATTTTCAAGGTCAGCACGAGAGGTCATTGAAGCATACAACTATTTACAGGCCTTCTGCATGCGATCTTACCAAGATCCTGAAGGTTCTGCGGTAAATCCCAGTGGTAAAGCGTGATCAGGGGTTCAATTCCAGCCTCATCTAGGGCGTTTATGAGTTGCCAGTAGTAAGTCTTCCCGTCATCGCTGACGTAGGTGTCGAAGCCGTTCGGGAGGATTCTGGTCCAGGATACGGAGAATCTGTCAAGGAACGATTAGTATAGGTAGGTAACTCTGATGTATTTATTTATTCCAGACGAGCTTTCTCAACTTATAAAGTACTTTAGTGAAACTAAAAAGGGATCAGCTCGTAAAATTAAAAGAATCATCATCAACCCATTATGTCCCCACCGAGGGGCACGGGTCTCTTCCCTGAGGAAGGTATAGGCCATTACTCCACCACGGGGGCCAAGTTCGGATTGGTGGAGGCTTGTTAGACTAGTGGCTGGTCTTACTGCTTAACGTGCCTTGCGAAGCACGGAACCGCTCGGAAAAATGCCACTAGCGTTAGTCATAGACGGTCGCCCATCCATGGACTGAACGCACCCCGTGTTGCTTAACCTTCGTGATCGTTAAGATCACTCAGGCAGCCGGGGCTACGAGCGATTCTAGAAGCGATTCTTAGATGCGTTTGAGATGTGGTGCTAGCGCCGCCTACTGTCTATTCCATCGACTGCTATCAGAACCAACACCTCGCAACATTTGCCGATTGCTAGTCATTACCGATAGAAATGCAGGCCCAACTCCTTGGCCATCTCGATGTCCCTCTGCCATTGGTTGTAGGAGTCGCAGGCCACATCGCCGTTGTCACCGTTCAGGATTTTGCCCTCTGTGTGGGCGAAGACGTCCCAAATGTGGGGAGACTTGTCTGAAACAGGATTGACGAGATTTGAACAAACAAACAAACTGTTATGCAGTTTGGCAGAAACCAACTTCTGTATTTAAATGTATATTTTTATGAATAAACGTCTTCAATCAATCAATCAATGAAATAACCGTACCCAATCTATATACTATATAAAATTCAAAGTCCTGACTGACTGACTCACTCATCAACGCCCAGCCCAAGCCGTTTGACCTAGGAAGATGAAATTTTGCACAGAGGATCTATATAATATAATGTAGGCAAGGAATAAGAACGGATTTATTTAAATTCAACCCCTAAAGGGCCGAAATGGTTGCCAAAATTTGTATGGGAAGTATAAAGAATTTTTCTTGAAACTTAAAATAAATTTATACTCTTCAACACAATTGATTGAACACTATATACTATATAAAAACACGTGTTTCGCCGTTTTTCTAAATTTAACCCCTAAGAGAGTGAACGGGGTTGCAAAATTTTGAACTAAAGTCCACGCGGACGGAGTCGGACGGAGTCTATAATAATTTCACTAACTTCTATACCACACTAACTTGAATTCAAACTAGGATACTAAGGGATTAAACTAGGATTAAACTTGTTAATCAGGCGACATTAAAAACACGGAAAAATAACCACACTGTGGCCATTTGTACAAAAGTACGGCGGCCCCCAGTGGGAATCGAACCCACGACCTCTGTCTTGGTAGCTAAGCGCCTTAACTGCTAGACCAACGAGGCAGTCTCTGACTATAGATGACTATTGCCCGGTTCCAATATCCACAAAACGCTTCGTTTTTGCTTACGATCGGTTACAATTCCTACGAAATTCCTACGAACCGTCAATAAATTGTAGGGTAGGTAGGACCAAAACGGATCGTAGCCGGTAGGCGTATATTATAGGAACCGGACATAAGACTCTAGTCTGTCTGACTAGATAAAATTAGAAGATTACACAAGAAAATATCATAAATTAACTTCTAAGTTCTGACCTTCAAAATAACAATGGTTACCTATTGATTGTCCCACTCATAGTAAACTTACGTTTGGGCTTAATCATAACATAACATAACATTACATTACATTGCCACACTAGAATACCCTGTGTCGTGGGACCCAGAAACAACGACGTAACAAACATGTAAACATCCAAGACCTGGGTTTCTTTTTTTGTCCCCAGCCGGGATTCGAACCCGGGACCTTTCGCTTGGTAGGCAGATGCGCTAACCACTGCGCCACAGAGGTCGTTATGCGTTACATATTCTGAGTGTCCAATCATCATGCGTTTTCACCGAGAATCGGCAATTAAAACATAACCAAAAATACAGTCTGTGGCATGTCAGGGTTGCCACAAAAGGCAACTGACTCAGCATTGTGCTAAGGGTGTGAACCCTCAGCGCTGATTTTCAGTCAGTGCCCACGGTAACTCAAGGTCGGCAATGACGGAGTGCGTGTCGTGGTGCATTTAAAAATAATTTATGACAATAAAGGAAAAATTATTGTCTTAAATACCTACTTACATAATAACATAATATTACTAGTGTTAAAACAATGTGAGAGATATAGAGGAAGACCACAATAAACTAAATACAAGGAGTAAATATAAGTGACGTAATAATAATAAGAAAAATAGATACAAAAAGATACTGATATAAATAGTATTTACACGGCCAACAATAAGCGATGGTAGCCCATAATTTAGTTGATGCGATTGCATTCGGATTGTTGGATTGAGCTGGTCTTGACAATAGAGCCTTGTGAATTCTTCCAATAATCTGCCTAAGGCACAGCGCTTCAACGGAGATATTGATTGATAGGCTTACTCCGCGCAATCATACTAATTAGCTGGCTCAGAAGCCTATAATAACAAACTAATAACTTCCACAGAATGCAATAATCGGTCCAGAGGCCTTATTAAGTTCACATAACAACATTTAAAGCAGCAGTGTAAATCCATTGTGACTAACAAACATTATTATTACATACGTTGATTGCTTCAGAATCTTCATTTTGTCAGTTGCGAACTTCATGTGGCAATGATTATGGAACAGAAATTAAGTTCGCTAATCGGGATACTATTGCCCAGTGTCTGAGGAGTGGAATGACTTGGAAAGACGCTATTATCTAACAAGGTTAAAAAAAATAAAGGATTGATGCACACACGATTGCGCTAAAAAAGGTAGCTAATAAAAATCTAACAAAAGGTAGGTATATCGCGAAAAGTTGCGGCGACCCGCAACTACGTCTCACGCTATTAAGCTAACGTCTGGGTGCTCATTGACAAATAGATGGTAAGCGTTGATACAATGTATTTTTTTAATAATGAAGGGCTATTACCAGGGGCTTGTACACTTTCGTATTTATCTATGTTTAACTATGGAAATAGCAGCGGTAGCTATTTGAAACTTAACGACATACTCATATTTTATATTTAAACTTGACACATTTTCAATTAGTTTGCACTAGACAAGAAAATTATTACACGAGTAATTTACTTTACAAAATTACAATACTACGTCTTTCCCACCAAAAAACGACAAACCAAGATGGCGCCTCCTTTTCATTTTTATAGTGACGTCATCACCTGAAGGTTTCATACCTTCATGTTTATCTATAGGCCAAGTTTTCACTGAGGTTTTCAGTTCTAGTAAATTAGTCAAATTAATTGACGGCCCCATATTAGGGGCTCCTAGACGGGCTATGTTTTCACGAAAATGTATAGCTGCAAGGGTGTAGTAGATGGTAGCATCAGATAGCATTTAGGTACGGCTAGTCTGTGCAATACTCTGCAATATTGTTAGTATAGCCGGGATATATTGCCAATTATTTTTTGTATAGCCGATGAATGTTTAGTGTTTTAGCCGTATAGCCGAAACGATCGCTTTGCAATCGAAAATACTGAAATATTTTTCAGCCATATTATTTCTGTGCGCTTTACGGCCTAAGTGCGTGCCTTTTTCACGCGAATGAGTTCGTCCGCCATTGCAGCTAGCCAAGCCACGTATGTGGCCCGTGTAAAGACAAAATGATGAGCCATATACTGTTGCAAAAATATTTCCGAGATATACAATACATTTTTCAGCTAATGTGCTGCATTAAAATGTTTTTTTGTATTGTCGGGATATAGTCGGCTATGATGTAGCCAAATATTTCATTGAAAGTGTAGCCCGTGTAGAGGCCCCATTAGAAAGGATAATAAAAAGTGCCTACCTGCTTTGAGACTTTTTTATGATCCATAAGGGTGTCCTGACCATAGGAGTGCAACCTTGGGCAGCTGGCAGCTCCGTTGTTCACGAAAAGTAATAAAATAAATGCCCACTGGTTAACAATAGGGGTAGCAGTGTTCCCCACGAATCTTTGGAGAAGAAAGAAAACTTAACACACCTGCCTTTACCTGCTTCTTTGACGATAATAATCTATGAATACCTGCCGAATGTTAGGCCTGATAAAGGTACTTATTAAAAGACAAAGGGCATCCTGTTTATAGAGGTACCAATATAACAACCACAATAGTGTTGGTAATGGCCAAAATTTTATTTTGGTACAACACCGAGCTAGATCTAGATATATCCCGAGTGTTTGCCTAAGTATGCCAGTACCTACCCACTGGCGCGCTCGGGTAACTCAAATTATCAACTCAATGTAGCATGTTTGTGGAAACTTTGAAATTGGAAAAATATTTTACTTAATTAATAGTACAGGGCATTCTGTCCTTGTATTGCGTAAATTACCACTATCGGGTTAAGCATTTAGGCAACTCCAAAGGGTCAAAATAATAATATGTATGGATTTGACAGTTCGGAGTGGGCTAAGCCGGACAGATCCACACATTGGAGGCCTAAGGGCGCCCAAGGGAGAAGAGGAGAACTAAGGGGAGGGGAGTGGAATAGCAGGAGGGGGGCACAAACGAGGCTACATAAAAAAGTAGTAATGCCTCCTCCAGACTACTCGCGAAGTTCCTCGAAAAAGTACTCGGGAAAGTTGACCGAAGTACATACGTCGCGACACACTCGAGGTTGGACGAAGTAAGACGAAGTGCCTCTCCACACTACCGTATTTGCCTAACCTCGGTCAACATCGCGAGCAGTGTGGAGGCCACATAAGATGTATGGTAGGTACATACCGCTAGCATTCCAGGCGCCTTCTATTTGGTACGTTGCAGTAGCGGCGCCGAACTTGAAGCCCGGCGGGAACTTCCAGCCGTGGGCCGCCGAGGCCACTGCACTGTAGATAAGAAAAGGGAAGATATTTTAAAATAAAATAAAATAAAAAAACAGTTCGATGACTTTCTCATCAACAGGGGTGCGATCACGTAAGACCTCAACTGTATGGAGTTGCCTGATTCAGGCTCTTCCAAACTGTTAAATAAGCACGTGATATTTTAGAGTTTTCTAATCGATGGCTTAGACTACAGTACAGTGAATATCTCGGACGTGCATTGTAAGATTAAGCGCCGTTGCGTCGACACCTTTAAATACTTACGTGACGAAACCATGTGAAAACATTGAAATTACATTATATTAACTCTCTACTTTGGTTTTTAGTAATTTAGGAATAGTTACGTAGTTTACAGTTACGAGGTATTCAATAGAAGCCAACGCTTCATGCCGAGTGGAAAGTTAAATGATACAAGGACATATCCAGATTAAATGTAAGTATAAATCAGACTTATGCTTCGAATACGGAAGGCCGACTTGCACCAAGGTTTTGTGACCGCACTATGTTTGATCATCCATCATGGGAAGCTCTATCCAGTGATTAGGCGCAAAAAACGCCGAGTGATTCAGGGGTTCAACTACGAAAGTCCTCCACTGTATGTAGTTGTCTGATTTAGCCTACTCCGAACTGTCAAATGCATACACATTTTGACAGTTTGAAGTTTGCTTTCCGCTGGCCCGGTAGAGTGAAAAGTTACGTAATACAAGGGCAGGTAGAGTGAATCCACCCGCATTCGGGCTCACTCGCTCTATATTCAAAGCAAGTTTTTTCAAGGGTTTCTTCACGACGTTTTCCTTCATAACAATCTCCTAGCCACTGCAAAGTACGAGTGGTTACTTTACCCATCTAGTAGGTGTAGGTGCCACAAGACGATGTATACCTAAATCATATCTCACTACGAATGCCAAGGTGAATCGGCTAGAACCAATTTCGCTAATTTTATTAGCAAGTGCAGTTTCCAAGGTGTAAGTTCAAGGCCCAACAATCCTAATTTTTAGCACTCATTGGGTCGATTTCTGAATTAAGAACTTACACTAAGTAGGTAAATACTGCAGTAACGTTCTGTCACGCACTTTTCTAAGAAATTTGACGAGACAGCACTACAGTTAAGTAGTTATAAATTTAACGAATTTCTCAATTCAGAAACCGGTTCCCTTGTTACACACTCACTGATAGGATACCAAAAGTCTAAGAAAGGTATTTATATAGTATAAGGAATAGATTAAGAACATTTAAGCTAGAGCTTTGTAACTTTAAAAAAATCAATTCATATTTTTTCCCATGCTTATAAAAACACTAGCTTTCGCCCGCGACTCCGTCCGCGTGGACTTTAGTTCAAAATTTTGCAACCCCGTTCACTCCTTTAAGGGTTAAATTTAGAAAAAACGGCGAAACACGAGTTCAATCAATTGTGTTGAAGAGTATTTATTTCAAGTTTCAAGAAAATCAGACATTTTTTATACCTCCCATACAAATTTTGGCAACCATTTTCGACCCTTAGGGGTTGAATTTCAAAAAATTCGTTCTTATTCCTTGCCTACATTATATATAGATCCTCTGTGCAAAATTTCAGCTTCTTAGGTCAAACGGCTTGGGCTGGTCGTTGATGAGTGAGTCAGTCAGCCAGGACTTTGAATTTTATATATATGTATAATATATAGATTACTAATACATACCGGAGTTCATGTATTTTATTTTGATTTTTCACATTCCCAGCATTACACAAAGAAAATGCAAAATTGTAAAAGCGTGTTTTTAATCTCGAAATCTAAGGGGGTATCAACTTAAGGTAACAAATTTAATATCAACAGAAAAAAATTGCATTTTTGCTAACCGAAAATGTAAACCATTGTCAATGGTAGGTAAGCAAAATAATAAAAAAAGAATTTTTTTTCTTTCCTAGTTTCCGACGTCGAATATTAAAAATAAAAAATAAAAAAAAAATCTCTCAAGTAAAGAACACTTCCCGCCAACAAAAAAATACATTACAGTTTGTCAAAAAATACTAGAAACCGGAAGTGAAAGTTTACTAATTGTTTTATTGAAAAACCTAAACATTTAATATATTTATTGAAGCACATTACCTTAATTTATGTAAAAGCACACGTTTTTAATTTATTTAATGCTTGTAAGTGCAAGGTATTAACAAATGTAGACAAAAAGTCCGAGCAAAACCGTACTCTTTAATGTCTACATTTTCTTGACAGATTGTACTTATCAAAACTGAAAAAAAAAACTGCTTACATTCTATGCACTATTATAGGTTGACCATAAAGTCTAGAAAACGGAAGTGAAGTGTAACTAAATATTCTACAGTTTGTCAAAAAATACTAGAAACCGGAAGTGAAAGTTTAGTAATTGTTTTATTGAAAAACCTAAACATTTACTATATTTATTGAAGCACATTACCTTAATTTATGTAAAAGCTCAAGTTTTTAATTTATATAATGCTTGTAAGTGCAAGCTATTAACAAATGCAGACAAAAGTCCTAGCAAAACCGTACTCTTTAATGTCTACATTTTCTTGACAGATTGTACGAACTTTGAAACTGAGACCAAGGTTTATTCTCGAAGTTATCCTAAAAGTTTGGGTATGGAAAATAAGAGTATTAGCAAAATCGCACTCTTTAATTTCTACTCTTTCTGGTCAAACTACAATATTACGTAATAAGATGATGTGTTCCCACTTACCAGATAAGGACGATTGTCAGCCGCACCGACATGGTCTACACTGGTGGCTGGCCAAGGGGAGGCGACGCTTATATTACGAAGAGAAGGGAGGTGGGCGACTACCCCGTCTCTACAGGAACGCGCGACGGAGAGCCGATCAATACTGGAGAAATGGAAAACATAACATGAAGTTAAAGATTTACGGTCTTATTTTCAAAAACTCAATAAGCGCCGATTAAACTAGTCTGAGGTGGAGATTTTACAGGGAAAAAATGTAGCCACAATTTAAAAAAAACAGAGTTTTAGATTGGTTTTGAAGAAGTCGTGTTTAATAAATAAGGATGTTGACCGCTGCTAACTAATAGATAAAAACGCATAGTTTTTTCTTTAGTACGAGGGGTGTTCAATAAGTGGTGAGAATGAGGTATAAATGAACTCCTTGGATATAGAAAAAAAAAATACATAGGTACTGGCAGTCCACTTGTCGACACAATAAAAATTAAAAAAGTTTGAAGCTCTTTTGTTTTTTTCAATCCTAGAAGCATTCTTAGTAACTTGTGTTCTGTCAGCAATAAGAAGTAATCGGAAATTGAGAAAATTGAAGTTCATGCGGTAATTAAAATATCTGTTTACGAAATTTTATTAAATTATATTACAAGTAAGTAAAAATCAATATGAAGATTTTTTTACGAAAGGAATTTTAGGCCTAGAAAAAAGACAAGTGAAAGATAAAAAGACAACAACTAAAAGGTTTGGTAAAAGTTAGTTGCATGCATCTTATAAAATAGTCTGGTTTGTAAATCAGTAGAATTCTGAAAATTATTTTTTAACACGTCGGAGATTTCAAACTTTTTTGGCCGAGCTCATTTTTTAATTTTAAGCCTAGGCGCACACTAGCGACACGCGACAGGCGGCATCTCGGCTAGACGCGACGACAGGCTACGGCCGTCAATTTTTATATATATTTTGTTCGAATCTCCGCACACTTGGCGTCAGAGTCGACGACAAGACGCCAGAAGCAAATGACAACGTCGCGTCTGATGCGGCGACTTGACGCGGCGATAAGTCGCCCTGCTTGCGATGGCTCCTAAACGAGTTAGAACAACTATGTAAGTCTAAACATTTTATTTGTTACTAAATGTATCCATTTTAAAAGTGTGGCGCTTCAAATTAAAAGAGAATTTACGGCGAGTGATAATTGTGTCCCTTTTCATTACACAAACAGTAAAAAAGTACAAGTAAAGAAAACATATTTTTATTAAAATATCTTATTATCATTAATACTAATATTATCTAATATCACTAACAGCGGCGTATACCTTGTCCAGAAAGAGTAGAAATTAAAGAACACGGTTTTGCTCAGACTTTTTTTCTGTGTTTGTTAATAGCTTGCGCTTACAAGCATTGTTTAAATAAAAACTTGAGCTATTACATAAAATAAGGTATTGTGCTTCAATAAATATAGTAAATGTTTTGACTTCTCAATGAAAAAAATACTAAACTTTCACTTCCGGTTTCTAGTGTTTTTGGACAAACTGTACTTTAATTTTTAAAAAGATTGAATATTAAAATATTTGTGGGGCTGAGATGCCAGCTAAAGAATAAAGTAATTAAAATTAATTTTAATCGATTTTAAAATATTTGCTATTTGTATTTGTTCACTTGAGTAGGTCAATATTTAGATTTAGGTTTTTTTAATTTTTTGTTTTTTATTTTTTTTGTTTAATTTTTTTTAGGTAAACATAAAACATTACGTAGCATTTTATTTTTTATTGCACTTAAATGAGCCAAATTTTACCTTTTTTCGGTGGAGAGCTTTTATAGTAGCAACACTTAAGAAATGTCCGAATTCTACGGAATAAAAAAATTCATTCTCAATACAGTGCCACCATCTTATCTGTTCAGTTGAAAGCGGCGCTAGTGGAGAATTTAGTAGTAACATATCAAGAAATTTACCTAGAAAAATGAGAATATTTTAAGTCAAAGACCCGTCTTTTAATGTTAGTGCAAACATATCTATAAGTCTTAGTAAGTGAATAAACAATACATAAAATGGGTAACAGGATTTACAATTAGTTATAATTTTGCCCACCTGAACAGATAACTTGGTGGCGCTGTACTTATTGAACCCGTCTCTAGTACAGTCGACAGCACGTCCACCTCCCCATTTTAGTTGCAAAGTCGCCCGTAATGCAACGAGGTAAAGTGCATGGGTGTAGGATGATGCTGTCGACTGTACATACTACCGTCCGTCCTTTTATTTACAAAGTTGAACAAAACTAACTATAACATTTATTCGAGTCTTTTATCATTTATGTAGCCGAGCTTCAGTTAAATACATAATAATGAAATGAGATAATAATAATACCTATGCAATGTAGAATGAGTTTTTTCTTTGCTCTGCGGGCCAGACCCGAGAGATAACGCAAGATAAAAAAAGGCGGGATTTTGAGACCCTCTACGCGGGAAACACAAAAAGTCGATGAGTCACCACCAGCGATATTTTCCCTGATGAAGTGCATTGTGATGAGAATTGATTGGCGGTGAATTATTACATCACGCTCATAAAGAAGTTTCCCGACTAAGAAGAATTCGGCTGAGCGTGCGCGAGCCCGCACGCGTGTTTGTATACCTGTGTGCGTGTGTGTGTGGAAAATTCGATGACGTCACTTTGTTTTTAGATGTACGTTGACTCTTGAACACCATATTAGAACCGGTGATATAGAGTCGGAATTTTTCCGTTCGGAATTCGGTTTCGGGATTCCGAACGCCGCCGCCGTTAATTCATAATATGAATAATAATAATAGCTAATATTATTAGCCCTGCCTGCCACATACATAATATGGCACATTCATACGTACACAAGCTCACGCCTGTATCCCAGAGGGGTAGGCAGAGACCCGGGACTGCCACCTGCCACGATCCTGACAAATCACTTTCGGTTCATCGAGATACATACATACGGCATTTAATAAAAAACGATCAAAAATCATCGTAGGTGTTGGTATTTACAAAGAAAGAATAATAAGGGTAAACATTTTATAAGTATTGTTCGCAGTTAACATACATTGTATACATAAGCTCACGCCTGTATCCTAGAGGGGTAGGCCGAGACGAAGAACTGCTAAATGCCACGATCATCCACGAGATTAAAAGGCCATTTACGGGTCCTTTTAATCTCCCATTGCTAATACATCCCCTACTAGGTCGAAGTATGTCCGCCTGGCAAGTCCCTTACCGACCCTTCCACTGACATTCGCTCGTTATAAATAATTACTAATAATAACTAATTGTTTGTGACGTCGCTGTTTCTGGTTCCCACGACACAGGATATCCTAGTGTGGGGCCAGAAGCACTGTATGTGCCTGTATGTAAATGTTTATGTTTATGTTTTATCAACAGAAGTCGCGGGCAAAATCTAGTAATTCCTGGCCCCGTGTTCGAATCCCGGCTGGGCACAAAAAAAACCCCATGTCTTGGATGTTTAAATGTTTGTGACGTCGCTGTTTCTGGTTCCTACGACACAGGGTATCCTAGTTTGGGGTCAGAAGCAACGTATGTGCTTGTATGTAAATGTTTGTTTATAAATTAAATACCTAAAGTGATTTGCTTCATTGTTGTTACGTAAAAATTTTACGTAACAATAATGAAGCAAATCGCTTAATTAATAAGTGTAAGTCGGAATGATTGTGATTGTTACAATTCATAATTATATATTCAGGCTTATGCAGACGTCATTGATATTATTTTTAATTGGCACCAAATGATTACTTGTTCTAAACACAATGCAGTTTGTTTATATGATAAAGGGCATCGTGATAAATGGTTTAACACTAATACTATGGTCATTCTGGTGTAGTCCTTCCTCATAACGGTATAGCCCGTCGAGTTCAAGTTCAAGTTCAGTGTTTGGTCAAGGTACAGTCGACAGCACATCATGGTATACACCCATGCACTCTACTCCGTTGCATTACGGGCGACTTTTCAACTAAAATGTGAAGATTGACGTGCTGTCGACTGTACCTAAAGGAAGGTTGATTGAATATTGCGCGCAGTTAGGTTGGTGAAAGCGATAGAAAAACAACTACAATTGTTAGTTTACGAAAAACCGGCGGAAAGACGACGACATATGCCCGGTTCCTATAATATACGCCTACCGGCTACGATCCGTTTTCCCTACAATTTATTGACGGTTAGTAGGAATTTCGTAGGAATTGTAACCGATCGTAAGCAAAAACGAAGCGTTTTGTGGATATTGGAACCGGGCATTAGGGACATACATAAGCATAAAAAAAACGTTTTTTCGCGGTCCACATTCGGGAACGCACCACGTACCTGCTTACGTCGAATCGATTCAGTTCCAAAATACAAAATTGCAATTACAATAGTTGTAAAGTGCACTTCACATAATAAAGTAAACTAATCAAGCAGCAATCACCGAACTCTGTCAAATCAGCAAGATCGCACTAACGCAACTTTCGTGAAACGTCCATTTAATTACTACTGTCACTGGGGTATCATGCGCGGCCGTTATGGCATCCAACCGGCCGAAAGCGGCTCCTACCCACACCACCGAGCCAAATTTTAACAGTTACCAAACTTCATACTAACGTCCGAAACGCACCTTTACAAATAGGTACATAACTACGAACGAGAGATCTCGGTGAACTTCGGGTCACACGCAGTCCGGTGGTCATAGAGGTGCGCGAAACGCTTCACTGAAAAGAAAAGAGTGATATACTTCATTTCCTTATCTGAACTACTTCACTCTATTAATTCATAGTTCACTAATAGTCCACTTCATAGTTCATAGCTCATTCATAGTTCAGAGTTCATTCATAGTTTATAGCTTATTCATAGTTCATAGCTCATTCATAGTTCACAGCTCAGTAGTTCTTTCACGTATCTTTTGAGTCACGGCAGTCCGCGAATGACAAAGGTGTTTTGAATTTAATTTTATGTCACGATGGATGTGGATGTAGGTGTATCCAACATAATCGAATGTGTCGTAAGTGCCCTTTTTACAACTGCTAGCACAAGACGAGAACGACAACGAACTGGCGAGATACATGAGTTACAGAATTTTGGTTCTTAGTTAGGTAGATATAAGAATGTTTCTTGAACAATGAACTACTACGTGGACTATTAGAGTAAAGGAGACATGTTAAGATTTGTAATGAATGAATGAATGAATGGTTTCACAAAACGAATGCATTCAATCGAAGCTTCTTTCGCGAACTACACACCTCTGGTGGTCACCGCCGAGAATGTAGGTATAACAAACTTCGTCTTTCATTGTGAGAAGAAAGTAGACTATTATTTCGAACAAACTTTTTAGATTACTTAACAACCACATAATATAATACATTATAATTACCTATAACTCTCGAAATACCGGGGCTTTCCATTCTCTTAGTGCATTATAGTTCAATGACGGTTAAATGGTCGGGTCACGTGACATGTTTTTTTTTTAATTTCATTGACGCCTAGTTAGTATTATCAATACGCGTGAGCGCCTTCTCTTGTAGCTGCAATGTAATGAAATCGACGCGTTAATACTTCGTTCAACTGTCACTGTACTACCATGCATTAGAATCCACGGTATATGAGACAACCATTTGAAGGTAGAATTTAAATATCGATTTCGAAACAAGCGCGTCAACCCTGTCGTCTACTCGATCGAGCGAGCGGCCGGCCAACATTACCCAACTGCCAAGTGACGATCAGCAAAGGTAGCATTTATGTACTCTGTGGGTAGCATCTAGGAAGCGGAGACTGTATTAGGGTGCGCTGCGCGTCTTTTTAAAAATAATTGTTTAGTAATTAAACTTAGGAATACAAAATTTTACAAGCTGCCGCTATAGCTTCCAACTGCGAACGCGGCTCCTACTCGCACCACTGTGAGCGACGATAAGCTAAGGCGCAAAGGCGCAGACATTTACTTTTCTATTCGAATACCATATTAAATGTTCGGTAATGAAGTCGTTATTTGAACACATTTTCGGGCGCGGGCGCCGAAATGGCATGCTATAGCGCGTCTGATGACGATGACGCCCGTTGATGTGTGTTCAAATAACGACTTTATTACCGAACCCACGAGATGGACGTACGATCTCATCCAAGCGGCAGGGAGACGCTGGGTGCAAGCCGCTTCCAACCGGTCTTTTTGGAAATCCATGGAGGAGGCCTATGTCCAGCATTGGACTTCTTGTGGCTGAATGATGATGATTACGGAACATTTAATATGGTATTCGAATAGAAAAGAAGAATTTCAATTAAATTTGTAAAAATTTAGAGCGAAACAAAAAAAACACACATAGATATTGTGATTGTACATTTATATATTCGCACTGGTGTAGGGATTTTATCTTGTATATATTACCTAGTAGGTAGTACTATGATAGAAATTAAAATTTAGCTTATTACACAGTAATTCTAGTTTACAACAAAAAATACCCACGCATGAAAGTGATGTGTATCTTTAGAATAAATCATCCTTAGTTCGATACTGAAGTAAAAAAAAAATTAGCACGTCACGTTTTGAAAATATTAATTAAAAAAATTGCAAATTTTTTGCTTAGTTGTGCAATAAAAACATTTAAAATTACTCAAAGTACTTCTTTTTTTATACTAGTCGGGGTCAGTTCCTCTCAAGATAAACTAGCAGTAATAAGCAAAAATATTTTGGTCGCAAAAACCTTGGTACTTGTCTTCAAATGACTTGAAATCTGGATGGAAACGTTCGCCATGCTCGTTACTCACGCTTCCTAGGTTTTCGGGAAAAAATCCAAACCTGACTGCAAAAAGTGGATGCGCAATCATGTGAGGTTCACCTATCTTTCATAAAATCATCATCATCAAGATTGTCAAGATTCCACTGTTTCGTAGAATTTTTTTCAATTTAATTAATTGATTCTGAATCTTTTTTTTTATTTGAACTACCAGGCAATGACGGATAAGAAACTCCATCCGAGTAAAGCAGAGGTTTTGTGACCATCGGAACATCAGAGTGCGTATACTGAGTTTTTTCATTCACTCTCGATAGTGAGAGCGTTTGCGATTTGCATAGGAGTGACAAAGAGACAACTAGATGGCGCGCTTTGTCACTCCTATGCAAATCGCAAAAGCTCTCGCTATCGAAAGTGACTGACAAAACTCAGTATACGCACTCTGGACATGTTTCTTGTTTTTGTTATTAAAACCAAAAGTTTTTGTTTGGCAAAGGTAGCAGTCAGTTGCAGGTTTTGTTGGTTCTCTTCATTGGATTGGTATGACAAATTTAAAGTTTTTTTTTTTCTGGAGCCCAGTTCGTAAGCGCACTTCTGCAATCATCACATACTTCTCCAAGTACCCATTTTTTATCAAGATTTGATACAGGAATTTGAAAGTCAATACTTCCAATGAAGTAGGCTCGTTTTACCGCTCCTGTTATGTTTATTTTCTTTTTTGTTGTGATAAATTTACTGCAAACATAACAAAAACTATTCGGACTTAATTTACACTGTCATGGAGACATATTTAAAAAGAAATCACTTTCAGTAACTACTTTAATCTTAAAATAATATAGTAGCAAACTAGACACGAATTATAAATCTATGTAGAAGAACTTTAGGGTATATTTAAAAAACGTGACGTGATAAAAATATGTGGCGTATGTTATACTGATACGAGGGTTGACACAAATAAAATTTACTATAAATTGTCTATGGGTATTGAAAAAAATAATAATTTGTAAACTAGTGTATTAGTCTTCGGGACATAAACAATGTACACGATAACGTATTCAAAATCGGCGTTTGCGTTTCAGAATTTGTCTATTTAGAAATAGAAACTGACCATACTAATAAAATCCCTGTGACATAGGCCTAGCATAGTTTGCACTGCAGTGCTACCTGCACTGCTGTGCCCCTCGGTGGGGACATAATGGGTTGATGATGACGATTATCAAATAAGGTAGCTTATAAATAGATATTGGAAGGTATTACACATTTCTTTACCCATGATGATGGACTAAAACTAACAAGGATGGATTTATGGAAAATAAATCATGTATTTATTGTGTATAAACAATAAATCTCACCGGCCTCAGATACAGAGGCAGAGGTCTGGATGCTTTGTCAACATTCATTGGTCGTTGCATACACACAGATTTTGGGGTTTTCTATTGCCATTTGCTGTTACTTTGCCGATAACACCGAATAAGTGGAAGTGGAAGAATAAGTGGTCGATGTGGTAAAAAAGACATTTAAGGAAAAAAGACTTTGTGTTCCTGCACGATTTCTTTCGGTCAATAGTGTTCGGGCGTTAGTGCGTCGGCCCTTTTGGTTTTCGGGCTTATGAACGATCGGGATTTGAGTTTGTAGGACTATTGATATTTTGGTAAAATAAGTGAGGCAAGAGACCTAGGGGCTAGGCAGGGTAGTGCCCCGGGGCCTTCAAGCTCAGGGGGCCCTCGCCAGAAAACATCGATCGAACTGAACTTTTGAAAATTTAGTTTACCTTACCTATCTTACATACACCAAGTATTTATTGTGCAAGTGCAACCCTGCAGTGCACAAAAAAGAGCTGATGATAAAATAGCTTAGCATTTTTAAAGTATCTATTTTACTTTCTAAAGTATTATTTAAAATTTCTACTTGACAAAACTTAACCCGTTTAGGTAGCAGTGGGGCCCCATTGTTTAATTTGCCCCAGAGCCCTTGGTTACCTAGCTACGCCACTGGTGTTAGGTAGTGGACCCAGGTCTGGGACGTCCCTTACCATAAGAACCATCACCATGTAGGAGAACCGAAACACATCAAACAGCCACGTAAATTCAAATACAAATAAGTTTATGGGGTTCTCAAAGTAGATGAATTAAATGTATACCTACGGCTTCCAGAAAAACTGTGTTTATTTAAAGCAGTAGATTGTACTTGATGATTGATGGATGACAAAGGTGTTGTTCCAAGGATACAGTGGTCATACAGTGGGAAGGATACATAGTCCGAAATGCAAAAGAATCTAGAGTTATAGAAATATGTATAGTGTGTAAAAAAAGTACGAGCCAAATTCAAGGGGTGGTTATCAATCGAGTTTAGAATACAGAAAAAGATAAAAAAAAAATTAAGAAAAAAAAATCTCAAGCCCGTTATCCCCGAGGGAGTAGGCAGAGGCACTCACTAGAACTGGGCCCACGTTTTGCCGAGTTTATTAGGTCCCAAACGTGACAAGTGGCAGGTCTGTCGCTGTTATCCGGGCACAATTTATCAGCGAATGGTGTTGCTGTACAAACAAAACAAATGTACGTAACTAAAAGTCATTTCGAACCCAGACCCTCATGATCGAGAAGCAAGGGTTAACCCCACTACGCCACCACCACTTTTATTTAATATTTTTAAGTTATAAAAAAAAAGTATTGACAATAAATGAGTCTATTATTTACTTCGGGAATTGATTGATGATTTTGATGACATTTCGCTTTAATTATTTATAAACTAAATACTGTGGATGTATGGATAGTTGACCATTCTGTATAACAATTAAGCGCAAATCAAAATTGTTTGCAACAAAATTTGCTTTCACGATTTTTTTAAATATATATATATTTCCTGTATTCTAGACTCTACTCTTAACCACCCCCTTGAATTTGGCTTGTACTTTTTCTTACACCCTGTATAATTATAAATAACAAAAATGGTGTACCAAGGTTACCACCGTTACAAGTTGAGTAGCAACAAGAATCAAGAATCAGAATCAAGAATTTATTTCAACGTAAAGAATTTACATTCTGCTTGTTGAATGTCAATGTACATACAGTTATGTATAACGTTAGCCGCTGCCTTGGGGCCGTCTGTAGTGGAGTAAAGGCAGCGAAAAAAAAACTCCACTCTGACCATCTTTTCTCAAATCACCTTAAAGCTTTAAGAATTTAAATACAAGTAAAACATACAAAATAATATCTTGGATGTGTTGAACACTAGACACATTTATCCTCTGATTTAATTTAATATTAAACTACTATTTAATGCCATACGTCCTTGTCATCTAAATAATCGTTGATTTTATAATAAGCTTTTTTGCAAAGACAATTCTTAAATCGCGTTGGGGGTAACTCTAATATATCTTGGGGTATCTTGTTGTAGAACCTTATACAGTGCCCCATAAAGGAAGTATTAACTTTTGCAAGTCTAAATCGTGGAAATGACAATTTATGTTTATTCCTAGTATTAACGTTATGATGGCTACCAAGAGTTTCGAAGTCCTTAATATTTTTCCGAACGTACATAATATTTTCATAAATGTATTGGCTTGCAACTGTTAAGATGTTAGTTTCTTTGAAAAAATCTCTTAGCGAGTCCCTACTACCTAGCTTGTAAATAAATCGGATCGCTCTGTTCTGCAAGATGAAGATAGTCTCAATGTCTGCTGCCCGGCCCCATAGTATTATACCATAGGACATAATACTATGGAAGTAACTAAAATAAACAAGCCTAGCAGTTGCAACGTCAGTAAGTTCTCGAATTCTTTTCACGGCATATGCTGCGGAGCTTAGTCTATGTGCCAATTTTATAATATGTGGACCCCATTGTAGTTTGGCATCGATTGTGATGCCCAAAAATACAGTATCTTCAACAAATTCTAGTTTATTATTTTCAATTACAATGTTGTTTTCAACTAATTTTACGTTAGGTAGGGTAAATTTCATACATTTTGTCTTTTTTGAATTTAACAATAGATTATTTACTGTAAACCAATCTAGAACGTGCGAGAGAGAATTATTTGCTTCGTCAAGATTATTTTCCTGTCTCTTTATTTTAAAAACAAGTGAAGTGTCATCAGCATATAGCACTATCTCACACATTTTTTGTACCAAAAACGGTAAATCATTTACATAGACTAGGAAAAGGAACGGCCCTCCCATTTTTACAAGTGAGCCTGACGATTTAATACGATTTATTTCTGCTTTTTGAACTCTTCCTTCTAAATATGATTTTAAAAGATCTAGACTTAATTTTTTTATTCCATAGTGTTTTAACTTTGAGAGTAATGTTTTGTGGTCTACACCAGCGAATGCCTTTGACAGATCACAAAATACTCCTATCGCATCATTATGATCCTCCCACGCACTGAAAATATGTATAACTAACATGACTCCAGCGTCTGTTGTATTCCGCCCTTTAATGAAACCGAACGGCTGACTATGGAGGAGTTCGTAATTATTGAAATGAATAAGTAATTGATCTAAGATAATTCTTTCAAATATTTTACTTAATACTGGTAGGACTGAAACGGGTCTAAAATTTGTTGGATCTTGTTTATCACCGCTTTTAAATAAGGGCACTATCCTACTATATTTCATGAGGTCTGGAAATACTCCTTCATCTACGCATTTATTGAAAATCTGTGCTAACGGCAAAGCTAGGATTTATCACTGAACTAACTATTGTTACCGACATACCCCATAAGTCCTCGGTTTTTTTAAGATTTAATAATTTAAAATTCTTAACAATGTCATGGGGCTCAATGTAATTAAACGTAAAATCGTGTTCGCATGCGGGGACATTGTCCCTTAATATTGTCGCCGCACGATCAGGTGACGAGTCTAACGGAGCTGTAGTTATGATTGGGACATTAGTGAAGAACTGTTCGAAAGCTGCAGCGATACCTTCATTTGATGTTATTATTTTGTCTTCAATCTTAAGTGAAATATCTCGGTCTCCTAACTTTGCTTTACCCGTTTCTCTATTTATTATGGTCCAAATTGTTTTTACTTTATTCGGTGATTGTAGGATTTTACCTTTATATGATCGCATTTAGCTTTATGGCAGACGGCCTTAAATAATTTTGAATATTTTTTTACGTACTTTATGAAGTTGGCGTCATATGTATAAGTCTTTTTGTCATATAATTCATAAAGTGTGTCTCTGCTCTTTCGAATACCTGACGTAGCCCATTCACTGAATCCTACTCTATTGTCCTTGCTTTTTAGATGGCGCAATTTAAAAATCTTTTTAAAACTACCCAACACCACTTCGAATAACTCTTTGTAATGATCATTAGCATTTTCATAATTTTCTTGAGTCCTTATACTACTTTCTAGGTCTGATTTAAATGAAACTAATTTTTTACTTGTTACGGGCCGGCAGAGGATAACAGGTTCGGCCTTTTTTGTATCTATTTCAAAATGCACAACTTGACCGCTGTGGTCTGACTTTAGACAATTTACTGTAGAATAATCGGAAAAATCGCAATCACTTTATTATTATTATTATTAAATTCTTTATTGTACATACCAGTAAAAATTGTACAATTGGCGGGCTTAATACTAAATAGTTTTATTTGGCTCCAATAAGGAAAAATATCTATCTACGCACATTAAAACTTAATAAATGAGGAAAAGTCCATCTCAAAGTGCAACTGAACCTATTAATTTGACGGAGGTCACTTAACTGAAAATAAATTTAATTGTTGTGGGTCTGTTTCACAATCTGCAGATAAAGTTCCGGATAAGCTATCCGCAACCAGGGCTGCCGTTTGTTCTAGAAGCCATAAACAAACACACGCAATATAAGAACATTTATTTTAGAACAAACGGCAGCACTGGTTGCGGATAGCTTATCTGGAACTTTATTTGAACATTGTGAAACAGCGGCAAAACTACTTCAGGCATTACCCATGTTATGTCCGTAAAACTATGTTAGTAAGTCTAGTCGTTACTCCGCTTGGATAGCAAAACAGGTTGTCGGTTCAAACCCGCAAGGTGCCGTATATCACTTGTACAGTACAATGTTTCCGTGATTATTCTCTGACTGGGTGTTTTTTCTATCCCTGACAGGATACCATTAGGCATTTAAAAGTCAGAATCTCCCTAGTTTGAGACTATGCGAGTGATTGTTGTTATTTTTTATGTTGAAGTCAACAACAACGTGACCGGGCAAGTAGGTACTTAAAATAAACACAATTTTCAGGTTGCGACCTTCGCCGAAATGTACAACGTTCCAGAGGGCTTATACTGAGTTTTGTCATTCACTTTCAATAGCGAGAGCGTTTGCGATTTGCATAGGAGTGACAAAGCGCGCCATCTAGTTGTCTCTTTGTCACTCCTATGCAAATCGCGAACGCTCTCACTATCGAGAGTAAATGAAAAAACTCAGTATACGCACTCGGAATGCTTATACTGAGTTTTTTTATTTCACTTTCGATAGCGAGAGCGTTTGCAATTTGTATCTCTTTCACTCCTATACAAATTGGAAATGAAAAAACTCAGTATAAGCACTGCTGCAACAGCGTAACCAAGCTGATTTAATTTTATTTTAATAAAATATTATCTTTTACGGTATTCTAATCATATGCAGTTGTGCTAAGTTGTTACTTTTGTATAGTCGACAGAACATCATCCTATACACCCATGCACTCTACTCCGTTGCATTACGGGCGACTTTGCAACTAAAATGTGAAGGTTGACGTGCTGTCGACTGCACCTAATTTTACAGAGACTTCTGTGTCTCTCGGCCCACATTTCATTGTCTCGACTTTCTTTGGCATTCGCGCTTTCATAGCAAAGTCGTTTTAGGGGCGATTTCTGAATTGAGGATTTACACTAAGGCTGACATTCAGAGACGAAAACTAAGCAAAGACTGGTCTCAGAAATGTCAAAATCACGTACTTAAAAACATTTCGTATTCAGAATCGAATCTTAGCAAGTTTATTATGAAATGGTGCTTAGCTAAGTGTAAGTAGTCAATATCGGTGACTTTACGTGAACTTAGAACTGTCACTTCTAAGCCTTTTGTTCACAGACTACTCCAAACGTCATTTCACTGATATTCTACGAGCATTATCTGTGGGATTTTTTTATTCACTCTGACATATTTAGCATTGTATGATGTTGTCCTGCTCTCGTGTAGCAATGTCAAATTAAAAAACCGGTGAGAACTACATCACTAAAAAATGATAGACAATATAGATGACTTTCTTAAGTACTGTGAATACGAATATTACGGCGCTTTACTAAGTACGACTTTAGTTTACTTTGCTAAGACTGGTCTAAGCTGGTCTCAGAAATGTCAAAAGCACGTACTTAAAAACATTTTGTATTCAGAATCGAATCTTAGCAAGTTTATTATGAAATGGTGCTTAGCTAAGTGTAAGTAGTCAATATCGGTGACTTTACGTGAACTTAGAACTGTCACTTCTAAGCCTTTTGTTCACAGACTACTCCAAACGTCATTTCACTGATATTCTACGAGCATTATCTGTGGGATTTTTTTATTCACTCTGACATATTTAGCATTGTATGATGTTGTCCTGCTCTCGTGTAGCAATGTCAAATTTAAAAAATCGGTAAGAATTACATCACTAAAAAATGATAGACAATATAGATGACTTTCTTAAGTACTGTGAATACGAAAATTACGGCGCTTTACTAAGTACGACTTTAGTTTACTTTGCTAAGACTGATCTAAGCGTGAACTTATCATTCGTCTCTGAATGTCCGCCTAAGTAAATTGTAAAGTAATGTTCTGTTACGCTCTTCTCTGAGAAATTTGACGAGACAGCACTACAGTTAAGTATTTAGGTACTTAGTGAAAAAGAATTCAAACCAGAAACCGGTCCTATATCTTCAATAGAAAGTTTAAAGGACTCCTTGAAATTAATTTAACGTCGGATGTAAAAAAGCAGGAAAATAATATTGAATACCTACCTACTAGACCTGCGGCCGATTTATGAATTGAGAATTTACACTGAGTAAGTAGGTATTAAGAAATGTTATGTCACGCTCTTTTTTAAAGAAATTTGTCGAGACAGCACAGCAAATTCTCAATTCAGAATAAGTATTTACACTAACTATTACACTACATAAGTAATTACACTAAGTAAATACTTACGCAAAGTTCTGTCTCGCTCTGTTCCAAAGTTTGATACAGTTAAGTAGTTAGTAAAGTAAAGTAAAGTAAAATAAGATTTATTGAAATAACACAGTTACAGCATATTTTTTGTTACATAATACATATTTTCTTTAACAACAGAGTTGGGTAGGTGCACAATACACAGTTTAACGGCAGTCCCCAAACTAGGCGAGGCCTGTATCTTGGGGACTTTATTAGTGTTCACAGAATAAATTTTTCACGGCAAGCTAATTACGCAACACGGTTACCTTACAAAATAAACGTTTTTGTGAATATCTAATCTACAAAAACACACTACTATATGGCATTGATGTGAATATTAAATATATACGTATACTAGCTTTCGCCCGCGACTCCGTCCGCGTGGACTTTAGTTCAAAATGTTGCAACCCCGTTCACTCCCGTTAAGGGTTAAATTTAGAAAAACCGTGAAACACGCGTTCGATCAATTGTGTTGAAGAGTATTTATTTCAAGTTTCAAGAAAATCTGACAACATTTTTTATACCTCCATACAAACTTTAACACCGCCGTTTACCCCTTTAGAGGGTGAGTTTCAAAAAATTCTTTCTTAGTGCTCCCCTAGGCTCCCTAAGGAACTCCCATGCCAAATTTCAACCCCCTAGGTTCAGTAGTTTGGGCTCTGCGTTGATTCTAAGTCAGTCAGTCAGTTTCTCCTTTTATATATATAGAAGATATATGAATACACATAATTATATTGTATAAATATCTATATTAATAATTTCGTTCGGGTCTACGGTATACTCGAACGATATGCACACCAAATTAAAGAGCGTAAAAAAATAGTTGATCTGAGTCGACAACATATGGGCGGAAAATTCGTATTATCGAGCAGCATCAATATAAAAATTATTAAATTCAACAATGGCGTTGCTAAGTAAACATGTCAATGTCATCATTGTTGTGTTAGTGTCACAAGTTTTCATTGTGAACTGTTATGGCCGGTTTACATTATTTTAGTGTTTAGGAGAGTGCTATAATACAATTAGAGAGGCAAGTGCATTAGTACATTACTAGACGTTCGAGTGAACGTTTATATTTCTTCCAGTAGAGTGTCACTTCGTCGACGTCGCGAAATATGCGCTATCCTACTCAAAATACTATGAGTTTTAATGGAACACATAAGTAAGTTTGATAATCCGAGTTATTGAAAACAACACGCACCCGTCACGGGTCACTTGCGCACTCTCCTAAAGTTCTCACTAAATTTTTAGTTTATACACAGATAAGTAACGAGGATAGTAACGCGCTCAGGTGTTACTGGATAAAACAATAGAAACCAATTCTATTTTGATTCTAATTGAAAGGCAACTAGAACCGTACTATACCGTAAAACGTACTAAAGCAAGTGGCGCTTACACGTTTCTACAAAAGCACTCTCCTTAAGAAAGAAAGAAATTAAGAAAGAAAGAAAGAAAAAAAGAAAATTTATTTATTTGATACTCAAAACAAAACAAAAAAACACACACAGAGTGCGTACAATAATAAAAAAAATAACACAGAAAGCATAAAAAACGTAAAAATAAATAAACTGTACAACATGAAAACAATAATAAAATACATTAAAGGTTGAGCCCCCAAAATGGGCCCGATTCAGCATAATGTTGCAACAGAGTGTAAAGTAAAGCACTCTCCTAAACACTAAGATAATCTAAACCGGCCCTTTGATCTAATTTGTTAACTCCATGGTGTGTGGAATACCGTGGCATCCAAGAAGGTTATTATAATCTGTGCCAACTGAGAAGGTGTAGTAAGTAATCTGTGGTGTTTTTCATTGGCGGGAAGACAATAATTGACATTGAGTTTTGGAAGGGTCTGAAAAATAATTGAAAAAGGAAATCAAAGTCATAAATTGAACTTTATTGTTTTGCTTAGTTATAGGTACCAATAAACTTATTGAAATGAAAAAGCCACTAGATAAGAAAAATACCAGAAATTAAAATGATGAAGAAAAACATGTGGTCAATACAAAACTAAAAGCTGTAAAGCCAAAGAGGGGGAGCTGTTTTTAGTTGATTAGCCAAGTGGATTCTACGTCTCATTGAATACGTCATTAGATTCACTAGCTGTTAAGTTTATGAAGGAAGCTCATTTAGTTAGTAATTTGTGATGAGGTACCCATGACAAAGTTATGATAAGTATCCGATTTTCGCCTTGCATTCCTTCGTGAGTAGCCAGAACATGTCCAAAAGAGCAAGATTGGCTAGTGTAGTGTGCTGGTTCCAATACTGATGTAAGCATGGTAGCGAGATTTGGGTATGGCAGAAGAATCATGAAAGTAGGATTAGTGCAGTACAAATGAGATCCTTAAGAAATATGTGTGGTGTTACTTTGAATGACAGAATACGCAATAGTGATCAGAGACCAAGGATGTAGAGAAAGAGGATGTAGTGAGTGACTAGAATTGAAAAAAGGAATGTTGCGCTGGTTTGGAGATGTGGAGAGGATGAACGAAGAAAGACTGACAAAGCAAATATATCGGGCGAATGTGAGTGGAAGGGCCGGTAAGGGACGCCCCAGTTGGACATACTTCGACCAAATAGGGGATGTATTAGCAAAGGGCAAGATGAAAAGTACCCGAAACCGATGTGGGTACATGCAACGACTAATGGATGTCGATGAAGCGAAAGTGATTTGTCAGGATAGTGGTAGGTGACAGTCCGTGGTCTCTGCCTACCCCTCTGGGATACAGGTGTGAGCTTATGTATCTGAATGTACTCGTATTAAGAGATTTATATCTACTGGTGTTTGATAAATACAGAGGCGTCACCATATAAAAAAAAACCTAGTGGAATATTATTTTGCGTCTACATTTTACCCGAGCGAAGCCGGGTTTTCGTCTAGTATATAATATAAATCCATTATCATAATCATCATCATCAGCCCACCTCTGCCCACTACTGGGTATAGGCCTTTTCCCCATTGCGCCACATCTCGCGGTCTCTCGCCATTCGCATCCATGGGCCTCTCGCTAACCTGGCCACATCGTCCGACCATCGGGCTGTTGGTCTACCGACCGACCTTCGTCCGCTTCTCGGCCGCCACTCCGTTACTGCCGTGGTCCACCTGCCGTCTTCCCGCCTTGCCAGGTGTCCCGCCCATCGCCACTTCAGACTTGAGATCCGGTCACCAATATCGTCAACCTTCGTCCGACGTCGGATGACGACATTATCCATTATAATATAAGAATATATAGTTACTCTTAGCGAAATTCTCAATTCAGAAACTGGCCCTAACGGCCGATTTCTGAATTGAGAATTTCACTAAGTAAATAGGTACTTACTTAACTATAGCGCTGTCTCGTCAAATTGCTCAGAAAAGAGCGTGACAGCATGTTACTTATGTATTTACTTAGTGAAAATTCTCAACTCAAAAACCGGCCCTTCGTATAGATCTTCAAAAGGAAGCTTTAACATTTCCCTTAAAATTAATCTAAATGGCAGCTATAAAAAAGCGGGATGACAATATTGAATACTAGACATAGCCTCAGTTTCTGAGAGAGAGTTCAAATGTAACAAGAGATTAATCTACGATTAATTCAAAATACCGGCACATGATTGGCTGAAATTAGCTTGACGTGAGATTAACATGAGATTAACATTTCGTCGTCTAAATGTGTTAAGCTGCTAACTCCAAAAGTACAAATTTTCAGGAGACTAATAAAACCACGCATGTACCAATGACTTTTAGTTACGTACATTTGTTTGTACAGCAACACCATTCGCTGATAAATTGTGCCCGTATAACGGCGACAGGCTTGCCACTTGTTACGTTTGGGACCTAATAAACTCGGCAAAACGTGGGTCCAGTTCTAGAGACTGGTGCCTCTGCCTACCCCTTTGGGGATAGCGGGCGTGAGTTTATTATTTTTTATTTTATTTTACTAATAAAACCATCCTATTTTCCCATCAGGCAATGGAATGAAAAGCTGAAAATACCGTTTTAGATTAAATTTTCATCGAATTTGATCGAAAACGGTATTTTCAGTTTTTAATTTCATTGCCTGATGTAAAAATAGGATGGTTTTATTAGTGTCCTGAAAAATTGTACTTTTGGAGTTAGCAGCTTAACACTTTTAGACGACGATTTGATTGCTCTTCTAGAAATCGAGCGATAATATCTAGACTTGACTTTGACAGTGAATACCTACTAGGCATATTATTACTGTTACTTATTTTTTATTTTTCTGATAACCAGTATGACTTGCCTTTTCACCTGATTCCGGCTTGAGGTCGAGTTTTGGGACACCCGTTATAGGTAGGTACCTACATTTGCAAAGTTGTAGTAGCAATACCATTTCCTGACTTTGAAGTAAAACATCGTGAGGAAACCTCATCGTTTGAGAAGCTCACAATGTCTCGGTGCTTGAAATTGCCATATTTACATCTTTCTGAGACAAGGCGTGTCATGTTTTTGTTCCTGCAATTGCGAGACGTTTAATTTAATTCGTTTTTGTTAAGATAAAACATGTTTATTGACGTGCAGCCCGTTTTGATCGTGCAACTAGTTTTTCTGATTTACACCTAACTAATAGACTGCGGCACTAAATTTTATAATTCAATGCCGTCGATGAAATTCGGAGAATAAGTTCAACTCCGTGAAGTTCCTTTGGCGAGTAAAAAATTTTAATGTATTCAGTTTGGAGAATCCTCAGCTTGAACTTACCAGTGCATGGTAACAATATAACTAGATGTCTGAAAGCTAATAACAGATTCTCGCCAGTATAATGAAATTACAATGAAATTGCAGTAATTTCATTATTTATCACTTGACCAGATCTGTCAGGATCTGTGACCAGGGATGTAATTACGTAAGACTCCATCCACTGTATGGAGTTGTCTGATTTAGCTCTTTTGTTCCCGGTATGTCACACCACCTTATGTCACACTGTTACATTCTGGGATAAGATAAGATAAGATAAGAATATTCTTTATTGTACCACAAAAAACAAATACAAAACATTTACAAAGATACAGTACAATTGGCGGCCTTATTGCTTAAAGCAATTTCTTCCAGACAACCGTCGATGGAGAGTTGCTGAAGGAAAAGTGAGACGGGTAGTCGGTGCAAATAAGAACATTGATATAAATACTTATACTTAATATTAATATACATATATAAACCTTTACATACTCTACGTATAATAATTATAAACATACATAAAGTTACATAATATAACATAAAGTTCTACCATAGGATACCATAGTACCGCATGGGCACCAGCGCAGTCCTTCTCGGCGGGGATATCAATGCTAAAAGCCTCTGGTGGGGCTGCGAGCGCAAGGACCAGAGGGGAACTCTGTTCTCCGAGTTCGCAGCCCTGGTGGATCTGCAGGTTCTCAACGAGGGGAGAGCGCCGACGTTCTACATCTGGCGGGGGGATAAGCTGTTTACCAGCATTGTAGACGTAACCCTCGCCACGTCGGCGCTCTTACACCGAGTGAGTGGCTGGAGAGTCCGTCCGGACCTCGTCCCCTCCGCTCCCGATCATCGGGCGATCACGCTCGAGGTGGGGGCGGGGCCCGAGACGGAACCAGCCAAACCCAGCGGATCCACCAGGCGATACCACGCCGGGAAGGCTGACTGGGATACTTTTCGGGCCTCGTTCGTCGACCGTCTAGGGGACTGGACGGTCGACGAAATCGAGGCTATCGAGACGCCTAGCGGTCTTGAGGAGGCCATTGGAAAGTACACTGCGGCGACCCATGGGGCGTGCGAGGATTCGATCCCTCTGCTGGCTCCACCAATGGTACCTAAACGGGTGATTTGGTGGAGCCCTGAGCTTCAGGCTAAAAAGCGGAAGCTCATAACGCTGAGGGGTCGAATCCGGCACGCAAATCGCCGCAGGAAGGATATGGTGGTTGCGGAGTATCTGGTGGCCAAGGATGACTACAAGGCCGCCATAGAGGCGGCCAAGACCGCCAGCTGGGTAGAATTCTGCACAAGCAGGAGCATGAGAGCGTGTGGGACGGCATATACAGGGTGCTAAGATGCGCCGCTCGTCGGAAGGAGGACACCCTCCTCAGCGGCGCGGATGGACGCACCCTGGACGCCGAAGGTTCCACAGCTCTCATAGCGGACACATTCTATCCGGCTGACGATCTTCAAAGTGAGTCCGACACCCATGCCCGTGTCAGACAGATAGTTGCCCGCATGGAGGATGAAGCCAGTACCAAGCCGCGGGAGTTTATTCCTTTCTCCCAACACGAGCTCTCGGGCGTCTTGAAGGGCATTCACCCCAAAAAGGCGCCCGGGGGGGACGGCCTCACGGCCGACATCTGCAGTGCGGCCATCCGGGCAAGAAATTATGTATTTGTTGCTCTGATGAACGCCTGCCTCTCTCTAGGATACTTCCCCAAGGATTGGAAGGCCGCTGTAGTCAAAATCCTGCCTAAGCCCAACAGAGATGACTACACGCGGCCTAAGTCATACAGGCCAATTGGGCTCCTGTCCGTCCTGGGGAAGATGATGGCCGGGAGGCTGCTCTGGCAGCTCGGGGTGGGCGGAGGACTGAGCCCGCGCCAATATGGCTTCATGCCGCAACGCAGCACGGAGGATGCCTTGTATGACGCTGTACAGCTCATCAGAGATCACGTCGGGCAAAAACGCATTGTCGGAGTAGTCTCCCTCGATATCGAGGGGGCCTTCGACAATGCGTGGTGGCCGGGAATAAAACACCAGATCCTGGCCACAGGATGCGACCAGTCTGTCTACCGACTTCTGTGCAGCTACCTGAGCGAAAGACAGGTCACAGTCAGGTACGCTGGAGCACAAGTAGACAGACCTACTTCTAAAGGTTGCATCCAAGGCTCGATGTGCGGTCCCCTGCTGTGGAACCTGTTACTCGACCCTTTGCTCCGGCGAGGTGGGGACCTCGAAGCTCACCTGCAGGCGTTCGCGGATGATATTTTAATTATCGCCGCGGCGCAGACTGCGGGTGAGCTTGGAAGGATCCTAAACACCGCGCTGGAAGCCGTGTCAGAGTGGGGAGAGGCGGCTAAGATGAGGTTCGCCGCTCGGAAGACCCAAGCTATGGTGGTCACCAGGAAGCGCGATGTAATCCCACCCAAACTGAGTCTTGGAGGGGAGGACATCGCGTTCTCGGACGAGATCACCGTACTGGGCCTAACGATCGACAAGAACCTCAATTTTCATAGCCACCTCAACAGAGTCTGCGGCAAAGCCATGGCTAGGTTCCAGATGGTGTCTAGAGCGGCCAGGGCAACTTGGGGCTTAAATGCCGATATCGTCCGGCTGCTCTACACTACCGTCATAGAGCCGACCATCCTCTATGAGGCCAACGTCTGGGCACCTGTCGCGCAGCGCGCGGGCGTCAGGGCCGTGCTCGATAGAGTGACCAGGGCCTTTGCGATCCGTATTGCGAAGGCCCATCGCACCACCTCCCTCACAGCAGCCGTACTACTGGCGAGGATCCTTCCCCTCGACTTAAGGGCCGAGGAGGCCCTTCAACTCTACGAGTTGAAAAGGGGAAGGCCCCTCGCCTCGCTCCCGGGCCGGGACGTCGAGAGCCGCTGCAGCCCGTTCACGCTGGCACACCCCGCTCGCAGGACTCCGGTCGAATTCGAGGAGGTGGCCAGCGTGGAGGAGCTCAGCAAGGTGCCCGACGACTGGCCCCAGGCCTACACGGACGGCAGTAAGATCGAGGGTAAGGTGGGGGGAGCGGTCACTCTGTGGAGAGGCGGCGCTGAAGTCCGCACCAGAAGATCTTCACCGCACCGTGAAGATCCACGGCCAGCTGGCGAACATACAGCAAAACGGGGGCCTGATCCGGTTTTACTGGATCAAGGCCCACGTCGGGATCCCCGGCAACGAACGAGCGGACGAGTTGGCCAAGAGGGCGGCGTTGTCCCGCAAAGACGCGGCAGCCTATGACCTGTATCCCGTCTCACACGCAAAACTGCAGGTGAGACGGGATACGGTGGCAAAGTGGCAGAACCGATATAGTGAGTCTGCCACAGGCCGCGTCACCTCACTGTTCTTCCCGGACGTGGCATCGGCCCACAAAGTCCTTGGCAAATTCACTATGTGCAATGCCAAGGCGCAGCTCCTGACGGGGCACGGCGGCTTTCGAGCGTACCTCCACAGGTTCAAGCTCGCGGGGAGTCCGTCCTGCATTTGTGATGACGAGACTCCCGAAACGCTGGAGCACCTGTTGGAGGAGTGCCCCCGGTTTGGAGCTGCAAGGGCCGATTGCGAGATACTCCTGGGAGAGGCGGTGAGGTGCGAGGCATTCGCCGCCTTTATGGCCAACTCCAAGAGTCGCGACGCCTTTATCGCCTTCGCACTGGGCGTGACGCGCGCGGCCTCAAAGGCGAATGGGAGCCGGGTTTAACCCGGGCGACCCAAATACCGACTTTCTTTTTTACAACGTTCACAAATTTAATTTGTTCAGGCCGAGCGAGAGGGAAAGATTTTAAGTTGCCAACTATTATAGGACCCCGGCGCCTTGCTTGTGACTACTCGATGGAGTAGACAGAGATAAGGCGCCGGGGAACACACCTAATATTAAAAATATAAGAACCTGGCAATTGTATTTTATTTTAATTAAATTAAATTTTAATTGGAATTTTAACTTATGACAAGTAAATGATATTTTATTTTAACTTAATGATAATTATTATAATTTAATGACAATGGTATTTTAATTTAATATAATTGTAATTTAATGTTAATAACACGCTAATGTATAGCAATTTTATCTTATTTTAATGTAAAATTTTATTGTATTTATATTTAAATTAATTTTAATTTTCAGTGACATGTAAACTCAACAGTAAATTAATCTTTGATACTATGTAAAAGGGGTTGGAGGAAGAAAAAAAAAAAAAAAAAGTGAAAGAAAAAATATGACATATTATACACCCAGTGAAAAAAAAAAAAAAAGAAAAAGACAGAAAGACAAAAAGGTAAAAGACACACCTTATACAAGGAAAAACCCATTAGACTAAGAGCGTATTAAATCATCATAATATTACTACATTTATCAAAGAATTTTAATAATAACGACTTCAAGGTTGCCACAAAATAAATAGTGGCAGTTCCTTATTAAAAAAAAAAAAAAAACAGCAAATGAGTTGCCAAAGAACCTCGTCGAATGACTTGGAATCTTCAGCATCAGATTCCTGTCAGACCGAAAGACTTTAGAAGATGGGACTTTTTTCCCAGCTGGTATCTCATACTCCTACTCCGAACTGTCATACATAATATTCATTCTTATTTTGACTCTTTCATCATCATCATCATCACCAACCCATTATATCCCCACCGAGGGGCACGGGTCTCTTCCCTGAGGAAGGTATAGGCCATACTCCACCACGGGGGCCAAGTCCGGATTGGTGGAGGCTTGTAAGACTAGTGGCTGGTCTTACTGTCAGAAGTTTTCAAGCCGCCCCTAAAGGCCTCTGACTTGGCTTAACGACTGCCATCTATCGACGGCAGCCGGCACCAACTGCTTAACGTACCTTGCGAAGCACGGAATCGCTCGGAAAAAATGCCACTAGCGTTAGTCATAGACGGTGACCCATCCATGGACTGAACGCGCCGTATGTGGCTGCCTGAGTGATCTTGAAAGATCACTAATTTTTCAAGATCACTCAGGCAGCCCCGGCTACGAGCGATTACCGAGCGAGCGAACTTGTTAGGTAGAGTACTTAAAATAGTATTCATAAATAAATAATAAATAAAAATAGTTTGTTGGTAAAAACTAGCAGTCAAATCTTGAGCTCGAATAACAATTTACATCTCTAGTGATCTTGTAACTAAAATTTCATGATTTTCTACAGAGAACTTGGCAGCACCCTCATAGGTCTCAATTCTTTTGTCGGCGAAGTCAATAACGACGTCTGTTCTTAATATTGAACTTGGCTCTTATTCACATATATATTTTTGATGGGATAGTTATAACTCGAAAGTATATTTCGATGTGTGTTTACGTACGTAGTTACTTCCTCTATTGGAGCTCGATATGTATAGATAGTACACCGAACATAACATAATGAACAAGGATAAACTTCACGTCAATGTACCCATTATCTTGGCTGAAATAGTTCGGAGTCTCTTCCTCAAGAAATATACTTTACTAGCTGACCGGGCAAACATTAATTGTTCTTCCTGCATATTAGGTGACGGACCCAATTATCAGCACTCTAAGAGGTCATTAATTTCAACTCTAAATATTTCATCTAATCTCTTTAAACGAGCAATTCTTGTATATTTTTTTTTAAATAATCAGAATCTCGGAAACGGCTCCAACGATTTTCACGAAATTTTGTAGGCAGATGTTTTCGGGGGCGTTTAATTGATCTAACTAGATTACATTTTTAGAAAACGTTGTTTTATCCGGGTTTTAAGCCCATTGAAATTTGCTATGATAACATACAGAGGTAAATTTCGCATCTCTCTGCAAAGTTGGGATAGTTCTGACGGGAAAACGGGCGACACGTTTCGGGCCGATTTCAAGAGACCCGGTTCGAGTCATGATGTTTTTTTTCCAAGTTCTTTTTTTGTTGAAAAGGATTATGTATTTTAATTTTATATTACATATTTTATATTACAAAAAAAGTACCGAGCAAAGCTCGGTCACCCAGGTACTATAGTACAATATACAATAACGTTTGTGTTGCGTTATTAATGTTGAGAATATAATCACCTGTTGTGTAAAGTATTTCTAGTTTTAGTCTAGTCCAATATTTCCAGTTTTTATCGAGTCAAAATTAGAATTTATCAAAAAACAAGCCTATCACCATTTATCAGCACAGTCGTCACCAATTATCATCACAGGGTAAGTACCCAATTATCAGCACAGCACTGTGAATTGTAATAGGTTTTTATGGTTAAAAAATAAAATATAGTTTAGAAATAAGTACTCTTTTTATTGAAAATCAGTCTTTTACGTTTCTATTAATTATGGCACGTCGAAATGTACCTTAACATATAATTTCTTCAACTTTCAGTCGACTATAATGGACAGATCTTTGAAATCAGGAACTTAAAATGAAACCAAAAATCAGCACCATGATGATAAATGGAAAGTGAAAAGTGAAAGTGAAAGTGAAAAGCATTTATTTCGATTGTAGCACCATAACACAATTTATAAACAATATTTGTAGTAAACCAAAAACATAAAAATAAAGGTACCTCATACAATTATGTTGAACGAAATGTGCTACAACAGAAAAAGGCTGCAGCTCAGCAAAATGCTAGCCAGAGGCGACTAGCGCTGGTTTTCTGCTGCACCTAATTCGCTGAACTATGAACAAAATTTGACTATAAATAGAAAGAATAGACGAATACATACAATAATTGGATTAAAAACATTTTTATAGAAATAAGCATAAAATCGAATAAAGTAATGGCCCAAATGCCAGCAATAAAAATAAAGCAAATTTAATACATTTCGGCGTGTGTGTGTGTGTGTGTGTGTGTGAGAGGGTGTGTGTATGTGTGTGTGTGTGTGTGTGAGAGGGTGCGAGCGTGTGTGTATATGGGTGCGTGCGTGCTTGCGAGCGTGCGTGCTTGCGTGCGTGGATGTGCTGACACAAGACGGGTACATACAGGTAACACCTCAAGTAGCTAGGCAACTATAGGCAACTATAGTGAGGACTGTTTGTCCAACAGTAACATTTTATATTTGAACTTTAAGGTTGCCTTTGAAATGGGTTTTTGAAGCGGCGGCGGGAGATTATTCCAACATTTAGTTGCCTGATAGCGAAAACTACCCTCAAAAGCTCTTGTTTTGTGATAAGGCGTTGCTAAAATCGGTCTTTGTGCCCGGCGCGAATTAAAAGAGTTATGGAAGGTGTACCAGCTAAGTTTGTCGTAGAGGTATTTGGGTTTTTTAAATTTTACTACGCTATGGACAAGGCCAGCCAAGTGCAGCTCACGTCTGGAGTCCAAGTGGCTAGGTTAAAGTCCAATTCATATGGCAATGTATCTTCCTCCTATTTTATACAATGTCCACCGTGCCAGTGACGTCAAATCACTGACCTTCAATATATCAGTGCAAGCCAATGCCATTAAAATTAGTAGCTTTTGTTCCCCTAGTACGTTCTTACACAACCTCGGTGGCGCAGCGAATACAAAAAAAAATATTAAAAGAAAAAACCCACGGAAAAAACACTATACGCGTGTTTTACGATGGTTACCAAACTAGTTACTCTTGGTTAAATCTAGTATAAGCTGATTGTTTTCAGGTAACTACTAAAGAACATTTTAGCACAACTTTGCTAAGGTGCTAATATTATTACGTATTACGTTACACGAAGTGTTCAGGGCATTCAGCTAATGCATTGTAGTACAATGACAATTGTATGAACATGACGATTTAGCTTTTTTTTAACATTTACATACAGGCAATAGGGAATGGATGAAAATATCAGAAGTGCTTGATATTTTTTTTAGTGATAGGAATAACCTTCCTTAACGCGGGAAAAAAATTTCAATTTTTTTGGCCCCGTGCTTAATTTTTAAATATACTTAATATTTTTCCATTCGTAGTTCTGGGCTTAGTACGGCATATGAGACATATTCCTTAGTCCGCTACGTATAAAAAAAAATCCACCTTGAAAAGCTGTCATTGTCACCAGATTTTTTTTTTCATACGTAGCGGACTAAGGAATATGTCTGATATGCCGTACTAAGCCCAGAACTACGAATGGAAAAATATTAATATTATTTAAAAATTAACTACGAAGCCAAAAAAATTTAAACTTTTTTCTCGCGCTAAGGAAGGTTATTCCTATCACCAAAAAAAATATCAAGCACTTCTGATATTTTCATCCATTCCCTATTACATTGCTTCTGGCCCCACACGAGGATACCCTGTGTCCTGGGAACCAGAAACAGCGACGTCACAAACATGTAAACATCCAAGACCCACATGCCACAGAGGTCGTCAAAGGACGTCAGAGGTCGTTTCATTGCCGCTTCCAGTCAAAGCGAGCATGTGCATCAATCATTCTAGACGTCACCATTCATCATCATCATTCAGCCACAAGAAGTCCACTGCTGGACATAGGCCTCCTCCATGGATTTCCAAAAAAACCGGTTGGAAGCGGCTTGCATCCAGCGTCTTCCTGCCACTTGGATGATATCATCTGTCCATCTTGTGACTGGTCGTCCTACGCTGGGCTTGCCGATATTGTGGTCTCCATTCGAGAACTTTTCGGCCCCTAGACGTCAGTGGTATAAAAAAGTGCACCAAGTGACTCGACCTCGACCATGTAACTGTCATCGTACTATAATCCACTAACAGAATCGAGGCCCTGGATCGGGCCCTGGTTACACTTAATAGGGATGTACGGAAATATTTTCCCAAAGAGACATAGACTGTTATTTATCATCATCATCAACCCATTATATCCCCACCGAGGGGCACGGGTCTCTTCCTAGAGGAAGGTATAGGCAATATTCCAAGTCCGGATTGGTGGAGCCTTGTAAGACTACTGGCTGGTCTTATTTTCAGAAGTTTTCAAGTCGCCCTAAGGCCTCTGACTTGGCTTAACGACTGTCATCTATCGACGGCAGCCGGCACCAACTGCTTAACGTGCCTTGCGAAGCTCGGAACCGCTCGGATAAATTCCACTAGCGTTAGTCACGGACGGTAACCCATCCATGGACTGAACGCGCCGTATGTTGCTTGACCTTAGTGATCGTTCAAGATCACTCAGGCAGCCCAGGCTACGAGCGATTCGTAGCTTGTATCTATGTAAAATTGCGTATTCACTGTCATTTATAATTCTATAATATTCTCAATTAACCAAAAAACATAAAATATTAAAAGAAATAATAATAATTTTATTTAATATTTTAATTAATAAATAATTTAGGCCTCTGCCAAAAGGCACACTAAAAAATATAAATATTAACTCACGCCCGTTATCGCCTAGGGGGTAGGCAGAGGCACCAATCACAAGAACTCAGTCCACGTTATTTGAAATATGAAATTTGTAGCAAACTCGGAATAAAAGGGCAATAACATATTATTATAATTACTTCATCATCATCATCATCATCATCATCATCAGCCTATGGTTGTCCACTGCTGGACATAGGTCTCTCCCATAATTACTTACTAAAAACTTATTACTAAATAACTTAATTTTGTTTCATATGACTTTTTTATTATAATTTCTGAGAATATTATGTTTTTCAAATATGGTCAGAATGTCCCCTTAAAAAACCGTGAACGAATGTCACCCTGTATATTCATACTAATGAGCGCAGATTTAATTATAATTTATCTCACAACACATTTGACGGGAAATTACGTAAGAAATAACAGAGTACAGAGGCGGGCCGAGCGTTTTCCTCTTGTATTTGACGTCATAGGCTATTAGAGAGATTTCTGAAAACTATGTCATTATTTGTTCATGGGGTCCTCAGAAAGTGGTAATTTTAAATTCGTTCGTGTTTTTCTTCTAAAAAAAGGCAAACAAAAATTTACTTTCGAAATAAGCCACCAAAATGCTATCTTGGGCAATATGGCGTCGCACAGGAATTTTGAAGTCACTGGGCAGTAAGCAAACCATGAACATAAAAACGGCATGAATGACGGGCGCCATTTTTACTGAGCTATGACGTCATCATAGAATCGGCCAAACCAGGCCGTTTTCGATGCAAGGGGTGCAGATACATAATTATGAAATTTTATTCTGTGTTTTTAATTTTTTTTTTAGGTAAAATGCCTGTGGTTTTAAGACTCATAATTTATATGAATACCTATAAATAATACATGATTATTAAATTTTATCCTGTGGTCGACCAAATAGGGGATGTATTAGCATAGGGCAAGATAAAAAGTACCCGAAACCGACGTGCGTGCATGCAACGACTAATTAATGTCGATGAAGCGAAAGTGGTTTGTCGGGATCGTGGCAGGTGGCAGTCCCTGGTCTCTGCCTACCCCTCTGGGATACAGGCGTGAGCTTGTGTATGTATGTATCCTGTGGTTTTTTTTCATAATAATGTTTTTGTCTAGTTAAAGTAGACAAAAAAAATATTATAAAGCCTTAAAGCGGTTAAGAGTCTTCATTTATACGAATACGTATAAATAATACTGTCTTTTTCACACTGTCACATGGCTATGTGACTTAAATTTATTGGTACTTAAAACTTTGGGGTGATACCTATTTTGTTGGACTATACAACGTGTTGATTTTTAAAGTGCACTAACCCCCGGTTTATCGTACGCTGACAATCTGTTAATCTACTGTCAACACCTGTCAGTTGGCCAAAGTGCATAAGAAAAAGAAATGACAGCTGTTAATAGCACATTAACAGACTTAGCGTTCGAGAAACCGAATGTCAGGGTGCTCTCTACTGATCAACGCGAACAACATTTACTAAGGGGACGACCTCGAAGTCGTGAAAAAAAGCAGCTGTTCCATATTAAAATTCGATAGGTGCGTAGTTACCTACTGAACTAAATGTATCGAACAGCTGATATTTTTTTAAGATTTTATAGTTGATTAATTAAAAAGATAAAAATAAATAAAATAAAACTTACACAGCTCATAAAATATGTTGAACAATAGACACAGCCGTCACTTTTATCATAAAGTAAGCTGCAAGTTTAAAAAAAAAACTGAAATAAATAAAATTACATTGTATTTAAATCAAATCGGCCAAGCCGTTTCGGAGGACTATGCGCACTAAAATGGTGACACGATAATTTTTATATTATTACTAGCTGACCCGGCAAACGTTGTTTTGCCATAAAGGGTTATAAAAAATAGATAACAACCGATTCTCAGACCTACTCGATAGGTCTGAGAATCGGTTGTTATCTATTTTTTGTTATTATTCATATAAAATATGTTATTATTCGGTTGTTATTCATATAAAATTTCATCAAAATCGGTCAAGCCGTTTCGGAGGAGTATGCGCACTAACATTGTGACACGAGAATTTTATATATTAGATAATCCTCGCTTCTAATAAGGTCTGCGACGGCAAGTCGAATCGAATTTTGAAGATGATTCATACCACAGTTGTAAAGGATATTCTTTAAGAACTGTGATAAATTTCAAATATTACTCTGTGAATAACTTTACTAATTTAGCTGTGAAAGAAAGACTGAACAGACTGTTAGCTAGGGTGTGCAATCTCGGTATTCCAAGATCTCGAAATACCGAGATCTCGCACCAATTTTGCAAGATCAATCTTGCACCCAAAATCGCGCGAGATCTCGCAAGATTTGCAAGATTGCGCAACAAGCATATTCCATGACCATTTTGGTCATGGAATATGCTTGTTGGTCGAGTCTTGCGGATATGATCTCCAGATTCAACAAAGTGAAGTGTAAGTAAACAACACATTAACCAAAGCCTTGATTGATTTTAATCTTGGAACAAATACCTATAGACTACGCTTTCTTTGAGGAAGAATATGCGAACGCGTTTTTAGCCGGTCAAATTAGCAGTTGAAGTTTTATGAACCACTCAATCTCTTCGAAAAAGGCGGGGCAAAAGGGCAGCACTTGCAGTCAGCGTATCAATGCCTATCGTCAGTGGTGCCAACAAGTGTTGAAGGCCAGAAACATCCGAAGCCAGTTGGGTGATTGATGTGATGACACACTGGATATGTTGTGCTTTTTAAGGAGTTTTTTTAAAATTAACCCATAATTTTCATTAATGAAGTGAGTTCATTATAAAAAAAAAATTAATTGTTATTTAATTTCTATGTCCCTAGAGTATAAATTTTACAAAATTTCAGTAGAAAAATTAAATAAATACTTCATAGATTTGCGAGATCTCGCCAAATACCGAGATCTTGCAAGATAAGACTTCCAGAATCTTGCAAATACCGAGATTGAAGATTTGCCGCTTGATTGCACTCCCTACTGTTAGCGTACGAGAAACCGGGGTTAAGTAGCTTAATAAGTTAAGCTAATACATAAATAGTACAGGTACAGAAGAATCACTTCGCAAAATCAATTAAAGAAAAAGGGACTCTAGCAGCGATACAATTAGGTGCAATACGGTATTTGACAATATCAACAATAAATTATTTGAAGTGCCCGATTAAAACAAAAATTACAAAATGATTCAGAAAATGTATTTCTTTTAATCATATACTAGTTATTACAATTTTCAAATAGATGAAACATAAAAAGAGTGCTCTGAAATGTGACGTCACAAGCAAGTATTTTCATACAAAATTCCGTTTTAAAAGTAACTCACTTGACATCCCCAATTCAGATCGCACGGCGCTAAAAAAGCTACCTATGTTATATTCATCTACGTGTTGCCTCTCTTTCTACCGCGCAACTCTTACCTCTTCTGGCGCCTGAATTCCTACCTATAGTACCTATTTGCCACTCAGAGTGCGTATACTGAGTTTTTTCATTCACTTTCGATAGCGAGAGCGTTTGCGATTTGCATAGGAGTGACAAAGCGCGCCATCTAGTTGTCTCTTTGTCACTCCTACGCAAAACGCAAACGCTCTCACTATCGAGAGTGAATGAAAAAACTCAGTATACGCACTCTGAGTGTTATACTGAGTTTTTCATTTCACTTTCGATAGCGAGAGCGTTTGGAATAGGAGTGACAAAGAGACAACTAGGTGGCGCGCTTTGTCACTCCTATACAAATTGCAAACGCTCTCGCTATCGAAAGTGAATGAAAAAACCCGCATGTACTTACGCGTTCGATACCGACACGCGTAGTGAAACAGGCTGCAATTTTTTAGAAAATTCCGACAGTATTTAGTCCAATATTGTGAAAAAAAAAATTGGACTAAATAGGTACTGTGAATTTTCTAAAAACTACAAAAATATTTAGTGAGATCTGCCTAAACTTAATAGATATTATGATCAATGTTTTCCCGTGTGTAAACACCATCTAAGAGCGTTGTGCCGTACTTAGATAACTCATTTTTGCAATCCGGAAAAACATTGACGTGTAGGTAATTACGTCGTTGTTTTTCCGGATTGACGATATTACTCATATCTATTAGAGGTAGGTAGGTCGACAGTATATCAATCTTTGCATTTTAGGCCTGGTTTACATTTGCTTTATTTCCATGCTTTCCATAGAGGTAGAATATAATAGAGACGCCAATTACGTTTATAAGTACCTACATAAGCAAATAATGAATCAGTAATGGTTGGTTGTATACTATGTATTTAGGATTTTTTGAACGTACTTTTATAATATATGGTGCGTAATAAAAGCTTTATTATATTTATTATTTCAATTATCACACTCATCATCAACCCATTATGTCCCCACCAAGGGGCACGGGTCTCTTCCCTGAGGAAGGTATAGGCCATACTCCACCACGGGGGCCAAGTCCGGATTGGTGGAGGCTTGTAAGACTAGTGGCTGGTCTTACTGTCAGAAGTTTTCAAGCCGCCCTAAGGCCTCTGACTTGGCTTAACGACTGCCATCTATCGACGGCAGCCGGCACCAACTGCTTAACGTGCCTTGCGAAGCACGGAATCGCTCGGAAAAATGCCACTAGCGTTAGTCATAGACAGAAACCCATCCATGGACTGAACGCGCCGTATGTTGCTTAACCTTATCATTATCACACTAATATTATAAACGTGAAAGTTTGTGTGTGTGTTTATATGTTTGTCAGTCTTTAGCGCTGAAACGGCTGGACGGATTTTAATAAAATTTGGTATGGAGTTAGCCGATACCCTGGATTAAAACATAGTCTACGTTTTACCGCGGGGAAATATCTTATTCCTACGGGAAAATCGATGAACCGCGGGTAACACCGCGGGGCACAGCTAGTTATTGAATATTTTATTCTTTCTCTATGGAAATCATGGTACAAAATCATGAAAATTAAGCAAATGTAAACCAGGCCTTAGTTGCAAAATCGCCCGTTCCGTAACTCAATAGATAAAAAAGTATAAAAAAATGAAATGAATGCTGAATTTTTGAATTGCTTATGTAATTATTATTGTTATTTAAATGAGTATGTAGGTATGACCCAATTATTTAATTTTTAACTATTTATGTAAATAAATATTATCAATCTTATAAACTAACTTGTTAGGTTGAGTACTTAAAATAGTATTCATAAATAAATAATAAAGAAAAATATTTTTATTTCGATTCCAAAATTATTCACATTTCATATTTGCACCGAATCCCTAATTTCCATTAAACAATTTCCATCGTAGGGTTGTCTGGAAGAAATCACTATAACCACTAAGGCTGCCATTTGTAATGTAGGTATCTTTGTAATAAAATTATTTTAAGTTCGTGATTTTGCCGGAGAAAAACGTAATTATTATCTTATGAATGAATAATAAGGTAAGCGCTTCAAAATTTTAGCCCTAAAAGGGATGCCAATGTTTGTAAGATGAGTGGTTATTTGGCTTTGGTTTTGCGTGACATATTATACACATTGCGCAACCTCCGACCCCCTACCTCCCACCCTCTTCCAACTGCGCTCAGCAAAGATCTGATGTACCGCCTAAAATATTGTCTCGCCCAAATAAATATTATAGAGCCTTATAAAACTACTTGTTCAAGTTGAACAGTTCAACGTAGGATTGTGAAAGCGTTTATGAAGCGACTATGTAAAAAAAGTATTTTAAAATAAAACGACAAAACTACAGATATAGGACGTGACCGCACACGCACGGAGAGTAAGGGCCCGTCTCCCAACGGCACGGCGTCGCCGCCGCCGTGACACGGAACGGCGCTGTGCTGGAGCGCGGTGCCGTGTCACGGTGCGTTCAATTCTCAGTCGATTTACCCAACAGTTTCTATGTTTCTGATTTTTTTTCTTTCGTCGTCGTAGTAACAACATGATAATAACTTTTTCGTGATTCATTCAGACACGTCCGAGCACACCAATTGTGAAATATTGACTGATAGGGAACCGATATGAAATATTGAAATAGGGGCGTGCGGCGCACCGTCCAAGGCGCCGTACGGTGTCATGGCGGCGGCGACACCGTGCCGTTGAACGGTGGCGGCGCCGCACCGTGGGGATGGGGCCAAGCCCTTACATAACATCCTATGAGTCAAACTTCAAAGGAGGTATATGACGATGTTGGAGCGGGAGTGATCTAGGGCACAAATGTGGCCTTATCAGGGAACGGGACCTTATTGTCAGTATTGAGTTATTGATATCCCCATAATCTACATACATACATTTAGGCTATCGAACCATGTAAAAAACATGCGTGTAGGTATAATAGATATAAAAAAAAAATTTAAACTCAAACGTCAGAAAAGGTGATTTTATGAGAAAATTTCCCAATAAAAGCCAATAAAAGTATGTTGTTGTTGGAAGTTACCATAACATACTAGAGGTATTTGCTATTTGTGCAAGGTCGCAAAAAATAGAAAATTCTTGTGTCACCGTTTTAGTGCGCATAGTCCTCCGAAACGGCTTAGCCGATTTGATTTAAATACAATGTAATTTTATTTATTTCAGTTTTTTTTTTTGGAAACTTGCAGCTTACATTATGTTAAAAGTGACGACTGTGTCTATTCATCATCATCAACCCATTTTGTCCCCACCAAGGGGCACGGGTCTCTTCCCTGAGGAAGGTATAGGCCATACTCCACCACGGGGGCCAAGTCCGGATTGGTGGAGGCTTGTAAGACTAGTGGCTGGTCTTACTGTCAGAAGTTTTCAAGCCGCCCTAAGGCCTCTGACTTGGCTTAACGACTGCCATCTATCGACGGCAGCCGGCACCAACTGCTTAACGTGCCTTGCGAAGCACGGAATCGCTCGGAAAAAATGCCACTAGCTTCAGTCATAGACGGTGACCCATCCATGGACTGAACGCGCCGTATGTTGCTTAACTTTAGTGATCGTTCCAGATCACCAAGGCAGCCCAGGCTACGCCAGGTAGTGTAAGTTTACAAACTCTAAAAGCTTAAAAAAATATCGCTGTTCGATACATTTTGTTCAGTAGGTCGAATTTTAGTGTGGCACAGCTGTATTTTTTCGGTGATTTCGAGGTCGTCCCCTTATGCCGGCGCCAGACCTAGCTTCAAATATTTGAACACATCTTTGAAGACTTTGCAAAGACTTGAAAACATATTTGAACACATATTGGCGCAACCTGCCAGACATGCTTCGCAAACACTTCTCTCCACAGTATGCAACTTTGAACGCTTTGATGTGCGTTAAAAACCGACACCGCATGGCAAAGCGCAAATGTTTCTTCAAACTTTGCAGAGTCTTCAAAGATGTGTTCAAAGATGTGTTCAAAGGTGTGTTCAAATATGTGAAGCTAGGTCTGGCGCCGGCATAGTAAATGTAAAAGAGAGCACCCTGACATCCGGTTTCTCGAACGCTAACGGTCTGTTGCACTTTAGCCAACTGACAGGTGTTAACAGTAGATTAACAGATTGTCAGCGTACGGGAAACCGGGGGTTAGTCGGGCACTTTACAAATCAGCACGTTGCATAGTCAAACAAAATATCACCCCAAAGTTTTAAGTACCAATAGCTATGTGACAGTGTGAAAAAAACTATGGGATTCAATGCTATGGGTGATGCTAATTATGGGTCTTAAAACCGCTTTAACCCTTCATCATCATCAACCCATCATGTCCCCACCGAGGGGCACGGGTCTCTTCCCTGAGGAAGGTATAGGCCATACTCCACCACGGGGGCCAAGTCCGGATTGGTGGAGGCTTGTAAGACTAGTGGCTGGTCTTACTGTCAGAAGTTTTCAAGCCGCCCTAAGGCCTCTGACTTGGCTTCACGACGCTTCACGGTAATTAGCATAACAATAGTTAAACAATGGCCGCGTGCCCGCAGCGGGCATTTGCCAACCGAAGGGCTACGGCTTTATAATACGAGTATTGTTTTTGTCTATTTGAACTAGACAAAAAAATGATTATTAATAAATTACCACAGGATAAAATTTGATAATTATGTATTATTTATAGGTACTTAGTTACCAATTCGTATAACTTATGAGTCTTAGAACCGCAGGCATTTTACCTAAAAAAAAAAGAAAAAACACAGAATAAAATTTCATCATTATGTATGTGCCAGAAGCAATGTATGTAAAATTTTGTTTGTTTATTCCTTATAATACTTTATTCCTTTCTTTACATGTTTGTGTTGTCGCTGTTTCTGGTTCCCTTCCCACGACACAGGGTGTCGTAGTATGTATCGTAGTATATATCGTAGTACCTATGGGGCCAGAAGCGATGTGTGTGTATGTGCATGTATGCAAATGTTTACCATTATTGATGACCGATGAAGTGGCATCATTAATTATTTCATAAATACAACCAGGAAGTAACCGAGTGGCCCCATTTTTGGACTTTGATCGTTGTGCAGTAATTATGTATTTAACATACCTACCCAAAATGTTTTGTCACGGTTCTGGGTCAACTAAGAGCCATCGCAAACAGGGCGACTTGTCGCCGCGTCAAGTCGCCGCGTCAGACGCGACGTTGTCATTTGCTTCTGGCGTCTTGTCGTCGTGACTCCGCTACTCTGACGCCAAGTGTCGAGCCGAGCCGCCGAGCTGTCGTCAGTCGCGTGTCGCTAGTGTGCGCCTAGAGTGCGACAAGTGAGTCGTGGCTCAAGCCTTTGGCGGGAAATTTGAAAATCTTTTAGTTGATAACCCTGCATATTGTCTGAATAAACCATCTTGATACTTTTGCTTAACCTGATTATTGTTTAATTAGTTTGGAGTCTCCAATATTTTGTCCAAACATAACTAAATATAAGCGAAACGAAAATATTAACTACATCAAAACCAACATTTCCACTCCACCAAAAACAGGGATAATAAAGATGCACCACATAAACTTATAAACATTTATTAATGCTGAACCATAATCAAAATCTGATTCATATATTTTTTTCTCAACATCTTTGAGTTCTTTGACGTTTAATATTTTCGTCATCCGACAGACCTTACAACAAGAATAATTCATGTTTGCTTTAAAACATTATTACTCGTATGTACATACTAAAACATAGGTAAAATTATGTTGAATAGAAACAAAAGTTTTTTTCTGCTTTAAATCTAGGACTAGTATCAAACTGTTTTAGCTGTACTACTTGCAGCAAGTTTGACAGTCAGAGTGTGGCCATATGAAGAATTCGAAATAAATCGCGTCCCACGACTCGCTTGTCAGACTCTAGGCTTAAAGCTCAAGAGACGCTGGATGACGGCATAGGTAATTAGCGGCCTTATTCACACGGAAATTTAAGTTCCGATAAAGAGGTCATCATCATCATCATCATCAGCCCACCGCTGCCCACTGCTGGGTATAGGCCTTTTCCCCCAAATGTCATTTCACACGGTCTCTCCCCATTCGCATCCACGGACCTTCCGCCGACGCAACGACATCGTCCGACCATCGGGCCGCAGGTCTGCCTACTGACTAAAGTCAAATTAAAGAAAAATATAAAACTTAGTCCTTTGTCACAATCTAACCAGTGAAAGCTCACATTTCGCACCCCTAGATGAAAACCGCACTAAGTCGAAATACTATGTGGTTAGCTAATTTTTCGACTTCCCGACCTTATACCGGGCCGGACAATATAACTCCCATAACGATACTTTCAACTTGAAGGAGACGTTATGGGAGTCATATTGTCCGGTCCGGTACCTATAAGGTCAGGAAGTCGAGAACGTAGCTAACTAAATTTTCACATATTATTTCGACCTAGTGGGGTTTTCATCTAGGGGTGCGATCTGTAAATGTATGTATTATTTTGTTAAATGTTTAGTGTGCGAACTAGGGGAACTTAATAATTTTTAAGTTTTCAGTAAAGTTTGTTAATGATACGGTTTTGAAAAGAATACATGTGGAGTTTGTTTAGGTTCTTCTCCATGTAATCTATAAATTGTGAAACTAACAACAACTTCGACGTTCATACAGAAAACATTTTGTCTGTTCTATGAATAAAATATTTGATTTTGATTTTGATTTTAGCTTTTGATTTCTAGCTCTAGCTCTTTGTTCATTTGATGTAAATCGGCCTTTAGATGCTTTTAGAAGTATGTAATTAAATTTTAATATCTTTGTCGTGATAAGGATTTTGCTCACATGAGTCGGAAAAAAAAACTACCAAGTAAACCTATATACAGCGCCACCAAGTTATATGTTCAGGTGGGCTAAATTGTAACTAACTAATTAATTGTTAATCCTGTTCCCCATTTATTGCTTTATTTATTCACTTACTAAGATTTATTACTTACTAGATATATGTTCATTTACATTTAAAGACGGGTTATAATATTCTCATTTCTATAGGTAAATTTCCAAAATGTTAGGTACTCCTAAATTCTCCACTAGCGCCGCTATCAACTGAACAGTTAAGATGGTGGCACTGTATTTTTATAGCGGCAAATACGCGATTTTTTTTTGCAACGAATTAAAAAAACGGGCTTTAGAAACGGGCGCCTTGTCCCATGGCATTAGTTACTATCATTATAAGAATAAGAAAACTTTGTTGCAAGTAAAAGTGTTACAATTTGTATCCTGGTTCCAAACTAGGATTCCCTGTGCTATGGGTAGCCAGGCTACTTCCGTATGGCTAGCTTAGTAATTGTCATAGTAATAATTATGACAAACTAGCTGTGCCCCTCGGTGTTACCCGAGGCATTGAATGCCCGAGGTTCATCGATTTTCCCATGGGAATAAGATATATCTCCGCGGTAAAAGGTAGCCTATGTGTTAATCCAGGGTGTCAGCTAACTCCATACCAAATTTTATTAAAATCGCTCCAGCCGTTTAGACGTGACGAAGTAACAAACATACACACTCACAAACTTTCGGCTTTATAATATTAGTGTGATTATTAAAGAAAACGGAATCGCTCGTAGCCTGGGCTGCCTGAGTGATCTTAAGCGATCACTAATGTTAAGCAACATACGGCGCGTTCAGTCCATGGATGGGTCACCGTCTTTGACTAAAGCTAGTGGCATTTTTCCGAGCGGTTCCCTGCTTCGCAAGGCACGTTAAGCAGTTGGTGCCGGCTGCCGTCGATAGATGGCAGTCGTTAAACCAAGTTAGAGGCCTTAAGGCGGCTTGAAAACTTCTGACAGGGGTAGCCACTAGTCTTACAAGGCTCCACCTTGGCCTTGGCCAGACTTGGCCCCCGTGGTGGAGTATGGCCTATACCTTCCTCAGGGAAGAGACCCATGCCCATCGGTGGGGAAATAATGGATTGAAGGTGATTAAAGAAAACAAAGACTAAAAACTTATAAGATCCACAATCATTCTTGTCAATGCTCGTAGATTTTTTGTAGCTTAACAGCTTTGATGCCCAGAATCCAAGGTTTGCCAAAAAGCGATGGAGCCTACGCTCCATATTGGGTGACCGGAAGACGTTGTAGATACTTGGTAAAACCCCAAATAATATATAATTATCATAAATTGGTGGCAGTAGGTATTCCTGAATGGGAATTCCTGAATGACATCCAATTAGCTCGTAATCACTTCACAAAACTTTAACGTGGCATTGATATGGCATGCTGTGAGCTTTTGTGCTCTACAGTCGGATGTATACAGGGTGTCCCAAAAGTCAACGTCAAGCCGGAACCGGGTGAAAAGGCAAGTCATACTGGTTATCAGAAAAAAAAAAAAAAAAAAAAAATTGGAAAATCCTGTTGCCACAAATCTTTACTTTTTACAATTATTTTTTTTGTTTTGTATCTCTGAATAATGCTTCTTTAAACTTTTAACAAAATTTCAAAACCAGCTGCTCCAGCTTGGAAAAAAAGGAGACTTTAAAAAAATAATAACTTAAAAAAATTGCTTTTTAGTTTTAATTTTAGTTTTCATTATGTTCGTGTAAAAATCTTGAATAAATAATAATAAAAAACAATATTGTAATTAAAATGAAATGATCGATTTTTTTTATATATTTTTCTGACAACCAGTATGACTGGCCTTTTCACCCGGAACCGGCTTGACGTTGAGTTTTGGGATACTCTGTATACAGCGTGTCCCAAAAATGACACCTCACAGTGACACTGGAGGTAGACCTGGTCAAGAGGCGTCGAACCAACCTAACATGACCTCAGTAAAAGTTGCACGAGTTGGTTTTCGAGATATGGCCAATTTGAACTTACTCTAAATATTCACTTTTCTTAAAAACTTTAGTATTATGCTGGCACTTACGCTATGTTAGTAAGTTCGTGACCGAGTACAAATAAAAAACCAAACACGTGGGCTATCTAACTTAAAGCTAGCACTAAACTTGTTAAAAAAAGTGAACATTTAGAACTAGTTTAATTTGGCCATAACGTCGCTTATACTTTAACACCGCGAATATGGATTTTTAGCTTTATAAACTTTTTCATTGATGTTATTGCACAAAGAATCGTACTGACCATTTTTTCCGCCAGGCAGCTTCAACATTTTCGACCTATTTATTTATTAAGTTATCATTTACTTCATTCTAGAAACAAACCAGAATTTTTTCGCCTCCTGAAAAGTTGTCACAATAGATATTCGCGGTGTTGAAGTGTAAGCGACGATATCTCAAAAACCGTGCAACTTTTACCGAGGTCATGTTAGGTTGGTTGGATCCTTTTGAGCACGTCTACCTCCGGTGTCACTGTGACGTGTCATTTTTGGGACACCCCGTAGGATAGTTTAGGTGTAATTTTGTCCATACAACTCACGCTCGTATCATAGAGGAGTAGGCAAAGACCAGCCAATGCCACTTGCCACGATCGTGGCAGATCAGATTACTTTCGCTTCATCGACATTCATATAATTATGTAGACGTTGCATACACGCACGCCGACCTCGAGTACTTTTTATCTTTACTAATACAACCAGGAATCATATCACAAACTAAATTGTCAGTAGGTATTATCATAATCAACCCATTATGTCCCCACCGAGGGGCACGGGTCTCTTCCCTGAGGAAGGTATAAGCCATACTCCACCACGGGGGCCAAGTCCAGATTGGTGGAGGCTTGTAAGACTAGTGGCTGGTCTTGCTGTCAAAAGATTTCAAGCCGCCCTAAGGCCTCTGACTTGGCTCAACGACTGCCATCTATCGACGGCAGCCGGCGCCAACTGCTTAACGTGCCTTTCGAAGCACGGAACCGCTCGGAAAAATGGCAGTAGTGTTAGTCATAGACGGTCACCCATCAATGCACTGAACGCGCCTTATGTTACTTAACCTTCGTGATCGTTTAAGTAAGCCGGGGCTACGAGCGATTCAGATTTAGTAGGTATTCCTATATGCATAGTAATGCATCTTAGCATACGTAATGTTTTTAGGACGAGGATAATATAGTAAAGTAGTATCATCGCAAAAAATATGTTGCGGTTTAATTCACTTCCTCATTTTTAGTATTTTGATAGCGGGTAATTGTTGTAATATGTACGGTCATAGTTTTTTGTATTGTTAAAATAGGGACCTTGTGTGGAACTTAAACACTAACGGAGTTTTTTACTAAAACACTTCTCAGAGGCATTTGAAATAGTGTATGGTAAAGGAAAAAACGTGACCGCAGCTTAATTCATCATCATCATCAACCCATTATGTCCCCACCGAGGGGCACGGGTCTCATCCCTGAGGAAGGTATAGGCCATACCCCACAACGGGGGCCAAGTCCGGATTGGTGGAGGCTTGTAAGACTAGTGGCTGGTCTTACTGTCAGAAGTTTTCAAGCCGCCGTAAGGCATCTGACTTGGCTTAACGATTGTCATCTATCGACGGCCGCCGGCACCAACTGCTTAACGTGCCTTGTGAAGCACGGAATCGCTCGGAAAAATGCCACTAGCGTTAGACCCATCCATGGACTAAACGCGCCGTATGTTGCTTAACTTTTGTGATCGTTTAAGATCACTCAGGCAGCCCAGGCTACGAGCGTTTCAGCTTAATTACTAAGCTTAAATGAACTCTAAGGAGTGTTTTAGTGAAATTTGTTTTTAGGGTACCGCACCGCAAAAGGAAACCATCGGAAACCCTCTAGTAATAGTACGGAAAGACAAAAAAGTATTATTGTAGTATTGTTTACTTTATTCCGGATACACTTACTTGACTTTTTTTCGGAAGAGTCCGACCAGGTTTCGCTATGATTAGCAGAGCTCAATCATGCCAATAAAGAATTTTCAATAAATCAATCAAATCGTTCGCTGGAAGATAATGCTTCCTGCATTAAGAACAGCCTTCTAAATCTACTTTGTAATTGGCGCAATAAAGAATTAAAATAAAGTAATAAACGTTAAGAGAAGATACAGGTAGGTACCTACCAAAAAACCAAAAAAATGTTTTATAAAAACGTTATAATGTTTTATAAAAAACGTATATTCGATACTCAGAGGAATCAAAACTTATAAACTTTCCGTTGTCCTAGAACTGTGAAGAATAATTGGAAGTAGTTTAGCAAAAAGGTTCCCACCTACAACATGGTCATTTCTTAGTTAAATATACCAAAACGATCACTATGCACTATACTTTAAGAATCCAAGATTTGCATAGCGATCCGATGAGTTTGTGCAAAGTTATGGCACATGGTAGTCACCCACATGTATGGAGAGCGTAAATCAGCTTAGTCCTAAAAACTCAAATATCTCAAAACTCACCTTGTGTGGGTTGCTACACTACGTCCAATTATGATCTATGATTTCAACTTAAACACCAAATACCGTTATAAATCATAGAAAACTATAAATAAAAATGTCTTTGAAGTTCGGGAAAAGCTCGGAAAATATGTACAGTGAGACACGATTCCTGAACTAATTATTATAATAAATATGTATGTACAGTTGGCCCCCTTGGCCGTAGCTGAAAATCAGCAAAATATTTGCTTTTGTGAAAGCAATATTTATAATGCTGAGATACGGCCCTTTTGTGCTGCTGTTGCACACGCACATATGGCCCGGCAGAGCCATATTATAGTTTAATTGATTTGATGGAAGTAATTGGAGAATTTTATATCAACTGTTATAATTTTAATTGAATGTCATTCGAAATTTATTATTACTATTTAAATTAATTATTTATCACGATTGAATTTGAATGTAATTTGATAATTCTATTTTTATTTATTATTGTGATTTAATTCAATGCTATTTGTGTTATCTGATAATTCTATTTTATTCATTGTTATGATTTATTTTACATTCTATATTGTTATGATGATCATTGTGTTATGCTTTATGTGTGTGTGTTTCAAAGCGCAAATAAATGTTTTATCTATCTATCTATCAGTTGACAGCACGTATACTTCACATTTTAATTGCCAAGTCGCCCTTAATGCAACGGAGTAGAGTGCATGGCTGTCGACTGTACAAACACATTTGTGCGGAACCCTGTGTGGACGAGACAGACTCGCACTTTTTATAACTAACACCGTTTGACACAGGTTGGAGTGACTCGTGTTTTTACCATAATACAGCAAAAAGATACTTAATATTTTTCAGGGTTTTTAAATTTCAAATTCAAATATTTTATTTACAGCAAAAAAAAAAACAGTTATTCACAGCAAAAAAACAGAACGTTTCCTTTATGAACGTCAAAGTTGTTAGTTTCTTAAATTAATAGATTAGGTCTCAAAAAACAACATTGATAATAATCACTTTCACATAATGACTTCTCATGGACCAAACTAGTTAGCGTGTTTTTTACTAAGGTTCATTTGTCTATACTTGAGTATTGCGGTAAACAAACCTCACTCGAGCACAAATCACAACATTCCGAAGACATCACACATCGTAGATAACCACAATAAGTTTTAAACACTAGTTTAAACACTAACGCATCTAATTAATCAGAAAACTGCTCAAAAATATCTTTAAATATGTCTTTTTTAACCAAAATAGCAATTCAGTATAAAATCAGGACACAGGTTAGCAAAACACACAGATTAGTTTTGATATTTTGTTGTAGGGATGGGTGCAAGTGAATGAAAGAACAATTTGAAGTGAATAAAAGCGTATGTAAATTTTTCATTATGTTTGTGAAAGTTTTCATTATGTTTGTGAAATGTCTTGAATAAATAATAAAAAAATTTTTTTTACTTTTTTTTATATTTTTCTGATAACCACTATGACTTGCCTTTTCACCTGGTTCCGGCTTGACGTTGATTTACGGGACACCTTGTATTATGCTGCAGCAAAGATATCCGTTGAATAAATGTCTACCATATTTTTTCACAGATAACTTTTTTCTCGCGCCATCTATTTTGTAATTTGATATGTCAATACTAACCTGCTTACGCACACGCACATCTGACACAGACTTTTAGGTCCTATGACCGAAAACCTAGGGCCAAGGACTTGGGACTAGCATTCATGCCAAAAACTCCGGTTTTTAGAGGAATTGCTGTCTAGTTATGACTAGACTCGTGATTTGGCCCCATTTTCCGGTTAAGAGCCCTAAAAATCACTATCGGGATGATGAAGAGATTTAAAAATCACTTTGTAAAAATGTCTAAGAAAAGAAGGAATAATTTTATGTTCACTTACATCGCCACTGAACCTTGTGAACCTCTTTCTTCGTAACTTTGTTAATTAGGACTAGATTAGAAAATTGGCCTCTTGTATTGAGAATCTCCACTGTGTCAAATTGGCGACTGACTGAATCGACTGGCACAGAATTGCACCTCCTAATAGCGTTTTTTTTTGTATACTGAGTAGTATCGGGTCAAAAGTCGCGAATTTTATTAATTTCTAAACAAAATTTGAAATAATATTTAATATGTTACTTTTACATTTTTTATTTCACTATGGAATATGGTGGTGTTCATTACCTTTGAATTTGTAGTAGGTATTTCAAATTGTGGGTAATTTTTATGGTATTTCTGCTAATAGCAAGCTAAAGATTGATTTTTTATTAACATAATAATCTATCATGTATCTCCAAGCAACAATCATCACATTCATGAATATTTCTAAAACCCAATTCATTCATTCGCCAATAAATATTGCTAATCTCAAATAGCTCATTCACTGTTTCCCAACCCCGTAAGTGTCAAATTTTATTGGTACGCCATTGTTGTTTACCGCAATACTCAAGTATAGACAAATGCACCTTACGTCTCTCTAGAACTACATTTTGAACAGATTCAAATCAATCAAATGAAAATCATCATCAAAAACCCATCATGTCCCCACCGAGGGGCACGGTTCTCTTCCCTGAGGAAGGTTAGGCCATAATCCACCACGGGGGCCAAGTCCAGATTGGTGGAGGCTTGTAAGACTAGTGGCTGGTCTTACTGTCAGAAGTTTTGAAGCCGCCCTATGGCCTCTAACTTGGCTTAACGACTGCCAACGGCAGCCGGCACCAACTGCTTAACGAGCCTTGCGAAGCACGGGATCGTTTGGAAAAATGCCACCAGCATTAATCATAGAACGGCCACCCATCCATGCACTGAACGCTTTGCTAAAGGCCTAAGGGCGGCTTGAAATGGTAGAGAAAAAGGCAGCGAGGAAAAAACTCAACTCTGACCATTTTATTTTATTTATTTTTTATTTTTATTTACAATTTAACTAATTAATTAATTATTTAAAGTGTTACAAACATAATTGTACCACCAGCACCGTTAACCACAGATTAAATTAATTGTAGAAACAAAACAGAAAACTTAATATTACGTATATTAATAAACTTGTACCTTTTACACTAGATAAGCTATACGCAAGCAGGGCTGCCGTTTGTTCCAAATTTAAATATTTTTTCTTATATTGCATGTGTCCGTTTATGGCTTCAAATTTAGAAAAAACGGCAGCCCTGGCCCTGGAACTTTATCTGCAGATTGTGAAACAGACCATTGCTCGCATACCATCTTTAAAATAATCTTGAACTTTATGAAAAGTTGTATAGCAAAAGTTAACACTAGTCCCATTATTATATCCAAAAAACCGACCGTACCCGTGAATAATCAGTTCTTGGATTTTTTTTTCATAGGTCCCTCGGGTTGTCACTGGGAGTGAAAATTCAAAAAGTAGACTGAATCAGGCTCCTGCGTATATTCGAAAAATGGTTTTTCTTGAATAACTTGGCCATTTTCGATTTCACAGTAAAACCTTGAGGACAAAAATTGTAGGAAATTTTATTCTCTACAAGTTTGGTCCTCACAATTTTTCTTTTTCTTTGTTATTATTATTTTTTTAATTTCCAAAACATCGATTTTGGGGTAAAAAAAGTGGGAACCAAAAGTGTCCTTTGAATCAAAATTTGAAGTTGTAGGTAGAAACTTTGTTTCTCTTCATTCACAACATAGCTGATAACGATAATATTTTGAATTTGTCGGGTTTTTCAGGTTTAATTACCAAAAATTTCGATCCTAGAAGAAAAATTGTGACAATCAAATTTTTTTCAATTTTTGTCCTCACGGTTTTACTGTTAAATAAAAAATGGCCGAGTTATTCAAGAAAAAACATTTTTTTGGAAAAAATCATTTTTTGAGTATACGCAGGAGCATAATTCAGTCTATTTTTTGAATTTACACCCCCAGTGACCCCCCCAAGGGACTTTTGAAAAAAAATCCAAGAACTAATTATTCACGGATCAAAATATGTCATGACAGAAGTACACGATTAATATCCTAAATACGACATGGTTAGCGCATCCGCCTACCATGCGAGAGGCCCTGGGTTTGAACCCCGGCTGCGGACAAAAAATATCCCTCAGGTCTTGGATCTTTGCATGTTTGTGATGTCGCGGTTTCTGGTTCCCACCACACAGGGTATCCTAGTGTGGGGCCAGAAGCAATGTATGTGGGGTCTGTCCGACTAGTTATACTATTTGTTATACGATATAACAAAACGGACACAATAAATCCGATTAGTTATACTGTGTAGTATAACTAATCGGATTCAAATTAATTCGGTGAGCTATGTCCATGTAGTTATACCTACTAAATGAGCTGTAGCATGATAGCAATACAACATGGAGTTCGAATGTCGAAGCTTTGTAAATACTGGAATGGCAGGCTGGAATAGAAGTAGTATAAGTAGTCAGACATAGATATATTTCATGTATCTCAGGGAACTTTCAAACAGCAGGTTATAAAAACTACAAAAAGTACAACGTGAATTTCCGAGTTTCTCTACAATCTCTTATACACACACACACACACACACATACACTCACACACACACACACACACACACTCACACACGCGCCGTAAATTCTCCATAAACCATGTTAATTTTGCTTTTATTTCCTTTTTAACCAACCAAGGGCAGCTAACTCTGTTGCCTGTTTGAGGATTTTCTAAAATTGTGTCTTGTAATTAAGATTACATTAAATAATATAATTCCGTAATTGGCCTATGTTTGGCCTACATTAATTACCTGTTTTTAATACTGACTTGTGCTGTGGACTTTGAAAGATTAATAAAATAAAAATAAATAAAATATGAATGAATGAATGAATAAAAATTCTTTATTGCACTATAAAAATTATGTACATAGGCGAGCTTAATACTAAAAAGTATTTTCTTCCAGCTAACCTTTGTTGATGAGGATAATTGGATTATTGATATAATAGTATTTATAGAATATATTGAATATACACAAGAAAATATTGGCAGGAAACCTAAGACAGGAAAAACGCATTAATCTAATCTTAAAAATTACTTAAAAATCTAAGGGTAACTAAAAAATTGAGTCACGTAAGTGAACACCAAAACTGAGTCACATATCACCGATCTAACGATTTTCTGTGATTCATACAGACAAATAATGCTTTGATTTTTTGTAAAAATTCGTTAATGTTAAAGAAAATTAGTATTTTATAGTTAAGCTGTTTTATGCATGCTTATGATATAACATGTTTTTTTTTCTACCCGTAAATGTACTATAAATTTTATGTTAATACTAGCTGTTACCAAGTTCGGATTGGTGGAGTCTTGTAAGACTAGTGGCTAGTCTTACTGTCAGAAGTTTTTAACCCGCCAAGGCCTCGACTAAGCCGGGGTTGGCCACCGTGGTGGAATATCGCCCCTCGGTGAGGTGGGATGATGATGACAGTATTAAATAAAATTGTTTATTCTCAGGGAAAAGGTTAATGGAACGAAATATACACAATATTTTTCCTTAATATGTGTGTCCGGCCCTGCTGAAAATATTATTATTATTGGTTGTAATCAGACCCACGCGATAAACACCATAAAATAATTGGGAATACAGTTTCAAATCCTATAGACATTTCCCTATGTTTTCCTACTACGAATCTTTCTGTCTCGTCTCTCTGTAGCGACGGGAAATGATCCACTGGTCATCTCATGGAGCCACCTCTCAATATAAGCGTCGTCTCCCTATTTCCCTGAGTACACAATGTTGGTGCAGCGGACGATCGTGCTTGTCTGGTAAGTCCTAACGTTGCACAATAAAAATATTGTTAAAATAACGTAGAGTGCCAAAATACGGGTTTTTCCAATTTTTAAAAAAATATTTAGAAACCCAGTTCTAGTGATTGGTGCCTCTGCCTACCCCCTCGTAGATAACGGGCGTGAGTTTATTAATTTTTTTATTTTCTTAGGTATTGATTTAGAAACTTTTTTATGGATACTGTGTTTTTTATTTTTTTTCTTTTTCTTTTTTTTAGCAATATCTTTTGCTTGACTTTTTGTCGGACGAGTCCGACCAGGTTTCGCTATGATTCGGAGAGCTTAATTATGGTGAGCAAAGACGAAGCTCGTCGCTCGCTCCGGAAAAAGCTTGTTAATGTCTAGTGCCTAGGAAAGTTTCAGTTCATAAAATTATTAATTAAATAATTAATTGATAGATACTTTTGGTGCACTTACCGTAAAAAAATAGTAAAACACGCGGACTTAATGCCATAAGCATTTTCTATCATATCAATCAACCGCAGGAGGTAAAGACAACTTGGTAGGAGTGCAAAAGAAAACTAATTAAATAAATTTAAAAACATACTTAGATAAGGTGTATTCAATTAACATAAATTTTTTACATACATGGAGATATTGCTAAAAATAAACTAATGTTACTAATAAATAGATACATAATTATTTTATTAATAAAAATGTTCAATAATGAAAAACATAAAATAGATAGATAGAATATTCTTTATTGTATGTACACCAGGAATTACATGAAATTTGACAATAGCATAGTTCAGTACAATTGGCGGCCTGATAATTGATAATAAAATAATTGATTAATTTTGACGTTTATAATAATGTAAAATTGTTTTAAATAATATTATTTTTTTCCAGTACCAATTTACAAAAATAAATACATTATTTAAATGTTTTGCTTCACGTGTAGAATTGTTGGTGGGCTGATCTGCTCACAGTAACAATAGTCTTTAATTCTTCTTTTTAACCGTTTAGGCCAAGAACATTTTTCCTTCACAGCTAAATTAGTTATTCGCGGAGTGATATCTGAAATTTATCACACTTTTCAAAGCAATAAAACATGCTCATACTACTGTGGTACGTATCATCTTCAAAATTCGATTCAAAAAGCCGTTGCAAGACCGACCCGCCGGCGGGTTTTCGGCGTCTGACGGAATGCCCCGTAGTTTACGTTGGACCCGCTGACGGGTCCTAAGAGTTTTTTGAGTTTGAGTTTGTTTTAAGAGAGTTAAGACTATAACGCAAGTGATCAAATGATGTGGTTTTAGTTTTTGAGTTATTAACATAACATAAAATTTACACACAGGCACATACACGCTTCTGGCCCCACACTAGGATACCCTGTGTCGTGGGACCCAGAAACAGTGACGTCACAAACATGTAAACATCCAAGACCTGGGTTTCTTTTTTTTTTGTTCCCAGCCGGGATTCGAACCCGGGACCTGCCAACCATGCGTCACAGAGGTCGTCGCTTAATAATATTAAGTACCTGGATGACCGACCTTTGTTCGGTTTTTTTGTAATCTGATTTTTCAAACTCCCAATAACAGTTTTTCTCGCAAAAGAAGGAGTTTAAAAAAAAAGAAAAATATTGTCAGGATTTGAACCGGGGGTCTTTCGAAAAGCCCGATTTCCCTCCCGAGCTATAACCCCCTCACAAATTAATGCGAAAATTACCTTCGTAATCTAATGATCAGTGTTTCATTGCCTAAAACACGTATAACGACGTTTTCTAGAAATGAAACCTAGCTAGGTCGATTAATTGCTCCCGAAACCCCCTGCATACTAAATTTCATGAAAATCGTTGGAGCCGGAGATTATATTCATTTATATACTCATAGCTGTGCCCCGCGGTGTTACCCGCGGTTCATCGATTTTCCCGTAGGAATAAGATATTTCCCCGCGGTAAAACGTAGCCTATGTTTTAATCCAGGGTATCGGCTAATTCCATACCAAATTTTATTAAAATCCGTCCAGCCGTTTCAGCGCTTAAGACTGACAAAACATATAAACACACACACAAACTTTCACGTTTATAATATTAGTGTGATAATAAATAATCATAAATCAAACATCCCGTGATTATAAGAAATAGGTTTATACAAAGGCAGTATTGTTAATTCATTACTTAGTTTAGTTGTCTACTCAGTAACATCAGCAAATTTACGATGTAAGCTTAATTTATGTAAACGCTGAGATTACCTATAAGTGGTGTACATACACGTAACTTTATCTTCCTGTAACACTATTGTACTATGTTTTGTATGTTTGCTGTTGGTGGGTTTTTAAATTTATTTAATTAGTCCCTGATAAGGGACAAAAGGAAATCATCATCATCATATACAATAATTGCTCGTTTAAAGAGATTAAAAAGAATCGTGAGCAAATCATGAACTCTTCATTTCAGTGCTAGTTAATCCTAAAACAAGTTTTTTTTTGTTAAAACCCGTAATTGATTGATTGATTGAAAATTATTTATTGCACAAGAACAGATCTGCACAAAGGCGAGCTTAATACTAAAAAGTATTTTCTTCGTGCTAACCATGGGCGATGTGGAATGACAAAGGGGTAGTGCTAGAGAAGTCCAAGTAAAATGGAAAAGACGCCGTAATTGGCACCAAACCAGCCCTCTGTTATTAATTTAAGATCTAACTTGTCTAACTAACACAGTTTCAAGACAACCCAATGTATTAATAACAGTATTAAAAAAACCAACAAGATAATGTTGTGCCCACCTGTAATTGGCTAACATACTAGCATAGTTCCTATTATAAGCTTTTAATGTAATACTTGTATGTTACCTGTTGGTGTGCCTTAAATAAATAAATAAATAAACTTGTAATGTGCTATTGGTGTGCCTTAATGTCTCGTAGCCTGGGCTGCCTGAGTGATCTTGAACGATCACTAAGGTTAAGCAACATACGGCGCGTTCAGTCCATGGATGGGTCACCGTCTATGACTAACGCTAGTGGCATTTTTTCGGAGCGATTCCGTGCTTCGCAAGGTACGTTAAGCAGTTGGTGCCGGCTGCCGTCGATAGATGGCAGTCGTTAAGCCAAGTCAGAGGCCTTTAGGGGCGGCTTGAAAACTTCTGACAGTAAGACCAGCCACTAGTCTTACAAGCCTCCACCAATCCGGACTTGGCCCCCGTGGTGGAATATGGCCTATACCTTCCTCAGGGAAGAGACCCGTGCCCCTCGGTGGGGACATAATGGGTTGATGATGAATGAAAAAAATGATGAGCCTTAATAAATAAACGTAGTTATTTTTTAAGTGCCTTTGAAGGAATCCCATTTTCTGCCAACAGTGCAGTGGCCTCGGCGGCCCATGGCTGGAAGTTCCCGCCGGGCTTCAAGTTCGGCGCCGCTACAGCCACGTACCAAATAGAAGGCGCCTGGAATGCTAGCGGTATGTACCTATCTCCATGCATCTCACTACTTCTTTTTGTAGCCTCCTTCTTTGTGTCCCATTGCTGGCCAAAGGCCTCCCCTTTACTTCTCCACTCCTCTTTGTTTATGGCCACCTCCTTGTCAACCGGGTAGCTAGAAAGGATCGGCTGTCTCTCGGGCCGGTCTCGTTTGCGATATCCGTCGCGGGAAATCCATCTTACTTGTAAATCATATTATAAATTACTAGCCGACCCGGAAAACGTCGTTTTGCCATATGAATTCGCCTACTCTCAGACCTAATAAGTATATAAAAAAATCATTCGAAAGAGTCATCATCAACCCATTATGTCCCCACCGAGGGGCACGGGTCTCTTCCCTGAGTAAGGTTTAGGCCATACTCCACCACGGGAGCCCAGTCCGGATTGGTGGAGGCTTGTAAGACTAGTGGCTGGTCTTACTGTCAGAAATTTTCAAGCCGAAGTGTCGTGTCAGTCAAAATTTCTTTTAGGTGTATCAATGATACCATCTCATACAGCCGTACGACTGATATTTTTTAGCTAATGTAAAAGAAAATCGTTGTATTTATTACTAGCCACCCGCCCTGGCTTCGCACGAGTGGCAAAAACGTGTCCGTAGAAATAGCTATTAGTTAGTTCCGTGAAAAATTCCCGGGGTAGTAATTTTTTTACACCTTGGGTTACATTATTCGAGATTTCGTGCGAGCCCTAGTCCGCACGTGAACCCTAATCAAATATAGTCCATGTTACTCGTGAAGAATGCAGCTTTCTAATGGTTAAAGAATTTATAAAATCGGCCCAATAGTTTTTGAGCCTATTCATTCCAAACACACGCACAAAAATACAAATTTTTCCTCTTTATAATATTAGTATAGAAGTATAGATGAAACAAAACATATTAAAGCTTAAGAACTGTTTTATTTCGATGAAATTGATTAAAAACTCATAAAAGTCAGTAATAAAGTGTACCGGTAAATTGAAGCAAAATCTAAACAGGGTATACCTAGTAAGTTAGGTGTCACTCAGGTTGGTGGAACCGAATTTAAGTTAGAGCGTACTTTAGGGGGTCACCTAAGACAAGGGTTACCTAGTTATGAGGAGCTTATGGGTTGGTTGGTGAAAACGGGCATTGATCTCAGAGTCATGGGTTCACGTTAAGCCCCACGTTGGGCGTCACACGTGGCATTTGTTGCCACGACCGACAGGCTAGCTCAATCGACACTCTTACGACGGTTGTCTGTTCTGGCGCAGGTTGGTCATCACGTTGGCGCCACATGTGGCATTAGTTGCGTTGGTCGCTTGGTTGGCTCAATAGGTAAAGCATGAGACTCTTAATATCAGGGTCGTTGGTTCGGGCCCCACGTCGGGCGCCACATGTTTGTTGCAATGATCGATATGATGCAATGATTGCAATGATCGATGTTGGCAGTTGGTAGAACAGAGATTCTTATCCCCGGTTTATCGTACGCTAAAAGCCTGTTAATTTACCGTTAACAGTTGCAGTAGTTTTTTTTTTGATGTAGGTACTTTCGCCAATCGACAGCTGTTGACAGTAGATTAACAGCTTGTTAACACTAACACACGGCCTAACGGAATACCTCGTGGCTTACATCGGACCCGCCGGTGGGTCCTCGGGGCTTGAGTGGTTAAGACTTTCAATGTGTATTTATATCTGTGTAATCTCCTTTTTTATGTAAAATAAAGTGTTATCTATCTATATTATTAAGAGAAAACGCTTGTAAGTTTGTGTGCAGGGGGTAATCTTCGAATTTACTTGTCTGGTTACAAACATTCTTTCACCAGTATTTAGAACAAAGAGTCATAATCTTGGTTAACTGATCGGTTTATCCAATAGTAGCCGAGGTATATTCTAAAAGCTACTTTACTTGCATTTCTGCCGCTACCCAGTTTTCGGCGGAATTTGTGTATTCTGTTGACTGTTATGTGTCAGCCAAATATGGCTGCGTGATTTTGTGTTTTTGAGTATTTTATCGAATATATTTTTCTTTCTTTCTAATTCTGGTTAGTCATCCGGTGGGTACTATGATTTGAATTTTAAACAATCCTGTTTCAGACAAGTCTCCCCACATTTGGGACGTCTTCGCCCACACTGAGGGCAACATCCTGAACGGTGACAACGGCGATATAGCCTGCGACTCCTACAACCAATGGAAGAGGGACATCGAGATGGCTAAGGAGTTAGGCCTGCATTTCTATAGGTAGGTGAAAGCAATCGACGATTCTCCATGCAAAGTTATTGACTGACTCGATTAACGATTAACTCCACAGTTTATTTAGAGAAGTAATTCCCTAATGCCCGGTTCCAATATCCACAAAACGCTTCGTTTTTGCTTACGATCGGTAACATTTCCTACGAAATTCCTACGAACCGTCAATAAATTGTAGGGAAAACGGATCGTAGCCGGTAGGCGTATATTATAGGAACTGGCATTAGTGGCAGGGCACTCGACGCGTTGAGGCGGCCGGTGCGGCGCCGGAGCGGTATCGCTTAAACAACATAAGTTATATTCTGTTACTTTTGTAATTGTGCAATAAATTTTAACAACAACAATGTAAGGCCAGCGTTCTACTGTTGCATTACCTATGCTTCACTCTATAGATCAATAATTATAAGTATACTAGCTGTCCCCGCAAACGTTGTTTTGCCGGATAGGGGCATGAAAAATAGATAACAACCTATTCTCAAGCCTACCGAATCTACATAGGAACTTTCATTGAGATCGGTGAAGCCGTTTTGGAGGATTAACATTGGGACACGAGAATTTTATATTTTAGATTGACATTTAACAAACAGAATGTAAATTCTTTATGTTGGAATAAAATTGTGATTTTTGATTTCAGATCTTTCTTTCCAAAGTGACGTGGTCGCTGATGTCTCTTTTGTTTAGCTAAAAGATTTTGTACCCAACTTGAAAACTTCTCTTGGATACTTGGATCTTGGACGTTTCACACTTAAATTAAATATTTCTCGACAGGTTCTCCGTATCCTGGACCAGAATCCTGCCGAACGGCTTCGACAATTACATCAGCGAAGACGGGAAGAGGTACTACTGCGACCTCATAGACGCTCTGGATGAGGCTGAAATCGAACCCATGGTTACGATGTTCCACTGGGATCTGCCGCAGAACCTCCAGGACCTTGGTAAGATGCCGTGCAGGCCTCTAAATAGTTGTAAGCTTCAATCGATGGGGTCGTGCTCCTCCACTGCTGGAAACCTTCATCATCATCATCAGGCTATATTTGTCCACTGCTGGACATAGTCCTCCCCTTCAGCTTGCCGCATCCAGCATCTGCCTGCAGTTTTTCGCAGATCGTCATCCCACCTGGTTGGAGGGCGTCCTACACTACGTTTGCCGAGTCGCGGTCTCCACTCAAGAACACGTTTACCCCAGGAAACCTTCACCTATACCAATTTCAGTTTCTGGTTTTCATGACACAGACACAGGCCAGTAGCAATGTATGTGCCTGTATGTAATGTTTATGTTATCTTTACTCTGTTCCCGGCCATTCTCAGCCCCACCCATTAGATTTTTAGTTTATTCAGAGATAAGATAAGATAAGAATATTATTTATTATAAACGAGATTTTAAAATCGTATCCTATTCTTTGTTCCCCATTGTATTGCTCTCTTCTCTTAGAGAGAGAAAGAGAAAGAGAGAGAGAATACTCTTCTAACCCATACGGGTTAATGACCACGCGTGCCCACCGCGGATTCGCAATAATTAAATCAGAAATGAAGGGGTCAGGGGAAAAACAACTTTTGTCACCTAATGATCAATCTGAGATATTACTATTTAAAAGATAAGATCTTAATAAAATAGTGTCATTTATACCCAAATAAATAAGAAAAGCTTTTTTTATTGAAAGAATGTTTATTGTTAATGTAATTATTTATTTATTTTATTTTGAATTCACATCAGCTAAGAGTTATAATAAAAAATTGTGACTAAGACAGAATAATCAGGTGAAAACCATCCTATGTCCACCAACATCAGGGGAAAACAATTGATGTCACTAAGGCACTTTAACTGTAATACGTATAAAGCTATAGGGGAAAGGCAGGTTAGGAGTCGGGGTAGTATAGGGACTTCTTCTTCTCTAGCGCTCTAGGAAAAGAAAGAAATATGAAAAAATATAACCTAGAAGTCTTATGTCACTGTCATAGTGGACCATGGACAAAGGTTGTTTTTTTCCTGAACGGTTCTGACATTGGATGTTTTTACCCTGTAACGATATTTTAGAAGCTTAAAAGCGCAGAGACTATGGGTGTTATTGCCCTGTTGTTTTTCATAGAACATAGCGACAGATATAACCGTTCAGACTGCATTGCCAGTTGAAAAAAATAAAAAATGTGACAAAAGCTGTTTATCCCCTTCAAATCAGAAATTTATTTCCACGTAAAGAACTGACATTTTGCTTGTTGAATGTCAATGTACATAAAATGCTAATGTTAGCCGCTGCCTTGGAGCCCAGTGTAGTGGAGAAAAGGCAGCAAAAAACTCCACTCTGACCATCATTTCTCAAATCAACTTAAGATTAAGTCTAGTACAATATTTGGTACAAATGTCTATCTACTTAAGAAGGTCAAAATTAAAAACCCATGAATGCAATCAATACTCGCAATGTCAAACATCGATTGATTTTCTTAAACAAGTATGATTTTAGATATCTGGTTAGGTATCCGCAGGTCCATATTTGCTTGATATCTTAGACCTCCGTATTTTCCAGGTGGATGGACCAACCCCCTCATAGTGGACTGGTTCGAGGACTACGCCAAGGTCGTTTTCGACCTTTACGGGGACCGAGTGCGGACCTGGCTGACCATCAATGAGCCCATGACCTTCTGCTCCCTTGGCTACCACAGGGGCACTATGGCTCCCGGGGTCAATAGTCCGGAAGTTGGGTACTACTTGTGCATAAAGAATATTATGCTGGCTCACGCGAGGGTCTGGAGAATGTACGATAAGAAGTATAAGCCGACGCAACATGGTAAGTGTTGAGGGGTGAAGTTTACTTTCATCATCATCATCATCATCATCAGCCTACCGTTGCCCACTGCTGGGTATAGACCTTTCCCCCAGAAGTTTACTTTATTGTACGAAAATAGGGAGATTCCCTTCACAGATGTTTTTAAAAATTCCATTGAAAATTACTTTTTCATTATTCTTACTCAGAAAGTAAGTCTGAAGTAGCCTCAGAGTTGAAAGTAACACTTTTCAGCCCTAGGGAGAATCGTTTTCAACGACAGCGGTCAGATTATAAAAAAAATAGTTTTACATTTCCATTCTGTTGAACCATCTTCAAATAATCAAACTTTTTATACATCCACTGGATTAGGTACAACGCGATGTAAAATTTAAATAACATAAAGTTTGGTATTAAATAAAAAAAACATAAACATTTACATACAGGCACATACATTAACCTTCAGTTATTTCTTTAAAATAACATGGAAAAAGTTAACAATATTTTCAATGATAAAAAAAAAGTAGCTGAATAGCTGACCAAACAAATACGCTTCCCGTCAATTTTTTTTCTGTCGTCCTGAGATTAATTTTTTTATCTTTAGGTAATTCCTGTCCCTATTTTTAGTTTCCTTATATTATTATTGTAATTAAGGATTTAGTTTCTCGAACAATAAGCCAAACCTGTCTCGGGACTGAAAATGCACTAGTCAATGATTATGATATTCATTCAATATTTAATTTTTATGACACTGCTAATCATATTATCATAGTAATTAGTAATAGTTTTTTTTAAACGATATATTGCAACAGGTAGGTACATACAATTTGGTGAAACGGATCCTGTTTTTCTCTTTCAGGCAAGGTATCCTTGGCTAACAACTTCATCTGGTACGAGCCAGCCACCCCCGCTGATAAGAAACTGACGGACCTAGTCGCCCAATATGGAGTAAGTTGATTACAGTTGATTTTATATATTGTTTCTGTGATAAGTAATTAACCAAATCCAGTAAGATCATAATAATTTGAAGCAATGTATGTGCATGGATGGGTGACTGTCTATGACTAACGCTAGTGGCATTTTCCACTTTCCTTTTTTTTCGTTCTAGTTTGTAATTTAATATTTGTACTTAAGTTGGTTAGGTACCAAACAATTTTGCTTTTGTTCCAGTTCGGCTGCTACAACCACCCCATTTTCTCCAAGGAGGGGGGCTGGCCGAAATCAATTGAGAAGGCTCTGGCCGAATACAGCGAAAAGATGGGCTACAGCCGCTCCATATTGCCACCTTTCACTGAAGAAGAGAAGAAGCAAGTTAGAGGTAAGTGAGGAACAGACTGGCGGTACGTCAATCTTCACGATTTAAGAAGAAGAAGAATAAAAACATTATGTATATAGGTATACAGGTTATTTGTACGTGTCTTGGAATCTTTAACGTAGTCTATTTAATAAGGCATATAATATAATCTGCGTTCAGGGTGATGATGATGATGATCTCCTCTTATCCTTTATCAGGGACATAGGGCTCGTAGAAGGGATCGCCAACCATAGACATTTAAATGCCCGCAGGTACCTACGACTTCTTGGGTTTCAACCACTACACCAGCCGGCTGGTGAGGGCTCCACAGCCAGGAGAGCAGCCTGGGCAATGGCCGTTTGACGGCGTGCCTGAGCTGAATGCAGTCCTCACTGCCGACCCCAATTGGCCGAAGACTAACTCTTTCTGGTTCTGGGTTCGTATCTAGTTTACGATTCTCTCTGGATTTAAATATATACCAAAATATTTCTGAAGTGTCTTCAAATAGATGACCAAATATAAAAAACAGCTTTTAATTAAGACCAACCACTAGTCTTACATGCCGCCACCAATCCGGACTTGGCACTCGTGGTGGAGTATGGCCTATACCTTCCTCAGGGGAGAGACCCGTGCCCCTCGATGGGGACATAATGGGTTGATGATGATGAAAGTAATAATCACGAGGCAGGATCATTATTCCCTGGAGCATCTATTGCCAGGATCATTATTACCAGGAGAATGTTCTATGTTCTGCAGTGCCCTAAATGGCTGATGATAAGATTACGGAAGTTAACCACGGTATTTCCCTGATATATAATGTCTACATATTGTTAAATGCCTCATTTGTCTTAAATTATAGGTATACCCGGAAGGGATTCGCAAGACGCTGAACTGGTTAAAAGAGCAATACGGAAACATTGAGATCCTCATCACGGAGAACGGATACGCCTCAGAAGGCGTAGGCTTGAATGATGTCGAGAGGATAAAATACTACGAGAGCTACTTGAAACAGGTGAGGAAGAATAAGCAGTCAGATGGTGCACAGATATCGTGGATGGTTTTGATTTATGTACCTGGCTTGACGACGTATTGGAAGACCTCTGGTACTGTAGCGTACTGTACAGAGGAAAGCGTGAACATCTCAACTCTGCCTCACATCAGATGTTGCAAATTGGGGATAGGTACTGGGTGACGAAGCTAGAAGTTGATGTTCAGGTTTTCATGGTGTTTACTTTATACTGTGTACAGTTAGATCTTGGAAAACGAACTGCCAAGCAAAAACCAACAAGACCCATGAGTTTGATTGTGCACGGTCAGCAAAACTGCGACCTAGAAAGGTGTGGTTCTAGCCCGTACAGGGTACGGTGACCAAAATGAATATGACACGTATGAGTAACGAAGTTGTTAACAATACTGATGCAACGGCCCATGGCGTTGTGAAGGGGGAAGCTGGCATCGTATGTTAAAGAGGAGCTCAGATATTGTGGCCGTGTCATAGGTAGATACAACTCTTTATTGCGTAGCAGTTATCGATATAGCTCAGAGAATTAGCAAGCTGAAGTGGCAGTGGGCTGGCCATATCTCGCGAAGAACCGACAACCGCTGGGGTAAACGTGTTCTTGAGTGGAGACCGCGACTCGGCAAACGTAGTGTAGGACGCTCTCCAACCAGGTGGGATGACGATCTGCGAAAAACTGCAGGCAGATGCTGGATGCGGCAAGCTGAAGACAGGGCGCTGTGGCGCTCATTAGGGGAGGGCTATTTCCAGCAGTGGACTAATATAGCCTGATGATGATGATGATGATGATTGCATAGCAGTAATTTACAGAGACAACGTACTGAATAGTAAATTATACTGGGCTTATAGGCACTGCAGATGTCCGGTTTCAAGATTTCCGTGTGATTCTTTGATTGATAAGATTTATTTTGAGTACCTAGGTATCTAAAAAACCATTTGCTGTCCGAACATGTAACGTAATCTGTAACATTATGATCTCTTTCAGGTATTTCTGGCCTTGAAAAAGGACGGTGTCAATGTAACCGGCTACACAGCGTGGTCACTCATGGACAACTTCGAATGGAGCGAGGGCTACCAGTAAGTGAATTTAATACACCTACAACACCTCCCGATTTGATAAATCCACAAAAGTACCGTCACAGAAACCTTCATCTTGAACTGTCATAGATAATAACAATAAGTAAATAATAACTTACACACAACTTGGTCCTAAACCAGGTGCTATGATGACCAAGGAAAGATAAGATTTGCATGTTTGTGCTGAAAAAATCACACCAAACAAATACAATTCACTCCTTCGGGGAACCGAAATAGAGGACAGCCAAGGATCAACTGGATAAGATCAATATCCTAAGAGGTCAAGTCGATTGGCACTAGCTGTCCTGAATTGGAAGCTGCCGCGAACGACCGTCAGAAGTGGAAATCTGCGGTTGAGGCCCTAGAAAAAGAAGAAGGAAACATCACAAACATGGAAATGCGGGACTGACGCCGTCTCTTACGGATCTCTGATGAATCATAACTTTTCATCATTACATCTGTGTCATGAGTGGGTGTTTTCAATTCCCATGAAGTACAGGAGCCGTCTGTGTGACTCACGTCTTAGAAACCAGAGACCTGGATCTCCCACAGAATACGCCATTAAAAACATAAACATGTACATACAGGCGCATACATTGCTTCTGGCCCCACACTAGGATAGCCTGTGTCGTAGGCACCAGAAACAGCGACATCACAAACATGAAACATCCAAGACCTGGTGATTTTTTTGTCCCTAACCTTTCACGTTGTAGGCAGATGCGCTAACCGCTGCGCCAGAGGTCTTCTAAATACTTATATTTGTGTTTGCAGGTCTAAATTCGGTCTCTACGAGGTGGACTTCGAGCACCCTGAACGGAAACGGACCGCACGCAAGTCAGCCAAGTACTACGCTAGTATCATCAAGTCACACGCCTTACAGCCCATTCCCAAAGACGAGTTGTAAATGGATCAAACAATTCTTTGCAACTAGAAATAAGTTTCCTTAAGTCTGGAATGAATCCATTGAATGAATGATATAGGTAATAAATGATTTATTTTAAACGTCGAACTGAGTTTTTATTCTCTAAGACCGTCCAATAGTTAAGACATACATTAAACTGGGGAGAAGGTTCGAAAGAAGCACGAAATTATGGGAATATCACATCGAGTGATATTGTGATGTGTTAATCTTTTACATCACAAAGGGCTTAAAAAGTTCCTTAAAACTTCCCAAAATTAACGATCCAACGTTGATGATGATGATGGTTTAGACTTTCATCATCACTATAAACCCATTATGTCCCCACTGAGGGGCACAGGTCTCTTCCTGAGGAAGGTGTTGTGACGTAAACTCAATGAAAGACCTTCGATTCGACACTGACATTTATTATTGCAAAGAGGGTACAATACAAAATACCTACTAACAAGTTAATGCCGGTAGATACACAACATCCTTCCCTCCTAATTAAAGGTACATCACCTACTTACATAGTAGGCAAGTATACTAGTTCAATAATGATGAACTAACTACAATGTACATTTACTGTATCACGCTCATGCTTATAAACTATAACTAAATATACATATAAACATCATCATCAACCCATTATGTCCCCACCAAGGGGCACGGGTCTCTTCCCTGAGGAAGGTATAGGCCATACTCCACCACGGGGGCCAAGTCCGGATTGGTGGAGGTTTGTAAGACTAGTGGCTGGTCTTACTGTCAGAAGTTTTCAAGCCGCCCTAAGACCTCTGACTTGGCTTAACGACTGCCATCTATCGACGGCAGCCGGCACCAACTGCTTAACGTGCCTTACGAAGCACGGAACCGCTCGGAAAAATGCAACTAGCGTTAGTCATAGACGGTGACCCATCCATGGACTGAACGCGCCGTATGTTGCTTAACCTTAGTGATCGTTTAAGATCACTCAGGCAGCCCAGGCTACGAGCGATTCCTATAAACATAATTAATATTAATCAACAATGATACACAATTTGAAATAGCAATACGGACTACAAACCTATATCCGAAATGTATTGGCGCGTTTCGTACCATGTTTTTTTCCGATATAGGTGAGGAGTGTGTCTTGTAGGCACTAAATTTTAATTTAATTTTAGTAATATATTTTAACTACCTTTACGATTCTTCATTTTTTTTATGGCGCTTTTGTATCTATCCGATCAGGTTGACCCACAATTGAGTTTGTGTCTGCAAGGCACTTTATTCACCTATTTTAGAACAAAAATAAAGCATGTATATTACCTAATTCATGCTTCTGTGGCCAGTTGTCTTGTAGGTGAAGGTGGGACAAAAATACGAAAAAAAATTATAACTAGAAAACTACAAAAAATCGCGAACATACATGGGGGTGATTCAGGTACCCCTAGAGGTGATCTATCTCTGGACTTCCGCTTGACACTATTTTTTGGGACACCCTGTATATTAATCTCAATGAATATTGCATAAGAAAGTAATTTTCGTCGGGATCGACAAACAACCATATGATTCTGACGTCCATATTTTATTTCCTGACAAAGCCTCTGCAGTAACATTAAAAAAGGTTTTTGGAGCAAGTTCTCCACAATCATTCATTATAATTATAAGCGCTGTTTTCGATTACATTCACAGCTCGTCTTTAGGAGCGGGCAGTAAGGAGTGTGCCTTGATGACACTGGCGTAGTACTTGGCTGACTTGCGCGGGGTCCGCTTCCGTTCAGGGTGCTCGAAGTCCACCTCGTAGAGACCAAACTGGGACCTGCAAAACAGAAGTTATGGTGTATTATGTCTCTGATCTAGGTCTTTGGCTTATTATTTAGGCGCGAATCTCGTTGCGAGAAGCATATTTTGTGAAGACTGTATAGGTTTACTCTATGGTCATCTCATTGTTTATGTTTAACTTGAGTGACGTTGTCAAATTATTATATCGATTTTATCCATTTCCTACAAACGTTTAATTTATTTTTCAACACAATCTAAAAACTTAATATGGTAGCAGAGCGCTAAAAATGTCCAAGGTTAATATACAACCCTTAAGCAAGGAAAATTACGACACCTGGCCGATCCAAGCAGAAGCCGTGTTGATAAAAGATAAACTATGGAAATATGTTCAAGCTACGCCGTCTGCAACTGACAGTGCTGCTACTGAATTGGAGAAAGAAGCTAAGTCTACCCTTATTCTTCTAATCGCTCCTTCAGAACTCAAGCAAATAAAACAATGCAAGACTGCAAAAGAAATTTGGGACAAATAAAGTCGATATACGCAAGCACAGGTCCAGCTCGTAAAGCATCACTCCTCAAACAGTTAATACTAACAAAACTAGAAGGAAACGATGTTCGTGGGCACATCAACAAATTTATGGATACCGTTGATAAACTTGCTGACATGCAAATAACTATCAATGATGATCTACTCACGATCATGATGCTGTACAGCCTTTCACCTGAATATGACAACTTTAGAATTGCGATTGAAAGCAGAGACAACCTGCCAAAACCTGAGGAATTGAAAACTAAGATTATAGAAGAAAGCGAGGCCCGACACCAAATGGAACCAAGCACGAGCCAACAATCACTTCAACAAGAATCTTATCTTGCCTCATGCAAAATATGCAAAACTAAAGGAGCTCATTTTAAAAAGAGTAGTCACAAAATCTGCTCAAGCTGCTGGTCAAAGAAAAACAAAACTAAAAAAGTGTCACCGAAAAGTCAAGATGAAACGACACACCATACCAACGAATGTCTTTTGATAGCCAATAACGCTAAATGCAAGGACTGGGTATTGGATAGCGGATGCACATCTCATATGACCAACACAAGATAAATTTTCACAAAATTTAACCCTGAATCTCAAAAGCTAAACTTAGCCTCGAAGGAACAAACTGCTGAAATCACAGGACGTGGTACAGTCACAGTCAAAACAAACACAAACCATGCAGTAGACTTGTTAGAGACACTATACGTGCCCAACCTAGCAACTAACCTCCTTTCTGTTGCCAAAATGACAGAAAAAGGTGCTACTGTCACTTTCACGAAAAATGAAGCTACGATTGTCAAAAATAACAAAACTTTGATAACAGCCGAAAAGAAAAATAATTTATACTACGTGAAAACTACCATTGAAAATGATTGCACAGTAAAACCAGAAACTAGTATGGTAACAACTCAAGATAACTCCATTGAAGATTGGCATAGGAAACTGGGACACATGAACTACAACGACCTACATCTATCTCTGAAAAACGAGAAACTTATTGGGTTAAAGTTCAACAAAGATGACAAACTATCTGATTGTGAAGCATGTATTCAAGCAAAAATGACACGAGTGCCAAGTCCCAAACCTAGAGCTACGCCACGAACTACTCAAACATTAGAAATTGTACACAGTGATGTGTGTGGCCCAATTAAATCTCCAAGCACTGCAAACAACAAATATTTTGTAACGTTTATAGACGACTACAGCAGATATGGGCGCGTCTATTTCATGAAACAAAAATCTGAAACACTTGAGAAGTTCAAAGAGTATAAAGAACGAATGGAGAATACTACTGGCAACAAAATTAAATATCTTCAAAGTGACAACGGAACGGAATATATAAATAAGGAATTCCAATCCTACCTCAAGGCAAACGGAATCGGACAACGTCTATCCGCGCCCTATACGCCTGAACAAAATGGTCTAGCAGAACGGAAAAATAGAACACTAGTTGAAAAAGCCAGAGCTATGCTTATTGACGCCAATGCACCGATACATCTATGGGGTGAAGCTGTAAACACAGCAAACTACTTATCAAACAGAAGTATCAACAGTGCTATTGACAACGAAACACCATTTGAAAGATGGGTATTAAGAAAGCCCTGTGTCAAACACCTACACGCATTCGGATCAAAAGCTTTTGTACTCAATAAAGGTCCCAGAGGACATAAATTTTTCTCCAAAAGCTAAAGCTGGTGTATTTGTGGGATATTCAGAGACTAGTAAAGCATATAAAATCTACATTCCGACTGAACACAAGACTATTGTCACAAAAGATGTAAAAATCATAAATAAAAAATTCTACGAAGACACTCTCATTACACAGTCACCTCTTACTCAAACAGAGATGATTAAAAACGAATCTGAGAGAAATAACAAAGGAGTTACATCCAATAACAATTTAAATTCAATCGAAATTGTTATGGAAAATAACACAACTGCGAATCAAGACGATAGCATCTATGAAGACACTGTACAACAGAATGAGCAGGAAAATGACACTTTTCAAGATTATTTTGAACAAAACGGAGAACATGATCAACCTGAAATTGATGATGATGAACTTCAATTTGACGATCATGAACTTCAACTTGATGAACGTCAACCTGACGAACCTGTGTCACGGATACTTCGAGACAGATCGTTATTACGCCCGCCACAGAGATTTGACGATTTCGTAATGGCAGCCGCAGATGATGTAATCAAACTAAAAGAACCAACCTCTTATGAAGAAGCACTCAACTCACCTAACAAAGACAAATGGTTAGAAGCAATGTTAAGCGAGATTTCATCACTCTACCATAACGAAACATGGGAATTAGTACAATTACCAAAAGGTAGAAAACCCTTACCATGTAAATGGGTATACAAAGTCAAGACAAACCCTGACGGAAGCATTGAACGCTTCAAGGCACGACTTGTTATCAAAGGTTTTTCACAACAGCCCGGCATTGACTATGATAAAACATTTAGTCCTGTAGCTCGACTGAGTACTATTAGAGCCCTTCTCGCAACTGCAGCAAAACAAAATTTGAGACTTCTTCAATTTGATGTAACTACAGCTTTCCTAAATGGAACAGTAGAAGAAGAAATATTCATGAAACAGCCCGATGGTTTCAACGATGGGACAAACCGTGTATGTCGCCTGAAAAGAAGCTTATATGGACTAAAGCAAGCTCCACGATGTTGGAATATCTGTATCAACGAGTTTTTATTACAATCAGGTTTTAAACAATCTGAAGCTGATCCTTGTTTATATACAAGAACAAGAGGAACTAAAAGAGTTCTTATAGCTCTTTATGTTGACGACGGACTCGTCGCAAGTAATTCAAAAGAAGCAGAAACTGAATTCATTGATGAATTACAAAAACGACTACAGATAAGAACGTCGCCTGCTACGTATTTTCTAGGAATAGAAATAAATAGAGAAGACGACAAGATAACACTATGCCAAACAGCATACATAAAGAAACTTTTAGAAAAATTCAAGATGAACGACAGCAAGCCTGTACCGACACCTATCGTTAAAGAGAACATGGGAGGAGACAAGGGTACACTAGCTGATGCAAGATTCCCTTACAGGCAAGCCGTAGGTGCTCTAACATACTTGGCCGTCGGTACGAGACCCGATATTTCCTATGCTGTAGGAATAGCATCGAGAAACCTCGAAACGCCAAAGACCAATGATGTGGCACTTGTTAAACGAATCTTTCGATACCTAAAAGGAACTAGCGACAAATGTCTTACCTATCGGAAAACTATTTCTGACAAAATAGTGTGCTACTCGGACTCAGACTTTGCTGGTGATGAAACAACTGGTCGGTCTACATCAGGCATGGTGTGCTTACTTGCTGGTGCTGCCATCTCATGGAGATCTCAACGTCAAAGCGTCGTGTCAATCTCTTCTACAGAAGCAGAACTAATTGCAGCGAGTGAGGCTTCGCAGGAGCTTATATGGCTGAACAGTCTATTCAAAGATCTGATGAACCTTAAAAAGCCCACACTACACCTGGACAATGAGTCAGCTATAAAGCTATCTCAGAACCCGAAATACGAATACCACAAGCGCACGAAACATATTAAACTAAAGCATTTCTTCATAAGAGAATGTGTGGCAAACGGAGATTTGGAAGTCAACCAAGTGTCTTCAGAACTCCAACTCGCAGATATGCTGACGAAGCCGCTCTACGGGCCCAGGATTCAAGACCTGAGCAAGCGAATTGGACTTCAAAAAGTTGGGAGGGTGTGAAGACTGTATAGGTAATAATAAATAATAATAATAATAAAAGTATTTATTGCCTCATCAAAATAACATTTTAACAAATTAAGTAGGTACTAAACTAGGTTTACAATAAGGCAAAATGTAGTGGCTCAGCTGGTGCTACCCCGGACAGCCGCGAGTAGCGCTGGTTTTCAGCCACTGCCTTCTCCCTGTGGTGGTTTACTCTATGGTCATCTCATTGTTTATGTTTAACTTGAGTGACGTTGTCAAATTATTATATCGATTTTATCCATTTCCTACAAACGTTTAATTTATTTTTCAACACAATCTAAAAACTTAATATATTTAACTTGCGCGTGTTATACCAGCATGGAGACCACACATCGGCAAGCGCAGCGTAGCACAACCAGCCACAAGATGGACAGACGATCTCATTCAAGTGGCAGGGAAACGCTGGATGCAAGCCGCTTCAAACCGGTCTTTTTGGAAATCAATGGAGGAGGCCTATGTCCAGCAGTGGACATATAACTCTTGTGGCTGAATGATGATGATGATGATACCAGAATCGCTCGTAGCCCCATCCGCTTGAGTGATATTAAACTATCACGAAGGTTAAGCAACATAGGGAGCGTTCAGTTGATGGATGGTTGACTGTTCAATGACTAACGCTAGTGGGATTTTTCCAAGCGGTTCCTCGCGGTACGTCATTTAACAAAATGACGTAATACATGAATGAAAACATTGAGAGCCAAAAGCCGCCCGGCTAACAGAAGTTTTACTTGGCAATACGCCAAGGTCACGGGAAAGCTCAAACCACAGACATGAGACTCGCTAGACAACGCAAGCATTGCGTTTTTCACGGAAACCAAGGGTGCTGATTTCTTACTTCCTACTTTGGGGGAAAAAACCCAGGTTTTGGATGTTTACATGTTCGTAATGTCGCTGTTTCTGGTTCCCGCGACACAGGGTATGTTCTATTAGGTTAAGGAATGAAAGTTATAAGTCAGTTATCTAAAGCTGGCACGTTCACAGTACTCACACTTATGCAATTTCACTATACAGGATGTTAAAAAATATATAATTTTGATTCAAAATGCGACTCTAGTTTAAGTGTAGACTAGAGTTAGGTTTTAGTAAGATAGGTGCGTTGTAGATAAATAAATACAAATATATGTGTTACTTGTTATAATATATTTTTAGCAAATTCGAGCGAAAAGTATTAATAACAAGGTGGAATCAATGGTCACAAAATAGTTTTAAATTTCAATAAAGGAGGACCAGACAAAACGGTCCTTGATACCAATAACCACGTGACATATCTCACTAGAAAGGTATTTCTATACTCTACAATAGTTACTATGGGAGCTTGGTTCAAAACCCTGTGTGAAAAAAGTTATAGCGATATAAAAAATATTTTTTTCATAGACGATTTTAAGCAATAAAAAATATTTTTTCACTTTTTAACGGCATAGGCAGTCGCTTTATGAGTACTATGTTACAAGTGAATTTCTTTGTATTCTTGATTGTCGTGGCTATTTTTGACCCGACTTTGATATTGGACTTTGTTTGCTTTTCCGTTGACCCTAGGCTTGTTATTGGAGTATCGTTGCTTACTACCTATTGAAAATGGTATTTACCTATATTAGACTCGATATCATAATAACCCATCTGTTTTACCTTTGTTTATTTAAACATAAGAAACCGATATTTGTTACTCACTTTGATATAATAATAACAACAATGATATGATACCTAAAACTAATGAAGCCTTATAATAATAATTATTAAGAAGAACTTCCCGATTAGGCGAGCTAAGTGTCGCCCCACACGAGCCACTCGCCACAGCCACAAAGGCCGCCACAAGAAGCTAGAAGCAGCTATAGAGTGGCTGAAGCGCGCGACAGCCACTTGTGGCCGGTGGCCAACACTTGAGGTGGGTGGCCGCTACTTTTTTATTTAACCAATTCAATCGCAGGACGGGATTGAATCTCTGATATAAATAATTCTATATCCATATTTATTTAAATGAACAACAGACTACGTGGCGTTGCTGACTCGAACAGGTTAACACTCAGGTAAGGGATAGAGGGGTGCGGAATCGCGCGATTGGCGTGTGGCGGCGTTTTGTGTCGGCGTTGGTGGCCAGAGTGGACCACAAGAAGCGAGCAGCGACGATTGTAGCGTGTGGCGGTCACCGGCGTCAACCGTGTGTGGCGAGTCGAATAACAAATAGCGCCCTGTCTTCAGCTTGCCGCATTCAGCATCTGCCTGCAGTTTTTCGCAGATCGTCATCCCACCTGGTCGGAGAGCGTCCTACACTACGTTTGCCGAGTCGCGGTCTCCACGTTGTCGGTTCTTCGCGAAATATGGTCAGCCCACTGCCATAGCATAGCTCACTCCATAGGTCGCTGAGCGACTTTGAACTGGTGGACCAACCCTTTCATGAGTGTCCATGTCCCGGCTCCGTAGGTCACGACAGGTAGGATACACTGATTGAAAACTTTCGTTTTCAAGCCTTGTGGTATGGATGACGAGAAGACTCGGCGTAATTTCCGAAACGCTGCGCCCAGCCTAGCTAGATCCTCCTCTTTGCCTCCTTTTCGGAATTGTTTTTACCTAACTGCAGAATCTGCCCGAGGTAAGTGTATTCGTAAGTGGCAGTGGGCCGGCCATATCACCCGAAGAACTGATAACCGATGGGGTAGACGAGTTCTTGAGTGGAGACCGCGGATCGGTAAACGTAGTGTAGGACGTCCTCAGACTCGGTGGAGCGATGATCTTCGCAGGGCGGCTGGTAATAGCTGGATGAGAATAGCCGAAGACCGTGCTCAGTGGCGTGCAGTGGGAGAGGCCTATGTCCAGCAGTGGACAACCATAAGCCGATGATGATGATGATGAAGTGTATTCGGAAACAATTTCGAGAAGGTGACCATGTACCATGACCGGTATTGGATCAATGTGACCATTGATCATGACTTTCGTTTTATCTTATCTTATTTGGTTTTTACTATATTTTATCAAAACTTCTTATTTTACGTTCTGATAGAGATTGACCATCACCCTGCACTTTGCATCCCCAGCAATACTCATAAACATGTTTTAACTTGCGCTTTAATGTCATCGAATACGAAATAATTATTTTTATTGCTTAAAAATCGTCGATGAAAAAAATATTGTTTATATAGCTATAACTTTTTTCACACAATTATTTGAAGTGAGCTCCCATAGTAACTATTGTAGTATATTAAAAAACCTTTCTAATGAAATATGTCACATTGTTATTGGTTCTTGGACCAGCCTCCATACATGTTTGCCGGTTATCTTTACCAAAACAGAAAATAATTATCCCAGAAATCCTCAACAATTTAATTATAATTTAATTATGTAACAAAGGGTCACGGACGCTCAGTGGTCAGTTACTGGATGAATTACCCTACCTTTTCGGAAGGTATCTCTGATCAACTGAGCAACATCATTCGGTTTCTATAGTGGTTACGCGAATGTTCTGTTCTCCTATTCTTCTTCTTTTTCTTCAACGTTTTTTCCATGATTTTAGCACCAGTAGCAGTTGTCCGAAGTCCAATCACAATCAAATGCAAGAGCCAAAAGAAAAGAGGAAAGACCACAGAATAAACTGGCAATTCCCATTAGAAAAACAAAAACCCTCTCTTAAAAATGCCATCTACTGACTAATGAGCCGTTTTCAGAAGAAAAAAAAAGAAAGGCTGTCAAAGGAATTCAGTTTTGGACCTCAGCCCAATAGCCATGTGTGATACATGTTATTTTTTTGAAATAGAAAATGTTAGTTTTTTTTCAATACAATATAACTCCGAAAGGACAAACATTTGGCTGTTGACGTCAAAGTAACTTTTATTCAGCTCGCTGAGACCTATTCGATGATGTATGACACATGGCTATTGGACTGAGGTCCAAAATTGCATTCCTTTGACAGCCATTCGTTTTTTTTTAGCTCTTCTGAAAGCGGCTCATTTGGAACTACTTTTCTTAGCTGTCAGAAAAATCCCTCATTGAAACGCACACACGGTTGAATACCAAAAAGATCACGTAGTAGTAAGTAGTAGTAAAAGTAGTAAAAGTAAAACTATAACTGTCCCCTTCACACTCATAAGCTAGACCGCACGCATGAGAGACGGGCAGACTTTTCATGATGCGCATGCAGTACACGTCACGCCGCGCGCTATTCACAGACGCTACACAAGCGCAACGTGTGAATGTGTTGAACGTGCCAGCTTTACTTAACTGACCTGTATGCAGGCTTCCCAACCTGGGCTTTTAGCCCCAAATTTAGTTCGGAAATACGCGTACTGGGCTTTTTTTAGGGCCCAAAAATGTTTGGGGCTATTTTTAGGGCTTTACATGATTTTTAATGCATTCAACAATCACAGCAACAACAACAGCAATTTGACCAACCCAAACTATAGATATAGAAGGTTATCTAACAAAAAAAAGTCTGTGGAAATTCCAGATATCTTGGCTGTATGGTCATAGTAGTAAGTAGGTACCCTTTCCCACGCTTTTCCCAAATGTAATGAAAAAAAAAACAAAAACATCAGAGGAGGAAGCACAGATAGGTACCAATGTATAATAGGAAGTAATAATATCCTTGAGTAGGTACTAAGTGTACAATACAGGGCTTTTTTTAGGGCTTTTGAATATTGGATTCCTTTCAAAATATTATAGTGCATTATAGTTCAACTAGCTGTGCCCCGCGGTGTTACCCGCGGTTTATTAGGGAAAATAAATTGTGTATTAACAGTAAAAATAATATCTATTCATATTCTAAGGGATTTTCCTCTGGGAACAGGATATTTTCCCGCAGTAAAACGGAGCTTATATGTTAATCCAGGGTGTCAGCTAACTTCACAACTAAATTTATTAAAATCGGTATAGCCGTTTAGACGTGAAGAAGTAACAAACATACATACTCACAAACTTTCACCTTTATAATATTAGTGTGATAATATTAATAAAATATTTTAAAGGCACATATTACTATGTAAGTGTTCCTGCCTTTTTTTATACTCCTAATCTATTGTTATATTTACTTTTTTAGACCTTAGTTAAGACTTTTATTTTCATTGTTCTCAAGTGCCTTTTTTTACCTTATAAACCAATTATAAACTTCTCTCCCTCTGGACACCCGTCCAGAGGGAGAGAACTTTGTTACTTTGTTATTGTTACTTCTTTCGACCGCACTCTTGAGGCTGGACCCCATATTATGACACTGGCGCCCAACGTGGGGCTTATAGGTGTTTAGAACTTTTGGGCACGCATTCTTCTACTGCTTTCGTCTAGCTTTTTATGTCTGTGACTGAAAAGTACAGCAATGCGACAAGAGTTATAGAGAGGCGGCCAAATGGCCATATTTATAAAAGTATGTAAATATGTATGCAGGAGGTTTATAAAAACACTTGCAGTGAAATATATAATGTCATTCGCCATTGGAAAGTTCCCGCAGGTGTTTGGCTTTAGGCATTTCGGAGCATTGTCCTGTTACGGAGCGACTATGTGTCTGGGAAACTGTAGCACGTTTGGCCTAGCAACGTTTAATCACGTCGTAACTTTAGTTTATCATGGCGCACAACGTCACTACAATGTCAAAATTTAAAACACAAGAAAAACTACAACGTTTAATCACGTATTTTTACTATAGATTTGCTATTTTTACAGTTCGTTGTGCGGTTATTTAATATCACTGCCAGTTTCTGGACGTGTTAACACATAAAGAAACAAAGAAAACGAGCTGTTTCAGTACCATTTCCGATGCTGTTCTTGAGAACACGTGGGAATTACTGATTGTAATGGGGGAATTCACCACTTCGGATTTGGTACCCGTGGTGGAGTATAGCCTATACCTTCCTCAGGGAAGAGACCCGTGCCCCTCGGTGAGAACATAATGGGTTGATGATGAAATGGGGAGATTCTGGGGATCTGGGAATCATCTAATAAAAGTCCCCAAAATGATACACATTGTTTGTTTCTTTAAGACCACACCAAACTTATGGCTGCTTTATAGGTCACCATTAGAAATTACGATCTTCAGATACGAGTATAACCTTTGTCTACCATCTTTGGTAAAAAAGTTTAATTGTCAAATCACAAATCTTTATTCATAGTAATCGTGTAACATGACTTACATTATCTTAAGCTTTGTGAAACGTTGAACTTAAATATAACAATTTGTGTAGTGTAATGGGTGGTTCTCTGCTGCCATTACCAGACTCGCAAGTAGTCTGTATTTATGGTCAGCACAGCAATTCGCCAAAGATTCATCGTACTCCGGAGGTGGTGAAGTGGGTATTTTTTTACTTACTGGTAACCCTCCATCCATTCGAAGTTATCCATAAGTGTCCATGCCGTGTAGCCGGTAACTTTGACACCGTCCTCTTTGATGGCTAGCAGTACCTGGAAGGGAAGGAATTTCTTCGTGAGAAGTTACATAACATAAATTCACGCCTGTATTCCAGAAGGGTAGGCAAAGATCAGGTTTTGCAACTTGCCATGAAAGATCTCTTTCGCTTTTCGGAAGATTCCCGCTTTTCCTATAAACCAAACGAAAGTACCTAGGATAATTTGTGATTGAGTATCATCGCTCATAGCCCCAGCCACCTGAGTGATCGTAAACGATCACGAAGGTTAAGCAATATAGGGCGCGTTCAGTCCGTGGATGGGTGACCATTCTATGACTAACGATGCTTGTCATAGAACGGTCAGCTTGGAAACTTCTGACAGTAAGACCAGCTAGTCTTACTAGCCTCCACCGATCCGGACTTGGCCCCCGTGGTGAAATATGGGATATACCTTCCTCCGGGAAGAGACCCGTGCCCCTCGGTGGGGACATAATGGGTTGTTGATGATGATGATTGATTAACTTTTCTGCTTCTCGAAAGAGTATATTCAAGTATCCTTCGTTCATAAACTATGTTCTAGTTCAGTAAGAAATCGTTTTTTCACGTCTTTTCATAGATATTCCAGTTTCTAATCAACTCGTTTCACTGTAACGATTTTATTACTTACTAACTGTCCCGGCAAAGTTCGTACGCCAAAGTTTTCGTTTTTTTAGAATTTCTTAGGCAATTTTTTAAAATTCTTCTCTCCGCAAGAACCTAAGAACCATCCTCGTACTTCAAGGAATATTCTAAAAAAAGAATTAGCACCATCGGTTCAGCTGTTCTCGAGGTTTGCGCATTTGACATTCAGCGATTGTCATTTTTATATTATACTCGTAGAAGATTATTGCGTAAACCGGACTCCGGTGATCCGGAGTATGGCCTATACCTTCCTCAGGGAAGAGACCTGTGCCTCTCGGTGGGGACATAATGGGTTGATGATGATGATGGTGTAAAGTTGCACACCTGTTCCAAGTATGTCTTGTAGTAGTGGATCCTCGCGTCATCGTCCAACCCCAGGTTCCGTGAGGAGTACCCGTTCTCCGTGATAAGGATCTCCACGTCTCCGTAGTGCTGCTTGATCCAGTTCAGGGCCTTGCGGATGCCAGGTGGGTTCTCCTGGAATATGGTTGACAAAACCAGACTGATTGCAATTCATTGCATTCAAACAAAGATCTCGTAAATAATGGATTGCCTGTATGAAATTTAGTCATTTCATAAAGTATCGATAAAATATTGAATCATTCTCAACAAGCAAAAGTTTTATATTTACTTTTTAGAGTTCCTTTTGTTTTAAAATTAGTATTGGGGTAATTCTTTGAAACACGTTTTTCAAGCGGCATCACCTTAAAAGAATAGAAATCAAAACAAGCCACTTTTTTTTTCGGGCAAACCTTTAATCATCTCTTAACTGGGTCATTGATTATTATTCGATTATCTTTATATTTAATGTAATAAAAAAAATAAAAAACCCGCGTTCTTTGATTTTCGTGGAGTGTCCTTTCCCCCGATCTAGTCACTTAGTTAATTATATATTTTAAAGTACATTGGTTTACGCTTACCAAAATCTTAACACTTAGTTTTAAGAAGTTGACAATGCTATAAAAAATTAGACCGTTGTTCTAAAAGAATTACATTATCTAAAAAAAAAAATGTAACTGTCCCGGGGCAGTTACTGATTTGCGTGGATAAAAATAAAAAATTATAAATAAATAAAAGCATTATAAAGCCACTTGCACATCCCTAACTTCGCGGCCCAATACTGCGTCATCCTAATTCATGTTACAACTAGCCACTCTCCGTTGGCCAGACAGAGTGCTTGTGTGATAACACGTCGAGTTTCCGAAAAATTAGGGTAAGAACCCCGTTACGAGTACGTGGGTTTGGTTTTTCAAAACTTTGATTTGCGTGGTATAAGTTTCTCCGTCGTCTGTGAATTTATTTTTTGAGTAAAATATTGTAGCAAACAAATATAAGGTAACGCAACTTATATTCAAAACACAGTTTATTTACTTCAAAGGTTTTTGTTTATTTTTAGAATAAATGCTTTATTTTGATTTTCGTGGTCGCGATTTGCGTGGTTTACATGGTACTTTTGACCCACGCAAATCAATTATGGGTCATGCAAATGAAATAACTTCAAAATTCATAATAGTAATGCAAGATTTAATTTTCACTTCGTTTGAAAAATTTAAAGTGAGTCAGATTAGCTAAATATATTAATTTTTACTAAAATTTTCATGAATTATTTTTATGTCAAAAATGCTATAATAATAACTATAAAATATAAAATATTGTAATAAAATAATAATAATATCATAATAACTTATCTGATAAAATTAAATTTTAAGAAAATCATTTGCGTAGCGTGTTTTGTGATTTGCGTGGCCCTCATTTTTTTAACCTCGATTATCTCTTTAAGTTTATTGCTCTCTGAGGTGCCCCTTTTATAAAAAGTACTACTTTTACGTATAATTTAAGATACGGATGTCGACTTAGCAAAAATATTAAATTTGAAAATTGCCACGATAATCACCAAAGAATGACTTGCCCGAAGAACCACTCTTTGCATCTTATTAATTATGTGTATTTCATAACTAAAAATAAACCACTAAACGATTACAGGTGAACGGATGGAACAAGTGAAAAAATTTATCTACATTCAAGAAGCGAGCCCGTTTACGAGGGATGGAGACAATAATTTATAGAAGTGAAGGTGATATAGAAAGTAGAGTGAAAGCGGAAAATTGTGTGAACAGCCTTGTCAATTCTTTAGTGTGTATCCGAAACATTTCCAAGAGAGCTGGATTGGCTATCGATAACGCCGCACTGGTTCCAAAACTAATGTATGTCAGCGATGAATAAACGAAGTAGGATCAATGTATGTATAATATGTATTAGAATTTCTTGTTTACTCTAAATTACTTCTGTTCAATGACAGTTTATAAATTTTGATTTTGAACAATGTAAAACAATGTGGTCGTCCTACGCTGCGCTTGCCGATGTGTGATCTCCACTCAAGAACCTTTCGGCCCCATCGGCCATCAGTGCTTCGTGCGTAGGATGACCAGCCGCAAGATGGACAGACGATCTCATCTAAGTGGCAGGGAGACGCTGGATGCAAGCCGCTTCCAACCGGTCTTTTTGGAAATCCATGGAGGAGGCCTATGCCCAGCAGTGGACTTCCTGTGGCTGAATGATGAAAACAATGTGTGCGTCTATCTAGAAGGTACAAATAGATAAGGAGTGGGAACACGAACCCGGAACCAGAAAGAGCTGGTCTCCGGCCAGTCGGGGTCGGCAGAGAAGTCTGCGCCCAGCTCGGGTAACCCATATAAGGGCCACGGCTTGGCCTCCTCTCCTGGCTGCAGAGCCCTCACCAGCCGCGTGGTGTAGTGGTTGAAGCCCAGGAAGTCATAAGTACCTGCGGGACGTCAAATGATGATGTCAAAAATTAAAAACCAGCCAAGTGCCAGTCGGAGTCGCGCACAAAGGATTCCGTACCGTTATGTACTAAAATGACAAACGAAGTTGTGTAGGGGCCCCCTTAATTTTTTTTTTTATTAAAAACTGACCAACGATTGACCCCGATCTCACCTGATGGTAAGTGAAGATGGAGCCGACGAATATTTATTTTATTATGTTTTTAGAACCTATTCGTTGTTATAGCGGCAACAGAAATATGTACATCATCTGTGAAAATTTCAACTGTCTAACTGTCCGGGTTCATGAGATACAGCCTGGTGACAGACAGACGGACGGACAGCGGAGTCTCAGTAATTCGTTTAACCCTTTGGGTACGGAACCCTAAAAATGGAGAATCTATATATATATATAAAACGAGAAGCTGACTGACTTAGAATCAACGCAGAGCCCAAACTACTGAACCTAGGGGGTTGAAATTTGGCATGGGAGTTCCTTAGGGAGCCTAGGGGAGCACTAAGAAAGGATTTTTGAAAATTCATCCCCTAAAGGGGTAAAATGGGGGTTCAAAGTTAGTATGAAACTTTGCCGTTTTTGAAGTTATTCGAATGAAATTTGATACGAAGGTTTTTCATTTAAAATTATGAAACGAGTGTAAAATAGTTTTTTAAAAATCATCCCTTAAGGGGGGAAAAGGGGGGTGCAAACTTAGTATGAAACTTAGCCATTTTTGAAGTTATTCGAATGAAATTCAGCATGAAGGTCCTTCATTGAAAGTCATGCAACACAGGTAAAATATATTTTCAAAAATCATCCCTTAAGGGTGTAAGAGGGGGTTGCGAAGTTAGCATGAAAGCTCTTTCGCATGCGCTAAAAGTATCCCTATCTTATTTTCAAGCTCTTTACTCAACTAAAGCCCACGCGGACGTAGTCGCGGGCAACAGCTAGTATAATATTAGGTGCTTACATATGAAATTGGCGTTTTTCGTACTGGCCACTTTAATCACGATTTTCTCCTCTTTGGTAAGGAATTCCAAATTCAAATTTTCACAGCTATTTACTCATGTATTTGACCTTCGATGACCGTCATTCATTTGTTTTTTTTCTTCTGTTTTTTTCTGTTTCCGTCACTCATTTTACAAAATGGAAAACTTAAAATATCGCATTGTTTACGAGTACGAGTTCCGCCGTGGCACTAGTGCTGCGGAACCGACTCGAAGGGTGAATGATGTGTATGGCGGTCATGTTGCAAAAGAAAACACAGTTCGTTTTTGGTTCCAACGTTTTCGTTCTGGAAATTTCGACCTGCAGAATAAGCCCCGTGGACGGCCTGAGACCCAAGTTGATAATGAAATATTGAAGGCTATTGTGGAAGGGGATCCATCGCAAACCACGTCCGAGTTAGCTGCAGGCTGCGGTGTTAGTGATAAAACTGATTTAATTCACTTGAAGCAAATTGGGAACATTAAAAAGCTTGAAAGGTGGGTACCTCACGAATTGACTGAAGCAAACCGGCAAACGCGCATCGACTGCTGCGTTACAGCAGTACTGAACCGGCACAATAATGAAAGTATTTTAAACCGAATCTTTACCTGTGATGAAAAATGGATTCTTTATGATAATCGGAAGCGCTCAGCGCAATGGTTGGATCCTGGCCAGCCACCCAAATCCTGCCCCAAGCGAAAATTAACCCCAAAAAAGTTACTTGTAAGCGTTTGGTGGACTAGTGCCGGTATTGTTCATTACAGTTTTCTCAAATCTGGCCAGACTATTACGGCTGATGTCTATTGTCAGCAATTGCAAACCATGATGGAAAAGCTAGCGGCTAAACAACCTAGGCTGGTCAAGCGCTCCACGCCACTGCTGCTTCACGACAACGCTAGACCACACACTGCACAACAGACGGCTACCAAATTAAGAGCTTGGAATGTCTAAGACATCCTCCGTACTCCCCGGACCTTGCTCCAACAGAGTACCGTTTTTTTCGAAATTTGGACAACTTCTTGCAAGGGAAAAAATTCAACTCTGATGGGGCAGTCCAAATCGCCTTCACAGATTTTATTGATTCCCGTCCGACCGGTTTTTTTAGTAAAGGGATCAATGAACTACCTATGAGATGGCTAAAGTGCATAGAAAACAATGGTTCATACTTTGATTAATTAAATATATTATATTTAAAAATATTCGACTTTTTGTTCCTCCCATACAAAACGCCAATTTCATATGTAAGCACCTAATATATTTGTTCCAAAAACAATTACGTACAAAAGGATGAAGCCCTACTTTTCACAACACAGTGAAAACTAGTCCCCTCCCCTAAGGGGAATTCATTAAGATGAATGACAATACTCGTAATAGACTAGGAACTGAATACTTAAGGAGTTAATTCTTATCGCTTAAACGATCACGAGGGTTAAGCAAGATAGAGTGCGTTCAGTGCATGGATGGATGACCGTTCTATGTCTAACGCTAGTGGAATTTTTCCAAGCGGTTCCGTGCTTCGCAAGGAACGTTAAGCAGTTGGTGGGGGCTACCGTCGATAGATGGTAGTAGTTAAGCCAAGTCAGAGGCCTTAATAGAGCGGCTTGAAAACATCTGACAGTAAGACCAGCCACTAGTCTTACAAGCCTCCACCAATCCGGACTTGGCCCCCGTGGTGGAGTGTGGCCTATACCTTCCTCAGGGAAAAGAACCGTGCCCCTCGATGGGAACATAATGGATTGATGATGATACATCACAATGTGATAAAAATAGGTAAATGCTGCGAATAGATATTTTCGTGGCAATGCCAACAATCTAAACCTACTGACCTCTAACGAGCTCCTTCTCCTCTTGAGTGAAGGCTGGTAATGTAGAGCGACTGAAGCCCTGCTTTTTGCTCTGCTCCTCAATCATCTTCTCAACTGCTGGAGGCCAGCCCCCCTCTTTGGAGAAAATGGGGTGGCAGTAGCGGCCGTACTGAAAATAAATAACTGCACATCACAACACTTCTAATGGTAGCAAAGTGGGATACCCTGTGCAAGGGTTACCAGGGAAAGACTACAGACTGGCGCCATTTGTACAGATCAAATACGTTGTCAAGCCAAGTCAGAGGCCTTTGGGCGGCTTGAAAACTTCTGACAGTAAGACCAGCCACTAGTTTACAAGCCTCCACCAATCCGGACTTTGCCCCCGTGCGCATGGCCTATACCTTCCTCAGGGAAGGTTGATGATGATTCTATACTTTGGTTCTTAATTCACCAATGTAATTTGGGATTGGGTTGATAACAATAATTAACTATAACTTCTACAATCACATTCACTCGACTTGGTCCCAAACTGGGATATCCTTTGGTATGATAACCAGACAAGGACATTACAGACATGGAAACACACCCAAACAGGCCAACCGAATAAACGAATTGTTCGATATGTTATACATACATACGTAAGCTCACGCCTGTATTCCAGAGGGGTAGGCAGATACCAGGGACTGGCACCTTCCACGATCCTGACAAATCACTTTCGCTTAGTCGTTGCATGCATGCACGTCGTTTTCGGAAACTTTTTGTCCGCCATCTTGCCCTTTGCTAATACATCCCCTATTTTTTCGAAGTATGCCCGCCAATGGGCCGTCCCATACCGTCCCTTTCACTCACATTCGCTCGATATGTCATGTGTCCGCATATCCGCTACCGGTAATCCGACCGATGATTAGGCCAGTCACATGATTAGTTCAGGGCCAGGTATCGTTGCTTTATTTAGTCGCAAAGAGTGATCAACTTACTCCGTATTGGGCGACCAGCTCTGTCAATTCCTCATCAGCGGGTGTGGCTGGTTCATACCAGATGAAGTGGTTAGCCAAGGATACCTTGCCTGAAACAAATTACGAGCTATTTCATCAAACTGTAAGCAACAGATAACTTAAAATGAGCCAGTTTCTGAATTGAGAATTTCGCTAAGTAACTACTTAACTGTAGTGCTGTCTCGTCAAATGTCTCAGGAAAATGCAGGACAAACTTTACTTAAGTATTTAATTATTTTCAATTCAGAAACCAGCCCAACGTAAAAGACCTATTGCACAAAAAATAATTACGTTTTTAAAAATGTTGTAACATATCTGGTGATAAAGCTGCTGGAGATCGGAATGTAATAAAAATATACATTTTACGCCTTCTTTCAGAGAGAGACAGAGAGAGAGAGAGAGAGAGTATGGGCTTTATTACCACGCATACCCACCACCGATTGGGAATTTCCACCAATGTCATATCTCCGACTTTCAGGTTTCCTCACCACGTTTTGCTTCGCAATTAGACATTAGTATTCCTGTAGTAGTCTTACATTAGTCTTACAAGCCTCCACCAATCCGGACTAGCCCCCGTGATGGAGTATGGCCTATACCTTCCTCAGGGAAGAGATCCGTGCCCCTCGGTGGGGCCATAATGATTCCTGCAGTACATTATGTTTGGTAAATGCTAGGATTTTAGCCCATGGCTTATAACTTGTACTACTACTAATACTACTGACCTATCTATTCTAAAATATTATCCGGATACTTTACTTGATTTTTGTCACAAAAGATTTTTGTTTGAATTGCAGAGCTTAATCATGGTGAGCAGAGACGGAGCTCGCGTCGTAGGTTGCTCGTCTCTGACGTAAGTATATTCGAATAATATTCTAGAATGTATACGAGTAGTACTTGTGTTAAAGACACCGACCCAAGAACTTGCATGCGTGCCCCTATTTACACCTTTGCCCCCCAAAAAACAAACCTAAATCTCAGCCCTCACCACTTACCATGATACTTTGGCTTGAACTCCCTGTCGTACAGTCTCCAGGCCTTTGCGTGGGCCAGCAACGCGTTTTTGTTACACGCATAGTACCCCAACTGTGGGCTCCTGACCCCGGGGGCCACGTACCCTACGCCGTAGCCAAGGTAGCAGAAGATCATGGGCTCATTGAGGGTCAACCAGGTCTTCACTCGGTCCCCATACAGGTTGAACACGACCCTGGCGTAGTCTTCAAACCAGTCTGCTATGAGGGGGTTGGCCCATCCACCTAGAAATTATGAAGGTCTATAATATGTCGCCGGACAAGGGTTGATGACATTGGTAAAAGAGTCTCAAGCCTGAAGTGGAAATGGGCGGGACACCTGCCAAGGCGGAAAGACGGCAGGTGAACCAAGACAGAGTGGTGGCCAAGAACAGGACAACGGTCAGTGGGCAGGCTTGCGACCCGATGGTCGGACGATGTCGTTGAGTCGGAGGAAGGTCCGTGAATGCAAATGGCTAGAGACCATGTGAAATGGCATTTGGGGGGAAAGGCCTATACCCAGCAGTGGGCAGCGGTGAGCTGATGATAATGTTATGGCCGGTGGGGCGGAAAAGTTCTCGAATGGAGACCATGTATCGGCGAGCGCAGCATAGGACATCCAGCCACAAGATGGACAGAAGATCTCATCCAAGTGGCAGGAAGACGCTGGATGCAAGCTGCAGAGATACATTGCACCAAATGCCTTCGTACCAAGATCTTGCAGGTTCTGCGGCAAATCCCAGTGGTACAGCGTGATCACTGGTTCCACTCCGGCCTCCAGCAGACCGTCTATCAGGTCGCTGTAGTATCTCTTCCCGTCTTCGCTGACAACGCTGTCGAAGCCATTCGGTAGGAGTCTGGACCAGGATATGGAGAATCTGGAAGTGAAAATTCTAAATTGTTGATAGCTTAATATTAAAAATTATTAATTGCAGCGAAAGTGATCTTCCAGGAACCCTCCACCAATCCGGACTTGGCCTCTGTGATGGAGTATGGTCTATACCTTCCTCAGGGAAGAGACCCGTGCCTCTCGGTGGAGACATAAATGGGTTGATGATGATGAGGGGCTCGTGGATGCGAATTGCGAGAGACATAGCGAGAGACGAGGTATAGCGTGATAGGAAAAGGTCTGTACCCACCAGTGGGCAGACGTGGGCTGATAATGATGATGATCTAGCAGGATCATGGCAAGTGGCAGTTTATGGTCTCTGCCTACTACTCTGGGGTACAAGGTGAGTTATGTAGTTTTGTTAGGTGACAATCGCATCGATGGCAAAGTCAGCCACCCTGCCAAAAAATACCCTGCCAGGTGGATATTAATTTATCTAACCTAATTTAGTCCAGATCAACTTACGGGTGTTTTTTTTTATCGGACGTTACAAGTCCGACCAGGTTACGTTTCTTGAAGTTGTGAAATGAACTCTCATAAAGGTACTCTATATTTGAAGAAGATGAAGAAGATATCCTCTATTACACGGGTGGTTTGAAAGCCGCGGTTATGTTATTAATAATTAAAAGCGACATTATTTTAGAAAAGTAATAACTTTAAAGTATAAAAACGTATATTGGATCGGTAAACGTAGTGTAGGACGTCCTCAGACTCGGTGGAGAAAGGCAGCTGGCAAGAGCTGGATGAGAATAGCCGAGGATCGTGCTCAGTGGCGTACAATGGGAGGGGTCTATGTCCAGCAGAGGAACAATCATAGGCAATATGATGATGATAAAAAAGTATCTAAGTAGTTAAACTTTTTTTAACAGTTCGATTCGCTAAATTGTCCCACAAATCGAATAACTTTCATGGAACAAATCGATTTTTAGGAGATCACCTACCGATAGAAATGCAGACCCAGCTCCTTAGCCATCTCGATGTCTCTCCGCCATTGGTGGTAAGAGTCGCAGGCCACATCGCCGGTGTCTCCGTTCAGGATTTTGCCCTCAGTGTGGGCGAAGTTGTCCCAAATGTGGGCGGTCTTGTCTGAAATAAGTTTTATTCTGTTGTTAATTTATGTCATCATAATTATTTGAGCATTAACATCCCGAGCCTAAAATACAGGTTTATTCTTAGTTTAGGCTACGTTTTTGATCTTACCTACGTATGTTAAAATTCAATTGTTATGTTCACTTTTACCTATGATTTTATGAATAAATTTTATCTTATCTAAAATTTTATCTAGTTTGACGGTAGATTAACAGATAGTGTTCGGAAAACCGGGGTTTAATGTACGGTAATTGAAATATGAATATGATGAGATCATTGACGATGAATTGAAATTTATGAGCCAGTAAAGCAGGGTCCGCTGCGCCATGTTACGCGTGTTACAAAAAATGTAACACGTTATAATAACAAAAATGGGTATAACACGTTACGTGTTACGTAACATTACGTTACGTGTTACGTAACATTACGTTACGTGTTACGTAATATTACGTTACGTGCTACGTAACATTACGTTACGTGTTACGTAACAAGTTAACATTAACGTTACGTTACGTGTTACGTAACACGTTAACATGTTATACCACGCACCATTTTTGTTACAATAATGTGTTACATTTTTTGTAACACACGTAACATGGCGCAGCGGACCCGGCTTAAGTGACGAAACAAGCAGTCATAGTTCCTCCAAATAGGGGGGGACGTTGTTTTTTTGTTTTTTTTTTTTCAATACCTACATACACATATATTGCTTCTGGCTCCTAGGATACCCTGTGTCTTAGGAACCAGAAACAGCGACATCACAAACAACATGGAAACATCCAAAGAGCTGAGGTTTGTTTTGTTTTTATGTGTTAGCAAAGAGCAAGATAAAAAGTACTCGAAATCGGCGTTCGTGCATGCAACGTCTACTTATTAAATGCGAACGAGGCAAAATAGATTCGTCAGGGTCGTTGCAAATGGCAGACTCGTCCTAGATTCTGCTAATGCATTGCATAGTAGTACAATGGCGCCTTATGGCGTCCTGAAAACTTCTGACAGTAAGATCGGCCACTAGTCTTATAAGCCTCCACCAATCCGGACCTTGCCCCCGTGGTGGAGTATACTGCCGTCATAAGAGAAAAAGACGCAACTAACATTTTTGCCGACATTGAGTATATTACATATTCGGAACGAGGAAAAAAAGACGCATCTTTCTGTATTTTTTTAATTTTGATAGGAGTTTCTGCGAAGTTTGAGTTAATAAAAAGACGCATTTGACAACGCATTTTCTTGGTTTTTTAAGTTAAAAAGTCGTTTTATACTTGAACTAAGATAAAAAAACGTATTTGTTCAATTACTTTTGCAATACGATAGAAAAATGAATGAAGTTACTAAAGACGCATTCACAATTGCTTTCAAAAACTTAAATATTTAATTTCTCAGTTTTGACCTGATGTCAGATGCGTCTTTTTACCTTATGACGGCAGTATAGACTATACCTTCGTCAGGAAAGAGACCCTTTTTTGACAGTTTGACGACCTCGTTGGTCTGGACGTTAAGGATTTAACAGAGGTGGGTTCGATTCCCATTGGGGGCCGCCGTAAATTTGTACAAAGGCTTCATTCTGGGCGTATTTCCATGTGTGTTATTATCCTTGCCAGATTTATCTTTACCATTTTCGCCGTTGGGCTGACTTTATTGATACAGCGATATTTTGATCGTTCGATTTATAAAACTTTCGATGTATTATTATACGATTCGGCGTAGGGGACTCTCTGTAAAATTTTGGTAAACGTAAAATATATAAATCCGCTGTCTGATACTGATATTTTTTAACACGTACGCAATAAACACTACTCGTACAACAGTTGTAATCCAAAAACGGGAGCGTTTATCTTTCCTGAGTACATATTCTTGGTGGCTCTGCTAGAGAGTATGCTCCGCAGCAGAGCCACAATCAATGTCTATTTTATCATTACCTAAGGCACGTAAAGCACATAACGGCATACGTACACTATGTACGTTTGACGTACATCCTTTTAAGATATCAATGATCAGATTCAAAGGTGGTGGCTCTGCTGCAGAGCACCACACGCTACGTGAATAATTCTAATAATTTTATTAATATTAGAAAGTGAACTAGGGAATTTGTATTACGTAAGGTGGAATTCCACACTATTGCCGGGCAAGCTGTAGTATAGGAATTTAATTTCTAATCTAAATAACATAGGAATTTTAACTACGTCCAAAACCGAATTAGGGGCTTAGTAGTCGTTTATGACTTTTATGTTAGTGATAGTCTTTCTGTGACAGTAGGAGACTGCTTTGATCGCTGTTTGCGGTTTGATAAGGGACACGATAATGCTATCTTTAAGATGGTGACTGCAGCATGACTCGGATAAATAACTTCTACCTACATTCATAGGCTGTTGCGTCTGTCACGCACGATTCAAGCAGTGCCTAAGACTTTGACACTTTTTCGAGTGACTAATAAAAAGTCTTATTCGAGAGCGGCAGCCCCTACTGCATGTTATGCCCGGTTCACATTATTCCAGTAGTATTCCAGTCCAGCATTCCAGTCCAGCGCTGGAATGCTACTGGAATAATGTGAACCTGCACTGGAATGTAATAGAATGAACTGGACTGGATTGATCACTGGAATGGTACATTCCAGTGCAGGTTCACATTATTCCAGTAGCATTCCAGCACTGGGCTGGAATGCTGGACTGGAATGCTACTGGAATAATGTGAACCGGGCATAAAGGAAAAGTCCGGAGTTCTACAGTTCCTGGTGTACGTACATACAATAAAGAATATTCTATCTACCTACAAACACCGTGTAAAAGTGATACAATAATTACAATGCTTATCTATGGCTTCATCGATAACGTAATGTATGGATGGGTGCCGTTCTAAAAATACCCCTAAATAAAATATTTTATATGTAAATCCGGCACTGAATCGACAGCCGTATTTAGACGGTCGCTTGTAATTTGTAACATAAAATATTATTTTCTTTCTTGTGTACAATAAAGTAATAATATAATAATAAAACAATGTCGAACGTCGTTTTCTAAAACTGAGGATTTCGATTTTTTTCTTAATTATTTTGGGATTTAATTGTGAACTGTGTTATTAACTGTGTAATTAATTGTTAATTGTAATAAAACGTTATCGGCTTTCTTAGGGAGACTCAACTGTACTGTTTTGTTGATTTATGTGTTTTGTTTTTCTAATTATGTTGCCTTTGTTTTTGAATATTTTTTTAATCGTATGGCTATTGCAATGTTCGAACGTCATTTTCCAAAGCTGTTGAGTTTGATTTTTTCTGGATTATTTTGGCATTTAATTGTCAATGTAATAAAACATGATCGGCCTTCTTTGGGAGACTGAACTGTGTTATGTTGATTATGTGTTTTCTTTTTCTACTGTGTACAGAGCTGAGCGTTAACTACCCCCTAAGAAGAAAATGAAAGTCAGCTCCCGAGATTTAACTAGAAGAAAAAAAAACCTTCTCGTCAACTATCACGTTTAGTTGCAAAGTCACCCGTAATGCAAAGGAGTAGAGTGCATGGGTGTATACCATGATGTGTTGTCAACTATTGTACAACGCCATGTGCGGACAAATAAATCGATTTACAGCGACAGGCTTCACACAAGAGATAGGAAACGAAAAGTACCTACAAACTAGATAGAAACATGCCGCTTTATCAACACACCACAACACAACACGTAAATAAAATAATAAATTACAACAATAAAACAAGATAACTAAATATCTGCGCGTGCAGAATTAGGCTTTTGATAACATAGGTACTTACCTACCTAATATTAAGCAATTCGTAATATCGATAGCAATGGCAGATAAACATTTTCTATTCTATTCTATTCAATGGGCAAAGTCCAAAACCAATTAGGTTATATTTTTATATTGCTTTCGTGAAAATAAGTAGGTAGATTTGAGAGAGCCTGGGCTGAATGTTTCAGTTTGGGCTGCTTTACTTAACTTTTAAATTGTCTTTTATGCTTCTTCACGATGACATACTCCTAATTTGGGCAAGCGTAAAATACAATCACATCAACCCATTATGTCCCCTCCGATGGGGCACGGGTCTCTTTCCTGAGGAAGGTATAGGCTATACTTCACAATAGGGGCCAAGCCCGGATTGGTAGAGGCTTGTAATTACTAGTGGCTGGTCTTACTGTCCGAAGTTTTCAAGCCGCCCTAAGGCCTCGAATGCCACTAGCGGTAGTCATAGACGGTCACCCATCCACGCACTGAATGCGCCCTCGACTTTGCAAAAAGTGTTTGTAACAACGATCCTCAGATCCTGAATCTGAGACTATAGAGCATTTCTGCCAAAAACGGCCGTTTTTGACTTTAGTCACGGCCGTGGGTTGATGAGATTCAAAGAGAGAGTACTTTTTGCAAATTAGATCTTTATGGATGATGACACGATACCTGGTGTTAAACAATAGATTAATATCAAATGTATTCAGAGGAGAATTGTGTCTAGTGTTCAACACATCCATGAGTAAATAGTTTTTATAAATAAAATAAACATAAATAAACTCACACCCGTTATCCCGTTAGCCCGGGGGTAGGCAGAGGCACCAATTACTAGAACTGGGCCCACGTTTTGTCGAGTTTATTAGGTCCCGTAACGTGACAAGTGGCAAGCCTGTCGCCGTTATCCGGGTACAACTTATCAGCGAATGGTGTTGCTGTATAAACAAACAAATGTACATAACTAAGTCATTGGTACATGCGTGGTTCAAACCCAGACCCTCATGATCGAGAAGCAAGGGTCAACCCCTGTGGGTCAACCCCACTACGCCACCACCGCTTGTTTTGTAAATAGTTTTCAAGTTTGTTAATAAAGCTAAAACTGTTTTGAAAAGAATAAAATAATGTGGAGTTTTATTAATTTGTTATCTGCTTTTCCATCTATCTATCTAATCAGCCCGTAAATAGAACCCACTGTTGGGCGTATCTGTGTAAAAAGATATATTTTTTCTCGAATCTCCTTATAGCCTGCTCAGACGACGGACTTTTCTCCGCGGCGGAGAAAAAAGTACGCTCCGCGAATAAAAAGTCCTGCGCGGATTTACCGCGAACTTCTATTTTTTTGGTGACAGTTCCCGCGTACTTTAGTCCGGTCTCCTCCCTGCATGTCCTCGGTTATTCGGCGGATTTTTAATACGCGGTACTTTTAATCCCTCGTTTGCGTTACTCGATATAGGGGGGAGGAAGGCAAAACGGACCACTTAACAAAAAACAACTCTATAAAAGAAACTATTCGGTTTTATTAAACTTCTTCAAAGTAATATTAATCAACATTCTTTACTCTACATTACGTACGAATCAGACTTTGATAAAATCGTAGACAATGAAGATATTAGATGATTTCTACTACCTTCAATATGTCCGTTTTACCTTCATGTGTGAGGCAAAACGGACTTACATAAAATTAATCAGCCAGCACATTTTCACATAAAAATACTGTCTCCTCGTCCTTAACTTCTACTCCTGCGCAAAGGCAGTGTGCCCATAAACGACATTTTGGACATTGCACCCAACCTCCGCTTGATTCTGAGTACAAATGAGAACAGTACAGACACTCAGTGTCATCTTCGTCAGACCAACCAATTTTTCTTAGTTTTTGATCTTTTTATATCAGATTTCTTGCTTGCTTTTCCTTTTTTTGAAATTTTCAGTTTATTTTTACTTTTCTCCTTGATCCCCTTTTTTTCTGCCTTGTGCCGTTTTACCTGGGTCCGTTTTGCCTTTGCGCTACTAACAACAAAAACTAAAAATTTAGAGGTCATAAATTGAGATATAGTCTGCATACTTCGTTATTAGTTTAATCATATGTCAGTTTACATGCGGTTACCTTCAGAGCACCCTATTACAAACCAAACCAAACTATAGGCTTATTGAAAAATGCAAATTTTACATCAAAATCTAAAAAAAATTACTCATCTTGCTAAATCAGTGCACGTGCGGCCGGCGGAATTGAGTACACTGACCTAAGGCGGCAACGTGACTTCCAATATTTTGACATAACAAACAAATAGATGGCGTTACCTGTTTCAAAATTATTAAGGTGGACCGTTTTGCCCACAGGGTCCGTTTTGCCTTCCTCTCCTAGTTGTAAGCGATCTATTTTAGCGGATAAAAAAGTCCGCGGAGAAAAATCCGTCGTCTGCGCAGGCCATTAAACTGCACTTACCGCTGACATTCCAGGCGCCTTCGACTTGGTACGCGGCTGTAGCGGCGCCGAACTTGAACCCCGGCGGGAACTGCAGGTCCCCCAACCCGTTAACCATCGTTGCCACTGCACTAAGGGACTTCAAAGAGTGACACTACACCGCCACCGAGGAAAAAAAAACATTTTAGGAAGAAAGAAATCATTTATTTTATCATCAACCCATTATGTCCCCACCGAGGGGCACGGGTCTCTTCCCTGAGGAAGGTATAGGCCTTGCTCCACCATGGGGGCCTAGTCCGGATTGGTGGAGGCTTGCACCACAATTACTCGCTATAAGTTATAAGTAATGACCGGTCCCAATAACCTATCTACAGATAACTGACAGTTCGCTTTCAACGCGATATTGAAGTGTTCCGTTTTTCTTTTCTATTGAGTGGCCTATCACTCGCGTTGACAGTTAACTGTCAGTTATCTGTAGATAGGTTACTAACGCCCGGTCATTTGCAAACGAAAACAAAGTCATACATACAAGCCCGCACTGGGCATCGAACCTGGGTCCCTTGCTTTTGAGACCATGTTCTATTCACTAGGCTAACTAAAGTGGAGTTATAGGAGAGGAAAAACATCGTGAGGAAATCTGAGTGTTTGGTGCCCTACAGTGGAACGTTTAAAGCCTGCTTACATTACCACAGAATACATAATAGGTACCAAATAGGTACAGAAGATTCACTCCGCAAAATCAATTAAAGAAAAAGGGACTCTAGCAGTGATACAATTAGGTGCAATTCAGATCGCGCGGCGCTAAAAAAGCTACGTTATATTCACCTACATGTTGCATCTCTTTCTACCGCGTAACTATTACCTCTTCTGGCGCCTGAATTCCTATCTATTTGCCACTCCGGAGTGGTCGCCGCATGTACTTACGTGTTCGATACCGACACGCGTAGTGAAACAGGCCTGACATTACATAGAGTATATTATGTACCATACCAGGCCATTTATAAGTTGCATCGTGCTTTAGAAAGAGATACTCGGCTAGCTTAGGCTTCGTATAGCGCCGTCTCTGTCAGTGTTTCGTGTGACAGAGATGACGCTCTACAAAGCCGAAGGTAGCTGAAGCTAGCCGAGTATCTCTTTCTAAAGCAAGATGCGACTTTTAAATGTTTTACACACGTTCTAGTTGTAATAAATAGAAATAAAAGTATTAAAACATTAGCGCATAGGAAGTTTAAGCTGATGCCGATAGGCTATTTGACCGATTTCTGAAAACCATTTCATTTTTCTTGTTGGTGCTCATGGAGTCCTCAGAAAGTGGTCATTTAAATTCTTTCGTGTATTTCTTCTAAGAAAAGCAAACGTAAATTTACTTTTGAAATAAGCCGTCAAAACGCTATCTTGGGCAATATAATAATAGCCTAGTATGACATTTCAGGCATTAACATAAACTATTTCATTAAATTTCAAATAATATTTGAGCAAAATTATGAAATGAATGCACTCAATTCAGAAGGGCTAAATTAACGTCAACAGTGAAAGGGCTGCAAATATAAAGGGCAAATATAAACATTTACAAATACATTGCTACTGGCCCCACACTTGAGTCGTGGAAACCAGAAGCTCATTGTGTAATTTTCGCAACGGATATTCATACGTCTTAAAAAGTCACGTCAACACAAAAAGCGACGTCGTATGGAGTACTGTCTCGCTCTAACATAGGGTCTTAAAAGAAGATGGTGCTATACAGTAGTGGTATACATGACTTTTTAAGACGTATGAATATCCGTTGCGAAAATTACATAATGAGCCCACTGGTATGTCCAGTTTGTCCTATTCGACAAGTTCAAATATTCAAAGTAAATACGTTATGAAACATTCTGACTTACCCGATAAACACGATCGTCGACCTCAGAGTCATTGTCTGCACTGACTGTAACTGTATTTAAGCAAGATAAAGATGTAGCAAGTGCTTAGTTAAAGCCTAGCAATGGGCGATAGTAAGGTACTGAAATTTATTTAAATAAAAAAACCGACTTGGAGAAAAGGAAAGCTTAAGGAAAAATATTTAGAACTCACTTAGAACGGTACACCACTAAAAACGCAGAAACGATGCGATGTGAGTATGAATTTAGGTATTGCAGAATTACGAGTATATTTTGGACTTGGTGACCACAATGTAAGTGCTAGTCTGGAACTTGGCACCGACTTCAAAATATAGATAGATAGAAAACACTTTATTGTACATAAAAAAGGAGATTACCTACACAGGCAGTACCTACAGACGGCGGTCTTATCACTAAAAGTGATTAATCTGAGCGAGTCATTGAAAATATATTTTTGCGATACCTATTTTTGTGAATCACCAAATTTACTCTGAGACTACTGACGATATATTTTGTGAAATATTCGTCTTAAACGGGAATAGCCACCAATACAACTTATTTTCAGCTATCTATTGATGAGTTCAATTTTCTATATCTGAAAGTCTATATCAGATCTTCACCAAATTCCCATTGGCCATATTTAGTGAATACGGGAATGACCAATTTGGTGAAAACAGTGAAGATAATATCTTCAATTCCAACGAAAAAATAATTGTCTAAAAAGATTTGACTAATTTATATAACAAAGCGACCCGTCCCGGCTTCGCACGGGTGGCAAAAACGTTTCCGTGGAAATAGCTATATTAGTTCCGTGGAAAATTCGGTGGATTTTTTTACACCTTGGGTTCCATTATTCGAGATTTCGTACGAAACCCTAAACTTTTTAAAAATCCAATATGGTAACATAAATTACTCCCGAAAGAGGTAGCTTTCTAATGGTGAAATAATTTTTAAAGTCGGCCCAGTAATTTCTGAGCCTATTCATTACAAACATGCACACACTCACAAAAATACAAATCTTTCCTCCTTATAATATTAGTATAGAAGTACAGGATATATAGGTATATATAATGATTAAATAATTAACAAAAGAATATATTTATGCGCCGAATTGATAACCCCCTCCTTTTTGGAAGTCGGTTAAAAATAATCGAGTCATTTGTGTATTTTATTGCGTTCATTCGGAAATCCACGTTTCAGTTAGAAGCTCACAAGACAATAATAATACCTATAGTAAGTAAGCTGCCCATAATATCCCACTTCGAATCGCTCGTAGCCCCGGCTGCCTGAGTGATCTTAAACGATCACTAAGGTTAGGCAACATACGGCCATGGATGGGGCACCGTCTATGACTAACGCTAGTGGCATTTTTCCGAGCGATTTCGTGCTTCGCAAGGCCCGTTAAGCAGTTGGTGCCGGCTGCTGTCGATGGATGGCAGTCATTAAGCCAAGTCAGAGGCCTTAGGGCGGCTTGAAAACTTCTGACAGTAAGACCAGCTACTGGTCTTACAAGCCTCCACCAAACAGGACTTGGCCCCCGTGGTAGAGTATGGCCTATACCTTCCTCAGGGAAGAGACTCGTGCCCCTCGGTGGTATAATCATCATCAATCCATTATGTCCTCACCCAGGGGCACGGGTCTCTTCCCTGAGGAAGGTATAGGCCATACTTCACCACGGGGCCCAAGTGGAGGTTTGTAAGACTAGTGGCTGGTCTTACTGTCAGAAGTTTTCAAGCCGCCCGCTAAGGCATCTGATTTGGCTTAACAACTGCCATCTATCGACGGCAGCCGGCACCAACTGCTTAACGTGCCTTGCGAAGCACGGAACCGCTCGGAAAAATGACACTAACGTTAGGCATAGTCGGTCACCCATCCATGCGCTTAACGCGCCCTATGTTGCTTAACCTTCGTGATCTTTTAAGATTACTCAGGCAGCCGGGGCTACAAGCGATTTTATATAATAGCCTTGATAATAGTAAGGATTTTGTAAATAAATTCGTTCATACGTTTTTGGCTTATTAGACTTTTATTTTACACAAATCGTCACAAATATATTAAACATAGATTAAAATTTAATATAAATAAACTACTAAACTACAAACAACACAATAAAGCATGGCGTCCACTGGCCTCGTCAAGTCTTATTTAAACAACATTCGTGAAGGATGAAATAACTAAACAATATATTATTATGTTGAACAGTCTCCAGAACATAGTTAAATATGAAACGGTAGGCCCAACTTAACTCTAACTTAAACGCTTTTAAACTCTACTCTGCGCTTATGGATACCAGTCTTAACAATCTTCTTTTACATAATATCTGCAGGCTCGGGAACGTCCAAGGAATGCGCCTCGATAATACTAGCGTAGTACTCTGCCTGACTTTCGCGGGGTGTGGGTGCGGTTCGGATGCGAGAAATCCACCTCGAAGAGACCGAACTTTGAACTGCAGATAAAAGGGAGTTTAGAGGAAAGTGCGACTTATACCTTTAACGACCATATTATGTTAAAAATGGCGTTTGGTAGAGGTCTCGTACTCCACTACGATTTTTCGAGGCAACAAGCCATTGATGAAGAGTACCGCCGAGGCCAAAACCCTTCGAGGTGCTGACCTTTCGAGGATGATCTACCGACAAAACGTACCATCGATGTAGGGACATCGAGGTATCGAGCATCGAGGTATCGTCATTCGAAATGGAGCACGAGCCCAGTATGTACATTAAACTTTCATAATAGTACCACCTTGTCTACTTAATACCTGAAGGGTCATCATCTTTTTTGTGCCGAATGGCACTGATAGATACGGACCCTGAAGAAGTGAACCGAGTCCTAATGAGCCTTAAATCTAATAGCGCCCCTGGGTTTGACAATATAACAACCAAATATTTAAAGTTTGTTAGTAAGGAAGTCACACCCATCATATCACATTTGGTCAATCTTTGTTTCGCAAAGGGTATTTTCCCGGACCCATTAAAACGTTCGATAGTTACCCCTGTGTTCAAGGATGGAGAGAGAGATGGTGTCAATAATTACCGGCCTATTTCAGTGCTCCCGGCCATATCCAAAATCTTGGAAAAATTAATAAACGTCAGACTATTGAATTACCTTGAAAAATTTTACATAATTTCACCATCACAGTTTGGATTTCGACAAGGAAGATCAACCGAAGATGCGGTACTGGCACTGACTTCTCTTGTAACGGAACAACTTGATAAGGGCTTCAAGTGTATTTCGGTGTTTTTAGACCTTAAAAAAGCATTTGACACCGTCTCTCTCCCAATCCTTATACGAAAACTGGAAGCAATTGGAATTAGAGGCGTTCCCCTCGATCTCTTTAAAAGCTATCTAACATATAGAAAACAAAGAGTAAGGCTGGAGCAACATACAAGTGAGGACGCAGCTATTACACACGGTGGTCCTCAGGAAGCGTGCTTGGACCAACTTTATTCCTAGTCTATATAAATGACCTCTGCAACCTCAACATTGAAAACGCCGCAACATTTGCGTATGCTGATGACACAGCTGTTGTTTTTCGTGGAGGCTCTTGGAAAACCGTGAGAGATACTGTCGAAAGGGGAATGTCTCTGATAGCACAGTGGCTAGAAAATAACCTGCTTACACTTAACACGTCTAAGACAAACTACATCTGCTTTAGCTTGAATAATCGTGGACAGCCAAGTAATGACTTTGAAATTAAGCTTCATAGTTGTAATAACATCATCACAGGAATCTGTAACTGCCCTCATTTGGGAAAAGTGATGCATACCAAATATCTCGGCGTTATTGTAGATTACAGATTATCATGGCACGTTGAACACGTCGCCACTAGACTAAGAAAACTAATCTGGATATTTAAAATACTGAGACACGTTGTGCCTCGAAATATATCTAACACTAAAAACAAGACCCACCCAGAAATATTTTAAATGAGATATACATCGCTTTGGTGCAATCAGTTTTAATGTATTGTCTACCGATTTGGGGAGGTGCATCAAAGACCAAATTTCTTGAGTTGGAAAGAGTGCAGCGTAGTTTAATTAAAGTGATGTATTTCAAAAAGACACGATATTCAACGCACAAATTATATCTAGAAAGTAATTTACTTTCTATTAGAAAATTATACTTACTACAAATTTTATTAAAAAAGCACAAAAACACACCGTTTGACCCTAAAATACAAAATAAAAGAAATAAGGAATTTGTAGCGAAAACACCTGCGACAAGAACTAAATTTGCTAGGATGCAGTTCAATGCGCAGTCGTCTTTTGCATACAATAAGATAAATAAGAATATAAAAATTTACGATAAAACTTACTTTGAATGTAAAAAATGTATGTAGAATGGTTGGATAGCTTAAATTATAATGAGACAGAAAAACTACTAGAATGAGTAAAACAATATTTACACACACGGATCTACAGACACGCACACGTAACATAACATACACCCGAACTCGCACACACACCCCACACACACACACACACACACACACACACACACAGAGACACAAACATAACTGGCTAAATTTATTTTTTATTTTTCTCTTGCAATAACATTTTAAAGTAAACTTGTTTAATGATATGGAGGAGCGGAGTCACCTGGTACAGGCATTGCATGCATAAAAGGTGACTCCAGTTACTATGTACCGGAAAAAAAATGAAGATAAAGAATAAACGTTTTTGTATTTTTTTGTATTAATGGCGGTGAAGTGTTGTGGCGAGCTGTGCGACCTTTTATTTGAGCCCAGATCAGCTCAATCGCTTTGTACGGCAGTGGTACGGAGAGATTCTGAGAACGCGATGATCATATTTTCTAAAGCCTGTTCATCAACTTCGTATCGTTAAAGGGACCGTTATTATTTTCGTTATTTTTGGTACGTCACTACAAAAAAATACGGTTGACATAACCTTGTGACAGCTTAGTAAAGATTTTACGCACGAACATTAAATATTGATTTCTTCTTATTTAACATTTAAATCACTGTGCAAAATATAACATTGATTATAAGTTTACACAATGATATAGTTTCAATGACAATTATTTGCTAGTAGGATAAACAGGACATAAAAATATTTTAATCATTCAAAGCAAGCGCACGTCATGCCCTTCCAAAATCACGCACGACACTGCGGGGCTCAGTGTGCCTTGCGTCTCGACCCGCATCCACGCGCGGGGTGCATGTTTCGGCACCTGTAGGCGCGTGAGATCACGCGCGCGCGTGCAGATGCACGAACGCGCGTGGATGCATTTTCTGTGTGTTGGACTGTGCGTGTTTTCTATACAAACGCAGATACTTTCAAACAACGTAAGAACACGCACTCACGCGCTACACTGCGTGATGCGGGGCAGTGTGTTAATAACCTTATAGTTTCACCGTGTCCGTCGGGCTGACTACCTGTTTGGGGCCTAGCTCAGAGACGATTAGTAGTACTGGAAAGGTGAAATAAGAAATAAAAAATAATTCCCATTCCCATGTCTTTTGTAAATAAATCTATTTCTATTTCTATACCAGTATATAAAACAATAAAGTTAGTGTGCAAACTCCTCCGAACGGCTTGACCGATTTTGATGAAATTTTATGTGAATATTCGGTGGGCCTGAGAATAGGTTGTTATCTATTTTTCACATCCCTATCTGGCAAAACAACGTTTGCGGGGTCAACTAGTAATTATATAAAAATCTTGATCTATAAAACCATTGTTTTACGCGATAACTGGAATATAATAATTGATATTGTCTCGTACATTACAAGGTGTCACTTTCATCGGTGACGTCAGAGTTTGGGTCCTTTTTTTGACCCACATGACCAGACTGACTGTCTCGAAACATTATGAAAAGTATTGGTCGTAGAGAAAAACATACCACATTACTTCTTTTACAAATCTACAATTCTTCTTTTACAATTTTTATTTTATTACATTATTTTAGATTTTCGTATGTATGTTTATAGCTGTTTAGTTTAGTATTTATACATTTTTGTGTTTAAATTAGATATATATTTCTAGCGTTCTTATATCTATGTAGGCATTTATGTAACTTGTATGTATATTAATAAGTAGTTTTTTTTACCTACTTACATTTAGGTAGAATGATTTGTGTTTCTACTTTTTCTCCCCTACCCCACTCTCTTTTTTAACATTCCTAAATTTCTAAGCTGGCTGGAAGAAATTTCTTTAGAAATAAGTCCGCCTTTGCACGTAATTTTTATCACAATCATGTTATTTAAGTTATGTTAAGTTTTTTTATTGTGCAATAAAGTGTAAGAACCACAATAATTTCACAGTAATAATTTGAAGTGAACAACGCAAAAAAGCCCCATTCGTTACATCTGCAGGGTCAGGAACTTCCAAGGATCGCGCCTCGATGACACTAGCATAGTACTTGGCTGACTTTCGCGGGGTGCGGGTGCGGTTCGGATGGGAGAAGTCCACCTCGAACAGACCGAACTTTGACCTGCAGATAAAATAAGTTCATTGATTCATTCAGAAATAGTTAGATAGATAGATAGAATAAAGATAAGATAAAGATAAAACATTTTAATTGCTAAAGCATGGTAAATACATTACAGTAGGTGGTAAAGTAACTTATGAGAACATGCATGCTCTACCGGCTAAGGCTACAAATATTAAACTTGAATAATCTAAACAACAAATTTAGAATTTTAGAATAAATATTAAAAACGGGTTACAAATATGATAGAAAACAAATGAAAACATTTGTTTGAAAACACTATTATGACAAACATTGTAATTAAACTATTAGGAACTTTTTTTTTCTTAAAACTCAGATGTAAAGTTAATGGCTTAAAGAGGGTCGTCGAGAAATTTTTGTATACTATAATCAATATAATATATATTTTCTAATAGGAATTTGAATAATTGTGTTTTAAATTTGGTAAGAGGCAGGTTTGAATTGTTTTCATAGTTCTCGTTTTATTTTTCAAAAGGTTCAGGTTTGATTCCCGAGCTAAGTACACATTTAATTTATGTTTCAATGCAGCTACTTGTTATTAAAACGATGACATTGTTTCTAAGAATAGATCTTAATGGTCTAAGAATAGGTCTTGTAGTTTTAGACTTTCCCAATCTGACCGATCTAAATGAGCCACCTGTATATATCCTCTAAACTCCAGCTCTGAAAGCACCTTACGCTAAATCGGAGCCGGCAATCACCCGGCAAAATATCTATCAGTCCGTTATCTTTATTCACCCTTTTATTCCTTCATAGGTCGCGTGTCGCAAATCACTCGTAGCCCCGGCTGTCTGAGTGATCTTAAATGATCACGAAGGATAAGCAACATAGGGCGCGTTCAGTGCATGGAAGGCTGACCGTTCTATGACTAACGCATTTTTCCGAGCGATTCCGTGCTTCGCAAGGCACGCTAAGCAGTTGGTGCCGGCTGCCGTCGATAGATGGGAGTCAGGAGTCGTGAAGCCAAGTCAGAGGCCTTAGGGCGGCTGGAAAACTTCTGACAGTAAGACCAGCCACTAGTCTTACAAGCCTCCGCCAATCCAGACTTGGTCCCCGTGGTTGAGTATGCCTATACCTTCGTCAGGGAAGAGACCCGTGCCCGTCGGTGGGGACATAATGGGTTGATGGTGAGGTCGTGTATTACTTACAGGTATCCTTCCATCCATTCGAAGTTGTCCATGAGCGACCACGCCGTGTAGCCAGATACTTTGACCCCGTCTTCTTTGATCGCCAGCAAAACCTGGGAAAGTGCACAAGGATAGTGATGGACGATGTACGTAAAAATACCAAATTGTTGAATCTTAAAAAAAAAGATAAGAATACCCCATACAGTGTTGGACATATACTTAAACGAGGGGTGTTAAATAAGTAGCGAGAAAAAACTCCACTCTGACCATCTTTTCCCAAATCACCTTAAATCTAATATGAATGTAAATCTACCAAGAACCTCAAGACCCGTGAGTGCACTTACAAAGTCAAACACTATTTAATATTCTTAAAACACCAATGCTGCGGCCAGACACACGGACGGCACCCGTTCACGAGCATAACTCAGGGGTCAGCCATCGCCAGTCTCAACCATATTAGGAGGAGATAAGCGGAAACGTCCAAGACCTGGGTTTTTTTTTTGTCCCCAGACGGGGTTCGAGCCCGGGACCTCTCGCATGGTAGGCAGATGCGTTAACCGCTGCGCCACAGAGGTCGTCGATACTAGCAGACATCACCCATTTATTTAAAATAAAAAAAAGTTTGATGGTCTTTTGTTTTTTCTTTTAGAAGGTTCTTACTGTGCTCTATCGCAACGAGTAATCGAAGATGGAGAATTTTTGAATTTTTTTATTACGGAGATTTCCCTATTTAAAGTTTCGCTACAAGCATAGTTGAGGTCTCACCTGTTCCAAATAAGTCTTATAATAGTTGACACGGGGGTCGTCGTTAAGTCCTCTGTCACGCGAAGAGTAGCCGTTTTCTGTAATCAGGATCTCCACATCTCCATAACGGTCTTTGAAGTAGTTGAGTGACTTCCGGATGCCAGCTGGGTATTCCTGGAAGGATCAGTAAGAAAACGTCTAACTTGTATTTAATCCGTAGTGGTATGGAGGGATGTGACCTAACCATAAGGTGAAATTATTTTGCGCAACGAATTTTCCTGGCAGGCTATTGCAACTTCTTGCAACGGTTATGGAGGAATGAAACATGTCAATTTTAGTTGATGCCTGATTTTAAACTTATTTAGCACATAGTGCAACATATACCGGGAAATTTTCAGCAACATACCTGTACAAGGAAGCGGGTATGCTCACCAGAAGTTAGCTAATTGTTGCAGTCATCTAAAAGCGCGTGTCAGCGTAAGGACACTAATTGGGCAAAGCATAGATCGTCACCGATAAATCACAGGTAAAATGCTCTAAGGCACAAAAAGCTAGTGGACCCAATGTCGTGATCCGACGTCGGCCGAGGGTCGAAGATATTGGTGACCGGATCACGAGTCTGAAATGGTGATGGGCGGGACACCTGGCGAGGTGGGAAGATGGCAGGTGGGCAGGGCAGTAACGGAGTCCCCCAAGAAGCGGGCGACGGTCAGTCAATAGACCAACAGCCCGATGGGCAGACGATATGGCCAGGTTGGCGGGAGGCCCGTGGATGCGAATGGCGAGAGATTGCGAGATATGGCATGATGGGCAAAAACAACAGGGCTATACACAACAGTGGGCAGAGATGGGCTGATGATGATAATGCACTATGTTGTAAATTCTATGACTGAATTCAAAGTGACAGTTTTTGTTTATTGGAAATTCCTAATACTTTCCTGGGGCGACTGCGAGTTCAGGTAAGCCGTTACATCCCAATCATCGTATTCGATTCCCCCAAGGTAGGACAGAAGCCAAGTACTAGAGTATTATACGCAAAAAAAAATACTTACTCTGAACCAGAAGGAACTGGCTTTTTTCCACAGAGGGTCGTATTCATAGGCAATACGCAATTCTGGCAAGCCCTCAAATAACCAGTATTGAGCCTCTTCTCCAGGCTTCAGGGCTCGGACTAGCCGACTCGTGTAGTGGTTGAGGCCTAGGTAGTCAGCAGTACCTGGATATAATGGTCAATTTAGCACAGCAGCAGCAGTTTAACAAGGTAGTAGCTTGGGCTACACTAGAATTGGCTTATCCTGCCTTAGCAACCACTAGGTAACCAACTGATTCACACTTTTCAGATTTTGCGAATCAGAGATTTCAGACGGATTGAAAATAGTTACTGATTGATAAAATTGTTTTTGCTGTTAATTTAATTTAAAAAAAGATAACTTTTATTCATATTGTCCCATAAAGTGAACAAGTTATAAGTTAAACAAAATAAAAAATAAATAAACAGTCAGGAAAAGAACAATGAGGCATATAGATGCTGATGGGTTCCATAAAATACTGGATGTATGACACCCAGCCACCTCAGGTGCTTACGTAACTAGAAAAGAGGTTCCAACTCAGCATCATCATCATCACCCACTTATGTCCCCACCGAATCTTCCCTGAGGAAGGTATAGGCCATACTCCACCACGGAGGCCAAGCCCGGATTGGTGCAGGCTTGTAAGACTAGGGGCCAGTCTTACTGTTAGAAGTTTTCAAGCCGCCCTGACGCCTCTGACTTGGCGTAACGACTGCCATCTATCGACGGCAGCCGGCACCAATTGCTTAGCGTGCCTTGCGAAGCATGAAACCGCTCGGAAAAATGCCACTAGCGTTAGTCATAGACGGTCACCCATCTATGCAATGAACGCGTCTTATGTTGCTTAACTTTCGTGATCGTTTAATATCCCTTAGGTAGTTGGGGTACAAGCGGTTCGAACCCATTCGATTCAATTCCATCTTAGCATACTAGTAATCAATGCTCATTCGGAAGCCCCATCAGTTTCGAAGACAAATCAGAATTCAGTGCCCTGCCTCACTAGGACACCATGGCGACTTCGCCAGCCACGCATCCAAGCAGTTTGTATGAATGGCGACGTAGCCAGACGGTCGCCAAGTGAGTTAGGCACCATACATTTCAATATTAACTGCTTGGATACGGTCGCTGGCGACGTGGCTATGGCAACCCGGTGAGGCAGGGCCCTAATTGTGATACATCTGCAACAATATTCTCACCTCTGATAAACTCTTTCTCTTCGTCGGTGAAGGGTGGTAGTTTGTTGAACGGGTAGCCCTGCTCTCTACTGATTTCAGCCATCCTCTTCTCGAGGGCCGGCGGCCAGCCGCCCTCTCGGGAGAAGATGGGGTGGCAGTAGCGGCCAATCTGTGTAAAATAAAGATAATCCAATTGAAAGCTCAGTCCCTTTTTGGACGAAGTTGTGGCATCAGTGATGACCAAATTGGATGGAGAATGGCGGAAGGATGGAGTTCTTATAGGTTGAAACTGTCGATACCGGATATTAGAATCAAGAACTAGTGGCTGGTTTTACTGTCAGAAGTTTTTAAGGCGCCCTAAGGCCTCTGACTTGGCTTAACGACTGCCATCTATCGATGGCAGCCGGCACCAACTGCTTGACGTGCCTGGCGAAGCACGGAGCTGTGCGGAGAGTGTTAGTCATAGACGGTCACCCATCCATGCACTGAACGCGCCCTACTTTGCTTAACCTTCGTGATAGCTTAAGATCACTCAGGCAGCCTAGGCTACGAGCGATTCGTCGTACTTGTGCTAAAGGCTAATGTGTCAGAAATACTCACTAAGACGCACTGGCCAGCGCCCATCGCAAACAAACGGGGGCCGTGGTTTTACAGCATTATTCATGATAGGTCATCATGAATGTAAAACCACAGCCCCCAGGCCCCGGCAGCCCCGCTATTTCGGATTCCGGCAGCTGCTCTGTTTCCGGCGGGGCTGCGGGGCAGAGGGTGCGAATAATTCCCGGAAGAGATCCAGCTGCCACAAAACAATGACCCTACCGACTTTCAATACAAGGACTAAAAAATAACAATGAACAGGCTTGCTTAACTTCTGGAAGAAGTCAGCCACATTAAATGGGATGATATAGGTCTGTCTGAGGTGAGGCGCAACGGAGAAGATCTCATAAGGCTCTCCTCTGGGGAACTTTAAGTTTTTAGAGGAAAAGAGATCTTATGGGGGTATTGGATTTTTTATACGCAAGAGGCTATCACCGGCAGTTCGCAAAGTGTTTCAACACGAGGTTGTTACGTGACCATAACGCTGAACGCTAGGTATGCTTTTCAGGGTAGTCTAAGTGTGTGCGTCTTGCCCCTCACCACATCTCGACGACGAAGTGGAATCCTTCTACGAAGATAATATTCCTCAACTGTATGAGATCCTCTAACAAAGTAAATAATAATATGTACATTTAGTATTTAATAATTTTGACATCTGACACACTTGAATAATAATGTGGTGCTGCGCCAGTTAACCTTCACGTGATTACCTTTTGCGTTCCCTCTGATTCCATGCGAACCAGATGGAAAGGCAAGTGGCGGGTCAGTGCACCCTAAGCGTTAGTCAGTAACTTCTCTGGGATCTTGCTGGCTAACGGCGACTAATCTAGCAGTCAGGGTCGCGTGGGCCCTGTTTCACATTGTGAAGCGGTGACCCAGACGACCAACTGAAGGACGTCCGGCTAGGGGAGGGCGCCGGAGTCGTGCCGGAGCGCTTGTGACTCGTACTAGTTAGAGTGGCCGCCATCATGGCAAGCCAGAAGGCACCCTCGCGTGTTCCGAGGGTGCCTTCTACCACAAGGAGAAGGTCCGCGCGCTCGCTCTCCACCTTCTCTGCTTTCAGAGAAGCGCTGGATAGCGAACGATGGGCGACGCAGCGTCGCGGCATCCTCCTCTTGCCCCGTTGTATAGGTGACGGGGCGGGGGGCGCCGCTGGAGAGCCAATCTGGGACCAGTAGAGTCTCTTCGGGGGCAAAGCAAACTCTTGCCAAAGTGAATTAAACTCTGGCCTATCCTGTGGCCCGGTAGAGTAGCGGGAGGAACACCGCGATGTTTAGTGGGTAGTCTGACCCCGAGCAGGAGGCTCGATGGAGCTGGCAGTCCCACACGAAGCCGTTTTGTTGTCCCCCGGCAGCACGGCGGTGAACTGCGTAAATAATAGTATTACCTATTACGTAAAAAAAAAATTATGTAATAGGTAATACTATTATTCTCAGTCGACGCTCAATATTCCGTCCTCTCCACGATTGGGTTATCATAAATAGGTTCTTGGAAGAACTACGCAGTTGAAAGAAACATAGGTACAAGTTACTTACTCCGTATTCCAAACCCAGTTGAGTCAAAGCTTCATGTTCAGGGGCAGCTGCTTCGAACCATAAGAATTGGTTAGCTAAGGACACTTTACCTGAAATTACCATTGAAAAAACCTTGAAATATTTATATTTTGTGCACACAAGTGATGAGGTTGGCTTATATCAAAAGCTAATAATGTAGCGATCCCTATAAATTTATTGGTAAAGAAATATAGATAACAAATGAGGAGCTCCAGAACAAAAGCCTCTAATTCCATTTTACGACTTAATTTTTTTATCTGCTAGCCATTATAATCGTACACACCATTCATCACTACAATCACAGCAAATGTCGTTAGAAACGTATTGAAAAGGGCTTTAAACATGGCTAGCCGGATCGTAACCCGATAAATACATGTAGTTATTCAATTTTCGTGTCAAATACAGATAAATCATATACAAATTGTTGAAGAGTGTTTTCCGTTCGAATCATTTACCGACAAATGCACTTAGATTTCTATTTTATTTTCATGAATCTCAGGGAAGAGTGCCTGAGGAAGGTTTAGGCCATACTCCACCACGGGGGCCAAGTCCGGATTGGTGGAGGCTTGTGTCTAGTGGCTGGTCTTACTTTCAGAAGTTTTCAAACCATCTTAAGGCCTCTGAATTGGCTTAACAACGGCTTTTGTTCCGGAGCTCCTCAAATGAGTACAGAGAAAATATGCTTCAATTAGTTCGAAGTGGTTCCGAGCTTATAAGCCACATAAAAATACTAAAAGTAGACGTAGGGAGGTAAGTTTCATAAGTTTGGTAAGTTGGATGTCAGTTTGGAGGAACGCGAGTACTTACCATGGTACTTTGGCCTGAACTCCTTGTCCCAAATCCTATACGCCTTGGCATGAGCCAGGAGTGTATGCTTATTGCACAAGTAGTAACCCACGTTGGGGTCTTCAAGACCCGGGGCAAATATCCCAGCACCGTATCCTAGGGCGCAGATAGCGATGGGCTCATTGAGGGTTAGCCAAGTACTGACACGGTCTCCATAGAGGGTGAAGACGACACGGGCGTAGTCTGCGTACCAATTCACGATGAGAGGGTTCACCCAGCCCCCTGCCGATGGAAGGGAAAATGGAGTTGATATGTTGTTTATTTTATTTTTAGCAATTTAATGAGTACTGAATTAAATTCTCTAGTGTAAGCATAAATAGCTCGTTAGAGAGGGCAGTGTAGTAGGGCACGTGAGGTTCGATGAGCGGTGAATCATTTTGGGATTTACCGCGCAAATACATAATAAACAGAAGCAGCCGGTATGAGGATGGTTGAAGACAGAAAAAGAAGCATGATGTGGTGGAGGCTGTTGGGAATTATGGACTGATATCTTAGTTGGTCTATTGTTCGATAGATAAGACAGACTTTACCATGTAAGTTCTATCACGGGGATATTTTAAACCAAAAGATCATTTGTTTACCTAAGTCTTGCAGTTTTTGTGGAAGGTCCCAGTGGTAAATTGTCACTACAGGCTCAATTCCCACTTCCAGCAAGCCATCAATCAGATTGTTGTAGTATTGCTTGCCGTCTTCGCTGATGTTGGTCGCAAATCCATTAGGTAGTAGTCTTGGCCAGGATAAAGAAAGGCTGCAAAAATATTTTTTTCGGACCTTATGCTTGTCTCAGTTTTTTAAGAATTTAGGATAACTGCGCAATCGTTGCGTTACGAGAACCTTCAGAGTGTTATGTAGGTAATTAAAAAATATCTTCACCGTGAATTATGGGTGGTTGATTTCAAAACCGTAGTAGAAAAGTGCCTTTACAATAGATCGATACAAACATAAATAACCATAAAGAGGGGTAAACAGAGACCAGGAACTGCATTTTGACACGTTCCTGACAGATCATTTTCGCTTCATCGACGCCGCACGCCTGTTTCGGGAGCAATACACTGCCAACCAGTCCCAAAACTCTACTACTACATTGTTCAAGATCGGTGTTTTCTCGTGCTCTCATTATTTTCTCCTATTATGGGTCCACGAGGCATAACTCAGTGAAATACTCTTCGTTTTTTTAGGTAACTACTTGAGTAACTATGTAACGAGGTTGTGATACCTTGTCTACAGATATGTTCATTAGGTTACCATTTATGTTTAGGCTATTTAATTTTAAATCTATCGATGCCGTTGTCAATTTTAAATCCAAATTATTTCTTTTTTGTTCGTAGTTCACTATTTGTCATGGCATCGCCTGGGTCATTTCGATCTCCAGATCTTGAAGAGGCAGCACGCTCAGTGTCTTAGTTTTATTAGGTAGGTACATACCTACTTTTATTACAATAAAGTGCATTAGTGAACCAGTGCAAGTTAAAATTCAGTACCTATGAAAATTATAATAAAACCCTGAAGTTTCTGTACTCCAAAACCTTATCTTCAACGAGGCACAATCGTAAGTGTAGCGTGTTATTTTTACGTAGTTCCCTGATAGCGCTTGTGTTAAATTCAGTATTAAAAATGTACCTGTAGTTATCAGGTGCGTCTACTTTTTACCAGTAAAAGAAGTCTAAACACCCAACGAAGTATTCTTGAGCTTCCTGAGCTTGTTACGTGACAACTTTAGACCAGAACTTCATATTCGTAATATCAAAGTCCCAAATTTCATCGACGTTCTTGAATATTTTAGGAATTAAGGGTGTCATTGTGGTCGTAGATGAGTTGTATGTACGTATTGGTGGAACGTTGGATTTACTTACCGATAGAAGTCCAAGCCCAAAGACTTTGCCATCTCAATATCTCGCTGCCAAAGCCTATAGGAGTCGCAGGCTACATCTCCAGTCTCGTCGTTCACGATATTGCCCTCAGTGTGACAGAAGTTGTCCCAAATGCTAGGAGTCTTATCTGTGGATCCAGATTATATAAGTATTTAAATAACTTACACACATATTATAGTGGCCTAGTGCTAAAAGGGCCAAAGTCAGATTTTGCCCAAAATCAGCTTTTGATGCCAAAGTATTGAAAAATATATATAGTTATTTGTGCTAAAAGGGCGTAAGTGCAACGAGAATATTTTCAAAGATAAGATGTAAAGAGGCCAACGATTAGGGTGTATGACTTTCTACCGGTACTATAGTAGAAATTGTTAGTTTTAAAAGGGCTGCAGTGAGGACGGGAATTACTGACATTGGCCCTATTAGCACCAGGCCACAGAATTTAAGTTGAAGTGGCAGTGGGCGGGGGCACATAGCACGCAGAACTGATGGCCGATGGGGGCGAAAAGTTTTTGAATGGAGCATAGGACGACCAGCCACAAGATGAACAGACGATCTCATCCAAGTGGCAGGAAGAGGGTGGATGCAAGCCACTTTTTGGAAATCCATGGAGGAGGCCTATGTCAAGCAGTGGACTTCTTGTTGTTGAATGATGATGGTGATGATGATGATCCCAGAGGGGTAGGCAGAGACCAGGTCTGCAACTTGCTACGATCCTGTCAGATCTTGTGGGTTTTGGGTACCATTTATATTTGTACTTAAACACAATATTTGTTAAAATTATTTTTTTAACAGTTGCTCAAAAAGTGGCGTATTGCAGGGGCGTATAGCGTTCGGGATGTGGGTTATTACGTGGTTATTACATACTCGAGCCTTTTCTTAACCTTTTCCGAACTCGTGCGTTCTCTTTCCCAACTGTGAAAATAATGTCTAACTGCAACTTGTTCCGCTTTGTCGGAACTCTTTGCAATGACAGGTTTTCCGCACTCGTAATGAAATATACTCTAATGTAGCTGAAAATAATGTGCGATCGGAGGGCTTAAACTAAATACCTATTATCACTTGTTGCGAACTAGGATAGGTAAAAGTTATAGTAACCTGTATTAGGCACCAGAATAACTTGTTAAGGGCTCCACTGAGTAAAACTAGCGCCACCAAGGCAGAAAATCATAATTATCTTTTTTAAGATTCCGTAGCTAAAGGGCAAAAATGGAACCGTTATAGATTCGTCATGTCTGTCAGTTTACATATCGGATTTGCAGCCAAGTGCGAGTCGGACTCGCCACTGAAGGGTTCCGCAGTAGCTAGTAGTTTTATTTTTTTATTTGAGTTGATTGAATGAAAGGTAAATTGCGGTTTACGATTTATGACGTACATATTAAAGAAAAACTACCTAATAGAATTTTTGGTGGAAGTTTGTATTTATATTGACCAATAAACAATATTCTAAAAGTAATTTTACTATTGGTTTTATCTATATATATATATATATATAAAAGGAGAAGCTGACTGACTGACTGACTAACTGACTGACTGACTGACTGACTGACTGACTGACTGACTGACTGACTGACATATCAACGCAGGGCCTAAACTATAAGGGTTAGAAACTTAAAATTTTGCACAAGGGTTCCTTTTGTAACGTAGGGGAGCACTAAGAAAGGTTTTTTTAAATTCATCCCCTAAAGGGGTAAAATGGGGGTTCGAAGTTAGTATGAAACTTTGCCGTTTTTGAAGTTATTTAAATGAAATTTGGTACAAAGGTTTTTTTATATAAAATTATGAAACACGCATAAAATAGTTTTTTAAAAATCATCCCTTAAGGGGGAGAAAGGGGGGTGCAAACTTAGTATGAAACTTTGCCGTTTTTGAAGTTATTCGAATGAGATTCAATATGAAGGTCCTTCATTAAAAGTTATGAAAAACGAGTAAAATCGTTTTTCGAAAATCATCCCTTAAGGGGATAATGGGGTGCAAAGTTAGTATGAAACTTTGCCGTTTTTGAAATTATTCGAATGAAATTCAGTATAAAGGTCCTTCATTAAAAGTCATGAAAGACGTGTAAAGTAGTTTTTCGAAAATCATCGCTTAAGGGGGTAAGATGGGGTTGCGAAGTTAGTATGAAAGCTCTTTCGCATGCGCTAAAAGTATTCCTATCTTATTTGCAAACACTTTACTCAAATAAAGCCCACGCGGACGTAGTCGCGGGCAACAGCTAGTTGTAAATAAACCAAGTTGAAAAAGATTTTCTTTTTCTGCTTGTTCTTCTTTTTCTGACGTTTTCGGACTTATTGACTTTAGTATTTTTTTATGTTTGTAGAAGTGTCCCCAGTCGATGTACCTACCTGGGTATTATTGTGCCAGGCCATTTTGAAAAAAAAAATTAAAATGGCAGCTGGCCAGTATGCCAGTCTTCCAACAAAAATCTTCAAACCCCTTTGAGGAATGCACATAAAATGTACAGCGCCACCAAGTTATCTGTTCAGGCGGGCAAAATTGTAACTAACTTATAAATTGTAAAATGATCCGCATTTTTTGTTTTATTTATTCACTTACTTAGATTTATAGATATATTTTCATTCAAATTGAAAGACGGGTTAAACTATTCTCATTTGTCGAGGTGAATTCCTCAAATGTTACTACTGATTTCTCCCCTTTATCAACGCACCTAATTCCTATCCAAGTACCTTTTGTTTCTAAAAGAAATACGAAAAAAAAAAATCAGGACAATGCTCATCAGAGATTAAACTTTGTTATTTAGAACAATTTTTATTTTGTTTGTTATTTTTTAAGGCGCTGTTTGATGGACAATGCTTGAAACCATACTTTTTAATCGTGTCACAACCCAAATTATTGTGGCATTTATTCGAAGCAAAACAAACATTTTCCTAAAGCTGTGGCATTGGTGCAAAGCTCGAATTTGTCTCGGAAACAGTTCTAACGATTTTCATGAAATTCAGGATGCAGGAAGTTTCAAGGCTAATTAATTGATCCATGTAGCTAGGTTTACTTTTTAGAAAATGTTCTTTTATCAATGTTTTGGGCAATAAAAAACTGCTCATTAGAATGCGAAGGCAAATTTCTCTGAGCTACAAATTGACACCTAGCGCCATCTGTTGGAGATTTATATCAACCCAACAGGACATGTATCGCCATCTATTATCGAAAATAGGAACTAAAAATACACCTACCTATGTCGCTGAGAATCTACGTTTTTTATAGATACACTACTTGCTTGTCCGTTACCTGTTTGAATCTAACGTAGCTTGAAATAAACCGTTTTGCATTTATAACGAATAAAATAAAATTATTGAAGGAGCCCTGAAAACCCCCTGATACTACACAAGGTTGTATTGGCTCAGGTGAGAAATCGGGCGGTCCCGGAAGCATAAGAAACTTTGATAAGGCAAAACCAGGACGAGGAACTCCACCGAGACGAGACCAACGGCCGATCTCCATCCAGTACCAGGTCGAAGGCTAAGACATTGCGAGTTCCAACGTAAAAGAAACAATGCAAAATCCAGATGGGACAAACTTGCGAGGCCGAAGGCCGAGACTCGCGAAGCGAGCACAAGAAATTTGCCAAGGCAAAACGAGGACGTGGAACTCCACCGAGGCGAGGCCGAAGGCCACCAGGTCGAAAGCTAAGACATTGCGAGGTCCAGCGTAAAAGAAACAATGCCAAATCCAGATAAGACAAACTTGCGAGGCCAAAGGCCGAGCCTCGCGAAGCGAGCACAAGAAACTTTGACAAGGCAGAACGAGGAAGTGGAACTCCACCGAGGCGAGGCCGAAGGCCGAGCTCCATCCAGTACCAGGTTGAAGGCTAAGACGTTGCGAGGTCCAGCGTAAAAGAAACAATGCCAAATCCAGATAAGACAAACTTGAGAGGCCAAAGGCCGAGCCCCGCGAAACGAGCACAATAAACTTTGACAAGACAAAACAAGGACGTGGTAACTCCACCGAGGCGAAGCCAAAGGCCGAGCTCCATTCAGTACCAGGTCGAAGGCTAAGACGAAGAAACAATGCAAAATCCAGATGGGACAAACTGCGAAGTGAGCACGAAAAACTTTGATAAGGCAAAACGAGGACGAGGAACTCCACCGAGGCGAGGCCTAAGGCCGAGCTCCATCCAGTACCAGGTCAGGTTCCGGTGTAAAAGAAACAATGCAAAATCCAGATGGCATAAACTTGCGGGGCCGAAGGTCGAGCGATAGAACTCAGTTCAGGCCAAGGCTGAAAGCCAAGACGTCCCGTGTTCCGGCCTAAAATTAACAATAAAAAGCCGGATGGGACAAATTTGCGAGGCCTCATGCTCCGCGAAGCGGGCGGGCAAGAGAAACCTCGCTGAGGCTCCGTTGAGGCTAAGGCTGAAAGCCGAGACCATACATGTTTCCATGCGTCAAATCTCAATCAAAAGTTTCTAGCAAGGCCCTAGGCTGACTGCAACGGAGAGTGCAACTCGGTGCGGCTGGGGGTTGGCGCGTGAAAGCGTGCAGGGACTTGCCCCTTAGTCCGAGTGTAATTTCCAAAAAACACGATTTATCAAAAAAATACCGAGCAAAGCTCGGTCATCCAGGTACTGATTGTATATCTGACATACATAACATCAAATACTAAAATAAATATTATTTTAGGGGGACTCCCATAAGACCCTTTATACGCTGCGACATTTAACATTAATGCAGTAGAGATGATGTCGCGATGCAGCATCGATGCAGTCGCAAATGGTCCACCTTAACCCACTTGCGCTACTTTAGCATGGATACAGAAACAGCTGTATCGCGGCTATCGCGATGCAGAAACAGGCCAATGAGCGTTTTTCCTTTCTTTTTTTTTCTTAGTTCCTTGAGATAATCTAGATGGCGTCATTCGTTTCTACATACAAATTTGTGATTCGTAGCAATCAATGTCAAAGTTAGTCCACAGATTACTAAACAAAAGAAGGAACCAGCAAAGGTAGTACGAGGACGCGAGTCGCGCGCGACAACGTCGAAAGTCGTCAGAATTTGACAGCTAATGTACTGGAAAGTCGCGACTTTTGACGTTGTCGCGCGCGACTCGCGTCGTCGTACTACCTTTGCAGGGTTGCTATTCGGACGAGGTTTCTCGTAATAAAAATAAGAATTCAAACCCACAATCCACAGCAAAGACTCCAAAATATCCAAAAGCGCGCTTAACACCAAACGACAACAGCATTTTTGTTTTTCCATAATCAACCATCACAAATTCCACAAAACCATAGTATTATTTTTTGCTTTGAAGTTTATTGCTACGGTACGGCAGCGCCACCTAGGGATTATTTTAAAACTAAATTTGACATAAGGAAAAACGCTCATTAAACTGTAGCAATGCAGTCGCGATGCAATCGATGCAATTTTAATATTTGGTAGGTTTGAGAATAGGTCGTAAGCCTTAGGCCGGCCATATCTTAAAAATTCAGATTGATCAGTACTTTTCGGCCGGTCTCACACAGCCGGAATGTCTCTCTTAATTTCAGAGACGGAATTCAATTCAATTTCAGAGACGAAATGTAACTCACACATATCTTAAAAATTCAGATTGATCAGTAGTGTTCTATTCTCAGATTCCCGCAGACGCAGATAGAATAACGCGCGTTATGAAATCATAATTTGAAATATTCCGTTCCGGAATCAAGAACACTTGTCAATATCATTCTGACAGATCAATCTGAAAAATCATAATTGTCTTCGCGCCAATGAAAAACACCACGGATTAATTACTGCACCTTCTCTGTTGGCACAGATTATAATAACCGTCTTGGATGCCACGGTGTCCTACACACCATGGAGTTAACAAATGAGACCTTACAGTTCACAAAGTTGATTGAGTCCCTTTACGGTTCACAATGACACCTGTGACACGTGGTGACGTGACACCAACGGAACATTGGTGGCATTGACGTGTTTACTTAGAATCGCCATTAATATATTAAGGGTATAATTAAACTATCACCAATTTAATTAGTTTTGTGTTTCTTAAATAATAGGGTTTGTCCTCAAAATATTAGATCTGTCACCAAAATGTAGTCACCAAACAATGCAAAATCAGTTCCACAATAAATCACCTAAAATCCTGAGATATAAGGTCTAGTACCAAATAAATGTTTTTGTATGTATTATAATAGGTGTGTCCTAATAAGTATTTAAGCAAACTAATTTAAAGAGATCACCAATAAATCATATTATGTTAAAGAGGCAACAAGAGGCAAGGTAAGAACGCATCAAAGTCGAGTCTGTTTTCGATCTTACATAGAGAACCTAACGCTCCGACGCGCTCCGCTTCGCTACGCGCGTCGTCGCACCTATATTTCTGTTGTCACGTATTCTTTGTTTACACGATTTATTTGGTGACAGATCTACCATTCTGAGCACAGAGCTATTATTTAAGTAACAAAACTGTTATTATAAGAACGAAGTTTATATTATCGATCGATATAGTTATCGATCTCTTATTTTACACATATATTAACATTAATTTGATAATTCATACCTGGGAACAATTTTTGTTTATCTGAGAACGAAAATATTTCGTGGCGATAGATCTATTTATTAGGTGATACAATTTGATGAAAAATATAAATTTTGGTGATAGAAAATATAGATGCCATATATTAAGGGAACTATATTTTGTGTCATCAAAGTTTACATTTGTCATCAACTTGTATCATCTAATTAATAGATCTATCACCACGAAATATTTTCATTCTCAGAAAAATAAAAAGTGTCGCCAGGTACAAATTATCAAATTAATGTCAATATGTACATAGAAAAGAGATGGATTATCTATATAATCGTCGTTCATCCATTGAATAAAAAAACTGTTCTCAAAATAATAAGTTTATTCCAAAAATAACAGCTCCGTACTCAGAATAGTAGATCTGTCATCAAATAAATCGATTATCGTCCGCAGATTGAGATTTGTTTTTATTTGTTATTTTGTCATCAGTACAGTAGTTTCGAATTATTTCGATCAGTTCTCCAAATAATACTATTCGTTACCAATTTAATAGTTCAGTTCATTAATTTTATGAAAAAATGTTCAAAGCCAAAATGGCCTACTAAATAAACCTACAATTAGGTACAATTTAGATTTTATGATTGGTATTAAGTAATAATAATTATTGTGATTTTAAATAATTCTGTGTTTCATTTATTATTCTAATACATTCATACCACTTACTTATCTAAATAATAATTCAAAATTAATAAATATTTACAGGGTGTAAATAAAACTACGGCAGATGTAGAAACAACAATAGGTACAACCAGTACACAAGTACCTAATGTAAGATAGTAGTTAAATTTATAGGTACAAAAACATAATTTTTCTGGATCGTTATGATTTTTTTTTAAGTTACATATTTCATTTTCTTAATGACCGTTTTTCCTTAATTTGATTAGACAGTTATCAAGACAAATCTATTAAAATAAGTACAAACCTATTTATTTGATACTTGATAATATATCCCGATGATTATATGTGATTTATTATGAAATTGTTTTTGTATTGTTTGGCGACTACACTTTGATGACAGATCTATTATTTTGCGGACAAACCTTATTATTTAAAACATTCAAAACTTAATAAATTGATGATCGCTTAAATCATATCCATATATTAATTCGTTCTACAAATCTTAAACTTATCCTCTTCCAGGCAAATTCCGCTCTTGTTTACATATACCTACGCGGTAAATTCCTTTCAGACAACAATATCAAACTATAGATTAAAAAAAAAACTTAAAAAATAAAAAAAGGAACAGTTCTGATTTACTCAAAATTCTGACCGAGCCTCGTTTGCTTGTGATTGGTTATAGTCTTTTCTAACACGGGATATTGGCGAAGTTGTACTGGACAATCAGTGCATTGAGTCCATAAAACAGAATTGAATTGAATATTAATTCGTTTTTACATTGAAAATACTCGATAATCCGAATTTTCCGCCTGTAAGTTGTCGACTCGGATCGACAAATTTTTTACGCTCTTCAATTTGGTGTGCATTTTGTTGGAGTCTACCGTAGACCGGCGCGAAATAGTTAGTATAGGAATGCTCTTAGCGTTTTGTTTTGATGTACGTAAGTAATTATTTTGGCGATAAGAGTTGAACAGATTCAAAGATCAAGGGTTCATAAAGCTGCACTACATAAACACTCTTTACACAGCGGTATTTAAATTAAAAAAAACATGCCAAGTGCTTGTCAAACCACGCACAATATAGGGTTCCGTAGGGTTTTATTGTTTTGAACAATTTACTTAACTTAACCGAGGACGCAAGCTCGTCTCTGCTCCCCATGATTGAGCTCTGCGAATCAGAGCGAAACCTGGTCGGACTCGTCCGACAAAAGGTTAGGTACGTGAATCCGGAACAAAGTTAATACTTTTTTAACTGCTTGTCTTCATCAGTGGTTTACAATGTGCTGTTACTTTGTGATTTAATTTACTATGCTATATGTACGTGTGTGTGTCCTATGAAAATGAATCTTTTATTTATCTGATTTTTTATTTATGAGATCTGTAGATTTAACAGTTATGACACTGTGACAATATGACCGACAGTAGATGAATCTTTTTATTTTAAAGCATATCGATTTCAGAAGAATCTTCATCATCATTCAGCCACAAGAGGTCCACTGCTGGACATAGGCCTCCTCCATGGATTTCCAAAAAGACCGGTTGGAAGCGGCTTGCATCCAGCGTTTCCCTGCCACTTGGGTGAGATCGTCTGTCCATCTTGTGGCTGGTTGTCCTACGCTGCGCTTGCCGATGTGTGGTCTCCATTCAAGAACCTTTCGGCCCCATCGGCCATCAGTTCTTCGTGCTATGTGCCCCGCCCACTGCCACTTCAACTTACTCATCCGGTGGGCTATGTCGACGACTTTTGTTTGTCTATCTACGGACCTCATCATTCTGACTCAGAAGAATTTTAAAAATTCTTTATTAAAAGTAAGTTTATATTTAAGTATGCCACTTACCACTGACATTCCACGCACCCTCGACTTGGTAGCCGGCGGTGGCTGCCCCAAACTTGAACCCAGGCGGGAAACTGAGGTCTATGCCATGTACCACGCTCACCACCACTCTGCAGGTTCAGAAAAACAAATCAAGTTCCGTCGACAGCTGATCAACGTATATTTTTTAGCACGAGTATGTATTGATAGTTTTATTGCACTAACATAAAAAAATATAGTACAATGCGGCGGACTTAATGCCATAATATTAAGCATTTTCTTCCAATCAACCGCAGGAAAAAGGAAAGAGTTGGTAATTAGGCATGCAAAAGTAATTGAAGAAATCTTAAAACATACATAATTATAAAAGTTGTATTGAATAAACTTATACATGAATATTATACTTACCTACACATATGTATTAAAATATAATAAGCCTTAATATTACAATAAAATACATATTATTATATCTACAGTCTGTTAGCTTTTAGAATATACCTCGGGCTCTAGAGTAGGCTTCGGTTTTCGCCGTATATAATATTTATATCGTACTGATGATCGAGTTCTGATTTCGAAATTAAAATAAATGGTAAATTAGTTCCGATTTCGAAATAAGTGTCATATTAATTCAGATATTTCTATTACACGAATATATCCGATTCTATCCGATAGTAGCCGAGGTATATTCTAAAAGCTAACAGAATATGCTCACTACAAAGAAGAAGAAAGAAAGAAAAAAGAAAAATATAAGAGAAACCTAGCCAAGTTTACCATGTTATGGCATAGTAGCTAATAAAAATTTCAATTGTCTAACTATCACGGTTCATGAGATACAGTCTGGTGTCAGACGGACGGACGGACAGCGGAGTCTCAGTAATAGGGTTTACCCTTTGGATAGGGAACCCTAAAAAGCATCTTGATGGAATGGCCAGAAGTGGAATATGACCCAAAATCTATTCCTAAGCCTGAGTTTCCACCAGAGATGTGCGATGGAAATGTGTCGTGCGACGATGTGTAGCAGAGCTGTGAAAATGCGCATTAATGTGTGGTGCGAGGATGCGTTGCGAAGCTGTGAAATGCGTCGATGGGGGCAGTAGTATGCGCAAACCTCGCAACACATCCTTCTCAACACACATTCCTCGCAACACATCCCTCGCACACATCCCTCGCTTGTTTTGTATGCGCAAAAATCTAGCTCCGCTGAGCCGTTTCCACCAGCACGGGTAGTACGATGATGCGAGTCAAGCGTTTTGTGGCGCTTAAACGTCAGAATTTGACAGTTAATGTACTAGAAAGTCGCGACTTTTGACGTTGTGGCGCGCGACTCGCGTTCTCGTACTACCTTTGCAGAGCTGTGCTGACCGTGGCGAGGTAAATGAAGCGATTCTATTGGTTATTTACAAACACATCCCTCGCTACGCATCCTCGCAGATCTCTAGTGGCAACGCAACCTAAAAGGAAGAAAGGGTCTCCTTTTTCATTGGTGGCGCCAGTGGAACCCTCCGAAGAATTGATAAGCATTGCCAAAGCCCAATAATTTTATATTTCACACTTTTATTTAACACCATACCAGGCATTATATTCAAAATTGATCTTTACTCTGTGCCAGTTGGTATTACCATGAATGTTAATAGAGTGTTGTAAAATCATTGCAATAAAAAACATTCTACTTATCACTTATCATCAATCCATTTTGTCCCCACCGAGGGGCACGGGCCATACCCCACCACGGGGGCCAAGTGCGGATTGGTGGAGGCTTTTAAGACTAGTGGCTGGTCTTATCGTCAGAAGTTTTCAAGCCGCCCTAAGGCCTCGACTTGGCTTAACGACAGCCATCTATCGACGGCGGCCGGCACCAAATGCTAGCTATCCAATCTAGCTATGTATAATGTTACCGGCCAAACCCGATTTTGGGACAAGCTAGTTTTGCCTAGGCTAAATGAATTGTTCCTATACGCGATAGGATTAACAGCTAGTATAGCCTAGTCCAAACTTTTGTCCTAAGCCCGCATAGGATAAACCAGTTTAGGCTAGGAAAAACTAGTTGATATAAGTACGCACACTCTAGGATAAGCTGGTATGGCCTAGTTTAAACATTATAGTATATCTAGAAAGTCTGAATAAAATACTCCGTAATTAGGAAAATTATCATTTTTATTAAAACCATAATGATTTGTCGTTAAAAGTTATGGATAATTGGTAATACAAGCAATCATACTATGACAAATAATGTGTTTTTGATAGAAGCAATAATCATACCTCAATAATTAAAATAAATTGTTAGTTTTTATTTACAAGGTTTGCTTTGGTGGCACTTAGAATTCCCTTCAAAGTGTTCTACAAACAGATGCCTTCTGCCTTCTTGCACTGGCATCTGTTTGTAGAACAGTTTTTGGTGCAGTTGCATCTCACAAAACCTTGGCCTGATCAAAGTGAATATTTCGTAGCTGCAGTCATTAACGATATTTCAGCGCCATCTGCTACCGCTAAAAAGTTTGATTGCAAATACTGAATTCTGATCATAATATTATTAACATATACATAAAACATATTATCTACTTTAGAATTTCATTAATGCTCCAGAAAGATAGATAAGTGATTAAGTAATAAAATGAAACCTGCAATATAGTTTCTGAAGTACACCATGTTTGGTGCCAACTTTTTATTAACCTTCGTAATTTTTCTGAAGAATAACTCCAATGATGTTTCTGAGATCACCTTTTGCTTTGTTAACATCTTGAATCGGTATAGTCACATTATCTCCAATAATGGGAGGTGGATGAGACTTGTCAGTTGTAGCTTTCATTTTCTAGCTTTATGAATGTCATTTTCAGATGAAGAAACTTTTTCTTAGTTACTATCTTCGGCAACGTTATCATGACTGTTTTCAAAAACTATATTGCATTTTTTCTTAATTACTTATCTTTCTTTCTGGAGCATTAATGAAATTCTAAAGTATCTAATGTGTTTTTTTTCAGATCGGAATTCGGAATTTGCAATCAGAAATCAGAAATTTATTTCAACGTAAAGAATTTACATTCTGCTTGTCGAATGTCAATGTACATAAAATTATAATGTTAGCCGCTGCCTTAGGGCCGAATGTAGTGGAGAAAAAGGCAGCAAACATTTTTAGCGGTAGCAGATGTAAGCCAAGACTCTGAGATATCGTTAAGGACTGCAGCTACGGAATATTCAGTTGGTCATAAAAACTAGTCCACAAACAGACGCCCCAGTGCAATAATGCAATTCTAAGTGCCACCAAAGCAAACCATGTAAAAATAAATGACAATTTTAATAATTGAGTATGATTATTGCGTGTATTAAAAAAACACTTTTTACTTATTAGTTGTTATAGTATGACTATTTGTATTACCAATTATCCATAACTTTTGACAACGAATCATTATGGTTTTAATAAAAAACATTATTTTTCCAATTATGGAGTATTCTATTCTGACTTTTTAGATATACTATAATGTTAAGACTACGCCATACCGGTTTATCCTATCGGGCTTAGGACAAATTAGTTTGGACTAGGTTATACTAGTTAATCCTAACGCGTATAAAAGAACTAGTTTAGCCTAGGCAAATCTAGTTTGTCCTGAAATCGGGTTGGGCCGGTAACATATACAAACCAAAAATTAAACGAAAATTTTCCTTACCCCAGAAACACAAGTGGCGCCCACCGTGTCATTTTGTTGAATGAGCTCTGCCGAGTTCGGTCTCGGTCAAGAACTTGACAAATATTTTTAAACATCTTTCGTCTGGGTCACGCTCAATTATGTAATTATACAGGGTTACAGGGAAAGTCGTACACAATATTAAAGGAGGTCATTATTTAGGTCATTTCTGATGGATTTTATTCTATTATATAGGGTCCGAAAATTAACCGTTATAGAAATATTGACTGTTAAAGATTAAAAAAAAAAAAAAAAAAAAAAATAAAAATTTTTTGGCTTTTTGGTTGATTTCTTCTCAGAATAGAGCTCATAAAGTGTTTTTTTAATGTATTTAGTTAAAAGGCATGTCAATTGATAAAAAAATATCAGCAAAAGCTGCACCTACTACTACTAACAGCTTTAAAAAACTGCTCAGCAACGGTTAGAATTAAATATATTTTCTCTAACTATTTTTCACATTTTTAAAAACTTCTTCGACTCTTTTACTATTCAAAAAGGTATAACATTCAATAGGTATGTACATAAAATTTTAAAATAATGTTATTTGAGTAGGCTCTAGTGGTAGTACCGACATAACTAAACTTCGATACAAAAAAAATCTTTTTACTTCCTGGCACCTTTAAGCTATGTAAAAAGATCAGATAGGCTTTTTTGTGCTCTGGAGACATGCTGTCTCAGGTGTTCAGGTACCTAGCTATTTCAGTATTTCTTTTATAGAATATTCTATCTATCTATTATTTTTGTGTTAGTCTGCTCGTGTGATTCTTCCGTGGTAGATGTGTTAATACGTGGTCTGCAAATGATTTGCGTTTTAGAAACTTCTACGTCTCTTTAGGTATTAAAAAACGTATATCACTTGCTATTACATCGAAAAAACGTTAGCCAAGTGTCACTTAAGATGGCAAACGGTAAATTTTTAGTTGCGGTAAATACGTGCTCTTTGATAATTTCTCGTAAAACGCGACTTAGTTTGGATTTTGGTATTTATTCATCTTCATTGTGTGACTTGGCTTGGATTTTGAATTGATTCATCTTCGTTTTTGACATGGTTGCCTCTACTTCTAATACAAATTCTCATTTTTTTTTTATTACTCTTCACTACAGAAGTTCGCAGGTTTCTCCTTATTTTCACAGCCGTTTCAGCAAATATTCTCTGTCTCAAAATTTCGACATTTTCAAGTGGCGTCATTTTGTTTTAAATTATGCTTTTAATATGATCTCATACATAAAAATCCATTGGCCACGCAATGGGACCGTCTTTTCTAATCCATTTGTTTGGGAAGTTCTCGTCCAACCATGCTTCCGTGGTGCGCTGGGCAGCGCATTTAGAAAGAACATTGTCTCGTCTCAAAGCAATAGAAATATCGTCCATCAACAAGGGTAACTCCTCCCTCAAAAAGTTTTCATATATGTCTCGCCATTCAAGTCACAGAATGAAAATGAATCAGTCCAAAATCCAAGCTAAGTCTCAGTATGAAGATGAATTAATACAAACTTCCAAACTAAATCGCGTTTTACGGGGAATCATCAAAGAACACGTATTTACCTCAACAAAAAATTTACCGTTTGCCTTCTTAAGTGACACTTGGCTAACGTTTTTTCGATGTAATAGCAAGTGATATACGTTTTTTAATACCTAAAGAGACGTAGAAGTTTCTAAAACGCAAATCATTTGCAGACCACGTATTAACACATCTACCACGGAAGAATCACACGAGCAGACTAACACAAAAATAATAGATAGATAGAATATTCTATAAAAGAAATACTGAAATAGCTAGGTACCTGAACACCTGAGACAGCATGTCTCCAGAGCACAAAAAAGCCTATCTGATCTTTTTACATAGCTTAAAGGTGCCAGGAAGTAAAAAGATTTTTTTGTATCGAAGTTTAGTTATGTCGGTACTACCACTAGAGCCTACTCAAATAACATTATTTTAAAATTTCATGTACATACCTATTGAATGTTATACCTTTTTGAATAGTTAAAGAGTCGTAGAAGTTTTTAAAATTATTTGCAGAATAAGTTCCATATGTAATTTTTTTTTAAGAGCTTCAATGTGAAAAATATTTAGTGAAAAAATATTTAATTCTAACCGTTGCTGAGCAGTTTTTTAAAGCTGTTAGTAGTAGGTTAGCTTATGCTGATATTTTTTTATCAATTGACATGCCTTTTAACTAAATACATTAAAAAAAACTCTTTATGAGCTCTATTCTGAGAAAAAATCAATCAAAAAGCCAAAAAATTTTATATTTTTTTTAAATCTTTAACAGTCAATATCTCCATAACAGTTAATTTTCGGACCCTATATGATAGAATAAAATCCATCAGAAATGACCTAAATAATGACCTCCTTTAATATTGTGTACGACTTTCCCTGTAACCCTGTATACAGGGTGTTATAATGTAAGTTATCTATTGTATGGAGTTGTCCGATTTAAACTACTTCTGTGTCTACCATGCCAGGGGTCCTGAGTTCGAACCCTGGCTGGAGATGAAAAAAATCTCCCAGATCTTGGATGTTTACATGTTTGTGATGTAAGAAGAAAGAAAGAAAAAAACTGCTTCCTCTTCTTACCTACGGTCCACCTGCTGACACCAACTGGGAGAACCGTGGGGGGTTTTTTTTTCAACAGACCACCTTTGTCCACCTGGGTGTTCATTGAGAAATATTTTTTTCCACCTTATACACACCTTCATATCAAAACGCTTCAAAGTCAAGCGTCAAGAGGTCATTGTTATCGAACCTGTTAATATTTTAAGTGCAAAGTTAATAAACATGATAATTTGTACGACTTATTAATATCTATTTAACATGGTCTCAGCATATAGACCATGGGTTCATTGACAGTTTACACAGTGGAGATAGTTTTACGGATGAAAAATGGAAAATAGTGATTTAATCATATACGGGCTAAGCACCGTGCATCGCTGCGTGTGCTGACATGGCATTGTCCAGCACACCGCTACCGCCCGCCAGTCGGCTCGAGCCACTCGCCAAATATACACATCGCACCTCCAGAACTAAAGTGACCTAACTCAAAATTTGTGTAAAATGAGTTAAGTACTCAGTATGACTCAAAAAGGCATACTCTTTCGTGCCTATATTAAAAAAGCGACTTTATTGGGTCAGAGAGAGATGGAGGAATATTTCGGTCTGTTTTTTCTTGAGCAACTCGCTCAGAGCGCCGAATACATTTTCTTCATTTCCTAAAAGTTGCAAATTTTGGGTTAGGTCACTTTAGTTCTGGAGGAGCGACATATCGTTAACTACTAAACAATGTAATTCTGTGCCCTAAATAAAACTACCATGAAGATATTTAAACTACGACTTCTTCTTCTTCCACCACCGTCCAACAAACAAACATCTGCTGTGCGACAGTGCGAGGGCTGCACACGCTCTCCGCTGCTCGTACAAATCATAATTAATTAATAGAAATGGCTCCAATGTCTTGCTGTATTAGGAAAGTCTGTGAGACAAACGGCCGATTTCTAAATTGAGAATTTCGCTAAGGATCTACATAACTGTAGTGCTGTCTCGTCAAATTTATTTAGGAAAGAGCGTGGCAGCATGTTACTTAAGTATTTACTTAGCGTAAATTCTCAATTCGGAAATCGGCCGATAATGTTTAATTTTTTGGTAGAGAAAGCCACGAAGAAAGAAAAGTTTAGTATTATACTTGAGCCATTACAAACGTGCGAACCGAGCCTTAAAAGTGCGAGCGAGAGTTCCGATATGCCTGGTATGCTTTCTGTATGTGTGAGAGAGAGGTATGATACAATGTGTAGGACTCAGTTGGCACGTTTGTAATGGCTCAAGTATAGCAATTTTTTTTTTTGCTTTCCTAAAATTTCATATGAGCTGGCTGTGCCTGTGGCGCTGAACTGGGGTACGTAAATCATCTCCTTTTTTCCTGTGAAATGAAATTAATTGCACGAAAAGTGGTACATTAAGTTTCTTCACAATTCACCTTCTTAGGCATGCAAAAATTAAATAAACTGTTAAATGTCAAATGATAAAATTTTTTAGAAGATAATCATATACAAAATTTTATTGACAATGTCCTACATATTCCTTGCTGTTTTTATATTTATTTTATGTCTAAATTATGATCATTCCTCTTTTTTCACCGCCCTTGTTTCCCTCCGTGTTCCTTTCCCATCATCTGTGTCATGCCTTTTATTTGATTGTAATGTAAAAATTTATAAATGTATAGTGGATTTCTTATACAAAGTACAAGCAGTGTTAAAATTTAGTGTTTCTATTTATTTATTCGTGTATGATATTATTTCCATCTTTGTATAATAAGTATTCGAGTATTTAGTTAATTAAATTAAATTAAATTATCGAACTGATTTAATTCCTTTCAGAATTTCGCGCATCCAATTTCTTGTAAATTAAATAGAGAATAGTTTCCCTACCTCACTGGCAAAAGCACAAATCGTGCAGTGCCATAGATATTTTAAAAAAAAATTAGGTACAAAACACGTTCCAATTTCAAAATTTTCCTCGACATTTTTGCGATTTTTTTCCTGACTGTTTATAAATTGCGTAGTTTTTCTTAACCTTAATCAACACCCATGGCCCGAATCGCTCGTAGCCTGGGCTGCCTGAGTGATCATAAACGATCACTAAGGTTAAGCAACATACTTCGCGTTCAGTCCATGGATGGGTCACCGTCTATGACTAATGCTAGTGGAACTTTTCCGAGCGGTTCCGTGCTTCGCAAGGCACGTTAAGCAGTTGGTGCCGGCTGCCGTCGATAGATGGCAGTCGTTAACCCGAGTCAGAGGCCTTAGGGCGGCTTAAAAACTTCTGACAGTAAGACCAGCCACATTTTAACATTTTTGTCGTTGAAGTTGGTAGATACAGTTTATCTTTGTTACGTGTGTTTACATAGTGACTGTCACAATTTCTTAAGAATAAGTCACTGCCACTAGTCTTGCAAGCCTCCACCAATCCGGACTTGGCTCCCGTGGTGGAGTATGGCCTATACCTTCCTCAGAGAAGAGACTCGTGCCCCTCGGTGGGGACATGATGGGTTGATGAACCAATCAACACCCAAGTCAGTAAAATTCCTTGCTATTTTTGTCTGTTTGTTATTTCTTTATTAATTTGTCCCGCAGGAGAGGTTAAACGGTTAAATATTTTTATTTTAAAATTTTAAATTCTTATTGATTTAAAACATAAATAATTACGTACATTTTTTTATTTTAATTCTTTCTTAATCTAAGAGTACAATCGGCGGCCTTCATCATCAATCATCATCAACTCATTTTGTCCCCACCGAGGGGCACGGGTCTCTTCCCTGAGGAAGGTATAGGCCATACAGTACTCCACCACGGGGGCCTAGTCTGGATTGGTGGAGGCTTGTAAGACTAGTGACAGTGACTTATTCTTAAGAAATTGTGACAGTCACTATGTAAACACACGTAACAAAGATAAACTGTATCTACCAACTTCAACGACAAAAATGTTAAACTTTAGCCTCTACTACATGGCTATAAAACTGTAAAATAATATACCAGTAGGTATACCTACATAAGAAATGAGCCATTAATAACATTTAACAACAAACTTAAATTATTCCTGACTGAAAAATGTTTTACGAATATAAATCACACTAATAATATTATAAAGCCGAAAGTTTGTGAATGTGTGAGTGTGTATGTTTGTTACTTCTTCACGTCTAAATGGCTGGAGCGATTTTAATATTTGGTATAGAGTTAGCTGACACCCTGGATTAACACATAGACTACGTTTTACTCTGGGAATATATCATAAATTACATGGGAAAATCGATGAACCGCGGGTAACACTGTGGGGCACAGCTAGTGACCATATAAATGCCAAATTAAAATGATAGTATGTTAAAAAAACAGTGACGTATATGAAGATAGTATGTCATAATATAAACAATAATATACAATAAGCGAGAAAATTACCTTGCTAAATTCCGCCTATGCTTGTGAGCCTGAGGATACCTCGTGTTAGAGGCGAAACGCGTCGCGCATTGTCTCACACAAGTATTGTTGTCGGTGGTGGTGTGTTCGTGTCTTGCTTCTGCTTGAAAAAGTGGTGCATTAAACCGCATGGTGCTTGTGGGATATTGGCGGAATTTAGCAAAGTAATTTTCACAATTTAATGCTATTATGGATTTCCGCAAAGTAACGCCTGATGCTATAGAATAGCGATAAGAATAATAAATAAATAATAAAAAATAGTTGTAAATAATGTAATTTTGTACGTATCTACTGTTGATATTGTAATTATTGTTAACGCCATCTATTGAGCATTTTTGCGGGTGTCGGTAAAAGTTTCCTAACCCCCGCCTCCCTCGTGCACTTCCGTAGAAAATTAGCAGCGCGCGTGCGTCGCTCTCCGCAAAATATATTCAAAAAATCGCATTAATCATCCAAAATCTTGTAAACTACTGTGCAGGGGCCTCTATAAACCTCAAGTGTGTGAGAAAGCTTGATTTTCATCGTGCCAAGGACCTTTGTGCTGCTCAAGGATCGAGAAAAGGTTAGTGCACGAATTTCCTGTCTTCCTTTCCCGCCAACCACCATTTTTTAATTACCGCAAATTATAAAATACAGTCCACACCCCTTTTGAAAATCCATTTACCAGCTTCGCATCAACAATTGTTGATATCTACACAAATAGTGCGTGCATTATAATTATAATGCACGCACTATTTGTGTAGATATCCTATAATTTGCAATACTTGCAACTAAGTTCTAAGCGGTAAACTGTACTGAACACCAAACTTTTACACTTGGTTGCAAATAAATATTGAGTTGAAGTTTAGTTTTGATCCACGGAACGTTGTTTCCTTGTAAGCACCATAATAATGTAGAGTACGCGCCGTCACTCATTACCGACGGAGACAACTTTGTCTTCATTGAAATAAGAACGAAAATGTCTTAACTCATCGGCATTCAGTGGTGGCGCGGACTTTAGTTACTTTTGTTGTTATGTGTGTTCTGTGTTTGGAATTAAGCTTTTCTATTCGATTCTCTTAAGAAAGTTACTCAAGGAACAATCGGTATTGTCCTAAGAAACTAGTTCTATTTTTGTATCATCATCATCATCATCAACCCATTATGTCCCCACCGAAGGGCACGGGTCTCTTCCATGAGGAAAGTATAGGCTATACTCCACCACGGGGGCCAAGTCCGTCGCAAGATCGTCGTCGATAGATGGCAGTCGTTAAGCCAAGTCAGAGGCCTTAGCGCGGCTTGAATCTTCTGACAGTAAGTTCAGCCACTAGTCTTACAAGCCTCCACCAATCCGGACTTGTTTTTGTATAACTAGAAGAATTAGAAGTTATTAATTCATTATATTTTATTTCGGGATAATAGGCAATGGTCAAAGCCTAGGCGGAATATTTCGATTTGGGTTGCTGACATAAATATGTCACGTCGTTATTGCTCCTTGGACCAGCCTACAGTGTCACCATCTTATCTGTTCAGTTGATAGCGGCGCTAGTGGAGAATTTAGTAGTAACATTTAAGAAATTTACTTAGAGAAATGAGATTATTTTAACCCGTCTTTCAACTTTAATGAAAATGTATCCATAAATCTTAGTAAGTGAATAAATGAAACAAAAAATGGGGAACAGGATTTACTATTACATAGTTAGTTACAATTTTGGCCACCTGAACAGATAACTTGGTGGCGCTGTACCTACATACATTTTTGCCTATCATCATTTTTAAAAAGCATCAAAAAACCAGAGTCTACGTTACCGGAAGTACGTCGTGCATGGAAAAACGTCATTGTCTGTGATCCTCTGAGCTGTTAGTTTCTGGTGATACTGCATGGTAAAAAACCTGGTGATCCTTAAAAAACTGGTTTGCTATAAAATTTTAGTCATTGCAACTTAAATCAGTAAGTATTAATTAAATTCATAACTTTAAAATTAATTCAAATCCCTTTAAAATAATGGCGCTGGCATAAATCTCGACGTAAGCTTATGGTCCTATGTTCGATTCCGACGAAGCCGACTTCCCTCTGGGTCACTAGTTCTACCAAAGAGTACACTAATCACCCGATTGTGTATCACTAGTACTAGTGGTAGGGAAAATGCCCGTCGACTTACGCTGGTAGAACTACCGACCCTAACACTTGCAAAATTTGAGGTAAGTGGGGGTATTTAAAATAAAACAATATAGAAAGGTCCGGTCTCTTTTTTGGAAGAATGATGGATCATTATCAGCCAGCAGTGGTAAGCATGATATAATATTTTATTTATCACACAGAGGTAACTCAATATTTTGTTTAATTTAAAAAAATCTACAATTTTATATTGTTTTATTTTCAATAACCCCACTTACCTTAAAGTGTTGGGGTCGGTAGTTCTACCAGCGTAAGTCAACGGTCGTTTTCCCTACCAGTAGTACTAGTGATACACGATCGGGTGATTAGTACTACCAGGTGTACTCCTTGGAACTAGTGAACCAGAGGGGTTTTTTATACCTTCAATCTCATCTCGTGGAGGTCTTTCTAATCATCTGAGAAACATATTTTTATCTTATTCCATTGCTGAGATGATTCAGCAAGGGCCATACTGATACAGGTGCATAATGTCGTATTATTTCAAAATACGACATTATGCGTATAACGGCTCCACAAACATATTTAGTTTGTGGAGCCGTTATACGAATCGGGCTTATGGGGCTCTCCGGGTGCAATTTAACAATTCGTTCCGGGTGTTGATGGGGCTGCCCCGTTTCTGCAGCGCGTCGGGGATGTTTGCTGATGCAGGAATAGACTGCTTTTACGCGACAATGCGCAAACGCAGCGCGTCCCTGATGCGTCGGGTGCGGGCCAGCCCCAACAATATCCTGCAAATGTTAGGAGGTAGGGTGGATTGTGCATATCTACGGCACTGCGGTGATATGCACAAGCCAATCGCTACCATTCTATGGTAACTTTAATGTTAGTGAATTTTAATTTAGTTCGGATTTTGTTTTATTTAATTTAATATTAATTTAATTTTTAAATTCTAAATTTGTTAATTGTATATTATTAATATGGGTCATCGATACCAGAAATAAATTATTTTTATTTTTTATTTTATTTATTTATGCACCTGTATCAGTATGGCCCTTGCTAATTTGTAATGAATCTGATAAAACGGCATTTTCACTAATATCGGGCTTTGTAAGGCCAAGGCCAGTTTTTTTCGTTTGTTGACTTAGGCACTACTGTTTAGCACTACTGGTTGTGCCATGGGAGACTTTACTCTCCCGTGACACCACCTTTTAAATACTAGTAGTGCTAAAACCGAAATAGTTCCCCTGTTACACTACAGACCGCAAAATCATTACCCAAGGCACCACTGAGCAGGTGACACGACTAACAAAATAATATGCACATTATATGTAATGCAAATTTTCTAAGGCGGCACCGACAGTTATTTCTTCATTTATAATGACCATTTGAATTTTCATAATATAATCATCATTTTTCATAGCAATAGATTTATTTTTGCTGCGGACGTGTTTTTTGTACAATGTTTAATTCTTCTATTTTGGAAAGTCCACAATACGTTCAATATACGCATTAAAGTATTTGTACTTCTAATGACCTTTCTATTAATACTTGCATGCCATCCTTCAAGTACATTATTGGTTCGTTGGCGTTCTCCGAATACGCTCACTATTGGCAGAAAACGATCTAAAAACTATTTCTTAAGTACAAGATTAGATGCATCTCTGAAGTGTCATGGAATATCATAATTTCCTTTAGCACTACTAACATCTGAGTAGTGCCACAATAGACGCATTTTTTCCCATTACACTCTACCGAACAATACGGGTAGTGTCACGGGAGAGAAAAGTCTCCCATGGCACAACCAGTAGTGCTGGCTAAACAGTAGTGCCTAAGTAAAAAAAAGGGTTTTTTTCTTGTCAGATTGTGACAGGCAATTATTTGCCTATTTACAGATAGAACATTCTGATGTACATATCGCACCCTTGCAAGAACAACGTGATATTTCGAAGAAAATAATTTTTTATTCATAGATTTTTTTTACGCGATTTTATTTACTCCGAAAACGCCAAAATAATGAGCAAAAGAGACACTGCATCACGTTATAGCGCTATATCTTTCGGCCATTAGGTAGTTTGAAACCTTAAAAAAATGCTCTAATGTAACGTAAGGGTTCCGAAATAACACGTTGTTCTTGCAAGTGTGCGATATATTCCCAACCTTAATATTATCACAAACACTTTCAGAGCTAACCGAGTATGGATCGTTATAATTATCACCAGTTGATATTTCTCTTAACCCTTAATCGGGCATGGGTAGAATTTTTCATTGGTTTTGGACTTTATTTCAAGTTGATATGGTACCATTTAATGTGGGAGCTATTCTCCCACGGTTTGATTAAGAGTTAAATCTTAATTAGGTACCCAAATAACTGTCACGTCTCTATCACACCTCTATGATAACACCTCTGACGCGTGATGACGTAACACCTACATGACATTGAATACATTGACATCTTTACTTAGCAACGCTATTATATATAACTAATAATTATTCATTTAATTAATTCATCTTTATATTGAAAATACCCGTTAATCCGAATTTTCGGCCTGTATATCGTCGATTCGGATCGACAATTTTTTTTTAAACTGGCGCTAGTTTGCTCTCACTGCCTGTGTCAGTCCCATAAATGAAATCGTTACAATATTACAGCTGAGGATGTGCATACATATTTTTTTAAATTAAAATGGATTTTTTCCGAGCGGTTCCGTGCTTCGCAAGGCACGTTAAGCAGTTGGTGCTGGCTGCCGTCGATAGATGGCAGTCGTTAAGCCAAGTCAGAGGCCTTAGGGCGGCTTGAAAACTTCTGACAGTAAGACCAGCCGCTAGTCTTACAAGCCTCCACCAATCCGGACTTGGCCCCCGTGGTGGAGTATGGCCTATACCTTCCTCAGGGAAGAGACCCGTGCCCCTCGGCGGGGACATAATGGGTTGATGATGATTTATGATGAAGTCTGCCGTTTGTACTTTTAGATTAGGGGCCGGTTTCTGAATTGAGAATTTCGCTAAGTAACAATTAACTGTTTTCTGCCCTCGCGCCTCGTAAGGAAGAACGCAGTAATAGCCATTACTGCGTTTTTACTTTGGATGCAAAATTGAGCTCTCTGGTGGTACATCTATAGGTGAAAAAATAATGGTGGCTGTAGGTCTACTAGAAACCTGAAATTTCAGTAAGAAAATATGCAGTTATCTCATGAAATGATATGTTTGTGATATGTTTTTCGCTATTTACTCAAAACTGCTCTCGCTCGTAGAATCGTAGAGAATCTGTGCTGCCTGAGTGATCTTGAACGATCACTAAGGTTAAGCAACATACGGCACGTTCAGTCCATGGATGGGTCACCGTCTATGACTAACGCTAGTGGCATTTTTTCCGAGCGATTCCGTGCTTCGCAAGGCACGTTAAGCAGTTGGTGCCGGCTGCCGTCGATAGATGGCAGTCGTTAAGCCAAGTCAGAGGCCTTAGGGCGGCTTGAAAACTTCTGACAGTAAGACCAGCCACTAGTCTTACAAGCCTCTACCAATCCGGACTTGGCCCCCGTGGTGGAGTATGGCCTGTACCTTCCTCAGGGAAGAGACCCGTGCCCCTCGGTGGGGACATGATGATGATGATGATGATGATGATGATGACTCAAAACTGCGTTTTAACGATTACTGCGTTCTTCCTTACGAGGGCAGTATTGCTGTCTCGTCAAATTTCTCAGAAAAGAGCGTGTTTGTGGAGGGTTTCCTGGGCAAACGTTCTATTTTGAAGGTCCTAATTTCGGCGCTCATTTAAATTACGTATATTATCCCGCGGACACCACAAAGACAAAAAATACTATCACCAAAATAAATAGGTCTTCAAAGTTGTAAAGTCTTTTAGGTACCATCCAATCGTAAAAGCGCTTACACAAAAGTAAATAACTCGGTTGACCATGAAGTCAACCCTAACATTTCATCATTATCAACAGCATCATCATCAACCCATTATGTGCCCATCTGACTTGGCTTGACGACTGCCATCTATCGTTGGCAGCCGGCGCATCCCAAAATTTAAAACATTATATTTTTTTGTTGCTGCATGTAAACTCTCGATAAAACGTTTTTTTTTAAGCCAAGGCACTGATAAAACAACCATCGATAATATAATGCACCGGTGTAACATTTTTCGAAGTAACAAGGCATCGGCAAAACGTTTTCGAGGTAACAAGGCACCGAACAACAAAATCATCGGCGTCGAACAATCAATCCTTCGAAGTATCATTCGCTGGTGAAATGTATTTCGAACAAAGAAATTTTCGGAATGAAGTAGGGAACCAGATTAACTGATTGCATTGAATATGCTGATTGTGTTGTGCGAAAGTTATTTATTTATCTATTTACAATAAAATTAATATAAAAATGTCAAAAAGTTATTTATAACTAACGAAATAAAAATATTACAAACGTAATTGACGATAATCTATCTATATCTAATATCTTTAAACGAGCCATTCTTGTATCTATATTTGTATATAATCAGAATCTCGGAAACGGCTCCAACGATTTTAATGAAATTTAGTATGCAAGGGGTTTCGGGGGTGATTAGTCGATTTAGGTAGGTTTCATTTTTACAAAACGTCGTTTTAACCGTGTTTTTAGGCAAATAAATAACTGGTACACTATAAGAAGGTAATTTTTGCAACAGTATGTCAGATTGCAGAAGCTCAAGAGGGAAGTAAGACGATACCGTAATCAGAAGACCCTGGTTCGAGACTTGGCAAATAAATTTTTCTTTTTATTTTCAAGTTCCTTTTTTTGTGTGAAAACCTATTATCAGGAGCCCTTTATCAACGCACCTAATTCGTATCCAAGTACCTTTAGTTTCTAAAAGAAATACGAAAAAAAATCAGGACGATGCTCATCAGAGATTAAACTTTGTTATTTAGAACAATTTTTATTTTGTTTGTTATTTTTTAGGGCGCTGTTTGATGGACAATGCTTGAAACCGTACTTTTTAATCGTGTCACAACCCAAATTATTGTGGCATTTATTCGAAGCAAAACAAACATTTTCCTAAAGCTGTGGCATTTGTGCAAAGCTCGAATTTATCTCGGAAACAGCTCTAACGATTTTCATGAAATTCAGGATGCAGGAAGTTTCAAGGCCAATTAATTGATCCATGTAGCTAGGTTTACTTTTTAGAAAATGTTTTTTTATCAATGTTTTGGGCAATAAAAAACTGCTCATTAGAATGCGAAGGCAAATTTCTCTAAGCTACAAATTGACACCTAGCGCCATCTGTTGGAGATTTATATCAACCCAACAGGACATGTATCGCCATCTATTATCGAAAATAGGAACTAAAAATACACCTACCTATGTCGCTGAGAATCTACGTTTTTTATAGATACACTACTTGCTTGTCCGTTACCTGTTTGAATCTAACGTAGCTTGAAATAAACCGTTTTGCATTTATAACGAATAAAATAAAATTATTGAAGGAGCCCTGAAAACCCCCTGATACTACACAAGGTTGTATTGGCTCAGGTGAGAAATCGGGCGGTCCCGGAAGCATAAGAAACTTTGATAAGGCAAAACCAGGACGAGGAACTCCACCGAGACGAGACCAATGGCCGATCTCCATCCAGTACCAGGTCGAAGGCTAAGACATTGCGAGTTCCAACGTAAAAGAAACAATGCAAAATCCAGATGGGACAAACTTGCGAGGCCGAAGGCCGAGACTCGCGAAGCGAGCACAAGAAATTTGCCAAGGCAAAACGAGGACGTGGAACTCCACCGAGGCGAGGCCGAAGGCCACCAGGTCGAAGGCTAAGACGTTGCGAGGTCCAGCGTAAAAGAAACAATGCCAAATCCAGATAAGACAAACTTGCGTGGCCAAAGGCCGAGCCTCGCGAAGCGAGCACAAGAAACTTTGACAAGGCAGAACGAGGACGTGGAACACCACCGAGGTGAGGCCAAAGGCCGAGCTCCATCCAGTACCAGGTCGAAGGCTAAGACTTTGTGAGTTCCAGCGTAAAAGAAACAATGCAATATTCAGATGGGACAAACTTGCGAGGCCGAAGGCCGAGCCCTGCGAAACGAGCACAAGAAACTTTGACAAGGCAAAACGAGGATGAGGAACTCCACCGAGGCGAGGCCAAAGGCCGAGCTCCATCCAGTACCAGGTCAAAGGCTAAGACGTTGCGAGTTCCAGCGTAAAAGAAACAATGCAAAATCCAGATGGGACAAACTTGCGAGGCCGAAGGCCGAGCCTCGCGAAGTGAGCACAATAAACTTTGTCAAGGCAGAACGACGATGTGGAACTCCACTGAGGCGAGGCCGAAGGCCGAGCTCGATCCAGTACCAGGTCGAAGGCTAAGACGTTGTGAGTTCCAGCGTAAAAGAAACAATGCAAAATTCAGATGGGACAAACTTGCGAGGCCAAAGGCCGAGCCCCGCAAAACGAGCACAAGAAAATTTGACAAGGCAAAACGAGGACGAGGAACTCCACCGAGGCGAGGCCAAAGGCTGAGCTCCATCCAGTACCAGGTCAGGTTCCGGTGTAAAAGAAACAATGCAAAATCCAGAAGGCACAAACTTGCGGGGCCGAAGGCCGAGCGATAGAACTCAGTTCAGGCCTAGGCTGAAAGTCAAGACGTCTCGTGTTCCGGCGTAAAATTAACAATGAAAAGCCGGATGGTACAAATTTGCGAGGCCTCAAGCTCCGCAAAGCGGGCGGGCAAGAGAAACCTCGCTGAGGCTCCGTTGAGGCTGAGGCTGAAGGCCGAGACCATACATGTTCCCATGCGTCAAATCTCAATCAAAAGTGTCTAGCGAGGCCCTAGGCCGACTGCAACGGAGAGTGAAACTCGGAGCGGCTGGGGGTTGGCGCGTGAAAGTGTGCAGGGGTTTGTCCCTTAGTCTGAGTGTAATTTCCAAAAAAACACGATTTATCAAAAAAATACCGAGCAAAGCTCGGTCATCCAGGTACTACATATATAAAAGGAGAAGCTGACTGACTCATTAGACTGAGTCATTAAGATGACTGACATATCAACGCAGGGCCAAACTATAAGGGTTAGATTTTGAAATTTTGCACAGGAGTTACTTTCATTACGTAGTGAGCACTAAGAAAGGATTTTTGTAAATTCACCCCTAAGGGGGTGAAACGGGGGTGAAAACTTAGTATGAAACTTTGCAGTTTTTGAAGTTATTTAATTGAAATTCAGTATGAAAGTTTTTCATTGACAGTCTTGAAACACGTGTAAAATTATTTTTCGAAAGTCATCCCTTAAGGGGGTAAAAGGAAGGTGCGATGTTAGTATGTTGCGGATTGGACTGCCCTCTTTCAAAACTTTGTGTCTTCCCCTTCGTTTTCTATGTAGTACTATGTATTACTACTATCGGTTTGGGTTTGTTGGGTGAGGTCAGGTTTTTCTTTGTGTGCTTAAAATATTTTACCTATTTGTTTACACATTGTGGACGAAACTTATGAACTTTATTGTATGATGCATCTGCTTTGATGCTATGGTGCACGTGAGATATTTTCAAAGTTGTAAAAATGTAATTTATAATTAAATCATAAAAGCAAAGCTTGAAATAATTTCACAATAATGATTTCTAGCAAAAAGTCCCTTTTTATACATCTGCAGGCTCAGGAACGTCCAAGGATCGCGCCGCGATGATACTAGCGTAGTACTTGGCTGACTTTCGCGCGGTGCGCGTGCGGTTCGGATGCGAGAAGTCCACCTCGAACAGACCGAACTTTGTCCTGCAGATAAAATTAAGTTCATTGATTCATTAGTCGTTGCTGTCAAAACGTCAAGTGGGCGACAGTGCGCTCGAAAGTTTATTGAAATTCTTGTGCTAAATATCCTCCGATTAAACAAAACATATTGCAAAGTCATTACATAGTGGTGACGTGAAAGTGCCAGTGTTATCTCAGTGAAAGTCTTGTTATTTCGCGAGATATAGTGCAAAACATTTCATCGCCAACAAAGTACTTTGCAAACTTACCCCCAATTTTAAGAAAATAGTAAACCGCCACCACAGATTAAGTCACTAAGCTCCCGCGTTACAAAATCATCTTTAGTACTGTTTAACAAAATGACATCTGCGGTGACTTAAGTAGTGTTGCCACAACAAGCAAAACAAAAAACTACAAAATGGTAGATTCCACCCCTACCTCTCCGCAAACACCGGGCCTCCATCAAGATAACAGCAATGCCAAAATTGCCAATTATGACATTGAATCTGATCACAGAGAAAGTCCACAAAGCAAGGAAACTCAGCCAAAACTGATCCAACAAGTCTTTCACAGAGCATTATTTAATGCAAAACCTCGTCCAAGTACTAAACAAATGGAACAAGTAGCGTCAACTTTAAATTCTTGGCAACATGACCAAGTCCCTACACCCAAACGTAAAAGGCTAGAGCCCAGTCCTGTCAAACCAAACACCAATGAGCAAGCTGGTACCACGCTCACGTACACAGTTCCAGTATCAAACAGCTTCGAGCAACTAATCAATGATGAGACAGAAAAACCACCTGCCCAGACAAAAGCCAAGTGGCAGATTACCCCGAAACCTGAACCGATCTTCGTCACAGGAGTACAAAACTTATCAAAACTTAAAGAGATACTTCAAAGCATAGTCCTAGATTTGAACAAGTACAAACTGACCACTCTACGATCAGGCCATATTGTAAAAGTTATCCCATCTGATGATGATACATATAAACTTATTAGAGAAAACTTCGTTGCATCCAACATAAACCACTATACTTACCAACTAAAGCATGAACGTGCCTTCAGAGTCATTATTCGCGGACTCCACGCATCAGAAGATGTAGATATGATAAAGGAGGAACTGGAGTTGCTTGGGCACATGGTGAGAAGTATCACATGTGCTCTCCATAGGCAAACTAAAGCTCCCCTACCGCTTTACTATGTCAACCTCGAGCCTAATATAAACAACAAAGATATTTATAATGTTAAACATTTAAACAACACCATTGTATCCATTGAAGCTCCGTACAAAAAGAAGGAGGCCATCCAATGCAAAAGGTGTCAACGTTTTGGCCACTCCAAAAACCTCTGTCATCGTACTCACAGATGTGTAAAGTGTGGTAACGACCACCCAACACAGGAATGCACGAAACTACCTGACATTCCTGCAACTTGTGCTAACTGCCAAGGTACGCACCCAGCTAATTATAAAGGCTGCAACAAATATAAAGAATACAGGGACCACATCTTTAACAAAACCAAACCAAAAACTAAACCCAGACAAACAATTGAGCCCACATTCAATCGACCACCACTCAACATACACCATATGCAGTCACAGAGTAGTGCACAGCCTTGGCCTACATTGCCAACCATACCAACAACCCAGGTGGAACAGCATGGACGGAAACACTCACTAACTCAACGCAACTCAACAAGAAGCTATAATGATCAAAATTGCCATAGTTTACCTCAAAGTTATGCCGATATAACCAATCCCAGGGACAAAGACCAGACGCCAAGTTTTAACAACAACTCCAACAACAATATGATGCAGCTCCTCAATATGATGTTCACCAGATTTGAGCAAACCATAGAAAGGATGCTAGACAAAATGATGGATCGCATGATCGATCTGGTCAGAGTTACCGCCCAGAAGCAGAAATGAATCTATTCCTAAGGGTTGCCGCATGGAATGCCAACGGCTTGTCTAACAGAAGACAAGACTTAGAATTATTTATCAAAGAATATAAACTTGACATAGTGCTCATCTCAGAAACAAGACTAAACAATCGCAGTATTATTAAGATTCCTGGATTCTCAGTATATCTCACCCACCATCCATCTGGGAACACTCATGGCGGTACAGCAGTCATTATTAACTCAAAATACAAACATTATGAGATGGAAAAATTTGAAAAAGAATATCTTCAAGCATCCAGCATCTCGGTACACACCAGCCAAGGCCCTATAGTCTTCTCAGCTATATACTGTCCTCCCAAACATAAAATTACTTTACATATGTTCAACGACTACTTCAGAACGCTGGGGCCAATATATGTTACAGGGGGAGACTGGAATGCAAAACACACATTCTGGGGCTCCAGACTTATCCTACCACGTGGAAGACAGCTGTACGCATCAATAGTGAAACAAGATGGCAACTCTTTATCAGCCGGTAAACCAACATACTGGCCAACAGATCCAAACAAGGTTCCAGACCTACTAGATTTCTTCGTCACCAAAGGTCTCCCTCTACTGCACTTAAATATAGAGTCGCTATCTGACTTATCGTCAGATCATTCCCCCATCCTTCTAACAATAAATACTGATTTAATCGTGAAGGAACCCAAACCATCACTGACTAACAGGAATACTGATTGGGATATGTTTGCAGAATACTTAGAAACAAATCTAAAACTAAATATTCGACTTAAAAACCAGGACGATATAGAGACTGCAGTCGAAATATTAAATAAGGCCATAATCACTGCTGCTAGTATGGCTACACCAGCTCCTGACAAAAACTTCCGGCAGACAAGCATGTACCCACAACTTATAAGAAACAAAATAAATGAAAGGAGAAACCTACGAAAAAAGTGGCATTCTACAAGACACCCAGAGGATAAACGAGCTCTCAATAGAGCATCGCGTCACCTCACATCGCTCATAGCTAAACTTAAAAGCGATTCCACCCAGAAATACCTTGCAGACCTAAGACCTCAAAACAACGGAAAACATTCCTTGTGGAAGGCTACTTCTATGTTGAAGCAACCCATAATGCCAACACCACCACTAAGAAAACAAGATAAAAGCTGGGCAAGAAGTTCAAAAGAAAAAGCCAAACTATTTGCCGATCATCTAGCTCAAGTCTTCAAACCCTATCCAGCCAGTGATGAAGAAGCAACGGCTCATTTAGAAAAATTGGAGGACGCCATGCTTAATCCCTACCAAATGTCTCTACCAATCAAACACGCAACACCAGCTGAAGTTCGGAAAATAATAAATTCGATAAACTTGAAAAAAGCCCCAGGATACGATCTTATTAGCCCAATCATTATGAAAAATCTTCCCAGGAAAGCAATCGTTCTCTTTGCAAACATTGTGAATGCCATACTAAGAACAGGGAAATACCCATGCCAGTGGAAAGTTGCACAAATTATCCTAATAGCAAAAGAGGGTAAACCTGCGCACGAGGTGACTTCATACAGACCTATAAGTTTACTCCCAGTAGCCTCAAAGGTCTTTGAAAAAATTCTTCTCTACAGACTGAGGCCCTGTCTTACCGACATAATTCCCCAACACCAATTCGGATTTCGCGAACACCACTCAACAACGGAACAAGTTCACAGACTGGTAAATCAAATATCAAGTTCATTAGAAAAAAAAGAGTACTGCTCAGCTACTTTCCTCGACATTACTCAAGCTTTCGATAAGGTATGGCACCTAGGACTCAAATTTAAGCTTAAAAGCCTATTGCCACACTCTATTTATCCCGTCCTGGACTCCTACTTGACTGACAGATGCTTTGAAGTAAAATACGATGAAGAAATTTCCGCGCTTCAAGAAATACAATCGGGAATCCCGCAAGGAAGCGTACTCGGTCCCGTGCTCTACATACTTTACACAGCCGATTTACCAACTACCGATAAAGTCACAACTGGTACCTTTGCTGACGACACCGCCTACCTAGCAAGCCATCAAGATCCCGCTACCGCATCTCACCACTTGCAAGAAGCTCTAAACCTTATGGAGGGTTGGTGTAGATTATGGCGAATTAGGATAAATGAGACCAAATCGGTACAAGTTACTTTTACCCTCAAAAAAGGAATGTGCCCTCCAGTGTATCTCAATGGTCAACAAATACCTCAATCCAACGAAACCCGTTATCTGGGAATCCACCTTGATAGGCGCATGACGTGGAAAAAACACATAACAGCGAAACGCAAACACCTAGACCTTAAAGTACGCTCTATGTATTGGCTCATAGGTCCCAAGTCCAAGCTATCGAGAGAATGCAAGATAACACTATACAAATCAATCTTGAAGCCTATCTGGACCTATGGTATTCAGCTGTGGGGAACCGCTTGCAGGTCTAGCATAGATATTCTTGAACGATTCCAGACTAAAACTCTAAGGGCAATGCTGAACATCCCTCAGTACATCAGCAATAAACACATGTATGAAGACCTAAAAATTCCCACCGTTATGGAGGAGATTCGACAATATAGTACCAACTATCAAGATCGGCTTAGCCGTCATCCAAACGAATTAGCTTCGAACCTAATAACAAAAAATAGCACTTGCTATGCTCGACTGAAGAGGCACAACATAATCAATCTGCCAGACAGAAAGTGAATTCGGCAGCAAGGGCAACTTAGGAGGATGGAGGCCAATGGACCTCACTCTGCATCGATCACGAACTACAGAGAAGCAGTAGAAGCCCAAACAGTTTGCTTATTGTAGTTAGAAGGCTACAGATCGCAAAAATGCACCAATAACTATTAGTGAAAAAAAAAAAAAAAAAAAAATTGATTCATTCAGAAATAGTTCTCGTTTTATTTTTCAATTCGTAACGTTCTGGTTCGATTCCCGGGCTGAGTACCGATTTTTATTAAATGTTTCAGTGCAGCTTTATCGCGATCTAAATGAGCCACCCTGTACATATCCTCAATGACGATGACAATGAAGCTAAATTGAAAACACTTAGTGCCGTTTCACATGCACCCGGCAGCCGTCCGGTCGTCGGCCGGGTAAAGTATTAATGTATGAGCTCCAACGACCGGCCGGTCGTTGTGCATGTGAAAGATCCCATTGGAGCAATGTAAGGAATAATAATGGCAAGAAATAATTGACATACATTACTACTTTACCCGGCCCGGCGACCGGCCGGCGGCCGGGTGCATGTGAAAAGGCACTTACGATTAATTGGAGCCGGCGATCACCCGGCAAAATATCTACGCACCCGTTTCTATCATTATAGGTACCGTTATCATTATTTACTATTTTATTCATTCGTAGGTCGCGTACATGATACTTACATGTATCCGTATATCCATTCGAAGTTGTCCATGAGCGACCATGCCGTGTAGCCAGATACTTTGACCCCGTCTTCTTTGATTGCCAGCAAAACCTGGAAAAGGGCACGACGACAGTGATGACGCACGTAAAAATATCAAAGTGTATTAAAATGTGAAAATTACTTTGCTATTTCCACCAATATCCCACAAGCAGCATGCGGTTAGTTAATGCACCGCTCTCCCTCCCACTTTTTTAAGCAGAGGCAAGACACTTGTGAGCCTGAGGATGCCTCGTGTTAGAGGCGAATCGCGTCGCATTTGTAGTATTGGTACCCAAGTATTGGTGTCGGTGGTGGTGTGTTCGTGTCTTGCTTCTGCTTGAAAAAGTGGGAGGGAGGGCGGTGCATTGACTAACGCATGGTGCTTGTGGGATATTGGCGGAATTTAGCAAAGTAATTTTCACATTTCAATGCAATTAGAGATTACCGCAAAGTAACGCCTGATTCTATACAATAAATAAGTGTGCTATGCCTGCCAGTATTTCCTTTTTCTCCATCCAAGGAGTTTATACCTCATTTTCACTTCTTATTGAACACACCTCTTAAAATATATCTTATTTGTTGTCGACATAATAAAATAAGGAAAGTTCGGTGCTCTTTTGGTTTTTTTTTCTTTTAGAAGGTTCGACTTGTATCTACTCCGTCGCAACGCTGGTTGACACGATGCGAGGTTTCTCGCACTACAAGCATGTCGCCTTCGCGAAGGAGAAAACTCGCTTTCGCGAAGGAGAAAACTCGCTTTCGCGAAGGGTTCAACAAAGAGTTTACACTAGGTACTCCACAACTCGGTCGAGCTCGTCTGTGTTTGACTGACTCGTTAGTTGCAAAAGTCTGTAGGCGAAGGTGTGGCGTGTGTTGGTGCAATTTTAGCGTTTATTATAGCGCGAAGTTTGATCAGAAACAAAATTAAAGAAGAAAAAACATATTATTATATTGATTTCCACAAGCACGTGTTTTCTTCATAAAGGTAGTTTGACAAACTTAATCGTTTGTAAATCAGCCCACAAAAAATGCTAAAAGAAAACTATTTGTACCCTTGCGAGACGCCTCTCGAACGTCACCGAACGCTGTGTTCGTGCCCGCATGCGAGCTTTCTAGAACCGTCTACACGATACGTGAATGCGTTCGAGAAGCATTTCTCGTGCGTGAACTCGCATCGTGTCAACCAGCCAATGGGAAATTGAGAAAATTAAGTTCGGGCAGAAATTAAATATCTAATATTATGTTTCATTTTCTTTCGTTTTGGGCTCACACTTTCTTTATTTTACAGTTGCCCGTTTGTATGCTGAGCTTAAGAGGGGAAGAACATCCGATAATAGGTACTCGCGCGCAGGGCGCTCTGCAACTGAAGTAATGATAAAAAAAAATTAAAAAAATTGTTTTGGTGGCTCGTCGTACTATTGTTCGTTTTATAGGTGAAGAACTAAAAATTTCAATGTTGATGTTGATGTAGCGATAGTAAGTAAAGCTGCTAAAGCTAAATAAATAAAGCATTGTGTAGAACAGTCAATCGTAATGTGACCGAATACAGTACATCATGTCGTGGTGGTACTATCGACTGTACTTTCACATTAATTTTATGGATTGTTACCAAGTGTGCTACGAGTGCGATTAATACACCAACAAACTATAAATTATTCGCCAAACTGCCACGCATTTTGGCGAATAATTTAAAATCAAATCAAAATCAAGAATTTATTTCAACGTAAAGAATTTACATTCTGCTTGTTGAATGTCAATGTACTTACAGTTATGTATAATGTTAGCCGCTGCCTTGGGGCCGTCTGTAGTGGAGAAAAAAGCAGCGAAAAAAAAAACTCCACTCTGACCATCTTTTCTCAAATCACCTTAAAACATACAAAATAATATCTTGGATGTGTTGAACACTAGACACATTTATATGTATAAAACTCTGCGATAGAAAGTCAGTAAATTAAAAAAGGGAGTTTTTATAATAATTATGCATTAGATGACCAAATCATCATCATCATCAGATGATCATTTGTGAATGAAAAAAGCCACAGATCTGCCACAGATCGTCGTTCCGGTGAGCTGGAACGTCATAGTGGCTGTGGTGCAATGAAAAAAAACCGGCGAAGTGCGAGTAGGACTCGGGTACAAAGGGTACTGTAACTATTAAAATCACGTTTGTTGTACGGGATCCCCCCTTAAATAATTATTTTAGGGAGAGAAATATTTATATGAGGGAGTCTCCATAATAGGGTCTGTTTTACCTTTTGGGTACGGAAACCTTAAAGGCTTATTTTCGAATCTAAGACAAAATGCAGAATTTTTAAACATTCTCAAATTCCCTTATTCAAAGTTTCGCTACGAGCACAGTTGAGGTCTCACCTGTTCCAAATAAGTCTTATAATAGTTGACACGGGGGTCGTCGTTAAGTCCTCTGTCACTCGAAGAGTAGCCGTTTTCTGTAATCAGGATCTCAACATCTCCATATTGGTCTTTTAAGTACTTGAGTGACTTCCGGATGCCGGCTGGATATTCCTGGAAAGATCAGTAAGAAATTGTCTGACTTGTAGTTAATCCGTAGTGGTATGCAGGGGTCTGAACTAACCTTGGGGTAAAATTATTTTGCGCAGCTAATCCAGGTGGGCTATTGCAGATTTTCTTGCCACGGGTATACAGGAATCATCATCGTCATTCAGCCACAACAAGTCCACTGCTGGACATAGGCCTTCACCATGGATTTACAAAAATACCGGTTAGAAGCGGCTTGCATCCAAGCAAGCTTGCAAACACAGATCGTCACCGATAAATCACAGGTACAATACACTAAGGCACAAAGAGCTAGTGGATAATGTACCCAATGCAGTGATACGACGTCGGACGAGGATTGAAGATATTGGTGACCGGATCTCGAGTTTGGTTAGTTTGGAGAAATGGCGACGGGCCGGAAACTTGGCGGAGCGGGAAGATGGCAGGTGGTCCAGGGCAGTATAGGAGGGGCGGCCGAGAAGCGGGCAGGGGTCAGTCGTAGCACAGAGCACTGTTTGTAGATGAAAGGCCTGGTGGTCGGACGATATGGTCAGGTGCGCAGAGGGCCCGTGGATCCGAATGACATGATGGGGAAAGGCCTATACCCAATAGTGGGCAGAGGTTGGCTGATGATGATGATGATAAAAAGGCGAATCTATAGGGCAGAATGTTATTAGCTTCTATAGGCGAGAATCTGTTATTAGCCTTAGTTAGCTACCTATTTTTATTCTACTAGAATAATTTTGTAAGCTGAAGATTCTCCGATCTGAATAAATAAATAAATAAATGCACTTAGTACCAAATTCTATGACTAAAATTGCGGTGACAATTGCCCGTGAACGCAGAAATTCCCAATTCTTACCTAGGGTGACTGCGGGCCCAAAATGAGCATGTTATATCTCAAGCGTCGCAGTCGCTTCCCACGAGATTGTCTAAAGAGAGTTCTCGCTATCTAGTGCCGTTGTGGTGTAATTTTTGTGACAGTGCCATCGATGCAAAGATGACTCATTGAATTGATTTGTATCGATTCCAACAGGTGGCGCTGTACTTTGTCTATGGTTTTTTTCTGTTTCCCTCTCTTTTTGTGAAAACCATTGGCTGACACACGTAAACAAAAATAAACTCTTTATAAACTAAAATAACGTGTTTCCTGGATCCTGAAGGGCTTTCGTCAACATTTTACCTAACATTGACAACATCGACAACATCAAACCTAACCGAAGCCAAGTGCCAGCATGTTATACGCAAAAAAAGGTACTTTACTTACTCTGAACCAGAGGGAACTGGTATTCTTCCACAGAGGGTCGTATTCAAAGGCTATACGCAATTCTGGCAGACCCATAAAGAACCAGTACTGAGCCTCTTTTCCAGGCTTCAGTGCTCGGATCAGCCGACTCGTGTAGTGGTTGAAGCCCAAGTAGTCAGCAGTACCTGGATAGAAGGGTCAATTCAGCACAGCAGCTTGCTGTAGTAGTTTGACAAGGCAGTAGACAGGGCTACTCGTATACTAGAATCAGTTTAACCCGCCCTAGCCACTAAACAAGTAATCAATTTCAGACTTTTCAGATCTGATCAGAGATATCAGACGCATCGAAAATAGTTACTGATTAATGAAATGATTTTTTTGCTTTTAACTCCATTAAATTAAAGAAAGAAGATTTTTATTCAAATAGTCACACAGAGTGAACAAGTTATTAGATAAACAAAAAAAATAAATAAAAAAATAAACAATCATGAAAAGAACACGTGAGGTATATAATAATTTATTTGAAGGCAGCCGGGTTCCATAAATATGAATAATACTGATAGTTACATAGATAATCATCTTTCTTCTTCTTTTATTCTAATATACAGGGTGTTCCGAAACTCAACGTCAAGCCGAAATCAGGTGAAAAGGCAAGTCATACTGGTTATCAGTAAAATATAAAAAAAATAGATTTTATTTTATTTTAAGTAAAAACATAACATAATGAAAACTAAAATTAAAATTAAAAATGGGAAAATTTTTTTAAAGCCTCATTTTCTTCCAAGTTGGAGTAGCTGGGTTTGAAATTTTGTTAACAGTTGGAAGAAGCATTATTCAGAGTTACAAAAGAAAGACAAAGTTTGAAAGAGTAAAGATTTGTGGCAATAAGATGTTGAATTTTTTTTTTGAAATGCCTATAACTTTTTTTTCATGAGTTTTTTTTATTTTTCTGATAACCATTACATATGACTTGCCTTTTCACCCGGTTCCGGCTTGACGTTGAGTTTTGGGACACCCTGTATAAAAGTCTCGTGTCACAGTGTTAGTGCGCATACTCCTCCGAAACGTCTTCAGCGATTGCGATGAAATTTTATAAGTATGTATATTCGGTAGGTCTGAGAATAGGCTGTTATTTATTTTTCATGCCCCTATTAAGCAAAACAACGTTTGCCGGGTCAGCTAGTATTCCATAATACTGATTATAATGACACCCAGCCACCAACACCTCAGATGCTTCCGTGACTACAAATGGGGTTCCAACCCAGCATCATCATCATCATCAACCCATAATGTCCCCACCGAGGACCACGGGTCTCTTCCCTGAGGAAGGTATAGGCCATACTCCACCACGGGGGCCAACTCAGTATCATCATCATCATCATCAACCCATTATGTCCCCACCGAGGGGCGCGGGTCTCTTCCTTGAGGAAGGTATAGGCCATACCACCACCACCCACCACGGGGGCCAAGTCCGGCTTGCCCCATCAGTTTTGAAACCCAATCGTTTAATTTTGATACAGTCCAGTCAATGGATGGGTCACCGTCCATGACTAACGCTAGTGGCATTTTTCCGAGCGGTTCCGTGTTTTGCAAGGCACGCTAAGCAGTTGATGCCGGCTGCCGTCGATTGATGGCAGTCGTTAAGGCAAGTCAGAGGCCTTAGGGCGGCTTGAAAACTTCTGACAGTAAGACCAGCCACTAGTTTTACAAGCCTCCACCAATCCAAACTTGGCCCCCGTGGTGGAGTATGGCCTATACCTTCGTCTCCGGGGAGAGACCCGTGCCCCTCGGTGGGGACATAATGGGTTGATGATGATGATGACATCTTTACGACAATATTCTCACCTCTGACCAGCTTTTTCTCTTCGTCGGTGAACGGCGGCAGTTTATTGAATGGGTAGCCCTGCTCTCTGCTGATTTCTGCCATCCTCTTCTCGAGAGCCGGTGGCCAGCCCCCCTCTTGGGAGAAGATGGGGTGGCAGTAGCGGCCGAACTGAGTTAAGAAAGATAATCCAATTAAAAGTGCAGCCCCCTCTTGGACAAAGTTGGGGCATCAGTGATAACCAAATTGGATGGAGAAGGGCGGAGGGATGGAGCTCTTATAGGTTGAAGCTGTGGTATTAGAATCAAGAATTTGTGAGCTTAAACATGAGTTATACAATACAATTGACAACTTTAATAAATTTTACAACGCCTAAAACTAAAAATACCATTTCTTAATTTTGCTATCCTGATTATGAAAAAAAATATTTAAAATTTTATTATTGCTTAATTTTAGACAAAATAAATAAAACCCAAAAATTCCGCGATGACGTCGCACAAACGGTGGAATGAGGAGGTACCATTGGCTAATGAAGTCAGACAAATTAAATGGGATGTTATAGGTCTGTTGCTCGTGACGGAACTACGCAGTTGAGAAAAACATCACTACCGGTTACTTACTCCGTATTCCAAACCCAGTTGAGTCAAAGCTTCCTCTTCAGGGGCAGCTGCTTCGAACCATAAGAATTGGTTAGCTAAGGACACTTTGCCTGAAATGACCATAAAAAACCTTGAAATATTTACATTTTGGGCACACAAAGTAGGACGCCCTCTAACCAGGTGGGATGACGATCTGCGAAAAACTGCAGGCAGATGCTGGATGCGGCAAGCTGAAGACAGGGTGCTATAGCGCTCATTGGGGCAGGGCTATGTCCAGCAGTGGACTAATATAGCCTGATGATGATAATGATAATGAAAGTAATGAGGTTGGCTTGTATAAAAAGTATAATAATGTCTCGATGCCTATAAATTTATCGGTAAAGAAATTTAGATAACAAATGCATACGGAGAAAAACATGAGTCAAGTACTTCAAAGTGGGTACGTAGCTTAAGCCACATCAAAAATACTAAAAGTAGACGTAGGGAGGTAAGTTTCATAAGTTTGGAAAGTTGGACGTGAGTTTGGAGGAACGCAAGTGAAGGAACCAGATGCAGAAGTCCATAAGTCCCTAGTCGAGTTGAAATTGAAATTGAAATATATTTATTACAGAAAAAAAAAGTAATGGGACTTAGGGACTTCTGGGCCAGATGCAGAAGTCCCTAAATCCCTAGTCAAGTTGTGGTACTTGGGGACTTCTGCATCTGGTCCCTTTAAGTACTTACCATGGTACTTAGGCCTGAAATCCTTATCCCACACCCTGTAGGCCTTGGCATGAGCCAGGAGAGTATTCTTATTGCACAAGTAATAAGCCACGTTGGGGTCTTTGATACCCGGAGCAATTATCGCAGAAGCGTACCCTAGAGAGCAGATAGTGAGGGGCTCATTGAGGGTTAGCCAAGTCCTGACACGGTCTCCGTAGAGGGTGAAGACGACACGGGCGTAGTCTGCGAACCAGTCCGCGATGAGAGGGTTCAGCCAGCCCCCTGCCGATAGCCGAGAAAATGTAGTTAACACGGATTAAAATAAAGACTGATGGAACCTCTAATCACGAGTGAAGCATACAAATGGCTGCCATCTATTGACGTGAGCGTGCCATACGTGAGCGTAATTGGCGGAATGGCGGCGATTGTCCGACTTGGTATATCTGAGTGATTGTTTTAGCTCGAGTATGCACACGAAAATTGTAGGAGTACCTATGCTTCATACCGTTTCAATGAAAGAAGGCATCTGTCTTTTTTAACATCCGTGAGGGTTAATATGTTGTTATTTTTATTTTTAGCCATTTTATTTATTTTTAGCCTGACCCTGTTATCAGCTCAGAGGGTACCGCTTAACGTATCCTCTTATCAGAGGGTTCGTTAAGCGGTGAACCATTTTGGTAGGTGCCACGAAAATACTTAATAAAGGTGGCGACTGACATTGAATATTCGCTCGATGTGAATATTCGCATGAATCGTTGTGAGCAAATACTTATTATATAAATGAATATTCGCGACGAATATTTGCTTGCCTTTGCTCCATCAAAAATATCACGCCACACTCGGAGCAGCAAGACACGTGCCGTGCTCGTGCAGGGAGCGATTGACTTGTAATTTAACATTCAAAGGAATTCGCCAAAACGACAGCCGAATGGAGCGCGCTTGGGCTGGGCGCTCGTTGCTCGTATCGAGCTGCTCGGCTCGCTATACTGACATGCTGAATATTCGACTTCTAACGTGCTTACATAGAGCGAATATTCAATGTCAGTCGCCACCTTTCAGATGGTCGAAGACAGAAAAAGTAGGATGCTGTGGTGGAGACAAATGTTCAGTTGTTGAGGATTATGGGCTGATTTCTTGGTTGGTGGATCGGTCGACAGATAAAACTGACTTTATCATGTAAGTTTTATGACGAGGATATTTTAAACCAAAAGAACATAATGCTTACCAAAGTCTTGCAGTTTCTGTGGAAGGTCCCAGTGGTACAGTGTCACTACAGGCTCAATTCCCGCTTCTAGCAAGCCGTCAATCAGATTGTTGTAGTATTGCTTGCCGTCTTCGCTGACGTTCGTCGCAAATCCATTAGGCAGTAGTCTTGACCAGGATAAAGAAAGTCTGCAAAAATATTTTTTCGGGCTTTATGCTTGTCTCAGTTTTTTAAGAACTTAGCTTAGCTGCGCAGTCGTAGCGTTAGGAAAACCTCTAGGAGTGTTTTGTAATTCAAAAATATCTTCACCGTGAATTATTATGGGTGGTTGGTTTCCAAACCGCAGTAGAATTAAAGTGCCTTAACAATAGCTATCGTGATACATAATAATCAATATAAAGAGGGGTAAACAGAGACCTGGGACTGCCTCTTGACATGATCCTGACAGATCGCTTTCGCTTCATCGACGTTCATTAGTCGTTGCATGCAGGTATGCCAGTATCGGCTATCGAACAATATTAACTTTATTTCGGATTCTGAATTCGCAGAAAATCAGAGCGAAACCTGGACTCTTCCGACAAAAAAATAAGTAAGTGTATCCGGAATATAGTTAATAATGTATAGTGCTTACGAAAGTTTTACTTCAAAAAAGCTATCGATACCACTTTCCAAAAATTGTCGAATTTTTTTTTTATTTTCTTCAATAAGCAACATTTTAATGAGTTAGTGCATTAGTTGTCAATTACTAATTACTTGAGTAACTTTAAACCAGTACTTCATAGTCGTAATCATCAAAGTCCCAAGTGTCATGTGGTCGTAGGTGGATTGTACTTAGTATTAGTGGAACGTTGGATAAACTTACCGGTAGAAGTCCAGGCCCAAAGCCTTTGCCATCTCAATATCTCGTCGCCAAAGCCTGTAGGAGTCGCAGGCTACATCTCCAGTCTCGTTGTTCAGGATATTGCCTTTGGTGTGACAGTAGTTGTCCCAAATGCTAGGAGTCTTATCTGTAGATCCAGATTATGTATTTAAATAACTTTCTGTCTTTATATAAGACATACAAATGGACGGACTTAAATATTATACAGAAAAAAGGACCGCTTTTTTAATGACGAAAATTTACTGTTTGGTGTGCATTATAGTAGAGAAGTATTTACTAAATGATATTACTTTGGTCAGCATACAAACATTTTGTTTGTAGAAAAATACAGCCATCAATCTTTGTTCCGCAAATAATTTTTATAATGGTCAAAGAATTTCAAAATTTAAAATAAAATAAATACCTACTTAAGAGGGGCCCCCATACAACAAAATCAATATAAATAAAATAACTCCCAATTCACACAATATTCTTCAACCTGTCTTGGACAGAGTCTACGACGTTCCTACGACACCCACCGGTTCTGGGGGGAACTGGGAGGGTAGTGTGGGACTGCTCAAGTAGCGAGCCCTACCCACTAAAACCCTGGGGTGAGGCCGCGCGCTGATAGGAGCCGCTCCGGTACCGTGGAAGACGACGCCCCGGTGTGTGACCACCAGCGCGTGGGATCCCTCCCACGCAACGCCCTCCCCCTTCCACGTCCACGACGAAGCGGTCACCGCGGTGGAGCGACACAGAAGGAGACCACTGCCATCCAGGAGTCTTGTTCCGCCAGCGCAGCCGCAACTACAGCTGCGTTGTCGATTCGCGACCGATGCGACACACGTACTCACCGAAGCAGCCGTGCCCGGTGAGGACCTGCGTCAATCGTTAAGTGACCGTCAACCGCCGTTCGAGCCAGGCTTTGAGGCTCGGCAGGATCACGCGAGGAGCGCGCTGGCGCGAGTTCCATGGCTGTTCCAGCCTCTCACGCCACGTCTCAAACGCCCTTCGGCACTTCTGCTTGAGCACTATTTCCGGTTGCTCAGATTTCTTCTCTCCCCAGCGGAGGCGCGCATACACCCGCGCGTCCATCTCCGCCAGGATGTCCAGTGGGAGAAACCGCGCCACGACAGTGGCCGCCTCAAAAGATACTTGGGAAGGAAAAGAGTCTACGACGTTCTAGGGTATCCAAACTCCGACATGGTAATCAGACGTGATACCGCTAGACGAACGGTAGTCAAAAGTGTTTCGGGGAGTCATTCAATGAATCGCCTGGGCTGCTTGAGTGATCTTAAACGATCACTAAGGTTAGGCAACAAACGGTGCGTTCAGTCCATGGTTGGGTCACCGTCTATGACTAACGCTAGTGGAATGTTTCCGAGCGGTTCCGTGCTTCGCAAGGCACATTAAGCAGTTGGTGCCGGCTGCCGTCGATAGATGGCAGTGGCCGTAGGGCCGTTACAGCAATACCAGGCACTAGTCTTACAAGCCTCCACCAATCCGGATTTGGCCCCCGTGGTGGAGCATGGGCTATACCTTCCTCAGGGAAGAGACCCGTGCCCCTCGGTGGGGACATGATGGCTTGATGATAAGTCATTCAATTCGACACAATATTATATATTTTAAACATTTAATCCGGATCTACTTACGGGTGTTGTTTTATCGGACGAGTCCTACCAGGTTTCGCTCCGATAAAACAATACCCGTAAGTTGATCCGGATGAAATGTTTAACAATATTTACGGGTGGCAAAAATATTTCCTTGGAAATAGTGTTAGAATATTCTTATATTAGTTCCGTGGGAATTCCCGGGGTACTAATTTTTTTACACCTTTGGTTACATTATTGGAGATTTCGTATGAAACCATACACTTTTTGAAAATCCAATATAGCCTATGTTACTCACGAAGAATGTAGCTGTCTAATGGTGAAATAATTTTTGAAATCGGCTCAGTAGTTTCTGAGCCGATTCGTTACAAACATACACACAAAAATTTATAAATCTTTTCTCTTTATAAAAATAAAAAAATAAATAAATAAATAAACTCACGCCCGTTATCCCCGAAGGGGTAGGCAGAGGCACCAGTCTCTAGAACTGGACCCACGTTTTGCCGAGTTTATTAGGTCCCAAACGTGACAAGTGGCAAGCCTGTCGCCGTTACCCGGGCACAATTTATCAGCGAATGGTGTTGCTGTACAAACAAATGTACGTAACTAAAAGTCATTGGTACATGCGTGGTTCGAACCCAGACCCTCATGATCGAGAAGCAAGGGTCAACCCCACTACGCCACCACCGCTTCTCGTTATAATATTAAGTATATTGTTGACGTAATTATTTTGGTGATAAGAGTTAAAAAGATTCAAAGGTCAAGGATGCATGAAGCTGCACTACACAAACACTCTTCACACAGCGGTATTTAAATAAAGTAAACATGCCAAGTGCGTGTCGAACCACCCACAGTGTAGGGTTCCGTAGAAAGAGGGGTTTATTGTTTTTATCTGAACTAAACATTTTGTAGGCTCTAGACATTATTAACCCGGCTGATCGACAGGCGAGCTTTACCGCCAGCTTTATGGCTCGTCTGTAAAGCTCGCCGGTGTATCATTACAAAATCGCGGTTTTATACCTATACCGACGAGCCGGCTCGCGGCTCGTCGTCATGCTATATTTTTACTTTGCTCGCCGTACAAAACGACATGTTTGCGACTGTTTTGCTCGCTAGTAGATCAGCGCCAACGAGCCGCGAGCCAAGGTATGCCAAGGTTTGTATGGCGAGCCAAGCAAAAATATAGCATGACGACGAGCCGCGAGCCGGCTCGTCGGTATATAAAACCGCGGTTTTGTAATGATACACCGGCGAGCTTTACCGACGAGCCATAAAACTGGCGGTAAAGCTCGCCTGTCGATCAGCCGCTTTACTTAACTTAACCAAGGCCTCGTCTCTGCTCACTATGATTGAGCGCTGCGAATCACAGCAAAACCTGGTCGGACTCTTTCGACAAAATTAACTCTTTCAGTCACGCTTTTACATTAAGAATATTTTAAACATTTTTAATGTTAGTTTTAGCATAATTTACAATTAAAATATCATAGAATGAAGGAAAAAAAAAATTAGGTATTGAGGCTTTCGAGGAATGAGGTGGTTAGTGACACTAACCACCGTGACTATTGATAACACACAACTATGATGAATAATATTTAGTATTTATTAATAATATCAGTTATAATAAACTTTTCCACAGGCAAAATTAAAATAAAAAACACTTTTTATGAAAATCTGAAAAAAACATGTGTTTCCTTTGCTATAACACTAAGTAAAGGGGCACTTTACATGTATTGCACTGCCATACAGTCTGCACTGGAGATGATTTAGTGCTACGTTTGCAGCATCTTCTCGAAGTGCTTCTCTCAAGTTGATGGCGATTGGCGACTGCATTCTAGACGAATTTCCTGAGAGACTGTAGGCTTGTGACGTTTTATATATGCAGGTCCTGGAGAAGAGGCCGCGGAACTATGGTTGCTGTTTACTGATTCGGGCCTTTCTTTGTCTCTGTCATATGCTGGCGCCAGTAAACCCTGGTATATGGTTCGTCTGAATTCTTACAGAGTCAAAGAGCTTAGGTCCGGGCGTGAAGAAGACTGCAGTTCTTTCCGAAAACTCACCGGATACGTCCATCCTATAAATTTTCTTCCAATTTGGAGCAATTATTATTGTAGTCGGTTTGTTCGAATTGACGGTGCTGGACTCTGTAGAATCAGGATTCCGGGATACGAAACTAGACATAGGGAGCTCATCTTTGAAACCAAAGTTGTCAACTTCTCCAATCAAGTAATCTAACATCAACGTATTTGCCTGATCTTCTGCATCTTCCTCGTCATCCTCACCGCTACAAATACTCTCGCTACCTGAAGGAAAGTCTTCCAACAAGTATTCTGCGACTTCACTGTCTTTTAGCCGCTGTAATACTGTACCTCCATACTGTAATAAATACGAAAAAGACACTAATAGATACACGCATAAGTTCCGTGTAGATTATAACTATAAGTCCCCAACAGTCACGGTGGTTAGTTTACTAACCACTATATTTTCGTTGTGAATACACATCGAAAACACAAAAGTAGTAGTATTTCTATGCGTACACGAATAAAATAGGTATATGAGAATACATTGAGTAAAAAACATAAAAGAAAAAAGCTTACTTATCCCTTTCCCTTTTTTTTTTACCAAACACTTGAATAAAAGTACGGCAGTGCAACATTCAATGCAACGCAAATGAACTATCACTCATTCCAAATACCGCCAATCGGTCGCATCTTGTCAAGCATGGTCCGAATTTTTATAATAATCCAACAGATCGTAGCTAGATGGCGCGGATTTGAATTAAAAAAATTGGAAAAAGGTGGTTAGTGACGCTAACCACCAAGACTGAAAGAGTTAAAGTAAGCGGATCCGGAAAAATTTTTTTTATCAGCTTCATCATTAACCCGTTATGTGACCACGGACGGGCACGGGTCTCTTCCCTGATGAAGGTATACTCCACCACGGGGGCCTAGTCCCGATTATTGGAGGCCTCTGTGGCGCAGAGGTTAGCACATCTGCCTACCAAGCGAGAGGTCCCGGGTCCGAATCCCAGCTGGGGACAAAAAATCTCCAGGTCTTGGATGTTTATGTGTACGTGACCTCGCGGTTTTTGGCTCCCACAACCCTCCTAGCCTAGTGTAGGCTAGGAGCAACATATGTGCCTGTATGTAAATGTATATGTTTATGCTTTTTACTTACAGTTTAGATATTGTCACCTGGTACTTTCTATGAATCTACATTATTTAAGAAAGTATGCCACTTACCACTGACATTCCACGCGCCCTCAACCTGGCAGGCCGCGGTGGCTGCCCCGAACTTGAACCCAGGCGGAAAACTGAGGTTTGTGCCTTGTACCACGGTCACCACCACTCTGCAAGTCAGAAAAACGCATCAAGTTCCCTCGACAACGCTGATCCACGTTTACTATAGGCATAGAAGCTCATAATATCTGACCTTTTTGGGGGTAACCAAAGGAAATCAGAAATCAAATTTTTTTTTAGAATACACAGTTCCACCTTTTACAAAATCACATCACACTATCATCACATCACACTAATATTATTATAAAGGCGAAAGTTTGTGAGTGTGTATGTTTGTTACTTCTTCACGTCTAAAAGGCTGGAGTGATTTTAATAAAATTTGGTATGGAGTTAGCTGGCACTCTAGATTAACACATAGGCTGCGTTTTACCGCGGGAAAATATCTTGTTCCCATGGGAAAATCGATGAACCGCGGGGGACAGCTAATAGTAGATCAAAATAATACTATACCTACAGTAATAAAATAGATGAAATTGATCAAATAAAATAGAAGCAGAAAGCATTGCCAAAGCCCAATTTTATTTTTCACACGTTAATTTAACTCCATACCAGGCATATATTCAAAAATTTTCTATATACTCTGTGTCAGTGGTATTAATTAGAATGTTAACACTAATATTGTGTTGCCCTTTGTGGCAGCCTAGACACACCACAGACTACATCTATCATCATCAACTCATTATGTCCCCACCAAGGGGCACGGGTCTCTTCCCTGAGGAAGGTATAGTCCATACTCCACCACGGGGGCCAAGTCCGGATTGGTGGAGGCTTGTAAGACTAGTGTCTGGTCTTAAGACTACATCTATGGTTTTGTTTCATTTTTTTTGTTTTTTTTTTGTTGGAACTTAAGGTTTTGCTGAACAAATCGTGTTTTGAAGTCAATAATCAGCAGAATATTGGTACAAAGTCGTAGGACATGTCATTTTCGAGTAGACAAAAATTTTTGTAATGCTCAGTTGCGTTGCACACAATATTATTGAAGACGTGACTGGATGAAGGTGATAAGTGCAATTTTTTAGATTATGAGTAAATTGAAGTTAAAGTTTCTACAATTTTTTTCCACACAAAAAACACCGAAAACCGAAAATAAGACATAATCACCTTCATTCACTCACGTCTTCTACGAGTATTATGTTACTTGTTTTGTTTCTGCGATCTGTCTTTTTATAACAAACGGTTTTCTTCTTCTTCTTCCAAGCAATCTAGCTACGTGTACAATCCAAAATTATTTTATTTTATTTTATTTTATTTATTCAAGGAGAAAAAACAGAATTGACAAAACCTTATAACGTAAAGAATATTAAGTTACCACAGTACATTTTGCCAACTCCTAAACTTTTCCCACAGATAGGTAATCACATTAGTAATAAGGCGCAATACACGTTATAGTTAGGAACTAAGAATAAGATAAATTAAACAGAAATTTTGCTTACCCCAGAAACGCAACTGCTGCCCACCGTGTCATTTTGTTGAATGAGCTCCGCCGAGTTCGGTCTCGGTCAAGAACTAGAGAAATATTTTTAAACACCGTTCGTCTGGGTCACAGGGTGGTAGATATGGGTGTCCGACTTGGGACGCCACTATGTAAGTTATCTATTGTATCGATAACTTTGTCCGACTTTAACTATGTACTTCTGTGACGCAGCGATTAGCGCATCTCCGTACCATGCGAGAGGTCCTGGGTCCGAAGCCCTGCTGGAGACAAAAAAACATCCAGGTCTTGGATGCTTACATCCAAGTGATTGATTGATTGAAGATGTTTATTCATATAAAAATACAGAAGTTGAATTCTGACAAACTGCATGTCGCTGTTTCTTTTGTCCACGACACAGGGTTGTTACCAGCCAGCACTACACTTTTTTCTTCAGAAAGTTACTAATAACCTAGTTGCATTTCTGCAAAATAATATACCTAATCAAAAGGTATATTATGTTCTTGATCACAGATTTCTCAATATTATAGGGAGATGGGTAATATGGGTATTGTCTAATCTGTATGGGGTTCGACTGTCGCAAGTTCAATTCATGCACACAGGCACCACTAAATAAAGGGTATGATTTAAGCTATCATCAATTTATTAAGTTTTGAATGTTTTAAATTATAGATCTGTCATCAAAGTGTAGTCGCCAAACAATTTCATAATAAATCACATGTAATCATCGGAATATATTATCAAGTATGAAATAAATAGGTTTTTAGTTATTTTAATAGGTTTGTCCTGATAACTGTAATAATCAAATTAAGAAAAAACGGTCCTTAACAAAATAAAATATTTAACTTAAAAAAATCATAAAGATCCATATAAATGTTTTTGTACCTATGAATTTAACTACTATCTTACGTAAGGTACTTAATACTGGTAGTACCTATTGTTGTTTCTAGGTATATCTACATCTGCGGTAGTTTTATTAAACACCCTGTAAATATTTTATTAATTTTGAACCTATTTGCATAGCGCGGCAATTTGGCTCCGCCCATTTGAACATTTTTTCATACAATTAATGAACTGAACTATTAAATTGGTAACGAATAGTATCATTTGGAGAATTGATCGAATTAATTTGTAAATATGTACTGATGAAAAACAAATCTCAATCTGCAGATGATAATCGATTTATTTGATGACAGATCTACTATTCTGAGTACGGAGCTGTTATTTTTGGAAAAAACCTATTATTTTGAGAACCATTTTTTTATTCAATGGATGAACTACGATTACATAGATAATCCATCTCTTTTTCTACGTACATAATATGTACGTAGAAAATTAATTATTGTTAATAAATATTATTGACATTAATTTGGTAATTTGTACCTACCTGGCGACACTTTTTATTTTTCTGAGAATGAAAATATTTCGTGGCGATAGATCTATCTATTAATTAGATGATACAAGTTGATGACAAATATAAACTTTGATGACACAAAATATAGTTCCCTTAAATAAACACAAGAAACTTGCACACACTTGTCCATTCGCTCTAAGTGGTTACATGTGCAAAGCAGTTACCTACCGTGTGTGTGTAGTGTATGTATGTATATCAATTGTTTTTTCCTGTCTTCTGAACTAATTGGAGATTAACACCTTCAGCACGATACGCGGTCTATAAGGCCCCGCTCTTGTTTTTCATCCAGTGCGGAAGCAAAAAACAGCATCTATCCCCTGGTGCGAAGGCTAATCTTTGTGATTTTAAGTCGCATGAAAAAGATAGTTGTATATTTGATTTATTTGCCTTCTAAAGGACTAGATTCCACTCACTAAAAACAAATTCGGGGTTCTATGAACCCTGTAACGCACTGGAGTGAAAAAGTTCCCTTCTAGGGCGGTGCGGGGTTCTTTAGACCCCACAAGTTTTTTACCTCCCCATACGGGGCTTTTTGGACATTAAAATTAGTGGCGCCGAGAGTGTAAGGGGCATCGTGTTTATACTCGATAAAACCATGAAGCGGTCACGGCGGATGTTATGTAGGATATCCGCCGTGACCGCATCATGGTGATGACAGTGATGTTAGACATGATGGGCTATTCACCAACTGGACACACATGACTGGACTGGACACACCTCAAATTAGTATCATTTATTCTTTCGTCATCTGGACATACCAAGATTTTTACGCGTGTCCAGATGGTGAAACGTATCATTTCATCATTTTCAAATCATTTTAATTGTTTCGTCAACTTGACACACATTCGAATTTTACCCGAATTTATGACGAAGTAAAGTAATGCGCAGAATGTTTTCTATCACAATCATCATCGCACATCAAACGTTCCACTACTGGAAACTGGTAATTTTTTACAATACTTTTACAATAATTTTACAGTAAATAGTACAAAATTATTAGGGTAGCAGAAGTATGTAAGAGATTGCGGCTAAAATAAAATCTCATGAAAAACATGCGGCTTAGTTCATGGTGTTGCTTAATACTGCGCAGTATTAAACAGGGTTGTTACTACTACTACCTACTAATTTTTGTTACCCTAGTACTTTTAACCGCTCTGGACTATACCATAAGTGCGACGGGGCGTACTGAAAACCACTGTGAAGCAAGGAGCGAAGTTCTGGGAATTGAAGTAAAACGCAAAGCGACATTATGGGAATCGAGATTCAGGGAATAAAACTTATGATGAAGGTCCTACAGCAAGAAAACAAATGAAAACAAATTGAAACTATCGGCACGAGCACTATGGTCGCGACCACTGTTAGAGGTCAAAAATTCAATGAGCGAGGCGATTGTTAACCTGACTGTACCCTTTTACTGCAAAAAAACAGTGGGTCCAGTTGGCGAAAACATAAAAAATATTATTTCAGCTTTCACTATCCTCTACAAAATGCAAAAACTCACTTATTTCTATCTAAATTAGATAAATTATCTAAATTTTGTAGAGGATGTCAAAATACGGCTAAACCTTTAAAAAAAGCAGTTAATGATTTTTGGCAGTTAATGACTTCTTGCAATAAGCCGACGATTTGGTGTTTTATGTACGCATGTATTTTTTTAATATCTAAATAAAAATATATATATATTTATCGAAGTTGTCACTATAGCAAAAACTACTCGGGTTCACCTAGTTACACTTCATCTATGACGTCTCATCTGACATACAGTTGACATAAACTTCAAATGATCGGCCGTTTGATTTGCATATGATTATTTAGTTCTTATTTAGTTCTTCGTAGTTTAGGTAAACTGTTACACTTCACTAGGTGAAACGTGTTTTGATAAGGCGTAGTGGACCCGTTAAATATAATGGATTATCGAGATGGATTATCGACTCGACATGTCGATATTATAAATTCACATCACTACCATTTTATCGATATGTTTACATTCAGTGCGTTACGAGGTTAACCTTAAAATAAAAATAAAATAAATAATTAAACAAGCCCCGTAAAAGTTTACTTTTAATGCGGAACGGGGTCGAAAGAGCCCCGTAAAGTTTCTTGCTTCGTCATTTTTCATCGAAACGAGGGGCCAAAAGAGCGGATTATAGGGAATTTATCTGTCTATCATTAAGTGAAGAAAAAAATCAAATATTTGAAAACTCATAAAATTACAGCTAAATTAAGTGACTCGTGTATACGGGGCACTATCGACCCTGTAATGCACCAACGGAAAGTCACGGTTGGGGTCTTACACACCCCTTAACCCACTGAAATCCTGGTACCGGTTTTAAGCCGCCGCGCTGAACGTGTTAAGAAACACCTAATATGTTTTTATTACTATTTCTAGCCTTTATTATAAAATAAAAAGATAACAAATGCAGTTGCTTAAAGAAAAATCACTCATAACCAGTACCTTCTAGTGAACTATGACCAAAAAATTGTGTTCGTGGATCATTTAGGTGAACAAAGATGGCCCACGACGAACATGGGCCTCATAAGAAAGCTCAACGTCACGCAACGAGCTACGGAAAGCGCTATGCTCGGAATTTCTCTACGATACTGAATCAGAAATGATGAGGTCCGTAGACAAACGTCGTCGTCTAAAGTCGTCGACATAGCCCACCGGATGAGTAAGTTGCAGTGGCAGTGGGCGGGGCACATAGCACGCAGAACTGATGGCCGATGGGGCCGAAAAGAACTTGAATTGAGACCACACATCGGCAAGAGCACCGTAGGACGACCAGCCACAAGATGGACAGAGACGATCTCATCCAAGTGCCAGGAAGACGCTGGATGTAAGCCGCTTTTGGAAATCCATGAAGGAGGCCTATGTCCAGCAGTGGACTTCTTTTGGCTGAATGGTGATGATGACCACGCCTAACAAGCGAGTTGGAGCCCTTTTTGTCGTCAAGGAATACACAACTGTATGGAGCCAAGCTACCTCCGACTTTACATGCTTCATATTATGTTCATTCAATGATTGTTTTTTTTTTTAATTAGCCCTTTCTGTGTCCCACTGCTGGGCAAAGGCCTCCCCGTTAGATATCCACTCCTCCCTGTTCTCGGCCAACTCTTCCCACACAGGTAAATATTTCGTCAGGTCGAATCGTCGCACCATCTCCGCCTCGGTCTTCCGCGTCGCCGGTAGCCATCGCACGGCACCCAATCGGTGACAATTTTTGCCCACCTTTCCGGGTCCCTACGTCTGAGACGTGGCCAGCCCAGCTCCACTTTAGCTTTTTGGTTTTGGTGCGCAACACGGCGTTTCGGATTTTGTCCATCCTTCTTACGCCTAGCATGCTGCGCTCCATAGCTCTTTGGCAAACCTTGAGTCTGGACTTCTGATATTCAGTCAAAGACCAGGTCTGAGCACCATAGGTTAGTATGGGCAGGATGCACATGTCAACGAGCTTACGCTTCAGGGCAAGCGGAAGCTCACCTTTCATAAATTCTTTCATAGACCAGTAGCTCTTCCAGGCTGTTTCCAGGCTATTCCGGATTGTTTTATTTTTATTTTTTTGACTTTCGTGTATGTCGTTTGTTCTACATTGTGTCTCTATGACAATTTCAATAATGTCTTCTTTATGTTAGTTAACATAATATAAGTAATTTAACATTATGTCCTCACATCGCAGACGCCAATTTTGGTTCAAGTTATCGGTCGGGCTATAATTATCACCGTTATTCGGTGGATTTTTTCAGTGGGTTTCCTGCATACATACAAAACATAAATATCTTATCTTCATTCAAGCTTTAATGTTTTCAGGACATGAGGCTAAAACAGTAAAGTTATAACGGTAGGTACTTTCGTATGTAATAATACTGTTAATTAGGACTGTTGATTATTAAATGACTTCCTCGCCTATAATAAATTGGTAAATTTTGACTCTTTCTGATACATATGACACAATGTCTGATCCACTCTGTTTCTTTGTGAGCGCATCACGCAAAAAACACGGAAGGGAATTAAATAAAACTTGATCATGATCATTATTTCTACCATAGACACACCTATTATCTATGGTTTTGTTTTGATTTATTTGTTTTTTTTGTCTGTGGCTTTAGATAATTTTGTTACTTTAACATAAACACAACATATACAGGCACATAAATTGCTTCTGGCCCCACACTAGGATACCCTGTGTCGTGGTAACCAGAAACAGCGACGTCACAAACATGTAAACATCCAAGGCTTGGGTTTATTTCGCGTTACCACGCGAGAGGTCCCGGGTTCGAATCCCGGCTGGGGACGAAAAAAAACCTAGGTCTTGGATTTGCTGTTTTTCAGACTCTGCCTGGGTATGACAGCAGAATACAGCTAGCAGACTACCTACACAATAACAATAATGGGCTCACAACCGAGAGCGCATTATTACCATTCATCATGAACCCATCCCCACCGAGGGGCACGGGTCTCTTCCCTGAGGAAGGTATAGGCCATAATCCACCACGAGGGTCAAGTCCGGATTGGTGGAGGCTTGTAAGGCTGGAGGTCTTACTGTCAGAAGTTTTCGAGCCACCGTAAGGCCTCTGACTTGGCTTAACGACTGCCGTCTATCGACGGCAGCCGGCACCAACTGCTTAACGTGCCTTGCGAAGCACGGAACCGCTCGAAAAAATGCCACTAGCGTTAGTCATAGACGGCGACCCATCCATGGACTGAACGCGCCGTATGTTGCTTAACCTTAGTGATCGTTTAAGATCACTCAGGCAGCCGAGGCTACGAGCGATTCTTTGTATAATTGTTTAGATAACCATTATATAATATTATTTAGTAATGTTATTATTATATTTTTTTCTATTTTTTATTGTTAGCTAGTTTTTTTTAGGAGTTAAAGTGTATGTTATGTTATGTTATGTTATTGGTCGTCGCGGGTTCGATTTCCACCGCCGTATCTATCTAATCTCTTTAAACGAGCAATTCTTGTATATCCTCGTGAGGCCCAATGTCTTCAAGTGATCACAAAATCAATTGTTATTTTCAAGGTCGGGCTTTACGAGGATATATATTTATATATAATCAGAATCTCGGAACCGGCTCCAACGATTTTCGCGAAATTTTGTAGGCAGATGCTTTCGGGGGCGTTTAATTGATCTAACTAGGTTACATTTTTAGAAAACGTTGTTTTATCCGTGTTTTAAGGCAATTGAAATTTGCTATAATAACATACAGAGGTAAATTTCGCGTAAATCTACAAGGTTGGGATAGTCCTGACGGGAAAATGGGCGACCCGTTTCGGGCCGATTTCAAGAGACGCGGTTCGAGTCATGATGTTTTTTTTCCAAGTTCTTTTTTGTTGGAAAAGGATTATTTTAATTTTATATTACATATTTTATATTAAAAAAAAAGTACCGGGTCACCCAGGTACTTTCATTTATTTGTGCAAATGGCCTCAGTCTGGGTGGTTTTTTTATGTTTTTGATATCCTTGCCTGGTTACCATAATAATCCTAGTTTGGGACCTGCCCTTATACCTATTACGTAACTTTCCACTCTATCGGGTTAAGACAACTCTAAAAGGTCGTATGTATTTGAAAGGCCAAATCAGGCAACTCCATACAGTGGAAGACTTACGTAATTGCACCCCAGATCAATATTATTATAAGCAGTTGTAATAAGTGTTATAAGCAGTTGGTGCCGACTGCCATCTTCTCGGAAAAATGCCACTAGCGTTAGTCATAGAACGGTCACCCATCCATGCACTGAACGCGCCATATGTCGCTTAACGTTTGCGATCATTTAAGATCACTCTGTAACGAGGTGATCGCCTCGTTGCTTTCTAATAATTTTCGGCTTTTAACTAGTTTTTGACATTCGCCACAGTGTTCGGACATATCTGCTTCAGATAACCCTGAGCTTCCGAACTGAGTGGACGTGAACGTCTTTCTACTTTATTACGACCGACCTAGTTTATTATTACGATTGCTCTATTCTCCGTATATTATTTATCTACAACGATCACTTAACCATAAATATTCGAAAGGCACATTATTATGTAAGATTATTATGCTTTCTTTTATACTCCAAATTGTATTTTTATATTTATCTTTTAGACCTTAGTTAAGACGTTTATTTTTTATTGTTCTCAGGTACCTTTCGTTTACCTTATAAATAAAACATAATTTTACCGTGCCCCTGGATACCCTCTTTTACTCCTACGGATCGCACCCATTTTACCATCGTGCGACAACTCAGGTAGCCGGGGCTACGAGCTATTAATTTTTGACTGTATTAAACATAAACATTTACATACAGGCACATACATTGCTTCTGGCCCCACACTAGGATACCCTGTGTCGTGGGAACCAGAAACAGCAACGTCACAAACATGTAAACATCCAAGACCTGGATTTATTTATTTTATGTCCCCAGCCGGGATTCGAACCCGGGACCTCTCGCGTGGTAGTCAGATGCACTAGCCACTGCACCACAGAGGTCGCCATCTCATTCAGGGATAAGCTAATTTAAACAAAATTTTTCCTTAATATGTGGATCCGGCCCGGATGTGCATGTTTTAATTACTAGTTTTAATCAAACTAATTGGGAATACAGTTGCATATAATATATTTTCATATTTTCAGTCTCACCAAAAGGCTATTTGACTGATTTCTGAAAACCATCTCATATTTTTGTCGGTGTTTGGAGTCCTCATAAAGTGGTAATTTTATATTCTTTCGTGTATTTCTTCCAAAAGAGGCAAACGAAAATTCACTTCTGAAATATGCCGCCAAAACCCTATCTTGGGCAATATGGTGTCGCACAGAAATTATGACGTCACTTCCCAGTAAACCAACCAATGAACGTAAGAAAGAATGGAATAGCAGGCGCCATTTTTACTAACATATGACGTCATCATAGAAACGGCCAATCCAGGCCGTTTTCGATACAATGGCGGCAGATAAAGATTATCAATTTTTTTGTATTTTTAACAAATCATAATTGTTTTTTTTTGTTAAAATGCCTTAGAGCAGTATATATAGACACATAATTTGTACGAATACGTATAAAAATGCTGTTTTTTTCACACTGTCAAATATCCTAATGTAGTAAGTCTCCTCTCTATATAAGCGTCGGCAACCCTCTAAACAGGATGTACATGTACAATGTCGGTGCAGCTGACGATCGTGCTTGTCTGGTAAGTGGGGACCCAAGCAGACACAATACAAAGTCTTGATTTGTAATTTTTTTTGTTCCGGGTTAACTTACGTTTATTTTTATTGGACGAGTCCGACCAGGTTTCGCTCCGATTCGCAGAGCTTAATCATGGTGATTTTGATTTGTTAAGAAACGCATGACTCAGGGAATATTCACCTTTAATACGCTTGTACCTAATTTGTAACATATTTTCTTTCTTATGTACAATAAAGTATTTAAAAATAATATTTTTACCTGTACATATTATTTGTTTCATATTATATTATATTATATTATATTATATTATATTATATTATATTATATTATATTATATTATATTATATTATATTATATTATATTATATTATATTATATTATATTATATTATATTATATTATATTATATTATATTATATTATATTATATTATATTATATTATATTATATTATATTATATTATATTATATTATATTATATTATATTATATTATATTATATTATATTATATTATATTATATTATATTATATTATATTATATTATATTATATTATATTATATTATATTATATTATATTATATTATATTATATTATATTATTAGTTTATTTTATTTTATTCCATTAAGGAGGAAAAATAGAATTAACAAAAATTACTTAAATAGAGTAGGTACCTAAATTAGTTAACTCCTAAATATTCCTCACCGATAGATAAAAAAAGGCTCAGGATAAAGAAAGACTCAAACTTGTATTTTTCGGGCCTTATATGCGTCGAAACACCATGAATTTTGGGTGGTGGCTTTCAAGAACGTAGTAACATTTATTTGCCTTAACTGCTTTTAAGCAATAAAATAAATAAACAATAGCTCGAATCGCTCGTAGCACCGGCTGCCTGAGTGATCTTGGACGATTACGAAGGTTAAGTAAAACATAGCGGGCATTCAGGGCATGGATGGGTCACCGTCTATGGCTAACGCTAGTGACATTTTTCCGAGCGATTCCGTGCTACGCAAGGCCCGTTAAGCAGTTGGTGCCAGCTGCCGTCAATTGATGGCAGTCGTTAAGCGAAGTCAGAGGCCTTAGGACGGCTTGAAAACTTTTGACTAGTCCTACCTGAAACCTGGTAGGTTCTGGCAAAAAGTCAAGTAAATGTATCCGGAATCACCATCAACCATTATGTCCCCACCGAAGGACTGGACATTAAACTTCTCTTCTAATATTCTTACACTCTCGTTTCCTAAAAGAAAAACTAACTCCTTTGTTTTTGTTTGTTTTACTTTGAGAATTGACATGGATTTGACCCCGAGCGTGACCTGACACTCTCAGTCGCATTTCAACTGTTAATATGATTTTTGTATCCGTTATAATTGTGAGCTTGCCTTCTACCTATTGCGATGAAATTTTCATTTATTAATTTGATGAAAAAACGACAAATTTATCCAAACTTTAAGCTCCGGTAGAGGGCAAAGTAGTTTTCCTTTCATTTAATTTATAAAGTTTGTTAGAGAGATTTCACCCTTATAATTTGACCCACGATCGCTGCAATAAAAGTACAGGGTGCAACTTTCACAGATTTTAGTTGGTTCGGTTCGATTACCGGGTGCGACAAGCGAATTTTTAAAAATTTTTGGATGCAGTTTTCTTTCTTTTCAAAAATAAAGGAATGTTTTCTTTGAGTAAAATTTTCTATGTACAGTATTAAGAGTACTTCCCCTTCAGGTGGCATTACAAAAATTCCACTCTGTATTAGTTATAGTGCTATGCAACTTTTGAGACCCCTTTCACTAAGATATCTTGAAAATTTTTTTTTTTCCATAAACGACGGCCTAGGGGAGGAGTCCAGATTGGTGGAGGTATCCGGAATAAAATTAATAAATAGATCCTCTTTACCTACCTGCCTACAGTGCAGTGGCCGCGGCGGCCTATGGCCAAAAGTTCCCGCCGGGGTTCAAGTTCGGCGCCGCTACAGCCTCGTATCAAATAGAAGGCGCCTGGAACATCAGCGGTAAGTAATTTAAAACACAAAACATACACAATAGGGTAGTTTCTAGGGTAAAAATAATTAAATTCTATTTAGCCCGTATTTTAGATTATAAAAAAATATTGGACACCTATTTTTTCTTTTTTCGATTAGACAAAAAATAATAAAGATATAGGCAATTAAAGTTACGTGTGACGTCACTCCGTGCTAAAAAATGCAGCATCTAGTTTACAAATAAAAAATACGTGTCCCTTATTTTTGAATAATCTAAAAGACGGACTAATTACATTTTTTAGGGCCACTAGCCCATTACACACAGGCACTATATTGCTTCTTATCCCACACTAGGATACCCTGTGTCGTGAAAACCAGAAACAGTGACATTACAGACATGTTTAAGCATCCCATACCTGGGGATTTTTTTTGTCCCCAGCCGGGGTTTGAACCCGGGTCCTCTCACATGGTAAGCAGATGCGCTAACCGCTGCGCGACAGAGGTCTTGTTAATAGCAATTTTTTCTCGACAACCTTGGGACGAAAATGTTGCCGAAAGAAAAAGAGTGACGAACACCTGGTTTTCCAAAAGGAGGAGTTATTTTGATATTCAAAGAAAAATGCAATTGCAATGAATAAATGGTCGGATATTTATTTCATGATGAAGAAGTAGGTATGCCGTTAATAGTGGAAAATGTGTCGATAACATACGTTTTTTTGCGCTCCTAAGTTTTACTATCAAATCTACTAAATTGCGAGTTTTTTCCATGCAAAAATGCTTACTCTGTCAATTTAAAACATTGAGTGAAGTGATTGTGTAAAAATTTCGTTGTGAATTATCTCTGAATCGCTAAAACGATAAAGCTTAAATCAGTACAGTACGTCTGACCAAAACGCGTAAGTGACTCGATTTTCATGGCGCTTACGTCCTTATTCTCACAGCCGCAATAACTACGTTTGGGGCATTTATTAGTGTGCGAACTTAACCGTGCGCGGCAAATCACCGCCAAAGACACTACTGTGAGACACATTTGCTTGAATTGCAACGTTATGAACAAAATGAAAACTCCTGAAAAGATAACGGCAAGGGAGGTAGCGGGCAACTCACCGGCCACCAGTAAGGCAAAAAATTCACCACAAAAAAAGCTGAATGCCAATGCTGCAGATACAGATCAAAACCAAAAAAGGAACAACAAACGTTTTGCCTCCTCTTCCCCTGAAGTCCATACCTCGTCAACATCACCGCCGCCCATAACATTGGAAATGGTTCGTACAATATTTAAAGAGGAACTTCGCGGAATCGTATCAGAGCTGAGTACCATGAAAGCTGAATTTACGACTGTTCAGGCCTCCTTGTCATTCATGAATGCACAGTATGAAGATTTTCTTAAAAAAAATGAATTAAATGCTAAAGAAATTTACAGTTTAAAGCAAGAAAATCAATCGCTTAGTGCTGCTGTGAATGATCTGACTGCGAGAGTCAAAGATCTTGAACAGAGATCTAGGGAGAATAATGTTGAAATTCAATGCTATCCCGAAGCTAAGAACGAAAATGTGGTCCAAATAGTAACCAAACTTGCCGATGTCGTTGGGTACAAGATTTCTGGAGCGAACATCATGAAATGCACTCGTACACAAAAACACAGTTCATCAAACTCATCCAGACCACGAGCAATAGTAGCGCAGCTGGGTTCCCCTAGAATGCGAGACGAATTCTTAGCTGCAGTTATTAATTTCAACAAAGCAAATCGGTCTAACAAACTAAACACATCTCACGTCGGAATTGGTGGCGAAAATAAACCAATATACGTATGCGAACACCTATCACCTGCAAATAAAGCGTTGCACGCCGCAGCACGAGCGAAAGCCAAGGAACTGAATTACAAGTATGTTTGGATCCGCAACGGTCGCATATTGATGCGGATGAACGACGACACTGAGTACAAACGTATCCATGACATGTCCTCGCTGAACAATCTGTCATCCCCGCCACCTCAAGCAATTTAAATCCTCACACGGATTTTTTTTCGTGGTATTATATTAAGAGTAAAATTCACGTTCCATAATTTAAATATTTTTTACCAAAACGTCCGTGGTCTTAGAACAAAAACTAGCAACTTTTTTGTTAATTGTAATATAAGCTCATATGATATCATAATGCTTACTGAGACCTGGCTTAGTGATAATATTTTGAATACTGAATTATTTAACGTTAGTAAATATGCTGTTTATAGAAGAGATCGAGATTTAAGTAATAGTAATAAGAAAGATGGTGGAGGAGTCCTAATAGCTGTATCAAGAAAATATAACTCTAGGAGAATGACCCAATGGGAAAGTAATTGCGAAGATCTTTGGATTACAGTAGATATACCTGTAACGAAAAATATTTCTCAGATTGCTTTTTGTGTAGTGTATCTGCCACCACCCGTAAATACAGCCTTGCTTGAGCATTTTCTATGCAATTGTAATAGAGTCTTTGAACTGTCAGAAGCTTATAAGGCTATATTAGGTGATTTTAATGTAAGCCAAATAAAATGGGAGAAAAAGAATGTTTTGCCGATGAAATGTGGGTCATCGGCCCTGGAATCTTTAATGTTGGACTTTATGACTCTTAACTCTCTTAACCAATACAATCATATAACTAACCTAAGTGGTAACATTTTGGATCTTTTTCTTAGTAATATTGAAAACTGTAATGTAAAAGAAGCTAGTGACTTATTAACAAAAGTAGATCCACCACATCCTCCTTTTGAAGCCACTATATCCATATCCACTCCTAATACCTTACAATACAGTAACTAACATCCCCGACATAATTTTCCAAAAGCTGACTATGGTAGGATAGTTAGTACACTCAAATCTATCTCATGGATAGATTATTTACAAAACAACACCAGCGTCAACGAAAAGGTAGACTTATTCTACAGCAAATTGTGGGAAGTAATTAATAATTTTGTTCCCTTAAAAAAAGGTAAAAACTCAAAATATCCGGTGTGGTACAATAAAAAACTAATTAATCTCCTTAGTGAAAAAAACAAAATTAGAGTGTGTTTTAGAAAGTACAAAAACCCACTTGATAAAATATCATTGGAAATTCTTAGAAAGAGGTGTAGCAAATTGGCCTCTGAGTGCTATCAGAAATATCACACCAACCTAGAGGATAGTTTAGTCGCCAATCCCAAATTGTTTTGGACACTTGTCAAAGACAAACGTTCTGGGCGTAGCTTATTTCCTGCAATCATGAACAATGGTATAAAATCGACTTCAAATGGAGACGAGGTATGTGATATGTTTGCGGACTACTTTGTATCGGTCTACGATGATATAATGCACGACGCGCTATCTCTGGATGATTCTGACATAACAAACGCTACATTTAGTTCATTAGAAATTTCTCGCGAGTCTATCATGGAAAAATTGAAAAATTTAGATACGAACAAAGGTCCTGGTCCGGATGAATTACCTCCGGTGTTTATAAAGGCATGTGCAACTAGTATCGTTGAACCACTACACATTATATTTAATCAGTCTTTGGCGAGTGGTATATTTCCACAAAAATGGAAATTGGCAAAGGTAGTGCCCATACACAAGGACGGTGATCATAACTGTGTTCATCAGTACCGACCAATATCACTCTTGTGTATATTTGCAAAAATTCTAGAATCTCTAGTCTGTCCATACATACAAAGTTACAGTAAGCAAATGATAACTCAGCACCAGCATGGGTTCCTTGAGGCTAGATCAACATCTACGAATCTAGTGTGCTTTTTGGAATATCTGACACAAGCAATAGATGATAGGCAGCAAGCAGACGTTGTTTACACCGATTTTTGTAAGGCCTTCGATAAAGTATCGCATAAGGTCTTACTTCACAAACTGCATTCTTTTGGTTTTGGTGGATCAATGCTGTCTTGGTTGGAGTCATACTTGAGAAATCGCTATTTTTATGTTGTAGTCAATGGGTTTAGATCGCAGGATAAACGTATAGGATCCGGCGTACCTCAAGGCTCACATTTAGGCCCGATACTTTTCAACCTATTTGCAAACGACCTACCCCATTGCTTCAAACACTCCACCCCTTTTCTTTATGCAGACGACCTCAAAATTGTTAGAGTAGTTAATTCAATAGAAGAAGCGGAATTGATACAGGACGACTTAGAGAGACTAGTTAAATGGTGCAAATCTAACGGAATGAGACTAAATGCAAAAAAATGTTATCAGGTTAAATTCACCCGTAAAAATAACGTAATCCCTACTACATACAAAATAGAAAACACAGAGTTGCAGGATCTTGAAGTTATTAGAGATTTAGGGATACTATTTGACCGAAAACTAACCTTCATACCCCAAATTGAGACCGTTGTAAAAAAAGGGAACAAAATGCTAGGATTTGTATTAAGAAATACTAAAATGTTCCGAAATAAAAGAACTAAGATAATGCTGTATAACTGTCTCGTGCGTAGTATATTGGAATACGCCAGTGTTGTGTGGCGGCCCCATTATGCAACGCATATGCTACGCATAGAGAGAATTCAAAAAAGATTCATGTGGCATATGGCATACTCAATAGGAATAGCTAAGAAAGTAAAATCGTACAAAGCTAGACTTAATTACTTCAAACTTAATTCGTTAAACCAGAGGTACGATTTACTAGACATCTCATTTGCTTACAAAATTTTGAACAACAAAATCGATTGTCCTCCCCTACTAGCCAAAATTAATTTCAGAGTTCCCCGTAATTATCCCCGCAAACCTATAACGTTATTTTCCCCTCCCCTTCGCAGGACTGTACTCGGCGCCAAATCCACCGTTCCCAGGTTATGCAAAGTACTGAATCATTTCAGCAATAAATTTGATGTATTCTCGGACAGCTTACTTAAAATTAAGAAATATATACGGACTGAGGGATATAGTGAGCATTAATCATATTTTGGATATACATATGTTTTCTAAGTAGCAGATCTTGCTTACAATAGGCACTTAATTATTTACATGTTGTGATAACTCGTAAATAGCTTGTGTATTTAGATTTAAGTTGTGTTACATATCTATTTGAATGTATTGATATACAAGCTGTGAGTGATCCAAATAAAAAAAAAAAAAAAAAAAAAACATCAGGCAAATGACCACCATGACCACGCTTACAGGATCTTTGAGGTCTTGAAACGACCCTGGGCTGTTGGCGTAGACCTTGCGACTTCTTCCTTTGGGGCCACGTGAAAGAGAAAATTTCATGAAAAGGATATTATGGTCCTGTAAGCGTGGTCATGGTGGTCGTCATATGTTATTTTCCACTATTAACCCGGTACTTATACGACTATAGTACAATAAAGAGTTTCGTGTACTTTGATTTTGAATGTCGTTCTCACAATTTACGCTTTACCATTAATCCTGAACCAGACAAAACTGCCCACATTTGGGATACCTTCTCCCACATTGAGGGCAACATCCTGAACGGAGACACCGGCGATGTGGCCTGCGACTCTTACCACCGGTGGCAGAGGGACATCGAGATGGCTAAGGAGCTGGGCTTGCATTTCTATCGGTAGGTGATCTTCTCATCATCATCAGCCCTCTATGTCCCCACGAGGGGCACGAGTCTCTTCCCTGAGAAAGGTATAGGCCATACTCTACCACGGGGGCCAAGTCCGGATTGGTGGAGGCTTGTAAGACTAGTGGCTGGTCTTACAGTCAGAAGTTTACAAGCTGCCCTAAGGCCTCTGACTTGGCTTAAGGACTGCCATCTATCAACGGCAGCCGACACCAACTGCTTAACATGCATTGCGAAGCACGGAACCGGTCGGAAAAATGCCACTAGCGTTAGTCATAGACGGTCACCCATCCTTGTACTGAACCCTATGTTGCTTACCCTTCGTAATGGCTTAACCCTAGAAAGATAACCATACTAAATATTACGTAAAGGATAACCATACGCTTCAGAGGCGCACACTTTTCTATAGCGTGTTTTTATTCCAACAACTTATATTTATTTTCACTAATTTGAAAATGTGAAAGGTCTGAAAGATTTTTCAAAATAAAATGCATTTATTTTTTTAAATATTATATTTAAGTATTTTTTACTAATAATTACGAAACCTCTATGAATTATTTGAAAAAGTAACAGTCTTCTGTTTATAGGAACAAATAATTATAAATTATCACAAATCAACATGTTTTTTTCTTATAAACTTATATACTAAAGAGCATTCAGTCTGAAAAATAATAAAACTTTGGTATAATTGGCTTTGAAGGCAGTTAGAACATACGTCAATTTTGTATTCGCCACAAAATACGTTTTTTTACATTTCGCGCCGTTTATTTCTCACATGCTCTTTTTGAAGTGCAGTTTTTTTACTGGAGGCTCTCCCTCGTCATCTGTGGAAGCCAGTCCAGTAGATTTTGGAATTGTAAATGTCTTGGCAAAGTAGAATCTTCAAGGCTTTGGGCCATTCACTGTAGAGATAACTAATAATAGATATATGACGTCTGCCGCAAGTGTCATTCTACTTGTCATTGTCTACGCTAATTATGTTTCCTAAAAATAAAACCAAAAAATGCATAAATAACACTTTATATCAATATATTAAAAAAATCAAGCAGCACTAAAAATTACATAAAAGATAACCATACGCCTCGCGAGCGCATAAAATCTCATAACCTCAAAAATATGGTACTTACCGTTTAGAAACAGCCGTCACGCCATAGTTATGGCCGACGACTGAGTTGGTTGAGAAGGACAAGGTAATACACGCGTTGAATGAAAAGAGACAACAAGATGTTTGCCGCGCGGGCGCCTTTGCGGCGTAGGTTATCTTTCTAGGGTTAAGATCACTCAGTTCCGCCAAAACCCCTCTTAAATAAATAAATATTTCACACACATACATAAGCTCACACCGGTATCCCAGAGGGGTAGGCAGAGACCAGAACTGCCACTGCTACGGTCGTGATCCTGGCAAATCACTTTCGCTACATCGACATTCACTTCAGCACGCTAATTATGTAAATGTTTCTCATTCACTTAATAGCATGCTGAAGTGGCAGTGGGCCGGCCATATCACAAAAGAACTGATAACCGATGGGGTAGACGAGTTCTTGAGTGGAGACCGCGAATTGGTAAACGTAGTGTAGGACGTCCTCAGACTCGGTGGAGCGATGATCTTTGCAGGGCGGCTGGCAAGAGCTGAATGAGAGTAGCCGAGGACCGTGCTCAGTGGCGTACAATGGGAGAGGCTTATGTCCAGCAATGATCAAGCATAGGCCGATGACGTTGATGATGACATTTACATAATATATTACACATTTCTTGACAGGTTCTCCGTATCCTGGACCAGAATTCTCCCAAAAGGCTACGACATCTACATCAGCAAAGACGGGAAAAGCTACTACTCTGACCTCATAGACGGACTGGTTAAGGCTAAAATCGAGCCTGTGGTTACGCTGTACCACTGGGATTTGCCACAGAACCTGCAAGATCTTGGTAAGATGCCACGAAGGGCTCTAAATATTTTGCTAAGATCTGTATTCGTCTACTGCTAGATCGGCTATGCTACATTTTTTAACATGAACGGAAATCTCAAAACCATTTCGAGAATTTTGATGTCAGGACAATTTCTATTGACCAGATTTGTAAATAAGTCTGTATTTTTTTAATACAGTTGCTAAAAGTGGCGTATTTCAGGAACGTTTAGGGTTCGGGATGTGGGCAATAGCCATTAAATACTCAATATCATACAATAGTAGGCTATTACATACTCGAGCTTTTTCTTTACCTTTTCCGAACTCGTGCGTTCTCTTTCCCAACTGTCAAAATAATGTCTATTAAAAAGAAAATAACAAGCAGGACGTTTTTACCAAAAAAAAAATTCATAGAAGTTTATACGATTCATGCAAATATTAGAAATATTTAAAATTATTAGAATATTCGAATTATTAGAAAAGAAGCTACTAATTTGTTTCAATGTCAGATTTAATGACTTGATTCAAGTTAGGTTAGGTTTCATTTCATTTCATCACATTAAATTTCATTTTTATTTTATATCAATAAAAATATTCTACTGCAGACTTGGCGGTATGAAAATAGCTACCTTTGTCTACCAGAATGGGTGAAGAAAAAAAAAATCTTGCTAATATTCTACTACGGTTGGCGCCATTTTCCAAAAAAAATCTTTATCGCAACTGTATTAAAAATGGTTGTTCAGTACACGTGCGGAACCGTCAGTACAATTCATTACGAGTGCGGAACAGGCTTTCAATAAAAAGCCTTGACCTTAAATTACTTTTCCAGGTGGATGGACCAACTCACTCATTGTGGACTGGTTCGAGGACTACGCCAGGGTCGTTTTCGACCTTTACGGGAACCGAGTGCGGACCTGGCTGACCATCAATGAGCCCATAACCTTCTGCTCTCTTGGCTACCACACCGGTACTATGGCCCCCGGGGTCAATAGTCCAGAAGTTGGGTATTACTTATGTATCAAGAACGTTATGCTGGCTCACGCAAGAGTGTGGAGACTGTACGATAGGGAGTACAAACCAAAGCAAAATGGTAAGTGATGAGTGATGATGATAATTTTTCTTGAATTCCGAGATTCCATAATTTCCACTATAATGATCACTTTGATAAATTTGATAGTTCTCTAAAGCAGATGAAAACTTCTCCTAACATACGCGATTTGGCGGTTTTTATCAATGTATTTGTGAGTGGTTGACCAAAAAGGGAAACCGTTATTTTTTTTTTATTTGATTTTTTTGATCTGTGGTATTTTAGCTTTGTTATGGTCTAACCAGAATATTTTTCGGTGCCATAGTTATTTTTTTATGATTTTTTTCGTGAGCCGAGCCGAGTCCAGTCTATAAACGAAACTTCAAACGCGATTTTCTAGAAATTAATTATTTTCCCTTGAGGTCCCTTTTTGGTCAACCACTCACATTTATACTGTATCTTCTGTCTGTCAACATAAAACGCAATGTTTAGAGTTTGCCAAATTACAACAACTTTTGCTCTAAGACTTTTGTTTTTGTTTAATGATTCACATACACACACTTAAGAATGTTTTTTTTAATTGAATATTTCCTTATTCTGGTACTTCTTTTCCTACACCCCAGGGTAAAAATGTTTAAATATTTACACCTCAATCTCATTCAGGAACTATTAGGTATGATTGTTATCTATTCTTTTGCATGAAATATAAATACTAAAATAATTATTAAAAATTAATTTTACGCTAAGATGTCCCTGTGTGCTGTCTCAAGGCTAACTAAGCAGTGCCCTTACAGGCTATCATGTACTTACCTACAGACACCAATACCACCTGTACTTATAACTATATACGTGATTTAGCACTAAAGAATAATGAATATTAGTGTTTCTACATTTAACATTTTTAGTTGAAAAATTTTGTGTTTTTAAATATGAATTTAAGGTATTTTAAGGTAGCACAGAAACTGTATCTTCACGAACGGTTTAAACTAAACTAGGGTGTCCATTTGAAATGGATCAATTTGGAGAATTTCGTTCTTTCAGGCAAGGTATCCTTGGCTAACAACATCATCTGGTATGAGCCAGCCACGCCAGCTGATAAAGAACTGACAGAGCTGGTTGCCCAATATGGAGTAAGTCAACCACCCGGTGTGTTTAGTATTATCTGTAGCATTGAATTTCCTTCTAAATTCAATGCTAAAAAAAAAAAATATTGTCACGTTGACATCTCCATACAATTCTAATGCTGTCAATGTCTGAATGTTGCTAGTACGTAAAAGCCAAATAACCCCATTTTTCTTCCAAGTTAAATTGTGTATGCTACGCAGGTGTATTTTAGACTTTGCTCTTAACATAACATAACATAACATAACATAACATTTACATACATGCACATACATTGCTTCTGGCCCCACACTAGGATACCCTGTGTCGTGGGAACCAGAAACAGCGACGTCACAAACATGTAAACATCCAAGACCTGGGTTTCTTTTTTTTTGTGCCCAGCCGGGATTCGAACCCGGGACCTCTCGCATGGTACGCAGATGCGCTAACCACTACGCCACAGAGGTCTTAAGAGTAATTCAATTTTAATGTCTTTGATGTGATAAGGATTTTGGTCACACGAGTCTTCTATTCACGGTAAAAAAAATATACCGAGTTAACCTATAGCTTTTATAGCGGTAGCACCGCGTCATTTTTTTGCATCGAATTGAAAAACGGACTGTAGTAGTAGTCAACGCAACCCAGCCAATTCTCATCATTATGTTTATTCTGGATACACTTACTTCGGACCACCACGTCGGACGATGTGGCCTGGTTCTCGAGGGCCCCATGGATGCGAATGGCGAGAGACCGCGAGACGTGGCGTAGTGGCTAAAAGGCCTATACCCAGCAGTTGGCAGAGGTGGGCTGATGATGATGATGATGATGATGACGATGACGAAACTTACTTGACGGATGGACGTCTCGGAAACGAGCAACCGACGATGAATTCCGTCTCTGCTCACCATGATTAAGCTCTGCGAATCAGAGCGAAACCTGTTTGGACTCTACAGGTAATAAGTGTATCTGGAAGAAAGTTAATAAAAAATTATTCATTCTCTTTCTGATAATATACATATATCTACTATAATCTAGTCCGCATAGACCATTAGGTCTATGGGTTTATGCGCATTAGCGCATCCTGTCTAAATCATGACGTTCGCCAGAGCAATTAGTAGGTATGTAATTTGAAAATTATTATATAGGCGATTGCTATTAGAGATCGCTCATAGCCTAGGCTGCTTTAGTGATCTTAAACGATCACTACGACATACAGCGCGGTCAGTCCATGGATGGGTCACCATCTATGACTAACGCTAGTGGCATTTTTCCGCGCGATTCCGTGCTTCGCAAGGCACGTTAAGCAGTTGGTGAAGGCTGCCGTCGCTAGATGGCAGTCGTTATTCATCATCAACCCATTATGTCCCCACCGAGGGGCACGGGTCTCTTCCCTGAGGAAGGTATAGGCCATACTCCACTACGGGGGCCAAGTCCGGGTTGGTGGAGGCTTGTAAGACTAGTGGCTGGTCTTACTGTCAGAAGTTTTCAAGCCGCCCTAAGGCCTCTGACTTGGCTTAACGACTGCCATCTATCGACGGCAGCCGGCACCAACTGCTTAACGTACCTTGCGAAACACAGAATCGCTCGGAAAAATGCCACTAGCGTTAGTCATAGAACGGTGACCCATCCATGGACTGAACGCGCCGTATGTTGCTTAACCTTAGTGATCGTTTAAGATCACTCAGGCAGCCCAGGCTACGAGCGATTCCGTGGCATGGTTCATGATTCCATGGCAGTCGTTAAGCAAAGTCCAAATCCCTTAGGGCGGCTTGAAAACTTTTGACAGTAAGACCAGCCACTACTCTTACAAGCCTCCACCAATCCGGTCTTGGCCCCGTGGTGGCGTATGGCCTATACCTTCCTCAGGGAAGAGACCCGTGCCCCTCGGTGGGGACATAATGGGTTGACGATGATGAATATTATGTATTTTCTTTTGTGCAATAAAGTGTAACAACAACAACAACAATATTGCTATCGTCCAGGTGTGCGCGGAATATAGGAGCTGACCACGGAAATTCCTAAGTTGTTTAAAATAATTTTGCAATATGTTGAAAATAATTTTGCTGTTTTTCCAGATCGGCTGCTACAGCCACCCCATTTTCTCAAAGGAGGGGGGCTGGCCGCCATCAATTGAGAAGGCTCTCGCCGAATACAGCAAACGGGTGGGATACAGACGCTCTATATTGCCACCTTTCACTGAAGAGGAGAAGAAGCTCGTTAGAGGTCAGTGGGATTGGACTGGCGGCTGAGTCACAAGAAAATTTCTTGGGATGTCTTGCCCAATTGCTACAGTTTCAAGATGATATTTAGATAGATAGATAGATAAAGATTTAATTTACACACCATACCACACATTTTTACATTTAGGTGAAATTAGAACTAAAAAGAACAAAATAAAAACAAAATTTACAAAAAAAAAACCAGAAAAAAACTTTAAATTAACAATTATAACGACAATTATGAGACATGAAAGGGCCAAGTAAGTGTGACAATGTGGGTCTTGGCTATAAAAAGGTGTCTGGACTCAGCATGAGCTACGGATAAGAATCCGTAGCGCTGGTTTTCAGCCAGGACCTGTTGCGTGGAAGTCACGAGCGTCACAGCAGTACAAAGCTCCGTTACAACAAGTACAGAGAACAATGTGAACAGTCTTTAAGTTTCAATAATTTTATTATTATTACATCTAAAAATTTTGTGTAACACGGCAGACATAAAAATTTATAATAAGCCTGCTAGGAACTCGAATACAAAGGCCGTGAAGAGCCAACAATGCTCAATGCCACATTTTGATAAATTTGAATTTGATAATTCGATAATTCAACTACTGCACTATTTCGCTTCATCTCGAATCGCTCGTAGCCCTGGCCACCTGAGTGATCTTAAACGACCAGTGCATGGATAGGTGACCGCCTATGACTAACGCTAGTGGCATTTTCCCATTTTTTGCTTTGCAAGGCACATTAAGCATCTATCTAGTCTTACAAGCATCCACCAATCTGGACTTGGCCCCCGTGGTGGAGTATGGGCTATACCTTCCACAGGGAAGAGACCCGTGGTGCCCCTCGGTGGGGACCTAAAGGATTTATGATGATGATGATTTCACTCCATCTACGTACAGTCGGCACCCGCGTTGTCAGTTTTTGAGATAAGCCTATACCTACCCTGCAGTGAGATGTATTTTTAATATGGGAGGAGGACGGACTGGATAAATGCGAATCTAACAAGCTTTGTGCTTGAAAAGCCGTGGTCCGGTTGTATGTACGTACTTTCGAACCTTACGAGATTGGAGTTGTTTTTCTTCAAAATATATTATTAAGTAAAACTTTCGTACAGTGCTACATGGATCTTTTTGCACGTGGCCGAAATCAGAACTAAGACATTTTGACCAATGAGCGTTACGTTACGGGTTACCCGACCAATCACAACAAACTGAACGCCCTCATGTCAATGTCATCCACGTGCAAAAAGATCCATTTAGCACTGTACACATTTTATAATGTTATAAGGATCTACTTACTTAATTTTTATCGGAAAAGTCCGACCAGGTTTCGTGTAAAATGAAGTATCTACCTAAGTGGATCCGGATAGTAGGTTTCATCATTAAGAATTTACAATCTGTTTCATCATCATCAACCCATTATGTCCCCACCGAGGGGCACGGGACTCTTCCCTGAGGAAGGTATAGGCCATATTCCTCCACGGGGGCCAAGTCCGGATTGGTGAAGACTTGTAAGACTAGTGGCTGGTCTTACTGTCAGAAGCTTTTAAGCCGTCCGTCCTAAGACCTCTGACTTTGCTTAACCTTCGTGATCGTTTAGTAACTCTCGGGCAGCCGGGGCTACGAGTGATTCAGTTCAGGACATTCTGACATTCTGTTTGCTGAATGTCAATGTGCTATGTTACCCACACAGCCACCTCACACACGTCGAGAAGGTTTTTCAGCGACTCAGTGAAAGCGAAATAACTTTCCTTGGCTACAAGATTTCCGCTGAAGGCACTCAACCACTTGACGATAAAATATCGGTCATCAAAGAGTACCCACCACCGAAAACAGCTAAAGGTTTGCGACGATTACTGGGAATGCTGAACTACTATCGAAGATTTATGCCAAACGCAGCTGAACAATAGGCGCCACTGCACGATATGCTGGCTGGTTTAAATGTCAAGGGCAACCACTCCCTGACCTGGACACCAGAACAATTGCAGGCGTTCGAAGAGTGCAAGTCGAGTCTCTCAAGATTTACTCTCCTTGTCCACCCTGTTCCCAATGCACCCCTTGCCCTTGTTACTGACGCATCCAACACCGCTATAGGCGCAGTTCTGCAACAACAGCTGGTCGACGACAACTGGCAACCAATTGCGTTTTTCTCGAAGAAGATGACCAAACCCCATACACAGTACAGCGCCTACGACAGGGAGTTGCTAGCCATCTAACAAGCTGTCAGGCATTTCAAACATATGGTAGAGGGACGTCATTTCATCATCTTCACCGATCACAAGCCCATTACATTCGCATTTAACCAGTAAGACCGAACCTGCTCACCTCGACAATTCACACATCTGGATCTCATTGGACAATACACCACAGACATCAGGCACATTTCAGGCAAAGATAACCTGACTGCCGATTCTCTCTCCAGAATCGAATCTATCACAGCAACCCCCGACTTTCTAACCATCACCCGCGCACAGGAAGATGATGCAGAACTGCTATCACTGATGTCGGGCGGGTCTTCATTAAAACTAAAGAAAGTACCAGTACCAGGCACAGACGTAACTTTGTTCTGCGATGTATCGCAAGCCAGACCTCGTCCTTTCATCACAAGTCAGTTACGTCGCCAAGTCTTTAACTCAATTCATGGCATGAGTCACGCAGGCATCAGATCTACAACAAAGATGGTGTCACAACGGTTTGTATGGCCTTCGTTACGCAAGGACTGTCGTACTTGGGTCCAAACCTGCCTCGCATGCCAACGCGCCAAGGTGCAGCGACACACAGTGACACCACTTGGAGTGTTTGAGTCACCCGAAGCTCGATTTTCTATGGATCGTGTCAAACCGGCCTACATCCTTGCCGATGAACACCCATCACCATCCATCTCAATCACACCCACAGAAGGAAGCAAAGTACCTGCAGCACCATCAAATGCACAGAATGCGTCCACTGCGACCATCCCGTGCCGCGACTATACGACGCGGTCAGGACGAAGAGTCCGGTTCAAGGACGTATCCCCGGAATAATCCTCTCCATGGGGGGTGATGTAGTGCATCCTACATGGAGCGTTCGCGCGCCTCACGCGTGCTGGCTGGCGGAATATTCTCGCCACCGCGCCAGACAACTGTCATATAAAAACACTCTTGTCAAGTATCTCGTTTTTGCTTCCACGAATTTTCTGGCGCACCAAAATATATCCTGCTAAACCCTTCTGATTCTTTTCATTGTTGAGGAGGAAAATATCCCCTCTCACAGGCTTCTCTCTGACACCAGAAGGAGTAGGAATTGGTCTCAACCTAATGTTGTTTGAAGAATATTATACGGACGGACCCACGGCAAACTGAAATTATTTACAACCTGTGAACTAAAACTTTCGTACCACTACACATTCTAAACTATTATCCGGATACACTTTGTTTTTTCGGAATAGTATTCTATTTATGTATTTAACTTTATAACTTATTATTACAGGATTAGCACCTAATGCAACAAGTTAAAAACATTATAAAATCTTCACAAACATTAATTAACAATTTAAGCATACAGTCGGTATCTATTTACCTACTATTAAAGTAACTATTTTTAACTTCTTAGATAGTATAGGTACACCTTAATTACCTATATATATATATATATATATATATATATATAATTCAAAGTCTTGACTGACTGACTCACTCATCAACGCCCAGCCCAAGCCGTTTGACCTAGGAAGCTGAAATTTTGCACAGAGGATCAATATATAACGTAGGCAAGGAATAAGAACGGATTTTTTGAAATTCAACCCCTAAGGGGGCGAAAAGGGTTGCCAAAATTTTGTCTGATTTTCTTGTAACTTTAAATAAATACTCTTCAACACAATTAATTGAACACGTGTTTCGCCGTTTTTTCTAAATTTAACCCTTATGGGAGTGAAAAGGGTTGCAAAATGTTGAACAAAAGTCCACGCGGACGGAGGCAAAAGCTAGTAACATAATAATATTCAATGGCGTCCCAGTAAATTCACCCTGAGTACATACAAAAACATTTAATGAGTGGTTCTTCAAAAAGTATTCTCCGCGTAACTTTCGTGGCGAAATTTCTTTTTAGAGTTATCTTTAAATAAATGGACACACGTTTAAGGCGTTGAAAAAATAATGAGTAGAATTTTTATTATTTGTAAATTGGTGCATAAACTACAAACATATATTATTTTGAAATTTCGTTGCCCACGGAAGTTACTAAAGTCGCCACGAAAGTTACAGACGTATTTTTTAGAAGCAAAATATAGTTTAAAATCTTTATTATTTCTCCAATTTTTTGTGGATTGAAGTTTATAAAATAATAGATTTATTATTTTTAAATCATCTTGTACTTGAGATCAACAATTATAATTCTTTTGAGATCAGCTTATTATTACTTATTAGTAACTTAGGTTGCAATAGCCTTGGTCCCAGTAATTAAACTGTGTAATTTACAACATAAACATAACATAACATTTACATACAGGCACATACATTGTTTCTGGCCTCACACTAGGATACCCTGTGTCGTGGGATCCAGAAACAGCGAATCAGAAACATGTAAACATCCAAGACCTGGGGTTTTTTTCTTCTCCCCAGCCGGGGTTGAACTCGCCACCTCTCGCTACCACCGCTACCATGCTCTCGCTCGCTACCATGCGCTAACCACCACGCTATATACCCTACTTGGCTCATGTGCTACGAAACAAAATGTGGCAACTGCCGTAGATAATTATGATGGGGAAGGCGAATAGAAGAAGAATGTTTTTGGTTCCCACGACACAGGTTATCCTAACCGTGTCTCGTGGGAACCTAAAACAGCGACGTCACAAACACGTAAACATAATTATTACTTCCTACTATTGTAGCAGCTGGCAGAAATTGTGTGCTTTTGAATATTGAATTGAAATATTTAGAATCATAGAACACACCATTATCTGCCAGTTGCTATAATTGTAGTTTTCATTTATTATTATCTTTTTTCAGTCCGTATCATTTAGAATTTAACAAAAGATATTTTCATAGCTATCCCTCATCAGTGAATTACCACTAAACTTAAGAAAATCACAATATTTAAGTAACTTAGTAATCAATGTAATTGATAAATTGAAAAGATTGTTTAAACAATGCGCAATACGCACAGTTTGGGGTGGATAAAATGTTAAATTGGTGACGTTACAAGAACATTTTTACGTTACAAAGTAACATAGAAGACAATCAGAAAGTATGACGATGAAGTTGGGATTTTCTAAGAAAAGATTTTTTAAACAATGGACAAAACAGCCCAGTTTGGGGTGGATAAAATGTTAAATTGTCGATGTTACAAGATATTATTTTAAACTCATACACATACATGCATTTAAATAAAACCTTTCTATTAAGCTTTACGCTTTACGTAAATGCATCTGCGGCGTTATAAAAATCTTTAATAGAGATATGTAACTTTCGTTGTGCGCTAGCTAACTGTCGTGGACAAATGGCCACGAAAGTTGTGCTACGAAAGTTACGAAATTTTCACATTTTTGAGAATTACGATTAGAGTTACAGGTAAAATAACGAACAAAATACTTGGAAATAATCTCGAAGATGTATCTTATTCCCTAATTCAAAATGAGTTGGAAATTTATAAATATTATCCTTCAAAATATGCGCATGAAAGTTTCTTGACTAAGGCTCCTTGAAAATATTCAGAGATTAACTTACCTAGTATTTTTTTTTTAAGTGAGGGACCTACGGGTTTCCCTCACTAATGGCCGGGACACCACTGAGCATCATGAGCTAAAATTTGTAGCGACAAGTTGCCCCTCTTGGAAGATAGGTGCCGTTTTGTTGCGCGCTTGCGAAACTAGCAGAATCGTGTGACAGAGACATAATGCCTATTAACTTTTGTAACTGAAGAGATAAAATAAATGTTCTTTGGTCATTATGATGCATAATTAAACACAATTTATTTAATGTATTACATTATACGCTTATGAATCGAATACAAAAGTTATCAAAGTTTTCCGTGAGCGCGAACAGAGTGTGACGCGTGAAGAACACAGATTTTGCTCCCGTTGTCGACAGTAGATGTATATTTTTTAAAACGTCATTAATAATTTTAGATTTTTTATGTTGAAATTATACACATATATAAATAAAGAGTAATCTGTTTTTGGTCCTAAGACTGAATTTTTATTAAGTTAGGAATTAAGACCGTGTGACCGCGTTTTGAGAGTCCTTAAAGAACCACTCAACTTTTTCCGAGATGGTATTTAGAGTGCGGAGTGCGCGTGTCAGCGGCGCCTCGGCCAGCAGGTTGGTGCGCGGACGCCGGCGACGCCGCGCGTAGCCGTCCGGCACACACAGTGTCGGCTGTCCCAGTATTTCCGGGTTGTGTATTCCTCCCACCAAAACTTTGTGTAAAGTTGACTAAGGTGAGATCCCGCCGCACTCTAAGTTGGTTGCATCCCACCATCCCTAGCACAAAAAGAGTGGGATATACCTATAAGAGGATAGGAAGGATACACCCCGTAATACCGGAAATACAAAAAGCGAACAAATTTATTTTGTATTCTCTCCACCATCGTGTTGTATTTAGCCTCACGTGTGGACCAAACTTCAGAACCATATTCTAGAGGAGTAGAGGAGGAACCCCCCACGACAGCAGTCGCGACTGCTCACCATGATTAAGCTCTGCGAATCAGAGCGAAACCTGGTCGGACTCTTCCGACGAAAATTCAAATAAGTGTATCCGGAAGAAAGTTAATAAAAATTCCATTCTTTAATAAATTAATCTAATCCTCATAATAGGCCTATGCGCCTGTCCTATCCTGTCTGAATCTTGACGTTTGCCAGAGCAATTAGTGTGTACCTAATTTGAAAATCGTTCAGGATTTGCGCGGATTATAGGAGCTAAGAAAACGAAACGAGTAAGTGTATACGGCCTATACCTTCCTCAGTGAAGAGACCCGTGCCCCTCGGTTTGGACATAATGGGTTGATGATGATGAAGTGTACACGTCACATAGTTTAGAATGTAACACAGAGGTTCCCGAACTATTTTTTCTAGCGAACTACTTTTAAAGTTTTACAATTTTCGGTAGACCCCTGTTACATTTCTACCGTATTACCAAAACTCCTAAAAAATATAAAAAAAATAGATTTTTTCATTTTAAGTACAATATTTTTTTTTAATGATTATTTATTCAGGAAATTTCACAAACATAATGAAAACTAAAATTAAAATTAAAAATGGGCAATTTTTTAAGTTAATTTTTTATAAAGTCTCCTTTTCTTCCAAGCGGAGCAGCTGGTTTTGAAATTTTGTTAACAGTTTAAAGAAGCATTATTCAGAGTTACTAAACAAATAAAAATTGGAAAAAGTAAAGATTTGTGGCAACAGGATTTTTTTAATTATTTTTAAAATGACTATAATTTTTTTTTCATACGATATTTTTTATTTTGTTATTTTTCTGATAAGCAGTATGACTTGCCTTTTTATCCGGTTCCGGCTTGACGTTGAGTTTTGGGACACCTTGTATAGTAATGTTATTCAGTTTTCAGTATTAGTTTATTAAATAAGATCGCACTCGAAAAAAATAGCGCGCAACGCATTTTACAGCAACTTGAAGCTTCAACCCTATTGTCATACCAAATTTCACCTTGTTAAGCAGAAAAAAGTAGCACATTTTCTTGTTTCCTATTTATTAAAGTAACACTCGTGGTTGTACAAAATTATAAACATTTATTATTTAAACAATCAACAATTGATGTTGATAATTAGGTCCAAGCCAAAATTTTTGTTCTTTATTTAGAAAACCACTTTTTTTTGTGGACCCTCACTTACGACTTGTGAACCCCTGTTTTCTTTTCATGCGGTCCCCCATGCGGTCTCATAAGGACCCCTGGGGTTACATCTGGACTATTTTGGTAACCTATGATGTAACAGCTTTTTTGTTACAATTATTATACAGGTTATTTTGGTTTTCTGCTTTCAAATCATTATTTTTTATTTATTTAATACGTACCTACATGATTTGAGATCAGCGAGCAGGAACTACTATACATTTTGACGTCACGCAGGTACCTACGACTTCCTCGGTTTGAATCACTACACCAGCCGGCTGGTGAAGGCTGTGCAGCAAGGAGAGACGGCTGGACCATGGCCCTTTGATGGTGTGCCTGAGTTGGACGCAATCTTCACTGTCGACTCCGACTGGCCGGAGACTAGTTCTCCGTGGTTCTGGGTACGTCTCCAGTTTGATTCCTTTTTTAATCGATTTGTATGCTGGATAGATTAATTGTAGATATAAATTCTGCCGTTACATGAAGAAAGGCCATAAGTTCAATTTTTACTAGTGAGAAAGAGTAAACTGTAACACTTATGGTATAAAATAGCGAAATAATGAAACAAATGTAACTTGGTTGCGGAAACGGCCGGAAGGGGGTTTTCGTCTAATATATATAAATACATGTTGAATAGGCTACTTAACCGTTTTCTAAAAACCCTCTCATATTTTTTGTTGGTGTTCGTGGAGTCCTTGAAAGTGGTCTCATTTTAAATTCTTTTGTGTATTTCTTCGAAAAAAGGCAAACGAAAATTTACTTTTAAAATAAGCCGCCAAAACGCTATCTTGGGCAATATGCCATCGCGCAGGCATTGTGACGTCACATCCCAGAAAACCAACCAATGAAGGTAAGAAAGATTGTATGATAGACACCATTTTTACTGACATGTGATGTCATCGATATGATGGAATCGGCCAATCCAGGCCGTTTTCGACACAATGGCTGCAGATATAGAGGGTGGATTTTTGTAATTCCACCTGAAGGGGAAGTACTCTTAATACTGTAGATAGAAAATTTTACACAAAGAAAACATTCCTTTATGTTTAAAAAGAAAGAAAACTGCATTCAAAGATTTTAAAAAATTCTATTGCTGCATCCGGTAATCGAACCGACTAAAATCTGTGAAAGTTGCACCCTGTACTTTTATTGCATCGATCGTTAGGGTCAATTATTATTATAAGGATGAAATCTCTCTAACAAACTTCATAAATTAAATGAAAGGAAAACAATGAAATCTTAAATTATTAATTCAATGGGTCAAGGTAAACCACTTTTACTCAAAGATACGTTTCTTTATGTTTACTTATGTTATTAATTTATAATTATCATTGACGTCATTTATCCATTATAATGACGAATTACTATTTTGATAAGACGATTGCAATTTGCACGATCACAAGATCTCATCCCTATAGATTGATTTTTTGTGGGGATATGTAAAAAAATCAAGTTTACATTAAATCTTATGAGAATGTAAACCAATTGAGAGTTGAAGTTCAGAATACGACTTATAACATTCACCACAACACGTTATTAAAGGTTACTAGAAATGAATTCGGTAGAAGAATAAATTTGTGTATCCAAGAAAATGGAGCCCATTTCGAGCAATTAATTAGTTAGTTTACCATTTTGTGTAAATAATTAAAACAATTTAAAATTTCATTGTTTTCCTTTCATTTAATTTATCAAGTTTGTTAGAGAGATTTCATCCTTATAATTGACCCCAACGATCGCTGCAATAAAAGTACAGGGTGCGACTTTCACAGATTTTAGTCGGTTCGATTACCGGGAGCGGCAAGCGAATTTAAAAAATCTTTGAATGCAGTTTTCTTTCTTTTCAAAAATAAAGGAATGTTTTCTTTGAGTAAAATTTTCTATCTACAGTATTAAGAGTACTTCCCCTTCAGGTGGCATTACAAAATTCCACCCTGTATTATTATCAAATTTCTCTCTTGTGTTTTTTTACAAATATATAATTGTTTGTTTTTAGTTAAAATGCCTTAAAAGACTTATAATTAATACGATTACGTACAAATAATACCGTTTTTTTCACATTGTCAAATAGCATTGTGTCTTTCGATACTTCGGACTTTTTCTCATGTCGTGAATGCATGACGAGAATAAATCCTCTCATCTTCTTGAAACATGATTACCACATACAACTAAATGCCTCTTTCTCGAAAATGTTATAGGAATATCCGGAGGGGATCCGCAAGACCCTGAACTGGTATAAGCAGCAGTACGGAGACTTTGAGATAATCATCAGTGAGAACGGGTACTCCTCAAAAGGCAATAATTTGAACGACGACGCCAGGGTTAACTACTACGAGAGCTACTTGAAACAGGTGAGCAACAATAATCAGTAAGCCGGTGCACAAATATTGTGATATTTGTGCACCTGGCTCGATGACGTTTGTTTGGGAATTAAGGGGGTTTAAACAGGTAAAAACCCTAAATTCCCACCAGTTCTGCTGGGTAGTTCTGTTGGCAGAGCTACTGGGATTTTTTTACCATTATTTCTGAGATTTATAACACTATGCTTTATACCCTGCTTCAATCTCAGATCTTCCCAACTACTCAACAGAACAGATGGGAGTAGAGGTTCCCATCTGTTCCGTGAACAGAACTAATGGTAAAAAAAATCCCAGTAGTTCTGTCGGCAGAATTACTCAACAGAACAGGTTGGAATTGAGGGCAAAAACGTTTAAATGGGGGGAAACAAAAACAATAAGTCAGTGGTAGAAATAGGCGATAAGTACCTAAATACCTGCGTGAAGGTCGGCTTGACACGAGCTTGGCAATACGATCCTGGGCCGTGTGAATGGATTGATCTGAGTCTGAATAGGATTTTTATCATAGGAAGCATGTGCACGGCATGGGGACGGGGAGGACGATGGGGCATGGGGACGGGGAGGACGATGGGGCATCGCATTCCGTCGATGTTGATAGATATTAAAAAATAAACATTTTCATTTCATTTCATTTTTTTTCATTTCATTTCATTGTGACTGTGTTATTCTGGTTTTCCACGCTTCTCGGTCTTGTGCCGCCGGCAACCAGCGACTCCCTGCCACAGGTCGTGGGAAGGAGGCAGGGAGGTCTGTCTTGTAGTGGGCGTGAAAGGGCTGACGATTATTATACTGGACTAACTTTAAAAAGAGATTGCTTATTCACCATTCGTGCCCACCACGGATGCCATCACCATCACCCCATTATGTCCTCACCGAGGGGCACGGTGTGTCTTCCCAGGTGGCAGTCGTTAACCCAAGTCAAAGGCCTTAGGGCGGCTTGAAAACTTCTAACAGTAAGACCAGCCACTAGTCTTACAAGCCTCCACCAATCCAGACTTAGCCCCCGTGGTCCAGTATGGCCTAGACCTTCATCAGGGAAGAGACATGTGCCCCTCTGTGGCGACATAATGGGTTGATGATGATCTTTTAATTTAATTGTTTCTAAAATTGCAAAATGCCACGTCATAGTAGTAAGGCAGGGGCCTAAGAAGTGACTGGGACAAAGGCGGGGGGGGGTAATGGTAAATGGAGGGTAAATGTTATGACATTAATGACCTCTAACTAAGAAATTAAAAATTCTTGTAGGTAATACTAGCCATACAAAAAAACGGCGTCAACGTTACCGACTACACGGCAGGGCTAAAGAGTCATAATAGACATCGATTAAAATTAAACGAAACGAAAATCAATTGAAATATAACAAAAAAAAACTTTTCCAAATTAATTTCTAAGCTTAGAAAACATGAAAAAAAACTTTTTGACATAATCCACAGGTTTTGCTTGCCATTAAAGAAGACAGCGTCAACGTTACCGGCTACACGGCATGGTCGCTCATGGACAACTTCGAATGGATTGATGGTTACCAGTAAGTGGAATTAATACCTACTTAATTTATTTTTTACCCATTTTTTGTACGCTTTTGTTAATTGTTAGATAATGTAGGCATATTGTATTGTTATTGAGTGATGTATTTTTTTTTGTTTTGACTATTGTGTCGTCAATTAATGAATTTTCTTCTTCTTCTTCTTCTAATAATTACACATTATTTATTTATTTATTTCAATTGTAGAACATCACAGCTTAAACAATTGCTTTAATTAATTATAAGCAACTATCTACTACCTTCCTCAGGGAAGAGACCCGTGCCCCTCGGTGGCGACATGATGGGTTGATAATGATGATGATGATATGACTAATAAATTATACATTGCTAGATTCCGTTCAAACCAATTTTCGATGGAAGTTTGCATGGTAATGTACACTATGTATTTTTTTTAGTTTTATCATTCTCTTATTTTAGAAGTTACACGGGGATCCACATTTTACCACTTTGGAGTTTCTCGCGCAAACTATTCAGTTAAAAAAATGATATTAGAAACCTCAATACCATTTTTGAAGACCTGTCCATAGATACCCCACACCTGGTTTGATGAAAAAAAATTGAGTTTCAGTTCTAAGTAGGAACCCTTCGCTTGGCAAATGCCCGCAGCGGGCACTTAGCCATTGTTTAACTATTGTTATGCTAATGACCGCCATATGAAGTAATAATTGTTTGTTTTTTGTCTATTTTTGTGTGAAAATCATCATGCGGCTTACAGAATACATCTACTTACCAAGTTTCAATCTATCTATCTATATAAATAAAATTCAAAGCCCTGACTGACTGACTCACTCACTCATCAACGCCCAGCCCAAGCCGTTGGACCTAGGAAGCTGAAATTTTGCACAGCGGGTCTATATAATTATAATAAAGGCAAGGAATAAGACCGGATTTTTTTTATTCAACCCTTAAGGGGGTGAAAAGGGTTGCCAAAGTTTGTATGGGAGCTATAAAAAATGTTGTCTTATTTTCTTGAAACTTAAAATAAATACTCTTCAACACAATGGGCGTTTTTCCTTTCTTTTTTTTTCTTAGTTCCTTGAGATACACTAGATGGCGTCATTCGTTTCTTAATACGAATTTGTGATTCGTAGCAATCAATGTCAAAGTCAGTCCACAGATCACTAAACAAGAGAAGGAACCAGGGTTGCTATTCGGACAAGGTTTCTCGTAATAAAAATAAAAATTCAAACCCACAATCCATAGCAAAGACTCCAAAGTATCCAAAATCGCACTTATCACCAAACGACAACAGCATTTTTTCTTATAGGTAACCAACCATCACAAATTCCACAGAACCATAGTATTATTTTTTGCTTTGACGTTTATTATTACGGTACGGCAGCGCCACCTAGGGATCCTTTTAAAACTAAATTTGACATAAGGAAAAGCGCTCATTGATTGAACACGTGTTTCGCCGTTTTTCTAAATTTAAGGGAGTGAGCGGGGTTGTAAAATTTTGAACTAAAGTCCACGCGGACGGAGTCGCGGGCGAAAGCTAGTAATGTAATTTAATAGTTCTTATAGTTTCGGAAAAAAGCGGCTGTGACATACGGATGGACAGATAGACAGACAGACATGACGAATCCATGAGGGTTCCGTTTTTTGGAATTTGGTTACTGCGCTCTAAAAACACATATCAAAAATTAGTACCGGCTACCGTCGACAGATGGCAGTCGTTAAGCCAAGTCAGAGGCCTTAGGGCGGCTTGAACACTTCTAACAGTAAGACCAGCCACTAGTCTTACAAGCCTCCACCAATCCGGACTTGGCCCCCGTGGTGGAGTATGGCCTATACCTTCCTCAGGGAAGAGACCCTTGCCCCTCGGTGGGGACATAATGGGTTAATGATGATGATGACACCAAATCTCTGTTTTACAGGTGCAAATTCGGTCTCTACGAGGTGGACTTCGAGCACCCTGAACAGAAACGTACCCAACGCAAGTCAGCCAAGTACTACGCCAGCATCATCAAAGCACATTCTTTACTGCCCGCTCCTAAAGACGAGTTGTGATTGTGATTGAAAACAGTTTTCGCAAGGATTTCGTCAGAAGAGCATCCATTGAATGTGTCATTATAATTAAATGATTTCTTAAACGTGTAACTGGGTTTTTATGCTCTAAAGGATGATCCATTACTCAATAAGACTTGAAAAGGGGAGGGTGGCATCGCACAAAGACGAAGAAGGGTGTAGTGTGATATGACTGATCAATGAACCAATTAACTTTTTATCTTGTCCTTTGCTAATCATCATCAACCCATTATGTCCCCACTGAGGGGCACGGGTCTCTTCCATGAGGAAGGTATAGGCCATACTCCATCACGGGGGCCAAGTCCGGATTGGTGGAGGCTTGTAAGACTAGTGGCTGGTCTTACTGTCAGAAGTTTTCAAGTCGCCGTAAGGCCTCTGACTTGGCTTAACGACTGCCAATCATTGACGGTAGCCGGCGCCAACTGCTTAGCGCGCCTTGTGAAGCACGTAACCGCTTGCAAAAATGCCTCTAGCGTTACTCATAGAAACACAAAACAAAAAACAAGAGTAGAAATAGTGACATGACCTATCAGTAGGAAAACCAGTGTGACCAAACTCACACACACAAATCAAAAGCACACTGTGAATGCCAAGCTGCCATTGGCAAATAAAGGCAATTCTGAAAAGGTCTACATCACAAAAGTTCCAAGTAAAATATGAACCTTTTCAATCATATAAACAATGATCAAAATCAAATGATAATGATGAAATTAAGTTTGACATACGATCTTTGCTTTGTAGTACCGCTACTCTACATTAGATGGAACTACCGCCGCGTGTGATCGTCGAGAAGCTTTAAGTTTTATGCCATAAAGTCGAATATTGAAAAATAACTATCTGCTATGTTGCTACTCAGGCTAAGGATGGGACATATTGCCATATCGACAAATTATAGAACTGTTTCATAAAGCGACAGTTGAAAATGAATTTGTTATGACAATGTTTCTTAATCATTTTTTTTTTTAGTATCTACATTGACAAAGCAACATAATGTATTCCCTTCTGCCAAACTGTACCACAGTTCGATGTAAATTACGCAGCCGGCTACCATATTAACTGTCCTTCTGGATGATTGACTACGCAATGTACCTATAATGGAATTCTCATAATCTAACCATAGTCGCTTTATGAAACGAAGCCGAGCAAACTTATCGTGTACAATTTATAGAGAATAAGAAAGCCTATTGTATATATTTTTTTAACTGTAACTTTTATTTGACTCTTGCTTCTTGTGTGCAATAAGGAATATTCTTTTTTTTTACCTAGCCTCGATTGCCACAGAACAGAAAAAAAGAGTAGAAGGAGTGACATGACCTATTAGCAGATAAACCAGTGTGACCAAACTCACACATAAGCCAAAACCCACACTATGAATGCCAAGCTGCCGTTGGTAAATAAAGGCAATGCCGAAAAGGTCTACATCATAAAAGTTCCACGTAACATATGAACGTTTTGGTGATATAAACAACGATCAAAATCAAATGATAATGATGAAATTAAGTTTGACATTAGATCTTTGTTCGTAGTACCGCTACTCTATACTAGCTGGAAATCCCGCCGCGTCTGACCGTCGAGAAGTTTTATGTGATAGACCATAAAGTCGAAAATTAAAAAACAAGTATGTGCAATGGTGCTTCTCAGCTATGGATGGCCTATCGACAAATTATAGAATTGTTTCGTAAAGCGACAGTTGATATTTAATTTAATTACAATTTCGATGTAAATTACGCAGCCTGTTAGTATATTAACCTACCTTCTGGATGATCGGCTACGCAACGTATATGGAATTCTCATATGAAACTAACCATAGTCGCTTTTGAAACGAGGCCCAGCAAACTTATCGTATGTATAGTTTGTTTATTTTTTTATTTATTTATTTAAAATGTCGTTATCCATCAACGCTTGTGCTTCACTTATATTATGGAGATGACATTTGCCAACGAAAGTCACGAGACTTCCCCACACATATAAGGAGTAAGCGTTGATTAAATTATCTAGACCCCCCCAGATGATTTTACTACACGAGCACATAAAATCATCTAACTTTGAAATTATGCATGCTGGTTTAGTTTTGATGACAATACGCCAATCTATACTAATAAAAGTGACATTTTTATTGAACTAAAACTTTCGGCACAACACATTGTAAACAAACTACTTACGGGTGTTGTTTTATCGGACGAGTCCGACTAGGTTTCGCCCCGATACGCAGAGCAGTGAGTGGGTGGTGAGCAGACACGGAGCTTGCGTCGTTCGGTTGCTCGTCTCAAAATGGGATGCGTAAGTTGATCCGGATTAAAAGTTTACAAAAATTACATGATACTGCAGTCAGGACCACATTCTCGCAAAGGAACTAAACAGCGTCAAGGAACATGATCAATAAATTTTGCGCAGTATCAAAAATAATTGCAACTAAAAATGTGTTAAATAATAATAATAATAATAATAAAAGATGATAATAAACACTTACATACAGGCACATACATTGCCCCTGGCCCCACCCTGGGATACCCTGTGTCGTGGGCACCAGAAACAACGACGTCACAAACATGTAAACATACAAGACCTGGGATTGTTTTTTGTCCCCAGCCGGGATTCGAACCCGGGATCTCTCGCATGGTAGTCAGATGCACTAACCACTGCGCCACAGAGGTCTTCAATTAAAATAAAATAATGACAATTATTTTCCCAAAGTACCTAATAAGACGCAGCTACTCTACCTAAAGTACCGATAATTATTTATTACTGCTAAGTCATAGACAAAATATTATCGATAGATTTTTATAATGTTGTGTCCCAGCTGAATTGAGTAGCATTTGAGTAGCATTCAAATGTTGACAGAAATTTGTAGAAAAAGTACACAGACTTCGACGAAAATTGAACATTATATTCCAGTAAATAAAGGTGGTTTTACTTTCTCACTTTCGGATTGCTTTCCTTGTTCATGTCATTGCAAATTTAATTTCTATTAAATTAAATACAATGGAAATACTACTTACCGATGGAATGTTACGGCATGATCGGTACATTTTGGTCCCCAACTTTTATTTTTGCACTCTAACACAGCACAATAAGGCATTTTAGTAGAGTTTTCACAATTGTTTTCTTTACTAGAAGCGCACGGCAACTGAGGTAAGAAAAACTGTCATAGGCTACGCTTAGGCAATACATTGCTAATTTGAGGCACGCGGGCACCGCCCACTTACGATTTCTACTCTTTTTTTTTGTTCTGTGCATAGAAAGGTCATCCATCCATGCACTGAACGTGCTAGGATTAGGTTAGCTTAGGAACGAGGATTAAGCAACATAGGGCATGTTGATTTACCTTCGAGTTTTTGAGTTAATAAGTTCTACTTCAGCAATTAAAAACAAACCTTATTACCAAGGCTATTAGTCTGCGTTTCATGTGCAGTGTCAGCTTTTACTAGATCTTCTGAGTCCGTGAATAAAAGTTCTAAAGTGTTGTAATTACTAAGTAAAATGCAGTGTAAATGCCTAAGAAAAACATGTTCTCAATACCAAGTAATCCTGAAAAAACCTATTCCAATCCGGATTTGTCTCAGTAGCTATAAGAGTGAGGCTTCTTCGAATGCTCGAAAGCGTAAACAACCCGACGACTCTGGAACATTATTGAGTTTGTTGATGGATTCCATGCAAAATTATTTCAAAGAACTTAAAGTAAACATGAATGCTTCTACTGCGGATATTAACTGAACTCTGCATGTCTGTACAATCTCGTAATTCTAGTTTTTGACGTTAATACATTAAAGACCAAATGTGGTCCCAGGTTATTCTCCTTAGATCCACGGCCATGGGCTTTAAAAGTCATTATTTACATGACTGAGGGATTGTGCAGATTCGTTTGCGAATTCGATCTATAGAGTTGCTTCCGGGTTGCGGTTTAAGAAGAGTGTTGAGCACACTCTGTGTAAAAAAGCCTATTTTAAAATCAACGATGATCTAGAGGACAAAGATGTCTGGTGTTAAACGGTAGTTTAACATTAAATTTAACTAGACCATAATTGTGTCTAACTTTCAACACATTCAGGAGTAATCATTAAGTAATGCATAATTTTTAAGTTTGAAAGTTGGTTAATCAGGCTAACACTATTCTTAAAAGAATAAATGTGGAGTTACTTTGTTAGTTTCTTCTCCATGTAACCTATTAATTGTGAATCTAACAACTTTGACGTGCATAAAGTAAACATTTTTTTGTATTATTGATAAACATTTTTTTAATTTGAAATTTTTAAAAAAAGATACTTATAATTTTTGTTCCTCGGTGGCGCTAGTTTTGTTCAGAAGATCCTCTAAAATCAAATCGTTACATTAGTACAACTACATATCAAACATTATCTAGTATCTATCTTTTTCTTTAAAGGAGCAATTCTTGTATGTGTATTTATATTATATAATCAGAATCTCGGAAACCGCACCAACGATTTTCATGAAATTTTGTATGCAGGGGGTTTCGGGGGCAATTAATTAATCCAACTAGGTTGAATTTTTATAAAACGTCGTTTGTGTATTTATATTATATATCTATATTTTTATATATAGGCAAATAAATAACTGCTACACTACAAGAAGGTAATTTTCGCAAGCATATTATGTAAGGTTGTCATAGCTTAAGTGGGAAATAGGACGAAACCGTAAACAGAAGACACTGGTTCGAGACTTGATGAATAATTTTTTCTTTTTTCTTCAAGTTCGTTCTTCCGTGTGAAAATCTATTATCAGAGCTATATAATTAATAACTAAACTTATTAATTTCCGAAACAAATTAATTAGGTATCAATAACATTTACATACAGGCACATGCATAGGTAGTTGTTTAGTAAGTAATACATGTTCAAGGATTTTTTCTAGTAGGTTTGTACAATGAAAGTTCTTTCATTATTTCTTATAAAAAAAATTATTTACAACGATAAATAGGTAATTATTCTATTTGTTGTTGATTTGTAATTTAGATTCACTTGACAAAGTCTTATTAAACTTAACATCGATCGTGGCAGGTGACAGTCCCTGGCCTACCCCTCTGGGATACAGGCGTGAGCTTATGTATGTATGTTTGTTAACTTAACAATCCCAACAATCACTTATTTTACACAATATCTGCAGTCTCAGGAACGTCCAAGGAACGCGCCTTGATGATACTAGCGTAGTACTTGGCTGACTTTCGCGCGGTGCGCGTGCGATTCGGATGCGAGAAGTCAACCTCGAACAGACCGAACTTTGACCTGCAGATAAAGGGGATCTCATGGAAAATGCAACTTTTATCAGCCCTACACAGTGTTTGATAAGAAATCACTTTTACACTACGTATTTTAGAACACTACAGACACAAATATTAGTAAAAAATTAAAACTTCGTAATGTTACTAAATAATCTACTTATAGCAGAACGCAAAGAAACAATAATACTCGCACAATCTGTGCAGAACTTCAATTTCTCAATAAATATGTATGTACATATTAAAGAAGAATTTATATGTAAAGGTGTATGTTCCATACATAAAAAATAAATAATAAAATACTTCAATGCAAGATAAATAAAAAACCCATACAGGGAATTAAAAGAAAAAACAAACCAAGACAACACATACAGTAGAAAAACAAAACTCATAACGGTCACCCATACAGCGCCACCAAGTTATCTATTCAGGTGGGCAAAATTGTAACTAAAATTAATTGTAAATCCTGTTCCCCATTTTTTGTTTTATTTATTGACTTACTAAGATTTATAGGTATATTTTCATAAAAATTTAAAGACAGGTTAAAATATTCTCATAATTACTACTAAATTCTCCACTAGCGCCGCTATTACCTGAACAGATGAAATGGTTACCCTGTACATTAACTGAACGCGCCCTATGTTGTCATTTAAGATCATGTGATCATTTAAGATCACTCAGGCGGCTGTGGCTATGAGCGATTCTTTGTCTGATACTTACTGGTAACCCTCACTCCATTCGAAGTTATCCATGAGCGACCACGCCGTGTACCCGGTGACCCTGACCCCGTCTTCTTTGATGGAGAGCAAAACCTGGGAAGGTGGGAAACGTATATATCATATGGTAGAACTGACTCATAATAATATTTGAAGTAAATAACTAATGCCCGGTTCCAATATCCACTAAACGCTTTGTTTTTGCTTACGATCGGTAACAATTCCTACGAACCTTGCTTACGATCGGTTACAATTTCTATGAAAAAACGGATCGTAGCCGGTAGGCGTATATTACTCGTATAGGAACCGGGCATAACCCAGCGCCTTCCTGCATGCTGCTTCTAACCGGTCTTTTTTGGAAATCCATCTCAATTCAGAAATCGGCCGTATGTCTAGCAGTGGATGATTGAGCATTCTATTGATTGTTATTTACTTACGAAAGTCGTCGGCATAGCCCACCGGATGAGGAAGTTAAAATGGCAGTGGGCGGGGCATATAGCACGCAGAACTGATGGCCGATGGGGCCGAAAAGTTCTTGAATGGAGACCACACATCGGCAAGCGCAGCGTAGGACGACCAGCCACAAGATGGACAGACGATCTAATCCAAGTGGTAGAAAGACACTGGATGCAAACCGCTTCCAACTGGTCTTTTTGGAAATCCATGGAGGAGGCCTATGTCCAGCAGTGGACTTCTTGTGGCTGAATGATGATGATTATGAACTAACCCAGCGTGTCTGCATGCGACGACTAATGAATGCCGTTGAAGCGAAAATGATCTGTCAGGATCGTGGTAAGTGGCAGTCCCTGGTCTCTCTGCCTACCGTTGGGGATACGGGCGTGGGCTTAATACACTAACTTATCGTTACCCCTTTTGGACTCCGATTTACTTAGGAAAAACGTTTCCCATAAAGTAAATTGGGGTTTATCTATCGACTGACTGAGTGATAGGATACACGGAATACCGTATAATAATACATCATCATCATCATCATCATCAGTTATTTGGCGCCTACTGGAGGAGATAGCCTCCCTCCCTATTTTGAAAAGAGTGACTGTCGAATGTTCACCGATTATTTATACTTCCAGACAGTTCCTTTTTTCCCGTGGTGGAGTATGGCCTATACCTTCCTCAGGGAAGAGACTCGTGCCCCTTGGTAGGGACATAATGGGTTGACGATGATGATGACGTCTCCAATTTTCAGCTGTGGCGCACAACAATTTATTTTTTCTATCTGAGATTTTGAGTCTCCAAGCTTGGCGTCGAAAAAACTAGTGGTTTCACCTGTTCCAAATAAGTCTTGTAGTAATTGATACGGGGATCGTCGTTTAGTCCAGTCTCGTGCGAAGAGTAGCCGTTTTCCGTGATCAGGATCTCGATATCTCCGTATTGCTTCTTCAAATACTTGAGTGTCTTCCGGATGCCGGCCGGGTATTCCTGGAAGAAAATTGTATCAATGTGATTCTACAGCGAAACCAACCACCTAGAGTTGCATAAGGAGGGAAAATGATTGTGCAGAGGGGGAATAGTATAGCAAAAACATACATCTTTAGACATCTAGCAGTTTGTAAAAGTGTTGGTTTGGTGTATTTAGCCAGGGCCGCGGAAGCAGTTACTTACTTACTGGTCAAGTGAACAGCCTTTACGTAACTTTCCACTCTATCGGGTAAGTATTAGACAACTCGAAAGAGTCAAAATAAGAATGTATATTATGACAGTTCAGAGTAGGAGTATGAGATACCTACTGGGAAAAAAAATCCCAGAACGTAACAGTGTGACATAAGGTGGTGTGAGATACCGGGATCAAAAGGGCTAAATCAGACATTGAACGTGCCCTATCTATGTTGCTTAACCTTCGTGGCCGATTAAGATCACTCAGGCGGCCGGGGGTGCGAGCGATGTTACTGACTTGTAGAAAATGCTGTATTGTTTACTTATGCAATAAACAAATAATAATATAACCAAGTATCTGGACCTGGCGCACGAGGTAACCGTCATATGGGGGTCATAACCGGGGGTGGTGTTGACCGAAATCTTTCCTATAGTTCTGTCCGCGAATGGCTTAGTTCCAACCAGTCTCGCTGACCACCTGAGGAGGTCGGAATTCCGTGTGGGCATCCTTCCCGCTGTCGTGTAGAAGGCGGTGCTGCTTGAAACAGCCCGGACAGTCCGACTTTTTTTCTCGCTGTCCCGGCTGCCTGAGTGATCTTAAGCGATCACGAAGGTTGAGCAACATAGGCCACGTTCAGCACATGGATTGGTGACCATTCTATGACTAACGCTAGCGGCATTTTTCGGTTCCGTGCTTCGCAAGGCACGGCAAGCTAAGTCAGAGCCCTTAGGGCGGCTTGAAAAGTTCTGACAGTAAGACCAGCCACTAGTCTTACAAGCCTCCACCAATCCGGACTTTGAAGTCGTGAAGTATGCCCTATTATACCTTCCTCAGGGAAGAGACCCGTGCCCCTCGCTGGGGCCGTAATGGGTTGATGATGATGATATTGTTTTGTTTGAGTCTGTCATACGTAAAAACGTAAAAAAATTGAGTACGTTACCCTGAACCAGAAGGAACTAGTCTGCTTCCACTGAGGGTCGTACTCGTAGGCTGCGCCCAACTCTGGCACTCCCATAAAGTCCCAGTACTGAGCCTCCTCTCCAGGCCTCAGGGCTCGGATTAGCCGACTCGTGTAGTGGTTGAAGCCCAGGTAGTCGGCAGTACCTGGACATAAGGGTTGATCTAGCACCACAGCAGAGATAATTTAATAGAATAATGACCTTTAAATTCGATGTAGATGTTGCAGAAATATAGTTTGGAAATAGTTGAAGTCCAGTATCTAATCTATATTAATAATTTCGTTCGGGTCTACGGTAGACTCGAACGATATGCACACCAAATGAAAGAGCGTAAAAAAATAGTTGATCTGAGTCGACAACATATGGGCGGAAAATTCGTATTATCGAGCAGCATCAATATAAACATTATTAAATTCAACAATGGCGTTGCTAAGTAAACAAGTCAACGTCAGCATTGTTGTGTTAGTGTCACAAGTTTTCGTTGTGAACTGTTATGGCCGGTTTACATTACTTTAGTGTTTAGGAGAGTGCTATAATACAATTAGAGAGGCAAGTGCATTAGTACATTACTAGACGTTCGAGTGAACGTTTATATTTCTTCCAGTAGAGTGTAACTTCGTCGACGTCGCGAAATAATCGCTATCCTACTCAAAATACTATGAGTTTTAATGGAACACATAAGTAAGTTTGATAATTCGAGTTAATGAAAACAACACGCACCCGTCACGAGTCACTTGCGCACTCTGCTAAAGTTCTCACTAAATTTTTAGTTTATACACAGATAAGTAACGAGGATAGTAACGCGCTCAGGTGTTACTGGATAGAACAATAGAAACCAATTCTATGTTGATTCTAATTGAAAGGCAACTAGAACCGTACTATACCGTAAAACGTACTAAAGCAAGTGGCGCTTACACGTTTCTACAAAGCACTCTCTTTAAGAAAGAAAGAAAGAAAGAAAGAAAGACAGAATGCGTACAATAATAAAAAAATAACACAGAAAGCATAAAAAAATAAACTGTACAACATGAAAATAATAATTTACATTTACATATTTACATTTACATACAAGCACATACATTGCTTCTGGCCCCACACTAGGATACCCTGTGTCGTGGGAACCAGAAACAGCGACGTCACAAACATGTAAACATCCAAGACCTGGAATTTTTTTTTGTCCCCAGCCGGGATTCGAACCCGGGACCTCTCGCATGGTAGTCATATGCGCTAAACACTACGCCACAGAGGTCGTTAAAGGTTGAGCCCCCAAAATGGGCCCGATTCAGCATAATGTTGCAACAGAGTATAAAGTAAAGCACTCTCCTAAACACTAAGATAATCTAAACCGGCCCTTTGATCTAATTTGTTAACTTCATGGTGTGTGGAATACCGTGGCATCCAAAAAGGTTATTATAATCTGTGCCAACTGAGAAGGTGTAGTAAGTAATCTGTGGTGTTTTTCATTGGCGGGAGCTCAGAAGAAGGTCCTTCTTCTGAGGGCGGGAGGGAAGACAATAATTTGACATTGAGTTTTGGAAGGGTCTGAAAAATAATTGAAAAAGGCAATCAAAGTCATAAATTGATCTTTATTGTTTTGCTTAGTTAGGTACCAATAAACTTATTGAAATGAAAAAGCCAGCTACTAGCTAGATAAGAAAATGATGAAGAAAAACATGTGGTCAATACAAAACTAAAAGCTGTAAAGCCAAAGAGAGGGAGCTGTTTTTAGTTGATTAGCCAAGTGGATTCTACGTCTCATACGGCATTAGATTCACTAGCTGTTAACTAAATTCAATGCTGTTAAGTTTATGAAGGAAGCTCATTTAGTAATTTGTGATGAGGTACCCATGACAAAGTTATGATAAGTATCCGATTTTCGCCTTGCATTCCTTCGTGAGTAGCCAGAACATCTCCAAAAGAGCAAGATTGGCTATCCGTAATAGTGTGCTGGTTCCAATACTGAGGTAAGCATGGTAGCGAGATTTGGGTATGGCAGAAGTCAGAAGAATCATGAAAGTAGGATTAGTGCAGTACAAATGAGATCCTTAAGAAATATGTGTGGTGTTACTTTGATTGACAGAATACGCAATAGTGTGATCAGAGACAGAGGATGTAGAGAAAGAGGATGTAGTGAGTGACTAGAATTGAAAAAAGGAATGTTGCGTTGGTTTGGAGATGTGGAGAGGATGAACGAAGAAAGACTGACAAAGCAAATATATCGGGCGAATGTGAGTGGAAGGGCCGGTAAGGGACGCCCCAGTTGGACATACTTCGACCAAATAGGGGATGTATTAGCAAAGGGCAAGATGAAAAGTACCCGAAACCGATGTGGGTACATGCAACGACTAATGGATGTCGATGAAGCGAAAGTGATTTGTCAGGATAGTGGCAGGTGACAGTCCGTGGTCTCTGCCTACCCCTCTGGGATACAGGTGTGAGCTTATGTATCTGAATGTATTAAGATATTTATATCTACTGGTGGTTGATAAATACAGAGGCGTCACCATATAAAAAAAACATAGTGGAATATTATTTTGCGTCTACATTTTACCCGAGCGAAGCCGGGTTTTCGTCTAGTATATAAAATTCTCGAGTCACCTTGTTAGTGTACATACTTCTCCGGCCGATTTTGATGAAACTTTATGTATACAGGGTGTCCCAAAAATAGTATCAAGCGGAAGTCCAGAGATAGAGCACAGCCAGTGGTACCCAAATCAGCCCCATGTACGTTCCGCGATTTTTTGTAGTTTTCGAGTTCTCAAACATTTAAAAAGTTTATAAATTTTAACTAACTTCGCGATCCTTCATTTTTTCATGGTGCTATTGTATCAGTTTGACACACAATTGAGTTTGTGTCTGCAAGGCACACTATTCACCTATTTTGGATAAAAATATAAGGCATTTATCTTAATAATTCATGGCTCTTAATGTCTTGTAAGTCAAGGTGGGACAAAAAATACGAAAAAAAATTATAACTCGAAAACTACAAAAAATCGCGGAGCATAGGTAGTTACTTGGGGGTGATTCGGGTACCCCTACAGGCGCTTTATCTCTAGACTTCCGCTTGACACAATTTTTTGGGACGCCCTGTATATCCTCGTGAGGCCCAATGTCCTCAGGTGATCACAAAATCAATTGTTCTTTTCAAGGTCGGGCCTCACGAGGATATTCTGTAGGTTTGAAAATAGGTTTTTATCTATTTTTCATAGTGCCAAATGAAGAAAAAATATGTGTATACGGCGAAATAACGTTTGGCGGGTCAGCTAAAGCGTCTATTCTAAATACCGGTGGAGATAAATATTCTGAGGACACTTCGAGCGATGAAGAGTAGTGTTTTATTTTGTGCTTCATTAGGTATATTGTGTACCATGTTTTTTTTTCTATTTAAATTGTTTTGGCCGTCTAAGTTGTATTATTGAAATAAATGTTTTTTTTTACTAAAAACAAGATTGCCTTCGTGTGTACCGACACTATCTAAGCCAGGGATCCCCAAACTATTTTGGACAAGTGACCCCTTTTCCAAAATGAACTGTTACCTTAGACCCCCATGACCAAATTACCTACTTTTAAAATCAAACCCCTTATTCATAATGGTCCGCTAACTTAAGAATATCACATAATGTTTGAAATTGCAAGTACCTATTGATTGCACTCATGGGTCTTGAATTTTGACATTCATTGTAGGTGGACATTCGTACATACCTACAAAACTTTGTATTAGATTTAAGATGTTTTGAGAAAAGATGGTCAGAGTGGAGTTTTTTTTGCTGCCTTTTTCTCCACTACATTCGGCCCTAAGGCAGCGGCTAACATTATAATTTTATGTACATTGACATTCAACAAGCAGAATGTAAAAAATTCTTTACGTTGAAATAAATTTCTGATTTCTTAAAATAGCTGCTATGGAGTGTTATTTTTCATTCTGACTTAGGCCAATAGAAGAAGACAGCAACGCTTTAAGTTAGCAGACTATTATGAATAAGGGGGCCTATCTTTAGTTTTTTCCTATTGATACAAAATACCTAGGTACTAAGTTAAGTACTAAAGTAAATTGGAAAACTTTGCACTTGGTTAAGTAAGTAAAGTTTAAAGTTTTTCATCTTGTACGAACTTGAGACATTACATTACTAGAACAATGATATTTCCTACAAAAATACTAATTATTCTTAGTACACGTAACACAACATAAACAATACAGTACCTATCTTGAAAGTTTTAAATAAGAACTTGTGTTAATTTGATAGGGGTCGATTTTTAGACCTCGTCGACCCCCAAAATCAGTTTTCGTTTATGTCGACCCCTAGGTTTCCACTTTGGGAATCCCTGATCTAAGCGGACGGACTTTACATCGAATCTAAAGGTTATATCCGTTTCCAGTGCTTTATAGACGGTCAGACAGGCGGGCGGCCGGGGCTACGAGCGATTCATTCTTCAGATTATTATCTCACCTTTAACCAACTTTTTCTCCTCGTCAGTGAACGGTAATATTTTGTTGAACGGGTAGCCCTGCTCTCTGCTGATCTCAGCCATCTTCTTCTCGAGAGCCGGCGGCCAGCCCCCCTTTCGGGAGAAGATGGGGTGGCAGTAGTGGTCAATCTGAGTACAGGAGTAAAATCCAGCTTTAAAGTGGTGATAACGGTCACGTCCTCTATGAAGAAGTTGGGCTAGCAGTAAAAACCAAAAAAGTAAGTAAGCATGTAACGAGGTGCAATTCGCCTCGTTGCTTCCTATTATTTTTGGCCATTAAATGTCCTAAATTTAATTAGTTTTTGACATTCGCCATTGTGGTCAGACGTAGCTGATCCAGATAATCCTCAGCTTCCAAACTGGGTGGACGTAAACGTCATTCTACCTTTATTATCGTTACCGGATTGCTCAATCCTCCATACATACCTATTATTATATCTATCACAATCAGATATTCGAAAGGCACATAATTATTATGAAAGTGTTCCTGCCTTTTTTTTATATTCCGTAATGTATTGTTTTATTTCCCTTTTTTAGACCTTTAGTTAAGACTTTTTATTTTCTCGTTGTTCCCAGGTGCCTTTCTTTTACCGTATAAAATAAATATAAATATTTCGTGCCTCTAGATACCGTACTTTTACTTCTACCGATCCCACTCCCGAACCCCTAACTGCGACACTTTATACGTCCCACTGGCAGGACACAGGACTTCTCTGAGGGAGAGTATTTTCTTGCTTCTTAGTATAAATAGAGACAAGTTTTTTTTTTCACCAACATAAACCTACAAAAAAAGTACGAGCCAAATTCAAGGGGGTGGGTGTCAATCGATATTAGAATACAGGAAAAATATAAAAAAATATTTTTATGAAAACAAAATTAAAATAAGAGAGGAAAGTTTTGTGTAGGTTAGGTTCTGAAAAGTACTTTTTAACCGGAACAGAAAAAATGTGTTATTAAAAAGTAAGAACTAATTGCTAATTGTATAACCCATGTCTAAGCTCACAATAAACATTCTTGATTCTTGAAAACATTCAGCGTCCGCTGCGTAGGAAGCCGACCTATCTCATAGAATACCTAGATATGCACCGCGCTGCCCGCTGCCACGCGCGTTACTATTGCTTATTTTAACATCAAAAGTAGTTATTGTGACGTAACTGTAATAGTCAGGCATATGGTGTCGCGGGTTTTTTTGTAGATATTGATGTCCTCTATAAAACAATAGTACATTACTTTGCTCTATTGTCAATAGTTTCCGCGGTATAAGCGCGCGAATAATACTTTTACTTAATAATAAACTTACATAAATCTTACTTAAATAGATGTTATCAACTACATTAATTAGTTATACCTAGTACCTATTTGTAAAAGGGGGATAGAATTAATATAATATACCTACTTAGGCCTGGTTTACATTTGCTTAATTTTCATGCTTTTTAGCATGCTTTCCATAGAGAAAGAATAAAATAGAGACGGCAAAAACGTATGCCGATTCATAGCTTTTATGACGCACCATAAAAGTACTTTAAAAGAATCCTTAATACATAGTATCCAATCAAACATTACTGATTTCCTATTTGGTTATGTACTTACAAAAGGAATTGGCGTCTTTATTCTATTCTAGCTCCATGGAAAGCATGCTAAAAAAGCATGAAAATTAAGCAAATGAAAACCAGGCCATAGACAGGAAAGTAATCGAGTAATAAATACTTCATAAATAGTTAATTGCATCTTATTAATTCTCACTACCTGTGGAATTAGTATATCAAGTACCTACGGTTGCTACTCTACAGTCCGTGAAGGGCTGAACCGTCCGTTACTCCAAAAAACAAACTAAGGGCCATTTAGGTACTTACTCCATATTCCAAAGCTATTTGAGTCAACTCTTCCTCCTCTGGTGCAGCTGCCTCAAACCAGAAGAAGTGGTTAGCTAGGGATACTCTGCCTGAAACAACGGTAAGAGAACATTAAATTGTTTCTTTTGTGGTTCGGCAATTGATGAAGTCAGAAATTTATTTCTACGTGAAGAATTTACACTCTGTTGAATGTCAAACCTACTTATAATGTTAATTTTACGAGCTGCCTTGGCGCCGAATCATCATCAACCCATTATGTCCCCACCGAGGGGCACGGGTCTCTTCCCTGAGGAAGGTTTAAGCCATACTCCACCGCGGGGGCCAAGTCCGGATTGTGGAGGCTTGTAAGACTAGTGGCTGGTCTTACTGTCAGAAGTTTTCAAGCCGCCCTAAGACTTGGCTTAACGACTGCCATCTATCGAAGGCAGCCGGCACCAACTGCTTAACGTGCCTTGCGAAGCACGGAACCGCTCGGAAAAAAACATCTAGCGTTAGTCATAGAACGGGCACCCATCCTTTCGATTCGATTCGATACGAGTTTAGAGGTATAGTGACAATAAAAGCATGGAGTAAAGAGATAGTTATGGTTCTAATTTGTTTTTTTTTATATATACTATGTTTTTTATAATAAATTTTGAAAATATTGACTATTTTTAAGAAACAAATTTCGGTATTTTTGAGTTTTATTCATTACGTCTATTTTCAATATTTTTCTAAAGGTTTGGTGTTTGTGACGGGATCAGAGGATGATTAAGGAGACAGTCTTTGCTAACATAAAACAAATGTCATCAACATCAGTTGATTTGGTTTGTTTTTTTTTGTAAGTAAGGCAAAGGATTAATACTCATACTGTCTTTGCTGACGTCATAGAAAAGTCATTTAAGATCAAGGCTTTCTATTGAATATCTTAAAAAATATAGACTAATTTACAAATCTGACAAATAGATTATGTACTGAAAGCATAATTCACGAAATGTTTTGAGATTTCCGTTCATGATCAAAAATGTAGCATGGCAAATTTGCGTTTCGAGATACGTAGGTGCTTACCTTGATATTTAGGCCTGAACTCCTTTTCCCAAACCCTATACACTTTGGCATGAGCCAGGAGAGAATTTTTAGCGCATTTGTAGTAACCCACGTTGGGATCTGTCAAACCGGGTGCAAATAATCCAGCACCATAGCCTAAGGCACAGATTGTGATGGGCTCGTTGATGGTAATCCAGTTCCTGACACGGTCTCCGTAGAGGGTGAAGACGACACGGGCGTAGTCAGCGAACCAGTCCGCGATGAGAGGGTTAAACCAGCCTCCTGCCGATGAAAAGGTAGAGGTTTAGTTGATATTCAGCTTTTCTTCCTAACGTATGGATGACAAGACGAACTTGAACATCTATCTATTTAAATAAAATTCAAAGTCCTGAGTGACTGACTGACTCGCTTATCAATGCCCAACCCAAGCCGTTGGACCTAGGAAGCTGAAATTTTGCACAGAGGGTCTATACAACTTAGGCAAGGAATAAGACCGGATTTTTTGAAATTCAACCCCTAAGGGGGCGAAAAGAGTTGCCAAAACTTGTACGGGAGGTATAAATAATGTTGTTTAATTTTCTTGAAACTTAAAATAAATACTCTTCAACACCATTGATAGAACACGTGTTTCGCCATTTTTCTAAATTTAACCATTTAACCTTAAAGTCCACGCAGATGGAGTCGCGGGCAAAAGCTAGTACTAAAATAAACTTAATGTCAGATTTTTAATTCGAGAGACTAAATTGACAACTGTTTGACGGATAAAGGGTTACCAGGGTTAGAGGAAATTAAATAGTGACGTAGCCAATATCGATATTGAATATCGACTCGCCCAATTGGTTTGCAAAGTCGTAATAATTAACGAATAGTATAATTTGCAATAAGCCCTTTTCAGGTAAGCTTTTTTGACAGATGTCAGTTGGGTTCACCAAAATTTATCAAATGGCGCTGTACGCAAACCCGCCTGGGAACAGTAAAAAGCAAGGAGCAACACAGCGTATCCACCACGAAATAGTTTGAATAACTTCGGCTGGCCTTCCTTCATTCAGATAGGGGTTGCGTCAGCGCCATCTATCGATCAAAGAAGTACCTTTTTTTTTAAGTCTGAAACCCACCATCCTCGTATTAGATCCTTAAGTACTACGTTAGAAAGAAGAAAGCAGTTTGAGTAAGCGGAGACACAACGATGTTTTATTGGGAGTACCATTTATTCAGAATTATGATCCTCTCATTTCATCATCATCAGAGACGTTTATAATAAATCGAACGAATACTAATCAACATGGTTGACGCACTCTTTCCATGAATTTATGTATGAATGTTCGTATGTTATGTGTTAATCTGTTCCCTCACAGAGCTTAGGCTCTATACGACTGATTTTGACAAATGAGGATCGTTAATTTTTTCTCAATTAGCCAAAAAATTATATATGGCAGCCGTGGGGTTCTATAGTGAGGACTTCAAAAATGAAAATTATCGCATTCCATTGTCACGGGTATCAAATTAAAGGTATTTTCGTACATACCTTTTCAAAAATGTATAACAAAGGTCACTGGGCAAATCTGACCCGGTCTGTGAAATATTTCGTACAATAACCAAACTTGATTTAAATTGTCAAGTTGTAGTCCACTTTTTATTTTCTGTAGTTTTTTAAAATATCGTAAAATAAAAGCATTTATCTATTTATCTCACCCTATTTTATGTCTGTACGACGTAGGTATGGATTCCATACTATAGTGCCCAGTGACATTTAGGGTCAATTTAACAAGGAAAAATAAAATGTGTTTGTTTTGTCGTTCTTGGTAGAAGCTTTTCGAATCGTCCAAAATTACTTTGATAGTAAAAAAACTTACTAAAAATTAAATGATGTGTTATGTAAATTTATTGCGGAGAATATTTGCAACTCATATGAGTCGCGTGATGATTAAGCCCCATACTCTATCTCTGAGGGAAGGCCTGTGCCCTGCGATGGGACATTATACGCTAGTCATTTAATGATACATCAATTTATTATCTTATTTTTTATTTATTTAAACCACTTTACACAATGTTACTTATAATATGAGAAGGTTAAAAATTTAGGGTCGGTATCAAAACGACTGGATTCTCAAAACGACCAGAACCACATACAGACTTGATCGTAAAACGATCACATCTGCCAAAAGCCTTTATCTCGTGTAAATTTTAAATATATTCATTAAGTCATCATAAGAAATGGATAAATACCAATGGTTACCAAAGCCGATATCGATACCAAAGCGGATTAAAATATCGACAAGAACAGCACTAGCCTGACTATTGCAACACTTGTGCGAAATGAACTGTCAAATTGGTATCTCGAATTATGGATTCTACCTTAGATGACTGTATAATTAGTGCAAAAAGCACTAATCAAATACCTAATGCTATCATTGAAAAGCGCGTCTTCTTTTAAGTATGCCACCGCAGTCCTGCAACTGTACTTTGAATCGACTTTTGAAGATGGTACCTATAGACCACAGTAAAGTTATATGAGCATGTTTTATTCTTTTGCTGGGGCCGCACACCTGCGTCTATCGTGCGTGACAAAGCTTCGCGCCACGGGCATGTCAGTCCCTACATTCCACAGAGTACTGGCGCGAAGCTTTGTCAGCGCCACCACGTTATACGTTCAGCAAAGGTAGTATGAGGACGCGAGTCGCGCGCGACGTCGTCAAAAGTCGCGACTTTCAATTCTGGCGACTTTTGACGTTGTCGCGCGCGACTCACGTCCTCATACTACGTTTGCAGGTGTGCGAAATTGTAACTACCGTCCGGCCGCTGGGATAATACGATCCTGACAGGTCATGTTAGAACGGACGACGTAACCTTGAAGTGGCGTTAAATTTTCGATTAAAATATTTTTATGTTCTATTTATCCTACTAGCAAATAATTGTCATTGAAACTATATTATTGTGTAAACTTACAAACAATGTTATATGGGTCAATATACGCTATTGGAATTTCTATGGTCCATGGACAAATATTATGTTAAACTTATTATATTATTGCGTCCGTATGCTTAAGCATTAAAGAATATGGTCTTTTATTTGGCCCACATAGTCTATTCACGATAACGGTATAATTTAAGATATAATCGTTAAAAATAGTCGTAAATGTATACTCCTCTGGCCTCCCCATTTCTAGATTATAATAATAACGGTCACTTTAGCTATACGAAGTTGTTGAACAGGCTTTAGAAAAAGATCATTACGTTCTCAGAATCTCTCCGTACCACTGCCGTACAAAGCGATTGAGCTGATCTGGGCTCAAACAAAAGGTTGCACAGCTCGCCACAACACTTCTCCGCCATTCGGCACAAAAAAAATGATGACCCTTCTAAAATGCCTGCGAAAATGTCACAAGAGATGACTGAGTGAAGGTTGTATAAAAAACAAAACTACTTAATCGTGAGTCAGTAGCAAAAGCTAGTTAAGAATAAGGTAAGGAATGATAACGTTGATTTTCTCCCATCACTAGTCATATGAAACAGACAGATGTCAGGATCGTATACTCCCAGCGGCCGAACCATAACTAATTAATTGTAAATCCTGTTCCCCATTTTTTGTTTTATTTATTCTCTTACTAAGATTTATAGATATAATTGTCATGAAAATTGAAAGACTGGTTAAAATATTCTCATTTTTCTAGGTAAATTTCTTAAATGTTACGTTACTACTGGTTAAGCTACTAAATTCTCCATTAGCGCCGCTATCAACTGAACAGATAATTTGGTGGCACTATCACGGTAGACGCAGGTGCGGCCCCAGCATTTGAAGACTGTGATACATTTCAAATATTACTCTGTGAATATAACTTAGCTGTGAAATAAAAAGTGTGCTAGGCCTGAAGGGTTAAGTATAAAATGGTCATCCCAAATACCATGGATGTTTATAGCAGCACCACAAGCTTACCAAGATCCTGAAGGTTCTGTGGAAGATCCCAGTGATACAGAGTCACTACAGGCTCAATTCCCGCTTCCAGCAAGCCATCAATCAGATTGTTGTAGTACCGCTTGCCGTCTTCGCTGATTTTTGTGGCAAACCCGTTTGGAAGCAGTCTCGGCCAGGATATGGAAAGGCTGCCAGACATTTTAATTTCCAATTAGAAAAATATATGCGTTCACTCTCGGTTTTCTTTTTGAATTTGTTAGTGGAAAAAAAGGCTTAGTAAGAAGAAAAAGCTTAATATGAAGAGAAATAAACCTTTAAATTTGTGTATGTAGGAGTGTTGCTGTTGATTGTACAATAACTATTGGTGACCATCATCATAATCATCATCATCAACAAATTATCTCCCCACCCAGGGGCACGAGTCTCTTCCCTGTGGAAGGTATAGGCCATACTCCACCACGGGGGCCAAGTCCGGATTGGTGGAGGCTTGTGTGGCTGGTCTTACTGTCAGAAGTTTTCAAGCCACCTTAGGGCCTCTGACTTGGCTTAACGACACCAACCGGCACCAACTGCTTAACGTGCCTTGCAAAGCACGGAATTGCTCGGGAAAATGCCACTAGCGTTAGTCACTCATAGACGGTCACCCATCCACGCACTGAATGCGCCATACTCGGTGACCACACTCGTCACAAATTTTGGGTAAGTATGTACATGCACTCACATACCCATGTATGGGGTATTGTCTTAAATATTGACAATAGTTTTTAATCAGTATTTTATTCATAAACATAAAAAAAATACATTACAAACACAATCAAAATTCACACACAGCTTCGTCAAAAATAACAAAAAAAAAAAGGTCAAAAGTTAATCAAAAATACCGTCCCGGGACACACCCGACCCAAAAGTTCCCATGAAGCTAGCAGCGTTCCCCCGCTGCACCGCTAGAGAAATTATCTGCATCAAGTATGCCCCGGAACAATGATCATACCCACGACTCCTCAGGCGTCGCCCGATTTCCCTAACGAAACCTCTTCCGTCTTCCCCCCAAACTCCCATTGTCTCGACAGCCAGTGGAACAAACAAATAATTTTGTAAAAGCTGGCTGTACTTTCTGACCTTCAATTTAGCAGCTGCCTCAGCAGCGGCACCCGCAGAAGCAGCTGTCAAACCTACATTGGAAGGCGCAAAAGTACATACGCACGTAGCGTCCCACAAAAGGCTCCGACCCCTCTCCCACGGCACCATGGTGAGACCGTCTGGACGCTTACCATCACTGCGGCATAGGCCCGGCGGTTCAAGAACTGCAGGGACGTCAGCCGAAATCAGCGCTCTCCGGACGATATCATTTATCGCATGGTGCCGTGAGAGCCTACCCGCACTTCGCACGCAGTGAAGCCCGTGGCGACCCAGGCGATCCACTTCCACCCCACAGACACAGAAGTGTGGCTCACAAATCATACACCCAAGGCGAAGTGCCACCGCTACGCGTAAGGAATTGTCATCCAACAACGTCCCCAACTGCGGCGATGGCAATGCCTGTAACCACAAACCGGAGTCTGGGCGGGAAACCGCCCGCAAGCGCGCTTGCTTAGCACCGGAACTACGCACAAGAAGCGTCTCCAGAGTTGTCCGACACAACTCTTCATCCCAGGCGCGCTGGCGTACTGGCTCTTCAGGCACCGCGCTTCCAGGACACGCAGCCTGCCATAGCAGTAAAGCCTCCGCCGCATGAGGAATGCTAAACCCGTCACCATCAACGTGCAGAATGCGAATGACAAGTTCTAACACCCCATGCGACGAAGCCAAAAAAGCCGGCAACCGCGTGTCCCCCAAACGACGAACGCCAAGCCCACCGTGCCTTATAGGTAGCGCCGCCTGAGCCCATTGATCACCGGACAAGCTGATATTTAGGACTCCTTCGAGAAGTTCCTTCAGCACCTCGTCATAGAGCTGAGTCTCCCGACTATATAACCAGACTGGGGCCGTCCGTAACGTGTAAGTCAGCCTCGGCATTGACAAACAACTGCGCAATATGGACAGGGCAACATGGGACGAAAGCTGACTGAGATGTGGCTTAGTTTCCGCCAACGCTTTCATTTACAATTCAATGTTAAAATTATTTATTAACAATATTATTAAGTTTTTTTTCTAATTTTGTGAGTAACTGTAAGACTAGTTCAACTTTATAAGTTTTTTTATATAGTTTTTTAATCAAAATAAAAAAATAAATTCAAAATTAATTAATCAGTTGCATTATGACATTCAAAAGAACAATTTTATTAAAAACCATTGTTATAGAAAACCGAAAAATTTTCTTGAAAAAACCTTTTTTTTAGGACAACGCCAATTGGTTATAATGTGGCAAATGGGTCAAACCAAAGTATCACACATTTAATCCAACTGTTAAGCCACGTCAGACTCCTTAGGGCGGCTTGAAAACTTCTGGCAGTAAGACCAGCCACTAGTCTTACAAGCCTACACCAATCCGGACTAGGCCTCGGTGGTGGAGTACAGTCTAATACCTCAGAGAAGAGACCCACCCCTTGGTGGGGAGTTGGAGACATAATGGGTTGATGATGATGATCCATCAAAATTTTAGAAGTTCCAAACGGCTGTGTGGCCTTGATGAAGGCTTGTGCCCATTAGTGGACGAATACAGACTGATTTATTGATTTGGATTCACATACCGGTAGAAGTCTAGACCCAAAGACTTCGCCATCTCAATATCTCGCCGCCAAAGCCTGTAGGAGTCGCAGGCTACATCGGCGGTCTCGCCTGTCGGAATTTTGCCCTCAGTGTGACAGAAGGTGTCCCAAATGCTAGGGCTCTTATCTGTGGATTCAGAAAAGTTACCTACATAAGATAAGAATATAATGTATGGTAGTTACAACAGATACTTGCCATAAAAACACATGGAAAGCTTTTGTACTACATCTGAATTCAACCGAATAACTGATAAATTATTTTATTTTGGCAACAAACAGTAATTACAGGAAAACTTAAATAACAATTACAATCACAGAGATGAATAGGCAATTTACAGTGCCGACAATTTACAAAAATGATATGCTGTGTAACAATAAAAAAATATTTTATAAAATAAAAAATAAATAAACTCGCGCCCCGAGGGGGTAGGTAGAGGCACCAATCACTAGAACTGAGCCCACGTTTTGTCGAGTTTAGTGGTTCCCAAATGTGACAAGTGGCAAGCCTGTGGCCGTTGTAAAAATATTTTATAGTTACAATATACAAATTTACAATAAAACTCGCATTATTTAGCCGCTGTTGTTAAAGTTCCTTAAGTTTGTTCCATTTTAGGTGATAAATAAGTAATGTTCTTATCACATTTTGTGTAGGATACTAAGGTATAAATTCTTATAAGATTAATTTATGTAATAGTCTGAATTGAGAATTAACACTAAGTAAATACTTAAGTAACGTGCTGTCACGCTCTTTTCTAAAGGAACTTGACGAGACAGCAGTAGGTACAGTTAAGTAATTAACTGTAGTGCTGTCCCCATCCCTTATGTCCCCACCAAGGGGCACGGGTCTCTTCCCTGAGGAAGGTATAGGCCATACTTCACCACGGGGGCCAAGTCCGGATTGGTGGAGGCTTGTAAGACTAGTGGCTATGTCATAGGTAGGTATTTAGCAATATTTCAAAATAATATCTCATACCTTGTTAAAGCTGATGTAAAGTCTGTTAGCTTTTAGAATATACCTCGGGCTCTAAGTAGACTTCGGTTTTCGCCGAAAGCACACGAGTGTTATACTACTTCCTGCTCCGTACAAAACTTTTCTTCACTATTTTGAAAAGTTATAAATAACAATACAAAATAAACCTCACCTTATTGCAATATAATCGGTTTTTGATTGCTCAGCCGAGGTATATTCTAAAAGCTAACAGACTGTAAGTGTTGACTCTTGTGACACGTATAGTATCACGTCACATACGGTATCTGTCGATGTGTCTAAACTTATTCATAGCTGCTAAGAAACGCGAAATCTGCTTTCAAAGCTTCAGATTTATCGCTCCTCTTAGTTCACGAATTTATATTAAGACTGTTATCATAAAGAAATAATAGTTTACAATAAGATAAAGAAAAGTTTTTATTACATATTTCGACAAGGCTGCCAATTGTACATGTTATTGTCAAATTTCAAGTGTAGTTCCTGGTGTACATACAATAAAAATATTCTATCTATATATATATATATCTACATTTTTGACACTTAACTATAAATTTAAAGTCGCTCAGCGTACTATGGAAAGGGCTATGCTCGGGGTTTCTCTGAAAGATCGATTTCGAAACGAAGTCATCCGACAGAGAAAAGTCAGCAACACAGCGCACCGAATTAGCATGCTGAAGTGGCAGTGGGCCGGCCATATCACCCGAAGAACTGATAACTGATGGGGTAGAAGAGTTCTTGAGTGGAGACCGCGGATCGGTAAACGTAGTGTAGGACGTCCTCAGACTCGGTCGAGCGATGATTTTCGCAGGGCGGCTGGCAAGAGCTGGATGAGAGTAGCGAGGACCGTGCTCAGTGGCGTGCAATGGGAGATGTGCAATGGAAATCCACGGCGAGGCCTATGTCCAGCAGTGGACTTCTTGTGGCTGAATTATGATCATGATGATGTATGGTACGGGACCCTTTGCGTGCGAGTCCGACTCGGCCATTTATCTTTAAGTTGGACGTAGTTTAGCAGAAAGGTTCCAACCCACAACATTGCCATTTTTGAGTTAAATATACCAAAATGATCACTATGCGCTATACTTTAAGAATCGAAGACTTGCATGGCGATCCGATGAGTATCTGCAATGTTATGGCACATGGTAGTCAACCCACATGTATGGAGAGCGTAAATCAGCTTAAACCTAAAAACTCAAATATCTCATAACTCACTTGTGTGGATTGGAACTTTTTTGCTAAACTACGTCCAGTTTATCATTCGTTTATCTTACCACTGACATTCCAGGCGCCCTCGACCTGGTAGTTGGCTGTAGCTGCTCCAAACTTGAACCCAGGCGGGAAACTGAGGTCTATGCAGTGAACCACGCTCACGACTACTCTGTGGGTTGACGACAGCCAGGTTATTACCAACGTTAGCTTACGAACCTTCTGATTTTTATTAAGGCCTTTGGACCAACCATATTTGACATAATTAATTAATTAGTGTCCTAAGTCAATAAGACTAGTGTGTACGAAACATTTTCAAGAAATTCCGCCTATATGTGGTCGGCCTTAAAGTAGCATGTGTATAGGGCGATTCTGAAGCACTAAATCCTAAACGATCCCAATCGTCGAAGAGTTGAATTTAATACAAATTGCTCTTGTGAACGTCAGGATTTAGTGTGTTATCAAATCAAATCAAATCAAATTGTTTATTTTAAAAACCAAAAAAATACATGTAAAAATGACGACAATCTTTTAGTGCTAAATCTAGTGTACAATATTATTGTCGTTGCATCCTATCTCCTAAACTAGGCGAAACACCTGTATCTTAGGAGAAGGTGAAATAAAGTTAAAACGTTAAAATTGTGCGTACATACGTAGTCGAGATACATTGAGCGGACGACTGTCAGTCGAGATAACAAAATTTATTGCATGCAAAGAAAAACAATAATCTATATATATAAAAATGAATCCCTATTTCCCTTGGTCACGGCATCACGCCTGAACGGCAGGACCGATTTCGCTAATTCTTTTTTTGTTCTGTTCGTTATTATCAGGAGAAGGTTCTTATGAAAGAAAAAAATAAGGAAATTGCGCGGAAAATTAGAAAATTTAAAATTACTTAACCACCACATAAAATTATTAAACTTTTTTAATGTAACCTTAAGACATTTGACAAAAAATTGACTGAATGCGTGCTGCAAATATAGTCAAAGAGGATGAAAAAAAAAAGACGTTTAAAACGGATTCCTCTGTCAATCTTATTTTATTGATAAACAATATAATAAAATCAAAAATCTGCTCATTTATGGCGTCTAAGGCGGAACAAAGTTCGCGGGGTCAGCTAGTAAACAGATAAAAACAAAAAAGTTACAATTTGTACTAGCCACTCAATTCAAGGTGTTTGTGTGTGTGTGTATGTGAGTGTGTGTGTGTGTGTGCGCGTGTGTAATATCAGGCCCCTGACCACTAGAAATACAGATGACTATATCTTCCTAACTAGATTTGCAATTTATAGGCAACTAGCTGTGCCCCGGGCTTTATTAGGAAAAATAAGTTATACATATGTATTAACAGTAATTGGGCGTGACTTTAAGTATTTTGTTTTAATTTTCTATTTAAACCAATTTTTTGAAAAAGTTATGTACAAGTTCCCCATACAGTATCCACGAATTCATTTACATCAATTTTCCCAAGCGAGTAAGATATTTTCCCGCCTATGTGTTAATCTAGGGTGTCACCTAGCTAACTCCATAGTAAATTTTATTAAAATCGCTCCAGCCCTTTAGACGTGAAGAAGTAACAAACATACACGCTCACACACTCACAAACTTTCGCCTTTATAATATAAGTGTGATCTGAAGTACATGGTAGCAAACTAGGCAAAAAAAAATTACCCTAAAAACACCAGTGCTGCCAGTCGTGTCATTTTGTTGAATGGTGCTGGATAAAACGTAGACCAGGTCCCGATTGAGACTGCCAGAACATTTTACTGCAAAGAATCGCTCTTGTTGAGTTTCGTCTTGAGGTGTGCACAGACCAAAGCGGTGGCGGTAACGGTGGCGGTCATGTTTTATAGGTGGAGGTATTGTAGTATAATTTAAAATATTTTTTTTTATTGAGCAGAACAAATTTTAGCAAAATTGTATAAAGTAACTCTGAAACCAAAACTATATTAAATTTTATCTTGGGACTCAGTGATCCATTCAGGTATCATTCATTTATACAGGCAAAAGTAGTAAAAATACATCTATAACGTTCAAGAGCATAAACAAACACAACAATTATTGTAATACATAAGAAAAAATAGAACACAGCAAAACAAAATACAGAACAATACAAGTTTTACAAACATTAGACCCAATGTGACTCTGTTGCTGCAGAACGCAGCTGGCTTAGTCTTTGCTGAGGGTATTAGCCTACAGCGCTGATTTTCAGACAGTGTCTGTTTGTTTTGTAAGCGTCATGGAGCGCAGTATTTCATGTCAAAACATATATTATATAATAATACGTAGGTCGATGCTACATAATAAGTTAATATGTGCACAAATCTACAACATATTTTTAGATCGTGCATTAAGCATGCATATAACTACAAAAATACAATAAGTACAAAAACACCATAATAATGCGATTACATGGGATTATGGGATGGGTTTATAGATAAACGCCTACTTGCACCACCGACTAACTAAATTCCATTTAGCGTTATATTAAATAGAATTTTGACACATAGTGTAACTGGCGGAACTGTCAAAATTCTGTTTAACTTAAAGTTAAATGGATTTTAGTCGGTGGTTTTTACAAACATACCTACTACATAAATAAATGGCAAATGTACTAATTATATACTACTTACCACTTAGCGTGGAACAACATTAGTGAACGCGGAACGCTGCCGCCACCGCTTTGGTCTGTATCTTTCTTTAGAACAAAGTAGGTATAGTTTTATCTAAAGTATGTTTATTAATTCAATGCTATACAAAACTGATACGTTGTCAATATCAATGTCTTAATGTTGCTAGTAGGTACGTTAAAACCAAATACATTACAAAATAAAATTTTACTTCAAATTAAAAATTATGTGTGCTACGCAGTTGTTTTTTTTACACTACTCTTATAAGTAATTAAAATTTAATGTCTTTGATATGTGATAACGATTTTGGTCGCATAAGTCTTCTAAACACGGCAAAAAAATCTAGCGAGTAAACGTATATTTTATAGCGGTAACACCGCGTAATTTTTTGTATCGAATGAAAACACGGACTATCATTAGGAGGTACATCATTGACTTAGTCCTAAACCTAAACCATTTTTATTAATGCCATAACAAGAACTTTGTAAACAATTATTCACAATATGTTAGGATTAAATATCGTGTTTATGTGTCTGTCTTCTGACAGTGTTTCAATAAAATACAATCATGTTCTACTTGTACTTACTAGTACTTACAGTTTTTGGCAAAATATCATAAAAAACATCATGGGAATAGTGATTCCCATTGATGAATAAAAGTACAATGTAACAAACAAACAATATAATTTAATAACAGTTAAACTTAACAATTAAAAATCAACACTGTCATAAGCTGTTCTAAGTAGGTACTACACAATATCTGCAGGCTCAGGAACGTCCAAGGAATGCGCCTCGATGACACTAGCATAGTACTTGGCTGACTTTCGCGGAGTGCGGGTGCGGTTCGGATGCGAGAAGTCTACCTCGAAGAGACCGAACTTTGAACTGCAGAAGAAAAGGAAATAATGGAAAGTGTAACTTTAATCAGCACTACAAGAAAATGTAATATAACAAAATCGAAACTACGAAAATGTAGCAGGAAAAGTCGGTAAAAGAAAAATGCAAAAAATATCCATTCAGACTTCTTTGCATAATAAGCTATTTGACAGGTTTTTGAAAACCATCTCATCTTAAGCAATATGGCTTCGCACAGGAATCATGACGTCACTGGTCAGTAAACAAAACCTATAAACGCAAGCACGACATCAATGACAGACGGCTTATTTATTGAGCTGTGACGTCAGTGTCATCGTAGATTCGGCCAATCCAGGCCGTTTTCGATTAAATGGCTTATCCAAAATTATCAATATTTATCCTGGTTTTTTGGACAAATTATCCATTTTTTTTTCATTGACATGGTTTACACTGGTTTGAAGACTTATAATCTATAGGAATATGTATAAATAATTTTTTTTTTACACTGTCAACCAGCATATGTGCTGTACCAGGGTGTTTTAAGGTTTAATTTCGCTTCCGAGTACCTACCCGCTACCAAATTTGGTAGCCGCCGACTTATCGGGCTAAGCATTGTATTATGCGATGAAGTTGAAAATCTCTTTTCGTCTACTTACTGGTATCCGTCCATCCATTCGAAGTTGTCCATAAGCGACCAGGCCGTGTAGCCAGTAACATTGACCCCATCTTCTTTAATGGCAAGCAAAACCTGTGTATTATGTCAAAAAGTTATTTTTCATGTTTTCTAAGTTCGAAATGGATTTTGGAAAAAGTATTTTTTTGGTGATATTTCAATAAATTTTCGTTTCGTTTAACATTAATCAGCTTCCAATGTCTGTTGACTCTTTAGCTCTCTTTACATTAATCCCCCACAACATCTCAGGTATAACGCAGTGGCTCAAAACCAGCGTTACCTGCAGCTGTTCGGGCCAGCAGCAGCTGAGCCACTACCTTTTGCCTTATTATATCACAACCTAGTTAAGTCTTAGATTATATTTTGATAGTCGATAGTCGAAAGGGTTTTTTGGATTATCCTTCATACTTTGCATTGCAGGGCATAGGCGTTTTCTCAGAGAAAGATTGTGGACTTAATCACCACGCGTGCTAATTAATAGGCACGATCGGAACCAGTTCCGTACAAGTAATTTAAAAGCCTCGTATGGAACAAGTTCTGAAACTCCGGTTCTGTAGACGGCCGAAGGGCCCACCGCAGATTGGCAGCTTCAAGCGCTGAGGAATGTAAACAGCCGGTTTACCTAACTCAGCCGCTCAGGTTTTCAAAGAAGAGCAATCTATAATATTGTGCCCGTATCTATCTATCTAATCAGCCCGTAAATAGAGCCCACTGTTGGGCATAGGCCTGTTCTCTTTCACGCCAACCCATCCGGTCCAGTGCTAGTCTCGTCCAATGTCTCCCAGCCGCTTTCACAATGTCGTCGTCCCATTCGGGCTGGTGGTCTGCCCACCGACCGTCGACCCGTTCTTGGCCACCACTCAGTGGCTACCTTAGTCCACCGGCCGTCTTCCCGCCTAACCAAATGTCCCGCCCATTTCCCATACAAATGTGCCCGTATGTAAATGTTTATGTTAATTTTTTGCTTGAAATTTCGAAGAAGGTCCGCATCTCACCTGTTCCATATAAGTCTTGTAATAATTAACACGGGAGTCATCGTTCAGTCCTTTCTCACTCGAAGAGTAGCCGTTTTCCGTGATCAGGAACTCGATATCTCCGTATTGGTCTTTCAGATACTTGAGCAACCTCCGCATACCAAGTGGATATTCCTGGAAAGTTAGGAATATTATCAAAAAATAACTTTAAGCACAAAAAGTTGAGTAAATACGAAGAAAAGCTGTATAAAAGGGAAAAGCGAGAGGTCCCGGATTCGAATCCCGGCTGGGGACAATAAAAAAAAGAAACCCAGGTCTTGGATGTTTACATGTTTGTGACGTCGCTGTTTCTGGTTCCCACGACACAGGGTATCCTAGTGTGGGGCCAGAAGCAATGTATGTGCCTGTATGTAAAAAAAAGTACAGTTGTACAGTCTCTGCGTAAATATATCTCGCAGTGTACGGGAGAGACTTTCAGTGTAGTAAAAGAAATATAAGTATTTCTCGTATACGGCCCCATTCCTCTCGATTAGTCTTTACCAATTGATAAATCACCCTGTGGTTGGTCCATTATGTGCACCACACGCGACGACATGAAAATTGATTGAATGATATACGGGGGTCCCGTTAAAAAAAAGCTTGTTAAAAAAAGTGAAAATTTAGAACAAGTTTAAATTGGCCATATCTCAAAAACCGTGCAACTTTTACTGAGGTCATGTTAGGTTGGTTCGACCCTTGTCGCGACGTATCGCGAAATGTACATAATGTATATAGCAACACCATGAGAGATTTAGCGGCGAATTTGAAATGTTCATAATGTTCGAATTCAAACATGGCGGGTGAGCGTCTCGTCATTTTATGGTGAAAGTATTGTGATAAATCTCGGCGAAAGAAAGAAGACTGGTGAAGATAAAGTCTACAATGTTCAGTAATATCTAAAGCTAAGTATAATCCTTAGTGAGTGCATGATGTCTTGGATTTAGGAGCCCACGCAGAGATTGAGGTTATCATGTTGTGAGTAAGTACAATGTTGGAGCAATACAGAGTGAAGAGTCGGTTCCGAAGCGGAGACTAATGGTATGTTGATGCAGGCTTAGATAGTCTATGAATAAGGCTCATGATGACTCAGCTCCACCGGTCCTATAAGAGGTGAGAGGCATATAAAGTTGTAAGGCAAATCCATGAGGGCTGGTTCCAAAGGAGACACTTGAGACTTATGTTTATATTGTATAAGTACGTGCAAAGCCGGGAGGCTTTTGGCAATTATGTTTGTATTGTACAAGTGTGTGAAAGCCGGTTCGTTATCGAGGCTTTTGTATTGGTTAAGTATGGGCCAAGCCGGTTTGTTATCGAGGCTTCGGGCAATGAAACTCACCGGTTCATGATGAGGTGAGAAAGTAATACCAATGTGAAAGGTCGGTTCCAGATGGAGACCTTATTAGTTTTAAGCAAGTGCATGCACAGCCGGTTCCAAGTTGAGGCATATGAGAGAAACCTAGACTCACCGGTCCTCAATGAGGTGAGAGATAATTGAAGTAAGGGTTGGATCCGATGTGGAGACCCTAGTAGTATATAAGTTGATGGCAATGATAAAAAGTCTATAGAAAGACAGCTGAAAGTGTAATTATGTTATTTAATTAAGTCCATATTGATGATGAACTCATGTTCAATTGTAAGTTAGGCTGTCGCTGGGGATTCTTAGATTCAAGACATTGTGAATCACTGTTTATATCACTTCACAGGAGGTGGATGATCCATACTACACATAGACAGATGATGTTATAAGGCTGACTGTTTAACAAGCGAGGAAGAATAAAGTCACTTCACGAGACAAGGTATGAAACCTCAAATTACTAAATTATTGTTTCTCCAGGGTAAAGTGCATGGTATTACAAATTATCGTCGTTCCCCCTTTGTAGAGTTCACCCTTAGAGAGAGTATAAAGTCTTTGTGGAGGAAACGACGACAACCCTCTTGAGTAGGTCTACCTCCAGCGTCACTGTGACGTGTCATTTTTGGGACACGCTGTATAGTACAAGTTGGTACGAGTAAAAAAATAGAAATATTTCCACACACAAAATTCACCGGCCGCTGACCTCTCTTTATAAGGCTACATAGCCACGAGAATTTTTGAGCGCGATTGTACATGTACACCTGCGCAGACAGTGCCACCAGTTTCGTCGAGTGCTCATAACACGCTACCTAGGTACTTAAAGGACTAGTTAGAAGCCAAGTGCGAGACATTATACGTCAAAAACAAAATAAGATACCCTGAACCAGAAGGAACTGGTCTGCTTCCATTGAGGGTCGTACTCGTAGACCACGCCTAACTCCGGCAGGCCATTGAAGAACCAGTACTCAGTTGGTTCCCCAGGCTTCGCAGCTCGGACCAGCCGACTGGTGTAGTGGTTGACGGCCAGGAAGTCGGCAGTGCCTGGAAATAAATAAAATAAAAATAAAATAAAATAGAGTTTATTTGCCAATTACATTAACAATACAAAACATATTCCAGAGACATATTCACTGCACACTACACAATTTTGTATTTCGTAAGATAGCTGGGGATCTCCACACTAGGCATAGCCTGTAACGTGGAGACCACAGGACGAATTGTTATATACTAATTTGTGCGGATTTTACTACGTAAAGTACAGTCTCACTCTAACTATGTATTGATAAAATAAAATAAATTCAATAAAATTAAGACAATTATAATATTTACATAAATTAAATTAATTAAGTTATTCTATTCTATTCATTCATTCTACTCGTAATCAATTCTTAATTCAGCAATACGTCGCAAAAATATTGAATTGTGTACCACATGCATATCAACTGAAGCACAATATTTTAATTGAATTTGTTCATACAATTGAGTAACATACAAATGAAATAACTTAACAAATTTTTCTTAAATAATTAAATTATCTATCATTACATAAGGTTGTTACAATCAGAAGTTGTTATTCATGACACAACTTTTAAATACGCTTCAGCATTGTCGTAATTTTTGTCTTTTAAATGATTGCGAACAATTGTTTTGGCATCTCGTGTATTACAATTTCGAATGCTACACTCCTTGGAGATAAAGTTATATAGGTGTGGAATAAGGAATGCTGTAAATCGTTTACTAAAGGCCGTCTTTAGGGAGGGTATGGGTAATAGGTGGTCGCGTCGTGTCGGTCTAGGTTTGGGGTGTGGTGTTTTGAGCATATTTCTGTGGCCAGTTATTATTATTTTGTAAATAAATAGTCTTCGAACGCTAAGCACCTGAGCATCGGAATATAAACTGCTAGTAGGGTACCTAAAGGGCTTCCTTAGCATTACCTTTAGCACTGATCGTTGTGCCCGTTCCAGTTTAATTAGGATGGTTTTGGCACAGCCACCCCATGCGGAGATGCAGTAAGTGAGTAAAGACTCGCATAGAGCCACGTATATTCTTTTTAGCAAAGACTTTTCAGCCACGTCTCGAAGTGCTTTCATTATTGGTATTAACTTTCGCACTCTACCGGCCATGAGATCAATATGTTGTCTAAAGGAAACATGTCTTACGGCCCTCCCGAACCTTCGCTCTCCAGGCTTCACAGTAGGTACAGTCGGGGTCTAAAAATGTTTACCAGTTTTCAAACTTGATTCTTTGTCACAATGATGTGCAGTATAGTCTATAATGCTTCAACAATATACTTATTACCTTTCAAAATTCCGAAGCTCCGATTCTAACAAGTATCTAAACTTATTTCTTAATTTAAAATTATTGCATTTGTTAAAGTGACACATATCAAATATCTGTCAAAATCGTCGAGCAACGGTCATAATAGACGGTTTTGTTACATTATATACATTATATAAAACCTCCTTGAGTGAGCGAAGAAGATTTGCTCTACATTTTGACAGGTTGGTACTCTACTCTTTATTCTGAGCTTTATCTAATCAAATCAAAACAAATATCGACCTTGTGTCGTATAATTGGCTGTACAATTATGAACCTTAAGGTGGTAAACATTTTCAGACCCCGACTGTACATACATTTTCTTCTACATATTTATTTTGCTGCCGATGTGTGGTTTCCATTCAAGAACCTCATCGGCCCGAATATAAAATATTCTTTTGAAACTCATTCATGGATCAAGGAAATGCATAAAAACGATTTTTTATAGCTTTGAGAAAGGTCAGGTATAGTTTCTACAATAGGAATTTATCTATTCGATTTTATATTCTGTATTGGAAACCGGCTTCGAAAACAGACTTATTTTTCTTTATTCGAAACCAGTTTCCTAAAAGAAAAATTATTCTGTTTTCGAATGTGGTTTCGAATCTTTGGTTTCCAAAGTGGCCAAAGGGGCCCCCGATCACCCTGACGCTCAATAAAATGTTTTTGCTGCACCACCAGATGCTGCTCAAGACCTTTTGTTACTGATCAAAACATGTTACTAGATCACCTCTGACCAGCTTCTTCTCTTCTTCAGTGAACGGCGGCTGTTTATTGAACGGGTAGCCCTGCTCTCTGCTAATCTCTGCTATCCTCTTCTCGAGAGCCGGCGGCCAGCCACCCTCTCGGGAGAAGATGGGGTGGCAGTAGCGGCCAAACTGAGAAGACGAGGAAAATTTAGCAGCATTAATCAAATTCAAAAATGTTATTCACTTTAAAAACAATTCAATTCAATTCTGTTTTATCGAATCAATGCACTGATTGTCCAGTAGGTACAACTTCGTGAATATCCCGATTTAGATAAGACTATAGCCAATCACAAGCAAACGAGGCTCGGTCAGAATTTTGAGTAAATCAGAACTGTTCCTTTTTTATTTTTTTTTATTTTGTTATTTAATCTATCTACCTAGTTTGATATATTATTGTTGTCTGAAAGGAATTTACCTAAAATGTAAACAAGATGGGAATTTGCCTGGGAGAGGATAAGTTTAAGATTAGTAGGTCGGATAATGTTATTAGGCAGAACATCCAGAGAAAACCGGAGATTGGGGCAACTGAAAAGCAGATGTTCTGCAGAGCCGTCGTCCAAACCACACTCAAAATGTTTACTTCATGAACGTCAAACTTGTTAGTGTCACAATTAATAGAATTTAAGGAAAACAAAAGATAGAAACTGCACATTTTATTATTTAGCCGTAATTACCCATATTAGAGACTATGAGATGAGTTGGATGAGTTGAACGTGAGTATTGGAGGGCAATTCATGTTGAAATTTTAGGAAAATGAAAAAGAAGTACAGGTAGGAATCAAGTTTGAAGGATACGAACTACTGTTCGGTAACATAGAATCTTGCTGCAAAGTCACTTGACTATTGACCATCGCTTTGGTATTAACCGTTGATTGTTTTGATTGTGGTGGAGTATAGCCTATACCTTCCTCAGGGAAGAGACCCGTGCCCCTCGGTGGGGACATAATGGGTTGGTGATGATATTATTATGATGTTCCTACTTAAGATCCCCAGTGGCTACTCTACTAGCTCGTAACTCCACTGCACTTTCTTTTCTCTCTACGATACACGTCCTGTGCACAGAAACAGTGAACAAAAATATTCCAAAACCTTAACTGAAGGCGAATCCGCCAGCAAGTGCAAACTAGAGGTAGCTTAGATACTTACTCCATAGTCTAAAACCAATTGAGTCAATTCTTCTTCTTCTGGTGAAGCTGCTTCAAACCATAAAAAGTGGTTGGCCAAGGATACCTTGCCTGAAATAACCATAAAGATATTCTTGAAACCTTCGTATTTTGGGTGCACACAACAACTTGATGAATATTATGTGTTTTTTCTGTTGTATTATGTAATTTTATTGTACACTGAAGATTATTATGCTGTTATAGCCTATGGTTGTCAATGTTTCGATCTCAATGATGTGCGCAGTACGCAGTATCTAAAGCGATTAGCGCAAAACCGTTGTAACACTTAAAAAACATTATGTAGAAAGCAATAACTGTAGAAAAGTTTTAGTACGACCATTTCGACACTGCAAAAGGCTTAATATCAGTTTGGAGGAACTTAGGTACTCACCTTGGTACTTAGGCCTGAACTCCTTATCCCAAACCCTATAAGCCTTGGCATGAGCCAGGAGAGTATTCTTAGTGCACACGTAGTAAGCCACGTTAGGGTCCTTGAGACCTGGAGCGTCGATCCCAGCGCCGTATCCTAGGGAGCAGATGGTGATGGGTTCGTTGATGGTTATCCACGTCCGGACACGGTCTCCGTAGAGGGTGAAGACTACACGGGCGTAGGCCTCGAACCAGTCCACGATGAGAGGGTTAACCCAGCCGCCTGTCGATGCAAATAGGTTGGATTAGTTCGATGAAGACAAGTCAAATATCAAGTATGCACCAAATAGCTCAGAATTTCCTGACGATGACTGTGTTATGACTGCAAGGGCGGAGGTATGTGGACTCCTCAGACAGTCAGAATTTTTCAGGATGTAGTGACTAAGGATTCGGTTTCTGAATTGAGAATTTCACGTAAGTAAATACTTAAGTAAGGTTCTGTCACGCTCTTCTCTGAGAAATTTGGCGAGAAAGAGTTAAGCGAAAGCGAAATTCTCAATTCAGATACATAATGCGTTATGCTTATTTAGCAGATTGTTAGTCGGTCCTGGAGAGCCCTTGAAGTGGCACTGTACGTGGTATAGACCATAATATCACGTAGGTAAATTAACGTGGATGTCGTGCCTTCGTGCGTTAACCTTTCTGACTCATTTATTTCGACGAATCTTGAGCAGTAAACCTTCTAAACTTTTCGTGTCCTGTGCAATAGTTTGCTTGTGTATGACGAGGCACCTAATAGTACATTACTGCAGCGGCCAGCAAAAGAGGCATTGATGGACGAACGTGGAAATGTGGGTCAAGGCGAAGCCGAGGCACACATACGTGAGTCCATCAATGCCTAGTTGTGGCCAAGGCTTGTATATGATTTTTCTCAAATAATGCGCGGAAATTAAAACTAAGTAGTAAACTTTCAAAATCAGACGAACCACGAACGAAGAACAATATTTTTTGCCGCGTTAAAGTGTTCTTTTATTTCAATAGGTATGTATCCAGCTTTCTATCGCAAGCCAGTTCGAAATTTAAATAAAACCTCTGATAAGTTACAGACAGATATGAGTTTAGTATGTAATTTATTTGGCCGCAAAACACGACAGTTATGAATTTTCATAGAACTTTTTCCGGCCGCTGCTTGCGTGTAATTGGCCAGTACAGCAATTTCGATTTATCTCGAAGAAGGTTGTCGAAATAATGCTCAATACAAGCATGTTTGAGAAAAAGAACATGACATGACTGGACAAACAGTTTAATTAATTGTTGTCTGTGAATCATCACGTGAAAATATTATCCTTAGGCCTACGAATCAACGAGGTCAACAGCTGAAATTAATTTTGAAACGCTTTTAGTATTCCGGCAACATTTTATTCATAGCAGTGGATTGCCTTGTGTTATCTCTTTCTCTCTCTTTGTCTACCTGTCTCTCTCTTTCTCTCTCTCTCTCTCTCTTCCTGGCTTTTAATTCTACATGACGGTGGGTCAGCCTTCTACATCATCTCCTTCCACTTCGCCCTGTTACCGGTTTCTTCTTCAGAAGCATCGCACTGTATACGGTATTTTTTTACAAAATCTTGATTTATTTGATTTTATATCTGGATATCCGGAAATGAATATCTGTCTGAGTTATTGGTACAAATTAAACCAAAATCAAATTCAGATACAAAATCAAATAAATAATGACGTTAAGGCATCGATTGTGATCTGATGTCGATTGTGATGTCAATCGTACGAGATAGCAAGAGGTTTGTACTATTTGCTAATTGTAAAGTAAGTTTGCTTCCCACATAACAGCACAGAAAGAAAATATCGTTGGGAAATCTTGGCACTTGAAATCGCCAATGCTCGAGTAGGTACTCGTGTTAGAAGACCGTACTCTCTTTAAGCTTAGATAGCTGATATTGTGATGTACTTTTTATCATACACAAAATCCATACTATGTCATATTTACCGAGATCCTGAAGGTTTTGGGGAAGGTCCCAGTGGTAAATTGTCACTACAGGCTCAATTCCCGCTGCCAGCAAGCCATCAATCAGATTGCTGTAGTATCGGTTGCCGTCTTCGCTGACGTTTGTCGCAAACCCGTTGGGAAGCAGTCTCGGCCAGGATATGGAAAGGCTGCAAGACAGTTTTTTTTTGTTCATGGGACCGGAACTTAAAAAGTCCCAGGGACGTAATGCGGCAGTGTAATTTCTGGGACCGTAGTCTCATTGGACGCTTCAGTGGTTAAGCTATTCGTCTATTTGTCGCCCACATATAATACTTAAGGCAATGTCAAAATCATGGGTCCCAAGTGACTTGTTGCTATGAATTGAAGACGCCTGAACAGGCAAATTTAAGGCTTATTATGGTTTTCTCATGCCGTGTCAGAGCTGCACCAAATTGAAATGAGACCACACTGGAAGCACCAGCTTTCAAATAAAAAAATAATCATCCAAATCTGTTCACCCAGTCAAAAGTTCTAAGGTAACAAATATAAAAAAATACTGTCGAGAATCTCCTCCTTGCTAGAAGTCGGTTAGTAAAAAAGGAGATGACACAGGTATTTCCTCGGTATTTCATATGTTCGGTCCCAATAACCTATATACAGTGCCACCATCTTATCTGTTCAGTTGATAGCGGTGCTAGTGGAGAATTTAGTAGTAACATTTAAGAAATTTACATAGAAAAATGAGAATATTTTAACCCGTCTTTCAATTTTAATAAAAATATATCTATAAATCTTAGTAATTGAATAAATAATACAAAAAATGGGGAACAGGATTTACAATTAATTCGTTAGTTACAATTTTGCCCACCTGAACAGATAACTTGGTGGCGCTGTACAGATAACTGACAGTTAGCTTTATCGCGATATTGAAATTTTCCTTTTTTGTTTTCTATTCAGTGGCCGGCATGGACTTAATATTTTATATTACAGCGCCATCTGTTCAGGTGGGCAAAATTGTAACTAACTAATTACTAATTGTAAATCCTGTTCCCGATTTTTTTGTTTTATTTATTCACTTATTAAGATTTATAGACATATTTTCATTAAAATTGAAAGACGGGTTAAAATATTCTCACTTTTCTAGGTAATTTTTTTTATTGTTCCTACTGAATTCTCCACTAGCGCCGCTATCAACTGAACAGATAAGATGGTGGCACTGTAGGTACGTCCATGGTGGCCGGTGGCCTATCACTCGCGTTGACAGCTGTCAGAATCTATGGATAGGTTATTGGGACCAGGCATTAATTTTGTTTATTGTTTATTGTTTATCTATTTATATTAATTTATCTGCTTGGTTTATTGAATAACTTTTTAATTCAATAAAATAAATAAAATATGCATATTTTAAACTAGAACTTTAGCATTTACTAACATAGATTAATGTATTTTATCTGCATACTAACCAAATATGAGTCTTTGTTACTTGAAATAAATAAATTAATTTGAATTTGAATTAATATCATTAATGTAGTAGATTGATGATGTAGTACCTAAGGATGGCCAAGGTGAGAAAGAAGTGACGTGCCTTTGAAGAAACCTAAAGGCCGGTTTCTGTATTTAGAATTTAGCGTAAGTAAATACTTAAATAACCTTTCTTTTCTGAGAAATTTGACGAGACAACACTAGAGTGAAGTAGTTACTTAGCGAAATTCTCAATTCAGAAATCGGCCGTATGTCTAGCAGTGGATGAACAAGTATTTATTGATTGTTATTTACTTAGAAAAGTCGTCGGCATAGCCCACCGGATGAGTAAGTTGAAGTGGCAGTGGGCGGGGCACATAGCACGCAGAACTGATAGCCGATGGGGCCGAAAAGTTCTTGAGTGGAGACCACACATCGGCAAGCGCAGCGTAGGACGACCAGCCACAAGATGGGCAGACGATCACATCCAAGTGGCAGGAAGGCGCTGGATGCAAGCCGCTTCCAACCGGTCTTTTTGGAAACCCATGGAGGAGGCCTATGTCTAGCAGTGGACTTCTTGTATGTGAATAATGAAGATGATGATGATTCACTTACCGGTAGAAGTCCAGGCCTAAAGACTTCGCCATCTCAATGTCTCGCCGCCAAAGCCTGTAAGAGTCGCAGGCCACATCGCCGTTATCTCCGTTCAGGATTTTGCCCTCGGTGTGAGAGAATGTGTCCCAAATGCTAGGGCTCTTATCTGTGGATTAAGAGAATGAAGATAAGATAAGATAAGATAAGAATATTCTTTATTGTACACGAGGAGAAACACAAACATAAAATATTTACAAGATAACAGTACAATTGGCGGCCTTATTGCTAAAAGCAATTTCTTCCAGACAACCCTACGATGGAAAAATTTCTGAAGGAAAAAGGAGACGGGTAGTCGGTGCAAACATGAATATTAATATACATACTTACATAAATAGCAATACACCTACATAAAGCATACATACATATATAGTTATGATAAACATACATAAATAGATAATAATACGTAACCTACAGGAGGAGGAAATAATAAATTATAATATACCTACTTACATGGGGGAGAAAAAAAAAATACACGACAGAATAATGCACAAATATCATAGAGAGAGATAAAACTCTTTTACCTTGGTTTTAAAGACAGCGGGGGAGGGCGAGCGCCTTATTAAAGTCGGTAGATCATTCCACAGCCGAGCAGCCGTGACAGTAAATGAGTCACTGAAAAACCTCGTCGAATGCGCCGGAGTCTTCAGCGAGAGATTCCGATCAGATCGTAATGCCCGGCTGTGGGAATCACCGAGATAGGGGAAGCACTCTTTGAGATAGGAAGGGGTGGCTGGATTGAACAGTATTGAATAGAGAAGAGAGAGGATGTGAGCATTCCTACGAGAACGGATTGGAAGCCACTTGAGCTTAGCGCGAAATTCGGAGATGTGGTCATATTTGCGTAGACCAAATATGAACCTTATAGCGAAGTTTTGAAGGCGCTCAAGTTTGTTAAGCTGGTCTTCGGTCAAATCAAGATAGCTGGCATCAGCGTAGTCGAGGATAGGTAGCAACAGAGATTGCGCAAGTGCGACTTTGGTCGCAGTTGGCAGAAAATTCCGCAACCTTCTCAGGGAGGCCGCTGAAGCGAATATTTTCCGACTCACCTCCGCCAGCTGAGGAGACCAAGTCAGGCACCTATCGATAATGACCCCCAAGTTCTTCACCTTCTCACTGAACGGAACTATGACACCGTCAAACTTCACCCGTGGAAGCTGTTCCCACTTGACCCTTGATATCATTCTAGGACTGCTAACCACAATCACCTGAGTCTTAGAGGGATTGACCCTCAAACCATGAGACCTACTCCATTCCAAAATATGATTGAGATCGGCATTTGTATCGTCAATGGCCAAAGGCAGATTATCTACAGGGGAATGTGCATAGATTTGGAGATCATCTGCATAAAGGTGGTAAGAAGAAGAAAGTCTTCAGAAACTAGTAAATAACTTCCAACAAGATTTGTTTGGTGCGGATTTGGAGTTTAAAAATGCATGAATTTGAACCTACTATTGAACGATGCAACAAGAAAGGACTTCTTTTTTTGCCCTCTACTCAGTTGCGTTATGGGTGACAATCATCATCAACCCATTATGTCCCCACCGAGGGCCACGTGTCTCTTCCCTGAGGAAGGTATAGGCCGTACTCCACCACCACTTAGTCCTAATTGGTGGAGGCTTGTTGCTGGTATTACTGTCAGAAGTTTTCAAGCCGCCCCAAAGCCTCTGACTTGGCTCAACGACTGCCATCTATCGACGGCAGCCGGCACCAACTGCTTAACGTGCCTTGCGAAGGACGGAACGGTTAGTCATAGACGGTGACCCGTCCATGCACTGAACGTGCCGTATGTTGCTTAACCTTAGTGATCGTTTAAGATCGATTTCGGTTACCAGTACAAAGAAAAATAAATACAATTTATACTTATCTTAAACTAGGGCCTAAAACTTTCATAACTTCAAGATCGATGTGTTTGGGAATGATTTTATTAAGCTTACCTAATCTAAAATTTCTAAGTGAGCCAGAAAACGAATCGAAGGCAAGCAAGAACTAGAACGGGCCCCATTCTAGCGAGGTGCAGACGTAGCTTGGTCGAGCTGTAAGTACGTTTATCTTACCACTGACGTTCCAGGCGCCTTCGACTTGGTAGGTGGCGGTGGCTGCTCCGAACTTGAATCCAGGCGGGAAACTGAGGTCTATGCAGTGAACCACGCTCACCACCGCTCTGTGAGTATTTTTCTAAAGTTTATTTACTCAATACTCAAATGCTTTATTGCAACCATAAGTTTGTTAGATCTTAAGTAACAGGTATTTGTATCATTATGGACCCTGTCGGGCACAGCAAAAGCCATATAACTAAAATCTTATAACTAAAGGGGTAGCCAATACCTACAAACTATTATATCTCAACAACTTTACATAAAAAAAGGGTTCTTAAATTTATTTAAATTATTCTTCTTTATATGTTTTTTTAATGTAGGGGGTAAATTTGCAAAAATCCTTTCTTAGTGTCCCCTTACGTTATAAAAGGAACGCCTGTGCAAAATTTCAAGTTTTTAACCCTTATAGATTTGACCCTGCGGTGCTTGTCTGTAATTAAGTTAGTCAGCTTCTCCCTAAATTTGCACCCGTCTTTTACCCTCTTAGTCGGTGAATTCATAAAAAGGAAAATCGGAAATAATCATTATTAGGAACTAATCATTTGAATAACTTCACAAACGGCAAAGTTTCATACTAACTTTATACCCCCTTTTATCCCCCTTAGGGAGTAAATTCAAAAAAGGGATCTCGGAAATACTCATTATTAGAAACTTACCAAATACCACTTTTTATTAAGATACCTTTGAAAATCACGGAACTTTCATACTAACTTTGCACCCCTCTTTTACCCCCTTAAGGGATGATTTTTGGAAAAATATTTTACACGTGTTTCATAACTTCCAATGAGGAACATTCATACCGAGTTTCATTTGAATAACTTCACAAACGGCAAAGTTTCATACTAACTTTATACCCCCTTTTATCCCCCTTAGGGAGTAAATTAAAAAAAGGGATATCGGAAATACTCATTATTAGAAGCTTTTAACCCAAATACATCACAATAACCCAAAAAAATCACAGAACTTTCATACTAAATTTGCACCCCTCTTTTACCCCCTTAAGGGATGATTTTTGGAAAAATATTTTACACGTGTTTTATGACTTTCAATGAGGAACCTTCATACTGAATTCCATTCGAATAACTACCCTAACGGCAAAGTTTCATAGTAACGTTGTACCCCCTTTTAACCCCCTTAGGGGGTGAATTCACAAAAAGAAATATCGGAAATACTCATTATTAAAAACTTATAACTCAAATACAACTTTTTTTGAGATAATTTTGAAAATCAGAGAACTTTCATACTAACTTTGCACCCCCCTTTTACCTCTTTAGGGGATAATTTTTGGAAAAATATTTTACACGTATTTCATGAATTTTAATGAAAAAATATTCAATTTTATTCTAATAACTTCAAAAACGACAAAGTTTCATACTAATTTTGTCCCCCCGTTTTACCCCCTTAGGGGGTGAATTTTCAAAAATCCTTTCTTAGTGCTCCCCTACGTTATAAAAGAAATCCCTGTGCAAAGTTTCAAGTTTCTAACCCTAATAGTTTAGGCCCTGCGTTGATATGTCAGTCAGTCAGTCAGTCAGCTTCTCCTTTTATATATATAGACTAGCTGTTGCCCGCGACTACGTTCGCGTGGGCTTTAGATGAGTAAAGTGTTTGCAAATAAGATAGAGATACCTTTAGCGCATGCGAAAGAGCTTTCATATTAACTTTGCAACCCCCTCTTACCCCCTTAAGGGATGATTTTCGAAAAACTACATTACATGTCTTTCATGATTTTCAATGAAGAATCTTCATGATGAATTTCATTCGAATAACTTCAAAAATGGCTAAGTTTCACACTAACATTGTAGCCCCCTTTTATCCCCTTAATACATGATTTTCGAAAAACTATTCTACATGTGTTTCAAGACATTCAATGAAGGACCTTCATTCTGAATTTTATTCGAATAACTCCATAAACGGCAAAGTTTCATACTAACTTTGCACCCCCCCTTTTACCCCCTTAAGGGATGATTTTCAAAAAACTATTTCACATGTATTTCATAAATTTTAATGAAGGAACTTCATATTGAATCTCATTCGACTAACTTCAAAAACGGCAAAGTTTCATACTAAGTTTGTACCCCTCTTTTTCCCCCTTATGGGATGATTTTTAAAAAACTATTTTACACATCTTTCATAATTTTAAATGAAGAACCTTTGTACCAAATTTCATTCGAATAACTTCAAAAACGGCAAAGTTTCATACTAACTTTGAACCCCCATTTTACCCCATTAGGGGATGAGTTTTCAAAAATCCTTTCTTATTGCTCCGCTACGTTACAAAAGAAATCCCTGTGCAAAGTTTCAAGTTTCTAACCCTAATAGTTTAGGCCCTGCGTTGATATGTCAGTCAGTCAGTCAGTCAGCTTCTCCTTTTATATATATAGACTAGCTGTTGCCCGCGACTACGTTCGCGTGGGCTTTAGATGAGTAAAGTGTTTGCAAATAAGATAGAGATACCTTTAGCGCATGCGAAAGAGCTTTCATATTAACTTTGCAACCCCCTCTTACCCCCTTAAGGGATGATTTTCGAAAAACTACATTACATGTCTTTCATGATTTTCAATGAAGAATCTTCATGATGAATTTCATTCGAATAACTTCAAAAATGGCTAAGTTTCACACTAACATTGTAGCCCCCTTTTATCCCCTTAATACATGATTTTCGAAAAACTATTCTACATGTGTTTCAAGACATTCAATGAAGGACCTTCATTCTGAATTTTATTCGAATAACTCCATAAACGGCAAAGTTTCATACTAACTTTGCACCCCCCCTTTTACCCCCTTAAGGGATGATTTTCAAAAAACTATTTCACATGTATTTCATAAATTTTAATGAAGGAACTTCATATTGAATCTCATTCGACTAACTTCAAAAACGGCAAAGTTTCATACTAAGTTTGTACCCCTCTTTTTCCCCCTTATGGGATGATTTTTAAAAAACTATTTTACACATCTTTCATAATTTTAAATGAAGAACCTTTGTACCAAATTTCATTCGAATAACTTCAAAAACGGCAAAGTTTCATACTAACTTTGAACCCCCATTTTACCCCATTAGGGGATGAGTTTTCAAAAATCCTTTCTTAGTGCTCCGCTACGTTACAAAAGGAACCCCTGTGCAAAATTTCAAGTTTCTAACCCTTATAGTTTAGGCCCTGCGTTGATATGTCAGTCAGTCAGTCAATCAGTCAGTCAGCTTCTCCTTTTATACATATAGATTTACGGGACCCTACACCACGCGTTGCCCGATACAGTAATGGCGCGTCCTTGCACGTCTTACTTAACTTTCAGACGACTATCTTCCTAACTAGATTTGCAAACAAAGTCATTGTGTCCCACTGCTGGGCAAAGGCCTCTCCCAGTTTAGTCCACAGTTTCCGGTCCTGGGCAAACTCAGACCGCTTCGGCAGATGTTGGTCGAGATCGTCTTAAAAGAATAATGAATAAATACTGGCAAATAAAACTTTATTTCAGACAGACAAACGGGACAAAAAAATAAATAGTTTTTACAACTACTTGTAAAACACACACTGGCCAAAAATTAATAAAAAAAAGTCATCTTACCTCAAAAACACTAGTGCTGCCAATCGTGTCATTTTGTTGACTGAGGTTGTTTAAAACTTAAAACAGGTCACAGATGAGAGGACTGTATATTTTTCAACAATGAATCGCGATTAAGGGGATGTAGTCACTTGAGTGCTCTTAGAGACTACGTTTTTTCCGACGCGCCATCGTTGCACGTTAAACGCAACTGTGACGCACTGCAAACGCGATGTTATCGCAAGTTTTTTGCATTTCTCAAGCTTGGCAGCGCCGACGAAGTGCGACAGCAAAACGCGCAGCACCGGCGTCGGAGAAAAATGTGCTGTGTCAGAGCTCTAATTGATTGGTTTTATACGATCTACCTACCGAGCCTGTTGCGAAATTTTTGTGTGAACCAAATAAGTGCCAAAATTTCCTAAGTCCTGATAGACGACTGCTATAAATATATCGCGCAATGTCTTGTTCCATACTAAATCCGACTGCGGTCGTGTATGGACGCGAGTTGCATGTTGGATTAGCATAGTCTGTGGCGGCCATAAAACTATGCCAATTAAATACTCAAAACAAAAAACGTTTATCTATCTTCTATAATATAAAAATGAATCGCTAAAGGTCTTTCTAAGCGCAAATCTCGGGAGCACCTGAACCGATTTTGCTAATTCTTTTTTTAGAATATTCCATGAAGTACGAGGATTGTTCTTACGGAGAGAAAAAAATAAAATAGACTCAAGAAAAAAATAAGACAAAATAAGAAAAAAATAAAAATAAGACGCATCATTGCGTTAGGTGTAGTCTAGTTGAGTGGTTTTTGGGATTGTTGTGTTTATATTATTTCTGTAGTTAAGGTGTAGATTTGCTTAGTTTAATATTGGGTTTGTTGGTTTACTTTTTGTTTATTGTCTTTCAATATATAAGACTCGTCATTGCGTTAGGTGTAGTCTAGTTGAGTGGTTTTTGGGATTGTTGTGTTTATATTATTTCTTTAGTTAAGGTGTGGATTTGCTTAGTTTAATATTGGGTTTGTTGGTGATTCACTGATTTCACTTATAGTTTCATTGGATTTGTTTACTGAGCAGTGACGTCACAATTCCTGTGCGATGCCATACTTGCGATGACAATAGTCAAAGATAGCGTTTTATCGGCTTATTTTAAAAGTGAATTTTTGTTTCCTTTTTTTAGAAGAAATACACGAAAGACTTTAAAATTACCACTTTCTGACCGCTTAATAGGCATCCACGAAAATCTGAGTAGGTTTTCAGAAACATTTCAAATAGCCTAATAAGACCGCCAATTGTATACGGCAAAACTAAGATATAATATAAGTCTTATAATGTATTTGTTTGTTTTTCTGGTGTGTAGGGGAAAGTGGGGGATATACGAACACCTAAGGGGAAACATAAATAAAACCGTGGAATTCGATCATAACAGTTTCTTTATTGTTTAATTATAAAGTTTACTTATCTGTCTAACGAATCCACTAATCAACATTTGTATTTTTTTAATAAAGTGTAACAATATGAGAAAAAAACAAAACCCTTAGAGTTCGGCTTTACCCGACATTAGTCGGGTAAACACGAACACCAAGTGGGGTAATTACGTACTAACATTAGTAACCACAGTGATAACCACTGGTTCCCTCACTAGGTTACCCTGTGTCGTGGGAACCAGAAACACTGACGTCACAAACATGTAAACACCAAGACCAACAATAAAAAGTCCTAATCTAATCAATCTGTAAAAAAATATACCTATTTCAGATTCGTTTAAAAGGTTTTCTTCGGTGGCACTGGTTTTACTCAGTGGATCCCCTTAACACAGCTACTATTTTTTCCATATTATGTACCTATTTATAATGTAGGTACCAAACCGTAGCTGAGAGCTGTGGCTGAGAGGCTAAGAATAACAACCGCCGAATGGAAAACTTTTCAGGATTTTTTTTGTTATTAAATTAGTAAAAGTTAACTTAGACTGCTTCGTGGGTCGAGCCGTTAAGCCGCTTAGCTACCAGGAGGTCGTGGGTTCGAGTACCACGCTTGGCCGCCGTGCAAGTGGCCTTTGAAAGTGATTTTCGATGTTTTTGGTGTCCTTGCCTGGTTACCATGCGCCAGGTGTCGTCTCTTAAACAGATAAAGAAAGACGGATAAAGTTATTAAGTTGGTCAATAATACCTCGTTATATCATATCGTTTGATGTTTTAGGGTTCCGTACCCAAAGGGTAAAACGGAGCCTTTTACTGAGACTCCGCTGTCCGTCCGTCCGTCTGTCACCAGGCTGTGTCTCATGAACCGTGATAGCAAGACAATTGAAATGTTCACAGATGATGTATTTCTGTTGCCGCTATAACCTAACATAACATAACATTTACATACAGGCACATACATTGCCTCTGGCCCCACACTAGGATACCCTGTGTCGTGGGAACCAGAAACCGCGACGTCACAAGCTATGTGAACATCCAAGACACGGGTTTCTTTTTTTTTCCCAAATAACAACAAATACTAAAAAATAAAACGAAATAAATATTTAAGGGGGCTCCCATACAACAAACTCGATTTTTGTGCTCCCTTTTGTTCTATATTGTTAACGGCAACATGTAGATAGCCAATAGAGGCAAAATATGGCGAACGACACTTAATAATTTTATCAAACAGCATGTAAACACTCATATTTTTTAACAAATAAAAATATTGTTACTGGGCTGCCTGAGTGATCTTAAACGATCACTAAGGTTAAGCAACATACGGCGCGTTCAGTCCATGGATGGTTCACTGTCTATGACTAACGCATTTTTCCGAACGGTTCCGTACTTCGCAAGGCACGTTAAGCAGTTGGTGCCGGCTGCCGTCGATAGATGGCAGTCGTTAAGCCAAGTCAGAAGCCTTAGGGTGGCTCGAAAACTTCTGACAGTAAGACCAGCCACTAGTCTTAAAAGCCTCCACCAATCCGGACTTGGCCCCCCGTGGTGAAGTATGGCCTATACCTTCCTCAGCGAAGATACCCGTGCCCCTCGGTGGGGACATAATGGGTTAATGATAATGAAAGATATTGGATTGTATAGAACATCATGATTTTTTTTGCCGTTTTTTATAGATAATGGTATGGAATCCTTCGTGCGCGAGTCCGACTCGCACTTCGCCAATTTCTTTAATTTAAACTTATTTATAGGTGAAATGTGAAATTTACTTTTGGGGTTCAGGCTTATCTCTCGAACCTTGCCCTGAGTCTATCTATATTAAGACCATTATCTTTCATAAACAAAAAATAGCTTGCATCATTATGTAAGGGTTAATGATAAGGGAAAGTTTACATTTCTTAATGTAAACAAAGATTTGGTGTTGGAAAAAAACCTTTATTTTGAATACTCTTTAGGGTTTCGTAGGTAATAAGGAACCCTTAATGTTTCATCTAAACTTAAAGCTTAATGTTTCGCTAACGGAACCCGGAATCATTATTATGTGGGTGAATATATACGGTATTTGACTTTTTTGTGTCCCAGAAGGAAATGTAATCTGTTCCATTCAATATTGATAATTTCTCTATTTGACACAATTTTTTAATGTTTAATGATGAGGGCCAGAAGATTTTCCATTTTTTTAAATTTTATAAGCACCAGAGGAAAATGTGTTACAAGAGGACTGACACTATTGGCAGAGTAGTCACAAATGAAAGCAGGGAAGTGACAGGCCATTGATTATAGCTAAGAAAGGGGACACGTATTAAATAAAACATGAAATATGCCAGAGGAGTGACGCCACAGGAGTGACAAAATCGCACAAAACCTACAAAAACATATCACTCGCTTTTCTGATCACCGTTTAACGTAATACATGACATCTTCACACAATAAACATTGCATTGTGCAAATATACAATTTCGTAACTATAAAATACAAAAACATAGACTTGCCAGAGGAAATACTCCAAAGACTGGCAGAAACACGCTTTCCTACAGTGAATCGCAAATTGACGCTATATTATAGGAATTTTGCTCAACATCATTAGCTTGTTTCTAACCTAACACTATTGTATGCGCGTAGTTCATGGACAAAACATACCTTTGCGGTTTTAAGTCAAATTTTACTTCTTTGAGTTTCGCCAGATTAAGTGACATTATTGTAACGTGACATGAAAGTAAATTATTTTTCTTTAATAACTTTTTACTGTATATTTTGATGAAATATGTTTCGATGTTTATAAAAGCGTATGATCATATTTAAAAAAACATAATGGCATACGTATTTAAAAATATCTCGCCATAAAATCATTATAATCTAGAAATGGGGAGGCCAGAGTAGTATACATTTACAACTATTTTTAACGATTGTGTCTTAAATTAAACAATTATCGTGAATAGACTATGTGGGCCAAATAAAAGACCATATTCTTTAATGCTTAAGCATACGGACGCAATAATATATAATAATAAGTTTAACATAATATTTGTCCATGGACCATAGAAATTCAAATAGCGTATATTGACCCATGTATTTATTACGTTCACTCTTCACAAGCACTGCACATTAAGCAACATAGGGCGCGTTAAGTGCATGGATGGGTGACCGTCTATGACTAACGTTACTGGCATTTTTCCGAGCGGTTCCGTGCATCGCAAGACACGTTAAGCAGTTGGTGTCGGCTGCCGTCGATAGATGGCAGTCGGGCTTAGGACGGCTTGAAAACTTTTGACAGTAAGACCAGCCACTAGTCTTACAATCCTCCACTCTACTTGGCCCCCGTGATGGAGGCCTATATCTTCCTCAGGGAAGAGACCCGTGCCCCTCGGTGGGGACATAATGGGTTGATGATGAAACTGACAGGCGGACAGGTGGCGATTGACAGGCGTTGAATTAAAGTAAAGACCTCAGAATAAGGACTTATTCTGTGTGCTTAGTGCGAGTTTTTTCAACTACTCGATCGCGTTAACGTAAACTCATATTCTATAGGAGTGACAAAGCGCGCCACCTATTTGTCTCTCTGTCACTCCTATACAAATTGCAAACGCTCTCGCTATCGAAAGTGAATGAAAAAACTCGCACTAAGGGCCCAGAAGAAAAGACTGACGACAACCGGAAATACGTCATGAACGGAAAAAGTCACCAACTGAGATCCTACGAGCTGTCAGTTTGTATTGAAACCACTGCGCGACATTTGTATCGATCTATTTAAAAAAAAGAAACGAAATAGATTTGAAGACCTACGTGCAAAAGTGAAAGATAATTACGACGACCTCTGTGGCGCAGTGGTTAGTGCATCTACCTAGCAAGCGAGAGGTCCCGGGTTCAAATTTGACGTCCTGTCAAATACCTAATTTGACATTAGGTATTTGACATCCTGTCAAATACCTAATTGCTATTTATCAAATGTTGTTAAAGTCTAATAAACCTTTGTCTGTTGATAGAAAACGACATTGTAAATAAATAAATAAAAAATAATATAAGAATATTCTGTCTTGTGCCACCTCAGACCACTCCGGCATGTGTCGGTCGAGATCGCCATCTGGTCTGAGTTGGGGGAGGCCTTTGCCCAGCAGTGGGACACAATCGAGGCTGCGTAAAAAAAAAGAATATTCCCTAATGCACACAAGAAGCAAAGAGACAAATAAAAATACAGTTAAAAAAAAATATACAATAGGCTTTCTTACTCTCTATAAATTGTACACGATAAGTTTGCTGGGCCTCGTTTCATAAAGCGACTATGGTTAGATTATGAGAATTCCATTATAGGTAATGTCATTAATTTACAATTGTATCATTATATTCAATGACTTTATAACTTAAAAATAAAGTAGGTATCATTTGTGACTTTACTGTAACTTTGCATAGCTTTGTATTAGCAAAGGGCAGGACAAAAAATACCCGGACCCGGCGTGCGTGCCTGTAACGACTAATGAAAGTCGATAATATTATTTTACTTAATTATTTTCTATATAATTTTTTTTTTATTTTCTAAATACAACAAGTATATTATTATCTATATACATAATAATTATATTTTATATCAAATTTTTTCTTTTTTTTTTTAGTATTTTCTTATCTTTTTATTTGGGGCATATTTAAAAAATAAAAAATAATAATAAGAAATGTGATTTTAATTTCGCAGCCTTATACGCAGTTTGTTTTTGAGACTATTCACTTAGCGACTGCTCTCTTGATTAAATAGTTAAGTCGTGGAATCCTGTAATTCGGTATTTAGGTATCAAGTTATCTAATTATTAATATACATTTGTTGTACTCGTTGCTTTTCCTAATAAATTAAATTAAAAAAAAAAGAGTATTCCTTTTTTATCTTGCCTACCCTTGTATTAATGAATGGGAACCGTTATAAATCAATAAAACACGAAATAAGTACATAAATAATTTAATTTATTAATAGTCTATTTTTGTTATTATTAACCTTAACAATTAACATTATTACAAACTATTCTGTTACACTATATCTGTAGGATCTGGAACGTTCAATGATCGCGCCTCGATGATACTAGCGTAGTAGTTGGCTGACTTTCGCGCGGTGCGCGTGCGGTTCGGATGCGAGAAGTCCACCTCGAAGAGTCCATACTTCGACCTGCAGATAAAAGGGAGCTCATGGAAATTGCGACTTTTAGCAGCACTGTCATCATCATCAACACATTATGTCCCCACCGAGGGGCACGGGTCTCTTCCCTGAGGAAGGTATAGGCTATACTCCACGACGGGGGCCAAATCCGGATTGGTGGAGGCAGTACTGTATTCAGAGGTAATGAATGAATGAGTTTGGAGTCAATTTTAACGGAATGGACTTTAGTAGGGTGTTGGTACATTATAATAAGAATGTAACGTATGTTTGTAATGTAATGTATGTTTGACTGTGGTGCAGCGGTTAGTGCATCTGCCTACCAAGCGAGAGGTCCCGGGTTCGGATCCCGGCTGGGGACAAAAAAAAAGAAACCCAGGTCTTGGATGTTTACATGTTTGTGACGTCGCTGTTTCTGGTTCCTACGACACAGGGTATCCTAGTGTGGTGCCAGAAGCAATCTATGTGCATATATGTAAATTTTATGTTAATGTTATGTTAATTAATACACACACATACACACATCAAAAAAAGTTTGTGATCACTTTGAAAAATCGAAATCTTTTTTGTTACGGTAGATAAATAAAGCTCAAAAAAATACGTTTTACAAGGATGCCTTGTGTCGTAGCTAAAAGTAAATGATAGCTATTTTTTTTTAAATAAAAGGAATGTACCGACGTATTGGAAAACGCCTACTACAACGATAAAACCAATAGTCACCAGATGATCAAAACCGTTGCTAACAACTTCCAACAGGCGCGTAAACACTAATAACCACTTAAGCCTGGTTCGCACTGGGCTAGTAATTTAGTTGAGCCATTTAGTGGCTAAACGTGTGCGAATCAGGAAAAAATTGTCAAGTAGTTTAGTGAATGATTTAGTCGAGTCAATCCATTTTACTCTATTTTTTCGGTCGAGTAGCGCCCGTGCTCACTGGTTCATCGGCTAAACAAGTCCAAACCTATTGATTAGTCGAGTTCATTAGTGGCCGTAGCGCCTAAATTACTCGCTACTCGACTAAATTACTAGCCTAGTGCGAACTAGGCTTTAACTGTAGCGTTGGCTCGTCAAGTTTCTTAGAGAAGAGCGTGACAGAGCGTTACTTAAGTATTACTTAGTGAAATTCTCAATTCAGAAACCGGCCCTAAGAATATCCTTGTCTGATAATTCTAATCCCGGCTGGGGACAAAAAAAACCCAGGTCTCGGATGTTCGCATGTTTGTGACGTCGCTGTTTCTGGTTCCCACGACACAGGGTATCCCAGTGTGGGACCAGAAGCAATGTATGTGCCTGTACGTACATTTTATTTTAGATAAGATAAGATAATCATTTATTAAATTACCACAACACATAAAGATATACAATAGACAGGCATAGCATGCTAAAAATAATATTCAGAATAAAATATAATAAAGATATTTTCCTAAAATAACGATAGGCTGTGCATTGTGTGCTATGGCAATATAAAAGGTGCCCGAACTCAGCATATTATGCTGCAGTTATTGCAAAGCAATGACATGCAGCGCTGGTTTTCAGTCGGGACCTCTAAGAGACACAACGAGGGCCAACGTTATTTTATGTTATACTTACTGGTACCCCTCCGCCCACTCGAAGTTGTCCATGAGCGACCAAGCCGTGTAGCCAGATACCCTGACCCCGTCTTCTTTGATGGACAGCAAAACCTAGGAGTGTGGGAAATGTTAGAGGTATGGTATTGTAAATTTGAATGTGAAATGAGGCCATGAGACCCAGAGCGGCCTAACTGCAAAAGACAACGAGAAAAAATTGAACCCTAATTTAAATTATAACTTCATATTTATTTCAGAATTGTTTGCTGTCTTACCCACTTTTTATGTAATCTTTAAGTGATTTTGTTAACCCTAGGCATCTTATTCATGAATTTCGGATAGGTATTGAATAAATTATAGACCACTCTGGCTCTCATAGCCTCAAATGTAAATGTCACTGTGTTAAAAAATTATATTTTTAAATCAAAAAAGTAATTTTGAGAGCCAGGGCTGAATATTTCAAAATTCAAAATTGACGGAAGTACGTCATACAAGGATAAACGTCATAAGCTGAAATCCCACTAGCTGTCACTTTCTATTATAACAATGGCTCGATGCAAGAACTCTTTAAATTATTATTATTTATTTCGGAATATATCCAAATAAAAATTAAAACTAATAAGTATTACTAAACCTTATATAAACCTAAATAAACAGAACTAAAAAGATTCCTTTACCAACGTAAAAGATAAATAGTATTTTGTTTTTTTAATATAATACCAAGATGTCAATGTAGTGGTGTTTTTAATTCATTTTATTCCATTGAAAAGCTAATGAAACATTTTAATAAGACCTTAATAACATTCTGTCAAAAATGAAAGGACAACATTTCGATTTACAAGCAGTATCAAAATAACGTTTTGAAGTTACGGCTGGAGCAAAATCGAGCTCTCACCTGTTCCAAATAAGTCTTGTAATAGTTAACCCGTCGGTCATCGTTTAGCCCTTTCTCACGCGAAGAGTAGCCGTTTTCTGTGATCAGGATTTCGACATCTCCGTATTGCTCCTTCAAGTACCTGAGTGTCTTCCGGATGCCGGCTGGGTATTCCTGGAAGCATTGAATTTATATCAATCAGTAACCTCGTAGCTTGGAGAAGTTATGATCAGTGGCGTATTTATCCTAGGACCATTTAGGCACATGATATCTTCATCATCATCAACCCATTATGTCCCCACCGAGGGGCTATCTTAGGACTGGGAAATCGGGGTCGTTTGAAAGCCACGGCCATGTATGTATAATCTTGATTAAAAAAAATCCATTTGAGAACATAGTACCGACCTGTGGTTGGACACCAATGCTTCTCGCAGATTTCAGTTTGTATTGAGATTTTTGGAGAGCCTTTTCTTATTAAACTGGGGTTTTCGATAACTATTGTTGTGATACCATAACTTTACATACGTAAAGGAACTATCAAAGCACTGGCTTTCAAACCACCCAAAATTAGTAATGTATAGACGTCGTATTGTCAAACAAGAGGTAAGGTAGAGACCTAGTGAGAGCATGTCTTAAGCAAAAATATAATATAAAATACCCTGAACCAGAAGGAACTGGTCTGGTTCCACTTTGGGTCGTATTCGTATGCAATTCCCAGCTCCGGCAGACCCATAAAGAACCAGTACTGAGCCTCTTCTCCAGGTTTCAGGGCTCTGATAAGCCGACTCGTGTAGTGGTTGAAGCCCAGGTAGTCGGCCGTGCCTGCAAATAAGGGTCAATTAAGCGTGATTATAAAAGTGGAAAATGAAGTAATGAGGTAACATACTTAGAGAAAGCGTCTTTATATATACAGGTTGGTACAAATATCATGGATCAAAGGAAATGGGGAGTTAGCCAAGGTCATCTTCTACCAATAAGGTCCTATACAGGGTGGTAAAATTCTCAACGGTTTTGAACTTATGATTGATTTTCGGTTTTTTTCAAGAAAAGAGTTCCTACTACTTATTAAGAGCAATAAAAAAAAAGTACTCACTTTTGGTGGTTGTTTTTTTTTTGAGAGTGACGGTTCATGATGAGAATGTAACAAAAAAAAAAATTCATCGTCCCTGTCTTTATGGATCATGAGAAATTAATTAATTTTTTACGGATCTCGTATCATAATTGTTTGATCCAACATTTTCGTCATTGATTTAAAAAAAAAGTGTACTGCGGAAACCTGCCCCAGTAGTAGAAAAACTGGACCATTTCATGAGAATTGTAAAAAGATACAACTCAAAGCCCTATCTCTCCTGAGTCTTTTATTCTTGACCTTTATTCTCAGCAAAGTTGCATTTTTTTAAATCAATTTTTGGTTCTAACTAATTTGAGTTACAAAGCACTGTTCTAGGACATAAAAATAAGTCAAAAATGGATTTAAAAATTAAGTTCTAATAAAGGACAGGTCGTTACGATCTTTTTTCGTAGCTCTTGTCCCGTCGGTGTCACTTTTCTTGTGGTACCACCAGTTAATAAAATAACACTCAACAAAAGCTTTGTTTGTATTCTGAGAATTTACCGGTTGGACATGGGGTCCCAGGAACAAAGAGAGGTTTACTACCTGCGCTAGCTACCTGCTAGTGACCCTTTACACGCCTCCAGCAACTTTTACTTAGTGTTCTGCTTGCTGTTCGCTACTTAACACGGTTATTCGGTTGTCACTTTTTGCGCTGCTCTTTTTTTATCGCTTCGAACTTTGCATTCTCCCTGGACTCTGTTTTGGATTTTCACCTACAAACTTGGCATTTCTTACTGGACTCTGTTTTGGATTTTCACCTACGAACTTGGCAATTCTTACTGGATTCAGTTGTGTATTAGTGAATTTGGACTATTAAAAATGGCTTACTCAGCCCGTGACTATGCTAACATGCATTTTGTGTACGGTTTTTGTGACGGAAACGCTCGTGAAGCAGCAAGAGAATATCGGCGACGTTTTCTGAATCGTGATCGCTATCCCGACTACAGAGTATTCCAGCGTGTACACAACGCTTACGTGGAGGGCCATATTCCTGGAAGTAACGCGACGAGAACCGGGCGCCCTATGGTACATGATTTGGAAATGGAAGATCAAATTCTTCAAGAAATATCGAATGACCCGTCGACGAGTCAACGGCGAATTTCAAGAACATTAGGTTTCCCAAAAACGACTGTGCAACGCGTTTTAAAACGGAACATGATGCATCCGTATCATGTCCAGCGCGTGCAAGCACTGCTGCCGGCTGATTACGAAAAAAGACAACTTTTTTGCACAGAGATGCTCCGGCGCAACAGAGAAGATCCCGAATTTCTAGATAAAATTATGTGGTCGGACGAAAGTATGTTTCAACGCACTGGTGTTTTTAATATTCATAACCTGCACCACTGCGAGTATGTGAATCCTCACATTATTCGACGAGACCACTTCCAACACAAATTCGGAGTCAACATGTGGGCCGGGATCGTCGAAGGACAGTTAATAGGACCACACGAGCTGCCTGCAAGAGTGAATGGTCAAATTTATTTGTCATTCTTACAAGAGGAACTCGACCCATTATTAGAAGACGTTTCTCTTGAAACAAGAAGCGCTATGTGGCTGCAACATGACGGCGCACCTCCGCACTTCGCTCGTGACGTGAGGAGTCACCTAAATGAAGTATTTCCAAATCGCTGGATCGGTCGCGGTGGAACTATTCAATGGCCACCGCGCTCACCCGATTTAAACCGCATAGATTTTTTTCTTTGGGGTTACTTCAAGGAAGTGGTATACGAAAAGGAGTGCAACACGGAGCAGGAGCTTCGACGACGAATATCAGCGGCCACCCACCAGGTGAAAAATAATCACCGGGCCTTTAGATTGTTAAAAAGAAATTTTATTAGAAGATGTCGACTCTGCCTCCGAGTGAGAGGTAGAAATTTTGAACATCTTCTATGAAAAAGTTTATTTTTTTATTTTTGATTAAACTGTCTATTCTAATTATCTGGTGTAATTTTTTTATTCTTTTGCGACTTATTTTTATGTCCTAGAACAGTACTTTGTAACTCAAATTAGTTAGGACCAAAAGTTGATTTAAAAAAATGCAACTTTGCTGAGAATAAAGGTCAAGAATAAAAGACTCAGGAGAGATAGGGCTTTGAGTTGTATCTTTTTACAATCCTCATGAAATGGTCCAGTTTTTTTACTACTGGGGCAGGTTTCCGCAGTACACTTTTTTTTTAATCAATGACGAAAATGTTGGATCAAACAATTATGATACGAGATCCGTAAAAAATTAATTAATTTCTCATGATCCATAAAGACAGGGACGATGAATTTTTTTTTTTGTTACATTCTCATCATGAACCGTCACTCTCAAAAAAAAAACAACCACCAAAAGTAAGTACTTTTTTTTATTGCTCTTAATAAGTAGTAGGAACTCTTTTCTTGAAAAAAACCGAAAATCAATCATAATTTCAAAACCGTTGAGAATTTTACCACCCTGTATAGGACTTTATTGGTAGAAGATGACCTTGGCTAACTCCCCATTTCATTTGATCCATGATATTTGGACCACCCTGTATATATAAGGAGAGTCATTGTCTCCTTCGTTAAGGAAGAATTTCTGATCAAAGTGAGCTTAAAAGCTGATGAAAATCTTAAAAACATAGCTCAAAATTTGCAGTACAAGTAATTTAGAAGTTTCAATGAACCCGCTGCGGTCAATGATTTATTCTGCTGAGTTGAGTATTTCTAATTTTGAAGTGTTTCGTGCAAAGCTCTAGTTGCTGCACAAAAGATTTATTAGATTAAAGAAATCTAAAATGACTCCAAATGAAATCGAGAATAAATGAATTCAATTCTCTAACCTCTAACAAGCTTTTTCTCTTCTTCAGTGAACGGGGGCAGTTTGTTGAACGGGTAGCCCTGCGCTCTGCTGATCTCTGCCATCTTCTTCTCGAGAGCCGGCGGCCAGCCCCCCTCTCGGGAGAAAATAGGGTGGCAGTACCGGCCAATCTGATTTGAGAAAAAATACAATTTAGTGCGATGACAACTGGTCATAGTCAAAGATTGAATTACATTTTTGGTTAGGATCCATTTCATGGGATATGTGTAGAAGAAGAATCAACGATTGTTAACACTCCTTATTAAAACTCCCACGGTCCCAATTTTGGGGAAGATCAGCGATGGTCTAGTCATAGTGGAGGATTGGATATAACGTTCTTGGTTACAGCCCACCTCTTAAGTGAAGTGTAAAAGAACAATAACTATTGATCAAAGCTGTTGAAACTAGTAGACCTTGACTAGGATCCAAGTGGTTCCAATTTTGGGGAAGATCTGAAAATCAAATTTACAGTACAAACTACTGCCTGGCGTGTGCCAGGTCTGTGTCACATGGCGGTGTGAAAGGAACCTACAAAGTGACTTGATTATGAAGAAGCCCATTATGGCATTGACAGGTTCTGAAGTTCTGATAATGCGTCTTACATTATGTGGACCAGTATACCCTGCTCAGAAATGCGCCTGGTTGGTATTTTCTTCTACTTTGCATCCCTGGTGGCTACTCTACTAGTTTCTGACTCTGATCTTCTATTCTCTTTACGGCCTTCGTGACCTCTATACAGTAACTGAAAACGTTTCGAGAACTCATCAGGGTATCTGTGTCTTTGTGCGCCCACTGCCCCTTCAGCAAAGGAAAATGGACCAAATGGGTTATATAGGTACTCACTCCATACTCCAAGGCCAGTTGAGTTAATTCTTCCTCCTCTGGCGCAGCTGCCTCAAACCAAAAGAACTGGTTGGCTAGAGATACTTTGCCTGAAACAAACGTTAGGATTTTTTTAAAAGATAATTTTATGCTTAGTGACATAGAACTGGTGAAACTTTTACGTTTTGGGACTATTTATTACCTACTTTAGCACAGTTTATTTAAGATTATGAATATCTCGATCTTAATAGGTGTGTGGTTCAGAAAAAGGAATAATTAAAAAAACAATTCAATAAAAGTAGAAAATGAAGAAAAGACTAATCTTGATTCAACTACTGGCGTCATGCGTGAATAACAAGTATGTTTGTTAAGTATTTATCGAACAGACCTAGATAATAGAAAAGTAAAAGAAGGTAGGCATTGATGGTGCTATGTTTGATGTCAGTTAGGAGGAATTTCGGTACTCACCTTGATATTTAGGCCTAAAATCCTTATCCCAAACTCTATACGCCTTGGCATGAGCCAGGAGTATGTTCTTAGTGCATATGTAGTAACCCACGTTGGGATCTTTTAAGCCAGGAGCAAATATCCCAGCACCGTAGCCGAGGGCGCAGACAGCGATGGCCTCGTTGATGGTAAGCCAGGTCCTCACGCGGTCTCCGTAGAGGGTGAAAACGACGCGGGCATAGTCTTCAAACCAGTCCACGATGAGAGGATTGATCCAGCCACCTAACGTGAAAAGGAAGAGTGTTAGTGGGTGTTCGGTTTTTCTTCTCAACCTATAATATCGATGAGAAGACGACACTGACTAGGTACACTAACTAATTAGTTCTAGAATAACAAGCGTGAATTTTGATGACGGGAAAGTGATTTGTCAGTATCGTGACAGAGTCGTACGATAGGCAGGGGCCACGATCCTGACAGATCACTTTCGCTTCATCGACATTCATTAGTCGTTGCATGTACGCTCACCGGTTTCGGGTTTTTATGTTGCCCTTATCCCTTATTTGGTCAAAGTATGTCCGCATGGGGGGGGCCGGGGCGTCTCTTATGAGCCCTTCCACTCACATTCACTCGATTGGTTCTTGCCATTCCCGAAACTAACCATCCGGTCTTTCATTATGTTTTTTAAAAAGGCAATAAGAAGAGAAATAATTTTAAACAAGAGAATTTTGTTACACCATCATGCCGTAAGAGGCAGAACCAGCATATTTTTTTCATTGATTTTGGAATTTATTTCAAAGTGGTAAGGTTCAATTTGAGGTGGCAAATGATGGATTATGTGGTGGATCATGCCCTTGCCTGACAAAGGATTAAAAGCACGTAACTAAACGCTTACCAAGATCCTGAAGGTTCTGTGGAAGGTCCCAGTGGTATATTGTCACCACAGGTTCAATTCCCGCCTCCAGTAACCCATTAATCAGATTGTTGTAGTATTGCTTGCCGTCTTCACTGACGTTTGTCGCAAATCCGTTTGGAAGAAGTCTCGGCCAGGATATGGAAAGGCTGCAAGACAATTTTCGTTAGCATTAAAATGTGAAAAATACTTTGCTACATTCCTACAAAATCCCACAAGCACCATGCGGATAGTTAATGCACCGCCCTCCCTCCCACTTTTTCAAGCAGAAGCAAGACACGAACACACAACCACCAACACATTTTAATGCTACTAGCTATGGATTCCCGCAAACTACAAAATTTCTATACAAAATTTTTCGTTGAATTAAAAAAAAAAACTTCAGTGGTATACATCCAAATCCGTATGTTAATTCCAAAAGTTTTCTGACTGTGCCAAACATCAAAACCTGCCAAAGTTATTAAAGTTCAATGATTGCAGTACCGTTTGTGGAAAGTGGGATATCATCATCAATTAAGTCCCCACCGAGAGGCACGGGTCTCTTCCCTGAGGAAGGTATAGGCTATACTCTACCACGGGGCCAAAGTCCGGATTAGTGGAGGCTGGAAAGACTAGTGGCTGGTCTTGCGATATACCTACCGGTAAAAGTCGAGGCCCAAAGACTTCGCCATCTCAATGTCTCGCCGCCAAAGCCTGTAGGAGTCGCAGGCTACATCGCCAGTCTCTCCGTGCAGGATTTTGCCCTCAGTGTGAGAGAAGGTGTCCCAAATGCTAGGGCTCTTATCTGTGGATTTAAATGTAGCGGATGGAGAGACGATTGCAATCGACATCTGCCGGAGTTGTCTGAGGTGGCAAAGGACCAAAAAGTCTGGACTGAAAGGGTTTGTTGCGACAAACATTGTTGCGATTTTTTTTCCACTGCCTCATAGGTTCGCAAGCTAATGGATGTGCAGCCGGCACCAACTGCTTAACGTGCCTTGCGAAGCACGGAACCGCTCGGGAAAATGTCATAGTGCGCTGCGTTAGAACATAGAACGGTCACCATCCTTGCACTGAACGCGCCCTATGTTGCTTAACCTTCGTGATCGTTTAAGATCACTCAGGCGGCCGGGGCTTGGAGCGAAACTGCATATATTTTAATATAAATTAATAAAACGATGCGTTGTTCCGTAATTCTTTTGATAATTATTTTGAAATGAAGCTTATTGCAGAGATCGTGACATCTGTAATCTATTTTAAGAATATTATCAGAAAGTTTTAGAGTGCGACAAGTGAGTCGTGTCGTGGCACAAGCCTCTGGCGGGAAATTCAAAAATCTTTTAGTGGTTAACCCTGGACATGGTCTGAATAAACCATCTTGATACTTTTGCTTAACTTGATTATTTGTTTAGTTAGTTTGGAGTCTCCAATGAATTTGGTCGAAACATAGGTAAATATAAGCAAAACGAAAACATTAACTGCATGAAAACCAACATTGTTTTTTTTTGTCTATAACCTCCTCAGTCCCAGGTACACAAAGTAACAATAGAAAACTATTGTTTATTTCAAGGTCAGGACTGAGGAGGTTAATACATATTTTTACGAAGTAGTTACAAAGTAGAAGTTTTTGCCAAGTACTTCTTTTAAATGGTTTTTTTCTTTTAAATACTTTTTTTAAATTTGCTTATATTTTTTTAGGGAAGAGACCCGTGCCCCACGTTGGGGACATAATGGGTTGATGATGAAGATGATTTTTAGACCAAGTACTAAAACATACATACTAAAACAAAGGTAAAATTATGCTGAATACAAACAAAAGTTTTTTCTTGTTTAAATCTAGGACGAGTATCAAACTGTTTCGGCTGTACTACTTGCAGCTGAAATACCTAAGTTTGACAGTCAGAGTGTGGCCATATGAAGAATTCGAAATAAATCGCGGGCCACGACTCGCTTGTCCGTCTCTAATAACCTAAGTTTATATTTTGCATTGTAATGATGTGTCGTACAGATTGTAAAATTAATACTGAATGCCGATAATTATGTACTCTACTGCGTAGAAAAGGAGGGTTATGGTTTTTGCGAAAGTATTGTATGTCAGTAGGTTAGCGCTTAACATATTTCTAACCCTAAACTTAAAAACAAACATATACATACAGGCACATACATTACATCTCGCCCTCACTAGGATACCCAGTGTCGTGGGAACCAGAAACAGCGACGTCACAAACATGTAAACATCCAAGACCTGGGGTTTTTTTGTACCCAGCCGAGGTTCGAATCCGGGACCTGTCACATGGTAGGCAGATGCGCTAACCGCTGCGCCACATAGGTTGTCAAACCATTGAATTAAGGGCGGCCAGATACAGTCCGAATTCCGTTTACGCATTTCGGTTCAAAATGTAAATAATACCGATTAGATCTTTCCACGACGTGATAAAAAAACCTAACAGGAGCGAATCAGCAACAATGGCCCGCCACTGGGATCGAATCCGTCGTGCGTGATACCGTTGGAGCAACGAGCAGAATGTGTCTCATCATCATCATCAGGCTATACCAGTCCACTGCTGGACATAGCCCTCCCCTAATATAGTATGGGCCATAATATGGGCCATAGCGCCCAGTCTTCAGCTTGCTGCAGCCAGCTTCAGCGCCCACCGGATGGTGGGCGTCCTACACCACGCTTGCCGAGAGTGTGTCTATGAAATTTTAAATATTTGTTTTCATCTTACCACTGACATTCCAGGCGCCCTCGACTTGGTAGTTGGCTGTTGCTGCTCCGAACTTGAATCCAGGCGGGAAACTGAGGTCTATGCAGTGAACCGCGCTAACCGCCACTCTGCGTGTTGAGAACAACTTGTTACGAGTAATATAGGTCTTGTGTGTTAGTGTGTGACTTCGTAAGTAAGTGTGTGTTTGTGTGTGTGTGTGTGTGTGTGTGTGTGTGTGTGTGTGTGTGTGTGTGTGTATGTGTTGTTGTTACACTTTATTGCACAATAAAAAAATACATAGTACAACTCACTTTTTTTTAAATTATTTATTCAAGAAATTTCACAAACATACATAATATTATAATATAATACAAAAAACCGTCACTCGAACCTGTGTAGGTTTATCTGTGAGGTTAGAACGTGTGTAGGTATGTCGTTTGTGAGTGTGTTATTGTGTATAATGTATCAGGTAGTAGGTATAATTTTGGTGTAGATAAGTGCGTGTCTTAGTAGTGCCGCCACCTACTTTATCTTTAACTTGGTAGCCTTAAGTTCAATTCAATTATTTCTTTGACTAACTGGCAAACAGGCTGTGTCGACTTCTGTTCTGAGTGCTTAGTGCGAGTTTTTTTAACTACTCGATCGCGTTAACGTAAACTCATATTCTATAGGAGTGACAAAGCGCGCCACCTAGTTGTCTCTTTGTCACTCACTCCTATACAAATTGCAAACGCTCTCGCTATCGAAAGTGAATGAAAAAAACTCGCACTAAGCACTCTGTGCCTTTTACGTTTATCTTGTCAGTGGATAATTAAAACAGGACATCAGTATCATCATCAACTCATTATGACCCCACTGAGGGGCACGGGACTCTTCCCTGCGAAAGGTATAGGCCTTACTCTACCACAGGGGCCAAGTCCGGATTCGTGGAGGCTTGTAAGACTAGTAGCTGGTCTTAGTTTTCAAGCCGGCACCAACTGCTTGACGTGCCTTGCGAAGCACGGGACCACTCGGATGAATGCCATAATGCGTTAGTCATAGACGGTCACCCATTCATGCACTGAACGCGCCCTATGTTGCTTAACGTTTGTGATCGCTCAGGCAGCCGGGGCTACGAGCGATTAGCGAAACAGGACATACTAATTTAATACTATTTTCAGTGTTTTTCCTACGCCATTAAGGCTATAGTCTCCTGCGGTGCGCTGCCCAATAACAAGGTATAGTCTTGTCCGTACGGAAATATTAGATAAGTTAGATTTTTAGTACAAGGCGAGATAGCAACGTACTAACGAATTGTATTGACTGTTTGGTACCAGATTTGTTCCGGACTTGTCGTGTTCCAAATCTGTCGTACCCCAGATTTGTCGTATGAGTCGTTGAGCAGACACTTAGTAGATAATTACATAATTTCACACTTAACTGTATAATCAGCGTTTTGGTTCTATCGAAGAAGAGAGTTTTTTGTTCCAGTGCTTTTATTTTTGTTAATAAAAATAAGTAACAATTTGTATATTGTTTTTTATTTTATAGCGAGTATGCTTCTATAGTGAACTGTATTACGGCGAACCTGGATTATGAATGGATTATACGACAAATCTGGACCTCAATTCTGTAAGTGCATTATAGTTCGATGACAGATACACGGTGGTCAGGTCACGTGACGTGTTTTTTCATACCATTGACGCCTAGATTGCTTGATTTGAGTGAGCGCGTAGACTTGAAGCGGCAATGAAACTAAATCACCATGTTCATTCAGTTGTCATTGTACTACAATGCATTAACAGAATCTAGGCCCTGGAGTAAGACAGATCTGGAACACGGCAAGTCCGAAACAAATACTGTCAAATTGTGAAAATTGTCTTATAAATGTAAATAAAAAAAACTAAAAAAAAAACTCACGCCCGTTACCCCCGAAGGGGTAGGCAGAGGCACCAGTCTCTAGAACTGGACCCACGTTTTGCCGAGTTTATTAGGTCCCAAACGTGACAAGTGGCAAGCCTGTCGCCGTTATCCGGGCACAATTTATCAGCGAATGGTGTTGCTGTACAAACAAATGTACATAACTAAAAGTCATTGGTACATGCGTGGTTCGAACCCAGACCCTCATGATCGAGAAGCAAGGGTCAACCCCACTACGCCACCACCGCTTTTATAATAAATAAATGTAAATAAAGAAACTAAAAAAATGTGTACTGGTTCTTCTATAGGATGTGGTCGTGTTATTAGGTACTGTTATCGCTTAACGCAGCGGTTAACAATAACGCCGTGGAACCTGTCCATCCTCTTACATTGTTACGCATCTTTTAGATTGTTAGATCATTTTAATATTATTATTAGTTTTAGTTTTGTAAATCCCCTACCTAAAATTGTATAAATAAATAAAATAAAATCAATATAGTTTTATACATAAAAAAGGGTGAAAAAAAGGGTGTAGATGCATAAAACATATATTTTACGAGGTAGCTCAAATATCTATAAGTAGTCTTCATACATTAAAAGGCATTGCGTCCGCAAACGTACGTAGAGAAAAAAAAACAATTTTATTTATTTTTTAAAACGGCGTCCTGTTATGTAGTTTAAATACTTTTTAGTGGAAGTGACCTATAGATATTTACACTTGACCCAAGTTTATTGTTATTATTTTTATACCTACTTATATTTATTTATTATTATTTATTTATTTATTAGACATTATTTAGATAGACTGAGTGGTTTTCCTCTTTGTCTGCCCTACCTCACTCTCTTTTTTAACATTCCAAAATTTCTAGAAAATATCTTCTTTAGAAATAAGTCCGCCTTTGCACGTATTTTTTATTACAAAACTGTTAATTAAGTTACATTACCTATGTTTTTTTTTTGCAATAAAGTGTAACAACAACAAAAACCCATTGCACATTAGAAATAATATTCCCACAGTCTTATAAAAGGAATCTTTTTTGTTATTAATTTAATAATAATTAACTTATAGATGCCAAAAAATAAAAATGAATATTTCTTACCCTAAGAACACGAGTGCTATCCACGAAGTCATTTTGTTGAATGTCTTTAATCTCTGCAAGCGAAATATATTTATGCAATTTTCGTATGTGTGGCGCCTATATACATGGTTAACTAAAAATTATGTAATTAATGAAAAATCCAATTAAAGAATGTATTTTACAACAACTTTTGTTTCACGATTTTCTGCTCAGATGCATATTTTTCAAAATATTAGATTTAATTTATGAAGTTTGTAATATATATTTTTTTTACAATTTACGTGCTCTACGGATTTCGCAACCTTCCAATAATTTCCTGCACAGAAAAAAACAATTCTATTTGATTATAGCATCTTATATCAGACTGATCCACTGAAAAGCAGAAAACCCGAAAAAAATGGACATAAAAAAATAACGGATAGTCAAACAAAAAAAAATTAAAATATAATATGTAAATAGCATGTACATTTGCGTGGATTTGTGAATTTTATACGTAACCATGTATAACTAAATTATTACAAAGCTGATAAATAAAAAAAAACATCGTTGCGTTTTTTTTTGTTATTTATCAGCTACAGAGGGTTCAAAAAATTAAGTTTATATATGCGTATCTATTTCTCCGTAAATGGGATATTTATCTTTTATTTTGTGTTAACTTGAAAATGGCGTAGTCCCCTAATACAGCTGGGTTTGGCTAATAAATTGGGTCATTAATTGGCTGAAACAGCTGATATTCACGATTTTAATGTCTTGAATAGGAATCTATCTTCAACAGATTTAAATGTAGTAAAAAATGGACCTTTACCAAAAATGTTTAAAAAGAGTAGGAGCTAGGACACGTTAAAAGATACATAAACGAGGTATTACTTTCTGTAAGACTATTTTTTTTTAATATAACCAGTCGAAAACTCCACATAGTCACGTGGTACAAAATCACGCCATAAAAATCGGACGCAGATTATGACGTCACTTCGTCATGGAACACCTTATAATATATGAAGCGTTTATAAATATTTGAGTTAGCTCGCAAAACAATGTTTTTGTGCATCTACACTTTATAAGAAAACGTTTACAATACAATGACAAAACTTAGCCTAATATGTTTTTCGTACTTATTATATCAACTTGAATAAAAAAATACATGATCCCGGAGACCCTGAAACAAATATTTTTATGCTTTATTTGGCAAGTTTTTTCGTGCTTATATGTCTTCTATGGTATCGATATTTATCGACAATTACCACTTCATTGTTGAATGTACCACGGTCACTCAGAACTAAAACTTTTACACTTTATCAACTTTATTCCGGATACACTTACTTGAGTTTTTGCCGGAAGAGTCCGACCAGGTTTCGCCCCGATTCGGAGAGCTTAATCATGGTGAGCAGAGACGGAGCTCGCGTCACCGGTCGCTCGTCTCTAACTGTGGGCAAGCGAAACACAAAACAAAAAAAAAATAAGTCTAGTAAGTTGATGACCTCTGTGGCGCAGCGGTGCATCTGCCTACCATACGAGAGGTCGCGGGTTCGAATCCCGGCTGGGGACAGAGAAAAAAAGAAACCCAGGTCTTGGATGTTAACATGTTTGTGACGTCGCTGTTTCTGGTTCCCACAACACAGGGTATCCTATTGTGGGGCCAGAAGCAATGTATGTGCTTGTATGTAAATGTAAAAAAAATAATGTAAAATGTAAATGTACCTCAGTGTATCCGGAATAAAGTTAAAAACGTTCCTTTTCACTTTACGCTCGGATATTTTTACACCCTGTATGTATAGCAATGATTGTTTTGTTTTGTTAATTGCCAGTTCTCGATAAGCGCTTTATGTCATAGGAATACTACCATTCATAACAATAAAGTGGCTACGTCTAAAGTTGTTGAAAACCTTAAACTTTACTCCGGATAGACTTACTTGACTTTTTGTCGGACGAGTCCGACCAGGGGCCATACATTTTCATACTATTAAAAATAAATAAAGTCACGCCCGTTATCCCCGAGGGGGTAGGCAGAGGCACCATCACTAGAACTGGGCCCACGTTTTGCCGAGTTTATTAAGTCCCAAACGTGACAAGTGGCAAGCCTGTCGCCGTTATCCGGGCACAATTTATCAGCGAATGGTGTTGCTGTACAAACAAACAAATGTATGTAACTAAAAGTCATTGGTTCATACTATTAATAGTATGTAAATGTATGGAGCCTAGCAGGTTTTACCTGCGTGCGCTCGTGTTGAAAAAATAATGAAAAAATAAATACACGTGATAGTAAGATTACTACACCCGTCCCCCTTGTGACATTTCGTGATTTTTGGCAAACCCCTCCCCCCTCTTACAAGCCTCACGTGATTAATGGACGGCCCCTTTCGGGTGCTTCTTATCTTGCCCTTTAATAATACGTCATCAATTTTGTCGAAGTATTTATCTATGTATCTCTTGTTATTAGACATCTTAATATAGACGAGTGAAGTTATCGTACTTGGTCAATAATACCACGTCATACCTTATCGTTCCATGATTTTAAACATATAGCTGTGAAATGCGAAAATTGCTCTGAGGTTCCTCTTTATCAAAGGTACTGACCGTGACATCTATATCTCTATGCTAATATTATAAAGAGGAAAGATTTGTATTTTTGTGAGTATGTTTGTAATGAATAGGCTCAAAAACTACTGGGCCGATTTTAAAATTCTTCCATCATTAGAAAGCTGTAGCTAATACTAATATTATAAAGAGGAAAGATTTGTATTTTTGTGTGTTTGTTTGTACCTAATCAAAAGGTTCAAAAACTACTGGGCTGATTTGAAAATTCTTCCACCATTAGAAAGCTACATTCTTCGTGAGTAACATAGGCTATAATGGATTTTCAAAAAGTCTAGGGTTCCGTACGAAATCTCGAACAATGTAACCCGAGGTGTAACAAAATTAACTAACCCGGGTATTTTTCACGGAACTAATATATTATTATTATTAAATTCTTTATTGTACATACCAGTAAAAATTGTACAATTGGCGGGCTTAATACTAAATAGTATTTTATTCTAGCCAACCAACAGGTGAATATAGCTATTTCCACGGAAACGTTTTTGCTACCCGTGCGAAGCCGGGGCGGGTCGCTAGTCTGAATATATTATGTTAAGACAAAATTATCGAACTGTAATAATAACCTGCAACACGATGATGATGTCGCATGTACAGTCGACAGCACGTCAATCTTCACATTTTATTTGCAAAGTCGCCCGTAGTGGAACGGAGTAGAGTGCATGGGTGTATACCATGATGTGCTGTCGACTACAAGAAGTAAGATTGATAATTGAATGCTGACACTTTTTAGGGAACCATACCCCAAGGGCAAGGGACCCTATTACTAAAACTTCACTGTTGCCGCTATAACATTACTAAATTTCACAAATGATGTATTTCTGTTGCCGCTATAACCTTACTAAATTTCACAAATGATGTATTTCTGTTGCCGCTATAACATTACTAAAAACATAACCACACTAATATTATAAAGGCGAAAGTTTGTGAGTGTGTGAGTGTCTATGTTTGTTACTTCTTCACGTCTAAACGGCTGGAGCGATTTCAATAAAATTTGGTATGGAGTTAGCTGACATCCTGGACTAACACATAGGCTACGTTTCATTGCGGGAAAATATCTTATTCCCATTTGAAAATCCCAATATTTATCCAAAAATCATCCCTTTTTATTGAGATAACTTTGAAAATCAGAGAACTTTCATAATAACTTTGCACCCCCCTTTTAGCCCCTTAAGGGATGATTTTCGGATAAATATTTTACACGTGTTTCATGACTTTCAATGAAGACCCTTCATACAGAGTTTCATTCAAATAACTTCAAGTTTCATACTAACTTTGCAACCCTTTTTTACCCCCTTAGTGGGTGAATTCGTAAAAAGGGATATCAGAAATAATCATCATTAGAAACTTATAACCCACATACCACTTTTTATTGAGATAACTTTGAAAATCAGAGAACTTTCATACTAACTTTGCACCCCCCTTTTACCCCCTTTAAGGGAAGATTTTCGGAAAAATATTTTACACGTGTTTCATGACTTTCATTAAACAACCTTCATACTGAGTTTCATTCAAATAACTTCAAGTTTCATACTAACTTTGCAACCCCTTTTTACCCCCTTAGTGGGTGAATTCACAAAAAGGGATATCAGAAATAATCATAATTAGAAATTTATAGCCCAAATACCACTTTTTATTGAGATAACTTTGAAAATCAGAGAACTTTCATACTAACCTTGCACCCCCCTTTTACCCCTTTAAGGGACGATTTTCGGAAAAATATTTTACACGTGTTTAATGACTTTTATTAAACAAACTTCATACTGAGTTTCATTCAAATAACTTCAAAAACGGTAAAGTTTCATACAAACTTCGCACCCCCATTTTACCCCCTTAGGGGACGAATTTTCAAAAATCCTTTCTTAGTGCTCCCCTAAATTATAAAAGGAATTCGTATGCAAAATTTCAAGTTTCTAACCCTTATAGTTTGGGCCCTGCGTTGATATGTCAGTCAGTCAGTCTGATATCCCTTTTTGTGAATTCACCCACTAAGGGGGTAAAAAGGGTGTGCAAAGTTAGTATGAAACTTGAAATTATTTGAATAGTTTAATTATGAGGGGTCTTCATTGAAAGTCATGAAACACGCATAAAATATTTTTCTGAAAATCATCCCTTACCCCCTGTAAAGGGGGTGCAAAGTAAGTATGAAAGTTCTCTCAAGGTTTTTTAAAATAAAATGTTGTATTTAGTTTATAAGTTCCTAATAATAATTATTCCGACACCTTTTTTTTAATTCAATCTCTAAGGGGGTAAAAAAGGGGTACAAATTTAGAAGGGAGAAGTAGGCTAACTTATTTACTGACATATCAGCGCAGGGTCTGAACTATAAGGGTAAGAAACTTGAAATTTTGCACAGGGGTTCCTTTTTTAAGGTACCCCTACCTTAAAAAAGGAAGGCCACTAAGAAAGGATTTTTGCAAATTCACCCCCTACGGGACTAGAACGGCGGTGCAAAGTTAGTATGAATGTTTGCCGTTATTGAAGTTATTCGAATAAAATCCAGTTTGAAGATTCTTCATTAAAAGTCATGAAACTCGAGTAAAATATCATTCCTTAAGGGGGTAAAAGGGGGTGGAACGTTAGTATGATAGTTCTCTGATTTTCAAAATTATTTCAATATAATGTAAATTATGTAATAGATAATTATGAATGTTAATGAGCACACAATTCTTTTGTTTTAATTATTTCACATGCGCTAAAAGTATCCGTGACTTATTTGAAAACACATTTTATTGAACTAAAGCCCACGCGGACGAAGTCGCGGGCAACAGCTAGTTAATTATAAACATCGAAAAACAGCCAAGACTGGACATTGATATAAATGAACTGCGGCCCCCAGAGGTAAATCGAACCTTCAACATCTTTCTTGGTAGCTGAGCGCTTCAACGCCTAATCATCATCATCATCATCATCGGCCTATGGTTGTCCACTGCTGGACATAGGCCTCTCCCATTGCACGCCACTGAACACGGTCCTCGGCTACTCTCATCCAGCTCTTGCCAGCCGCCCTGCGAAGATCATCGCTCCACCGAGTCTGAGGACGTCCTACACTACGTTTACCGATCCGCGGTCTCCACTCAACGCCTAATAATTAAATTAAATTAAAATGAAATCAATATTGAAGGGGGGCTCCCATGCCACTCACGTGAATTTTGGCCATTTTTTCCCTATATTAATAACGGCCTACCCCCTCTGGCGTGAGTTTTTTTTTTTTTTTAATAACGGCAACAAGTAGACGCTTGAAACATTCACAGAATATTTATTTTTAAATTTACAGTTTTACAGTTTAAGAAGTGAGGTAGTGTGATTTCACCAATGCCTTAAAACAATACAGTAGGTAGTTACCTAATTAGTTTTTCTCACTTCCACAGGCAGGTCACTCTATAAATGGACTGCCTGAACCGTGAAGGAGGAGCCATTAAATTATAATTTGATAAGCGTTTTAATTATGATCGAGGAATAATTCCATTCACAACATGATAAGTGACTACGTGAAAATCCACATCGTATTTGGATCATATTCGATACAGACCCATGTCTTTTAACACGTAATTACAATGTAAATGTACAAAGGCATACTCAATGCGAGATTGGCGACAGGTAATAGGTACAAGAAAAAGGTAAAATATTTTAAGCTTACATAGGTAAGCATCATCATCAACCCATTATGTCCCCACCGAGGGGCATGGGTCCCTTCCGTGAGGGAGTTGTCAGTTCATGATCTTGTCAAAAGGTTCCGATCTATTCAAACGGTCCCGGAAGATATCCCACGCATGCACTTTATAGTCGAAACATGTTAAATTGCCGAGATAAGTAGACATTATTAAAATTCACCATCCTCGTCGCCACTGGGGTGTTTACGACTAGAAATGAAACGCGCGCTATCGTCGGTAGATAGTTTATTACTGCCCGCTCAGCGGCGGCTCGCATACATCACAGAAGTCCTTAGGAATGGATGTTAAATGAAATCGAGAAATGGGGACGTAATTTTTTATTCGTCGAAAATGCTTGTAGGAATAAGTTTACCGCACTGCCTTTGTAATGTTTACTTAGGCGTTAATTCTGTAGTGTTCACGCGCCTGTTGAAAGTTATTAGCAACGGTTATGGTCATATCTGTGACTGTTGGCTTTGTCGTTGTAGTAGGCGTTTTTCCTATTGTCGGTATATTGCCTTTATTTTAAAAAAAAATCATTCACTTTTCTCGATCTGACGAGACACAAGGCATCCTTGTAAAACCGTATTTAATTGTAAAACTAATTTCCTAAACCTACCTAAATAGTACCTAAATAATAAAATATGAAAATAATTTAGTATTTGTAAAAAAGTGAACAATTTAAAAGTATAAAATTTAACAGTTATAGTTTGACCAGAAAGAGTAGAAATTAAAGAGTGTGATTTTGCTAATACTCTTATTTTCCATATCCAAACTTATAACAAATTGTGCTTATAATATTAGAATAGAAGGTGGCCTGAAAAGTTCGTACAATATTTAGTTACACTTCATTTCCATTTTCTAGACTTTACGGTCAACCTATACATATCCGTTCTGCCAGCATAACCTCTGCTTATGTTTCAATTGAAATCCGTTAAACCGCTAAATTCTTATTCCGGTTTGCCGAATCTCGTGCATAATAATGAGAGAATTGCCGAAATACATAAGTTCCATTATTTAATTTCTTATCTCGAAGGTGACGCGGCGCGCATTGTTTCCAATCTTGAAGTATCGTCTTCCAACTATAAAGAAGCTTGGAAACTGATCTTAGAACGTTACGATAACAAGAGAATTCTCATTAATCATCACTTAGATGCGTTATTTAACATTCAAGCACAATGTGAATCTGAAAGGTCATTACGTTTCTTAGTGGACCATGTCACTAAAAACCTACGCGCGTTGGCCAGTCTAGGTCAGAACACTGACCACTGGGATGTGCTAATAATATACATGCTAACTTCTAAATTAGATAGCCGTACTTTGACAAAATGGGAAGAATACCGAAACACGTTGGAGGATGTGCCGAGCTTGGAGCAATTTAAAAGATTTTTAATAGATCGCGCTGATGTGCTAGACAGTCTAAATCGCAACAAACCTACTACGAGCACTAATAATTTTGTACCTAAACCTCAAATCGCTCCGCGCCCTTCCAATCACAATAATAATAACCACAATAATTTTAACAAACCTGTCCGTTCTCAGGCACAATACACAAAATCTTTCGCGATGACTCAGAGTCAGTCAGCTGTTTATCTCTGCATTATTTGCAACGGCAATCATAAAATATATGATTGTCCAACTTTCCAATCAAAAAATATCAAAGAAAGGCTTGAATACGTGTCAAAATATAAATTATGCCCAAATTGCCTGCGTCAAGGACACCCTTTAAGTGAATGTCGCATGGGCCCTTGTCGTCAATGTAATCAAAAACATAATAGTTTATTGCACAATCCTAACCGCACTGTGGCAGTCAACGCTAGCGTTGATGTCCAAGACAATCAATCTGTCGTAACATTTGCGAAACAAAACCCAAATCAGGTGCTATTATCCACCGCCATGATACAAGTTTGTAATCCTCAAAATAATAAGGTAGAAACTGTGCGTGCGCTTTTGGATTGTGGCAGCCAATCGTCATTTTTAACAAAATCACTGCAACAAAAACTTCAACTAAAATCGAACCCAATAGATTCGGTTAATGTCATAGGAATAGGTAATAACTGTTCTAACAAAGCTGTAGAAACTAGTGTTGCCCAACTAAAATCCATGACAAGTAACTACCAAGTTACACTTTCTTGCTACGTCCTCGATGACTTAACTGGAGATTTACCAAAGGCTCCCATCAATCTGCAAAATTTATCTATACCTAAATCTTTCACACTGGCCGACCCTAAATTCGACCAACCTGCTCCTATTAAAATTCTCATTGGGGCAGATCTGTTCTGGGATATTCTAGAATGCGAACAACGCTCCCTAGGTTCCAACAATCCTAAATTGCAAAATTCCAAGTTTGGTTGGATAGTGGCTGGCCCTATTCAATCCCAAAATGTAAACAAAAATATTCAGTGCAATCATGCAATATTAACAAAATCCACTGTTGACCAGATGCTTCCAAAGTTCTGGGAACTAGAAGAATTGCCTCCAAAGCAAATTCATACTAAAGAAGAAATGCAATGCGAAAATCATTTCCTAAATAACACCACGCGTTTACCTAATGGCAGATTTTGTGTGAAGTTACCACTAAAGCACTCTCCAGACTGCCTAGGTAATTCATACAACCAAGCGAAAAGACGTTTATTATACTTAGAAAAAAGGTTTCGAAAAAATCCGAATCTAAAATCACAATACACAGATTTTATAAGAGAATACTCAGCATTAGGTCACCTAACGAAATCAAAAAATGAAATTCCAAACACATGTTACTTTCACTGTCATCATGCAGTATTTAAGGAGGAAAGCGAATCCACTAAGATCCGAGTAGTGTTTGACGGTTCAGCTCCCACTACCTCTGGCTACTCAGTCAATGACATTTTAATGGTAGGTCCAAACATGCAAAACACTCTCTTCTCCATACTAATCAGAGCACGACAGCACAAATTCATTCTGGCCGGTGATATTGCAAAAATGTACCGCCAAGTGGAGGTCGCTGACGAAGATCGTGACCTCGAATTGATACTGTGGAGAGAAGAAGAGACGGCAGCCTATAGAAACATTGCGACAGTACTGTCACTTACGGCACAGCAAGTGCCAGTTACTTGAGCACTCGATGTCTTTGGCAGGTGGGAGAGGAGTGCGAGGATGAACTTATTAAAACTATAATTCAAGGCGACTTTTACGTCGATGACCTAATAACCGGGTCTGACGACGAATCAGAATTAAAATATATACAAAATTCAGTTTCAAATGCCCTAAGCGCAGCTGGTTTCCCCCTACGAAAATACAAAACAAACCTACCTACACTATTTCAAAATTCAGAACTAAATATCCAAGATAAATTAACTCTGAGCGAGTCGTCGAGCACTCTTGGCATCGGGTGGGATCCAGCTACAGACACACTAAATTTTCCAACGAATTTTCCAACACAAAATGGCGAAATTACGAAAAGATTTATTTTATCATGTTCTTTTCGAATCTTTGACCCACTAGGCATTTTAAGCCCATGTATTATTAAACCAAAGATTTTAATTCAAAGGCTCTGGCAAAAGGGCGTGAAATGGGATCAACCCGTTCCACAGGAAATAAAGGCAGAGTGGTTGGACATAGCAAACTGTTTACATGAAATGTCAGATCTAAATATTCCACGGCATGTTATTTGTAACTTCCCTAAAACAATCGAGTTGCATACCTACAGCGACGCTTCGCAACATGCCTACGGCGCCTGTGTTTATGTAAAATGTATAAGCGCAAATGATGACGTCACTATCAGATTGCTATGTGCCAAGTCCAAAGTTGCTCCGTTAAAACCTACAACCATCCCGCGACTCGAGCTCTGCGCTGCCTTGCTGGCTGCTAACCTATGCAAAAATGTCCTAGATTCGATTAGATATACTCCCTCACGTATAAAATACATTGGTGTGATTCAAGTATTGTGCTGTGTTGGATAAGCAAAATTCCAAAAAATCTAAAAACATTCGTTGCATATAGAATAGGCGAGATTTTAGAACTGACCAACCCACTGTCGTGGCGTTATGTACCTACAGATGTCAACCCGGCAGATTTGATTTCACGAGGCGTCAGCGCCAGTCAATTATGTCACAATGCGTTATGGTGGTCAGGTCCTTCTTATCTATATAAAAACGAATCCGAATGGCCGAAATTGAACTCTACAGAACCGATTAATTTGCCTGAACTAAAGGTAAACATTGCGACTACACAGGTGGTTCCGATTTTATTGACTTTTCTAAATACTTCAATAAATTGCAACGAACATTTGCATATATCTATCGTTTCATAATGAATCTTAAACCGAGTAATCGTAATAATAAATGCAAGGGATCATTAACGGTTGATGAATTAAATAATTCATTTAACATTTTATGTCATTTGTCTCAAAAACAATCTTTCGCATCTGACTACAAAAATTTATCAAAAAACAAGGATTTAGAGCATAAATCAAAAATTTTGTCCCTTTCACCCTTTTTTGAAAAACACACTAACTTAATTAGAGTTGGCGGGCGACTTAATTCCTCCAACTATCCGCACGAGAAGAAACACCCTATATTGCTCGATGCGTCACATCACCTGACTAAATTATTATTCGATCGCGAGCATCTTCGTAGTTTGCATGCCGGCCCGCAGCTGTTGTTATCAACACTAAGACAGACGGTGTGGCCGATTAACGGGAGAAAACTTGCTAGACGAGTTTCTAATCAGTGTGTTTTGTGCACTCGCATTCGCGGTCAAACACTTTATCCTAAAATGGCAATTTACCTACTTATAGATCCTCAGTAGATTTTCCTTTTAAATCGGTAGGAGTAGACTATGCCGGTCCCTTTATGATCCTAAATTGAAAGGGACGCGGAGCAAAATTAATGAAATGTTATTTGTGTTTATTTGTTTGTTTGCGTTTCAAGTGTGTACATTTAGAACCTGTTAGTGACTTGACAAAAGAGTCATTCATAATGACGCTTCGCAGATTCATTGCGCGCCGCGGCAAACCAACGGAGGTATTTTCCGACAACGGGCGGAATTTTGTTGCAGCGGCAAAAGATTTAAATACTTTTTTAAAATGGAATCATAATTCTTTCTCGGATTTTGCGACACAAGAAGGAATAAAATTCAATTTTATCCCTGCGTACGCTCCTCACTTCGGGGGCATATGGGAAGCCGGGGTTAAATCGGCAAAATTTCATATAAAACGAGTCATGGGCAACAAGTGGAGGCCATACTTAACAGCCGCCCCTTGTGTCCTCTTTCCTCATCCCCTGACGACTTCCTTTCCTTAACCCCAGGGCACTTTATACTTGGTAGGCCACTAAACGGCGTACCTGCACCGACCCTGGAGAATTACAAAGAACATGCACTAAAGAGACATGCAAGACTTGAACAAATACGACAACATTTTTGGAAGAGATGGCAACCAGAATATGTCTCTGAATTACAGCAGCGTACAAAGTGGAAGACTGACAAGACCAAGCTAAACGTTGGCGATTTAGTATTGCTGCAAGAGGACAATGTTCCACCACTATGTTGGCGTCTCGGGAGAGTTTTGCGGTTGTATCCAGGCCAAGTTGGGATATCCAGAGTTGCTGACATAAGGACCACTAGAAATGTTATCCGTCGGCCATTGGTTCGAGTATGTCCCCTGCCTGCGTCTGAAGATCTTCAAGTTTAAAAGTCTTCGCCTTTCAACGGGGGGAAGATATGTTCACGCGCCTGTTGAAAGTTATAAGCAACGGTTATGGTCATATCTGTGACTGTTGGCTTTGTCGTTGTAGTAGGCGTTTTTCCTATTGTCGGTACATTGCCTTTATTTTTTTAAAAATATCATTCACTTTTCTCGATCTGACGAGACACAAGGCATCCTTGTAAAACCGTATTTTTGAGCTTTTATTACAACTAAATAGTAAATCCAACCTGAGTTTTATTGAAGAAACTCCGTTCTTGAGCTAAAACATGTAGTTCACACGACAATATATTGGCCCTCTGTGCACACGACCAACAATAAATTATTTGATATGCTCGATTAAAACAAAAATTACAAAATATTTCTGAAAATGTACCTATCTCTTTTAGGCAATCACTAGTTATTACAATTTTTAAATAGATGAAACATAAAAAGAGTGCTCTGAAATATGACGTCATAATTCGGTATTTTCATACAAAATTCAATTTAGTAACTTATTTGACATTTTGTCAAATACCCAATTGTGGTACGGCGGGCGGGGCTTATTAAAATGTCAATAGGCATTGAATTTCCAAATTCAATGCAATAGGGATCATTCACGTCCAGAGCAAATAATATTGAAATTTGATAATACATTACGAAGTTCGTAGCACAGCAGAGAGAACAATGGAATCGGAGTGGGACACTCAGGTTCCAATCCCAGTGCGGGCAATCGGGCATAATACCTATTATTAAACAACTGTACCGCTATTCGAAGCCTCTTAATATGAGAGTGGCATCCTTGCTTCTCTCTGATTGGTCGTTCCATATATCTGTCCCTGTCTAACATCCCCCTCTCCGTCCCTCCACCGGGCAGCCCACTTTTTTGGTTGGGGCCGTCCGGCTAGCTCATTGGCGTGTTGATTCTCGCACTGAGCGGTCGTTCGCAGGAGCTTCATCAACCAAGTGAGTGCTCGAATCATTTTTTCTATTTTATTTCTCTTAAACATTTCCATAAAAATCTTTGAATTCATTCCTAACGGTTTTTACCGTTCGATAACAATATTAAGATATTTTCTGTCCTAGTGTCTAAATAATTCGTTATTCTATTGTAGTCTCATTATAGTCTATTAAACGTTTGCCTGTAATAAAATTAATATCGATTTTTTGCTCTGACTCGAACGGGTAGGTGACAGCATGTAATTGTCGTCGCCACCCGAATTAGAACAAGATGCGCCGACGCCATCGCGGTCTGCATCACCGCATGGCCGCCCTCGCGGTGCAAAAAAGCGAAAATCATCCTCTTCTAGGAGTGACGAAGAAAGTAGACGAATAGAAGTGATTTTAAGTACCTTAACGACACAAGTAAGTGGTATAAAATTTTTTTTTATCGCAAAGATACCCGGCTCAAAACAATTTTGACAAATCCAATAACGAACCCGATAACGATAACGAAAGTGTTATTTCCCTAAACGTCAGTGATGATTTATACAATGATATGGAAAGACAACTTCCAGACCCAACGCCTGCTCCTCAGGCGCAGCCATTAACAGAATTTTCTCTGTCCGTCAATGCAGTTCTAAAAGAACCCGCTATTCCCAAATCGGATCCCAACCGGGTAGATCGCTTGAAAAGTATACAGTATTTAGAAACTGAGCGTTGGTCGGACGTAAGGTATTCAGAAGCACAGAGAAAATATTGTTCCACCCCCGGGTTCACAGACCTAGAATGTAATGACGAACTGAAACCTTATGATAAATTCCCTAACCTCTCTTTGACTGAAAGGGGATTTGCTGCAATTACTCAGGGACTGCTTAAGCAACAAGAATCTTTTGAAAAAGGCTTTCAGGACCTAATGAACTATTTAAAAACAGAACAATCTCTCACGATTGAAAGCATTGAGGGAAAAGTAATTCAGAAATTTTTCCATCATAGGGTTGTCTGGAAGAAATTGCTTTTAGCAATAAGGCCGCCAATTGTACTGTTATCTTGTAAATATTTTATGTTTGTGTTTCTCCTCGTGTACAATAAAGAATATTCTTATCTTATCTTATCTTAAACGAAACTTTTGCTCGCGGAGAGTATTTGACAATATCAAATGATCTTTTGCAAATGTCGTGTGGACATCGCGCCGACATGATCCAACAACGCAGAGACGCTATTTTGCGGTCTGTAAAAGACAAATACGTAAAATCTAACCTAAGAAAAATACCACCATCCTGTGACAATCTATTTAAGGCAGATGACCTTTCGTCAGCCCTAGAGAAAAATGGCGGCATATCGAAGATATTATGGCCCACAAAGCCGCAACCCTAAAGGCCCTTCGGCTTCGCAAGCTAATCTAAGACATACTCGAACGCCTGCGCAGGGCACGTTCAATGCACAAACGGGTCATACCAACAACTTTAACACACCGCCAGCGCATGGCGCTATTTTCCATCCATACGCTTTCCCTCTTGCGCAAGGAGTGGTTCCGTACTTCAATCATGCAAGAATGCCCGCGCAGGGCCAACTCTTTCCTCCCAGAGGCCCTAGAGCCCCTGAAAATCCAAATATCAGGCAGCAAAAGCCATACCCGAGCCGCAGAGGCCAATACAGGCGTAAGTACTGACTCACATTTCCAAGCGGGCCGCCTCCAGAACTTTCTCCACGCATGGAGAAAGTTTTCAGCGCCTCCCATGCTGTTAAAGATAATTTCCGAGGGATACCGAATCCCGTTCTACAACAAGGCCCCGCTCCATATGCCAGGGACTGGCAAAGATGTTCATACTCCCTATTCAAAGGATATGGCAGACCAAATCCAAGCAATGAAAAAGATGGGCGTGTTAGAGCAAACACCACTCTCACCCAGCTTTCTATCCAGCATTTTCCTGAACGAAAAAGAGGACGGTTCGTATCGACCGATATTCAATTTGCGCCGGCTCAACCTACACGTACGCTTGACAAAATTCAGGCTTATCAACCAGCAGAGAGTGCCCAGTTTCTTACAACCGAACGATTGGCTAGCCTTTGCATAGACCTTTCCAATGCATATTTTCATCTAAGCATAGCCCCCAGTCACAGACGTTACCTCAGACTCATTTTCCAGGGTCAACTCCTGCAAATGACTTGTCTGCCTTTCGGACTAGCGTCAGCACCAAAAATATTTGCCACCCTGACCAATTGGGTCGCTCAAGTACTACAAGATCGAGGAATACGTACCCTGGTCTACTTAGACGATTTTTTACTAGCGCATCAGTGCAGGAAAATCCTAATGTCACATATAAAATATACCGTAAAGTTACTAGAATATCTTGGCTGGCAAATAAACTACAAGAAGTGTGTGTTGGTGCCTCAGAAGTGTATTCAGTACCTAGGGGTAATTTGGGACCCACATCGCAATCGCAGGCAACTTTCTTTACAAAAACAACAAATTATAAAAGCAAAAATATTACGCATGCTAAACAAACGGAAATCAAACCTCAGAGAAACCCAAAGTCTGGTAGGTTCATTAAATTTTGCAAGCTTAGCGGTCCCTTACGGTCGACTCAATTTCCGCAAGCTTCTAGAACATTCCAATCTTCTTCTCAAGAAGGACACCCTGAAAGTGTTCCCTCTCCCCGAGGCAGTGATAACAGAACTTTTGTGGTGGCTGAAAAACCACCAGAGAGGCTCTCATATCCACCAGCCTATGGTGTCCCATTACATATCGACCGATGCATCTGAAATGGGGTGGGGAGCTCAACTAGACAACATCAAAGTCAATGGATCTTGGAGCCCCCAAGAGCAAGAGCTCCATTCAAACCACAAAGAGATGCTAGCGATCTTAAAAGTACTTCAAAGTTACAAACATTTATTAACGGGGAGTTTAATTTCGATGCAGTCAGACAACAAAACCGTCATATCATACCTCCGGAACGAAGGGGGGAACCAAATCCCGTACCCTTATGAATCTTACTTATCGAGTGTTTCGACTCCTACAAACGCACCAGATTCAAATCTGCCTGCACCATCTACCTGGAAGATACAACATAGAAGCAAGCCACCTATCGCGCGGCTCCCATCACCCAGAATGGCACCTACTTCCAGCTCTAACGAATATAGTATTTTCAAAGTGGGGCCTTCCCCAAATAGACCTGTTCGCATCTCACAGAGCCCACGTAGTCCCCATTTATTGCTCTCTAGATGCAACGGACAGTCGCGCCCGCTTCGTCGATGCGTTCTCAAGGACGTGGCAATTCAAGTTAGCCTGGGTGTTTCCACCCCCATTCCTAATACCAAGAGTCCTGACTCACCTAAACACGGCGATCGGCACGTATCTAATAGTGGCTACTCGGTGGGAGAAAGCTTTTTGGCGCCCCGACCTAAAGAGGCGGGCGACAGCAGCGCCATTCACAGTAACAAACCTACCAGAAGTGATGTTATATACAGTGACCGGCAGAGCCCCTGCCAAAGTCAACGAACTGACCCTAGAAATTTGGAGGTGTGGGGGTGGGAATTAGCTCTCACAGACTGGTCCCCAGAACAAATACAACTTTTAAAAAGCAGCTGGAGAGACAGTACTAAGAAATCATATACCTCTGCCTGGAGACGTTGGTGCTCATGGGCTAAAGATAATAATATCCCATTCAGATCACCCTCGGGCTCGGACATCGCTCGTTTCTTATCGGACCTTTGTCAAAAACACAAATTTTCTTATAATACGATTTTGCTGCATAGGTCGGTAGTATCAACCTTATGTGATCCTAATAGGGTAGATCACCTTAGCTCACATCCCCTGGTTACTCGAATCCTAAAAGCTATAGCTCTCCAAACACCTAAGCAGCAAAAACCCCCCATTTGGGACTTAGATAGACTATATTTCTGGTTAGCTAATAAAAACACATCTAATTTGAGCTTGTACGAGTGTTCTAGAAACACAGCTTGTATTCTACTACTGTCCTCTGGGCGCAGAGTCCATGACCTTACACTCTTGTCCATAGATCCCAAGTATTTCACAATCACAGATGATTATGTTACCTTTTGGCCCTTGTTCGGGTCCAAAACAGATAATGCCAACTACAGACAATCTGGGTGGCGGTTTATGACAAATACAGAGTCAAATGCTCTCAACCCCTTATTCTGGATCAAATCTCTGATAAAATTATCAAAACACCGACGAGACTCTTGTAGAGCGAGCAGCCTATTCCTGACAGTATGTGGAAAACCACGTGCCGCATCACGCACTGTGATCGCTAACTGGGTGAAGTCTGCGCTAGAAGAAGCGGGCGTGCATGCCTCGGCCGGCAGCGCTCCGCAGTCGCCTCCAAGAACTGGCTCCTGAACCTCCCGCTGGACGAGATCCTCGCAAGGGGAAACTGGCGCTCGCAGAACACCTTTGCCAAGTTCTACAGACATGAGGTTAAGTCGCACACAGACGTGCCTTTAGTATCAAGATTATTTCAGACCATCCAATGAATGAAAAGTATATGTCTAATCTGAGAATTTAGTATTTAGTTGCTACCTAATATGTATGTAAATTGACCATCCCTCTATGGGTTGAAACGGTCAGAAAATTATTGAATTGTTAGCATCTTTAATTGAAAATAAGGAAAAATGTTGGGTTAATGACTGAATTATGGTAATAATAACAATGCTTTAATAAAGCTTATGTGCATTAATAGAATATAATATAATTGCACTCTTTCTCTTTTAATAAATAATAGGAGTTACTGTTGATTTTATTTCAGTGTTTGGCATAAGAATAAAAAAGGAGTGATTGAATGTTGATGTCATTGTTTTATTCCTTAAAATTTCTTTCCTCATACCAAGGTTAGCCACTATTGAATACAAATTGTGTGATAGGTACCTCATTCCCTATTGCATGTTACTGTCTAGGTATACAATACTTATACAGCAATCCAAGTTGTTAGAAATCCTAACTACACATCCTTATGGTTAACACTTTGATATCATACATACATCACATTGGCGTCCCTCCACCAGGCGATAACAGACACGTCTCATATTAAGAGGCTTCGAATAGCGGTACAGTTGTTTAATGACGGCGTTTTACCTACAACTAAAACGCTAATTAAATAACTTACCCTATTCGAAGCCTCACTTTTCATGCCTGCCTGGTGGCAATATGAGACTAAATGAGCTAGCCGGACGGCCCCAACCAAAAAAGTGGGCTGCCCGGTGGAGGGACGGAGAGGGGGATGTTAGACAGGGACAGATATATAGAACGACCAATCAGAGAGAAGCAAGGATGCCACTCTCATATTAAGAGGCTTCGAATAGGGTAAGTTATTTAATTAGCGTTTTAGTTGTAGGTAAAACGCCGTCATTATAACTATGACTTTGTTTTCTAAGTTGAATAATTATATTCCCGTGTCATTGCCTCATCATTGATAACATAAAACTGGCGTCGGCACAAACCATGCAGAGCAAAAAAAAAAATTTTACAAAGTTTTTTGGCGCCCTCCCGCGTGAACTCGTGAGTGTTACCATAGCAAAAAAATATTAGGAAGTCTTGTAACGAAACGAAACGCATAATAATATTTTTTTCATCTCGAAACATTTTTATTATTGTAAGTTTTTGTTTGACAGCTGTCAGCTGTCAGTAATGAAGTAAAAGAAATGACGAGACAGTAGAAACAAAAAATTGTGAAATTGCTAATTTAAGTTACTTCAATCCCATTTATTCCATATGTTAACATTTAGCAGTAATAATATACCACGTAGATACATCTCTAAACATTTTCTCACCCGATAGTCGCCGAAACTATGTGCAATCTCGAAAACTAATGCTCTTGCACATCGCATTCTTCTTTGATGACCAAATACCGAATAATTAAGTTCCAATGTCTAAAATGAAGAAGCTGACCGGCTCATTCCGGTATACGCAATGGGATCCGTGTCTGATCGTTTCCCAGATTGTAGCCATGCAATCTGTTTTATACCTGTCCCTCTGCCTAATTATTGCCATAATGCAGGACTTGACGGGTTCCACTAGGACTTTGGATCACATTTTCGAGTACCATGTGAGTATACAGTACTTAGAGCATCATTTACATGACAATGTTACTCGCCAACCTTTGCCTTTTTTAGTATTTTACGTTCCAGGCACACTTTCCCAACCTCATGTGTGCATGTAGCGGCTTAGTGACATGAAGTGACAGTAATTTGTCAAGATTGTGGGGAGAGCCCTGATTAATTTTGGCCTTTCCCTGCAGGGTACATAGGTTTGTATATGTAAACAGACTACTTCTCTTCGGCATTACGGGGAGTCCTTTGACTAGAAAAGCGATGCCCTGCCACACTGAACCACATTGCATGCATGCAAAAGCCTCTCATCCTGGGGTGGCTACCAGACCATTCCCCTTCTATCTATCCCAGTTGGCAGTCTGCACAGGCCACGAAGTCTCACAAAGCATTTGCTGCAGGAGATATCCGGACTTGGATAATAATTATTATCATAAGTGAATTAGCCCTATCTAGCCAATAATTATTAGATGAAATAGCAGGTCTGAAAGAGTTTCTATTTACATGCATTCATAAACTCCCGCCTTTATCTCTGAGGGGTAGGCCACCAAGGACTGCGACATCATGCCACGAACCTGATAAATCACTGTCGCTTCAACAACATCTATTAGTTGTTGTATGCACGCACGCTGGTTGCGGGTAACTTTCATCTTGGCCATTGCTAATAAATCCCTTAGTTGGTCAAAATATGTCTGCCAGGCGCATCCTTTACAACCTCTCCACATGTCCAAACCAATGCATCATTCCATTCTCAATTCTTGTCCCTACATCCTATTCAGTAGTGAGGGATAAATATAAATCTATTATTAATATAATTATTTTTGTTCCTAGGAGATCCATGTTAGAGGCAACGAAGGAAGATCTGTGATAGCTGCATTTGTGATCAATGCAATCATCGGAGCATTCGCGCTTTGGACCATTGTTGGCAGGACAAAGCTGTGCTTGGATTTCAGGTAGCCTGAGCGAATGCCACTGCATTTTCGGAAGAAAATTTTGATGATAGTGACATTTTAAATCATAAAGTTGCTTGTTAAATTAATGTGATTATTTGTAACATTGCCTCACTGACTAATCATAGGATTAATCATTTGGTCAAATCATGTGGAATGTACTTTGAATAAAGAAGAAAGAAAGAAAGCATTTATTTACAATGCCACAAAAGCACATAAAAAAACCTTAGTTCAATGACAAGAATTATTAAGGAAAATAATAAAAGGACTAACATACAAATGTGACAGCCTAATGGCAGGAAAAAGGGTCGCCAACTCAGCATGCATTGCTGGTGTATGCAGTGTTGGTAATAAACTAATAACACATCACCAGCAAAACTAATTGTCAGTTGGAACTGTTTATTTTTCTTTTGTGAACTTTTGGTGTTATTTAAAACACACTATTTTTTAACATTCCAGTTATTTTAAACACACTATTCCTCTATTCCTTAACACTCCTTAAATACCGAATAACTAAATAAACCTTACAAGTAAAAGACTTATTAACGAAGAGTGTTTGTATAGTGTTTAGAGTGTATCTTAAGGAAATCATGTTTTTTATAAAAAACACAAAGTACCCAACTATACAACGTACTATCTTTAAAATAAATGGTTCGCTCTATAACTGCTTTTAGTTTAGGTACTAACTATTTGCTTTACAGACTACTAACTTAAAACTTTCTTATACCGATTAGCCCTGGGATTTCATTAAGTGAAAATAACTCCCAATTGCAATTTTATTACTATTTTGGCTTTATTAACCAAGGCCCTGGTTGATAGATAAGATATGATAATAATATGAATTATTGCACATAATTGGAAGATACACAAAATACATTAAATATATGATAGCCAAGTGAAATAAACAAATATAATTCTTAAATCTTGTTCGGCTTCCGAAATACTTAATTTTAATTTCTGTCCAGTGCTCCCTCTTTCAATAATACTTACTTATAGCAATGATAGAGTATTTTTTCAGCTGCACCTTCTACGGCATCCACCTTGTGGCTTGTTGGCTGTATAATGGTACTTTCCCCACAACCTTCTCGTGGTGGACGCTCAACGTGGCATGCTGCGCCATCACCTGCATCACTGGGGAGTTCATGTGTCTGAAGACGGAGCTCCAAGCTATACCGTTGAGCAACATTGGTGCCAAAGTGGACTTATGAAAGACGGTGAAGTTCTATTAGTCTTTATGAGCTGATTTTTTGTTTGCCCTGCGCCCCGATTCTGCAAGTGCATTATAGTTCAATGACAGATACACGGTCGGGTCACGTGACGTGTTTTTTCGTACCATTTATGCCTAGATTGAATGATTTGAGTGCGCGCGGAGACTTGAAGCGGCAATGAAACTAAATCGCCGAATTCATGCAGTTGTCATAGTACTACAATTCATTAATAGAATGCCCGGTATAATATGAGGAGCAAGCATTCAAAAGCGGACTTGTCCATGAAAATCGTTTTTTTTTTTTTTTTTGCAGATTCAGATTTTTTGAGGTTCGTTCTATTATGTGTCGAAATATTTTCATTCAAATCCGGTCCTATTCTATAGAAAATGAGCTCTAAAAACAGCGATTTCGATCAAAAGCATATTCGTTTCGGTCGACTTCTATCAGTTTTTCGCCTCTCCTGTAAAAAATGACTAAGTGGACAAGTCCGCTTTTGAATGCTTGCTCCTGATATGTAAGTATATATGTCCCATAATAATAGCCCAGGTCTGGTCACGTCTACATCTGTAAGACACTCGTTTTAGACTTGTATAGACTAAACTTTCTCTTGTGTAAATCAAAGCATGATTTTCTGTGACAAGTTGTTACTAAAAGTTGACCGACAACGGCAAAAAAGCTCAGCATGATCATAGGAACGTAAGCGGTTTATGGTGGAGGCCACGAATGACTTGCTCCTCATATGTATAGTAACTTTAGAACAAACAATAGGTAAGAGAAAAAATACATTGTCATCTTAGGGTACTTAAGAGTAAACGGAGCAGAATATGTACCAAATATTTGCGTAAAGCTAGTAAATGCGACTTGGCCCAAAGTGTATAGAGTGTTTGAATCCCCGCACACTTGGCGTCAGAGTCGCGGAGTCGCGACGACAAGACGCCAGAAGCAAATGACAACGTCGCGTCTGAGGCGGCGACTTGACGCGACGACAAGTCGCCCTGTTTGCGATGGCTCAAAATTGTCGTGTTTCGTTTTCAACAGTTGATGTCATACGGAATCATCATCATCATTCAGCCACAAAAAGTCCACTGCTGGACATAGCTCCACTTCATGGATTTCCAAAAACACCGGTTGGAAGCGGCTTGCATCCAGCGTCTTCCTGCCACTTGGATGAGATCGTCTGTCCATCTTGTGGCTGGTCGTCTCACGCTGCGCTTGCCGATGTTTGGTCTCCATTCAAAAACTTTTCGGACCCATCGGCCATCAGTTCTGCGTGCTATGTGCCCCGTCCACTGCCACTTCAACTTACTCATCCGATGGGCTATGTCGACGAATTTTGACGACGACGTTTGTCTACGGACCTCATCATTTCTGATTCGGTCTCGTAGAGAAATTCCGAGCATAGCCCTTTCAATAGCTCGTTGCGTGACCTTGAGCTTTCTTATGAGGCCCATACGGAATAGTGGAATAAAATTACCCTTGCTTCACAGGACCGAAAACTCTGGACTCAACTGGAGGGAGGCCTTTGTCCAGCAGTGGGACACAACAATAGAGGCTATGTAAAAAGAAATCTTTATTGCACTGATTACAAAGTAAAAGTAAATATAAGGTTTTAGAGTCACGCTGACACTCGGCGCTGACAGGACAATATGTACTACGTCCTAAGGAGCGTTTTAGAAAAACGCCGACCGTTCAGCGCTGACCCGCCATATATTTTGTCTATCAGACCTGACGGTCAGCGCGTAGTCAGCGTGATTCTAAAACCAGCCTAAAAGGTAGTGCTTAATGCAAGAAGCGTTCCCTTCCAGCAAACCTTTCTTGTTAAAGAGACTGGTAGGGCAAGAAAAAGGTGAAGTAGGTGTAATCTTACATTTTGTGTTGATTATTGAGACTGATGTTTGTAGTGACGTGCGTTATTTTTAGATTATTTACAATAAAATACAAATCATTTTCTAAATTAATTGGCATAAAAACATTTGCCGGGTCACCTGGAAAGTATATAAAAAAAAAATATCTGACAGCAGCAGATGTGAATAGCAAATTATCAGATTATTAATAATATTATTATTATTTAATGATTATTAATAATGATTACCCAACCTAATTAGGTTACGAGAGACCGACGGTTAATCCCACTTGAACCTTCTTAAGTATGTAGTCATAATAATATTAAATTTTGTATAAAGAATTTTTGTTAATTGAAAGTTAAGCCACAATTCAAGAAATCGAATGTGATCCTATTCATTATGATGCGAAATTGCTGTTTCATTATTGTCAAATATTCATAGCGTCATGTATATTATCAAATTATAAATATTTATGGCCGGTTTTTGAATAGGCCATTTGACTGTGCAAAAAACAGTATTAATTATACGTATTCGTATAAATTTATGAGTCTTAAAACCGCGTTTCGCGAAGAACCGACAACCGCCGAGGTAAACGTGTTCTTGAGTGGAGACCGCGACTCGGCAAACGTAGTGTAGGACGCCCTCCAACCAGGTGGGATGACGATCTGCGAAGGACTGCAGGCAGATGCTGGATGCGGCAAGCTGAAGACAGGGCGCTATGGCGCTCATTAGGGGAGGGCTATGTCCAGCAGTGGACTAATATAGCCTGATGATGAAAACCGCGTTAAGGCATTTAACTAAAAAAACACAAGATAACATTTGATAAGGTAACGAGTGCAATATTAACTACAAACAATTTTACATGCCAGATAATGGCGCGTCACGCTTGTTCCTAGATATTATAAATTAAATTAAAAATCAATAAATGAAATTAAATAATTATGTATCTGCAGCCATTGTATCGAAAACGGCTTGGATTGGCCGATTCTATGATGACGTCACATGTCAGTAAAAATGGCGTCTGTCAATCATTATTTCTTACGTTCATTGGGTGGTTTACTGGTAAGTGACGTCATAATTCCTGTGCGACGCCATATTGCCCAAGATAGCGTTTTGGCGGCTTATTTCAAAAGTAAATTTTCGTTTGCCTTCTTTGAAAGAAATACACGAAAGAATTAAAAATGACCACTTTCTGAGGACTCCATGAACACCAACAAACAATATGAGATGGTGTTCAGAAATCTGTCAAATAGCCTATTGAGAATTTCACTAAGTAAATAGGTACTTATGTAACGTTCTGTCACGCTCTTTTGTGAGAAATTTGACGTAACAGCACTACAGAGTAGTTACTTAGCGAAATTCTCAATTCAGAAACCGGCCCTTACTAACATTGAAGCGTGTACCTATTGTACCTAATATTAGGTACAGTCTGTTAGCTTTTAGAATATACCTCGGGCTCTAGAGCAGATTTCGGTTGTCGCCGAAAGCACACGAGTGTAATACTACTTCCTGCTCTGTATAAATGAAATTAAGTGTCATATTAGTTCCGATATTTCTATTACACGAATAATATATCAGATTATATCCGATATTAGCCGAGGTATAATCTAAAAGCTAACAGACTGTACAAGTATAACTTCCACGTTCAAATGAAAGTCTCTTTCAACGGGTTGTAAAATGTGTAAATATAATTATTGAACACTTTAACTATGTGAAATAATAAATTATAGTTTTGAAGTGAGCTGGTTTTCAATTTGTGACCTTTATTCTCGGGGAGCTAAGGGCTGTAATCGGGATATAAATAAAACCATCCGTAATAAATAATCGTTGTATTCATAAATCAAAACACAATTCGTTACATCTCAGTAGCAACAGAAAGCAAAAAATATCACATAATCTCACAACGTATGGTAACTAGCGTCTTATTTCAATATTCACAATAGTAATAATGCAATAACTAGCCCAACTGTCCGAAAAGGGTAAGCAGAACCACTAGTTATAATAAAACAATACTTTGTGCATAGAACTGCATTATTTTGAACTTATTTCGAGTTATTTTAGGCTTAGTTTACAGCGTTTTTAGTATCATTTACAATATAGCATCTGGCCGGTTTCCTGAAAAGTATTAGTTCTAGCATGTTCTAGTTACAGTTATATGGCGTTTTGCAGCAGTGCTGCTGTACTTGTTAAAGTGTAGGTAAATTAGGCTTTTGCTGTCTCGCTTTTTAATTACTGTAAACTTTTGATAAATGTGGTCTGAGGGTTATTAAAGAAAAGTTGTTTCCAAAATTATTGATTTCGGAGTCAGATTTTCTTAATCAATAAGTTATCTCAGGATAAAAAATACGCAATTTAATTATCCATCAAACCCTCAGACCAGATTCATCAAAAGCTTAAAAACTTTATTATACAATCACAAAAAAAATATTGTGCGAGCGAGAGAGCGTTGTTTCATACAAGAACAGTCTTAACAGTTCCCGTGTCGAAACCGCGTACAGTTGAGCAGATAAACCTTTTAATTGTTGCAAATTGAACCGTAACGTAATCGACTAGAGTGCACGCAGCGTACGTTGATAATATCTCGTCGACTGCACCATAGTACAGTCGACAACACAACATGTTTTATTGTTAAACGAAATACCTACAGCGTTCTAGACACAGCGTGACAATTATTATGATAGGCATACAGCATGACAGACTATGAAGTAACTCATACTTATATTAATTTTTTAACATTACTTGCGCTTGCGACAATCGGAATAGTCCAGGATTTGGTCCGCGTCATAACGGAGAAGATTGTGTTTTATTTTACTTATGTACGGACATCAATTTAAAACATTATCACAACACTCATTATACGTTTTCTTAATCGTAGGTCGTTCATAGATTAATATAACATGGAAAATTTGGTTTTAAAACCAGCGAATTTGTTCAAAAAATAATTGACCAGCCAGCCTCATACAAACTGGAGTTGAGTAAAATTATTTTTTTCGCAAAGAATCACAGAATTTTCGTCAAAAAAACCAATTATATTATCTAGGCATCACGAGTTACGAGCGCTGACTTTTAATGCGCGGTAGCCATTTCTTGGGTTTGAGAAGATTATTTTTCACTAACTCCACACTCGTTTCACTGTAAAGACCTTTAAACATAATTTAATGATTTGAAAAATAAAACGAGTGTAATATTAGCGAAAATTAGTTTCAACCTTTTTAAGTTTAGTATTCAACGATCGCTTTAGTCAACGCCAATCCTAGGGCCGCATTAGAAGTTTTATACGCGATTATACACACGCGCACACACGCCGGTTCCGTCGAGCGCTCATAACTCGTGACGCTACTACCTATGCGAGTAGCAAACTTACAAATGTGTCATTACACATTACACACACATTAAAATATTTTTTCTTCACTAAAATATTCTATAGAAAAAAATAACCTGATCAACTATTAATTATGCGTTTTTAAATTACGTATAATAATTTGCTAAAGGGACCGGTTCTGGATTGAGAATTTCACTAAGTAAACACTTAAGTAACGTTCTGTCACGCTCTTCTCTGATAAATTTGACGAGACAGCACTACCTATATTAGTTACTTAGCGAAATTATTATTATTATTATTATAAATACTTTTATTGCACTTTCATTTAAAATAAAAATATAGTACAATGCGGCGGACTTAACGCTAAATTCTCAATTCAGAAACCGCCCCTTACATCCGGTTTCTCGTAATCTAACAATTTGTTAATCTGTGAATGTTACTATTCAGCTGTCAAACGTTTTTTTCTTATGCACTTTTGGCCAACTGCCAGCTGCTGTTAACAGTAGATTAACAGCTTGTTAATGTACGAAAAACCGGGGGTTAGTGTCACTTACGAGCTACTTAAACCTCCTGACAACAATAACATAAGCACAGAGTTCGCAATCGAATTGCGCAGAAAATAAGGCATATTCACATAAGCCAAGCGCTACTGCTAAAAGTGATCCGAATGAGGGACTATGTCGGGACCCACCACCTTAGCATGACCTCTTGTCCCGCGAGAAGTAGAGAAAGAACCGACCTACCCTGCGCTCACGTCGCGGACGAGAGGGAAATGGTGCGAGTCTTTGTTTATTCTCGCGTGGAGTGTCGGCTAAGAATAGCACTCCCCCATATCTTCTCGTGGGTGTCGTAAAAGGCGACTAAGAGAATACCCGTGCATATTATTACCCAGCACATACGGGTCGTACCGGTGTCGGGCAGCAGCGACATCGGTACGTATACGGTCTGCGATTGCCAACCCGCCTGCTCAGCGTGGCAATTACGAGCAAATCCTTCCATGGAAAGCCAAAACGGACCACGGCCCCCAGTTCCCGGTCGCCCTGCTATTCCTGATCAAGGCGGCGATCACGGTAACGGCAGGGTAGGGGGTGCGAAGAATCCCCGGGTTACGAAAGGCTGCCAAAAACAACTAACCTTGGCGACGTATAATGGACGCACATTACGGCTGGACGAGCACCTGGCACAACTGGAAGTCGAACTCGAGAAGGTAAAGTGGGATGTTCTTGGGTTATCTGAAGTCCGAAGAGAGGGGGAGGACACCGTAACCCTTGAATCAGGCCACCTGCTATACTTTCGAGAGGGAGATCAGCTATCTCAGGGTGGCGTAGGGTTTCTGGTAAATAGAGCTCTCCGTGACAACGTTGTAGAAGTTTCAAGTGTGTCGAACAGGGTTGCGTACCTTGTCATTAAGCTAACCGAGAGGTATAACCTTAAGGTTGTGCAGGTTTACGCACCAACCTCGACGCACTCGGACGATGAAGTGGAAGATATGTTCGATGACATATCAAAGGCCTTCCACTCCACCACCAAGGCCCACTACAACGTTGTCATGGGGGATTTCAACGCCAAAGTGGGAGTACAGAATTGCAGCGAATCGGTAGTAGGATCCCATGGTTATGGAAACAGGAATCATAGGGGGCAAATGCTAGTCAACTTCCTCGAAAGGGAGGGGTTATTCTTGATGAATTCATTCTTTAAGAAAAAGCCCCAAAGGAAGTGGACATGGCAGAGCCCCGACACTATGACAAAAAATGAGATCGATTTCATCATAACGGACAAAAAGCGTATATTCAGAGACGTCTCAGTGATCAATAGGTTTAATACCGGAAGCGATCACCGACTTGTGCGAGGCTCTCTGAATATCAATGTTAAGCTCGAACGTGTCCGTTTGATGAAATCCAGGCTCCGACCAACCCTGCACCAAACTATAGTGGGATCTGAAAAGTTCCAGTCTAACCTGGAGAACAGATTCGCTGCCGTGGAAACCACAAATGACGTTGACATCGACCAGGCCCTCGAGAATGTAGTCGGAATTCTTAGGGAGGAAGGTGTGAGATTTTGCGCAATGCGGCATAAAGGGACGAAGTCTAAACTTTCGGAAGAAACACTCAAGCTTATGGAGGAACGACGTGAACGCCCACCAGTCACTGCGTCAGAAAGGCATGCTCTGAACAGGAGAATTGGCAAACTAATTCGACGCGATCTCCGACGCTCCAACACTCGTTCAATAGAACGAGCAATCGAGCAAAATCGGGGATCGAAAGTGTTTGTCCAATCTCTTGGGAGAAGCCATCTGACAAAGTTGACCACCACGGATGGAGTGGTTGTTTCCTCCATACCAGAGGTTCTTTCGGAAGTTGAAAACTTCTACGGCCAGCTGTACTCTGCGCATGCATCTCGGCCAGATCCCGAAAATGAGGATTCCAGAGCTACATTGACACGCCACTATACTGAAGACTTGCCAGAAGTCAGCCTAGACGAAATCGCGATGGCTCTTAAACAGCTTAAAAATGGAAAAGCCCCTGGAGAGGACGGTATTACTACTGAGCTCTTGAAGTCCGGCGGTAAACCCGTAATGAAGGAGCTCCAGAAGATCTTTAATGCTGTCCTCTTTGATGGAAGAACTCCGGAGGCGTGGAGTAAGTGTGTTGTCGTGTTGTTCTTCAAAAAGGGTGATAAAACCCTCCTGAAGAACTACCGACCCATTTCACTCTTAAGCCACGTCTACAAGCTGTTTTCAAGAGTCATCGCGAACCGTCTTGCGAGGAGACTCGATGAGTTTCAGCCACCTGAGCAGGCCGGCTTTCGGTCGGGTTACGGCACCATAGACCACATTCACACAGTGCGGCAGATTATACAGAAGACCGAAGAGTATAATCGGCCCCTGTGCTTAGCGTTTGTGGACTATGAAAAGGCCTTTGACTCGGTCGAGACCTGGTCTGTTCTGGAATCTTTGCAGCGATGCCAAGTCGACTGGCGATACATCCAAGTGTTGAAAGGTCTATACAACGCCGCTACTATGGCCGTCCAAATCCAGAACCGGCAGTCTGAACCTATCCCCATACATCGTGGTGTGAGACAAGGGGATGTTATTTCCCCCAAATTGTTCACAAATGCTATGGAGGATATGTTTAAGACGCTGGACTGGAAGGGGTACGGCATTAATATTAGCGGCGAGTACCTTTCACACTTGCGGTTTGCAGACGATATTGTCATCATGGCGGAAACGCTGCAAGATTTATAACATATGCTGAGTAGCCTAGCTGATTCTTCTCAACGCATTGGTCTCCGGATGAACTTGGATAAAACCAAGATTATGTTCAATGAACACGTAAATCCGGAGCCAATTGCAGTTCAAGGCAGTACTCTCGAAGTTGTAAAGGAGTATGTTTACCTCGGGCAAACCATGCAGTTAGGTAAAAACAACTTCGAGAAAGAGGCCAATAGAAGAATTCAGCTGGGCTGGGCAGCTTATGGGAAACTACGTCGAGTCTTCACATCGCCAATCCCACAGAGTCTAAAGACGAAAGTCTTCAATCAGTGCGTCCTACCCGTCATGACATACGGTGCCGAAACGTGGACACTCACGGTGGGGCTGATCCACAAATTTAAAGTCGCTCAGCGTGCTATGGAAAGGGCTATGCTCGGGGTTTCTCTGAAAGATCGAATTCGAAACGAAGTCATCCGACAGAGAACCAAAGTCACCGACATAGCCCACCGAATTAGCATGCTGAAGTGGCAGTGGGCCGGCCATATCACCCGAAGAACTGATAACCGATGGGGTAGAAGAGTTCTTGAGTGGAGACCGCGGATCGGTAAACGTAGTGTAGGACGTCCTCAGACTCGGTGGAGCGATGATCTTCGCAGGGCGGCTGGCAAGAGCTGGATGAGAGTAGCCGAGGACCGTGTTCAGTGGCGTGCAATGGGAGAGGCCTATGTCCAGCAGTGGACAACCATAGGCCGATGATGATGATGATGATACTATTCAGCTGTCAAACGTTTTTTTCTTATGCACTTTTGGCCAACTGCCAGCTGCTGTTAACAGTAGATTAACAGCTTGTTAATGTACGAAAAACCGGGGGTTAGTGTCACTTACGAGCTACTTAAACCTCCTGACAACAATAACATAAGCACAGAGTTCGCAATCGAATTGCGCAGAAAATAAGGCATATTCACATAAGCCAAGCGCTACTGCTAAAAGTGATCCGAATGAGGGACTATGTCGGGACCCACCACCTTAGCATGACCTCTTGTCCCGCGAGAAGTAGAGAAAGAACCGACCTATCCTGCGCTCACGTCGCGGACGAGAGGGAAATGGTGCGAGTCTTTGTTTATTCTCGCGGGATAAGAGATCATGCAGTTTAGTTGCAGGGATGGTAGTGATGGATTCATTTTTGGTATTGTAACACGTCATGTGGTATTTCTGATGAATCCGCGTTTATTGACAGCTAGATAAAGAGCAGTGTTCACAGAATACTGAAGACACACACACAAACACACGCGCACGCACGCACACACACACACACACACACACACACACACACAATAATTCTGCTTTTTTTTAAATAAGACCCTACATTTTTCAATAACATACTTATGCACTGTTGTATTGTATTTATTAATACGAAACATGTTAATTATGCACTTACCTAACAAGGGTTCCCAAAACCTTGGTTTGACTGCAGGAACAGACTGGTTTATTTACATAATATAGGTAAACCTGTGTCTGACGACATCTGCCGCGAAGCCCTCATTCTGACCACCCGTCACCAACCATACTTTTGAAGGCACTGTAAATACTTTGCGAATTTTCACCTGACATAAGTAAATACTGACTAGCAGAGGACCGGCGAGGTTGGGGTGACAGCAAGTAAACCTATGCCCAAAAGTGGGCTTCTTTCGTGGGCTGTATAGAGAGCTAGATAGATAAATACTGAGATTAAAGATTCTCTCATTTTGGACATAAATTGTGTCAATGGGGAACTTCCACTACATTTTTTTTAATAGATGAAGATAAACATTTATTTTACGCCACATAGACATACATAATTATACAGGAAAGGTAACAAAATGAGGCACATAGGACAAAAGTAGAAGAAATGTGAAGCTATAGTGACAAAAACAAAGCCTAAGAGTACAGTAGATGTATGCTGTATGTCGATGCAGAGGAAAAACGGTCTCAGTATTAGAAATTATGTTTTCAATTGTCTCATCGATATGTTTAAGGTCAGGTTAAGTTATATGGATTTTATGGTCCGAAATAAACTATTTCAATTCAATTAGCTGAGGGTTTGCTGATTTTCTGATTTGAAAATCAGATAATCGCTGATTTTCAGTTAGGGCATTTCGGTGACTCTAATGTGGTGAATAGAATAGGAGAGGGCACGTTAAAATATAAAAAAATGTGTTTTGTTTTTCTCTACGACTAATACTTTTCATAAATAACCCGTCGAAAACTCTATATAGAGATGGTTCAAAAACGCGCAATACGAATAGGTCTTAGACGATGACGTCATCACGTTACTCCCTCACTAATGCCTTATAACTTATGAAGAGTTTATCAAAATTTGAGTTTGTTTTCATGAATTTGCACCCTTATTAGAAAACGTTTACAATTGTATGAAAAGGTTGACTCTAATAAGTTTTTTTGTTATTTTTCACTTTTTCGTGAATTTTTATGGTTTAATTTTTTTTATATAACTAGTTATGTCTTCAATGGTATAAAACTAATTTCACTCGAATCTAAGTGAGTCGCAAGTTCCCCATTGAACATGTAAAGATATCTACTTAGTAAGCAAATGTTTTCTCATAACGTTCAGGTTTTCATAAATAAAATTATTTTCATATATTATATCGTGCTATCTAATGTGCCTAAAACTATTTTTTACTACGTATAACTCCATGGTTGATATGTTTTGGCAAACAATAATAAAGTATATCTGTAATTTTCCAAAAGATGTCTTAAAAAAATAATACTTTAGGGTATTTTACTGGTGGCGCTCCGCGGCAATTATAGCCGGTAGCAATGGCAATTTTCTCGATAATTATTCTGGGAATTTTGGAAATTTCGGGAATTTTGCCGCAGGCACATCGTTAGGCCCAACCCAATTTGTAAGCCCTTCTTCTATAACAACACTCACGATAGCTAACATACTGTTTTTGAAATTATAGAGACTTACGTCACACGAATTTCATGATTATTTTACCAGTCACAGCTGGTGTTTTACATTTTGTGAGAACCCTAGTGTGACGTCACATATTTTGCAATTTTACATCTAGAAATTATTGAACTAAAACAGCTGTTCCAAAATAAGTTTTATTTCCGACAAAGTTGCAAACAGAGTTAGGAATGGAAAGATTTGCAACTGTTTTGGAGTTTTTCTTTAATAGTTCAAAGTTCGTGTTTTAACACTTATACTTCATATGCTTAGGTACTTAAATAAAGGTAAACAATCTTGATACGCCTTTTTATTGAAATGTACACTTATTGATAAAATATGTAACAAATTTAATGTTATAACTTGTTACTTTACGACTAGTGCCATCTATGATTGGTTTAGCATTACATATTTGTCTATGTCAATTGGTTGTCTGTGCTCGTAATTAAAAATAAAAAGGTCAGTCTATGGAAAGCTTACGTGGTGTTTTATTAGGTTATGGGCCCAGTCCCGCATTTTTCAAGTAAAAAGTATAGTTTTTTGGTGCAAAATGTCTGGAAATTACATCGCGAATATCCCGAAACTCAAAGGGAGAGAAAATTACGACGAGTGGGCCTTCGCGGCGGAAAATTTCTTAATTTTGGAAGGCGTCGACATCAACAAGGTGGCGGACCCCAATACCCCACCGACCGACGTTTTGAAATCGAAGGCGAAACTGATTATGACGATTGACAGTACACTATACGTGCACATAAAAGATGAAGGCACTGTGCAAGGCGTCTGGAGAAAACTCAAATAGCTATTTGACGATTCCGGATTTACCCGAAAAATAAATCTGCTACGGAATCTAATATCAATCCGCCTTGAAAGTAGTGAGTCAATGACCTCATATGTTACGCAAATCATCGACACGGCGCAAAAATTAAGAGGTACAGGATTTAAAATCGACGACGAATGGATGGGATCGTTGTTATTGGCTGGTTTACCCGAAAAATTCTCGCCAATGATAATGGCCATCGAGCATTCCGGCATTGCAATATCCGCTGACGTAATTAAGACAAAGTTGCTTGACATGAGTGCTGAAGTTGGCAACGAAACGGAAGGTGCATTTGTGGCAAAAAGTTGGCAGCATCGGAACAAGAAGAAAAGTTATATTGGCAACACTGCCGATACGTCAAATAATTACTCTGTGAATCGATCTGCTAAAAAAATCAAATGTTTCAAATGTAAACAAGTTGGCCACTACAGAAACAATTGCCCATTGCTGAAAGTTAATACTGAAAACGCTTTCAGTACTATGTTTTCACATAATAAGTTCAAACAAAGTGAATGGATTGTTGATTCAGGGGCAAGTGCACATTTGATAGCAAGCAAGGAACTTATGAAAAATATTTCACATAACCAGACAACAAAGGAGATTATTGTTGCGAACCAAGTAAGCGTGCCTGTTTTATGTTCGGGAGAAACGGAGATAACGACTGTTGTGAAAAATACAGAATATCAGATTACTGTTAGAAATGTGTTGTGCGTTCCGGATTTAACAACTAATTTGTTGTCAGTTAGCCAACTCATCAAAAATGGCAACAAAGTCAACTTTGAAGAAGGAAAGTGTTGCATTACAAATCGAAACAATGAGCTAATTGGCGTGGCAGAGTTGATTAATGGAGTGTACCGATTGAACACGAAGTCTGAATGTTTGTCTGTTGTTTTGTCAGCGACAACGACTTCAAGTATGGATTGGCACAGGCGGCTAGGACATATCAACAGTAAGGATCTGAATGTGATGAAAAATGGCGCTGTAGAAGGGATAACGTACAATGACAAAGAAATTGTCGGTAAATTTAATTGTACAGTGTGCTGCGAAGGAAAACAGACAAGGTTACCTTTCCCACACAGCGGAAAAAGAAGTGAACGAATACTGGAAATCGTGCATACAGATGTATGCGGACCGATGGAAACCACATCAATTGGTTTATCCAGGTACTTCTTGCTCTTCGTGGAAGACTACAGCAGAATGTCATTTGTGTATATTTTGAAAAACAAAAGTGAAGTCTTTAAATGTTTCCGTGAATTCAAGCTCATGGTTGAAAAACAGATGAATGCCAGCATAAAAGTGCTGAGGTCAGATAACGGCACAGAATTTTGCTCACATGAAATGACCAACTATCTGAAGCAAACTGGTATTATTCATCAGCGAACCAACCCGTATACACCCGAACAAAATGGACTGTGTGAAAGATTCAACCGTACAGTTGTGGAAAGAGCCAGATAGATGTCTTTTGTTTGATGCAAAAATGGAAAAAAAGTTTTGGGCCGAAGCAGTTCACACGGCAGTCTATCTAAAAAATAGGTCGTTGGCTTCAGGATTGGACCAGAAAACCCCATACGAGCTCTGGACAGGTGAAAAACCAGATGTCAGCCACATCCGTATATTTGGAAGCACAGTCATGACCAGTGGTCGGAGTAGGTATATTGAATTAAGGTCACTGACATCAAACGTATATGTTAATATGGATACGCCTCAGAGTTTCCGGATTATTATGATAAAAATACCGAAACATCGAAATTATTACATGAAACTAGTTAAAAATGTATCAATACTCTCAACGCTATGCTGCTAGTGGCGTAGATGACCAGAATTTAATAGTAAAAAATGACTGGTGTGTAAAAACCTTGTTGTAGTAAAAGTGTTGGAGTAAAAGCCTAAGCATGTATAAAATGATATAATAATAATATTCATTTCAACACACGACATCCGGCAAACAGGGTCTTTTGTCCTCTTATCTCTATGCTCAACGCATCTGACCAATTAGAATCAAGTATCCAGGATGACTCATTGACTGTTTGTTCGAAAACAATGCGCTCGCACCGACATCCAGACCAAGTGGCTCACTCACTTATTTCGGATCGTGGAGTGCGCTTATTTTATTTGTTGTGAATATCTTGACTTGACCCTGGCTTGTTTACTGTCTTCTGAAATCTACTTAAAACGACGAATTTGGCTTATATATAACTACGGACATCGATTTATTACTCTTGGATTGGGCCCATTTGAAGTTGTTTTTGTACGGGTAAGTTTTAATTATTTTCACTATTTAAGAAGGTTTTAGAACTTGGAAACAGTTAAAAAAATCACTTTATAGCAATCATCACAGCGCATGAGAGTCCGGTACGCACACCGCAGGGCTATCACCGCTTCAGTTAAAAAAAACACTATATGAAACAGAATTTCATTATCGACTTTACAGTTGTGTATGTATATATTGTAAATTTAAATCATTGTTTTAGGTGAGATATAAATAAATATGGCAAAGGTCAAGGCTGAAACAGTGCAAAAGTGGTTATTGCACTATCCTGAGCTACTTTACGATAACGCTAGTGGCACTATATACTGTACAAAGTGTGAAAGTCATTTGAAAGCTGTGAATAGAGGCAACATTACCAAACACATTGAAGGCGCTGTACATCAAGGAAAATTTAAGAGACCGCAAGAGGAATTTTACTTCGACCTCATTAAGTTCCTGATTCTATGCAATATTCCTTGGTCGCAAATGAAAAATCCAGCGTTTAAAGAGTTTTTTCAGAAATATATGTGCAGTACTTGTTGTTGCGTTTGTACCAATCGTAAAGTGGTTGACGAATCACAGTTACGAAAAGTTTATTTGGAGAAGTTTTATAGGAATAAAATCAATTCGATTTATGAAATTAATAAAAATGAGAAACTATGGATATCGCTGGATGAGACAACAGACATTTTTGGTCGATACATAGTCAATTTCCTAATAAAACCATTGCATCCTAGTAATAGTGCAGGCCGGCCTTATTTGATTGCTTGTAAAATGCTAACAGCAGTAAATGGACAAACAATAACACAATTTGTACTGCAATGTCTAGAAAATTTATGGCAAAACACTTTTGAAGCGCAAGTTGACAATATTTTAATGCTTTGCACTGACAGTGTAGCGTACATGCTATCTGCAGGGCGAAATTTAAAACATTACTTACCTGAAATGAAGCATGTGACATGTTTGGCGCACGCTCTTCATCGTGTAAGTGAGCAGATAAGTTCAGAATACAACGATGTTGATATTCTTATATCAAATGTTAAAAAAGTATTTTTAAAGGCTCCTAGTAGGGTAAACATTTTAAAAGAAAAATATCCTGACTTACCGTTGCCTCCGCAACCAGTCATTACCAGATGGGGTACTTGGTTACAGGCAGCATCTTACTACGCTCAACATTTAGATAAAATAAAAGAAGTTTTATCCTGCTTGAGCAGTTCTGATGCTATAGCCATACGAAACGCAAAAAACATTTTGGAAAAACAAAATTTAGAAAATGATTTAAAATATATTGAATAAAATTACTCTATTATACTACTAGCCCTAAAAGAGTTACAAAAACAAAATTTATCTCTAGCTGATTCACTTTTAGTATTTGATCAAGTAAGGGCTACGCTTAACGAGTGCAATAATGAGAATATAAAAAATAAAATAGAATCAGTTATGGAACGAAATCCAGATTTAGATACAATTAGAGAATACAGCGAGAGTATTGAAAAAAGCGTAGCAAATAATCAGAAACTTTATTTCAAATTCGCTCCATTGACATCTACAGATGTTGAACGATCATTTTCCACTTACAAATGGATCTTAGATGTTAAAAGAAATAGCTTAAAATTAGAAAATATTGAAAAAATTATAGTTATTTATTTTAATTGTATAGAGACAGAAAATCAAAATGTAGAACTTGTAACCGATGAGGATTAAAAATAATTATTTTTAATAAAACTGTAATAATGATTATTTGTATTAACAATAAACAATTTTGTTTGCTTACATATGGTTTTTTATTTTATTACTCTATTTACCAAATTTTTGGAAACTCCGGTACATTTCGGAAGAAATGCATGTCCATGTTATGATATCATGACGCAAGTATCTAAAATCAATATACCTACTCCGACCACTGGTCATGACTCACGTCCCCAAAGAAAAAAGGAAGAAATGGGACAAAAAGGCAGTGAAACACTATCTAGTTGGTTATGCCGATAATGTAAAGGGCTACAGGCTGTATAACCCTGAGACAAACAAAGTTGTAACTAGTAGAGATGTTATTATCATGGAGCCAAAGAGTTGCTCAGACATGGTACAAATTGTCGTAGAAGAGAATCCAGAACTGTTATCAAATACAGTAGAAGAACATGAAGTTTCAGAAAGTCCAGAAAATGCAGAATCAGATTTATCACAATCGACAGTGAAGGACGATCACAGCATATATGTAGAAGAAGAAACAACTTCTAACAGTTCTTCAGATGAGTTCTTTGACACCGCAGCCAGCAGGAAGGACCTGAAAAATCTCTTGCCGATGCATAAACCCAAACATGAGAAAAGAGAAAGGCGTATGCCTGAAAGATACGGCTTTAGCAACTTGTGTATTGAAACTGAAGTAAATGATCAGATATCACTTGAAGAAGCTATGAATGGGCCGGAATCTAGGGAATGGCGGAAGGCGATGGACGAGGAACTCAAGTCTTTTGAAGAAAATAATGCGTGGGAAGTGGTAGATAGGCAAGAAAAAGGTACAGTGGTACAGTGCAAGTGGGTGTTCAGAAAAAAGTTTGACAGTGACAATAAAGTGAGGTATCGTGCTAGACTAGTGGCTAAAGGGTTCTCGCAAAAAGAGGGTATAGACTATAAAGAAACTTTTTCACCTGTGCTTCGATACTCAACGCTGAGACTTTTGTTCGCTCTAAGTGTTAAATACGAACTTGTAATAACTCACCTTGATGTCACCACAGCATTTTTAAATGGTTTTCTGAGCGAAACGGTTTATATGAATTTTCCTGAAAACTATGAGTGTAAAGATAGGAAAACTAAAGTTTTGAAGTTGAAAAGGGCAATTTATGGTCTTAAACAATCAGCGAGGGCATGGTACAAACGAGTTGATGATTGTTTACAGAGTATTGGCTATGTAAAATCTATGTATGAGCCTTGTTTGTTTGCCAAACAGCATGGAAATGTTAAGACATTCATTGCACTATTTGTAGACGATTTTTTCGTTTTTTCAAATTGTCAAAAAGAGACAGATAACCTCAAAACTGAATTAAAGTCAAAATTTAAACTAAAAGATTTAGGAGAAGTTAAACAATGTTTAGGTATGCGTGTTTGAAGGCAAAACAATGTAATTACTGACGATCAGGAACAATTTGTTGAATATTTGTTGCAAAAATTTAACATGCAAAGTTGTAAACAAATGAATACACCGATGGAAGTTAACTTGAGACTGGAAAAAGATATTAAACATTGTAAACAATATCCGTATCAACAATTGATAGGAAGTTTGTTATACTTGTCTATTTTAACTCGCCCAGATATATTCTTTGCTGTTTGTTACCTCAGTCAATTTAATTGTTGTTTTAATGAAGAACACTGGAAGCATGCAAAGCGTATTTTGAGATATTTACAATGTACAAAAAATTTTGGTTTAAGATTTAAGAAGGATGATTTAGATTTTGTTGTCTATGTAGACGCCGACTGGGCATCTGATGTTACTGACAGAAAGTCTTACAAGGGCTATTTATTTAAAATGTGTGGTAGTGCTATATCATTTGAGTGCAAAAAACAAAGTGCCATTGCGCTATCAAGCACAGAAGCCGAATATATGGCCATTTGTGAAGCTAGCAAAGAAGCTATCTATTTAAAAAAATTATTGTGTGAGATGCAGTGCAGAAAAGATATACCTGTAATCCTGTTTAACGACAATCAAAGTGCGCAGAAGCTTACTGAAAACTGTTTATTTCATAAAAGAAGTAAGCATATTGATGTTAGGTATCATTTTGTTAGAACTGCGGTAGAGAATAGTTTTGTAAAAATTTGTTATTTAAAAACTGATGATATGCCTGCAGATATCTTAACCAAGAGTTTGAGTTCACCAAAGCACCATAAATTCTTGGAACAATTAGGTATTGCTAAATTGTAAAAATTTAAAGTTAATATTTAAGGGACTACGTATTTTTGGGCTAGTAGCTACATTAATTTGTTAAGTGGGTGTGATAAAATATGTAACAAATTTAATGTTATAACTTGTTACTTTACGACTAGCGCCATCTATGATTGGTTTAGCATTACATATTTGTCTATGTCAATTGGTTGTCTATGCTCGTAATTAAAAATAAAAAGGTCAGTCTATGGAAAGCTTACGTGGTGTTTTATTACTTATTAAACCAAAATCTTACACATTACCAATTCAATGTGAAATTAAATGTAATTTCATAAAAACAAATTTAATTTGTAAAAAAATTGATTTAAAAGTGTTTAGTTCAATAAAAAGTCTTATCCAGATTGTTTACCTTTAGTCAAGTACCTAAACATAATATGGAGTATAGATTATAACAGATTTGGAAATGTGACGTCACGAAATTTAAGACCCCTCCCAACCCCTTGTCACACTACATCGACGCCCTCGCTTCTCCCTAACGTGTGACGTAATATATCAATTTATGGACATGGACACCGCCAACCGCGAAATTGTAGCGGAACATAGCCTGTGAAGCGAAACGTCAGCGGTAAATGAGACGCAAATAGAAAGCCACAGACAGATAGAAAGAGACGCAACATCGCAGAGTTTTCTACGCGCTAAAGGCGATATTACCAAATCTCTAATATATAAAAATCTCGTGTCAGTAGTCTCCTCCTGCTTCGGAGGAGTGAAGTCCTCCAAAACGGCTTCGCCGATTTCAGGTCGTCGTTCGGTGGGTAGGCATAACATAAATATTTTGTTAAACTCGACAGTTCGCAACGGAAAGTGTGGTTTATATCTACGAGAGCCGATTCGCCTACTAATTAATGGTTTGATGGAAAATGGGGATTATATCCTTCGGTGCACTAAATACTTGCACTATAGACCAGTACTCATTTTGATTAGTGATTAGTGCAGGGGCTAGTGATTAGGAGTATTGTAAGCCGGAGGAGTAGGCCTGTTTCCACATTGAGAATTTTCACTAAGTAAATACTTAAGTAACGTTCTGTCACGCTCTTTACTGAGAAATTTGACGAGACACCACTACAGTTGAATGCCTAAATACTAAAAGGGCACATGTCACATTTTAAGGATTTTTCTTTTTGTTTCGACGACTAGTCAAGATATGCACCGTTTTCTGTTAAAACGACACTTTTCATAAACAGGGGACAAGTGCCCTAACTTAGCCCAATTCTCAATTCAGGGCCGATCCCTTAGTCTTAAAACTTTTCTGGCTCGAGAAAATATGTAACGAGGAGCTGTTTGAGCTCTGCCGCAAAACACCGATGGGCCGTCAGACCAAGCGCGACATGTGGACATGGATAGGCCACACTCTTAAGCCTGTATTACACCGGGGCAACACTGTGCGGCGGGATACCGCCGTTTAGCCAAAGTATTTTTCGCCAAATTTTACTTCCCAATAAACTTATGGCATCAGTTTCATTTCCCAAATGAAACTTTAGCAAGTTTTCATTTCGCATTTTATTCATTTGGACAAATTATCATTTCGCATAATTTTACTGCGTCAAGTTTTATTAAGACAAACGTTTGTTATGCTAACGTTTTATTTTTGGAACGGGGGGTCGGCGATGTAAAGAATACGTGACAACAGAAATATAGGTGCGACGACGCGCGTAGCGAAGCGGAGCGCGTCGGAGCGTTAGGTTCTCTATGTAAGATCGAAAACAGACTCGACTTTGATGCGTTCTTACCTTGCCTCTTGTTGCCTCTTTGGTAAAATGAATTTTGACCAAGTATTTATTTGGTAAACAATAACTTGCCATAATAACTTTTGCTAACTGTTTATTTGCTTTAAGTTGTTTTGAGAAATGTTTTTTTGCCAAGTGATAATTTGCGGAAAATAGTTTGGGAAGTAATACTTTGGGAAACGATTTTTGGCAATACATTAGTAAACCCTGTGCGGCATTGCGGTACGAGTATGCCACAAGGCCGCATGCTACAACGTCGCACATTGTGGCAAGAACCTTGTGGCATGGCAACACCTTGCGTCATGTGTAAACTGTCGCAGCTTCTTCTTCTTCTTCTGCCGCACCTTTGTAGTATGCGGCCTCGTGGCATGCCGCAATGCCGCACAGTGTTGCCCCGGTGTAATACAGGCTTTTGAAAAGAGGCCAGCCACATGCCTAGACAAGCTCTGGACCTCAAGGAAAGAGAAACCTTGCCATCCCAAAATAACCTGGCGGTCCTCATAGCCAGAGGAAATGAAGACGGCCGGCGTAACCTGGCCATAGTTGAAAAGGGTAGCCCAAGACAGGACGAGATGGCGGAGCATTGTGGACGCCCGCTGCCCCACTCAGAGGACATAAGGACATTACGTCAAGTACCTAGTAAAGTTGATCTATCGCTATCCACTCGCCTTTACTCCTGTAATCACTAAACTCCAGCACTAATCACTAATCAATGTGAATACAGACAGAAATTACTTAACGTATACGACGAAAATCTTCAAACAGATCTAAAGGAAGACTATTGAAAAATCATCATCAACCCACTATGTCCCCACCGAGGGGCACGGGTCTCTTCCCTGAGGAAGGTATAGGCCATACTCCACCACGGGGGCCAAGTTCGGATTGGTGGAGGCTTGTAAGACTAGTGGCTGGTCTTACTGTCAGAAGTTTTCAAGCCGCCCCTAAAGGCCTCTGACTTGGCTTAACGACTGCCATCTATCGACGGCAGCCGGCACCAACTGCTTAACGTACCTTGCGAAGCACGGAATCGCTCGGAAAAAATGCCACTAGCGTTAGTCATAGACGGTGACCCATCCATGGACTGAACGCGCCGTTTGTTGCTTTACCTTAGTGATCGTTCAAGATCACTCAGGCAGCCCCGGCTACGAGCGATACCCCGGCTACGAGCGATTGAAAAATAAATACCTAAAAATATATCAACTCTGCTTTAGCAACTGAATACTATGTATTGAGGTAGATGATCGAATTCTTTTTTGAGAAAACAAACATTTAAATTAAATTTCAGTTTCCACTTTCATGGTATTCGCTTTTGAAATATTCATTTCGGCATTCACCTAATTAATATTCCATGAGAATATATTCCTTAACGTTATCATCGTACAAAATAACCCTAAACTTGTACTTTAGACGTATTGCTGAATTGTAACACAGGCGTGCTTAGCTAAAAGAACAATATGGCTATTTGGGATACTGGGATCTAATACACCACGACCTGGGGCTAGATTCTGTTAATCCATTGCAGTACAATGCCAACTGAATGAACACGGCGATTTAGTTTCATTGCCGCTTCAAGTCTATGAGTGCACTCAAATCAAGCAATCTAGGCGTCAATGGTATGAAAAAACACGTCACGTGACCCGACCGTGTATCTGTCATCGAACAATAATGCACTAACAGAATTTAGGCCCTGGTCAAGAGGCTCCATAGAGAACACAAGCGCCACCGAGGAAAAAATCATACTTTTAATAACACTGTATGTACAGTCTGTTAGCTTTTAGAATATACCTCGGCTGAGCAATCAAAAACCGATTATATTGCAATAAGGTAAGGTTAGCCTACAGTACGTTTTTTAATTCAATGCAAAAAAAAAATGACGCGGTGTTACCGTTATAAAATATATAGGTTTAGTTTTTTTTTAAAGTGATGCGGCAAAAATCCTTATCACATCAAAGACATTAAAGTTTAATTCCTCATAAGAGCACACTCGAAAAAAAACACCTACGTAGCACAATTTATAAAAATAAAAAAAATAAAAAATAAACTCACGCCCGTTATCCCCGAAGGGGTAGGCAGAGGCACCAGTCTCTAGAACTGGACCCACGTTTTGCCGAGTTTATTAGGTCCCAAACGTGACAAGTGGCAAGCCTGTCGCCGTTATCCGGGCACAATTTATCAGCGAATGGTGTTGCTGTACAAACAAATGTACGTAACTAAAAGTCATTGGTACATGCGTGGTTCGAACCCAGACCCTCATGATCGAGAAGCAAGGGTCAACCCCACAATTTTTACTTGAAGTAAAATGGGGTAATTTGGTTTTTGCGTTAGAACATTCAGACATTGGATTGTATTGAGATGTCGACGTGACTGTTTTATTTTTTTGCATTGAACTAAAAAACAGACTGTAGTGTGGGGCCAGAAGCAATGTATGTGCTTGTATATAAATGTTTTTGTTTATGTTTATTTGGTGTATAGCTTTTATGTTGGTTGTTCGTACTTCACCTGTAAAATCATACTTTACTTTGTTTTTGGCGAAGCTTTATATGAATTTTGACTGTTTTTTTAATGTCATTTTTGTATTAAATAGAACATACGATCTCTCATTAATACTACTTTTTAAGACCAATCGCCGTGGACCTAGAAAAAACTATGACTAGACAGCATTGTCATCGAAAACGATCGTCTTTGGCTTCACCATCATCAACCCATTATGTCCCCACCGAGGGGCACGGGTCTCTTCCCTGAGGAAGGTATAGGCCATACTCCACCACGGGGGCCAAGTCCGGATTGGTGGAGGCTTGTAAGACTAATGGCTGGGCTTACTGTCAGAACTTTTCAAGCCACCCTAAGGCCTCTGACTTGGCTTAACGACTGCCATCTATCGACGGCAGCCGGCACCAACTTGACGTGCCTTGCGAAGCACGGAGCCGCTCGGAGAAATGCCACTAGCGTTAGTCATAGACGGTCACCCGTCCATGCACTGAACGCGCCGTATGTTGCTTAACCTTCGTGATCGTTTAAAATCACTCAGGCGGCCGGGGCTATGAGCTTTGGCTTAAATGCTATCTATTCTGAGTTCTATGATCCTAGGTTATCGGTCATGGGCCCTGAAATTTTGTTAATAATTATGTTAACGTGATTGAGAGATTATACAGAAATTTAGTAAGCACTACCAAGACTGTTTCACTACGCGTGTCAGTATCGAACGCGTATGTACATGCAGCGACCACTCCGGGGTGGCAAATAGGTAGGAATTCAGGCGCCAGAAGAGGTAAGAGTTACGCTGTAGAAAGAGAGACAGCATGTAGGTGAATAAAACGTAGCTTTTTTAGCGCCGTTCGAACTGAATTACACCTAATTGTATCGCTCCTAGAGTCCCTTTTTCTTGAATCGATTTTGCGGAGTGAATCTTCTGTACCTGTACTATTATGTATTCTGTGCTATTGGTAGTGGGGTCGAACCTCGACTTTGTATCCGAAGTTCCGTAAAGTGAATTTTTTGTCAGTAAACACAAATAAGGAAAACATCTTGATAAAAAAAATGATCGTTTTCCTCGGCGGGGCTGAGTTATTGTATTGAAACCCTTAAGGATGAATGTAATTCAATAACAGAACGCGTTAAAAGCGGCCATACTTTACACGAACGCAAATAAGAAAGCTGTAAAACAATACCGATGACGCCGTAGCTCTGTCTACACCGAAAGTGGCCATCAGAATGGCTTAGGGCGATTCTTCGTCGTCGACCTCCTTGATGACCGTGTCAGCCTCCCAGCGAGCCTTCTCGGCGAGAAGAGCTTGCAGTTTCTGTAAACAAGATTTACAAACACAAACTATTTATTTAAGCCGAATTTACATTACGAAATTAGCGGCATACATGTTGGCAAGGTTAAGCAACATACGGCGCGTTCAGTCCATGGATGGGTCACCGTCTACGACTAACGCTAGTGGCATTGTTCCGAGCGGTTCCGTGCTTCGCAGAGCACGTTAAGCAGTTGGTGCCGGCTGCCGTCGATAGATGGCAGTCGTTAAGCCAAGTTTGCGGCTTGAAAACTTCTGACAGTAAGACCAGCCACTAGTCTTACAAGCCTCCACCAATCCGGACTTGGCCCCCGTGGTGAAGTATGGTCTATACCTTCCTCAGGGAAGAGACCCGTGCCCCTTGGTGGGGACATAATGGGTTGATGATGATGTTGGCCTCAGTTTCACGAAAGCAGTTTCTATATATGCGAAAGTGAATTCGCTCGCGTTGTCTTGAAGCAGCAATGAAACTAAATCGAAATGTTCATGCAGCTGTTATTGTAGTACAATGCATTAGCAGAATCTCTTTCGGTTGATGAAAAAATCATCAGAATTTTTTCCTGAATTTTTTCTTTGAACTTTTTCCTTCCATTGGTTATGTATTTTTTGTTTTATTCAACTAGCTGTCCCGGCAAACCTCGTGCCGCCAAATTTTTCGAATTTTCTCCATATTTTGTCACCAATTAAACGTTCCCTGAACTTCCACAAATATGACAAAGCAAAAATTAGCAAAATCGGTCGAGCCGTTCGCGAGTTTTAGTGAGACTAACGAACAGAAACTATTGTTTTTATTTATAAAATTGGTATTTTTAGATATAAATATAGAATAAATGTGGAGTTTCTTTGTTAGTTTCTTCTCCATGTAATCTATTAATTGTGAAAGTAACAACTTTGACGTTCATAAAGTAAATACTGATGGTGATTGATTTACAAAATATTTTAAGTTCTTGTTTTGTTTTATATACCTACAGTTTAGTTGTATAATAAATAAGCATGTTGCTAAATATAATATTTATGCTCACCAGTGTATAAATAATGAATAAATAATTGATAATAAGGAGGCCTATGTCCAGCAGTGGACTTCTTGTGGCTGAATGATGATGATGATGAAGTTATTTTAAGTTAGCAGCGCCCTAGCAGGGTACTTGTTTGAAACTAAGTATTTTAAGTGATCTCATGTACCTACAACAAGAATGCTAATAAACGTGTTATCTTATCTTACTGTGTTTGTACTATGAATAAAATATTTGAGTTTGAGTTTATACTTAAGTTAAGCTTGTATGTTTGAGAAGAAAAAAGATATGGCTAGGGATCAGTCTATTTTTGAATAAGTTATCTACGGTCACAATACTGTACACTACCCGGATTAAGGCGCCGGTCGCCAGTCTCAAACCGTGATAAGTATAACCTACGGTAACCTGTGATTGATACGGTAATCTGGTGAAAAAGTTCCATTTGCAAATACATTATCATTACAATGTCATTACGACTACGAAATTAACATCATTATATTAATAGTCTTTTATGATAAAGTCCGGATTGGTGGAGGCTTGTAAGACTGGTGGCTGATCTAACTAACTGTCAGAAGTTTTTCAAGCCCTTGGCCCCCGTGGTGGAGTATGGCCTATACCTTCCTCGGGGAAGATACCCGTGCCTCGGTGGGGACATAATGGGTTGATGATGATGATTAAAAGTAGATATATGACGGATAATAAGACGGCAGGTGGACCAAGGCAACGCCGCTGTAGCATTCGCAACGTGGTCCACCACAAGCGAGATCCGGCGGCGCCCCATTGCACGAGCGACAGGACGGCTCCCTGGGTGTTTTAATCGGTATGCCTCTCCTATTATTGGGAGAGGAGAGTCCGGTACACGGCCGTCGCCCTCCCCCAAGGGTGTCAAAAAAAAAAGGTGGACCAAGGCAATCACAGAGTGGTGGCCGAGAACAGGACGACGGTCAGTGGGCAGACCTGCGGCCCGATGGTCGGGCGATGTCGTTGAGTCGGCGTAAGGTCCGTAAATGCAAATGGCGAGAGACCGTGAGACCGTCCCCTTTTTACGGGACTGATGGTGATGAAAGAACATAATTCGCACCCTTGCAAGAACAACGTGATATTTCGAAGAGAACAATTTTTTGCTGCGTTAAAAAAATAATATATCTATACCTATGTTATTTTTTTAACGCGATTTTATTTTCTCAAAAAACGCCGGAATAATGAGCAAAAGAGACACTGCATCACGTTATAGTGCTATCTCTTTCGGCCATTACTTTGAAACCTTAAAAAAAATGCTCTGACGTAACGTAAGGGTTCCGAAATAACACGTTGTTCTTGCAAGTGTGCGATATGTTTTTTCCCCGGAGCGCTGGCTTTACTTAGTGGATTATCTAATAAATTTGGAGTAGCAATAAAGTCTGTCCGCTATCATAGTGTCACTTCGATGTTTACCGCCTCGGCACGTTGGGGCCTTAAACAAAATAAATTAAAGGAAGCCGACGCGGCGCAAGCACGCCAGTGAATTTGGCTCGCAGCTCATCTCATTCTACTTTTAAGTAGATCACGCAATTAACGAAGTAAATCAATCAGTATTTTAGAATGGATTTATAACGAGACGATCCTGCATCACTTAGGTAGGTACCTATTCTAAATATCGGTGAAGATGAATATTCCGAGGACACTTCGAGTGATGAAGAGTAATGTTTTATTTTGTGCTTCATTAGGCATATTGTGTACTATGTTTTTTTTCTATTTAAAGTATTTTTGCCGTCTAAGTTGTATTGTTTAAATAAATGTTTTTTTACTCAAACCAAGATTGCCTTCGTGTGTACCGACACTATCTAAGCGAACGGACTTTATAAAAAAAGTTTTTTGTATCGCTAGTTTTTTTTTATCAGTAGACCAGTAGACCCCATCTTCAAGTTATCTACTGGTCACAATACTGTACACTAACTGGATCGAGGCGCCGGACTCAGTCTCAAACCTGATAACCTGCGACTGATACGGTAGCCTGACATGGAAAATATCAATTTGTCCAAAGCAAAGCACAGCAGTCCGCTACCTACTCGACAGACTACAAATTCATCATCATTATAAGCGAGTTTTACAAATAAGTTGTATCACATTGTTGTTAGAAAGTTGGTATGTTATTGAAAGTATGACGACCTCTGTGGCGCAGCGATTAGCGCATCTGCCTACCATGCGAGAGGTCCCGGGTTCGAGACCCGGCTGGGGACAAAAAAACCACAGGTCTTGGATGTTTACATGTTTGTGACGTCGCTGTTTCTGGTTCCCACGACACAGGGCATCCTAGTGTGGGGCCAGAAGCAATGTACGTGCCTGTATGTAAATGTTTATGTTATTAGTTTTCTTTATTAACTAATGGTAGGTATAACAATATTTTAGTCACAACGCAATAGACATTACACGATGTCATGAAATTAAAACACAGGCAATATTATGTGACACGATAGATGGCGGTCGTTACGCCAAGTCAGAGGCCTTAGGGCGGCTTGAAAAGTTCTGGCAGTAAGACCAGCCACTAATCTTACAAGCCTCCACCAATGGCCCCCGTGGTGGAGTATGGCCTATACCTTCCTAAGGGAAGAGACCCGTGCCCCTCGGTGGGGATAGATAGATAGATAGAATATTCTTTATTGCACAATAGAAGAAACAAAAAGAAACACAAAATATTTACAAAGGTTCATGGCACAACGGGCGGCCTTATTACTAAAAGCAATTTCTTCCAGACAAAGATAAAACAAATTATCTTTGTCTGTTGTATTAATATATTGTGCTACTTGTCTGTTTATTTTGTTTCTGTGATGTGTCTGAAGGATAGGATTCGTAACGAATACATCCGACAGAGAACCAAAGTTATCGACATAGCACAGAGAATTAGAAAGCTGAAGTGGCAGTGGGCTGGCCATATCTCGCAAAGAACCGACAACCGCTGGGGTAAACGTGTTCTTGAGTGGAGACCGCGACTCGGCAAACGTAGTGTAGGACGCCCTCTAACCAGGTGGGATGACGATCTGCGAAGGACTGCAGGCAGATGCTGGATGCGGCAAGCTGAAGACAGGGCGCTATGGCGCTCATTAGGGGAGGGCTATGTCCAGCAGTGGACTAATATAGCCTGATGATGATGATGATGATGTGTCTTGTTGCGGCAATAAATATGTTTTTCTTTCTTTCTCATCTATCTATCTACGGGTAAGAAGTTACTTAGCGAAATTCTCAATTGAGAAACTTGCCATAACATGGATATTAAAATGTCACGTTACCTCAGGCTTGTCCAGGACAACTATGCGATTCTCGATCTTAGGCGCCAGCTCACAAGAGCGCTGCTCCAGATCGTCCAAGGACGCTCGTCTTGTTAATCTGTGTAAAGAAAAAACTGTGTAAGGTACTCGAAATTGGCCCGCGGCGTGTGTATATACAAATACTGTTTTTTTCTGCCTACGAATAAAATACCGATAGTCACTAAAACCAAAATTATACAATTATAAATCACCAGTGATGACTATGGCACTGAAACGTGGTCCTTCACTATGGGCCTCTTAAGAAAGCTCAAGGTCACGCAACGAGCTATGAAAAGGGCTATGCTCGGAATTTCTCTACGAGAACAAATCAGAAATGATGAGGTCCGTAGACAAACGAAAGTCGTCGACATAGCCCACCGGATCAGCAAGTTGAAGTGGCAGTGGGCGGGGCACATAGCACGCAGAACTGATGGCCGATGGGGCCGAAAAGTTCTCGAATGGAGACCACATATCGGCAAGCGCAGCGTAGGACGACCAGCCACAAGATGGACAGACGATTTTATCCAAGTGGCAGGGAGACGCTGGATGCAAGCCGCTTCCGACCGGTCTTTTTGGAAATCCATGGAGGAGGCCTATGTCCAGCAGTGGACTTCTTGATGATGATGAATAAAATACCACGCGGGGTTCCGTTGAAAGAGGGGGGACTGCATCAAAGTAATTTTCAAAGGATTTTGTACGAAGTTTTCCTTTTACAAATTGGTCGCCTATTACTCCTTAGTTTGTAAAGTCTACTCAGCCGTGATAGTTTTTCTTGCAAAATCATTGTAACATAAACATTTACATAGATGCACATACATTGCTTCTGGCCCCACACTAGGACACCCCGTGTCGTGGGAACTAGAAACAGCGACATCACAAACATATAAGCATCCAAGACCTGGGGCTTTTTTTTATTAATTTCCCCGGCCGGGGTTCGAACCCGGGATCTCTCGCATAGCAGGCAGATGCGTCACGTAATACGTATAATTTTTATACAAAGACTAGGTACATATTGAAAAACAATGACACCAAGTAAAGAAAAAATACTCAAAATTGCACATATCAGATTATATCAGACGGTATGTGAGTGTAAAGTGGTACCAAACGGTACAAAGAGTGCAAAATGCTTGTGCTAGATTTTGTTACCATATACCGAGAAGAGCACATGTGACACCTTACTTAAATGAGCATGGCACTTTAACTATGAAAAATAGACGTGAATTACACTTGGGTTGCCTCATACACAAAATAATTTGGAATAAATCCCCGACATTTTTATATAAAAAGCTTAACTGGTTTAGGGATGGCTCTGGCTATATTACCCGTGCAAGAGAATCAGATCTTCTAAGGATCCCAAAACATAGATCAGCAGGTTTCAGGGGGAGTTTCAAGTACAGCACAGCAAAAATCTGGAATACCATTCCACCTCCTTTAAGGCTAAAAATCTCTACAAACACCTTCAATTTACATTATCGAAAGGTACTTTTGGAAAAGCAGACGGCTCTGTACTTGTAAGGCTCGCCCTGGATCCTGGACTGGAACATAACACAAGATATACACACAGACACACACATACTCACACACATTTGACTCGCCCACTCCACAATCAGGAACACGGACACTCACTAGCGGTACGTAACCAATTTGTAACACCCATCGATATAATTTATCTATTTATATCATATTATATTTAATATTTGTATGTATAGTAATATAAATTCATAATAACATCACAATATATTATAAATATTGTGCATATTCATATATGTATTGGTATTCATATTAAATATGATATATATTAATATTATATAAGTAGTATTATGTAGTGTATATTGTAAAATTATATTCTTGGTGCAACAAAATTGTAATGTAAGTTTGTTACCTTACCAATTTGGGTGTAAGGGTGGGTGTTTGGGTGTGAAAAGAATAGATCGTATAAGAAACACGACGCTGCGCTCAAGGACTAAAGTTGCAGATGTTGGTGTTGCGACCGCCAAGTTAAAGTGGGACTGGGCTGGCCATGTCTGCCGTATGAGCGAAGATAGGTGGGCAAAAATTGCGACAGACTGGGTTCCGCAAAATGGCCACCGACGTCGCGGCAGACCAAGGCGAAGATGGCGGGACGACCTAAATGCATTCTTACCGGGATGGTGCGGGGTGGCTGGAGACAGGGAGAGATGGAAAGCAGAAGGGGAGGCCTTTGCCCAGCAGTGGGACACACGAGAGGCTACGTAAAAAAAAAAGTTTGTTACCCTATTTCCTACATTTAAGTTTAGTTTTAGTTTTTTTATGGGTTGTTGCTGAAAATCAGCGCTGCCAAGATCACTGCGCTGACTTGGTAGCATAATGCTGAGCCTCGACCCTTTATCTCTATTTCTATTCTATTCTATTCTAGTGAGATATAGACCTGTGGTGGTGGGGTGGATGGGCTGGTTCCACGGCGACCGAGGAGGCACGGCGTAGCGGCGGCGGTCCGTCCAGCTCGCTGCAGTCCAGGGTCTTCACCAGACTGTGCCTGAGAGAAGAGAAGGTAAGGAATTAGTTCATCATTCATCATCAACCCATTATGTCCCCACCGAAAGGCACGGGTCTCTTCCCTGAGGAAGGTATAGGCCATATTCCACCACGGGTGCCAAGTCCGGATTGGTGGAGGCTTGTAAGACTAGTGGCTGGTCTTACTGTCAGAAGTTTTCAAGCCGCCCCTAAAGGCCTCTGACTTGGCTTAACGACTGCCATCTATCGACGCGGCAGCCGGCACCAACTGCTTAACGTACCTTGCGAAGCACGGAATCGCTCGGAAAAAATGCCACTAGCGTTAGTCATAGACGGTGACCCATCCATGGACTGAACGCGCCGTATGTTGCTTAACCTTAGTGATCGTTTAAGATCACTCAGGCAGCCCAGGCTACGAGCGATTCAGGAATTAGTTGAGTCCGAATAAAGTTGATGATTAGCCGGACCAGGAGCGCGCTCTAGTAGACGCGATGCGCGCTGGATCGCCCGGTGTGGATCCGGCTATTAGCCACGACCAGAGTGCGTATACTGAGTTTTGTCATTCACTTTCGATAGCGAGAGCGTTTGCGATTTGCATAGGAGTGACAAAGCGCGCCATCTAGTTGTCTCTTTGTCACTCCTACGCAAATCGCAAACGCTCTCACTATCTAGAGTGAATGAAAAAACTCAGTATAAGCACTCTGAGTTTTGTCATTCACTTTCGATAGCGAGAGCGTTTGCGATTTGCATAGGAGTGACAAAGCGCGCCATCTAGTTGTCTCTTTGTCACTCCTACGCAAATCGCAAACGCTCTCACTACCGAGAGTGAATGAAAAAAGTCAGTATACGCACTCTGGCCTGTTTCACTACGCGTGTCGGTATCGTACGCGTAAGCACATGCGGCGACCGCTCCGGAGTGGCAAATAGGTAGGAATTCAGGCGCCAGAAGAGGTAAGAGTAACGGGGTAGAAAGAGATGCAACATGTAGGTGAATATAACGTAGCTTTTTTAGCGCCGTGCGATCTGAATTGCACCTAATTGTATCGCTGCTAGAGTCCCTTTTTCGAATCGAGTATCACACTAATATTATAAACGTGAAAGTTTGTGTGTGTTTATATGTTTGTCAGTCTTTAGCGCTGAAACGGCTGGACGGATTTTAATAAAATTTGGTATGGAGTTAGCCGATACCCTGGATTAAAACATAGGCTACGTTTTACCGCGGGGAAATATCTTATTCCTACGGGAAAATCGATGAACCGCGGGTAACACCGCGGGGCACAGCTAGTCTCAAATAATTTATTACTGATAGTGTCAAATACCGTTTAGCATAACAATAGTTAAACAATGGCCGCCTGCCCGCAGCGGGCGAACGCCACGGGAAGGGATAATAAACATTTTTTCTTTCTTTCTTGCTGGCGAAAACCGCGTGGTGGCTCCGGATGGCAATGAGCGTTTTTCCTTATGTCAAATTTAGTTTTAAAAGATTCCCTAGGTGGCGCTGCCGAAACCTTAGTAATAAACGTCAAAGCAAAAAAGAATGCTATGGTTCTGTGGAATGTGTGATGGTTGATTACCTAAAAGAAAAGATGCTGTTGTCCTTTGGTGATAAGTACGCTTTTGGATATTTTGGAGTCTTTGCTGTGGATTGTGGGTTTGAATTTTTATTTTTATTACGAGAAACCTCGTCCGAATAGCAACCCTGGTTCCTTCTCTTGTTTAGTAATCTGTGGTCTAACTTTGACATTGATTGCTACGAATCACAAATTTGTATGTAGAAACGAATAACGCCATCTAAATTATCTCAAGGAACTAAGAAAAAAAAGGAAGGAAAAACGCTCATTCCCACCGGTGTCCGTCTGTCCACTAACCTTCGGCTGAGTGTGACCAGCGACTGGCGATGCTTGGAATGGCGCGCCTTGCCGGTGCGGACGGCGATGGCCGCGAAATGGTTCTGGATGGCCATGCCCACCTCTGGGCACATGTCTTCTGAGACCTGACGATAGAAAAGCTCGTGGCATTAAAATATAGTCGCAGTCAAGAAATGCTATTGATAATTCACAATTAGTTCTCGACATGAGAAGCATTTGGTCGGATTTGTCATTTTATACTTTACAGAAGAGCGAGTCTATTAGTTACATAAGCCTACGTACGACATTATGCAAATGAGTTATCTCAGCAATGGAATAACATAGAAATATGTTTCTTGTTTGGTTAGAAAGGGCTTGACGAGCTGAGATTAAAAGTATACAAAAGTAATTTTCGTTGGAATTGAACTTACGACCTTATGCCTTATACTTCTGACGTCAAGAGTCATTTTCATCATTTTTACGCCTCATTAGGCAGAGCATGTACAGAACTAATATCTTTTTAACCATCCTATTCATGAACTCATGCTTCACAAATAAATATCTTTTGTCTTTTTGTCTTTGTCTTTAAGAGTTGTTAACTTCATTCTAGTCTTGGTAGTGTTTAAATATAGATTTTAAAATAAGTTTTATATTAGAAACCTCCAATCGTTCTCATGCGCTTGTAAAGCATTCTGTTAATACCTTTAGGCCGCCACTATACAGGCTATTTTGGAGTGTGGAGACCAATGTAATTGTTGTATGTGTTGTGTACTCTCTTTTGCAAATAAACGTTTTCAATTTTTTTTTCTATTTTCTAAATATGAAAATTACTTTGCTAAATTCCGCCAATATCCCACAAGCACCATGCGGTTAGTTAATGCACCGCCCTCCCTCACACTTTTTCCAACAGAAGCAAGACACGGACTCACCACCACCGACACCGATACTTGTGTGAGAAAATGCGACGCGTTTCGCTTCTAACACGAGGCATCCTCAGGCTCACAAGTGAGCCTCATATTTTAATGCTATTATGGACTTCCGCAAAGTAACGCCTGATTCTATACAAACAAGCTCTTATCAATAGCGGCACGTGTATGACTCGTGAGTCTTATGAAAATGTAGGAAACTGTCCTACGAGACTTGTGTAGGGGAGAATAATCATGAAAATAGTAGAAGATAAACATACAGGCACACACATTGCTTCTGGCCCCACACTAGGATACCCTGTGTCGTGGGAACCTGAAACAGCGACATCACAAACATGTAAACATCCAAGAATTGGGGTTTTGTTTACAGACGACATTTTTAAGAACATGTGACGTCATCACAGAATCGGCCAATCCGGGCCGTTATCGATACAATGGCGGCAGATACAAATTATCAAATTTTATCTTGTTTTTTTACAAATCATAATTTTATTGTTTTTTTATTTACAATGCCCTAAAGCGGTTTTGAGACTCGTAATTTATACGAATACGTACCTATAAATAATACTGTTCTTTTCACACTAACAAATAGCCTATTCTAGGGGACTCACCAGGACCCGGCATGGCGGAAGCATGGTGAACCCGTCGTTACCGGAATGAAGGTACTGCTTTACCGCCAAACGGTACATCTGTTGCGGTTGCAGGTACTCGTCGCCAACCTTGCAAACCTGACATTGAATAGATAAACATTTTGATACAGGCACATACATTGTTCTGGCCCCACGCTAGGTTATACCCTGTGTCGTGGGAACCAGAAACAGCGACATCACAAATATGGAAACATCCAAGACCTAGGATTTTTTTTGTCCCCAGCCGGCAATACGACATTATTAAACGCAGTCTAAGAGCCGTGACTGGACTGAAACCTAGAGATAGTTGAATTCAGAAATTTATTTCAAAGTATAGAATGTACAGTTTATTTGTTGAATGCTAATGCACTTAAAATGCCGCTGCCTTGGGGCCGAAAGTAGTGGAGAAAAAGGCAGCGAAAAAAATCTCCACTCTATCTTTTCTCAAATCGCCTTCTCCACAACGTTTTGCCTGAAGGCAGCGGCTAAAACTAACATTATAGTACATTGACATTCAACAAACAGAAAGTAAATTCTTTACGTTGAAATAAATTTCTGATTTCAATTTTTTTTCAGGGCTTACAGGGTCCCAAAAAATGCGAAAAATCAATTTACTACAATTCCAAAAAAAAAACTTTATTAGATTTCATGGATTTCAGAAGGTATGCTAAGACCAAAGTTGTTTTGGTACCTGTGAGGCGACCCGCTGTCCCGGCGGCTTGGACGGATCGAACGCGAAGGAGACTCCTGCAACCTGGAAAATTAATAATTAATCTATCTTAATCTTCTAAGAGCAGGGACTAGTCTTACAAGCCTCCACCAATCCGGTCTTGGCTCCTGTGGTGGAGTATGGCCTATACCTTCCTCAGGGAACACCAACCCATTATGTTCTCACCGAGGGGCACCGGTCTCTTCTCTGAGGAAGGTAAGACTAGTAGCTGGTCTTACTGGCAGAAGTTTTCAAGCCGCCCTAAGGCTTCTGACTTGGCTTAACGACTGCAGCCGGCACCAACTGCTTAACGTGCCTTGCGAAGCACGGAACCGCTCGGAAAAATGCCACTAGCGTTAGTCATAGAATGGTCTCCCACCCATGCACTAAACGCGCCCTGTGTTGCTTAACCCTTGTGATAGTTTACGATCATTCAGGCGGCCAGGGCAACGAGCGAAACCAAAAATAACAACACAAAAAACATACCAAAAAAAAAACAGAAGAAAACATACCATAACCTTTATTGACATAAGCATTTGTACAAAGCTGATTACAATTAAAATGTAAGTGGGTAGTTGGGTAAAATAAACAATTTCAGTAATAGCAGAAACATGACTTGTACCTTCCGCGCTAGTTAATACAGAAGGAAAATAAAGGTCACGCCGTGTCACTGCTATTATAAATGGCAGCTGACTCAGCAGTATGGTGATGGTCAAGCCTTCAGCGCTGATTTTCAGTTATGTCTGGGCCGCACTCATCGCGATATCCCGGAGATTCGGGCTATCGTGATGTTTGTAGCCAAGTATTCGCGTATACTTCGGAGCTTCGTCCGTAGTCGTCAGGACTTCGCGTAGCTGTCGGTAAACTTTCACAGATCAAAGAGTTTTATCGCGATGAACTTCGCTTGAGCGGCCACACTTCAGTCAGCGTGCACCCGTCAAGCGTAGCGGACGTGTTATTCACAGAGTAGGTGCATAAGCTGAAGCGTAACATGGATTGGAGTAATGATAAAATTTTAGAATTTATTGCATACTACGAATAAATAAATAATAACTACGACATAAATGTAAAAAATAATTATTTGCTGCCATAAAATACAGAGCAACCGCGGCGGCCATTTTGTTTTTTTTGACATTTGACATCGCTTGCACATCGCGATAAACTTTACATCGCGCATTGTGTGGCCGCGAGGATTCGCCGTAGACCGAAGACGAAGTTTATCGCCCGAATCAGTGTCAAGAGGAAAGTATGTTACTGTACCTGTGGGAAACGTCCCTCTAGGCTCGGGTATTTGGAGACGGAGTTCTCGAGGGCCTTCAGGACTGTCTCGCCAGAGGCCTCTAGCACCACCAGAGGGTCCCTCATGGGGATGATGGACGAGAGGTCGCGGAGGGTGAAGTCCCCAGCCGGGTGGACCTGGAAAGGGACGAGCAATACGGTATTTGACACTATCAACAATAAATTATTTGAGATGCTCGATTAAAACAAAAATTACAAAATGATTCGGAAAATGTATTTCTTTTAATCATTAATTTACTAGTTATTACAATTTTTTAAATAGATGAAACATAAAAAGAGTGCTCTGAAATGTGACGTCACAAGCAAGTATTTTCATACAAAATTCCGTTTTAAAAGTAACTCATTTGACATCCTGTCAAATACCCAATTATATATAGATAGATAAAAGATAGAATATTCTTTATGGTACTCGTAAATATAATTATATTAATCAGTTGCGTTATGACCTTGCAACCAACAAATGGGGCTTATGGGGCACTGAATAAGACAATTAGATCATCATCGTCAACCCATTATGTCCCCACTGAGAGGCACGGGTCTCTTCCCAGAGGAAGGTATGGGCCATACTCTACCACGGGGGCCAAGTTCGGATTGGTCGAATTGAATTGGAGGTTTGTAAGACTAATGGCTGGTCTTAGTGTCAGAAGTTTTCAAGCTGCCCGCTAAGGCCCCTGATTTGGCTTAGCGACTGCCATCTATCGACTTTAGCGTGCCTTGCGAAGCACGGAACCCCTCGAAAAAATGCCACTAGCGTTAGTCATAAAATGGTCAGCCATCCTTGCACTGAAAGCGCCTTATGTTACTTAACCTTAGTGATCGTTTAAGATCAATCAGGCGGCCGGGGCCACGAGCGATTGGTACGAAATTATTAATGAGGTGGTGGCGTAGTGGGGTTGACCCTTGTTTCTCAATCATGAGGGCCTCTGGATTCGAACCACGCATGTACCAATGACTTTTAGTTACGTACATTTGTTTGTACAGCAAAACCATTCGCTGATAAATTGTGCCCGGATAACGGCGACAGGCTTGCCACTTGTCACGTTTGGGACCTAATAAACTCGGCAAAACGTGGGCGCAGTTCTTAGTGATTGGTGCCTCTGCCTACCCCCTCGGGGATAACGGGCGTGAGTTTATTTATTTTAAATTGTAATGTTAAAGTTCGTTCGCTTAGATAGTGTCGGTACACACGAAAGCCATCTTGCTTTTAGTAAAAAACATTTCTTTCAATTCAATTTCAATAAATAATTTCGACGGCAAAAACACAATATAATGAAGCACAAAATGAAATATTACTCTTCATCACTAGAAGTACCTACCCTCAGATTAATCTCCACCGGTATTCAGAATAGACGATGCAGGATCGTCACGTTATAAATCCATTCTAAAATACTGTTTTTTTTTTCTTTAATTGCGTGATCTACACATCTTTTCCACATATCTTAAGTCACGTTTTTCATTCGAAGTTTCATCTAGAGCCCATACCACATAAAAAAATATTTTATTTACACGCAGCGACACTCAATACAAAATACTAAGTCGACGAACTGCGAGCCAAATTCACTGGCGTGTTTGCGCCGCGTCGGCTTCCTTCAATTTCTTTTGTGAAAAGCCGCCACGTGCCGAGGCGGTAAATATCAAAGTGACACTATGATAGCGAACAGACTTTACCTGGTCCGAGCGGAAAGTGCCAGAGTTGACGATGACCAGGTCTGCCCCGGTCGCAGCCAGTAACACGTCGCACACCCAGTTGCCCAAATTCGTCTCCTCACGGCGAATGGACGAGAACCGACCTTCTAATGGCACGCAGAACTTCCCTAGCACCTCGTCCATTTTACCTTCAATCATCGCTGTAACAAGATAAGATGAGATGAGATGAGATGAGAATATTCTGGTACCAGGAAAAACAAATACAAAACATTTACAAACATACATTACAATTGGCGGCCATATTGCTTAAATCAATTTATTCCAGACAACCGACGGTGGAGAGTTGCTTAAGGAAAAGCGAGACGGGTTGTCGGTGCAAATAAGAACATTGATATAAATACTTATACTTAATATTAATATACATACATAAACAGTCCTATTGCCAAGCTGATCCATTTTAGATCTTCGTGAAAATTGTATATATCATTAATTTAGTCTGTAATAAGGTATTATTATAAGTATGAAACACTGTTTTTGGCAATAAATGGTTATTCATTCATTCATTCATAAACCTAACAAAAATGCGCGGAGAATTTTATTTTTAAACTCTTCAAAAAAAATAAAGCAACCACCACACAACACTTGTCCTAATCCCAAACTAGGATACCCTGTGCTATAGTAACCAGACGAGGACACCACGAACATGTAAATAAACCCAGGCTGAGGCCATTAGTACAAATGTGCGTGATTATTGGATTACACTATGTGGGTTAGAGAATAGACTATTTGACAGTGTGAAAAAAACAGTATTATTTATACGTATTCGGAGTCTCAAAACCGCTGTAAGGCACTTTAACTAATAAAAAATGTTTTTTTTTTATAAAAAAAACAAAATAAAATTTGATAGTTAGCTATGTACTTATCTGCATCCATTGTATCGAAACGGCCTGGATTGGCCGATTCTATGATGATATCACAGATTATTAAAATTGTGTCGGTCATTCATGTCGTTCTAACGTTCATTGGTTTGTTTACTCGCTAGTGACGTCATAATTCCTGTGCGACGCCATATTGCCCAAGATAGCGTTTAGGCGGCTTATTTGAAACGTAAATTTTCGTTTGCCTTTTTTAGAAGAAATACACGAAAGAATTTTAAATGACCACTTTGTGAGGAAATCAGAAATGAGAAATTTATTTCAACATAAAGAATTTACATTCTGCTTGTTGAATGTCAATGTACATAAAATTATAATGTTAGCCGCTGCCTTAGGGCCGAATGTAGTGGAGAAAAAGGCAGCAAAAAAACTCCACTCTGACCATCTTTTCTCAAAACATCTTAAATCTAATACAAAGTTCGGTAGGTACGAATGTCCATCTACCAAAGAAGGACTCCATGAACACCAACAAAAAATATGAGATGGTTTTCAAATAGCCTATTAGGTATATTTTTCACATAGCCTATTAGGTATATTTTTCAAATAGCTTACTAGGTATATTGTAATCTAATTGTAAACCTCGATTCTATACTTAAAAATCAAGCCAGCAAGATCGACCAATAAGAGCTAACTGTAATGTCCTTGCCTAGTTACTACAACACAGCGTATCCTAGTTTGGGATGCAAAGTATGTAGGCAAAGACTAGGTCTCTCTTTAATCACGCTCAAATGACATCACAAACAAAAAAAGTAAATAAAAAAAAAGAAAATTATTAAAAATAGACATAACGAATAAAACTCAAAAATACCGAAATTAGTTTCATAAAATGGTCAATATTTTCGAAATAAATTAAAAAAATAACATACTTATTGTAAATTTTTGGTCCGGATTAACTTACGTTTATTTTTATCGGACGAGTCCGACCAGATTTCGCTCCAATTCGCAGAGCGATGTGCAGTGCTTACGAAAGTTTTAGTTCGAAAACATACTTATATTAAAATTAAGTACAATTGCCAATAAAATTGTATTACTAAAGATTTCTGTTAAATAAATCATCATCATCATCATCATCATTTATTTCCCCACCCACCCATTATGTCCCCACCGACGGGCACGGGTCTCTTTCATGAGGAAGAAATAAAATAAAAATTATATAAATAATAACTCAGACTCCAATAGCACTCACAAGTGTATTTCTCGAGCATCCCCTTCAGTTGTTCGTCCTCCGCAATGGCGGCCGTGACTCGAGAGTCGGTGATGTCCGTCCGGGCCGCCTCGCCGGAGAAAGAGATCGTTATCTTGCTGAACTGCCGAAAGTCTGTGCCACTCTTTACTATGTACTTGCTGTTTATCTGCGGATGAAAGTGTAGGCTATGATTACTTACTGCAGCGGCCAGCAAAAGAGGCATTCGGCTCGGCTTCGCCTCGGCCCACATTTCCACGTTTTCGTCCATCAATGCCTAGGTGTGGCCAAGGCTTGTATATGATTTTTCTCAAATAATGCGCGGAAATTAAAACAGGCAGAATTTAAATTCTTTACGTTGAAATAAATTTCTGATTTCTGATAAGTAGTACCTACCTACTAAGGCAGAACTTTTTTCTTTCGATTTTGACGGTAACAAGTTTTCTATTACGGCTCTTGCCGCCTCTTGAATTTCAGGTGGCGTTAAATTAAGTTCATCGCAGTCATTTTCATCACTTGAACTCATTCTGTTAAATTCAATAAACTTTCAAAACCAGACGAACCACGAACGAACAACAATAATTTTCGCCGCGTTAAAGTGTTCTTTTTTTTCAATAGGTATATATATATCTCTCTCTCTATCGCAAGTCAGTTCAAAATTTTTAAAAAAACCTCTGATAAGTTACCTTCTTGGTTGTCATTGTTCGGAGTAAAATATCATTCCATTTTTAAATAACACGACAGATATGAGTTTAATAAATAATTTATTTGGCCGCAAAACACGACAGTTATGAATTTTCATATAACTTTTTCCGGCCGCTGCTTGCGTGTAATTGGCCAGTACAGCAATTTCGATTTATCTCGAAGAAGGTTGTCGAAATAATGCTCAAATTTCCAAGCATGTTTGAGAAAAAGTATTATCTTATGTGGTTATTGGTGCTGAACGTTTTCGTAGCCATGGACGCAAGAACAAAAAAAAAGAATTTATTATACCAACAACACACATCACAGAAACAAAATAAACAGACAAGTAACATAATATTATAACGTAAAACAACAGATAAAAAAAACAAATAAATTTAAACATAAACATTTTTTTTGTTAGTCTTTGAAAAAATTCTTACAATGTTTAATTTTAAACACCTGAATTAAAACAGCCAACTATTTTAACTGGAAAGGTAGCTTTTATTATCATTTTACTTGAGGGACCCGTAGGTGTATTTATTGGATCCAAAGAGTAAAACCCTAAAATCCCCCAAAAGGGACCCTACTACCAAGACTCTACTGTCTGTCTATCGCCGGGAAGTATATCATGAACCGTAATAGCTACACCATTGAAATCCTCAACAGCCACCATTGAAACAAAAAATAACATAACACAACATTTACATAGAGGCACATACACTAAACAGATAAAATAAATATCTAAGTAGGGCTCGCATACAACAAATAATGTGTTTTATTTTGCCGTTTCTTGCTCGATATTTATAACAGTAACAGATAAACGCTTGAAATATTCAAATGTTGTACAGACCCTTACGGAAAGTCTGCGCAAGTCTGACTCGCACTTGACTCCGTTTTTTTTAATTGTTTCTGTGCGACCTTCTATACACTCGATAAAATAAAACAGAACAGAACCTGACAGAACAGGACTGGACAATATAAAAAAAAAACTAATAAAAAAACAGGATAAAATAACGGTGAATTTTACCTCCATAACCTCGTAGACATGGTCGTGTCCGCCCAATATGAGGTCGATCTCGTTGCAACCCTCGGCAAGCTTTACGTCATTTGGTGTTCTCATGTGGGTCAACGCTATCACGTATTCGCAGCCCTGTGGAGTAGAGTTTATGATTGAAATTAAAACATAAACATTTACATACAGGCACGTACTAGGATACCCAGTGTCACGGGAACCAGAAACAGCGATATCACAAACATGTAAACATCCAAGACTTGGCGGCGCATCCAAGCTGTTTTCTATAAAATGGCTGCATACACATAATTAATATCAAATTTTATCCTCGTTTTTTTATAATTAATATTTTTTTTAAGTTAACCCTTGGCTGGTATTGCTAAAATCAGTAACGTAGTAGGTGTCGGGGGTGAGAAGTGACCCCATTTAAATTAAATAGAGAAAACATAGAGATATTAAATTTTTGTCATCATTTTGTTATTTAATCAATTAAACAACTTCCAATCTTTGTTTGAAACAAGATATATTAAACATTTCAATAATCATTCAGGCTTTTTTGGAACATAACGTAACCTCTAATATTTTTAACAAATTTTCAAAGAGTCGACTTTAGGAGCCATTTTTATAATAAAAACTTAAATATAACACAAATAATCTTCTTTTTATAATTTTCTTATATAGTCTACAAAAAAAAAAAAGAAACTTTTCTTTAGATCAGTCAAATAGAAAAAAATGACATCTTACTACTAAAGCACTTCTAAAAACGCATATATTTTATCACAATAAGTTTAGCATTTAGTGCATGTAATCGCTTTGGCCGTGTGATCTTTACATAATTATGAAAAGTAAGTATTGGCTACACTTTTTGGTACATTTCAGTCGAAATTGACGTCAGCTTCTAACACAATATCTTCAGAACAACTGAACGCTTCTGCTTCTTCACAATCATTGATTTCTTCCCGATCGCAAGTAGTTGCAGGGTTATTTCTGGACATTTTCGTCCTCCATAAATTGAGAAATTTGGTCATTGGACTAAATGCCTGTATACCTATAGCTGAAAAAGTGATAAGAGGCTATAAAATTGCATTACACTAATACCACTACTTTCGGTATCGGGGGTGATTTTTGACCCCAACATGTACGTACCTCCGTTTTCGACAATAACTCAGCGACGCGCTTCCGTCGCCTGCCGCACACTGCGATGATATGAGATTACATAGATGCGCACGAGTGTGAGTGATTATACTGCAAAGTTATTATAGAAAATATGTGGCACTGGGGTGATTTTTGACCCCCGATACCAGCTAAGGGTTAATATGCCTTAAAGCGGTTTTTACGGTAACTTATACCAAAAAGGTACATTAATTATAAATAAAACTTATTTATTCGAACTGCCAAATAGCGTATTAATAGATTATGTGGAGTTTTCTCCACGCTAACACAGAAACTTCATATTTATTATTTTCAAAACAGTTGTAGATAAATATTACCCATGGATGTGTTGAACACCAGATTTTTCACAAATTTCATTTAATACTATCATAATACTCGTACGAGTTAGGCGGGAAGATGGCCCAGCCCTTCTATCAAGTAACGGTTGACTCTATTGGGTTAATCGTTTCGACGACTCCTACCTTATAGTTTCAAATTATGTGTGTAAAGATGCTTGCACGCAATATACAAAATCGTTAACTGTGCTTTATGCTAGGAAGCAATAAGGCCGAAAATCGCCGACACACTTACTTCTTGTTTCAATTGCGTGGCGAGCTTACTGCCCGCCTGGACGAAATCTATGTAAGTCACCTCCTCTGGGTTGATCGTCGCTAACGTGTCCAGCCATTCCTGAAACAACAAACATTCTGGTTGGAATATCTCGACACATTCTACAAACAGAGATATCAGTTTATTCAAATTATGAAAAATCGTAACCAATCCGGACTACGCCCCCGTAGCGAGTATGGCCTATACCTTCCACAGGAAAGAGACCCGTGCCCCTCGGTGGGGACATTTCATCATCAACCCATTGGTTGATGATGAAAAAAAAGTATCTAATTTTTATTCATAATTCAAACAAAATGTCTACTTGTAAAGTTGTTGCTTTCACAATAAATTACGTGGAGAAACTCTAACTCTAACTTCTCTAACTAACAGAGAAACTCTTCATTTATTCTTTCAAAACAGTCTTAGTTTCAGTTATTCTGTCACAGACACGGATTTAAACACAGTAAGCAAATCATGCAATGTGCAAAAGTCAGCACCACAAATCGACTGTGTCTAGCGACACTACCGCCGTAGCCTGACTCTCCCACGTGACAATTCAGCACCGCATGCAGACTCTCCCACGTGACATTATAGTGCCATAGGCTGAGTTTCCCAGGTGATATTATAGCGCCGCGGGCTGACTCTCCCAGGTGACATTCTAGAGCCGCAGACTGACTCTCTTACGTGAGATTCTACCACCGCAAGATTTACTCTCCCACGTGACAGTCAAGGGCCGCGTGCCGTCTATCCCACTTGACATTATATCGCCGCACGTCAACACTCCCAGGTTATATTTTAACGCTAGAGGCTGACTCTCCGACGTCACATCTTTACGTTCCAGACGGCCTCTCTCATGTGAAATTCTAGCGCCATAGAGTGACTCTTCCACATGAAGGTCTAGCGCGCCACGTCGATTCTTTGTGACGCTCTAAAGCCACAAGCTGAACTCACAGTGACATTTTACCACCGCGGACTGACTCTTCAACGCGACTTACTAGACTCTTACGTGACTCGTTCTTTAAGTAACACCGTGAGGAAAGCCTACCTGCTCAACGAGGCCAATGAAGCCGATCTTATGTCCGTTGGCCATGAGTGCGTGCGTGATGCGACCATCGCCCAGCGGTCGGCCCGTCTCGTTGTCAATTACGTTGGACATCAGCCACGGGAAGTTGCATTTCGCTACCAGCCCCGAGAGCACTTCTAGCCCGAAATCTGGAAGAAAAGTGTAGCAACATTGAAATTGAAATTGGTTTATTGATAATAAGATTAATTCACAATTAGATTAAATCATAATATAATAGCACAGTATCAATTTGACATCATCAATAATTAAGTAATTAAACATATAACAATAGTGAATTTAAATCAATTGATTAGACTCTGAAGCCTGTGGTAGATTAAAATCTGTGATACAGGCGTCAGTGCCCTATTAGAAAAGAAAACGTAAAATTAAAAAAAATTAAAATAGAAGTAAAATATTAGTTCCGTAGAAAATTCCCAGGGTGGTAATTTTTTTGCACATTGGGTTACATTATTCGCCATTACGTACGGAACCCTAAACTTTTTGAAAATCCAATTTAGTCTATGTTACTCACGAAGAATGTAGCTTTCTAATGGTGAAAGAAATTTTTAAATCGGCCCAGTAGTTTCTGAGCCTATCCATTACAAACACACACACAAAAATACAAATCTTTCCTCTTTATAATATTAGTACAGAAGTATAGATTATTATATACATAGATATAAAGTAATGCATCCTCTCCAACCATTCACTTTAGGGCCATACATACATAAGCTCACGCCTGAATCCCAGAGGGGTAAGCAGAGACCAGGGACTGCCACCTGCCACGATTCTTGGACGAACAAATCACTTTCGCTTCATCGACACCCATTAGTCGTTGCATGCACGTACGTCGGTTGCGGGTACTTTTCATACTTACTTACTTACTACCACACTGCTTCTAATTTACTACTTTTACTTTTTTTGTTAATTTTAGGATCAGTAGAAAAATGAAAAAAAAAGTCACAATGTCATCATCGACCCATTATGTCCCGACCGAGGGGAAGGTAATTTATTTAACTTTAATATTTCTACTCACTAGAAAACAAGCAGAAATGTTTTTTAGATAGTTATATTCAAACGCAGTTCAAAACTTTAGAATAAACGACTAGCACTATAATTTACGAATCGCTCGTAGCCTGGGCAGCCTGAGTGATCTTCAACGATCACTAAGGTTAAGCAACATACGGCGCATTCAGTCCATGGATGGGTCACCGTCTATGACTAACGCTAGTGGCATTTTTCCGAGCGGTTCCGTGCTTCGCAAGGCCCGTTAAGCAGTTGGTGCCGGCTGCAGTCGATAGATGGTAGGCGTTAAGCCAAGTCAGAGGCCTTAGGGCGGCTTGAAAAACTTCTGACAGTAAGACCAGCCTTACAAGCCTCCACCAATCCGGGACTAGGCTCCCGTGGTGGAGTAGGTATGGCCTATGCCTTCCTCAGGGAAGAGACCCGTGCCCCTCGGTGGGGACATAATGGGTTGATGATGATGATGGCTATAATTTTACTGACAAACTATATAATATATAAAAGGAGAAGCTGATTGATTAAAGATAAGATAAGATAAGATAATCATTTCGTCCCTTTATTGGTAAAACCGATTATCTACACTTTTTTTACAACTTGAGTACAAGTTGAGTAGTTTGGTGTAAATAACTCATTTTTGAAAAAAAGTGTAGATAATCGGTTTTACCAATAAAGGGACGATTTATTAAATTACCACAACACACAAAGATATACAATAGACAGGCATAGTATGCTAACAATAATATTCAGAATAAAATATAGTAAAGAGATTTTCCTAAAATTACGATAGGCTGTGCATTATGTGCTATTAACTGACTGACATATCAACGCAGGGCTTAAACTATAAGGATAAGGGTTAGAAACTTGATATATTGCACAGGGGTTCCTTTTGTAACGTACTTTATCCGGTCAATAATACAAGACTGGCTTTGAATAACTTACCAAAGTCGTGGTTCCCGAAAACGGCGCAGTGTGTGCCGATCTCGTTGAATACTGGGATCATTTGTTCGCCTTTCGTGAATGTGCTAACTGTAAATATGCAACCACATTCGTTTATTTGTTTCTTCGTATTAACCTATTTTAACTATTTAATCTTATATTTATAAGGAACTAAAATTATATTCCTTATATTCCTAGTCTTTTAATCGTTGATCCACACCGCGGTTTGTGACGTTCGCGGGGGTATCTCTTGGTACTGACTGAAAATCAGCGCTGAAGGCTTGCCCATCAGCATAATGCTGAGTCAGCTGCCTTTTATAACAGCAGTGACACGCCGTGGTCTTTATTTTCCTTCTGTTTTCTTCTGATTTTTTGATTTTTTTGTTTTTACTATTGTTGCTTTGTTTTGTTTCTGGATTTGTTTTGTTATTGTGGCGTGTGTACTGTTTTTATAATAAATATTTCTTCTTTCTTCTTCTTCTTCTTCTTCTTCACAAAGGAATTAAGGGGATCATGGCATAACTACACACTGTTGCGAACCTTTTTTATAATATCGTTTTTACTGTCATATTTTGTCAACGTCATTGTCTCATACCATTTTCTCGCCTACATTTTCCATTAAATCTATTATTAGCCTTTTCTTTAGTTTCAGTTCAGTTTTCCTATACAGTCCACCCGTAGTTAACATTTGGTCCATTCACCGGATCTGTGAACCATTAGTTTACATGCTTCCTCGAAACCTTCATTAGGTATCAGTCAGTTTCATCCATCGCCCATTCGTAATGCTTACTAGGAGCAAAAAACAAACATTCGAGACCCAGGAGCAGCCGTTCGCCTCCACTTCAGGCATCCCAGTTGCTGGGGAGAAAGAAGACGATCAGGTCAGCCAATCCACCAGTCGATCAACGTCAATTCAGTCATCAGCGACGGTGCGGGCACGTAAAGCCGCCGTGGAAGCGCGCTTAAGACGTGAGCACTGCCGCCGCGAAGAGGAGCGTGCAGCCAAGCTCAAGCGGGAGCAACAAGAGTACGAGAAACAGCTCGCTGCGATGCGAAACACCGTTCTCGAAAAAGAAGTAGAGGCGGAATTGGCCGCTATCGACGCTGAAGTCGAGGACAGCCAACTAGCCGCCAGTGTAGGCGAACACAGAATGGAACAATGGGTTTGTGACAATGACGACAATACAATTGTTTATAGGGACTTTTCTGCAGTAGAGCGCGCTCGCGTGGGCGACGCGCGTCCCGGCCGGCCGGTGTCACTACCGGCGGCCACGTGGGCGTCTGCCTCCCTATACCAGCCACAGAACGTAAGCGAAAACATGGCAGTGGGGCTTAACCTTTCTTTGCCGGTGCCACCCGGTCGGCCAGTGTCGCCACTACCGACCACAAGGGACCCTGCCATCCCGAACCTTTGTGATCAAACTTTCGGTGAGCTGCCCGATCGAGCGATACCTCCGCCGATAGCAGCAAAAAGTAAACATTGCCAAGAGAGACAACCAGTCGTACAAGTGGAGCCAGTTAACAACGCCATTTTGTTGCAGGCAATAGCAGACACTGCCGCAGCGACAAGAGCCTTAGCCTTAACTAAAGGTCACAATAAAACACCTGAGTTGGCGCCTTTCTCGGGGGATCCACTGCAATGTTTATATTTCAAGCGTATATATGATGCCACTAAAATACATTTTTCTCCTCTAGACAACCTGATTCGCTTTCAAGGAGCCGTGCATGGGCTCACTCGCGAGGCCGTCGCGGCCATGCTTTTAACCACTACAGACCCAGAACAGGTATTGACCGCGCTTGAAGATAACTTTGGGCGGCCCGAGCTTGTTGTGTTTAATGAGATGGCGTCATTAAGGAGCCTTCCAAGGTTAGGCAATGATATGAAGGAATTAGTTACACTGGCCAACCGGGTACGTAATAGTATCTCTATTATACGCTTACTAAATCACGAAGAGTATCTGCACTCGCCCGAATTATTTCAAGCAGTTCTAGCTAAGTTGAACACCACTATGAAACTTAGGTGGACCGACTTTGCAGCGCAAGACACAACACATCGAGCCAAGCTAGAAATTTTAGGCGAGTTCTTAAAACAAGAATTAGACAAGTTTCATAGATTCGGTTTGTCACCCGCAAGCGTGGTTCTGCAAAGGCCTTTAGCTCTACCAGGTGCACCAACTTTCAGGCGCGAGCACATCAATGCATTGACTCGGGACGATGGCAAACACCTGTGTATTTTTTGCAAAAAAAGTCACAAAATTACAACATGTGATGAGTTTAAAGCTTTGTCTGTCGACAACAGGTGGCGCTGGTTACGAGAAACTAAGACTTGCTACAGATGCCTCAAGAATAGCGCTCACACATGGAGATCGTGTAACGCCAAACCCTGCGGCGTTGATGGCTGTCGTTTTCGTCATCACGCCTTGCTGCACGGCAGCCAACCACCGACGCCGCCTGCCACAGCTCCGGAAGGGCAGAATTTGCTTTCTTACACAGCGGTGGAAGAACAAGACCAGTGTGTGACAATATCTACTACATCGACACAACAGTACTCCACTACCGATGCCATCACAGCAGGTTCTCAGGTTCTGCTTAAAACTATTCCTGTGACAGTTTCTGGGCCAACCGGTACTTATGACACTTACACCTTGCTTGACGATGGTAGCACCATTACACTGATTGACGCGTCCGTCGCGGCCCATATCGGCGCGACGGGACCCCAAGAAACTATCACAGTTAGAGGGGTAGGTGGCCTTACGAGAAGTACTACCATTAATAAAGTAAGTTTCTATATAAAGGGAAAGCACTCAAATAAAAACTTTTTAGTTGAGAATGCACGGGCAATGCATTCACTCGCTCTGCCTACACAAAGCATAGGCAAGGATGAAATTAGCTCTTTTTCGCATTTGTCAGGTTTGATCGACGATATAACGCACGTAAATGCCACCCCTACAGTGCTCATAGGTGCCGACCATTGGTATCTATCAGTGAGTCTCGAAACACGGGAAGGAGGGCGCAATAAGCCGGTAGGTTGTCTTACGGTTTTAGGCTGGACTTTATACGGGCAAACCTTTGGTAAGACACAAAAGGTAAGCTTTGTTAATCATACACGTATATGCGTTAACGACGAACTAACAAAACAAGACTACTTGGAATCACTGATAAAACATCAATATAGGCTCGACTCTATCGGTATTTCTAAGCTAGATAGGCTTAATACTAGAGAAGAAAAGCAGGCGAATGAGATGAGACGTAGGTTTTCAATTAAGCCGGATGCCTTAGCATTAGTCCCCACTGAACCACGAGCCGTACAAATGTTACAGATCGACCTAGGGAGTCCACCTAACGGTATTGGTGTTTTAGGCATTGCATGGAATCCTGTCGTGGACAACTCGGGGTTCAGAAAGGGATATGACCGCGAAGCACCACCGACCAAGCTTATGGTGCTGTCACATTTAATGCGCGTGTATGATCCGCTGGATGTGCTTGCACCTATAGTTGTGAAGGGTTCAATCTTATTCCAGCAGGCTTGGAGGTCTTGGAGGATTGGTTGGGATGATGTCTTTTTACCGTCAGAAGTAGCACCATTAAAGCCAACATCTATTCCACGATTGGAGCTCCAAGGCGCGTTGATAGCTTCTCGTCTAGCCACGACTATATCAGGCGCTCATAAAAAAAAACCGCTATCGCAAACTTGCTTCTGGACCGATTTACTGACTGTTCTTGGTTGGCGTGGTGTCAGACGTATGTTCACGTCGTTTGTTGTCCATCGAATTGGACAAATCACAGTGATATCTAACATGCTCGATTGGCGATGGGCTCCAACGCACATGAATGTTACGGATGCCGCTACTAGGTCACGGCCCATCGTTTTACAAGCAAGTAGTAGATGGTTCAAAGGGCCATGGTTTCTTCTGCAGGACGCAGATTATTGGTCTGTGGAAAAAGAGGTCACACTAGTTCGAGAAGATCGAAAAAGAAGGGGGGAACTGATGGGGCTTCTCCAGGCAACTACCATTATTTCACCTTTCACCCATACCTATACGCCAGTTACGCCCGATTTAAGTTATTTTAGTAACTGGCTTATAGTAGTTCGTTCTACAGCCCGCGTTCACCAAGCTACAGCGAAGTTCCGTGACATTTTGGCCCATGTTAGAAATTGCAAATTAGACTATGTTAAAAGGTATCTCAAAACGCTTGCGACCTCCACTCTCATACCACTATCGGCAGAATTGTTTATAGTAGCTCAGCAGCGTATATTACAAGAAACCCAGTTAGATCGCTTCGCCCTAGAATTCAAGAGGTTGCTACAAGATGAGCCTACGCCAGTAAGTAGCCGTCTGAAGAACCTGTTACTAAACAACCTTTTGCGGCTGACAGGGAGAATTAAGGCTGTTGAAGATGTCGAAGAGGAAGTAAAGTCACCAGTGATCGTAGACGGTAGCCACCCAATGATACGACTACTACGAATACGCCGACACTGAGTACCTACGTTATATTCTACTTGCGACAAGGTTCTGGCTTTTACGACTAAGAAACACCGTTCGAAGCGTGGTAAGGCGTAGAGTCCTTAAGGCAGTACCACCAAAACCTGTTATGGGTGACCTTCCGCCAGAACCACTAGCTCACCACCGTCGAGCTTTTACCAATACTGATCTCGACTACTTTGGGCCTATGACTATAACAGTGGGTCAAAACGAAACGCGTTACTGTTTCCTTGCCTAACAACGAGAAATGTCCACTTAGAGGTGGTGTATAGTCTGACTACGGACGCGGCCATCACTACGATTCGCCGTGTCGTCGCTCGAAGAGAAACCCCGGCCACAATTCTAACGGCCAACAGAACATCATTAATTTGTAGGAGCCAATCGTGCGCTGAGGGCATTTCATTCGGAAGCGGTAGAAGAATTTTTCGCACATAAAGGTATCCGATGGAAGTTCATACCAGCGAAGGCCTCATCTTTTGAGATGATGAGAAAGATTAGTGAAGACGGTAAAAGTGGCCCTGAAAGCAACTTTGAAAGAGAGATCCCTGACGGAACAAGTGCTTGCTACGCTACTGGCAGAGGCGGAAGCGATTATAAGCTCTCGTCCACTGAGCCACGTTTCTGTTGATCCGAACGATACCGAGAACCCCTCACGCCGTTCCATTTTTTAATAGGAGGTCCCACAGAACAGGTTTAGTGCTCCCAGCGCCTCTCAGCAACACCGCGTTGGCAGGGCGACTAGATTGGAGGAAGGCACTGCGGCTGGCCGACCATTGTTAGTCACGCTGGATGCGTGAGATATTGCGAGTTTTTATAATCTCGACAGCCAGGTGACAAGAACCGGAACGTTAATGTTGGCGATGTGGACGACGAACCGACTAGAGGTGTGTGGCCACGAGGTTGGATTGAGGCAACGTTCCCTGGCCGGGACGGTGTAGTGAGGGTGGTGGACGTAAAAACGGCAGGAGGGACGCTGCGCCGACCTGTTAGAAAGTTAATATTTTTAATTTAGTTGTGATTGTTTTGTTTCCTGCTTGTTTTGCCGTTAGAGCTAAATGTTTAGTTTTTAAATTATTTATTGCAGCCGATAGTTACTAATTTAGGTAGGTAACTGACTATGTTTGCAATTTATTTATATGATATTTACTAGCTAATCTAGGTAGGTAACTGTCTATGTTTGCAGTCGATTTTTATGATATTTTAGTTGTGGTTAATGTGTGAATTATTGTATACAGATGTATGCTTTTCAAAAAAATGGGAGCATGTTGCGAACCTTTTTTATAATATCGTTTTTACTGTCATATTTTGTCAACGTCATTGTCTCATACCATTTTCTCGCCTACATTTTCCATTAAATCTATTATTAGCCTTTTCTTTAGTTTCAGTTCAGTAGTCCACCCGTAGTTAACACACACAAAAAAATATTTTGAAACAAGAACCAAGTACAGTCTGTTAGCTTTTAGAATATACCTCGGCTACTACTACAAAAACAGATTATATCGCAATAAGGTAAGGTTTATTTTGTATTGTTATTTATAACTTTACATAATTTACGTATTGACGACCTCCGTGGCGCATTGGTTAGCGCATCTGCCTACCATGCAAGATGTCGTGGGTTCGAGTCCCGGCTGGGGACAAAAAAAAAGAAACCCAGGTCTTGGATGTTTACATGTTTGTGAAGTCGCTGTTTCTAGTTCCCACGACACAGGGTATCCTAGTGTGGGGCCAGAAGCAATGTATGTGTCTGTATGTAAATGTTATGTTATGTTATATCTTTTCCAAATAGTGAAGAAAAGTTTTATACAGAGCAGGAAGTAGTATTACAATCGTGTGCTTTCGGCGAAAACCGAAGCCAACTCTAAGAGCCCGAGGTATATTCTAAAAGGTGACAGACTGTATGTCTTAATTGAAATTTCTTAATCTCAAACATATATTTCTCAGAGTATATTATATTCGAAAGGTTAAGGACATTGCAAACATCGAAAAACACCCAGACAGAAGAAATACACGAAAGTATTTAAAATGACCACTTTCTGAGGACTCCATGAACACCAACAAAAAATATGAGATGGTTTTCAGGAATCTGTCAAATAGCCTATTCAAGCAAGTGAATTCGATAAACAATCTATAACTTACGCATGCTAGGCGAGAACGCGTCTCCACTGAACAGCACAAGCGGGTTCAAGTGATGGAGCGCCTTTACCGCTGTGCTGAATCGCAGCGCGCCCCCGATCGGCTCCACACCTGAAACATTCATCATCATCAGGCTATATTAGTCCACTGCTGGACAAATTGGACGCAGCCCTCCCTTGATGAGCGTCATAGCGCCCTGTCTTCAGCTTGCCGCATCCAGCATCTGCCTGCAGTTTTTCGCAGATCATCATCCCACCTGGTCGGAGGGCGTGCTAAACTACGTTTGTCAAGTATACTGTAACGAGGCGATCGCCTCGTTGCTTTTTAATTTCGGCCTTTTATCAATTCCAAATTTAACTATTTTATGACATTCGCCGCAGTGTCGCACGAGGGTTAAGTGGGGGTGCGATCCGTAGAATAAAGAGGGTATCCAGGGGCAAAGAAGTTTCAATTTATTTAAATGTAAAAGAAAGGCACATTATGTGCCTTTAAAATATTTTATGATTGTTGGATGAGTATTATGCAGAATAAGAGAATCCGGGTCGTGAAAAAAACAGAAAATAATGACGTTTAAGGTCCACCTTGCATGGAAGCTGAGGAATATCTGGAGCAAATACGCCCGAACACTGCGGCGAATGTCATAAAATAGTTAAATTTGGAATTGATAAAAGGCCGAAAATCATTAAAAAGCAACGAGGCGATCGCCTCGTTACAATACTAACAATCGCGGAACATACTTGATGGTGATTCAGGTTCCCCTAGAGATCTCTGGACTTCAGCTTGACACTATTTTTTGAGAAGCCCTGTATTAGAACTGCATCGTGTACCTAAGATGGCCGACTATTAAAAAATCCAGATTCATGGTAATAGAGGTAACCAACAGTCGGCATCAGTCTTGGGCTGTTTCGATAGACATATACATACAGTCTGTTAGCTTTTAGAATATACCTCGGCTACTATCGGATAGAATCGGATATATTCGGTAAGGTAAGGTTTATTTTTTATTGTTATTTATAACTTTATATAACTTTTCAAAATAGTGAAGAAAAGTTTTATACAGAGCAGGAAGTAGTATTACACTAGTGTGCTTTCGGCGAAAACCGAAGCCTACTCTAGAGCCCGAGGTATATTCTAAAAGCTAACAGACTATACAGATAGATATATTTACTTACTCGTAGTAGGTTCAATGTTGTAGACGTCATTGAAGTGTATGATCAGCACCTCGTCCCCCATTCCTTTGCCGGCGAGCTGGCTGACAGCGCGCCGCCCCACCTGCCGCACTTCCAACGATGCCTGTCGGAATGAGACCTTATTGAGATAGCTGTAAAGGCGATCGGAAAAGTAATGTTTCTGACTCAGATTTGTAGTTTATATTCATTCTCGTGTTTCGCTTTTTCATCATCATCATCATCATCAGGCTATATTAGTCCACTGCTGGACACAGCCCTCCCCTAGTAAGCGCCATAGCGCCCTGTAGCTTGCTGCATCCAGCATCTGCCTGCAGTTTTTCGCAGATCGTCATCCCACCTGGTCGGAGGGCGTCCTACACTACGTTTGCCAAGTCGCGGTCTCCACTCAAGAACGCGTTTACCCCATTGCTTGTTTGCTACCATTTTATAGGATGAACACAAATTATTATTGATGGAAAAATAATTGGTTGTTAGGTGCACTTTGGAAAGTTTCCAAGTACAACTTAGGGAGTTGCTGAGGAACTATTAAGTACCTAATACTGTATGATTGTTACCTATTTTATTGCATGAAATAAATACCTCATCGTCATCAACCCATTATGTCCCCACCGAGGGGCACGGGTCTCTTCCCTGAGGAAGGTATAGGCCATACTCCACCACGGGGGCCAAGTCCGGATTGGTCGAGGCTTGTAAGATAAGTGGCTGGTCTTACTGTCAGAAGTTTTTCAAGCCGCCCTAAGGCCTCTGACTTGGCTTAACGACTGCCATCTATCGATGACAGCCGGCACCAACTGCCTAACGTGCCTTGCGAAGTATGGAACCGCTCGGAAAAATGCCACTAGCGTTAGTCATGGACGGTCACCCATTCATGCGCTGAACGCGCTCGATGTTGCTTAACCTTCGTGATCGTTTAAGATCTCTCAGGTGGCCGGGGCTTCGAGCAAAATTACGATTCAAATACCTAATAAATACCTTAAATACTAATTATTATTAATTAATTTAATGCTAAGATATCTCTATGTGCTGTCAAAAGACTAACTGTATTGCAGTGCCCTTATAGAGGTATCATGTACTTACATAAGCTCACGCCTGTATCCCAGAGGGGTGGGCAGAGACTACGGACTGCTACTTGCCAAGATGAACAGAAAATGATTTGTCAGGATCGTATCAGACACAGAGTATCCTAGTGTGGGGCTAGAAGCAATGTAAATGTTATGTAGTATCCAAAGTGATGTTAAAACATAAAAATTTACATATTACTGGCTCCTAGCCTCACACTAGGATACCCTGTGGAGTGGGAACCAGAAGCAGCTACATCACAAACATGTGAACATCCAAGACATGCCTAGGTAGTACGACGACGCGAATCACGCGCCATAATGTCAAAAGTCGCGACTTTCCAGTACATTAAGTGTCAAATTCTGACGTTTTAGCGCCACAAAACATCTGACTCGCGTAATCATACTACCGGGACTCAGGTTGATATTACTTTCAGAACACCAATAGTGTTGTAAAACCGACCTAAACTTCTTTCAGATAAGCTCGATTTCGTGTTTGACCTACCTAAAACTGTAGGCACTTAGCATGCAATGAAGCCGATTAGGCCCCCAAACTGTTTCGCGCTCTCTACCGGGTTATTATAGACAGCGGTGATATTAAGGTCTTTGGGGCAATAAAGATCGTTACTATGGGAACGCAATGCCAGCAACGTAGCTGCGAAATGGCGTACAGTGCCACCATCTTATCTGTTCAGTTGATAACGGCGCTAGTGGAGAATTTAGTAGTAACATTTGAGAAATTTACCTAGACAAATGAGAATATTTTAACCCGTCTTTCAATTTTAATGAAAATATATCTATAAATCTTAGCAAGTGAATAAACAAAACAAAAAATGGGGACAGGATTTACAATTTATAAGTTAGTTACAATTTTGCCCACCTGAACAGATAACTTGGTGGCGCTGTACAGAACAATCGCTCGTTTGTAACCACAGTGGCGAAATAGGCTATCTGAAAAGTATTTAGTTCTCTGAATGAATTCACAAATTCACAGAAGTCCTAAATAGATTTAGTTTTAGGTATAAGATTAAGTTTTTATATTAACTATGAAACTGGTTAACGCAATAGGGATCCCCTGTAAGGTTAGGTCTTAGTTTTTTGGCAAATAAATAAGTAAAAAATTTCAAATTAAAATATTTTATTTACAGTAAAAAACAAAATGTTTACTTTACGAACGTCAAAGTGGTTAGTTTCACAATTAGTAGATTACCTACATCATGGAGATGAAGCTAATAAAGAGACTTTACATTTATGTATTCTTTTCAAAACAGTTTTAGCTTAATTAACAAACTTACGAACTCAAAAATTATTACTCATGGATGTGTTGAACACTAGACACAATTCTCCTCTGAATATATTTAATATTATTACTGTTTAACACCTGACATTTGTCTTCTAAATAATCGTTGATTTTGTAATGAGCTTTTTTTGCACAATGTGCCTAACACATTTCTTAAACCGCGTCGGAGGTAACTCTAATACATTTTAGGGAATCTTGTTGTAGAATCTAAACCAGAGCCTTGACGGACATATAAAAAAATCTCTCGCAGAATCGCTCGCAGCCCCGGCTACCTGAGTGATCTTAAACGATCACGAAGGCTTAGCAACATAGGGCGCGTTCAGTGCATGGATGGGTGACCGTCTATGACTAACGCTAGTGGCATTTTTCCGAGCGGTTCCGTGCTTCACAAGGCACGTTAAGCCGTTGGTGCCGGCTGCCGTCGATAGATGTCATCGTTAAGCCAAGTCAGAGGTCTTAGGGCGGCTTGAAAACTTCTGACAGTAAGACCAGCCACTAGTCTTACAAGCCTCCACCAATCCGAACTAGGCCCCCGTGGTGGAGTATGGCCTATAGGGCTATAGGCTATACTCCACGGGCAGGGACACGAGTCTCTTCCCTGAGGAAGGGAAGAGACCAGTGCCCCTCGGTGGGGACGTAATGGGTTAGTGAAGATGAAATTAAAAAAATAGATTCTTTCAGATGCGTGCATAAAATGCGGTGTGATATTATAAATCCCTGGACTTCTCAATTATGTCACATTTTGGAACTAGTTTATAGTAGTTGTTTAAGCAGGGGAGTGCTAAAAACCAGCGCCGTCGAAAGACATAATTATCATGTCACTGGCGGCACATGCGCAGCCTTTACACCTTTTGCTGCTATCATCATCGGCCAACCGCTGCCCACTGTGGGGTATAGGCCTTTTCCCACCAATGCCACTTCACACGGTCTCTCGCCATTCGCATCCACGGACCTTCCGCAGACTCAACGACATCGTCCGACCATCGGGCCGCAGGTATGCCCACTGACTATCGTCCTGTTCTCGGCCACCGCTCTGTTATTGCCTTGGTACACCTGCCGTCTCCCCGCCTTGCAAGGTGTCCTGCCCATTTACTTCAGTCTTGAGACTCTTTCGCCAATGTCATCAACCCCTGTCCGGCGCCGGATGACGACATTGGGTACTCGATCTACGAGTCTAAGGCTGACATTCAGAGACGAATCCCAAGTTCACGCTTAGAGCAGTCTTAGCAAAATGAACTAAATTCATATTTAGAGAAGCGCCGGAATTTTCGTATTCACAGTCGATCGGGAGCCTAGTTAGGAGAAGAGCAGTCTTAAGAAACTCATGTCTGTTATTTTTGAGTGAATTGATGTACTTAAGTTGTTACCGGTTTTTTAAATATTCGTTTTCTCACAAAACTCCGCAGTAAACACAATGCTAATCACAAACTCTAACCAAATGACAGTTCTAAGTTCACGTAAAGTCATCGATATTGACTACCTACACTTAGCTAAGCACCATTTCATACTTAACTTGCTAAGGTTCGACTCTGATTACGAAATATTTATAAGTACGTGATTCTGACATATCTGAGACCAGTCTTTGCTTACTTTTTGTCTCTGAATGTCAGCCTAAGAACTAGCATGGCTCGCTCCTTTGCTCTTTGGGCTACATTAATTCATATAGTCCATATTCTGATTTGTGAGCGTCCAAGCTTCGGCCCCATGTATGAGAATGGGTAGAACACACTTTTGTTGCCAACTGTAACTAATTTAAAAATGTTTTTGTCAAATAAATCTCCCCTATTATTTGTTGGATGCAGTAACGCATTTAACTTTTACTTTTAAAAACGAGAATGATATGAACGCGAATAAATTCCTTACTAACATTCACTCATTTCCTTACCGGAGTGACATAACATCGTGAGTCATAAAAAAAAATCTACTCTTCCGTTTCTACATATTTGGATATTTAACTGGCATTCATTGAAGTAATCAAATTGTACCATACCTTACCTTGTCTACATCTACGCTAATATTATAAAGAGGAAAAAAATGTATCTAGGGTTAGGGAGTCGTCATTTTCGCTAATTCGACAATTTCACTAATTAGTCACTTTCCCGATTCGTCAATGTCTTAAAAATCTTTACTCGTCAATATCCCTAACTCGTCATTTTCGCTAATTCGTCATTTTCCCTAAACTGGTCAAATGTTGTACTGTACAATCGAAGACAAAACGCGCAGCGCGCAAAGGGCAACGCGCAAAACGTGTACCACACAAAGTAAGAAAAAACATCGTTGTTTTACACAAACAAATTCATTGTGAGAGAGATCGATACCTTTAATTTGAGATCTCATTCATCGAAATCGGTCCAGCTGGCTAGGAGGAGTAGAGTTACAAATGCTCTTACAGAAGATATTTTAAGATTCAGTAGCGCGATGCCGACTATCTTCCTGTGCCGACTTTTATAGATGACTGTACAGAGACTGACAGTTGACGAGTGGTAGATTTGACCAGTTAGGGAAAATGACGAATTTTTGAAAGCCCAGTCCCTCTTGGTCGTAAGATTTTCCCAATCTCACATGAGATTTTTCAAACTTTTGCAAATTCGATCCGTAAAAAATATACGAATTTCGTTTGTTAGTGCTACTCAGTGGATCTCGTTAATACTTATGTAGGTACCTACCAACTTCATAATATCGGTGGTACAAAATTACATTATACAATTTACTGGAGTAAATTAATTGATGCCCACAAAGAACAAAAAGACATGTGTTAAAACACACAATTGTTTTATTGTTCTTTTTATTGACTTTTCTAAGCTAAGTTGTAATCTCATTTCAGGTTTTTATAAAGATTGTTGACATAACTAACACGATACAAACAGTGGGTACTTATCACATTTACATTGTCTATTTATAGAAACATGCAAAAATTAATTAATTGTTGACAGATAAACAACCAAGAGATTGGTTTCAACAAAAAAAAACTATTAATTCAGCAAATGAAAAACAAATAGCATTTGTACATAGCACAGATTTACAACATCAATAAAGTAGCTCTCTTGTCAATGTATTGAATAGATTGAGCATTTATGCTGGACTTACTTATATTTTATAATGGAGGGGTGGTAACACAGGTAGAACACCGGCCTCACATTTTATAGGTTACGGGTTTGAATCCCAGCACGAATGATGATTTTGTTTTGTAAGTGAAGTACAAATGTGGAGTTGTAGTAGCAATACATTTGCTAAGAGAGAAGGAAACCATCGTTAGGAAACCGTAGTGTCCGAGGTATTTACATCAGCAACACTCAAAATCCGATCCACATGGTCACACATGGTAACTTAGCAGACTTGGTAACATATTCTTTCTCTCTTTCTGAGAGAAAGCCTGCTATGTACAGTCGATGATAGGCCACAACAGTTTTTTATTATACATTAATTAATCCTTCCAGCAATGCTCAAGCAAAACAATCATTAACAGTAAATATGTGCCCTGCCTGTTTGAGCCATCCGACGACAGAACGCACACCATCGGTGACTTCTCCTGGGACGTCGACACTGGTCGACTCGATGAGGGAGCTCCAGCGTGACCGGAGAGCCGCTTGTGCGGCAAACGATGCCATCCGACCTGCTTTTGACGTTATATGCATGTTTCATGTACGTTTCAAGCCTGGTTGCTTTTATATTTTATTTAATAGCTGTCATGGTGAGTCAAAAATAAAAAAATTAAAGTAGATACAACCAAAACTATTCTAACATACAATTTTGCTGGGATTCCCTTGTAAGCATAAAATACCTGTGCCAGGGAAACCCAACAATGATAACCGACCTCCGATAGGAGATGACAGCAAAAGAAGAAGAGTTTAGATTTCTGTTGTAGTGGGGTGATAATGCTTAGCTAAGCATAGAGTGATTGTGACCTCGTAATATGAATAATATATTTCTGTTAGGAATCTTAAATAACTAATTGATTCCATGTTCCCCACTGGCCACAAAATACAAAAATTATATACTCTTTCTCTTCATAATTTTTCGGTACCTACATAGTAACTGGAGTCACCTTTTAAGAACGGACCTCTACTAGGTGATTCTCCTCCGGAAATTAAATTGAAGTGACATTGTATTTATTGGAGTGACATTGCACATAAGACTCATAATATTAATAAAAAATGTTTGCAATGACACAGTTCGGCCCAAATTTGCATGGTTTTGATACCTTCTGACTAGAAACACATTTCAACAGGTTTCAATGCTATGAAAACTACCTACCTAATTGTAGGGGAGAAATTTACATCATTCAATATTACGATAAAGATTATCTTTTAATGTGGATGATTATTTAGGCTGACAAATGAGATGAATATGATGATTTTTTTTGCTTGTTTGTCATTGTTTTCGCACGAACACCACCTATGGTTGATGAATACCTATAAGGTTGTAATATTTTGGTGTATTAAATAACGTAAACTACACGTTTATTACGGTTTTATTCATTAACACTCAGTTAAGTTAACCATTCAGCACAGTTTTAATCACTGAATTTAGGTAACACAGTGAAAAATTGTATTTTTAACGAGTTGGTAGTAAAACTAGTTCTGCTCAATAGCACTGCACTTGAATAGTAGTCCTAGGCCAGGTCAAGGTGGCATAAATGTCTATTTTAGGCCTTACAGACGGCTACATCAAAATACAGGACACTCGAATAAATCCACGAAACAATCAGTGAAAATAAAAGTCGCGGAAAATCGTAATACCTACGTTCGTTATTTCTACGCGATGTTCCAATAGATCTTGCGGCTTCAGTTATTTTTTTTGTATCGGTAAAAGCTAAAATAAATGTCTTACCTAACAGAATGCGGTTTTCTTGAAAGTTACTCCGAGTAGACGACGGATCGAGCGGCTTTTAACACACTATTTTAGTACCAACTATTGCTTTAGTTCAAAAGTACGTTGTTATTTTTAGATTAATTTATAAAATTCGATTTTATTTTACACCCACAATGAACGGAATGTAGCAAAAACAGCCTGTCAAACAGTGTTGCCGCAACTGAGTTCCCAAAAAGTACATGTCGAGCGCAGAAAAGGTACACTTTGGGTTAAAAACGTACATGAGGAATTTTTTTACTAAAAATAATTTAATACAGCTTCTCTCTTTTTGTCAAGTTCAAAACGTACGTAAAGAGATGAAATCGTACATCGTACATGCGAGGCCTAAAACGTACGTCAAATGTACGAAATGTACGCTAACGGCAACGCTGCTGTCAAATTCATTCGCTAGCGGACGTCAAACGAACTGTCAAAAGTCTACTAAGTACGTTCCATTGCAAGCAAAACGCACCCCCCATGTAAAAGTCGCGTAACTCAACTTGCGCCATTTTTTTTATTATTGCAAAAAATCGAGCGTAGTCTAATACACCTTCTCAAAAATTTTCATGAAGCTAGCGCCAAAAATAAGGTCACTGTCACAAAAAATGTGTTATTTTGCGAAAAAATAAAATATAGTTTTCCATCGTTATAAAGATGTAAGCATAAGTACATTGATTTATTTCACAAATTTCCCTGAGTATAAAGCCATAAACACACAAACATATTACTAACACGAAGAAGTAAAATAACTTTATGAAGTAAATCAACATAAGCATTTGTTCTTGGATACTATTGCGAAGGCGTGTTTTACAAGTCCACTTACTTACTTCTTGCACGAAACTTATTGCGGGACTGTTTTGCGTTACTATCGTTACGTTGTTTCTCCAAGTAGTTGTCATAAATACCGGAGACGTAGCTACACTTACTTCTTTACTCTACGAAGAAAACAGTTTTATTCAAATCATAATATTGAACACTTGTTTTTCCATAGATATTAAGTGAAAGTTTTTGGTGTAACTGTAGTTAAATTATCAGGTGAGATCGGGGTCAATCGTTGGTCAGTTTTTAATAAAAAAAAAAAAAAATTATATTATAACGACAATCGTAGATCGGTAACCCTCTAAACTTACCTATAGACGCGTTAGATTTTAAAACCAAAGTCTGGAACTGCACTTGCGAGTGGGCGGCTATGGTAACGCTTTGGGGGATGGGCACCGGAAGGCGATTACACAGCACAACTGCCTGGTGGCGAGGACGTCAATAGACCTGGCGTCGCTCTCAGTGCTCGATTTTCTATGACTGGCACTGATGCTTCACTGGTTGTGGACCAAACCCTCGTGGTGGCGACCACCTCCAAAAAGAAACGGCTCAGAAAAAGCGTGTTCTCGAGCGACAAAACGCTGAGGAAGGGTCCTCAAAGAGGGCACGAGAAATCAGTAATGAGGCCACTGATCCCGCGAGTGTCTCTAAGAAGCAGAAAATCTAGTTTTTGGCTTCTTATAAAGAGGCACTAAGCGGGCGCAAGATGGCCATAATTACTGATGGTGATCCATCGAGGATCACACCGGATGCGTTTCAATTAATAAAGGCAGCAGTAATTGATTTAATTGAAGCATCACCGAACCCGCTCCCTAACATTGAGACAGTAGCCTCATCCCGGGAGCACTGCATGTCGTCTGCGAAGGGGACAGCGATACACAGTGGATGTGTGACCTTAACGAAAAAACAGTTGGGGACGTAAAGCTACGGGTGGTTGACGACAAGGATCTGCCCAAACCGGTGAAGTTGGCCTGGAAAACCAGGAACAACTACACTTTGGACATTTCCAGAGTATTCCAGCTCTAATGCAGCGTTACAACCCGGAGCTGAAGACCCGCGAGTGGAATGTGGTGAACTCGCAGGAGGATAAAACGCAGGGGACCATGCAGCGTATTGTCCTGCTCGACCAGGACTCTGCCAAATAGTGAAAGTGAAAGTGAAAGTGAAAAGCATTTATTTCGATTGTAACACCATAACACAATTTATAAACAATATTTGTAGTAAACCAAAAACATAAAAATAAAGGTACCTACCTCATACAATTATGTTGAACGAAATGTGCTACAACAGAAAAAGGCTGCAGCTCAGCAAAATGCTAGCCAGAGGCGACTAGCGCTGGTTTTCTGCTGCACCTAATTCGCTGAACTATGAACAAAATTTGACTATAAATAGAAAGAATAGACGAATACATACAATAATTGGATTAAAAACCTTTTTATAGAAATAAGCATAAAATCGAATAAAGTAATGGCCCAAATGCCAGCAATAAAAATAAAGCAAATTTAATACATTTCGGCGTGTGTGTGTGTGTGTGTGTGTGTGAGAGGGAGTGTGTGTGTGAGGGTGTGTATGTGTGTGTGTGTGTGTGTGTGTGTGAGGGTGCGAGCGTGTGTGTATATGGGTGCGTGCGTGCTTGCGAGCGTGCGTGCTTGCGTGCGTGGATGTGCTGACACAAGACGGGTACGTATACAGGTAACACCTCAAGTAGCTAGGCAACTATAGGCAACTATAGTGAGGACTGTTTGTCCAACAGTAACATTTTATATTTGAACTTTAAGGTTGCCTTTGAAATGGGTTTTTGAAGCGGCGGCGGGAGATTATTCCAACATTTAGTTGCCTGATAGCGAAAACTACCCTCAAAAGCTCTTGTTTTGTGATAAGGCGTTGCTAAAATCGGTCTTTGTGCCCGGCGCGAATTAAAAGAGTTATGGAAGGTGTACCAGCTAAGTTTGTCGTAGAGGTATTTGGGTTTTTTAAATTTTACTACGCTATGGACAAGGCCAGCCAAGTGCAGCTCACGTCTGGAGTCCATGTTCAACAACCTAGCTTTATTAAGGTACGGAGTGATGTGACTACGCGGGGGAATTTTGTAACAGTATCTAAAGGGCCTTAATAAGAGTTATGTTAAGAGTTATTAAACTTAAAATAAAATAATAGAGGGCCTTAATAAGAGTTATGTTAAGAGTTATTAAACTCTTGGAGGCCGTGGAAGGGGCTTCTAGTGGCAAGCCACTAGAGAGGCTCAGAGAGGTCATCAAGATGACTGCATCCACTCCCAACGTGGAAGCATGCAGCGCTCCTGTATTAGAGCTGGCGGAAGGGGTATCGGTGACGGTGGATGGGGTACCGTCGCGGGAGAGTGCTTAAATCGTGGCGCCGGAGACTTAGGATCTTACTGCAGTGTAGGTCATATCAGGAGGGCAGGGAACAGATAAAAAGCTAGTCGTTATGGCATCTGCACACCTCCCCTTTGAAAGAGAGGACCCCCCTTCAGCTGTGGTAAGAAATTTAACTAACCATTGTAGTAATGTGCACCACACTGCCTGGGTGCAGGACACTGGTGTGAACAGGAGAGGTGAGAAACTAATTGACTTCATAGTCAATGGACCTTTACAAATTCTCAACATAAGTAATAAACCAACCTTTATCAAGTCAAGGAGAGCAGAAGTAATCGACTTTTAAACGGCTTTTAAACGGGCTAGTAAAAACGTCACTGGATCTGATGAAATCTGTGGATCAGACCATCAGCACATCTGCTTCAGATACTGCACTGAACATTCTATTCAATGCGTGACAAGGAGAAACCCGCGTTACACGAACTGAGAATTTTATCAAAATGACCTAGGGATTGAATTAGGTACTGCTAAAGGAACGCTCAATTCTATACTCGACACAAAGTTTGAAGCTGACAGAATAGTCCACGCTGTTTGCTCGGCATGGACAAACAACTGCCCCGAGAAGTAGAGCATGGGCAAAGGGAGCCTTGGTGGACTTCTGAGTTAGACAAATGCTACAGGCCGATCAGTCTCTCATCTTTTCTGCTTAAAAATCTATAAACATTAATATACCAATATGTCAGAGAAGGCCCGCTCAAAAAAACGGCCATTTCATGACCTACAGTGTAGCTACCAACAAGGCAAATCTACGGAGACAGCTCTATATTACGTAGTCTCAAAGGCGGAACGCAGTGGAATACGCTTATATGTGCTGGCGCTTATCTCGACATAGATGAAGCTTTGGAAAGGTCTAGGTTTGTCTAGGTCTATTTGAGATCATAAAAAAGGCGGATTCTATACTATAGGATATGCGGACGATTTAGTAAGACTGATCAGTGGCAAATTTCCATCACAGTCTCGGAAATCATGCAAATAGCACTAAATAAAGTTGAAAGGCATGGATAATCAATTACCCTAAAACCCGACAAAGACGACGATCGTGCCCTTCATACGGAAATGGGACTTAAAAAGACTGTGCGGGCGGGAACTGGATTGGTCCACAAGTGTAATATTGAGGTGTAATACTGGATAAAGAGATGCTGTGGAATACCCATGCGGAAAAGAGCATTGAAAAAGCAGTTCGTGTTTTCAATATACATAGATCAGCTTATGGCAAGTACTGGGGTCTGCGACCACAGGTTGTCCACTGGATCTATACCATCATTGTTTGGCCTATACTTACATACGGCAGAATTGTTTGGTGGCCGAGAATTAGGTTATAGACTTGCGATGCGAGACTAGACTAGACTAGAGACAAGACGAGAATTAGGTTAGAGACTGGCGTATATGGCGACAACACGCGCATATCGCACCACCAGAACTAAAGTGACCTAACCCAAAATTTGCAACTTTTGGGAAATGAAGAAAATGTATTCGGCGCTCTGAGCGAGTTGCTCAAGAAAAAACAGACCGAAATATTACTCCATCTCTCTCTGACCAAATAAAGTCGCTTTTTTAATATAGGCACGAAAGAGTATGCCTTTTTGAGTCATTCTGAGTACTTAACTCATTTTACACAAATTTTGAGTTAGGTCACTTTAGTTCTGGAGGTGCGATATACGACGACGCTAACGCGCGTGTTGGAGGTTCTGTTAGATCTTAAACCACTTAATATTCTGATTCAAACAAAAGCGGCAAAGCGGCAAAGGAAGGTCAACAGTCAACTGCTGTCGGTATCATCGCAATATGCAACAGTGTTTCAAGCAGAAACCTATGCGATCATTGCCTGTGCTCAAGAGAATACAGGAATGTCAAAAACAAAACTTTTCTCGACAGCCAAGCAGCGCTCATGGCCTTGACATTAGGGAACCCTTAAATAAACTGGGTTGCGACAACAGGGTGCAACTAGTCTGAGTTCTTAGCCACGAGGGACACATGGGAAATGAGGCAGCCGACGAGCTGGTGAGAGAGGGATCTGCGCAGCCTTTGCGCGGCCCTGAACCATGCTTGGGGTTCTCATTAAGCACCATTAATATTGTGCTTTCAAAGCTGATGCCAATGTATGGTACAAACGCGAATGGGCAGCCGAAGGACTGCAACATTCTAAAAACTTCATTGATGAAGAAGTCGCAGGCTCAGAGTTTATCTATACTGCGGCGAGGACGACGGGACACTTCTTAGCAGGAAAACAACTCCGCGGAATGGGGTTGTGTCAAGACGACACTTGCAGGGCATGCGGTTTCGAAGTGGAGTCAATGGTACACGTACTGTGTGACTGCGCTGTCCTTGCCCGAAAAAGAATGAGTCTTCTGGGAATGGCGTACCCCAAACCAGAAGACTTCAGGCACCAGTACCTAAAGAGTGTAACCGACCTTGGAGAGTACATCTTCGACTAGGCTTAGGTGCAAGGTCATAGGGCAGACACAACATATCCCACTAGTGTCGCCGACTAATTTCGACCCCCGCACGACTACTCAAAATAAGATAGAGGGGGCATTAGGTAGTGATGAGTGTACAAACACAATTACTTCATTAAAATTTGTTAACAGACTGGAATCACATGCTTTAACGTTAAAAAAGGTAAAATTTTCTGTGTTTAAGTTATTGATAGAAAATTTCCGTTTTTTAACTTTTGGGCACATCATTTTACTTACTTACGGCTTCTACAGCTTGTTTTGTTTTTTGCACATATATAAACATATGTAATCTAAATCAATTAATATTAAAAACGCACCAACTTTAATTATTATAAATATATAAAGTACTGACATACAACTTTTGTACATGACCAGCTGTGAACAGTAAAAAAGAAGTTTACGATGATACACTTCATTATATGAAAATTTTAACAATAAAAAAACAAGTTTATTTAGTAACTCCAGCAAAACGAAGATAATTTAGCATGCATAAAGTACGCATTTCTGATTACTTACATGAATTTCTCGTGCAAGAACTACGTAATTGATACTTACACTTTACTTTAGTAACAAAAGTTACTATGACGCCAACAGCCAAATGTTTGTCCTTTCGGAGTTATATAGTATTGAAAAAAAAACTATCATTTTCAACAAAATATAACTCCGAAACGACAAACATTTGGCTGTTGGCGTAGTAGTAACTTTTGTTCATCTCGCTGAGACCTATTTTATGATGTATCACAAATGGCTATTGGGCTGAGGTCCAAAAATGCATTCCTTTGACAGCCGTATTATTTTTTTTTTTTTAGTTCTTCTGAAAACGGCTCATTATGTAATAACTACACTTAACACAACCATTGCGATGAAAAAAAGATCATAACAAAGCAATATTCGTTTTTACACCTGCATCTTTTGTTACGGTTTCGTGGAATATTTAGGTAACCGTATAATTGAACTTTATCTCACAGTACATATAGCACAACGAAAAATCGGGAACACTATCATTTCGCCGCTGCTAAATGCCATCTTTTGTTCCTAGTAAGGTATTTTTAGGATTTTTTTTTGACAATCTTGGACAGTTTTTTTAAGCTCCTGAAAAGTTGGCCGAAATCACTTACCGGTTTCTTACAGGAAGGGTGCGAAAAGTCTACGTTCCGTTTCTTTCCTTAACGTAAATTATTTTAATAATCAACTTTAATGTAAGAAAATAAGGAATCAAAAATACCTATTGCAATTATTTTAAAAACTGCAATAATGTATACCCTCATCTTCTTCCGCATCGTACCAATCCACTAGTTTTCTGTCATGCCACATAAAAGTGCCTTTGAGATTTGGAGAAGCATCAAGTATCAGATACAAAATAGTCTTAGCTGCTTCATCAGGCACTTTTCCTCCAGCTGCAGTGTTTTCTGATATTCCTGGATGAACAGCATTAATAGAAATGTTTTTTCCATTGTATTTTCTCTGCTGTATCATAGTCAAAGCTACAACGGCTACTTTTGCTACTCTTTCGTCCGCATGCTTGCCTTCATTAGCAAAATATTCTCTTTCAAACGTTCTATTTTTAATCGATTCCAAATATTCCTCTACGAAATCATTAAGTTCTTCGGTTGTTAAATCGGGACTTCTAAGTAGATCAATCCAATTTTGATTGCGCAAGTTGGAAAGATGACCACAATTGTTAGTAATATTGATTACTTTGGCTCCATTTCTAAGCAACGGAAACAAAATCTCTTCCATAGTTAAAAAGCTCCTGAAACTCACGTCAATTGTGTTTTTCGCTGTTTCATAATCCGGATATTCAGGGGTCCTATCCAACGTTGGGAAGTGGTTGACCAAAACGTCGACGCCGCCATGTTTCTCTTTTAAAAAGAGCGCGAAATTTTTGACACTTTCTTCGTCACTTACATCGAGAATATGAAAAATTGCTTTTGAACCATGTTCCTCTAGTTGCTTGATGGCTTCCAATCCACTGTGAGCGTTTTTTGAAGTCAGATAGATACTTCCTTCGAATTTCTGACAAAGGCCTTTGATAATAGCAAGTCCCAAACCGTAACTCGAGTTTGTAACCACGGCTACTTTATGCGACATTTTCCTTTCGACTGTTTTGAGTGAGTGTTGTATTTGTATTAATGAACTTTCCTGTTTACTTTCTTTAAGTACTAAACAGTTATTATCAGTTGAGTACTTTTATTATTTACTTACATTTAAGTATTGTACAGTCGACATGAAACCCATCTTGACATTTTTATTGCCCTATGGCCATTTTAATTTTTACATAGGTACGTACGTAGCTATATAAAGTTATATAGTTATGTACAACAGACATATTAATAATAAATAATAATGAGAGTTGTTAAATATTATTATTCCCGATATCATATTATTATGATAGGAATAGGTAGGGTAGGGTAGGCTAAGGATAGAAAGTAAATCTCCACAAAATACATACATAGCGATTCCCTTGAAATATTTAATACAAAATCGCTCGTAGCACCGGCTGCCTGAGTGATCTTAAACGATCACGAAGGTTAAGCAACATAGGGCGCGTTCGATGCATGGATAGGTGACATGCTTCGCAAGGCACGTTAAGCAGTTGGTGCCGGCTGCTGTCGATAGATGGCAGTCGTTAAGCCAAGTCAACGGTCTTAGGGCGGCTTGAAAACTTCTGAAAGTAAGCCCAGACTGGGCTTGTAAGACTATGACTGCGCTGCCCAGTCATAGTCTTAAAAGCCTCCACCAGTCCGGTGTAGACCCCCGTGCTGGAGTATGGCCTACACCTTGCTCAAGGAAGAGACGGAATGCCATCTATCGACGGCAGCCGGCACCAACTGCTTAACGTGCCTTGGGAAGCACGGAACCGCTCGGAAAAATGTCACTAGCGCTAGTCATAGAACGGCCACCCATCCATGGACTGAACGCGCCCTATGTTATGATCGTTTAAGATCACTCAGGCAGCCCAGGCTACGAGCGATATAACTATATACCTACCTGAAAAGTTCAAAAGAGATATTAAGATTTGTTTGTGCTCGTCATAACAATGGATCGTTTGTTGACACGAAAATAATGATAAAAGTATCAATGAACCAAGGTCTGCAGAAAGATGCATAAAAATAAACGGACTGGAGGTAGTGGGTTCAAATCCCCTTAAAAACGGGATTTCGTTCTGTTTTGTTTTGATAGATTTGTTTTCTTAAGCCCTTTAGACACTACGACTTTTAGCACCGATGCAGTCGCGATGCAAATCGCAGTGTGTAAAAGACCTATGTTATGTACTGTACTTAGCTAAGTGATTGTGAAGTTAGATACTGTTAGATAAGGTAGATAAAGTTAGATACAGACACTGACTGAAAAATGCTATTATAAAAGTGGTTAAATTTTAAGGGCCGATGTTGAATGTGAACCACACCTTATGGCCTCGCCAAACTGAAGGGCGCTAAAGCGTCTTGCGTTATAGCGTCGTTGCGTTGTGTTGTACTGAACAGATTATAATCTGTGAAACATCGACGCTCTAGCGCCGCGTCATGACGTCGCCTTGCGAATAGCGTCGAGCTGGTCACACACAAAGTGTGCGAAGTTAGGGCGCTCTTTAGCGTTAGCGCCCTGACGCTGACGCGCGCTAATTATGTTTTCTGTTTGGCGAGGCCTTAAACGTCAAGTTTTTTTCTGCATTTCATTTGACATTTCTCAATTTCAGACTAACTCAATTTGAACCACGGAAAGATACACATTACACAATCTAGCAACGCGTTAAAGCTATTCAGACTTATTATGAAAATGGGCGTTCAAATCAAAATTATGCATTTCGTGCTCGTACACTTCGTGATTTTTTCGGTCAATTTACGTACAATCGGAAATATTTGAACAAAGCGCGTCTGTAGGAGATGTAAAATACCAGTGTACCGTCGATTGTACGCACATTTGGATGATTAAATTAACCGAAAACATTACGCCCACCCATGGGCTGACGACATCGTGAAAGCGGCTGGGAAACATTGGACGAGACTAGCACTGGACCGGATGGGTTGGCGTGAAAGAGAAGAGGCCTTAGATGCCCAACAGTGGGCTCTATTTACTGGCTGATTAGATAGACAGAAATTCTACATTGCCGCACTTTCTTGGCTCTTCCATCTCTCTGTGTACATTTAATAACAAGAAACAGAAAAAACTTAAAAATTTATAAATTTTAAAGCCTCTTCTGTTTCTTGTTTTTTGTATATTTTGTTTTTTCGTCTTTTTTAGTTCTAATTTCACCCAAATGTAAAAATGTGTGTTTTGATATATGTGAATAAAATTATTATCTATCTTATCTATCTCATGTTTTAGATCTGTACTCTTAGATTAATAAAATGTTCTATCTATTTACTTAATTTTAGTGGTTTCATTTCATTTCCTGCTTTGTAGTGAAGCTGATTAACGAAACCTAAGCTACTAGTCTAAAATAAATTTTCTATATTAGCCATTAATCACACCTAATTAGTATTTCTCGCGACTACAACGGAATAGCCTATAGTAGAGCCTATGTCCATTCGAAAGACTAGCGAAATATTTTTGAAATCGAATAAGTAGGTAGGTACTTTCGGAGACTCCCTATACACACATTTACAAAAATGCAAACCTTTCCTCTTTGAAATACAAGTACAGAAGTCTTAGTGTAGATTGAAAATCCTGTCAGAGGTCTTTAAAATGAACATAAACATTTACATACAGGCACATACATTGCTTCTGGCCCCACACTAGGATACCCTGTGTCGTGGGAACCAGAAACAGCGCCGTCACAAACATGTAAACATCCAAGACCTGGTTTTTTTTTCTCCCCAGCCGAGGATCGAACCCGGGACCTCTCGAATAGTAAGCCGATACGCTAACCGCATGTCCACATAACGTGCTTGAAATACTTAGTCAAGCAAGACACGGCGGGCAGGGCACGCGTGGTTTTTAAACTCATACTCTTTTTCTGAGACACGACCTATGCCCTGCTTTGTGACAGTAGGCTATATAGTTACACTTACTTTGAATTATTTCTTTTTCAACAATTTCAATACAATATTCAAGTCGGTACATACCTGTCTGCCGTAGATTAGATCTAAAAATGATCCGTCGTCGATATTAACCTTCGCTTTTCGTATGCAAATTTTATACAAAATACAATGTCACAGTCACATTTTTTTCTTAAAGTAATCTTTTGTTTCTTGGGCATCCTTTGCATGTGGCCAGTCACTCATGTGCAGGCAGGCACGGTATATCGCCTCGTCCTTACACTTGGCAGTATTGTTTTGTGTCAAGTGTTTGGACTACTGGCATGCCATGTTGCATTTTTAAACGAAAAAGAAAATAAACAATAAACGCGCGCAATCGTCAGTTTAAAGTTTTAAAAGGTGAAAGAATTATGACGAATTTTTGTGGGTAATAATTCTAGTGAGTTTGTTGGTGGTTTCTGTCAAGATAATAACAGCGTTTTTTGGCATTAAAAGTGGAATACTTGGACAATCTTAGAATTGGGTAAGTAACTGTTAAGAAGAAGAAAAAAACTTTATTGCAAATAAAAGTGTTACAATTTGTGACCTGGCTGGGAGCCAGATTAAGACCAGACTAAGATTGCTTGTGCTATGGGTAGCCAGGCTAGGTACTTCCGATATAATTCTGCCCTCATAACGAGAAACGTAGGAAACATCCATGATATGCAAAAATAAGCCACTTGGAGGCATTGTTTGCAGTAAAAATGTAATGGTGGCTGTAGATCTATAGATAAAAAAAAAAACTCACGCCCGTTATCCCCGAGCGGGTAGGCAGAGGCACCAATCACTAGAACTGGGCCCACGCTTTGCCGAGTTTATTAGGTCCCAAAGGTGACAAGTGGCAAGCCTGTCGCCGTTATCCGGGCACAATTTATCAGCGAATGGTGTTGCTGTACAAACAAACAAATGTACGTAACTAAAAGTCATTGGTACATGCTCTATAGATCTTCAAACTAAATACGCAGTAATGGCTAAATTACTCTCTCAGAATTGTTTACCGTTTTATATTGTTTTACTGATACACTTACCTACTTGAATTTTGTCAGATGAGTCCCACCTAACCACGTTTCGCTCTGCTTTGCAGAGTTCAACCATACTGTACGGTCGGACTTTTCCGACAGAATTCAAGTAAGTATAAGTATAAAACAATTTATAATGTGCAGTGCTAACGAAAGTTTTAGTTAAAAAATATTCGCAATATCTAATCTCTTTAAACGAGCAATTCTATATATATTTATATACATATAATCAGAATCTCGGAAACAGCTCAACGATTTTCACGAAATTTTGTAGGCAGATGCTTTCGGGGGCGTTTAATTGATCTAACCTTTAATTGACCCGGTTCGAGGCATGATGTTTTTTTTCCAAGTTCTGTTTTTGTTGGAAAAGGATTATTATAATTTTATATTACAAAAAAGTACCGAGCAAACCTCGGTCACCCAGGTACTCATAAATACTACTGAGGTACTCAGGTAAAAATTCAATGTACCTATTTAGTATTTTTTTAGCCATAAGCCTGCAAAATCTTTAAACCTTGAAAATATGTTTGGAACGTTTTGGTGAAGTAAAACACAGTACTTAAACAGCACACGATTATATTATGACACCACGCACTGGCACCCAACGTAGGGTATGAATTGAATACAGTGCCACCGTCTGATCTGTTCAGTTGATAGCGGCGCTAGTGGAGAATTTAGTAGTAACATTTAAGTTTACGTAGAAAAATTAAAATATTTTAACCCGTCTTTCAATTTTAACTTAAATATATGTATAAATCTTATTAAGTGAATAAAATAAAACAAGTAAATGGGGAACAGGATTTACAATTAATTTGTTAGTTACAATTTTGCCCACCTGAACAGATAACTTGGTGGCGCTGTAGTTAAGTAAGTAATGTCATTACGAACGAAATTCGAAAAAACTGAGTATGGATAGGAGAAACGTCAAAGCTACGAATTTCGCATGTTTGATGTAGTGGAGTGGAGTGACTCTCGCAAAGAAAGTGGAGCAGAAGTTAAGGCGAATACCTCAACTTCTCAGTGGCGATAGCTTGAAGCAGGCAGCGAGGGTCCTGGGGTTTAGAAGTTCAGATGGTGTAATCCGAATCTTGATGACAAGTGGGCTCCCTGCAGCAGTCTCTTTCAAGATTTACATGCGGTGTACACTGCACAGTCTGTTAGCTTTTAGAACATACCTCGGCTACTATCGGATAGAATCGAATATAATCGTGCAATAGAAATACCGGAACTAATAATATGACACTTAATTTTAAAATCGGCTCTAATTTATGACGGAAATAAACTAATACAGAGTAGGAAGTAGTATTACACTCGTGTGCTTTCGGCGAAAACCGAAGCCTACTCTAGAGCCCGAGGTATATTCTAAAAGCTAACAGACTGTAGCTTGATCTCACCACAAATTAGCGGGAAAGAAACAATGCAAGGACTCCAGATGCAATCCAGCAGCGGTGCGGATAGAATATGTCAAATTTTTCAAGGCTTCGTTTTATTCCGCCGTCGCTCGGGTGTGCGAGTGAGAAGGTGACACTGTTCGGCTTTCTTGCCTCTAGCTCGTGGCTAGAGGTGACAAAATGTACTCAAGGAAAGGGATAGGAAATGGGAACTGCGAGAAAATATTAACAGAATTAACAGAACCGGCGAAAACCTTTCAATGTCACAATAATTGATTAATTAAAACTACCTGTACCCATCCTTGAATTACCAACGACGTAAAACTGCGTTTTTAGGGTTCCGTAAACAAATGGTGACGGAGCATATTAGATAGATACATAGATAGTTAACACAGAATCGCTCGTAGCCTGGGCTGCCTGAGTGGTCTTAAATGATCACTAAGGTTAAGCAACATACGGCGAGTTCAGTCCATGGATGGGTGACCGTTCTATGACTAACGTTAGTGGCATTTTTTCAAGCGGTTCCGTGCTTTGCAAGGCACGTTAAACAGTTGGTGCCGCCTGCCGTCGATAGATGGCAGTCGTTAAGCCAAGTCAGAGGCCTTGGGGCGGCTTGAAATCTTCTGACAGTAAGACCAGCCAAGCCTCCACCAATCCGGACTTGGCCCCCGTGGTGGAGTATGGCCTGTACCTTCCTCAGGGAAGAGACTCGTGCCCCTTGGTGGGGATATAATGGGTTGATGATGATGATGATAGATAACACTGTATTCAGAAATAATTATTCAGTTTTTTTAATAAATAAGTAATTGCATTCAACGTGCGCTTTTATCGCTTAGAGCGATCTCTTCCATGTACATTTGGATGGAGAGAATCATATGAAGAACGTAGTCGGCAGTTATGGATATTTAGGATACATAAATAAGAATATCTAAAATATATTGACAAATAGCAGAAGATTTAAAAAAACATATTACGTAGGTATTATAATATATGACGTACATAACAATTAAGTATATAGGTAACAAAATAGGTACATAAATATCTACAAATTACTAAGACTCCATTGTCCGTCTATCTTTCTGTCCGTCCGTTCCGTCAGATCTATTTGTAGGGTGCCGTATATAAAGGGCGGATATGGATGCTATTACCAGGCCAGTTTCACTATGCTTGTCGGTATCGAACGCGTAAGTAAAGGGTGTTTTTTTTTAGAGGTATAGAACTTTGAAATGGAATAAAACAATATATTTTTTAAATTGACATAAAATTAACTTTGTTCGGAAGATAACCTTCTGGCATTATAATTCAAACATGACTTCTGACATTTGACCTCCACGGCTGGCTCGGACGTAGTTTAATCTGGAGGTCCAATTTTCGATGACTTTTTCCAACATTTGTGGCCGTATATCGGTAATAACGCGGCGAATGTTGTCTTCCAAGTGGTCAATCGATTCGGGCCCATCGGCGTAGACTAGCGATTTCATATAACCCCACAGAAAATAGTCGAGTGGCGTTAAATCGGACGATCTTGAAAGCCTATTCACGGGTCCGAAATGTGAAACTATGCGGTTACCAAACATTTTCTTCAATAAATCAATAGTGGCACGAGCGGTATGACATGTTGCGCCATCCCGTTGAAACCACAGCTCCTGCACATCATGGTTGCATGTTTGGTAAGTACGCAAACCAAGATCTTTCCGCAAAATCTTCCATAAAGTGGATGGACACATATCCAATTCCTGCGCACGATGCATGGCGGATAGACTGTTTCGGGTCTTCCTCTACACTACGCTCAACAGCAGCAATGACTTCTTCTATACGCACTGTATGACGTCTCTTTGGATGCGTATTATCATTTAGAGTAAACGTGGTGTCAAAATGACCCATAGTTAAACGAATTAATTGTTCTGAGGGATGATTATGCTGACCATAAAATGGACGTAGAGCGCGATACGTATTTCGAACAGAACAATGATTTTCAAAATAAATTTGCACAATTAGGAAGCATTATTCAGGCGTCAGTCTATTCATGTTAAAATGCCAAACCAAACTAAACATAAATAATGTGACAGTTGCCGAAATTGCCGTCATTTAAAAAACTATTGCCGACTTAAAGTTCTGTACCTCTAAAAAAAACACCCGTTATATGCGGCGACCACTCCGGAGTGGCAAATAGGTAGGAGTTCAGGTGCCAGAAGAGGTAAGAATTACGTGTAGAAAGAGAGGTAACATGTCGGTGAATATAACGGTGAATGTAATAAAATTTGTCGCAAAATATATTTCAGGGCTTATAAGCTACATTATAAATCTGTGCATAAGTGGAGGTATTTTTCCTGATGCTTTGAAAACAGTTATAGTTAAACCGCTCTTTAAGAGTAACGATAGGGAGGATATGAATTGCTACAGACCTATAGCCTTAATCCCTATATTCTCTAAAGTGTTTGAAAAATATTTCTATAATAAGCTTTATGAGTATCTTGAAAAACACGATCTACTGGTTCCAGAACAGAAGGGATTTCGTAAGCATATGACAATTAATATGGCAATTTATGACTTTTTGAATATAATTATGAAAAATGTTGATAATAAAATAAGGACATCAGCAATTTTTATGGATTTAACTCAGGCCTTTGACTATGTAAGACATGACATTCTACTCAATAAATTAGATAAATACGGTATTCGTGGTAACATTCTACAATTAATAAAATCTTATCTAGAAAATAGAATACAATTGACTGAAATAACAAACATAAATAAAATGACAAAAACAGAAGTAACGTACTAGTCTAGTGAACGCATTATTGTGCACGGAGTCCCACAAGGAAGCGTATTAGGACCGTTACTTTTTATTATTTATATTAATGACTTACCTAAATCTGTAAATTATCCCATGAGCCTTTTTGCTGACGACAGTACTATAATTGTTGAGGACCGAGATGCAGAATTGTATGGAAATGATTTAAATACTGCCCTGGATAATGTCATTACCTGGCTACAAAATAACAATCTAAAAATAAATCTAAGTAAAACAGTCTTAATACAATTCAGTCAAAGAATAAAGCCAATAGAAAACCTAACCGTGAAGTACCAAAATGAACGCATTAAAGATTCAGACGTAACAAAGTTAATAAGGGCTATTAATTGACAGGCAACTTACGTGGAAGCCACACATTGAAGAACTAGCAAAACGTTTAAGTAGTTCTGCATTTGCTCTATACAAACTTTTTCACAGCGTTAGCGCAGAAGCAGTACTTCTAGCTTATTATGGCTTAGTGGACTCGACACTTAGATATGGAATAATGTTCTGGGGGAACTCAACAGATAGAGACATTATATTTAAAGCACAGAAGCGGTGCATAAGGGCAATGTGCGGTCTTAGGACAACAGACAGCTGTAAACCACAATTTAAAAAACTTAAAATAATGACATTAGCATCATTATATATCTACGAGATAGCAGTCTTTGTGAAAACAAATCCATGTCGGTTTGTGCGAGCATGCGATGCAAATGGTCGAAATCAGCGTGATAAGACCCGGCTATGTCTAAGTTCCAGACACACAGCACTTTTGAGAAAAAGTGTCTTTTGCATGGCGCCGAAAATATTTAATAAACTCCCATCGTCAATTAAAAATCTTGATTTTACAATCTTTAAGAAGAAACTTAAGGATCTGCTGATAGAGAAATGTTACTACACAGTGAACGATTTTTTGGGTGACAAACTTTAATCTTTATTGTATAATCTTTATTACTTGACATTACATTAATAATATTGACATTATACATTTGACATTATATATTTGGACATTACAGAAATTAAATGTAAGATTATTTTAAGACTAGTATAAATTTTGGAATCTTGATACTCAGAATGTGATGAAAATACTTAAAATAGATTTTTTTTTTATGATGCGTGAAAATTGTGACCGATCCACTATCTAGTATTTAATAAGCATATTTTAAATTTGTACGCCGAAATGGCAAAACACGATGGAACTCATTATTATGTAACATCTGCATGTTGTAAATACTCGTGTTTACGCAAATAAAGTTATTTGATTGATTTGATTGATTGATTGATAACGTAGATTTTTTAGTGCTGTGCGATCTGAAGTGCACCTAATTGTACCGCTGCTAGAGTCCCTTTTTCTTTAATTAATTTTGCGGAGAGAATCTTCTGTACCGGTACTATTAAGTATTCTGTGCTATTATTATTAACACTCACTATCCCGTTGTCTGTCACCTGGCACATGGACCGTGATAGCTTGACAGTTGAAATTTCCATAGATGATGTATTTTTGTTGCCACTTTAACAAAAAATACTAAAAGCGGAATAAATTATTTTATATCGTATATTCATGTCTCATACACTTTATATTTTTGACGTTTTTTGCTCGATATTAATAACGCCAATAGTTTAATGTCTGAAATATTGTAACATCGTATAAATAATGGTTCAGAACCCTTCCTAAGAGAGTCGGACTCGCACTTGGCCGACTTTTTTATCCACGTCACGCACTTTTATACGACTTGTTAAAGGTGGGCTTACATCTGGTCATAGTAATATGCATTACACGTGTCAAGATCTTAATACAAATATCTAACAAATTTTGTTGATCCAACCTTCGTCGTTTTATTACGTTTGGTCTCCAAGATCGAATTCTTAACTCTTGGTATTTAATTTATATCTAAGACCGCCTATTGTATGCTTTTTAATTGTAAATTTTATTTGTCATGCACTGAACGCGCCCTATGTCGCTTAACCTTGATGACGGGTTGTCTAGAGCTTACGAAAGGTGTAGTTATTTTTTTACTAACTAAAACTTGAGACTTAATTTAAAGCACAAAATACTATCGGAATTTCATTGTGACGTTTTCGGTGGCAATTACTATTAGAATATCTGGATTTGGTGCACGCACTATGGGAGCAGATGTAAAGTCACCCTTATACTCGTAGTAAGTATCGACGTTTCTTCATGAATACAATTTCGTTTTTAAGTTTTTTCTATTTTCAGAGCCAATGTCGTCGTGTTCGTATGTGCAGAAGAAATTATGCGTAATTACAATTCTAAAAACGCTTAATCTTGTAACCATGATTGAAACTGACATCTTTCTATGAATATTAGAGGTAGGTAAACACTACATACATACATAAGCTCACGCCTGTATTCCAGAGAGGTAGGTAGACTCCAGGGACTGCCACTGGCCACGATCCTGACAGATCACTTTCTCTCCGTCGACAGTCATTAGTCGTTGTATGCACGCACGTCGTTTACGGGTGCTTTTTATTCTGCCCTTTGCTAATACATCACCTACTTGGTCGAATTATGTCCGTCTGGGGCGTTCCTTACCGGCCCGTACACTCACATTTCCTCGATGTATTAGTTTCGTCTGTCTGTCTTCCTTCATCCTCTCCACATGTCCAAACTAACGCAGCATTCCTTTCTCAATTCTATAGTCACTAAGTCTTTTCGTCTTTTAGTCCACAACGTGCTCTAATCATTTATTTTTGTATTTTGGATTCTTACACTGCTGGACATAGCCCTCCCCTAATGAGTGCCATATCGCCCTTATTCTTATTTTTTCTGCTTAGTAAGATGAACATAGATCTTTTCATACTTTTTCAGAATGTTTCAGAATTTTTTAGCCTTACTCATTCTTCTAGAGGTGTTTTTCAGAACACTGCAAGACTTAATAAAATTAGACTATTATATAAAACTGACTATATAAAAAATCCACCAAGGTATGCACTATTAGTAATATTTAAAGACACTAGTGTAATATCTAAGGATTATTATAACTGATAGCTCACAATACGTACAAGTCTAACTGGATCAATCAATAAACGTGTTATTAGTGTCACAGTACAATTAAATAGAAGGTAGGTGATTAACTACTCAGTCTCTATTAATAATACCTAAGAACTACTTAAGTAGAATTACAAGAATGCATAAAGTAGGTAATCGATCCAGCAGCGCTTTGACTGGTCTGGACTAGCGGTCATTAATATCCTGAATACCGATCAGGGATGCAATTACGTAAGACTCCACTGTATGGAGTTGTCTGATTTAGCCCTTTTGTTTCCGGTATGTCAGACTGTTATTTCAGGGGCTTTTTTCCCAGTAGATCTCTCATACTCCTACTCCGAACTGTCGTATACTTACATTCTTATTTTGACTCTTTCGAGTTTACTAAATGCTTAACCTACAGTTACATAGTTGGGTCACGTGACATGTTTTTTAATTCCATTGACGCTTAGAATCCAGCCTTCAGTAAATCTTTATCCTAGATAGAAGAATGTCAAGAATGTCCATGACTAATGAATGCTGATGCAGCTAAAGTGCTCTGTCAGGATCGTGGCAGTCCGTGGTATCTGCCTACCGTTCTGGGATGCAGGCGTGAGTTTATGTCTGTGTATTTAAAAAGGTCATTCATGGTGCGACGATGTGACCAAATGTTTACCTGGATGGGAACAGTTGGTCAGGAACAGGGAGGAATGGATAGGTATCTAAAGGGGAGGCCTTCGCCCATTAATAATTATTTATATATTTATTTATTTATTTAATATTAGGAAGACTAACAGCACATAACAACGACTAACATATTATTTAAACATACAGATGGCCAATTCCGATTCTTTATATAACAAAAATTGTAAATTCGGAAAACTATTGTCTATTTCTTTATAAGACTATTGCTAATGTTTTTTGTAAGACTGTTTTCGTATACATAAATAAAAAAAAACATCCAGCTTGACTAACTCATATCTAGCTCTGGATACCACAATGCACAAGTATGTTAATTCATGATAATTGATCAATTAGAATAGTAGAAGACAAGACTTCATTGCATTTCATTTTATTAATAACAAGCCTGCGAGGCGGACAGACATAGCTTTAGTCCTTAGATTTTATTAATAATAAATGTTCAAAGAGAGTTTTTCAACTGAGCAATTATTGTCAAACAACTGCTACTTGCAACTTTAGGTGAGTTTTTGTGCATCTTTTTGTAAGACTTCTCTTGATCCGGTGCAACGTCTGACCAGTCCAAAGTATTTGGCAAGTTATTGATTATTAATTGCCGGAATTGCAAGTGATTACGAGATGTACAAGTTATTATTTTTGATGAGTCTTTAAAACTGACCTTTTAAAATCTTCAATGTAGGTAGGTATTATAAATCGTCGGGAAGGACGCGAAGGAATCATCATCATCAACCCATCATGTCCCCACCGAGGGGCACGGGTCTCTTCCCTGAGGAAGGTGTAGGCCATACTCCACCACGGGGGCCAAGTCCGGATTGGTGGAGGCTTGTAAGACTAGTGGCTGGTCTTAATGTCAGAAGGTTTCAAGTCGCCCTAAGGCCTCTGACTTGGCTTAACGACTGTCATGTGAATTTACTACTGAATATTCTGTGAATATTTCAATCGTCTGCCTTTATTATTATTATATTATTATTATTAATATTACCCCTCCAACCAGAGGACTCGCCCGGCGGGCCGGTCTTGCAACGGCACTTTGAGTCTAATTTTGAAGAAGATAGAGACCACAGTTGTATGAGCATGTTTTATTCTTCGAAAACTGTGATTAATTTTTACTCTGTGAATGACTAACTTGTGTAGCTGTGATAAAACGTTTTAGGCCTGAGGGGTTATATCTAATACATAAGTTGGTATGAATGTCCATCTACCTAAGAAGCTCAAGAGTGCAATGACCATTTGTAATGTCAATACATTACGTCAGTTAAGTTTTAACAGTGCGAAAGCCATTTTTGGCCGTTTCGACCGTTTGATGCCATTTGATGAAGAAAAGTGGCGCTTCTTTCGACCGACCAATTTTTCATCTTCAATAAGTTGATTTTAAATACTTTTCCCAAATAATGTACACCTCTAATGTAGCTAATTGAAATTTTACACAGTTTTTTCGCTCTCCAATTCCGCTCAATGTAAAGTTGACAATTTTTACTTACGCACTGTTAGAACTTAACTGACGAATTTATTGACTATTCTTAATAATGATACGATAATAAAGATATAATTAATGATATGCCTAATGACAAATTCTTATTATATTGTCAACCGTTTTTGGTAAAATATTGTAATTTTATAAATGGCATGGCTAAGTTTATTACCAAAACACACAATAATATAATATTAATAATGAACTATAAATAAAAATAAATCAAACTTAAATATAAAACTATGCTACCGTGTAGGGCAGTGGGTGTTACAGGTCCGTATTAAACAGGGTGTTGATTTGTACAGTTTTGTCCGACTCAGGGGTGGTTATTTACATGATATTGAAGGAAAAAAAATATAAAATAAATATTTTTTTAGTAGATATCACCTAAAAGTCATAAAGTTATATGGCTTCTATCGTTTGCACTTGACGGGTCCGGCGGGGGTTTTGTGGGGCGGGGCAGGAGGGCAAAACCGGCGATTTTAGGTGATTTTCACTAAAAATAAATATATTTTTTTATATTTTTTTTGTTTCAGTATCATGTAAATAACCAACCTTGAGTCGGACGAAGATGTACAAATCAACACCCTGTAATCAATGGGCGCACATGGACGATTTTATTTGAGACCTCGTTTCGTTGGAGTCGAATGGAGTATAATAAAATATCTTCAGTGGAAAAATACATAAGTAGGAAGATATATTAGCTTCGCGTAGGTAACCTACTAGATTAATTTTGCGTATGTATGTTTCGGAGTTTTTGCTTACTATGTTTAAGAGCTGAATTTATATTTATTCATATTCTCTTTCCTTGTTCCTATTAAATATGTGCCTTTGGAGAAAAAACTAGAATACTCGAATCAATTTATGCACGTAAAAAGTACATCAGTAAATGTTAAACGATGCCATCGAAATTTGAACCCTATTTCTAACAGCGCAAGAGCGTAGCAACAAAAGGCGTCACGTCTGCGCATGGGCATAGTACATAGATTATTTGATTCTGAATATTTATGGTAATTACAAGTATAATATTTGAACGGGAGCACCGGACCATATAAAGCAAACAAATTGAGCCCAAAACGTAGTAGATTACGTAAATTACTACGTAATCACGAATGTGAGCGTAAGTATAAATAAAATTCAAAGTCCTGACTGACTGATTCATTCACTCATCAACGCCCAGCCCAAGCCGTTGGACCTAGGAAGCTGAAATTTAGCACAGAGGGTCTATATAATTATAATGTAGGCAAGGAATAAGACCGGATTTTTTTAAATTCAACCCCTAAGGGGCTGAAAAGGGTTGCCAAAATTTGTATGGGGGGTTTAAAGAATGTTGTCTAATTTTCTTGAAACTTAAAATAAGTACTCTTCAACACAATTGATTGAACACGTGTTTCACCGTTTTTCGAAATTTAGCCCTTAAGGGGAGTGAACGGGGTTGCAAAATTTTGAACTAAAGTCCACGCAGACGCAGTCGCGGGCGAAAGCTAGTTAAAAATAAAAATCTTCTTCATCCGGTGCTATCTCCTATCGGAGGTCGGCTATGATTTCAGCTACACTGTCACGCGATGTAGCTACTCGCAGAAATTCTATATTTCTGGTGTTGAACCACTCTGATATGTTTTGAGCCATGATGTTTTTCTTCGGCCAGGTCTTCGCCTTCCTTCAATTTTCCCGAATAAGTCGCAGCAGATTACATTTATCAGCTTGCATGATGAGACCAAGGTATTGTAGCTTTCTTCGCTTTATGGTCTCTAAGAAATAAAAATTTAATCAAAACCAAACAACCAACAGAAAACACACACACAACTTATTCACTAAGAGAAGAAGTCGCCCCGGGATGCGTTGTTGGTTATACACGATTTTGACTAAAAAACTGGTTCTAAAAAGACCCTGACGCAAGATATCTGCATGCATACTTAATGATAGAAAAAAATGCCGCATAAATAGCAGTCTGCGTCGTTCTATCAACAGGGTACTCGTATTTAGTCCAACAATTTTGGAGCTTTGCTGCGTGACCAACAATGCCGGGCGAGGATCATGGTTTTTGAACATGAGCGGAAATATCAAAATCGGAACGCTATGAAACGCGAAAATGCTTTCAGTACAATTTCTATTCATCAGATTTGTAAATTATGTCTATATTTTTTAAGGTATTGAACAAAAAGCCTGATCTTAAATTACTTTTCTATGGCGATGACGTCCGCAAGCACAGTATGAGTATGAATCCTTTTCCCTAACCAAAGTTATCGATATAGCTCAGAGAATTAGCAAGCTGAAGGGACACTGGGCTGGCCATAACTCGCAAAGAACCGAAAACCGCTGTTTTTAATGTGTTCTTGAATGGAGACTCGGCAAACGTAGTGTAGGACGCCCTCCGACCAGGTGGGTGACGATCTGCGAAAAACTGCAGGCAGATGCTGGATCCGGCAAGCTGAAGACAGGGCGCTATGGCGCTCATTAGGGGAGGGCTATGTCCAGCAGTGGACTAGTATAGCCTGATGATGATGATGATGATGACGTCACAAACAACAAAATTTTGGAAAAATATTAAAAATTTCTATAATGAGTAATACTTAAAAATATCGAAATTAGTTTCTTAAAATGTTCCATTAAATTAAATACTTTCAAAATAAATCAGAAAAAGCATTATACCAAAAATAACATGGCCAATTGACATCTAGCGCTCACTGAAAATCAGCGTTGAGGGCTCACTCAACGCTGTTTGTTGCCTTACCCAGCAGCAAATGCACCGCGGGCATTTATATTTTTATTAACTTCGAAATTAATGAATTTGTACGATGTCTCTAATGTCTGTATGTACATTTCACTGTAACTTTCGGGTTTTTCTTTCCTTTGTTGATAAACCGCCTATTTAGTCAAAGTGTGTTTACCTGGGACGACCTTTATCTGTTTCTATTCAAAGTATCTCATTGGACACACTCAGCATAATGAGACAAGGAAGGAAGCACACGACGACAAAGCTGTATGAATGGTATTTATGTGAGTTTACCTTTTCTTTTGATGTCTTCCTTTCATTAGTGTTTCGTGTTTGGATGAATTACATAATTAATTAATAATTGCCAAGAACCGATAAATGTTTCACCATTACACATAAACATAAAAACATATACATTTACATACAGGCCCATACACAGATTCTGGCCCCACACTAGGATACCCTTTGTCGTGGGAACCAGAAACAGCGACGTCACAAACATGTAAACATCCAAGATCTGGGCTTTTTTCTGTCACCAGCCGGGATTCGAACCCGGAACCTTTCGCATGGTGTAAGTAACACTCATTTCTTTGTATGTGTGTGTTTGTGACTGTTCTGATTCATTATCATCATCAACCCATCATGTCCCCACCGATGGGCATGGGTCTCTTCCCTGAGGAAGGTATAGGCCATACTCCACCACGGGGGCCAAGTCCGGATTGGTGGAGGCTTGTAAGACTAGTGGCTGGTCTTACTGTCAGAAGTTTTCAAGCCGCCCTAAGGACTCTGACTTGGCTTAACGACGGCTATCGACGGCAGGCACGGAACCGCTGGGAAAAATGCCACTAGCGTTAGACTGTTCTGATTACCACTTCCTATCGTAAGTTATTTCTGAGCGCAGGGCCTTGATTCTGCTAATGCATTGTAGTACAATGACAGTTGCACGAACGCGTCGTTTTCGCTTTCGTTTTCGATTCGCACGAATCATCGCGTGTACCTACTCAATAATTCTAGGCGTTTTTAATGCCTGGGCCGCACTCATCGCGATAACATTCGGGCGATAAACTTCGTCTTCGGTCTACGGCGAATCCTCGCGGCCACACAATGCGCGATGCAAAGTTTATCGCGATGTGCATTTGTGCAAGCGATGTCAAATGCAAAAAACAAAATGGACGCCGCGGTGGCTCTATATATTTTATGTCAGCAAATATTATTTTTTACATTTATGTCGTAGTTATTATTTATTTATTCGTAGTTTGCAATAAATTCTAAAATTTTATCATTACTCCAATCCATGTTACGCTTCATCTTATGCACCTACTCTGTGAAATAACACGTTCGCTATGTTTGACGGGTGCACGCTGACTGAAGTGTGGCCGCTAAGCGAAGTTCATCGCGATAAAACTCTTTGATCTGTGAAAGTTTACCGACAGCGACGCGAAGTCCTGACGACTACGGACGAAGCTCCGAAGTAGGTATACGCGAATAATTTTTCTACACACATCACGATAGCCCGAATCTTCGGGTCATCGCAATGAGTGCGGCCCAGGCATAACTGTAATGCATTAACAGAATCGAGCCCCAGGTGCTAAGACACGCACCGAGTGACAACGTAGGCACCTACGAGACAAATTAGTGAGATTGTTGCCCATCATCCCCAATGACGATCTTCACTGCCCAATTAGTATGGAATTTGGCAGCAAATGGTTGAAAATGTGTAGGATTACGCGAAAATTATTGGATGAGTCTTGTGGATTTCCCGATGACCCCTGTCGGCATATGTACAAGGATATCAGTGATTTCGGAGTAGGAAATTCCACTACGCATGATTAAAACAACCTGCGTCTTTAAATAACGTTCCTTCCTTGTACTTCCCTCATGACGAGGATCTTAATCCGTGGTCGCTCAGTTCTACACCAAACGACGTTCTGGAAGCGATATTTCTTTTTGAAATTTACGCGCTCCAGCCCCTATATTCCAAATAGTTCCAAACGTCAGGATTCCGACGGGATTAGGCGTATTTTGTCCAAAACGAAAACATTAACTACATCAAAACCAACATTTCCACTCCACCAAAAACAGGGATAATAAAGATGCACCACATAAACTTATAAACATTTATTAATGCCGAACCATAATCAAAATCTGATTATATCTTTTTTCTCAACATCTTTGAGTTCTTTGACTTCGATCTGACGTTTAACATTTTCGTCATCCGACAGACCTTACAACAAGAAATAATTCATGTTTGCTTTAAAACATTATTACTCGTATGTACATACTAAAACATAGGTAAAATTATGTTGAATAGAAACAAAAGTTTTTTTCTTGTTTAAATCTAGGACGAGTATCAAACTGTTTGGGCTGTACTATTGGCTCCTGAAATACCTAAGTTTGACAGTCAGAGTGTGGCCATATGAAGAATTCGAAATAAATCGCGTCCCATGACTCGCTTGTCAGACATTACAATTCTAGTCACTACATCCTCTAACTATATAATACATAATTATGTATTAAACATAAACATTTACCTACAGGCACATACATTGCTTCCAGCCCCACACTAAAACAGGTCTTGGACGTTTGCATGTTTGTGTTGTCGCTGTTTCAGGTTCCCCCGACACAGGGTAGGTATACTAGTGTGGGACCAGAAGCAATGTATGTCAATTTACATTTACATTTACATACAGGCACATACATTGTTTCTGGCCCCACCAGGATACCCTGTGTCGTGGGAACCAGTAACAGCGACGTCACAAACAACTGGGTTTTTTTTTTCTCCCTAGCCGGGGCTCTCGCATGGTAAGCAGATGCGCTAACGGCTAAGCTAAAGAGGTCGTCATTATGTATAGTGACTAGTTAGACGATGTAGTGACTGGAATTGAAAAAGGAATGTTGCGTCAATTTGGACACATGGAGAGGATGAAGGAAGAAAGACTGACGACGCAAATACGGACAAACTTCGAACAAATAGGGAACGTCATAGCAAAGGCCAAGATAAAAGTACCTGAAACTGGCATGCGTGCATGCAACGACTAATGAATGTCGATGTAGCGAAAGTGATTTGTCAGGATCGTGGCAGGTGGCAGTTCCGGTCTCAGCCTACCCCTCTGGGATACAGGCGTGAGATAGAGAACACTTTATTGTACATAAAAAAGGAAATTACACAGGTATTTCTTAATCTAAGAGTACAGACGGCGGCCTAAGGGTTAAATTTAGAAAAACGGCGAATTTCCTGTTGCATCAATGGTGTTGAAGAGTATATTTTATTTTAAGTTTCAAGAAAATTAGACAACATTCTTTGTACCTCCCATATACATTTTTGCAACCCTTTTCGCCCCCTTAGGGGTTGAATTTCAAAAAAGCCGGTCTTATTCCTTCACCTTCCTAGGTCCAACGGCTTGGGCTGGGGTGTTGATGAGCGAGTCAGTCAGGACTTTGAATTTAATTTACATCTCTCATATTCGGTAAGTAGGTCCTTATTACCCCCAAATGGGGCTTGTAAGTGACCAATTAGCGCTCTAGGGTAATAATGTAGCTAGAAAAGCCCTAGGGCGGTAAGTAATTTAAAAAAAAACTCTTCACTCTTTCAAAAAGTTCGCGTACATCTAACCATCATACTGGCAATAGAAATCATGCATTCAACCCAGTGACAAAAGAGGTCGCTTCGCTTAAAAAAACAGATGAAAAAAGGCGGGAATAGAAAACTTTTACTTTAAATATTTTTTTGTTTTTGGGATTTTTTTATAATTACGTGCTAGCTAATTAGGAAAAATACATGAGTTCTGCAAGTGATGAAGATATAAGCTGCACTCCCGATTCAATGAAAATGGAAGCTAAAGCAGCAAGTAACAATATTTTGCCTGAAAGTTCTAAAGAGAGATATTTGAAAATTTACGACGAGTTCATGAAGTGGCGAAAAGAAAAACGATAAATGATTTATTCTTGTAATGCCGGTTTTTTCTAGTTACCTCACAATCGAGATGTAAAGCAGAGTAGTTAGCTAGGGTGTAAGCATCAATTGCACCCTCGAACTATAGGCGCCCTCGCTGCGCTCGTGCGCCTAAATATCTCGGGCTGCAATTGATGCTTTACAGCCCTTGGCTACTAATCTACTATTATATAGTTATAGATTAGGCCCTAGGTACCCAAGGACGTCCTATATCGTCGTAAGTCACGCAAATAAATTGCTGCCAAGGATACGTTATGTCTAGGACCATTCTTTGCCGCCCATCGAAGCGTTCCATACCAACTCATCCTCGAGAGTTATTGAACTTTAAAATGTGTAAATTACCTCCTCATATAATACTCAACGGATGTTTTTGGAAATGAACCTAGAACAAAACACGGTTGTCTTTCATTTAGGTCATTCAGTCGGCCGCTTACCGCGCTACCTGTCCGCACATAGGTGCGTGCGCGCACGCGAGTTCCTATAATAAATTAAATAAGTTTTTTGCAATTCATAAAAAAATTAATTAAAATATTTTGGGTGGTTATTAGGAAGTGAAATACATAACGTATTAAATTGTGATTTTTAAATTAAAATATTCAGATAATAAGAGAAATATTCAGTGGATTTTTGGAAATCTAGGTGGGATTACAATGACATTTATTTATTTTGTTTTCAGTTAAATAAAAGTGTATTTTTACATTTTTGCAAGGCGTGGCCTTGCGTTACTCGACACGCATTTGGTCGATTTTTTCTTTACACCGGTCGTCGTATAAAATTACTAGTGGGGTTCAATAAGTAAAATAATAAGGTCGATGTTGACTTGTTCTATAGTGGAATAACTGCGGTGAGACGTCTCCTATCAAAATTGTTTTTTAATCCTGTAAATTAGTTGCTACCCAGAAAATAATCGATTGGTTATACCCTCAGAATAAGAAATAAATCCTTCTTATTCTGAGGTTATACCTATTATGTAACGTTACTTTGATTCCTTTTTCCGCTATCTGTGGAAACTTTTAATGACTGTCTGTTTTTATATCTGCTTCGTAATATAATGTTTGCTTACAATACATTTTTCTTTTTTTTCTTCTTCTTCTTCTTAGTCACTAGTTTTCTTAAATATTAAATAAAATAAAACTAGTTTCGTTACATACTAGTTTCGTTACGTAGGTAATACAGTTTTCCAAACATAGATACCTATTTGATTACCGCGCGAACTTCACGTTTCACCATTTTTGATTACTCGTTGCGACTGAACACAAGTCGTAAAAACCTTCTATGATTGAAAAAACAAAAGAGCATCAAAGTTTTTTTATTTCATTATGTCGACAAATAAGTGGGCTATGCCTGCCAGTATTTTTCTTCCACTATCTAAGGAGTTTTTATACCTCGTCAGCTAAAGTCTCAAACCTCTTAACTCCATTTTTTTTTCTAATTTTTTTTTTGCTTTTTTAGAAACTAAATTACTGGCCGCATCTTATAGCAAATCTCCAAAATTTTGAAAAAAAAAAGAGTGACGAGGTTTGCGACTAGCCGACGACCTCATTCTTACTACTTATTGAACACCCCTCGTATATTATATAATCTTGTGTCTGTACAATTTAACCAGAGACCATCCTTGTGATATTTCGTGACTTTTCCGAACCCTTTGCCTTCTAATTTACATCTCATCATCACCATCATCAGCCCACGTCTGCTCACTTGGTACAGGCCGTTTCCCCACCTCACCATCCTTTCTAACTCCAGTTGTTTAACATCCTTTCGAACTCCAGTTGTTTAAAATGAATTGTGTAAAAAAATAAATAAATAAACTCACGCCCGTTATCCCCGAGGGGGTAGGCAGAGGCACCACTCACTAGAACTGGGCCCACGTTTTGCCGAGTTTATTAGGTCCCAAACGTGACAAGTGGCAAGCCTGTCGCCGTTATCCGGGCACAATTTATCAGCGAATGGTGTTGCTGTCCAAACAAATGTACGTAACTAAAAGTCATTGGTACATGCGTGGTTCGAACCCAGACCCTCGCGAACGAGAAGCAAGGGTCAACCCCACTACGCCACCACCGCTTTGAATTGGGTATTTGACAGGATGTCAAATGAGTTACTTTTAAAACGGAATTTTGTATGAAAATACTTGCTTGTGACGTCACATTTCAGAGCACTCTTTTTATGTTTCATCTATTTAAAAGTTGCAATAACTAGTAAATGATTAAAAGAATACATTTTCAGAAACATTTTGTAATTTTTGTTTTAATCGAGCATCTCAAATAATTTAAAGTTGAATACCGTATTGTGTAAAATACGAAAACCGGTCCGTTGCTCTTTTCATTCCGAACTTGGCCTGAGCTGTCAACAGTAGCGCCCGTGACCTTGCGCGAAATTCATCTGAAATTACAGAGTTCAAGTTCGACCACAAGCGATTCGACCAGCGAATGCGTAAATTACGACTTCCTACAAGCTTGATCGGAGATCTGCACTTATGTTTTACTGGTTTTTTAATGCCCTCGGTTTGGAGGTCGTGGGTTCGACACCCGCTGGTCCGCGGTATACTGATGGCCACGCCGCTTTTAGGCCCGGTCCCAATAACCTACCAACCAGCTACCACCAGTTAAAATGGTAACTAGTGATAGGCTACCTACTCAATAGAAAAGAAAAACGGACCATTTCAATATCGCGTTGACAGCTAACTGTCTGACAGTTACAGTCTGAGCTTTTAGAATATACCTCGGCTACTATAAACATAAACATTTACCTACAGGCACATACATTGCTTCTGGCCTCACACTAGGATACCCTGTATCGTGGGAACCAGAAACAGCGACGTCACATACATGTAAACATCCAAGACCTGGAGATTTTTTTCTCCCCAGCCGGGGATCGAACCCGGGACCTCTCGCATGGTAAGCAGATGCGCTTTCCGCTACGCCACAGAGGTCGTGCTATAGATACTATACGCATTCTGTATCTAAATTCAATGCTATACGTGCTGGTCGATACTATCGGATTAACCGATTATATTGCAATAAGGTTAGGTTTATTTTGTATTGTTATTTATAACTTTATAAAACTTTTCAAAATAGTGAAGAAAAGTTTTATACAGAGCAGGAAGTAGTATTACACTCGTGTGCTTTCGGCGAAAACCGAAGCCTATTCTGGAGCCCGAGGTATATTCTAAAAGCTAACATACTGTATCTGTATATAGGTTATTCGGACCGGGCATTAGACAGACTGTAAGCAGCGTATATACGTCCCACTATATGGCACGTCAAAGGCCTTAGGGCGGCTTGAAAATTTACTGATTTATTGAATTTACTGAAATAATACTGAGTTTTTACATTTCACTTTCGATAGCGAGAGCGTTGCCACCTAGCCAAAGTGCGCCACCTAGTTGTCTCTTTGTCACTCCTATACAAATTGCAAACGCTCTCGCTATCGAAAGTGAATGAAAAAACTCGCACTAAGCACCCAGCACTGCTCGGAGTGCGTATACTGAGTTTTTTCACTCACTTTCGATTTGCATTTGCAATTTGCATAGGAGTGACAAAGAGACAACTAGGTGGCTGAAAGAAGAAAAAACTCAGTAAAAGCACTCGGATAACGCCGACAGGCTTGCCACTTGTCACGTTGGGACCTAACAAACTCGGCAAAACGTGGGGCCAGTTCTAGTGATTGGTGCCTCTGCCTACCCCCTCGGCGATAACGGGCGTGAGTTTTTTTTTTGTTAGCTTACCCCAGCCAAAACTAAATTTCACGAAATATAAATAAATGGATGCAATAAAACCCTTTTTTATACAGCTGTATTATTATTTCTGTCTAAAGCCCGATTCAAGTTTGCTTTATTTTCATGCTTTTAAGCACGCTTTACGTAGACATAGAATACATTCCACTCCAGAGCAGAAGCCTTCTCTCAGAGAGAAAAAGTAGGGCCCTAATCACCACGCACGCCCACCGCAGATTGATTTTTTTCAATAGGATTGGTACAACCATCAGCACACAGAAACGTAGAAATATACTTTCGTATATCTACGTAAAGCGTGCTTAGAAGCATGAAAATAAAGCAAACTTAGTCAGTCACAATACAGCTGTATTATTATTTCTGTCTAAAGCCCGATTCAAGTTTGCTTTATTTTCATGCTTTTAGCACGTTTTACGTGGAGATGGAATAGAACAGCTAAGCCAATTTCTTTTTTAAATACAAAGCAAATAATGGTTCAGTAATGATTGGTTGTATACTATGTATTATAGATTGTTTAATGTAGGTACATTTATAATATGGACTATCGGATACAGTACTGGAACATATCAAAAATTTTGAGAATCCAGTTTCAACACCAAATGTTTCAAAATACAGTCTTTTTTATTTTTTACTATCTAGTGCAGTATACGAATATCTCGAATACTCCTTTTATTTATTTTTTAATTACTAAAAACCATTGCAGTCCTAAAAGATCAAAACTTTGATTGCCAATTGATTTCATTTGTTGCTATATGTACGTGTGTGTGTCCTATGTAAATAAATCTTTTATCTATCTATCTATCTATCTATCTATCAATTACTCGAGTTTGGAACATTTGAAATGTTCCAGTACTGTCTCCCATTACGATGGTTTGCGATAAAAACATCGGCATACGTTTTTGCTGTCTCTATTTTACTCTACTTCTATGGAAACCGTGCTTAAAAAGCATGCAAATAAGGCAAATTTAAATCTGGCCTTATACTCTGTCTAACGTAGGTAACTATGTCTTTTTTATTTCCAGAAAAATGGCTCGGCAATGGCCGATTTTGGCCATTTTGGGCTTCGCGGCCTCAGCTGCAGCCATCTCGTATGAGCCGCGGACTAACATCGGCTATCCTGCGGGACTTGTTCCGGAATGTAAGTTGAGAGGGCGCTTTACATATTGATCGAAAATTAACTACTAGATTTTAAAACGGATACTCTGGGGTCATCATCATCATCATAGACCTTTGCGTCCGTTCGTCATCCACCCATTATGTCCCCACCGAGAGGCACGGGTCTCTTCCCTGAGTAAAATCACTTTTGTTGTATGGGAGCCCCCGTAAATATTTATTTTATTCTGTTTTTTAGTATTTTCTGTTATTTATCACACTAATATTATAAACGTGAAAGTTTGTGTGTTTATATGTTTGGCAGTCTTTAGCGCTGAAACGGCTGGACGGATTTTAATAAAATTTGGTATGGAGTTAGCCGATACCCTGGATTAAAACATAGGCTACGTTTTACCGCGGGGAAATATCTTATTCCTACGGGAAAATCGATGAACCGCGGGTAACACCGCGGGGCACAGCTAGTTATATACATAAATACATCATCTGTAAAAATTTTGTCTAACTATCACGGTTCATGAGATACAGCCTAGTGACAGACGGACGGACGGACAGCGGAGTCTAAGTAATAGGGTCCGTTTTACCGTTTGGTTACGGAACCCTAAGAAGGTCTGTCACCAAAAGAGAATTCCCAAAAATAAACTGCAAATGAAGGGATCACAAATTCCTGTAATTAGTGGACTCTCTTGAGTTGAAAACAATCTGAGCATGATCTCCGAGTTTTAGATCGAATAATGGACGTGTCAAATTACATAATTGTTGTACCAGTAATAAGACTGCATAAGTCGTGCTTCAAGACATGGTCACCGCAAAATGCGTTCGCGGTGAAGGTTGTTAGATATTTCTTGATATTTTCATACAGTTTAGGCATGCAACGAGCGAGCGTGCTAGATCTCTTTACTTTTTGATGGATCATCGAACTTCCACATGACTGCCTCGTTAATCCAGTGGTATCACTTGTGTTTGCCATACCAGAGTTCCTTAGTTCAATTCCCACGTGACACATACAAGTATATTTCCATGTTTGTGATGTTTTTGTCTGGTTTTCATAGCGCAGGGTATCCGAGTTTGGGAGTAAGAGAAGTGATTGTGTTGTCTGGAGCTTCTGGCCCCACACTAGGATACCCTGTGTCGTGGGGACCAGAAACAGCGGCATCACGAACATGTAAACATCTAAGACCTGGAGTCTTTTTTGCTGTCCCCAGCCGGGGTTTAAACCCGGGACCTCTAGCATTATAGGCAGATGTGCTAACCGCGACATCACAGAGGTGACCTCGTTATCAGTTAAAATTCTATAAATAGAATTTTCCTTCATAATTTAATTGATAATTAATTAACAAATAGGTTTCAAGTATGAACATAAAATAAGAATGTTCTTGTAACATCGATTAATATTAATGAGCAGTCTCCAAGCACCTGTGCAAGTAAGCCCGTGGAATCTGAAGATTATAATCAAAGCGTAAGCAGCCTTTTAAGGCTATATCATGTATAGGTCTCACTGCAGAGTTCAGGCCTTCTTTCAGATTGTAAGGTCTACCTTTGTAATAGACTATGAGCTTCATCATCGTCATCATCAGCCTATGCTTGTCCACTGCTGGACATAGGCCTCTCCCATTGCATGCCACTGAACCCGGTCCTCGGCTATTCTCATCCACTTCGCGCCGCTCCACCGAGTCTGAGGGCGTCCTACACTACGTTTACCGATCCGCGTAGGGACAAATTTTTTTTCATTGGCTCTGTGTCGGAATCACTCAAGTGTGGAATAGCTCTCTTTAATACTAAAGGCGACAATATTCACACCAAATCTGTCGTGACGTTACTACAGAATTTGACAGTTAGGGACTTCACACACGGCAGCTATAATATACATTACATCCCAGGATGTATGTATAGCTTAGAGACCGCTCAGTACCTTTAAGATACGAAGATGTAAAGATGTATATTATAGCTGTCGTGTGTGGTCTCCTGACGATTTCTATGGAAAGATGTAATGATATATCGTGCTATAATTAATATACATCTTTACCTTATAGCCGCCGTGTGTAGAGTCCCTTAGACGATTAGAATCTATGAGGATTTTGTGTATACATAATACGAGTAATATAGTTTAGTAGCTGGGGTGCATAGTTATATGGATGGAGTCTTAGGGCCTCAAATAAGCCTCGTACGGTCATGGTTCGAATAGCTACGATGTCAGTGTCAACAACTAGCGCGTTCACCTAGGGCGCGGAGCTCACTGACCTGACACCTGGCGGGGACATGGCGCGGACTCAAACAGTTTCATTCAAATACCATACCAAACACTCTGTAATAAGGTAATTATTTGAACACACTCGACGGCCTTCCGTTGGACGTGCTACAGCACGCCATTTAGGCATCTGCGCCCGGCTGCTATCAGTTCCAGGTCAATTCGCAATCAGGAGAATCTTTTCTGGGGATGGAATTAAGAAAATGCCTATGCCATACCTGCGTCACGTCTACGCCAGGCCCATACCATGCCCGTTTCAGACGCCTTACGCTTGAATGCTTGCGTGGGCTTGAATTGAGCCCTTTTCAGGTCAGTTTTTTTACAGCTATCAGTTCGTCACGCAACCGCATTTGAGAACAGGTAGGAACAAGGAGCGTTCTCAGGGAGAGGCATTGACATACGAGTAGATAGATATTTCTTTTTATTGAGCAGTTACATGGTCAGTTCAATTCCGCGGACGCTTAGGGCATTTCTCCACTGCTCGGGTTCGGCAAACGTTAATTACCGATCCGATTTAGAAACACACAAGAGTACTAATAAGCTTCTCCACTACTCCAGCATCCGGTTTTTAACGGTCCGATAATTTGCTAGATCGGAACGGTATTTTACCGGTAAATGTAAATGTCAACCCAAAAATGTTCCCATACTATTTTATTTACATTAATAGAATGTGTGGAAAACGTCCCCTGCCTCGAATAGAAAAACTGAGGAATTTTAATAAAGCACTGCGTCACATCCATTGCCGATTATAGTAGGATGAAGTGGAGAAGCATAATCGGGCATCCGATATTTTTCTCATGACTGATTCCGGATCCGATGCCGGGCCGGAGCAGTGGAGAAAGGGCCTTAGAATTACGAATGCGCGTACGCGGGTCGATTTGAAGCGGCAATGAAATTAAATCGACGCAGTCATACAACTGTCATTATACTACAATGCATTAGTGGAAAGACGTATGAATATCCGTTGCGAAAATTACATAATGAGCCCACTGGTCTTGGATGTTTACATGTTAGTTAAATATGTCGTTGTGCCTGGTTCCCACGACACAGGGTATCCTAGTGTGGGGCCAGAAGCAATGTATGTGCCTGTATGTAAATGTTTATGATATAATATTACAAGCCCCGTACGGTCACGGTCCTCAACAGGTTCGGTGTCAGTGTCAACTAGCGCGTTCACCTTACATGCCTGTTTTACGGAGTAATTGATGCAGGTCTTAATTGCACTGCATATAGCCTAGAATCGGCATAAAAGGTCTACTCGATTTGATTTTAATTTGCCAGAGTAAATAGCAGGTATTTTGCATGAAAAAGATACTGGCTTATCTGGTTATGTTATCTCTGGCTCCAATATTTAATTTCAATTAGAAAATAGCTATAGTTTAGTTCATCATCATCATCCCATTATGTCCCCACCAAGGGGCACGTGTCTCTTCCCTGAGGGTTAAGCAACATTGGGCGCGTTCAGTGCGTAGATGAGTGACTATCTATGACTAACGCTAGTGGCATTTTTCCGAGCGGTTCCGTGCTTCGCAAGGCACGTTAAGCAGTTGATGCCGGCTGCCGTCGATAGATGCCAGTCGCTAAGCCTAGTCAGAGGCCTCAGGGCGGCTTAAAAACTTCTGACAGTAAGACCAGCCACTAGTCTTACAAGCCTTCACCAATCCGGACTTGGCCCCCGTGGTGGAGTATGGCCTATACCTTCCTCAGGGAAGATTCGAGACCCGTGCTCCTCGGTGGGGACATAATGGGTTGATGATAAGGAAGACCCTGGGGTACATGCATGAGTTTACTTATGTTATTAATGCTGGTGTGTGATTTTGAATTTAAATTTCCTGAATTTGCTTCCAGGAGGTCTAACACGTTAAACCGCCTGGATTGAATATTCCGAATGTTTCATGAATTTAGATAATGTCTCCTCAAATTTCTTAGAAAAGAGCATGACAGAATGTTACTTAGGTATTTACTTATTGAAAATTCTCAACTCAACTGGCCCTTAGACTCTGAGTAGTACAAACAATCAGAGAACTTAAAATATTTTAATTTAAAACAGCGCAGATACTGTGACTTCATTAATATTACAAGTTAAACCTAGGTCGCCATTTCAAATCATCGTTTTGTAGAAGAAATTGACAAAGAAACAGACGCCCTGTTTCTTGTACACTAACCATCTGTTATTAAAAGCATGTTATTTAATTAAACACCTGCCAAGTGCGAGTCAGACTCGTGCACATAGGGTTCAGTACCATTATCTAGAAAAACGACAAAAAAGTCAGTTTTGTTGTTTGGGAGCCGCTCTTAAGTATTTTTATTTAAATTTAATTACTTACTCAATGTTCTGTTCATATTTCAAGCGAGAATATTCTGCAAATATTTCAAGAATTTCGAACAAAACTAGAAAACAAACAACATTTGTTATAATCCCATCAAAACATAAATGTGAATGAAAGCCAAGTTCAATATTAAGAACAGACGTCGAAAGTACACTAACCTCTGTATGACTTAACGAAGTAGAGTTCATTAAATAAATATTATTTAGCCTGTACGTGAAAACTAGCCAAGTCAAATCTTAAGCTTAAATTTAAATTTACATCTATAGTGATCTTGTAACTAAAATTTCATGATTTTCTACAGAGAACTTGGCAGCACCCATATAGATCTCAATTCTTTTGTCGGCGAAGTTGATACAGACGTCTGTTCTTAATATTGAACTTGGCTTTCATTCACATTTATATTTTGATGGGATAATATCACTACTTTTTGTACAGAGATTGTTGGTATTGATCATTAAGTAAGAACCGATAACCGATGGGTTATAAATCGGCTACGAACATACGACTTGAGTACAGAAATTAATTTTCGATTCAGAGAAACGTGTATAGGAAGTCGTTTACAGATATTATATAGAATCGGTTAAGACAGAACCATACCGTGATATAGAATTAAAAAGCGCCATCTATTGGCAGAATTTGGAACTAAATACTATGCGGATATTAATATCAATAATTTTCAGTTTTTAGATTTTTTCCTTTGTATATATCTACCTTGATGCCAAATATCAAGTTTCTAGGTCATCTAGAAGTGGGTTAGGTTTTTGATCTATAAGTGAGTCAGTCAGTCAGTCATAAAAATGGCGGTTTTTAAACGTTAATATACCTATAACTATTTAAGCAACATTGATGAAACTTTGGATTCTAGGCAAGCTAATGGACTTCAATAAATGTGCCAAATTTCATATACATAGGTTAAATAGTTGTAGAGTTGTGAAGGGGTCAAAAGTAGCTCGAAGTGATTCCTGTAATATTACACACTTTTTTCTCGAACTTGGCTGGGCTCACTGTCGCGAGTCTAGATTATGGGAACCCGCTTAAATATTTTATACTGTTTTATAGTATTTGTTGTAATAGCGGCAACAGAAATGCCTCATCTGTGAAAAGGAGAATAGCAGGCTTCAGTGGAGGTCTCGTACACCTACAAAAAGTCGTGTATCAACATGAAATATTTATATTTAATAGATCATTGTATTAGAATTTGTTGCATTAATTTTCTTTTTTTTATAAAGTTGGGAGTCATAAGTTAAGGTTGTTTTTTTAAGAAGTTTGGAGGTTATGTTACGACCCCGTTTGCTTGACTGTTAGAGATAAATACCTACACAAATAATTAAAAAAAAATCATTCTAATATACACACGCACGTACATACCTATGTACATATGTATATGTATAAATAGACAGTCAGATTAAAAATCAAGAAACATAATTTGAACCAAATACATACTACCTACTGCTCAACTAGCAACAGCAGTTTTCTACGTGTAAAGCCAATTTCTCATGTTCTAGGATATTTTAGAACTGTCACCATAGTCATAGTCTACTACTACTACTTAATATACCTACTACTTGCATAATTCGAATAACAAAAACAACTTTTTCATTAAATGGTGTTTATTGAGACAGATCTTATCTACATGTAGGTAGTACAAAAACGTATAGCCTTTTCAATCATCTACACTCCTAAAATAACGTCATCCAAGAAGTTAGCTGGTCGCGTTACTCCCTCATGGAGAGCTGGGCCTGGGCTATGGTACCAGATGATACTCATCACATAGGAGCAACACCCCACAGTTCTCAGCCCTACAATGCAGTTGCATCAATAACTATTATTGCTTCTCTGCCACGATTAGGTACCTCTTTCAGTTACAATAAAAACAAAGTATGGTTATCCTGAAGAGTGACGAGACTTAAATTCTATCAAATTCTTTTTTAATGGCACTACCAATGTCAAGTTTGTTGTGGAGATGGCAAGTAGGTATCTTCTTTTTTTTATTTTTGCCCGAAGCAGTAACACAGAACACCTAAAGATCGTTTCACCAAAGAAGTCCCACGGTAAGATCCTTAATAATATAACAATAAAAGCCAAAATTCGTTAACTCTTGGGGACTTCTTTCGTGAAGCGAACTCTACTGGTTTTCACTTTGACATGACAGTTGTTTTTTTCTTGGCTTGCAAGCATACAGTACCACCATCTTATCTGTTCAGTTGATAGCGGCGCTAGTGGAGAATTTAGTAGTAACATTTAAGAAATTTACCTAGAAAAATGATAATATTTTAACACGTCGTTCAATTTATTATAAATATATCTATAAATCTTAGTAAGTGAATAAATAAAACAAAAAATGGGGAACGGGATTTACAATTAATTAGTTAGTTACAATTTTGCCCACCTGAACAGATAAGTTGGTGGCGCTGTAGATTATTCTGAGCTTGCAAGATAAAACAATCGATGGCGTTCCGTTTCTGTTTGTAAATTGCGTTTTATTTAATTATTTTCTTATTTTCTTCCCCCAACTTTAAAAAAATATTTGAATAACTGAAAAAAGAGCCAGTTGCGAAAAACTAAAGTTGGGAAAATATAACCCCAAAACATTATTTTAATAGGGCGGTACACCATTTGCCGTTGTCCTTTCAACTGTCTAACTACCTCGGTTCATGAGATACAGCCTGGTGACAGACGGACGGACGGACAGCGGAGTCTCAGTAATAGGGTCCGTTGTGCCCTTCGGTTACGGAACCCTAAAACCCTGTAGGGAGTTAAGTTCTACCTTAGAATCCCACGAGTTATCAAAGCATGTTTTGAATACGAATGAGGCGGTTCTTCAAACAAGTTGACGATACTGGTCTCAGATGAATACTGGTTTTACCGGCATTACTTGCGATGCATGCTTGATGAAGATCATCACAAATGCACAAAGCAGGTACACTCGTTTATAAGAGAGGCACGTTAAGCATTTGGTGCCGGCTGCCGTCGATAGATGGCAGTCGTTAAGCCAAGTCAGATGCCTTAGGGCGGCTTGAAAACTTCTGACAGTAAGACCAGCAACTAGTCTTACAAGGCTCCAACAATCTGGACTAGGCCCCTGTGGTGTAGTATGGCCTATACCTTCCTCAGGGAAGAGACCTGCCCCTCAATGGGAACATAATGGATTGATGATGATGATGACAGTTCGGAGTAGGCTAAATGTTTGTGACGTCGCTGTTTCTGGTTAACATGACACGGTATCCTAGTGTGGGGCCAGAAGCAATGTATGTGCCTTGATGTAAATGTTATGTTACGTAAATAAGACAACTCTATACAGTGCACGACGTACATAATTGCACCCAGACTGCTGAGTCTATTCAGTATGTTCAGCAGATATATAGATAGACTAGCTTTTGGCCGCGACTCCGTCCGCTTGGACTTTAGTTCAAAATGTTGCAACCCCGTTCACTCCCTTAAGGGTTAAATTTAGAAAAACGGCGAAACACGTGTTCAATCAATAGTGTTGAAGAGTATTTATTTTAAGTTTCAAGAAAATTAGACAACATTCTTTATACCTCCCGTACAAATTTTGACACCCCTTTTCGCCCCCTTAGGGGTTGAAATTGAAAAAAATCCTATCTTATTCCTTGCCTACATCATGTATAGACCCTCTATGCAAAATTTGAGCTTCCTACGTCCAACGGCTGAGTCCAGTCCACGTCCAGTGAGTCAGTCAGGACTTTGAATTTTATTTATATATACTAGCTTTCGCCCGCGACTCCGTCCGCGTGGACTTTAGTTCAAAATTTTGGAACCCCGTTCACTCCCTTTAGGGTTAAATTTAGAAAAAACGGCGAAATACGTGTTCAATTAATTGTGTTGAAGAGTATTTATTTCAAGTTTCAAGAAAATCAGACAACTTTTTTTATACCTCCCATACAAATTTTGGCAACCCTTTTCGCCCCCTTAGGGGTTGAATTTCAAAAAATGCGTTCTTATTCCTTGCCTACATTATATATAGACCCTCTGTGCAAAATTTCAGCTTCCTAGGTCAAACGGCTTGGGCTGGGCGTTGATGAGTGAGTCAGTCAGTCAGGACTTTGAATTTTATATAGATAGATAGATAGAAGATAGATAGAAGATGTTCAACCTGTATTTCTTCGGACCCTCAGGCCCGGGCGTGATGAAGAACGTGACGATCAGCGCCAGCCGGCTGCCGCAGTTGCAGGTAGTGGTGCACCGGGTGGACAACGGTCAGGTGATCAGGCGCATGCTGCCAGTCATCTCTGCAGCCAGGACCATGGCCAAGGATAAGCATATGGGTAAGAGATCCAAATGAACTCGCTCGTAGCCTGGGCTGCCTGAGTGATCTTAAACGATCTACGCAACGCAACTACGGCGCGTTCTGTCCATGGATGGGTCACCGTTCTATGACTAACGCTAGTGGCATTTTTCCGAGCGGTTCCGTGCTTCGCAAAGCACGTTAAGCAGTCGGTGCCGGCTGCCGTCGATAGATGGCAGTTGTTAAGCCAAGTCAGAGGCCTTAGGGCGGCTTGAAAACTTCTGACAGTAAGACCAGCCACTAGTCTTACAAGCCTCCACCAATCCGGACTTGGCCCCCGTGGTGGAGTATGGCCTATACCTTCCTATTCCTATACCAGGGAAGAGACCCGTGCCCCTCGGTGGGGACATAATGGGTTGATGATGAAGGAATCCATCATTATCCATCATCGATCTCTGTGGCTTAGCTGTCAGCGAGAGGTCCCGGGTTAAAGTAAAAAAAAAACAGGTCTTGGACGTTTGCATGTTTATGTTGTCGCTGTTTCAGGTTCCCCCGACACAGGGTAGGTATACTAGTGTGGGACCAGAAGCAGTGTATGTCAATTTACATTTACGTTTACATACAGGCACATACATTGTTTCTGGCCCCACCAGGATACCCTGTGTCGTGGGAACCAGAAACAGCGACGTCACAGACATGTAAACATGTAAATGTTGTTGTTAATTATTGGGAGGAGGGAGGGTTTTTTTTTAATACATATAGTATTTGTATACATAAACAACGTAATTTATCGCACCCCTAGATGAAAACTCCACTAACTCCCATAACGACTCCTTCAAGTTGTAGGTATCGTTATGGGAGTTAAATATCGAAATAAAAATATTTCGAAAATAAAAGTCGAAAAAGTAGCTAACTAAATTGTCACATATTATTTCGACTTAGTGGAGTTTTCATCTAGGGATGCGATATATGTATGATTCGTTTCAAGAACATAGTTTGTTTTATTTTATCATTAGGGACTTCACACACGATGGCTATAATATTCATTACATCCTAGGATGTATAGCTTAGAGACCGCTCAGTACCTTTAAGATACGAACATGTAAAGATGTATATTATAGCTGTCGTGTGTGGTCTCCTGACAATTTCTATGGAAAGATGTCATGAGATATATCGTGCTATAATATACATCTTTACCTTATAGCCGCCGTGTGTGGAGTCCCTTAGTTTATTAATATGTTTATATTTTAGTGTGGCTTTACAAACTTTGGCTTTGATTCGCAGAGCTTAATCTCTCACTCACCATGATTAAGCTCTGCGAATCAGAACGAAACCTGGTCGGACTCTTCCGACAAAAACTACCCTTCACCAGGCAATGGTCTAATAGGTACCACTTTAAATTGAACCTTATCACTTTGAAATAAAGTCCAAAACCAATGAAAAATCTAACTACTCATTGCCTGGTTAAGGGTTAAGTAAGTGCATCCAGACTAAAATTAATAATGTGTTGTGCTTACGAAAGTTTCAGGTTATTACTACTCTCGGCACCACTCGAACTAAGGCCTCGCCAAACAGAAAGCGTAATTAGCGCGCGTCAGGGCGCTAACGCTAAAGCGCCCTAACGTCGCACACTTTGTGTGTGACAGCTTCGACGCTAATCAATAGGCGCTAACTAATATTCTGCTATAAAATACACCGCGACGTCATGACGCGGCGCTAGAGCGTCGCGTACTGGTAGCGCGCTAACGCTGTTTGACAGGTTATAATCTGTTCAGAGTGCGTATACTGAGTTTTTTCATTCACTCTCGATAGTGAGAGCGTTTGCGATTTGCATAGGAGTGACAAAGAGACAACTAGATGGCGCGCTTTGTCACTCCTATGCAAATCGCAAATGCTCTCGCTATCGAGAGTGAATGAAAAAACTCAGTAAACGCACTCAGCGTGCTTAGTGCGAGTTTTTTTAACTACTCGATCGCGTTAACGTAATATTCTATAGGAGTGACAAAGCGCGCCACCTAGTTGTCTCTTTGTCACTCGCACTAAGCACTCAGTACAACACAACGCGACGCTATAACGCTGGACGCTTTAGCGCCCTTACGCGCGCTTTTTACGCTTTCTGTTTGGCGAGGCCTTCAGTTGAAACTCTACTTACGGCATCTTACGCCCCTGTTACAGACTTCCGTAACCGGAAGACGGTGCTGTATCTGGTGGGGTTCCTGGACAGCTCGGTGTATCCGCACAGCCAGGCTGTGGGCTCGGTCTATTCCAGGCGTGGCTACAATGTGCTCATCGCTGAGACCTTCACCTTCCTCACGCAGATCTATCCCATGTAAGTTATCCCACAGAATACATAACAGTACAGGTACAGAAGGTTCACTCCGCAAAATCAATTAAAGAAATAATGACTCTAGCAGCGATACAATTAGGTGCAAGTCAGATCACACGGCACTAAATAAGCTACAGTTATATTGTTGCCTCTCTTTATTCGCGCGTCACTGCTCGCTCCTGCGTGAGTTCCTACTTACAAGCCACTCCGGAGTGGCCGCCGCATGTACGATATCTACACGCGGAGTGCGACAGGCCTGGTTATTCTCTATTATGCTGGATATGTCTGTACGGGTAAGAATCGCTCGTAGCCCCGGCCTGAGTGATCTTAAACGATCATGAAGGTTATGCAACGTTCAATGCATGGATGGGGGACCGTCTATGACTAACGCTGATGGCATTTTTCCGAGCGGTTCCGTGCATCGCAAGGCACGCTAAGCAGTTGGTGCCGGCTGCCGTCAATAGATGGCAGTCGTTAAGCCAAGTCAGAGGCCTGAGGGCGGCTTAAAAACTTTTGACAGTAAGACTAGCCACTAGTCTTACAAGCCTCCACCAATTCGGACTTGGCCCCCGTAGTGGAGTATGGCCTATACCTAACTTCCTCAGGGGAGAGACTCGTGCCCCTCACGAATCATTGAACAGAATATTACACAAGAAACAACATGTACGAAGCCGAGCTTATCTCTAGAGATTACTCCCAGCAAACCTTGGAGGAAACCAAACATTTCGTGGATTAACTAACTAACTATTGCTTACCTACGATTAGAAAAGTGTGTGGGTGTGACGATGTGTGTCATAGCTTTCAAAAAGTAGTCTGGAGTCAGCATGTCTTACGGGTACAACTCATAACGCTGGTCTTCCGCCAGACCCTAAGTGAATTCACGAGCATCACGAATAGTAGTAAAATTACATAGCAATCTCATGCAGTAACGTTAACGAACGATGTCAGAATCCCGAAAAAGAATGTTCATGTTCATTTGCCCTATACTATAGGAAATAACATAAAGATAAAATAACATAAATATTTACATACAAGCACCTACATACATTCCTTCTGGCCCCACACTAGGATACCCCGTGTCGTGGAAACCAGAAACAGCGAACAAACATGTAAACATCCTAGACCTGGGATTTTTTTGTCCCCAGTCGAGATTTGAACCAGGGACCTAGAAAAATCTATAATACGATAGGTAGTCTTCCAAACAACGGTAATGTGACTGGCTTAAGCGAGGGGATTGTGATCGATAATTAAAAACAAATCGAACAGATTTAAAAAAAGTATCTGCCAGTATATTTAGTTATTGAAATTTATCGCCAGTTATTGAAATATTAATCCTTTATCGAATTCTACGTAAAAACCCGTGAGTAAGTATAATCCAGTTTATAAATAAGTACCTAAAAAAATAAGTCTCACGTTCTGCGACCAGTACTATAATTTGAGCACCTATAAATAAACTAAGAGTCTTTTTTGCCTTTTAAGGTGTTTTTGCTGACGGGTTAAAGTTTAATCTGAATTCGGTAACTACCTACTTATTGTATAACCGGCAATCTGTATAATTCAGGTATTTTATACAATACCTAGGTAATGTATACAATTCCTAGGTATTGTAAATTGTGAATTTTAATAAAGTTGATTTTAAGCAAATCTAATGTGTTATATTTGTCTATCATTTTATACGTTAGATCGTTTTTAATCAGAACTGACTACTTACTAATTGTTAATTTTAATAGAGTTGATTTTAAGCAAATCTAATGTGTTATATTTGTCAGTCATTTTATACCCTCCTTACTTACTTACATAACATTGATAAATTTATTTATTAAATATAGTTATTTTAAACATTGCCGCTGGATCAGCAGGTACTCTATACATTGTATTTATCAATGTTATGTAAGTAAGTAAGGAGGGTATAAAATGACTGACAAATATAACACATTAGATTTGCTTAAAATCAACTCTATTAAAATTAACAATTAGTAAGTAGTCAGTTCTGATTAAAAACGATCTTTATTCAAAGGTAAATAGTACAATCATAATCAAAATATCTTCTTGATTATGATTGGTAAATAGTAAATTGAAAGGTAAATAGTACAATCATAATCAATCTTAAAATTCTTCTGGGTTAGCTAACATAATCTAATTTACTCATAATTAACCCTGCTATCGTCTCTTACGCACATTGCCGGCAGCGCAGTCGGTATTGTACAGAATGCCTAGACAAAGTATAAAATTAAAAATATTTCATTGGCGAGAGACCGCGTGAAATGGCATTTGGGGGAAAAGGCCTATACCCAACAGTGGGCAGCGGTAGGCTGATGATGATAATGATGATGATGATTAGCTTAACTATTAGGTAATCTATGCACTGCCTAGGTATTCTATAGAATACCATATTGTACAGATTGCCAGTAACTTACACAACACTATGCAGTACTGACCTTCAAATTCAAGTCCTATATTCGGCCGTGCGTCGTCGACCGGTTTAGTAAGACAGCGATCTTTGATGCAAATTTATATTTGCAAGGTCGTACAATGGATGTAGGAAGAAAGACTGACAAAGCAAATATATCGAGCGAATGTGAGTAGAAGCGCCGGTAAGGGACGCCCCAGGCGTCTACTCTGACTAAACAGGGGATGTATTAGCAAAGGGCGAGGTAAATTTTACCCGAAACACGTGCGTGCGTTCAATGACTAATGAATGTCGATGAAGCGATAGCGATTTGTCAGGAGTGGCAGGTGGCAGTCCCTAGTCTCTGCCTACCCCTATAGAAAACAGGTGTGAGCTTATGTATGTATGTATAATGATCCCTATCCGTATAGTAATATTTTTCTTCTTCAATCTTCATCCTTCTGGTTGTCCATTGTAGCGTTATTATTTCAAAAGAATGTCTTCCAAATAGGTACTTGAAGTTTGGTAAAACCTATTAAAGGATGAATTACATACTCTTACTCGACCAAATTACTTGCTATATAGGTAGGTCAAATAATTAACCAAACCTCAACTTAAAAGACTTACCGGCTTTTGCATTTCTGAAAATATCGAGTGAAATAAAAATAATATGCATTGCGCATCTCTAAAAATATTTGTATAGTCTGTTATCTTTTAGAATATAATATACCTCGGCTAATCGGATAGAATCGGAATATTGCAATAAGGTAAAGTTTATTTTGTACTAGCTGTGCCCCGCGGTGTTACCCGCGGTTCATCGATTTTCCCTCAGGAATAAGATATTTCCCCGCGGTAAAACGTAGCCTATGTTTTAATCCAGGGTATCGGCTAACTCCATACCAAATTTTATTAAAATCCGTCCAGCCGTTTCAGCGCTAAAGACTGACAAACATATAAACACACACACAAACTTTCACGTTTATAATATTAGTGTGATTGTTATTTATAACTTTTTAAAATAGTGAAGAAAAGTTTTATAATACAGAGCAGATTACACTCGTGTGCTTTCGGCGAAAACCGAAGCCTATTCTAAAAGCTAACTAACTGTAATGCAGAACCGGACATAACATAACATTTACATACAGGCACATACATTGCTTCTGGCCTCACACTAGGATACCCTGTGTCCCGGGAACCAGAAACAGCGTCTCTTGACTGCTGCCGATTTTTTCGAAATCGTTCTGCCCAAGTTAGATTTTAATAATACTACTGTACCAATTTCAGACAGCTTAGCCCATTATTATGATTGTAAAAAAACAGTGTAGGAATATTTTATGCCCTATGAATAAACTTTTTTGGCACTATTGTTTCCTTAAAAGTAGGAAATCGAACAGCAACATTCATGCTAATTATACAGCCTTGAAACAGTTTGGCTAATCGGTGGTATTACGCCAATATTTTGAGCAGCGCGTCACTAGATAGGATTCATCAGAGGCCTTTGCGCACCAAATCGTGTCGAAATGTTACGTTTCCGGTAGCATATTATTATAAAACGGTGTATGATATAGTCCATGATCATCATTAGGCATTTTTGACGCCAACTGTAGGCCATAGACCTGTCTCAGGATTTTCCAACGTTCGTGGGCCTCGATTCTGTTGATGCATTACAGTTTTTCATTGCCGCTTTAAGTCGACGCGCGCATACATACCCAGTGCCGGATTAAGCCAGCGCGGGGCCTGTAGCAAATTCTGTCAAGGGGCCCTTGGTTTGCTTTAGGTTCTCAAGTTTGGGTAATTAAATAACATAACATAACATAAACATTTACATACAGGCACATACATTGCTTCTGGCCCCACACTAGGATACCCTGTGTCGTGGGAACCAGAAACAGCGACGTCACAAACATGTAAACATCCAAGACCTGGAGTTTTTTTTTTCATTTCCCCAGCCGGGGATCGAACCCCGAAACAAAACAAAAACAAAACTGTTACAAATAAACTTTTCTGGATTTAATATGGGCAAATTTAGAGATTCAATATCTTTATGCAAAACATGCTCTATATTCAACAAAGTGAGATGATTATGATCGCTGCTGTATTGACAAAATATATGTGGATATCCTTCGTGAGCTTTACAAGTCCGCCACTCTACAGGTGCGACTACACGAGCTTTCTAACCCTGTCAATATCAACAGGGGAGTACGCCAAGGTGAAACCATCTCGCCCAAGCTCTTCACCAACGTCCTAGAAGACGCGATGAAGACTTTAGACTGGAGTGAGAAGGGTGTCAATATTAACGGCACTTATTTGTCGCACATGCGTTTTGCCGATAACATCATCATCTTTGCAAAAAATGTCACGGATCTCCAGTGTATGCTCGCAGAATTGCACGAGAATCGCGCAGAATCGCGATGTCGTTGAGTCGGTGGAAAGTCCGTGGATGCGAATGGCGAGAGACAGTGTGAAATGGCATTTGGGGGAAAAGGCCTATACCTAACAGTGGGCAGCTGTGGGCTGATGATGATGATGAGATGATTAGGGCGTTCTTGGCCCATCATGTTCCTTCATTAATTTTTAATACGTTTTAATGTTGAAAAAGAACGTTCGCCACTGCAGATAGTGATCATGAGAGACAGTACTTAAATGCGCAAAGCAATTTCTAAGTTTGGGAAACACGATTTTAAAGAATGATTTAAAAAAATTTATAAAACCGCTGATCCAGAGGCTCTTTTTTCTTGCTGTGAATAACAGTAGCCACATCTGTTTTCAGCAGCTCTGTGAATTGCACTAATTCGCCACATAGGCTGTTCTCCAAATAATCTTCGTAAGCACTGATCATACCTACTTAAGGATTTTTCTGAAATCTCTCTGTTGAAACAGATTTCAGCTGTCATAATACTTTATTTTGAAATATTTTACGCTCCTATCTAAATTAAAGTAGGTATTTCTATTACGGTCAGACAGGCGTTGGAGCGAGGGGCCCCCAAATTCGCGGGGCCCGTAGCAGTTGCTACTCTTGCTACGTGGCTAATCCGGCACTGTACATACCTATCAAACCTTTTAGGCGTCAATAGTATGTAAAAAAACGCGTCACGTGACCCGACCGTGTATCTGTCAACGTATAATGCAAAGAGAATCGATGGTAGAAGTTACAGAAACAAAACAAACAGACTAGTAATAATCCTAATATCGTCGCTGCGTGTGCCAATTCCATGATATGCACTTTCTTGATTTTTTTCTTCCATATTCGTGCTCAATACATAACATAACATAAAATTTACATACAGGCACATACATTGCTTCTGACCCATGACCCATGTGCTATGGGGTTATTTTCTTTCGTAACAAGATTTCAATATTTTCAAACGTGATAGTAAATAAGTCGATAGATGGCAGTCGTTAAGCTAAGCCAAGTCAGAGGCCTTAGGGCGGCTTGAAACCTTCTGACGTAAGACCAGCCACTAGTCTTACAAGCCTCCACCAGTCCGGACTGGTGGAGGCTTGTAAGACTAGCCGGCTAGACCGGTCTTGGCCCCCGTGGTGGAGTACGGCCTATACCTTCCTCAGGGAAGAGACCCGTGCCCCTCGGTCGGGACATAATGATGCATGCATGCAATATAGGTAATACCGATTTTAAGGTTTTCGAGTCTTACGTTATTTAAATAGCTCATTGCATACATTTCATTCGATTCTGGTACGTATGCCGTTCTCAATGGCAATAGAGTCGGTCAGTGAACTATCGTAAGCAATTGTTTTAGTGGTGAAGGTCAATGTGGTTAAAGCCGCGTTGTCATGGTATTAGTGCTCTTGGGACCTAGTTACTTTTTTTTAAACTCAATTTTCATCAAAGTGCAGAAAAATAACCGGTATATGATATGATATAACTTTACTATGTATTCGGAATACTTAGTTAAAAAATCTCGCGTCAAAATGTTTCTTAAGGTCACAGCACACATATCAACTCGGAAAGGGATCGTCACCGTATCGCCTCGAGCCGTTCAGCATTGTTTGTATGGAACTCCCTACTGCAACGCACACTAATCGGAATCGTAACGTAATCGCCTCGCCTCGGAACGGGCTCCGAACCGCAATGCGGTGCGTGGTCAACTTGCAGTCCCCGCGCTTACGGCTCGTCATCCCCGCGCTTACGTCTCTCCGTACCCGAGGTCACGTCTCTTCGTCCACCCCAAGTATTATTTTAAAGCAATCTGGTAAGTATCAGTGGTCGGTGAGCCGTAAGCGCGGTGTCGCCTAGCCATAACCGAGTTGACGTACAGGAGCTGCTGATGATACGCTTTGGTTAAGATGCATACGTCAGGTTGACGGCGAGGCGAAAGGCGATACGGTGACGATCCCTTTCCGAGTTGATATGTGTGCTGGACCTTTATCGTACTTTTTCGAAACGTGTTCCGATTTTATGTTTTTTTTTGTATATTTGGTAGGTATAAGCATTGGTCGTAGGCCAGTAACTAGCTAGTAACATAATATAAGTACGTTTTATTATAATTATTTGTTTTTTTTTTGTTATTATTGCTCGGAATTGCGTATGAAATTGTAAATTTTCAAAAACATTTTTTTTAACTTCAATTGGCCTCTGTGGCGCAGCGATTAGCGCATCTGCCTACTATGCGAGAGGTCCCGGGTTTGAGTCCCGGCTAGGGACAAAAAACCCTCAGATCTTGGATGTTTACTTACATGATTTTGATATCGCTGTTTTTGCTTCACACGACACAGGGTGGATAATGTGGGGCCAAAAGCAATGTATGTGCCTGTATGTAAATGTTTTTTGTTTGTATTTAACTTCAATACAATAGGTGGAATTGTGGAAGCCATTTGGAGTATACGCTGATGCGAGTCGTGCAATTTAACATAAAAACTCGGGACTTTCCAGTACATTAGTGGAGGAGTGTCATATCAAAGTGACTTAATTCCACTTTTGAAAATAAATGAACTAATGTTGGGAATCGATTTTTAGCACACCACCATACCAAATTGTGTATTATAGAAACGCTTAATTCCTCTCTAAATTTGACTTTCAATTCACGTATCCAAAACAATTTCGCTTATTTTCACGTCATTTGCAAACAGTATTCAAGACACAAAATATCTTCTTTTACAAACCGAATGTGCTAGAGTCAGAATCACTTAAATACGATCTTCTTTCATGGTGACATGAAAAAAATGTATATAACACAATTTTATTAATAACATAGAGGTTTTTGGCATTTATTTAAAAATCTGATAAAGTGGAAATAAGTCTCTTTGAAATGACGCTGCGCAGACACTGGCACCATGCAGGAACCTTATATTCGGAATACAGAAGTGAAGCTCGAGGATAAGGTTTTCTTTTCGAAAATTTATGAGGCTGTCCAGTTTGCGTATCAGGCAGGCAGTGGCCTGGTCCAGATTGGGCACCCCAGGTGCTATTTAGGCGGGTGCGCAAACCGGACTATCTCAAATTTATGACGCGGGCTATTAAGCCATTATCTTAAAAAATCACAATGGACATCCGGAACAACTCTGAAAGAAGTGTCGACTGGTTTTGGCCGGAACTCGGATTCGACCTCCAAACTGCTTCCAACCGGTTCGATCCACCACTGTTTTGCAAATTTATAAAGGGAATTAGTTTTTACAAATGTTATTTAAACAATACAGAAGTTATTATGCTCAGTTGAAAAATTTAATGGGCTGTAATTTCATTTTTCGGCGGTTAGTAAATTAGTGAGTCAGTAAAATATAAGCAGTAAGTAAAAAAATATTGGTCTGTTATTTCATCATTCAATGTCAGTGCAAAAATTACTCAAGTAGTTTAATAAATTAATGAGCAGTAAAACGGTTGGAAAGGGCAGTTCAAAGTGAGCGGTAGCATCCGGAAGTCACTTTGACTGAAAAGAGAGGTAAACTTTCGTTAAAAGGGGCGGAGTTAAAAGCGTTTGTATTTTTCGAGTTTGCATATTCAAAGTATTTTTCGAGTTTGCATATTTTGTATCCTAATTTTAACATGTATCCTAATGCCAAATTATAAATACTTACAGATTGTAAGCTAAACCTGCTCTTATTATACAATAAGTTTCTGTCGCTGATTAATTTGACTATTTAACATGTATCTTAGTTTTTGTATCCTAATTTTAAGATGTATCCTAATGCCAAATTATAAATACTAACAGATACTATTATTATAATTATTACAGATATCGTCGTCATGTTCTTTAGTTTTACTCTCCGACCATGTAAAACATAAGGTAATGTGTTCAATGTTCATGTTCACCATTTAATGTGAAGGAAAAAAATATAATTATGATGCATGATTAATATGGTTATGCTTCATATTTTTCCCTTGACATTCAATGCTGAAATACACAAGGAATATATTTTAACGCCTCATCGTTTATAGAACTGCTTAAATAAAATTAATTACTAACCAATTACGATTTGTTAACTGCACGCGCCTAACCGCCCAGTTCAACTATTCCACTGCTCAGTATTTATTGAACTGCGCGTTTAAATTATTTTATGACTCATTTTTATTTAGTTTACTGTTCAGTTTTTACTGCTAAACTGGTTTGCAAACATGCGTTTTTTATTTTTTTACCTACCATAACTCAAATATTGAACTGCCGCTTTAATTTTATGCCATTTATAAACATAAAACCGGCGAAGTGCGCGTCAGACCATGCGAAGTGTAGGGTTCCGTAGAGGAACGACCTCTGTGGCGCAGTGGTTAGCGCATCTGCCTACCATGCGAGAGGTCTCGGGTTCGAATCCCGGCTGGGGACGAAAAAAACGAAACCCACTTCTTGGATGTTTACATGATTGTGACGTCGCTGTTTCTGGTTCCCACGGCACAGGGTATCCTAGTGTGGGGCCAGAAGGAATGTATGCGCTGGTATGTTAAGGGTTTTAAAGAACTTACGACTTAAAAAGTATTTTTGTCTTGCCGGAAACGAAAACAGGGCCTCGATTCTGTCAGTGCATTATAGTTCAATTACAGGTGCATGGTTGGGTCACGCGACAAGTTTTTTAACTCCATTAACATCTAGAATTACAAATGGGTGCGCACGGGTTGATTTGCACGGGCGCAATCACGCAACTGTCATTGTAATCCAATGCACAGAATCAAGGCCTAGGACCACTCAAACGACGTATTGTATTGTATCGTATATCGTATCGTGTCGTGTCGTGTCGTGTCGTGTCTTATCGTGTCGTATCGTATCGTATCGTATCGTATCGTATCGTATCGTATCGTATCAATCGTATTGTATCCTATCGTATCGTATCGTATTGCAATTGCATTGCATTATACCGCTCTGTGGGACACTAGACCAGGTTATCCTCCATCCGGTCTAATGCCTTGGGTACACATGAAGGACGTAGGACGAGGTTGCGAGATGAATCGGATATTATATCCGTCAGTACATTTTGTATACGTAAAAGTGAATTGGTCATGCTACATTTTTGAACATGAACGGAAATCTCAAAACCATTTCGAGTATTATGTTTTCAGAACAATTTCTATTTATCGGATTTGTAAATAATAATATATTTTTTAAGATTTTCGATAAAAGCCTTGGCCAAAAATGACTTTCTATGACGTCAGCAAAGACAGTATGAGTATTAATCCTTTGCCTTTCTTACAAAAACAAAATATTTAAAACCAAATCTACTGACGTAAAACGGAAATATTTGTTTTTTTTCCTGTATGTAAGCAAAGTCTACTTAATCATCCGCTGATGACGTCTATAACACCAGAAATTTAGAAAAATATTTAAAATAGACACGGTGAAGAAAATTCAAACATACAGAAACTAGTTTCTTAAAATGGTCAATATTTTCAAAATAAATTATAAAAAACATAGTATCAAAAATAAGACAGATGCCTTAGAGCGACTTGAAAACTTCTGACAGTAAGACCAGCCACTAATCTTACAAGCCTCAACCAATCCGGATTTAGCCCCCGTGGTGAAGTATGGCCTATACCTTCCTCAAGGAAGAGACCCGTGCCCCTCGGTGGGGACATAATGGGTTGATGATGAATATGATGATATACGAAAATTTATTAATTAACTATTTATTATTTTTATTTATTGATTTTTTTTTTTCAATTTACTTTTGAAATAAGCCGCCAAAACGCTATCTTAGGCAATATGTCGTCGCACAGGGATTACGATGTCACTTCCCGGTAAACCAACCAATGAACGTAAGATATAATGAATGACAGACGCCATTTTTACTAGCATTTCGATACAATGGCGGCCGATACAAATTATCAAATTTTATCTTGTGTTTTTTTACAAATCATAATGTTTTTGTTTTAGTTAGAATGCCTTAAAGCGGTTTTCAGATATCGCACCCCTAGATGAAAACCCCACTAAGTCGAAATAATTTGCAAACATTTAGTTAGCTACTTTTTCAACTTTCTGACCTTCTACAGGACCGGACAAAATAACTCCCATAACGATACCTTCAACTTGAAGGAGACGTTATGGCAGTTATATTGTCCGGTCCGGTATAAGGTCAGGAAGTTGAAAAAATAGCTAACTAAATGTTCACATATTATTTCGACTTAGTGGGGTTTTCCATCTAGGGGTTCGATATAATAATTTATACGTATACGTATAAATAATACTGTTTTTTACTGTTGTCACGCTGTCAGATACCCTATTGGAGGTGGTCTTTTCCGCGCACTCGCCCTAAGTCTTTGTTGTTACATTTTTGTGTGTCCTTCCCTTTTTGTCTGTCCAAGCCCTTACACAATTCGATGTTGATATCACGCAATTGTGCGAAATAATGTTAACATTCCGAGGGCAAACACAGTCATTAAACGTAACTATTTGCCGGTGGCTAATTTGTTGACTCGGCGGTGATTAGACACTTGTGTGACAGGTGCTAAAGACTTGAGAAACACTTGGAGGTAAGGCTTCTGTCACACGATGCAAACTTTGAATGAATGAATCGTCATCAACCCATTAAATCCCCACCGAGGGGCACGGGTCTCTTCGCTGAGGAAGGTATAGGTTGTACTCCACCACGGGGCCAAGTCCGGCTTAGAGGAGGCTTGGCTGGTCTTACGTCAGAAGTTTTCAAGCCACCCTAAGGCCTCTGACTTGGCTTAACGACTGCCATCTATCGACGGCAGCCGGCACCAACTGCTTAGCGTGCCTTGCGAAGCACGGAACCGCTCGGAAAATACCACTAGCGTTAGTCATACACGGTCACCCATCCACGCACTGAAAGCGCCCTATGTTGCTTAACCTTCGTGATCGTTTAAGATCACTCAGGCGGCCGGGGCTGCGAGCAATCATGGAGACAAACTTCGACTCAATAGGCGATGTATTAGCTTATTTGTATGACTAAATCCAAAAACAACTGGACTCGTGCTGCCTCGCTCAGATAAGTACAGACTGCAATGTTGCCACGAACCCCTTGCAAGGCGTCTCGTCTATACATCGCGAATAGCGAACAGACTCCGTCGTGGGGTGAAGTTGTGAAATATATTTATTTAGATTAAATCCGTTGCTCTAATTGACTCTATTTAAAGAATTACACATGTCATCTCAAAGGCCTTTTTTACCTGACAGCGGCGGAGACCAAAAAGGGAATGGAAGGAAATATCAGAAGTGCTTGATATTTTTTTTTGTGATAGGAATAACCTTCCTTAACGCGAGAAAAAGGTTTAAATTTTTTTGGCCTCGTAGTTAATTTTTAAATATACTTAATATTTTTCCATTCGTCGTTCTGGGCTCAGTACGGCATAACAGACATATTCCTTGGTCCGCTACGTATGAAAAAAAAAATCCACCTTGAAAAGCTGTCAATGTCATTGTCCACAGATTTTTTTTTTTCATACATAGCGGACCAAGGAATATGTCTGTTATGCCGTACTGAGCCCAGAACAAAAAAAAAATATCAAGCACTTCTGATATTTTCTTCCATTCCCAATTATATTTGGCTCGCATGTATGCATGTAAGTATGCCCAATTCTAAGTTCATCCATAACAGTAACTCTTCAAGCAGTTGTCAGATTTTGACAAATAAGGTAAAACGTTTTAGTATTTAATTTTTTAATTCTGAATAATGTTAACTAACAGCATGGTGCAAGTAGGATTTTGGCGGAATTTAGCAAAGTAATTTTCACATTTTAATGCTATTATGGACTTCCGCAAAGTAACGCCTGATTCCATACAATATAGTTCGTAGGTTAATAAATAATACGGCAATACAAGGTTTGCCGGGTCTGTATAAGGCGTTGTTGTAAAATAATGTATGTGACGTCATAGTTAGAGAATGATTAATTTTTGCACCACGTGACTAGGATGACTTTTCAACAGGTTATCATGGTTATAAGGTATCAGGACAAGTATTATTCTGAGAGATAGATATTATTATTTTACTTTCAGTAAATAAAATAATTCTAGTTATTTTTTAATCATGAATAAATATATTGTGCTTTATTATCATATATTAATTTAACTTCTCAATACTAAATAAATATCTTTAAATAATGGTTAAACTAAAATTAAACTAAATATAAAATAATAATGTCTACTAATTGCCTAAATATAAAAAGTGGTCTCTTAACCGATGATCTTTATTTATTATTATATTATTTTATATGTACAAAGTAATACCTAGTTATTTATCTTTTAAAATGGGCTTTCTAATGACATTAAAGCATATTTTTGTGCAAGTTTCCCGTTGAGTCATTCGTAAAACACAAGTTTCTATTCGATTCGAAGAAAAATTCTATTGGATTGAACGAATAGAATTTTTGCGGTAACCCGTCAGCGGTATAATAGCGTGCTCCTATGACTTCCCTAGTCCTCACTTAGCCGGTCACGAATGAACGTAAGAGCTGAACAAACATTTCTTCAAACGAAAACACAATTCAATAAATTCATTCTAAAAATAAATCTGCATTTCCAGGTACCATCGTAGTACCGCGGTATGGTCCAAACAGACAATGGTTAATAGTTATATTGACACTTTCTTCGTCTCAATATCCCTTCAAGGATCTACAAGGTCCAATGACATACAAACTGTAGTAGTGTGGTATAGTGGCTTTGACTGCCGCTCAGAGGCATTTCTGATCCAAAGGAGCCTCGTTGTGTGTTGAACCATTAACCCGAATAAGTGGGAGAAATATAGATATCTCACAATGAGTTGAATTTGGGTTCCGCCTGCTGAGTAATGCTCAGCAGTGGGGTTTTTCGTTATTAATATTTAAGTTTTATTTTTATGTTTCGTTGGATTTATTTTAATTTCATTTAGCCTATGACACTCATGCTAACATGATCAATCGATTGATTATTTGTCAAAATCTGACGGCTGGTTAGGAAGTTGTGAAGGAATATAGAATTGGACATACTTACAAAAATACGACCCAAATATATTTAAAGCTTCTTTTTGGGCAGTCGAGTCAAAGGCCTCTAAAATGTGGAATTCCTAAAACAGACTCAATTAGAACCAGTGTCTTACAACTACATTTGTTCCACAGGTTATTTGCACATTTCCGTATTTTCTGTGACCAAGGTGATTTCAGATTATAAGTGCCTTTGGACAGGTTTCTGAGTTGAGACTTACCACTAAGTAAATACTTAACGGTAGCGCTGTCTCGTCAAATTTCTCAGAAAAGAGCGTGACAGAACGTTACTTAAGTTCTTAACGTTACTTAACTATTTACTTAGTGGAAATTCTCAACTCGGAAACCGGCAGAAATATTATTAGCTCGGGGAAATAATTTGTTCTATCTTTTTAACATTGCTATCAATAATAAAAAAAACAGATATATAAACTAAGATAATTTGTACTCACACTCATAAATTATTCTGGGCTATAGACAGTCTGAGATATAGACCCTTTGCATCTACTGGACGTTATGAAACTCAAACTTGTTGTGAGGATCGCTCGTAGCCCCGTCTGCCTGAGTGATCTTAAACGATCACGAAGGTTAAGCAACGTATGGCGCGTTCAGTGCATGAATAGGTGACCGTCTATGACTAACGCTAGTGGCATTTTTCCGAGCGGTTGCGTGCCCCGTAAGGCACATTAAGCAGTTGGTGCCGGCTGCCGTCGATAGATGGCAGTCGTTAAGCCAAGTCAGCGGCCTTAGGGTGGCTTGAAAACATCTGACTGTAGGACCAGCCATTAGTCTTACAAGCCTCCACCAATCCGAACTTGGCCCCCGTGGTCACAGAATACATAATAGTACAGGTACAGAAGATTCACTCCGCAAAATCAATTAAAGAAAAAGGGACTAGCAGCGATACAATTAGGTGCAATTCAGATCGCACGGCTCGAAATAAGCTACGTTATATTCACCTAATGTTGCCTCTCTTTCTACTCCGTAACTCTTACCTCTTCTTGCGCCTGAATTCCTACCTATTTGCCACTCCGGAGTGGTCGCCGCATGTACTTACGCGTTCGATACCGACACGCGTAGTGAAACAGACCTGCCGTGGTGGAGTATGGGCTACACCTTCCTAAGGGAGACCAGTGCCCCTCGACGGGGACGTAATGGGTTGATGATGATGATTATGAACCAAAATGTATTGGGACCTTACGAAGAGGATACCTATTCTTGTACCACCGCAGTGGCTAATATTATTGCCCATTGTAAGCCAGAAGGTACCGATTTATTCCACATGCATTCGTTTCGAACTTGAGTTTTATAGCTCACCAATGCATACAACTTATAAAATATAATAATGTCTTCGCTAAGCAGTTGAATCGTAAAGTTTTATTGGCATCTTAAAAGGCTTTCAAATGATGTTATGACTGGGAATCTCGTATACGGTGTTTAAACTGACATCTATGTAATAAAATATGGAATAATATTGTTATGTAAGCTATTAGCTATTAACGAAATGAGACGATGATTTTCAATAATTCTATGTGGTTTTTTTCTGGTGTATGCACAGTAAAGCATTTTCTTATCATAACTCAACTGATGTTATGTTTGAAAACTTTGAATGATGCCACGTACCTAAACCTTTTTGTAACCTGGACAGAGCGTTGTAGGTTCAGCGTTATCTTTTATAGCTTGACAAATTGTTTGTGAACATCAAGCCCACTACACAATGAAAAAAAATAAGGTCTAAGAATAAGAAATAAGGAACAAGAAATAAGGAATAGCGGAATCCAGCAATGGCAGCACCGTTGAGCAAGACACAATTCAAGAATAAGGAAAACAATTGATTTCTGTGCTATTCCTTATTTTTTGTACCTTATTTTTTTTCATTGCGTAATGAGCTTCATAGATGCTGTTTTAATTAATTTTAATCATAGCAATGCTGTTTTAATTAATTTGAAACAAAAGTCCCAAAATCATTATTTAATTATTCGTGACATACCTACATATTATGTTAAATCACCAAATATTCGTTCATTGCAATTTAGTATCTATCGTCTACCCAACAATCTGCAGTGATTTCTTCAATTCGGTGAACTCACATTTTCCGATCCCTAACAACGTCTGCATTTCTTCCTTCCAGATCAGTCCGCCTGTCCAGAGTGATCGGTACCAAAATGGGGGAGATGCTGGTGAAACTGCGAGCGTACGGCCTGACCTCCAAGAACCTGGAAATAGTCGGGGTCAGCCTCGGCGCCCACATAGGGAGTTATGCGTCTAAGCACTGGCTCTCAGTTACCGGTGAAAAGGTATCTAGACTTACAGGCCTGGACCCAGCCGGGCCTTGCTACAGAGCTCTGCCTCGAAACATGAGATTCGACAGAGAAGACGCTGTAAGAGTCGATGCAGTACACACTAACATCGACGGGTTCGGAATGGCTGAGCCGATTGCTCACGTAGACTTCTACGTCAACGGGGGAGAGTACCAGCCCAGCCCTATACCTTACATACCCTGCCTAGTCGTTTGCAGCCACGTGAGGTCGATACTCTACTGGTGGCAAGCCATGGAGCATCCGAAGAAGTTCGTCGGCGTCAAATGCGACTCAGTACAGGACGCTAGGTTTGCCAACTGCTACAACAATACTGAGACGAATTACTTGGGCTCGGAGACCAAGTTTGATCGGGCTGGTCTGTTCTATCTTCCAACGCACAATGAATTCCCTTACTATAGGGGTAAAGAGGGGCTGAAGCCGGAAAATGAGATCTACACGTCCGTGGTTAGGTCCATCAACTCCGACGATGGTAATTTAGTCATCTAAGATCTCTAAGTGGCCGTAGGTGGTTACAAACCAGTTTTTGATTATGAATGCATTTCTATACAAGTATTTGCTTAGTGAAAATTCTCAACTCAGAAACCGCCCTTTTATTATTAAATAACTGAGCCTATAGTAACAGTATGAGCCTACAAGGCACAAGACAAGAACAAAAAAGAAGAAGTAGAAAAAGTGAGCCTACAAAAACGAGATTGCGTAAAAAAGAAGTGTAGGTATTAATTAAATCTTTTGTCTCTTCGGTGGATTTTTTTAAGCATCGCCATGGATTTTGGGAGACAGTACAGGGAATAAAGACAAAAAAAAGTCCAAACTTCGGAAACATTAGCCGAAAGCTGAATTTTTGCATGGACCTTCCTTTTGTGGTTCTAAACAATATCCCCAAAAGTCCCTATCGATACATGTGCCGATACAAAAATGTTTCGCGGGGTCAAAGGTCGCGATAAACAGTTTTTTTGCAAATATCTCGTTAACGGTTACTTTTATCGAAAAAAATAGTGATTCCCTTAGTTTTTCCGAAGTGTTGTAAGGTGATTCCCTGTTGTAAGGATGAAAAAAAGAGTTGTGTAATTTAAACTCTAGCCAACATATATTTTTTTCTCAAACATGCTTGGAAATTTGAGCATTATTTCGACAATCGTCTTCGAGATAAATCGAAATTGCTGTACTGGCCAATTACACGCGAGCAGCGGCCGGAAAAAGTTCTATGAAAATAAATTCATAACTGTCGTGATTTGCGGCCAAATAAATTACATACTAAACTAAACTCATATCTGTCGTGTTATTTAAAAATGGAACGATCTTTTACTCTGAACAATGACAGCCAAGGAGGTAACTTATCAGAGGTTTTATTTAAGTTTCGAACTGGATTGCGTTAGAAAGCTGGATATTTTTCATCATCAACCCATTATGTCCCCACCGAGGGGCACGGGTCTCTTCCCTGAGGAAGGCATAGGCCATACTCCACCACGGGGGCCAAGTCCGGATTGGTGGAGGCTTGTAAGACTAGTGGCTGGTCTTACTGTCAGATGTTTTCAAGGCCTCTGACTCGGTTTAACGACTGCCATCTATCGACGGCAGCCGGCACCAACTGCTTAACGTGCCTTTCAAAGCAAGGAACCGCTCGTGAAAAAGGCCACTAGCGTTATTCATAGACGGTCACCCATCCGTGCACTGAAGGCGCCCTGTTGCTTAGCCTTCGTGATCGTTTAAGGTCACTCGGGCAGCCAGGGCTACGAGCGATAATAAAGGTTTATTTGGTTATTGATTATTTAAGACTATACTAATACAGTATTACTTATTCTAAGGTACCTATTTATAATAAAAGTATTGAAACATCAGCATTAATCGATTGACGTCAAGGCCTACTTAGAAGAAGTGCCAGCGAAGGAAATTTGGAGTTTTCGATATATCTTAACCGTTACTAAACCATAGGGATAATAGTTCCCACTTTAAATTGAACCTTATCGCTTTGAGAAAGAGTCCAAGCCCAATGAAAAATGTATACTATCCTTGGCCGTTTAAGGGTTAACTTGCGCGAACACCATGGTACTAACACTTATTTGACTGTAATAAATTTCAGGTAAATGCGAATGTAATTTATTTTGGCACATGAAGGCTTCCGAAATTGATAAACGCTTACCATAATGACATTTCGACTCTTTTGTTTAGCGCTAAATGAGATTTAATGACATTTTTGTCATTGTGTAGTTTGTGTTTTTTGCAGTCATTCGCAACACCAATTAACCGACTCGTACAAAGTAAACTTCGTTTTTCTAACACTAATTTGCTTCGCAATGACGTCATATTACGTTATTTACGCAATCACTTAAGAAACACCTCGACTGCCTCGTTGGTCGCACTGTTAGGGCGCTTAGCTACCATCAACGAGGTCGTGGGTTTGATTCCCACAGGGGGTCGACGTACATTTGTACAAATAGAATGAGTGATTTTGGGCGCGTTAGTGCATGCATGGGTGACCGTCTGTAACTAACGCCAGTGGCATTTTCCCGAGCGGTTCCGTGCTTCGCAAGGCACGTTAAGCAGTTTGTGCCGGCTGCCATCGATAGATAACATCCGTTAAGCCAAGTCAGAGGCCTTAGGGCGGCTTGAAAACTTCTGACAGTAAGACCAGCCACTAGTCTTACAAACCTCCACCAATCCGGACTTGGCCCCCGTGGTGGAGTGTGGCCTATACCGTCCTCAGGGAAGATACCCGTGACACTCGGTGGGGAGATAATGGGTTGATGATGAGTGTTTTTCACCAATCCGAACTTGGCCCCCTGTGGTGGAGTATGGCCTTCCTCAATGAAGAGACCCGTGCCCCTCGGTGGGGACATAATGGGTTGATGATGATGAAACCCTTGTCTCTGTCTGCCCCTCCAGGACAAGCCTGTATGTAATCATTCAATCATAGAGAAATGTACTATGTAAGCGATTGAAGTGAGAATATGTATTTATAGCAGTTGAGCGTGATTTTCAGAAAATGGCTCAAATTGCATAACGTCGTCTAAAAGTGTCAAGCTGCTAACTCCAAAACTAAAAATTTTCAGCAGACTAATAAAACCATCCTATTTTTACATCTGGCAATGAAATGAAAAAACTGAAAATACCGTTTTCGATAAAATTCGATGAAAATTCCACCGAAAACGGTATTTTCAGTTTTTTATTTCGCACACTTGCAAGAACAGTTATTTCGAAATTCTTACGTTACATGAGAGCATTTTTTTAAGGTTTCAAAGTAATGGCCGAAAGAGATAGCGCTATAATGTGATGCAGTGTCTCTTTTTCTCATTATTCCGGCTTTTCCGGAGTAAATAAAATCGCGTTAAAAAAAAAACAGTTTCTATGAATAAAAAATGGTCTTCTTCGAAATATCACGTTGTCCTTGCAAGTTCATTTCCTGATCTAAAAATAGGGTGATTTTATTAATCTCCTGAAACTTTGTACTTTTGGAGCAGCTTGACACTTTTAAACGACGATGATTTCTTTGGCGCACTTTTTTGACTCATCCTAATCGATGTGGGTACAAATCAAATAGAAGAGAAATCCACTAAATCAGAGGACGCCAAACTTTTTCAGATCGCAGCGCACTTACAGACTTAAACACAAACACAACTTGACCTTGAGAGGAATCGGAAAATGTCTGCGATTGGGTGATTATCACAAAATGGCTCAAATCGCATAACTTTTTTGGCGCACTTTTTTTCATATTAACTTAATAAAAATTAACATTTTTTTTTTCTGTGTGCCTTCATTGCATTATTATTTTATTGTATCAGTATTGTCGACGAAACATTTGGTGGATTTTGTGCATGTTTATAGTTTTTAGGAATATGTAATTGTATTGAATTGAATTGTTTACCTTTAGTTAAGTACCTAAACATGTAAATCTTCTGAGTCCTGACCTTGAAACTAATAATGACAAATAATTAATTAAACTAATATTGTTCTTTTCTAGGTCAAAATGGAACTGATTAAGATACTAAAAAATGTACAATAATTTACGTGATTTTCAGTGACTAGCTGTTGCCCGCGACTACGTCCGCGTGGGCTTTAATACTAACTTTGAACCCCCATTTTACCCCCTTAGGGGATGAATTTTCAAAAATCCTTTCTTAGTGCTCCCCTATGTTACAAAAAGAACCCCTGTGCAAAATTTCAAGTTTCTAACCCTTATAGTTTGGGCCCTGCGTTGATTCTAAGTCAGTCAGTCAGCTTCTCCTTTTATATATATAGAAGAAGATTAAGTCAAAAGCGTCTTGTTAACATTACAAAAAGCATTTCGCCTTAAAAGTAACATAATAGGTATTGTAGGTTTATTGGCCCCTGAAGATTGTATTGTAACGTATTTATAGGTTTTGGTGGCAACTACTACAATATAATATGCTACGTTTTATCCAGTTAATATGAAAAAAAAGCGCCAAAGAAATAATTATGCAGTACTGAGGATCACCCTTGAACGATTTCCTCGCAAAGTTAGATATTATGCACCTTTATTTTGCCAATTTACTGTACGTCAAGTTTGATCTGTGATTTTAGTATTTATGTGGTAACTTATGTTTTTTTAAATTAAATACATTGAAATTTACATGTTTGTTTCTTTTAAGTGTTTTAATCTCCTATCAACAGCCATCAGGGGCCTCTATCAAACAACAATAATTTATGGTTCACTATGATTTTTTGTACTTAGATTGCAAAGTTGATTAACCCACAAATTGACAAGTACGAAGGCTGCTGCAATATACGTCGAAATGAGATAATATACTATAACAAAAGTTTTATGAAACGCGTCCCAGGTGGCCGAAGTGCATACAAGTGGTAATTTTAAATTCTTTCGAGTATTTCTTTCGTTTTCATTTCGTTCCGTCTCTGCTCACAATTCATAAGGTCTGCGAATCGGAGCGAAACCTGGTCGGACTCGTCCGATAAAAAAACACCCTTATTTTGATCCGGACTAAAAGTTTAGAGGTAATTTTTTGTAATTCTTGGCAGTTTCCGTCAATAAAATAATACCGCCGCTAGAGCGACAAAGCAGCCACTTTAGAACGAAGCCAAACACTTTCACAAGATCCAGTGGAAGCGCAGAAATTGTCCTCTAATCCAGTTTCCGGGGAACTCCGCCAATTATCGGCTTTTTCTTCGTAAAAAGGTGCTTGGTTCCTGTAAAATGTTGCTCGGATATCGAGGTTATCCAGGTAATATGAGGCAGCTTATAGGACATAGCTTTGAAGTGGAACATCGTGAGGAAACCTGAGTAGTCTGTTAGCTTTTAGAATATACCCCGGCTACTATCGGATAGAATTGGATATATTCGTGTAATATAAATATCGGAACTAATATGACACTAAGCCCCTGCTTCACAATCTTCTATTCTTATATATATATATATAAAAGGAGAAACTGACTGACTGACTTAGAATCAACGCAGAGCCCAAACTACTGAACCTAGGGGGTTGAAATTTGGCATGGGAGTTCCTTAGGGAGCCTAGGGGAGCACTAAGAAAGGATTTTTTGAAACTCACCCTCTAAAGGGGTAAACGGCGGTGTTAAAGTTTGTATGGAGGTATAAAAAAATGTTGTCAGATTTTCTTGAAACTTGAAATAAATACTCTTCAACACAATTGATTGAACACGTGTTTCACGGTTTTTCTAAATTTAACCCTTAACGGGAGTGAACGGGGTTGCAATATTTTGAACTAAAGTCCACGCGGACGGAGTCGCGGGCGAAAGCTAGTGTTTAAATAAAGCTCCAGATAAGCTATTCGCAACCAGGGCTGCCGTTTGTTCTAAATTTAAATAAATTTTCCTATATTGCGTGTGTTCGTTTATGGCTTCAAATTTAGAACAAACGGCATCCCTGGTCGCGGATAGCTTATCTGGAACTTTATTTGAACATTATGAAACGGGGGCCAATTGCGAAATCGGAACTATAATGACGGAAAAACTAATACAGAGTGCGTATACCGAGTTTTTTCATTCACTTTCGATAGCGAGAGCGTTTGCGATTTGCATAGGAGTGACAAAGAGACAACTATGTGGCGCGCTTTGTCACTCCTATGCAAATCGCAAACGCTCTCGCTATCGAAAGTGAATGAAAAAACTCAGTATAAGCACTCGGAGCAGGAAGTAGTATTACACTCGTGTGCTTTCGCCGAAAACCGAAGCCTACTCAAGAGCCCGAGGTATATTCTAAAAGCTAACAGACTGTATCGTTGTTTCTGTACCTGAGCTCTCGACATAGCCAACACAAACGTTTAATGCCGTTCCAAGTGAATTGTAATAAATTAAGTTTCTATACTATCGATGAATGTCGATGAAGCGAAAGTGATTTGTCAGGATCGTGGCAGGTGGCAGTCCCTGGTCTCTGCCTACCCATCTGGGATACAGCCGTGAGCTTATTTAGTTATGTACGAGTATATACTCGTACTTTTGATAAATGTGGTCTGACGGTTCGATAGATCATAAAATTCTGGCCATTCAAGACATCAAAAACCATCAAACCATCAACCATCTTGGTGCTGTAGTGGAGTTTAAACTTACTTTTAACTTACTTGCCTACTGTTATAAACTAAGAAAATTATGTGCATGCAATCATAAATTAATAGATAAATAGTTTAAGTGATGTACAAACCCACATTATGCTCTTGAACAAAAAACAAAATTTTAATAAATTTTTAAATTTAATATTATTACTTGCACTTTTTTGTTACATTGTTACCATAATGCGGAAACTTATTTTTAGCTTTTAGTAAAATCAAATATGTGCTTATTTTTAATGTAAACTGCAAGTTTCCCAAATAAAGCTTAAAAAAAATTCCTGACTCCTCAACATGGGAAAGCCCCCAAAATGAGGCCATTTGTACAAACATACGGCTGACTTGGTGTATAAGCGTAATTTTTGGCAATAAACCTTTTTATTCTTATTCTAATGAACATGAACGTAAAGTTAGCTCTTTGTCATTACCTACAAAAAAACATTGGAAACTCCGATCGCTGTGTAAGCAGAAATAAGGACTCGGAAAATTGTTTTTTTTTTTTCGCTTAGACATTCGATTCGCATTCCCCTGTGTAATCAAATCAACCTTTAAGTGGCTCATGTTCACTCCCTCTTAACCGGAGATTATACACTGTCGGTCCTATAAAAATACGAATTCCTAAAATACCTCTCACATACTTACATACATAATGTCACGCCTGTATCCCTGAGGGGTAGGCAGAGACCATGTATGTTTCTTGATGCAGCTTTATACATGCACAGACGTTAACAGTTTTCTCAAGTAAAAATAAAATGTGAACGTGAATGAATCTATCGTTGAATGAAAGATATTCTTGAATGAGTTGTCCTTGTATGTCATTCGGTCAATGTTTGTCTTTGGTGGTCATAAATAGATGGCGCCACTTGTAGATTACTAGCGCGGAGGGTACTACAAGTAATTTTTCTGTTATTACTAACTTTTTTATTTTATCTAAAATGGATTTGGGCTTGAAAACGATGGAAACTAATTGACTGCATGAATGATAATAAAAGCGTAGAAATAAACGCAATATTATGATTTTAATACATTGAAAACATGGATAGAAACATTAACTATTTGACAACCAATAATATTTTAAACAGAACCTAAATGTGACGTATAAAAGAACAGTCTTTAAAAACGATATAAAAAACATTAGGAAACAGCGTAGAGTTCGCCACAGGGCTTGTGTTCGGGATCTGGGGCGCTGACTGTAGGACCGTGGGGTCGTTCGCTCTGGGGCATATCTGAGCCAAAGGATTTCCCTTGCTGTGCAGCGCGGTAACGCGGCCAGTATTATGGGTTTTGGGTCGGATGTGGCTCGCAGCGATTTATTTGGTTACGGTTTTTTTTTTCGCTCGATTCGCTCGTAGCCTGGGTGTCCTGAGTGATCTTAAACGATCACTAAGGTGTTGCTTAACCTTAGTGATCGTTTAAGATCCGGCGTATACGGCGCGGTCATGGACGGGTCACCGTCTATGACTAACGCTAGTGGCATTTTTCCAAGGTTCCGTGCTTCTCAAGGCACGTTGGTGGCGGTTGCCGTCGATAGATGGCAGTCATTAAGCCAAGTCAGAAGCGTTAGGGCGGCTTGAAAACTTCTGACAGTGTGACCAGCCACTAGTCTTACAAGCCCCAACCAATCCGGACTTGCCCCCGTGGTGGAGTATGTCCTATACCTTCCTCAGAGAAGAGACCCGTGCCCCTCGGTGGGGGCATGATGCGTTGATGATGATTAGTGTTGTTCTGTAATATTGACTTGACTTTATTTTACATTTTGACTTTTACATTGACATTAACTGCCGTACTCAGAGACATTCATTAACTTTAATACTTACTTAGTTAAGAAGGAAAAATAACACTTAAATCAATACGCATAAAGACGATCATAATTTTTTTTAATGAAATTACGTTAAATGACGTCTCTGAGTGCGGTCGTTACTTTATGAATTTTTGTGAGTGTCAAAAAAAAGATTTGAATATTCGCACGCGTAACCAATGAATAAGGCTGTCGGTGAACTCGGCCCTTAAAACAAGACGATAAGGGAGAGCGCCTGAAGCATTAGCAGAAGGAAATAAAGATAGATGGGGAAGCTAAATACCGACACAGATGCCGCGGGATTATGTGCCTAATCTCTACGCTGTTAACGTTCCAATTTCAAAGGGGAATGTATTTTTTAACGCAACCCTTAGAGCGACTTAAAACATCAGCGACACAGGATTGACAGCTTTGTCAAGGAACGCTTGTTTATTTATACATAACATTTTAAAGGAGAATGATCAATTTACTATAGGAGTTCGTCTATTTTTGCGTCTTCTTGCACATTGACGAAACCAACGGTAAACTATAAGAAATTAGCTCTGGATTATGCAGGAAAAATATTATGAAAATATTATATGGGAGTTTCGAGAAATCTTAATTTTGAGCCCATGTTTTGAGGTTATGACAACTTTGGTGGTTTGGTGTTATTTTGGATTGGCATTGACACCTTTTAGTTTTAATTATAAGCACATTATCAGTTCGTTCCTCCCTTATTCTGAGGTTCGTTCCTACGGAAGAAGTTTGTGCTTTATGACACAGATTATTTATGCTTTTAGCCAAATATGCATGCGTTTAAATACTTCGACTTTTTGCAGATAGCGTGTGTGTGTAACGATGGACGATTTGCGAGTGTATCCATGCACTAGCAAATCGTCTAAATCGCGACTATATCGCTGCAAAAAGTCGCAATGTTTAAGGAGCCTAATGGGGGACAAAGAGATAATTTCTGATAAGCATAAACAGTCTTAGGTCCTGCGCACAATTGAGATAAGACTATCCTAAGCCCACAATGGCGGTTTATTTTAGTTATTTATTCCAAATATTGTTCATACATCATCATCATCATTTCAGCCATTGGACGTCCACTGCTGGACATTAGAATCTCCCAACGATTTCCAAAAGGGCCGGTTGGATTGTTGATACACATTACACATGGTCATTTTAACAAAAAACTACATTAACTAAACAATATCAAATCCACTAGGATCAATTTGCAAAAATAAAACCGTAATAAAACCGCTCGTTTGAATTCCCGGCAAAAACTCCCCGTTTGCAGTTTGCACTTTCACAATGTAGTACACAGTACACCTTTTGCGATTTTTGCAATAATTTAATCTAATCTGTGTTTGTAATCTGTATTGAGTGACTGAAGTGGGTTACTATTGCACGGACCGAGAATGTACGGCATGAGAATGTACAGCCCGGGAATTCGTGCCCAAATGGCACCAATTATCGGGATGTGCATTCTGCACTCTGCACGAACGCGGAACGTACAGCCCTGGAATCGGTGACCATTCGGTGCCTCGTTCACATCACAGAGAATACATACGTTGTTCACATCATAGGTTTTGAGCGTTTTACTGGAGTGTGTGAGGTATTTCTTTTGGGATTCGTTAAGAAACGCTGATAACGCACGACCCGAGAACGTGCGGACGGGAATCCATGTACATGTACACGGATTCAATGGCTGTACATTACCGGGGCGTACGTTCTCAGGATGTGCATTCGCGGTACGTGCATTATCATCTCCCACTGAAGTTATACAATCAATACAGATACTTTTTAATTTTTACTTTTAAACCCCTGGTTCTTTTATTTTATCAAATAGAACTATGAAATCATTTTTCAAAAGAAACATTTTGAGGTATAAATGCTTAAAGCGCAACGCAAAAACAACTTAGACTGTTTTTGGTCATTCTCCTTTAACATTTACATACAGGCACATACATTGCTTCTGGCCCCACACTAGGATACCCTGTATCGTGGGAACCAGAAACAGCGACGTCACAAATATTTAAGCGTCCAAGATCTGGGTTTCATTTTTTTTTGTTACCAGCCGGGATTCGAACCCGGGACCTCTCGCATGGTAGTCAGATGCGCTAACTGCTGCGCCACAGAGGTCGGTTAATTATACATACACCTATAATCCATTTGTCTATACTTGGCATCTTTTTCAGACTTTAAACGACACTAAATCAAAAACCTTTGGCGGTAGAAAACTCGAAACAGTTTACTAGTGCTAGCTAGTACTAAATTTGCAAACGGTATCGAATTTTCTACCGCTAAAGGTTTTTAATCCAGCGTCGTTTAAAGTAAAAAAAAAAGAAGCCAAGTATAGATAAAAGGATTATAATATAATCTCACGTCTTGCCACTTGACAGATCGCTTTATCTGATCGGGGTCTCGATTCTGTTAATACATTATAGTTTAATTACAGTTGCATCTTACGTAAGCACACCTCAGCAGCAGACAAACAAAAAATGTTCATGTTGTTTAAATGTTAACGTTTAGCAGTGGTAACTTGTGAATTCAAATTGTCTTGCTGAATCTACCCTTTTCATTTTATGTCTAGGTAATTACTTTGTCGAAAGAGGTCCAACTCCTAAGATACAGGTAAATCCTAGTTTAGGAGTTGGAAATCCCATGAATATGTGCATCACTTGCTACTAGACTAGACGATCACATATTTTTATAAGACTAACTTGGAGTTTCTTTGTTAGTTTCTTCTCCATGTAATCTATTAATTGTGAAACTAACAACAATGACGTTCATAAAGTAAATATTTTTGGTTCCTTTTTAATTACATTTAACCTTAATTTTTATGTATTTTTGTCGCTCGCGTAGTATCTTTTTTGGCACTGACTGAAAATCAGCGCTGAAGACTTGTCCTTCAGCATAATGCTGAGTCAGCTGCCATTTATAACAGCAGTGACACGCCGTGACCTTTATTTTCCTCCTGTTTTCTTCTTATTTTTTATTTTGTACTAATTTTCTGGTTTAATTTTGTTTTTGTGGCGTGTGTTCTGTTGTTATAATAAAATTTTTTCTTCTTCTTCTTCTTCTTTAAATATTCTATTTGGAGTATGAAAAAAAAGAGTGTATTGTGTGTTACTTTTTACTTTACAGTTACATTGTCGGGTCACCTGACATGTCTTTTAATTCCGTTGGCGCTTAGATTTACAAATACGCCTTAAAAACGATGTTAGTAGGCTTAATTGGTATCTTAATTCTACGTTCTTTTAAAACCATTTGGGCAGCCTACACGTAATAAAAATAAAGTAAAGTCATTTGAGCCATTTTTTGTGAATCACTTCCTTTCCCACACTAATCCCCGGTTTCTCGTACAGTCGACAGTACATCATGGTATACACCCATGCACTCTACTCCGTTGTATTACGGGTGACTTTGCAACTAAAATGTGAAGATTGACGTGCTGTCGACTGTACGCTAACAATCTGTTAACCTAGTGTTAAAAGCTGTCAGTGTTTTTTTTTATTCAATTTGACCAACTGGCAGCTGTTAACAGTGGATTAACAGATTGTTAGTATATATTATCAAACTCAAACTCAAAAGATTTATTCAAAAAAATTCAAACAAAACTACATCACGTTCTAACATCTACATACGTAGTCACTTAACTATTATAAGTTCAGTCAGCTACCGTTGGTAATTGTTTGCAACACAGTCACATTTACGACCACCTTTGTAGCCTTTACGTCGACACTAATTTAATTAAATACACTCCATTTACCGTAAAATAAATCATTCTTCGAGCAAGCGCGAAGCGTTTAAGTATTCAGCTAACTTTGTAATGAACACCGGGAGCTTAGTCCCTACCTACTCTACAGAAGAATAACTCGATCCAATGTAATTAATCATCATCAACCCATTTTGTCCCCACCGAGGGGCACGGGTCTCTTCCCTGAGGAAGGTATAGGCCATACTCCACCACGGGGGCCAAGTTCGTCAGCCGGCACCAACTGCTTAGCGTGCCATGCGAAGCACGGAACCGCTCGGAAAATGCCACTAGCGTTAGGCATTGAGGTCACCCATCCACACACTAAACGCGCTGTATGATGGCTTAGGTGAGGCAGCTGGGGGTAAAAGCGATTGATGATGATGATGAAAGTAAAAGCGATTATACGTAATGTAATTACAATACAATATAATACATCATCATCATTCGCCTACAAGTCCACTGCTGGACATAGGCCTTCTCCACGGATTTCCAAAAAGACCGGTTGGAAGCGGCTTGCATCCAGCGTCTTCCTGCCACTTGGATGATGTCTTCCGTCCATCTTGTGGCTGGTCGTCCCACGCTGCGCTTGCCGATGTGTGGTCTCCATTCGAGAACTTTTCGGCCCCATCGGCCATCAGTTCTGCGTGCTATGTGCCCCGCCCACTGCCACTTCAACTTACTGAGCCGCTGGGCTATGTCTACGACTTCGTTCGTCTACGGACCTCATCATTTCTGACTCGGTTTCGTAGAGAAATTGCGAGCATAGCCCTTTCCATAGCTCATTGGGTGACCTTGAGCTTTCTTATAAGGCCCATAGTAAGAGACCACGTTTCAGTGCCATAAGTCATCACTGGTAACACACACTGGTTGTACGAAAGCGATTATACGTAATGTAATTACAATACAATAATATACATCATCATCATCATTCGCCGACAAGTCCACTGCTGGACATAGGCCTTCTTCATGGATTTCCAAAACGACCGGTTGGAAGCGGCTTGCATCCATCGTCTTCCTGCCACTTGGACGATATCTTCCGTCTGGTCATCCTACGCTGCGCTTGCTCCTTCGTATACCGCCAACGTTTTCGTTTTTTTTTTCATATTTTATCACCATTCAAACCTTCCCTGGAATTTCACGAATATAAACAACCGAAAGTTAGCCAAATTGGTCCAGCCGTTCTCGAGTTTTAGTAAGGCTAACGAACAGTATTCATTTTTATATAAGAAGATATGAGATATATTGAACTGGCTTTAGATCCAGACATGTTTGTTAATCGCTCGTAGCTCCAACCGCCAGAGTGATCTAAAACGATCACGAAGGTTAAGTCACATAGAGCGCGTTCAGTGCATGGATGGTCGAGCGGTCTATGACTAACGCAAGTGATATTTTTCCGAGCGGTTTTGTGCTGTCGTAGATAGATGGCAGTCGTTAAGCCAAGTCAGAGGCCTTAGCGCGGCTTGAAAACTTCTGACAGTAAGACCAGCCACTAGTCTTTCAAGCCTGCACCAAACCGGACTTGGCCCCCGTGGCGGAGTATGGCCTATACCTACCTTCCTCAGGGAAGAGACCCGTGCCCCTCGGTGGGGACATAATGGGTTGATGATGATTGTTATTTAATCTTGAATGTTGTTAGTAGCTCTTTTGGCACAAAGTGAGCGTTACATTTTTGAACCTCGTTTTGGCAAGCTTTTTGTAGCGGTTCATTAATTGCTGTATGCACTCGTTTGCCGTTAGTATGTATTTACATCTCGCCCTAGTTTAATAAATAAACTCACGCCCGTTATCCCCGAAGGGGTAGGTAGAACTGGACCCACGTTTTGCCGAGTTTATAACAGAAAAAGATGCGCTACCAAAAAATATCGAAGTAACTATTTACGGGAGAAACAATAAGGAACATAACATAACATAACATATATACAGGCATCATCATCGGCCTACGGTTGTCCACTGCTAGACATAGGCCTCTCCTATTGCACGCCACTGAGCACGGTCCTCGGCTACTCTCATCCAGCTCTTGCCAGCCGCCCTGCGAAGATCATCGCTCCACCGAGTCTGAGGATGTCCTACATTACGTTTACCGATCCGCGGTCTCCACTCAAGAACTCGTATACCCCATCGGTTATCAGTTTTCGGGTGACATGTCCGGCCCACTGCCACTTCAGCATGCTAATTCGGTGGGCTATGTCGGTGACTTTTGTTCTCTGTCGGATGACGTCGGATGACGATGATGACATACAGGCACATTCGTTGCTTCTGGCCCCACACTAGGATAACCTGTGTCGTGGGAACTAGAAACAGCGACGTCACAAACATAAACATCCAAGACCTGGGTTTCTTTTTGTTTTGCCCCCAGCCGGGATTCGAACCCGGGACCTCTCGCATGGTAGGCAGATGCACTAACCGCTGCGCCATAAAGGTCGAAAGTAGAAGTCGACCATCTTTCTATTCGCGAATCAGATTCCTGCGTCAATAATTTAGGCGTAATCAAGAGAAGCTGGAGAGCCTACTAAAATATTTCATAATCATTTCAGGCTTTTATTTGAGAGTGGCAGAGTACTTCACCGGTAGAGTAATAAGGTACTGGGACGGTGACAACAAATTGTAAATCAGAGTGTACAAAACTCCAGGGCCTTGATTCTGCTAAGGCATTGTACTACAATTACAACAACATGAACGGGGCGATTTAAGGTCATAGCCCACTTACACGACTCTGCTCCCACCCGGCAAAAATAATATCATTCAAATATGGGCTTTAAATATTGCTCTTTAGATCTTTGTATCGCACACTGAAAACATAAATGGAACTAAACAAAAATCTTCATTTTACAGTATGGCCGTTTTAAGATTTTTTAAATGTTCTCGTGGGCGATGTGGAACCGTAAAAGTTGTCAGTAAAGCTTTGTGGATTAGTCACAAGGCTTTACTGACTGTTCATGGTGTTCATGGTGGTCACTGTGTTCATGGAGTCCTTAGAAAGTGGTTATTTTAAATTCTTTCGTGTATATCTTCTGAAAAAGGCAAACGAAAATTTACTTTTGAAATACTTGGAGTCGCACAGGAATTATGACGTCACTCGTCAGAAAAAAAACCAATGAACGTAAGAACGACATGAATAACGGGCGTCATATTTACTGAGCTGTGACGTCATTATAGAATCGGCCAATCCAGGCCGTTTTCGATACAATGGCTGCAGATACATACTATTATTGTCAAATTTTATCCTGTCTTTTTTAATAAACATTTTTTTAAATTGAAATGCCTTGAGGTTGTTTAAAGACTAATGATGTTTACGAATACGTATAAATAATACCTACTGCTTTTTTCCCACTGTCAAATTTTATCAAAAACGTCGATACTTTTGCAAACAAATTTAATTCCAGTTAATTGAAAGCTCCTCTCCTGTTTGCTCTGGCGAGCGCGGTGACAAAGTTCAAAACGAATTCATATTTTTTTCGAGTTAATCCGCATGTGTGTCTGGGGCTCGCAACATTGGCGTTTTAATTAAAACGGGCGGGTGGTAATGAAATAAAAATGTTTTCTGTCGATACAACACCCAGGGGTTGCCGACACCTGGCCGGGCGCGAGGTAGGAACTTGGAGCGGACAGAATTTAATTGCATGAAACTTAAATTGGAGTGACATTATACATTATTTACACTAAAGTCTGATTTTTAATTCCGTAGAATTCTGACAGTTATCATTTTTTGACATGTCAAAGATTAGAAACCTTTTTTGGCCGGGCACATTTTTGAATTTCAACACTAGTGTGAACATGTGAGTCGACACATTTAATTTGTTAGTGAATAGTTATATCCATTTTATAAAGTGTGGAGCTCCAAATTAAAAGAGAATTTAAGGTGAGTGACATTTGTGTCCCTTTTCATCACACAAACAGTAAAAAAATACATGTATAGATGAAAACACGGCTTCGCTCAGCTAAAATGTAGTCTCGTAATGATATTCCAACTTGTATCGAACACATGTTTTTGTTCATATACACATTTGCCTTTTCATTTCAACAAATTAGACCAATCGCAAACCGGGCGACTTGTCGCCGCATCAGACGCGACGTTGTGATTTGCTACTGGCGACTTGTCGTCGACTCTGACGCCAAGTGTGCGGAGATTCGAATAAAATATATATGAAAATTTACGACCGTAGCCTGTGGTCGCTTCTAGTCGCCGAGCTGTCACCTGTCACGTGTCGCTAGTGTGTGCCTAATGTACCACCATCTTATCTGTTCAGTTGATAGGCGCTAGTGGAGAACTTAGTAGAGAACATTTAAGGAATTTAAGAATATTTTAACCCGTCTTTCAATTTTAATGAAATTACAAAATATCTACAAATCTTAGTAAGTGAATAAATAAAACCTAAAAATGGGGAACAGGATTTACAATTAATTAGTTCGTTACAATTTTGCCCACCTGAACAGATAGCTTGGTGGCGCTGTAGGCTTCGAGTTCACAATAGACATCTGTGATATGTGATGACGTGTCAATGTCACCAATGGAATATTGGTGACATTGACATGTTTACTTTTCAACGCTATTAATTACATAGAAAGATAATTTTTACATTGAAAATGCTCGAAGATCCGAATTTTCCGCCTATAAGTTATCGACTAGGATCGACTAATTTTTTACGCTCTTCGATTTAGTGTGCATTTCGTTTGAGTCTACCGTGGGCTAGTACGAAATAATTAATATAGATACCTACATATTCAAGCCTGTATCTCCGAGGGGTAGGCCAGGGCCTGCCACTTGCCAAGATCCTGACAGATTACTTTTGCTTCATCGACATAAATTAGTTAATATCCTCGATTGAACCGATTCATATAATTATAATGTATGTGCCTGTATGTAAATGATTATGTTTATAAATATCAAGACTGTGGTGAAAGAAAAGATCTAATTAAACTACTTCTCCTAGAAGACAGAAAAAAAACAAACCATAAATGATTACTTCTCTTGAAAAAAGAAAAAAAAACCGGCCAAGTGGGACTCGGTACGAAGGGTTCCAAACCATTATCTATATTAACGTGAGAAATCACGTTTGTAGTATGGCAGCCCTCCTTAAATATAGTAGCAGTGGGCTGATGATGATGAAAAATGAATAACGCTAAGCTCATGACTTACTCCACCCAGCAACTGCGGAATCGCACGAGGCCTGCATCTCATCGAGCCTGATCGGCTCAAACACAATTTGACTGAGCGAAGTCCTGGGCTAATTTGTCTGATTGTCATTTCAGGAAATTCAACATGTCTACTTCTCACACCAATAATAATAAATTTAAAGATACTGCGTTGGCCATGCGACCCGAAGTGAGTCTTGGCCTCCGACCACAAGAAGTCGTTTGTTTATTATGTATTTTATTAATTTTGGCAGGTATTTAGTCTACTTAGTGTACTTATTATTTTCTGCTTATACTTGTAGTAGGCTATTGTTTGGGATTCTTGTTGTTTATGTAGTCTCTTTGTACACGTACCTACATTGCAGCCCCGTTTTCTTTTACCGCTGCTCCGACTCTCCAAGGTTTGCTGGAAGAAATCTCTTACAGAGATAAGCTCGCCTTTGTAGATGTAGTTTTTTTACGTAATGTTGTGTGCAATGTCTCGTGTGCAATGAACTATCTCCTACTAATTAGTCGCCCGTCTGGAGTTCACGCCACTTCGTTCTTCCAACGATGTCTGGGGCGGCCAACCGATCTTTAGCCGCTTGGAAGCCCCGAGTACCTATGGTCTCTTCACCGCTCGATTCTCTTCCATCCTTTCCCCGTGACCGAGCTCACGGATTCGGCTGGATTTCGTTTCTCCGATGATGTTGGGTTCGGAGGTGAGGTCTTCAATTTCTTGGTTCTTTTTAACTATACAACTGTCATCTTCTCTCCTCGTTGGATCTTCCAGAAAGAAAAATTTAACGAGACATTTGTCAAACATTGTACAGAAAGGCGGAATTAACAATATTACCATACAGGCGTACGATTTCGCTCGTAGCCCCGGCTGCCTGAGTGATCTTAAACGATCACGAAGGTTAAGCAATATAGTCAGGGGCCTTAGAGCGACTTTAAAACTTCTGACAGTAAGACCAGCCACTAGTCTTACAAGCCTCCACCAATCCGCACTTGGCCCCCGTGGTAGAGCATGGCCTATACCTTCCTCAGGGAAGAGACCCGTGCCCCTCGGCGGAGACATATAATGGGTTGACGATGATGTTAACGATTGTAGGTCCTAAAAATCCATATTGATTAATAGGTAAAACTTTCGTAAGTGCTATCCATGCCTTCTACTCCGTTGCAATAGGGGCGACTTTGCCACTATAATTTGAAGGTTGACGTGCTGTCGTCTGTGCTCGATTTTTTTTAAAACCCGTGTACGAACCAAAACATTTGAACGCATCGTAATCAAAAAGATGAAACAATCGATTAAACACTCTAGAGTAAAAGAATGCGAGTCACTTAACACTTCGTCTCAGCGGCTTCCAAATTTGGTAGCGGGGACTCAGAAGCGAAATTAAACCTTATATTCATAAAACTTATCATTTGCAGAGTTGAGCCAACGAACGGGTTAAAAAGAACTGAAAAACTCGGAAACTAATAATATTAGCATAATGAAAAGAATAGGCTATTTGACCGATTTATGAAAGCCATCTCATATTGTTTGTTGGTGTTCATGGAGTTCTCAGAAAGTGGTCATTTTAAATTCTTTCGTGTATTTCTTCCAAAAACGGTAAACGAAAATTTCCTTTTCAAATAAGCCGCCAAAACGCTAGGCAATGTGGCGCCGCACAGGCTTTGACGTCGCTTCCCGGTAAACCAACCAATGAACGTAAGAAAGAACGAATGAACGAACGAATGATATAAATTATCAAATTTATTCTTGTATCAATATGTGTTTTTACAAATCACGTAAGTCAATATGTTTTTTTGCAAATCACAATTGTTTTTTTACATAGTTAAAATGCCTAAAAGTGGTTTTAAAACACATAATTTATACAAATACGTATAAATTGTACTTGTACTTGTAAATTGTACGTGTACTTTTCATGTATTTATCTTATCTAAATTACAGTACGCCTATCAGTTATTTTCATACACCTCCTGCGGTTGACTAGTAGAAAATGCTTGTAGCATTAAGTCCGCCGCGTTGTCATTGTAATTTTTACTTATGTGCAATAAACGTTTTACTAGTAATATCTAATAATAATAATAAATAATACTGTTTTTTCACACTGTCAAATAGCCTATTGTGTTGCCTAGCCTAGACAATTAAATACTCCTTAAATTAAGGTACCAATTTGTATTTCCTGAGACGTTTGCTAAAATCTTTTTAACAGGCGTTTTCAATTGAGAAACTTCGCGCTTTTTATCTGTATGCTAATGTGATGGTGCAAAAAACGAAATCACTAAGGTTCTAGCGCAGCTGTGCTCTATTTTCCCTGACGTTGAATGATTGAGACGTTTTATTGATTAATCCATATTTATGAATTCACGGCCCGGAAAAAAATACGTTGTTACGATACCTATTTCCCTCGCTTATTGCGTTTTTAAGGCTCCTCTCCCAAATGGTGCCCGCAATATGTCTGTCTCTTTTTGTTATTTATTTTTCAGTCTCTATTTTTTTTCTTGTGTGGTCTTGTCTTGTTTCTTAGGTGGGCGGGGCACATAGCACGAAGAACTGATGGCTGATGGCGACGAAAAGTTCTTGAATGGAGACCACTCATCGGCAAGCGTAGGACGACCAGCCACAAGATGGACAGACGATCTCATACAAGTGGCAGGGAGACGCTGGATGCAAGCCGCTTCCAACCGGTCTTTATGGAAATCCATGGTGGAGGCCTATGTCCAGCAGTGGACTCCTTGTGGCTGGATGATGATGATTTTTGTTTTCTTAAGTAGCAACTGCAGAGTACAGGCTTTCTCTCTGAGAGAGAGAGTATGGAATTATTAACCACACGCGCCCACCGCGAATGGGCTAGTTGCCCTAAAAAATGTAATTAGTCCGTCTTTTAGATTTTTCAAAAATAAGGGAAATATTTTTTTATTTGTAAATTAGACCAAAAATGACAAAGACATAGCCCATTAGAGTTACGTGTGACGTCACGCCGTGCTGCATTTTTTGGCACGGAGTGACGTCACACGTAACTTTAATGGGCTATATCTTTGTTATTTTTTGTTTATTAAAAAAAAAGAAAAAATACGTGGCCACTATCTTTTTATAATCTAAAATACGGACTAAATAGAATTTAACTATTTTGACCCTGGAAACTACCTTATTGGTAATTTAAAACGCTGAGTTATGTCAATACTAACCCCCGGTTTCACGTACGCGAACAGTCTGTTAACCTGTTAACAGCTGTAATTATTTTTTTCGTATGCACTTTTGCGAACTGACAGCCGTTAACAGTAAATTAGCAGCTTGTTAATATACGAGAAACCGGGGATTAAAGCTATGAGTCACTGAGGTTTCCTCGCAATTTTTTTCTGTAGTACCTTATACCTAAATTCGCTCGAATCGGTTGTAGCCCCGGCTGCCTGAGTGATCTTAAACGATCACGAATGTTAAGCAACACAGGGCGCGTTCAGTGCATGGATGAGTGACCGTATATGACTAACGCTAGTGGAATTTTTTCGAGCGGTTCCGTGCTTCGCAAGGCAGCACGGAACTGCCGACTGCCGGCCGGAACGACTGCCGTCCAGAAAATGGACGGCAGTCGTTAAGCCAAGACAGAGGCCTTAGGGCGGCTTGAAAAGACTTACAAAATACAAATACAAAAAAATATTAAAAAGAAAAAAAAACATTACAAAGCGTGTTTTATGTTGGTTGCCACACTAGATATAAATATGTGCTGCGTAAAGCCTCCAACAATACGGACTAGGCCCCCGTGGTAGAGTATGGCCTATACCTTCCTCCGGGGAGAGACCCATGTCCCTCGGTGGGGACATAATGGGTTGATGATGAATAACGTTGATGATGACGGCAGCCGGCACCAACTGCTTAACGTACTGTGCCGTAACGTGCCTTGCGAAGCATGGAACACAGATATGGAAACGCTCGAAAAAATGCCACTAGCGTTAGTCATTGAGCGATCGCCCATCCATGCACTGAACGCGCCCTATGTTGCTTAACCTTCGTGATCGTTTAAGATCACTGAGGCAGCTGGGGCTACGAGCAAGTCTATTGCGTAACAAAGTGTTCTCCATCTATCTATCCTAGGTAGAAAGTGCTGGGAAGATTCTCTACACTATACCTACATCATTTACTATCTGAAATTCTTGTAACAAAGTAACAAAGTTTGCCCGTGACATTTTCTTTTGTAGCGATCTGAGTAAGATCAATTCATTCATTATTGTAATTGTATTCACTAAAAAGACCGCAGCAATTTGCGGCTAATGTCGCGGTCATGTTGATGAAATAGGCTTTTTCACTCCATTTATTCGGAACAAAATGATGCTCACAATTCATAATATTGTTAGACTAATAAGTAGGGCCCGCATGTGTCTTGGGGGAATCAGGCCTAATTAAAGAAAAGGGTAAAATTAAACAGAAAAATAAAGAAATCAATAATTTATTTCAACGAAAAGAATTTACGTTCTGTTCGCTGAATGTCAATGTAGTAGGTATGTATTTGTGTAGTGCATGTAATTATGTATGCATGTGTCGCATACCTGTCGCGAACCTGGGTTTCCCGCTTTTGAGTCTTTTGTTCTACCCATTAAGTCGCCACCGCTCGCAGACTATTAGTGCCAATAAAACAATTATTGCCGTATTAATAGGACTGTAATAAACAACAATGCATTTTCAAACAATGCACAGACGACCTCTGTGGCGCAGTGGTTAGCACATCCGCCTACCACGCCAGAGGTTCCGGGTTCGAATCACTGCTGGGGACAAAAAAAGAAACCCAAGTAATGTTTACATGTTTGTGACGTCTCTGTTTCTGGGTCCCACGACACAGGGTATTCTAGTGTGGGCCCAGAAGCAATGTATGTGCCTGTATGTAAATGTTATGATATGTTATGTTATTTTAAGAGACCCGACACTCCCAGGTATGTTTCTATGTTTATGATGCTCTTGCCCGATCAGTACAGCACAGGGATTTTTTTTGAGCCCAGAACTATATTCGATAAAAAATACCACTGGAATAAGGCGGGTTTTAGAGTCACGCTGACACTCGACGCTGACAGGCCAATATGTTGATAAGTTCTAAGGAGTTCGTTCGTCCGACCGTTCAGCTTCAGCGCTGACCAGCCATACATTTTGTCTCTAAAGCCTAGTTCGCACTAGACTAGTAATTTAGTCGAGTGCCGCACTAGACTCTAATGAACTCGACTAATCAACAGGTTCGGTTTTGTTTAGCCGATGAACCAGTGAGCACTGACGCGTGGTGGAGGGCGCTACTCGACCGAAAAAATAGAGTAAAATGGATTGACTCGACTAAATCATTCACTAAACTACTCGACCATTTTTTCCTGGTTCGCACACGTTTAGCCACTTAGTTACTCAGTACTCAACTAAATTACTAGCCCAGTGCGAACTAGGCTTAAGCGCTGACGGTCAGAGCGTAGTTAGCGTGACTCTGAGGCCGGTTTTAGAGTCACGCTGACACTCGGCGCTGACAGGAGCAATATGTACTAAGTCCTAAGGAGCGTTTTAGAAAAACGCCGACCGTTCAGCGCTGACCAGCCATGTATTTTGTCTATGTATTAGCGCTGACGGTCAGCGTGACTCTAAAACCGGCCTAAAACCAGAGACGATTAACCGACGTGTCGAGCTCCGTCTCTGCTCACCAATGAGAGCGAAAACTAGTAGTCGAACTCTTCCGACACAAGTCAAGTAAGTGTATCCGGAATAAAGTTAATAATGTTAAGTGCTTACGAAAGTTTAATTAAAAAAAAAATACGGTTTACGAAGGGATACTTATCGTAAAGATTTTTTTTGTTCCAATTGGCCACTTTCACCTGCACTGGACAATGGCCTGTATTGCAAAATGTGGTTCATACGAGAAAATATAGACAATAATATTTGGGACAGTTAATAGGGTTAGGAAAAAAACTACAAAATTACAATTGCAAGGTTTTTGATGAAATTTTATTTTGTTTGCTGATGTGAAACTTTATGTACGTAGCGTGAGTGAGTGGTGTAGTGTGAGTTATATCAAGTTTCTCATAATTGCCCTTGCCCAGTTGAAGCCATGGTCACTCCACACAAATAAATCAGCGTTTATTCAGTAAGCGGACGCTAATTTCCTTAGCCATTAGGGTCACATTTACCGCCTTGTTTATGGACACAATATTTCTGCCAGTCACTCTCAATCAATTGTCCGGACTTGCCAGCGAGATTTTAAATACATTTTTCGGCCCTGTGGTAGTGCAAAAGAACGGAGTGGAGAAAATTGGGGTAGATTGAAAAAGTGGCCAAGCGCGAGTCGGACTCGCCCATGAAGGGTTCCGAAGCAGAAAGTAGTTTTTTTAAATTGTATATTTGAGTGGATTGAATGAAAGGTATGTTTGCATGGTATGTTAGTTTTATCATTCTCATTATTTTAGAAGTTACAGGGGGGGACATTTTACCACTTTGGAAGTGTTTGTCGCAAAACTATATATTTTTTGAAGACCTCACACGTAAAATGAAAAAAATATGGGTTTGATAAAAAAAAATTGGTTTTCAGTTCTAAAAGGCCTTCTTGACGATCGGAAAGACTCACCGGCCAAGGGACCTTGGTAAACCAAGGTTCCGTTTTTGGTCATTTGGCTATGGAACCCTAAAAATCATGAGTCGAATTCCTTGGGAACGAAATATAGAGATAAACAAAACCATAAGCGAAGACCGTCCACTTCATAGGACAGTAGCCGTCAGGGGCGCCGACTACGTGGGTGCTCGGGTTCTCGAGCACCCGTGAGAAATAAACAGTGGGTGCCGAGCACCCCTGAGAATAGACATCAAGAAACAGATCAGTAATCATTACCCGACGACCCGTTTAGGGTAATGGTCTAGAGAGCCGGTTGAGACGCAGGGTCGCGGGTTCGACCGTAGGTACTTATACGTAGGTTACGTATACATTTTCTTGCTAATAAATACTTGTTTCATTTTTATATTTATTTATTTAATGGTCTCATTTTATATTTGTATATTTTATATCAAACATAATTAGTAATTAAGTAGGTAGTAGGTACGTAAGTAAGTATGAGATTTATTTATTTGTCGGTCGACCAGTAGGCATTTATATTTTCACACTTTGCCTTTTTTCGAGTCATCAAGTGAGTATGAGCACCCATGAGGTTTTTGAAAAGCCCCTGGTAGCCGTCGAAGGTCACGCTAATATCATTGAGCCCTCAACATGGGCTCAATGATATCCAATTCATTTCAGCATACCTAATATTGGCACAGATTGATATGTTGTCCAATGGTATTTCTGTTCCTATTTATTCTATGGATGGGTAGCGTGCAGTACAGACTTCGGGCTTTTCAGGGGACGAAACAAGTTGCGATTACAAAACGGCACAAAAGAGGCGGAAACGCTCATCATGGTGCGTAATGAAAGCCAATTGTTGTATGAATAGCATATTATTTCGTAGCAGTAGAAGTGATCCACTCTGTGATGGCCGAAGTTAGGTAAGGCGGTAAGTGGGAAGGGCTTACGCGGTAAGGCGTTAAGACGGTAAGGTGGTATGGCGGTAAGGTGGCAGAAGGTGGTATCTGATGGGCAGATCAGCGATCCTGGTAAGTTTTGATTGTTAAAAGACAGCGTGTCCATCGTGGATTGGCGATTTCAGGTACTGAGGCATTGAAGAGCTCAGTCACAGGTCAAAACAAAACATCCGAAAAAACAAGAATGTTCTACCACTAGATCCCACCTGACTGTACAAACAGACCATCAAATAAAAAAAAAGAAGATCCATATACTTAGTTGTGATAATATTAATAGTATCACATCAATTGCTGAGTCAACATTAAGTTCGGAATTTGAAAAATGTCATTTTCTGACGCCACACAGCGGAACAAAACATCAATTAGTCGGCCTGAAAGATAAAGTGAAAAATTTCACGCTTGACGATTACTGCATAATATTAATTGGACGAGAAGATTTTGAGACAACAAAGGACTACTTTGATCTCATCTTTTACATTAGAAAGGCACTGGAAGAATTGATATATACCAATATAATAATATGTCTACCGACGATTAAACATTCACAATTTGCCACCATGTACAACTGGAGAGTTGAAAACTTCAACAACCTCATTTACCTAGATTTAATAACACATGAACATGCGTGGTTCTTAGACTGTAACAAGAACCTCAAATATGACTACACGATGTTTTCCAGGCATACTGGAATAATAAATAATGCCGGAATGTGTACCGTATTTAGAGATTTAAAAAATCTAATAAAGGATATTGATACCTTCAACAACAAATCCCAATCACAATTAAATACTCCGAACGAAGAAGACATACAGGAAAATAGTACGTTTTTTCGTGAATAAGTGGATTAATATTATGCATCAGAATATTGCAGGTCTATTAAATAAATCGGATGAACTCACGGTCTGCCTTGAAGGGCTGTCTGATAACGGTAAATGCGTGGATGTAATATGCCTAACGGAACATTTCATGGAGTTAGGCTCTGAAAAGTTTTTAACAGTTCCGAACTTTAACTTAGCCGCTTTCTATAGCAGAAAAAAAAGTAAGAGAGGAGGATCCTGCATCTTGGTGAAAAACGGACACGATTTCACCGATCTTCCAGATGTGGCCAAGCGGTCAGTAAGTGGTGTAATTGAATGTTGTGCTGTGGAACTCACCGCCCATGGAATTATAACTGTAAGTGTATATAGAGTGCCCAAACCAGCCAATCTTAATCTCTTCTTCGAGCGCCTGGACGGACTGCTATTGGAACTATCGAGGAAACGTAAGCATTTAATAGTTGCTGGCGACTTTAATATAGATTTACTAAAAGAAAGTGCAGTTAAACTAGAGTTTGAGTGTTTACTTTTGAACTTTAAACTAAAACTAGAATTAAGACAGCCAACGAGACTTGTAAGTGGAAGCTGTACAGATAATTTTGCACATGACTTCAGAAAAAATTGTAAAGCGGAAGTGATAGAATTATCATTATCTGACCATACTGCTCAGCTGCTAAAATGTCCAGCAAAAAAAGTCTGCCTCCTACCTTTTTGGCGTACCAAACGGAGAGACTACAATAAAGAAAATATGGAGAAATTTAAGGAAATTATTAAAACTCTTTCTTTTTCCAAAATATATGAAACCAGTGACCCAAACACCGCGTATAATGAATTCATAGAAGAATTTCGATTGTTCTACGACCTTTGCTTTCCCTATAAAGTAGTCACAATAAAAACAGTTAAACGCCCTAGCTGGGTTTCGCGTGGTATAAAAGCTTGCAGCCGAAAAAAGAGAAAGTTACTATGGTTGTACAGACTTGAACCTAATACACTAACTAAAACAAATTTTAAAAATTATACACAAATTTTCAAAAAAATCGTACGTTTAACAAAACGCGCCCAAAATAATTATAAAATAAAAATGTCGGACAATAAGTCTAAGGCCACATGGCAAATAATAAATAGTTCGAAGCAAACCATACCTAAAGACTCTATCTCTAAAATAGAAATTGACAAAAAGACGATTACAGATCCACAAGCCATATCAAATGCATTTAATGACTTTTTCATTGACAAAATTAAGCCCATTGACAATGCTGGCACACACACACGTTTATTAGGATCCTATATTACACCGTGTAGTAATTCGATGTTCATGGAGGCTAGTATTCCATACGATATTTTTAGAATAATTAAATCATTAAAAAATACAAACAGTGTGGGATACGATGGCGTCTCTACAAAGATAATAAAATACGTAGCCCTAGAAATTTGCCATCATCTAAGTCATATTATTAATCTAAGCATAGCAGCGGGTATATATCCTAATAATTTGAAACAAGCGATAATAAAACCAGTCTTTAAAAAAGAAAACCGACACCTAATGGAATTTTATAGACCAATTGCCCTTATTCCGATAATAGCAAAAATTTTTGAGAAATATATTTATGCGAAAATGTACGCCTATCTGGAACATAATAACATATTAACTAAGGAACAAAAGGGATTCAGGCAAAATAAGACGATTAATCTGGCTGTTTACGATTTCTTAAACACAGTTATGACATGTGTAGATGCAAGAGTTCCAGTCTCTGCGTTATACATGGATATGACACAGGCTTTCGATTACGTAGAACATACTATCTTACTGCGAAAGCTTGAGGCATACGGAATAAGGGGAAATGTGTGGAAATTAATAGAGTCATATCTTAAAAACAGGACACAATGTACAGAAATTTCAAAAATCAATCCTAAAACTAAACATGAAGATATTTATAGGTCACGTGAGCGTGAAGTTCGCCATGGCGTCCCACAGGGCAGTGTAATGGGACCGTTACTATTCTTACTGTACATTAATGATCTTCCCAGAGCCACTCCACACCCGATGACCCTATTTGCAGATGATAGCACTGTCACAATCCAATGTGACCAAGAAACTTTTTACGAATGTGATATAAATCGGACTCTACAATCTATTATAATTTGGTTAAACAATAATAACTTGAAGGTAAATTTAAGTAAAACTAATTTTATGCAATTTAGCCAAAGGTTACCAACAGCAAGTTTGGATATTCATTATGAAAATATTAAAATACAACAAGTAGAGACCACAAAATTCTTAGGACTAACGGTGGACCGAAATTTAAACTGGAAAGCGCATATTGCGGAACTTTGCAAAAAAGTTAGCTCGTCTGCTTATCTCCTCTATAAACTTGCCCCTGTCACTAATATTGATGCTCTAATTACTGCATATCATGGCACGGTAGCTTCATTGTTGCGGTATGGTCTGATCTTTTGGGGTAACTCAACGGACAGAGAGATAGCATTCAAAGTACAAAAAAGGTGTCTAAGGGCAATGTTTGGACTGAAAAAGACGGATAGTTGTAAACCATACTTTCAAAACTACAATATTCTAACACTTCCGTCAATGTATATTTTAGATGTAGCACTCTTTGTAAAATCGAACCCAGGCATTTTCCGACCGATCTCGCTAGTCAGAACCCGCTTACAACGGGATGAAAATAGAGTATGTATACGTAGAGCCAATACCGCACTTATGCATAAAAGTCTATATTGTATGGGGCCTATGATTTATAATAAAATACCAAGAGATATACGAGAATTTGACATGGGCCAATTCAAATTTAAATTGAAAAAAATGCTACTAGAAAAATGCTACTATAAGCTAACAGAATTTCTAACTGATTGATTTATTATTATATGACTATGTACTGACTCTTCTACACACAAACTTGACTTTGAAATGTACTTTAATATTTGACAAGTTGATATTTCATTTTTTTTTTTTAACATAATTGACGTAAATATAGCTCGTATGGAAAGTATTTTGTGATAGTGATATATTTTAATGACAAACGATGGTGCTCTCTCTAAATATTTTGTAAGTCCCGATGGGCGAAACATGTACAGGACGTATTTCAATGTAACAACCTTATATCTCATGTTTGACAAATAAATAATCTTTATCTTTATCTTTATCTTTATCTTTATCTTTATCTTTATCTTTATCTTTATCTTTATCTTTATCACTCAGGTTTTCCCACGGTTTTTTTTTGACGTCAGTGCTACAATAACTTCACAAATGTCCATAACTTAGGAAATAAAGTCTTAGGTATTGTATTTCGTAGCAGTACGAAAGCAGTACAGTAACAGTGATCACAAAGTGGTGGCTGAAGTTCGGTAAGGCGTTAGGCGGTAAGGGCTTGGGCGTTAAGGCGGTATGGCGGTAAGATGGCAGACGGTAAGGTGTTACGCGGTAAGCTTGTGGTGATAAGGCGGTCCACAGTCACTAAGGCGATAAGTGGTATCTGGTAGGCAGACCTCCGAAATTTGTCGTTTGCTGATGATAATGTGTGGTGCTCACGAAAGTTATATTTTATTAAAAACTAGACGAAAACCCGGCTTCGCTCGGGTAAAATGTAGACGCAAAATAATATTCCACTATGTTTTTTTATATGGTGACGCCTCTGTATTTATCAACCACCAGTAGATATAAATATCTTAATACATATAGATACATAAGCTCACACCTGTATCCCAGAGGGGTAGAACACGGACTGTCACCTGCCACTATCCTGACAAATCACTTTCGCTTCATCGACATCCATTAGTCGTTGCATGTACCCACATCGGTTTCGGGTACTTTTCATCTTGCCCTTTGCTAATACATCCCCTATTTGGTCTAAGTATGTCCAACTGGGGCGTCCCTTACCGGCCCTTCCACTTACATTCGCCCGATATATTTGCTTTGTCAGTCTTTCTTCGTTCATCCTCTCCACATCTCCAAACCAACGCAACATTCCTTTTTTCAATTCTAGTCACTCACTATATGCTCTTTCTCTACATCTTTGGTCTCTGATCACACTATTGCGTATTCTGTCGTTCAAAGTAAAACCACAAATATTTCTTAAGGATCTCATTTGTAATGCACTAATCCTACTTTCATGATTCTCCTGACTTCTGCCATACCCAAATCTCGCTACCATGCTTACATCAGTATTGAAACCAGCACACTATTACGGATAGCCAATCTTGCTCTTTTGGACATGTTCTGGCTACTCACGAAGGAATGCAAGGCGAAAATCGGATACTTATCATAACTTTGTCATGGGTACCTCATCACAAATTACTAAATGAGCTTCCTTCATAAACTTAACAGCATTGAATTTAGTTAACAGCTAGTGAATCTAATGACGTATGAGACGTAGAATCCACTTGGCTAATCAACTAAAAACAGCTCCCTCTCTTTGGCTTTACAGCTTTTAGTTTTGTATTGACCACATGTTTTTCTTCATCATTTTAATTTTTGGTATTTTTCTTATCTAGTGGCTTTTTCATTTCAATAAGTTTATTGGTACCTAACTAAGCAAAACAATAAAGATCAATTTATGACTTTGATTTCCTTTTTCAATTATTTTTCAGACCCTTCCAAAACTCAATGTCAAATTATTGTCTTCCCTCCCGCCCTCAGAAGAAGGACCTTCTTCTGAGCTCCCGCCAATGAAAAACACCACAGATTACTTACTACACCTTCTCAGTTGGCACAGATTATAATAACCTTTTTGGATGCCACGGTATTCCACACACCATGAAGTTAACAAATTAGATCAAAGGGCCGGTTTAGATTATCTTAGTGTTTAGGAGAGTGCTTTACTTTACACTCTGTTGCAACATTATGCTGAATCGGGCCCATTTTGGAGGCTCAACCTTTAACGACCTCTGTGGCGTAGTGGTTAGCGCATCTGACTACAATGCGAGAGGTCCCGGGTTCGAATCCCGGCTGGGGACAAAAAAAAAATCCCAGGTCTTGGTTGTTTACATGTTTGTGACGTCGCTGTTTCTGGTTCCCACGACACAGGGTATCCTAGTGTGGGGCCAGAAGCAATGTATGTGCCTGTATGTAAATGTAAATATGTAAATGTAAATTATTATTTTCATGTTGTACAGTTTTTTTTTTCGCTTTCTATGCTTTCTGTGTTATTTTTTTATTATTGTACGCATTCTGTGTGTGTGTGTTTTTTTGTTTTGTTTTGAGTATCAAATACATAAATTTTCTCTCTTTCTTTCTTTCTTTCTTTCTTTCTTTCTTAAGGAGAGTGCTTTTGTAGAAACGTGTAAGCGCCACTTGCTTTAGTACGTTTTACGGTATAGTACGGTTCTAGTTGCCTTTCAATTAGAATCAAAATAGAATTGGTTTCTATTGTTCTATCCAGTAACACCTGAGCGCGTTACTATCCTCGTTACTTATCTGTGTATAAACTAAAAATTTAGTGAGAATTTTAGGAGAGTGCGCAAGTGACCCGTGACGGGTGCGTATTGTTTTCAATAACTCGAATTATCAAACTTACCTACTTATGTGTTTCATTAAAACTCATAGTATTTTGAGTAGGATAGCGCATATTTCGCGACGTCGACGAAGTGACACTCTACTGGAAGAAATATAAACGTTCACTCGAATGTCTAGTAATGTACTAATGCACTTGCCTCTCTAATTGTATTATAGCACTCTCCTAAACACTAAAATAATGTAAACCGGCCATAACAGTTCACAATGAAAACTTGTGACACTAACACAACAATGATGACATTGACATGTTTACTTAGCAACGCCATTGTTGAATTTAATAATTTTTATATTGATGCTGCTCGATAATACGACTTTTCCACCCATATGTTGTCGACTCAGATCAACTATTTTTTTACGCTCTTTCATTTGGTGTGCATATCGTTCGAGTCTACCGTAGACCCGAACGAAATTATTAATATAGACTAGACGAAAACCCGGCTTCGCTCGGGTTTTTACCCGCAAAATAATATTCCACTATGTTTTTTTTATATGGTGACGCCTCTGTATTTATCAACCACCAGTAGATATAAATCTCTTAATACATTCAGATACATAAGCTCAAACCTGTATCCCAGAGGGGTAGGCAGAGACCACGGACTGTCACCTGCCACTATCCTGACAAATCACTTTCGCTTCATCGACATCCATTAGTCGTTGCATGTACCCACATCGGTTTCGGGTACTTGTAATCTTGCCCTTTGCTAATACATCCCCTATTTGGTCGAAGTATGTCCAACTGGGGCGTCCCTTACCGGCCCTTCCACTCACATTCGCTCAATATATTTGCTTTGTCAGTCTTTCTTCGTTCATCCTCTCCACATCTCCAAACCAACGCAACATTCCTTTTTTCAATTCTAGTCACTCACTATATCCTCTTTCTCTACATCTTTGGTCTCTGATCACACTATTGCGTATTCTGTCGTTCAAAGTAAAACCACACATATTTCTTAAGGATCTCATTTGTACTGCACTAATCCTACTTTCATGATTCTTCTGACTTCTGCCATACCCAAATCTCGCTACCATGCTTACATCAGTATTGGAACCAGCATACTATTACGGATAGCCAATCTTGCTCTTTTGGACATGTTCTGGCTACTCACGAAGGAATGCAAGGCGAAAATCGGATACTTATCATAGCTTTGTCATGGGTACCCCATCACAAATTACTAACTAAATGAGCTTCCTTCATAAAATTAACAGCTAGTGAATCTAATGACGTATTCAATGAGACGTAGAATCCACTTGGCTAATCAACTAAAAACAGCTCCCTCTCTTTGGCTTTACAGCTTTTAGTTTTGTATTGACCACATGTTTTTCTTCATCATTTTAATTTTTGGTATTTTTCTTATCTAGTGGCTTTTTCATTTCAATAAGTTTATTGGTACCTAAGTAAGCAAAACAATAAAGATCAATTTATGACTTTGATTTCCTTTTCAATTATTTTTCAGACCCTTAGAAAACTCAATGTCAATTATTGTCTTCCCGCCAATGAAAAACACCACAGATTACTTACTACACCTTCTCAGTTGGCACAGATTATAATAACCTTCTTGGATGCCACGGTATTCCACACACCATGGAGTTAACAAATTAGATCAAAGGGCCGGTTAAGATTATCTTAGTGTTTAGGAGAGTGCTTTACTTTACACTCTGTTGCAACATTATGCTGAATCGGGCCCATTTTGGGGGCTCAACTTTTAATGTATTTTATTATTATTTTCATGTTGTACAGTTTATTTATTTTTATGCTTTTTATGCTTTCTGTGTTATTTTTTTTATTATTGTACGCACTCTGTGTGTGTGTGTTTTTTTGTTTTTTTTTAGTATCAAATAAATAAATTTTCTTTTTTTCTTTCTTTATTTCTTTCTTTCTTTCTTAAGGAGAGTGCTTTTGTAGAAACGTGTAAGCGCCACTTGCTTTAGTACGTTTTACGGTATAGTACGGTTCTAGTTGCCTTTCAATTAGAATCAAAATAGAATTGGTTTCTATTGTTCTATCCAGTAACACCTGAGCGCGTTACTATTCTCGTTACTTATCTGTGTATAAACTAAAAATTTAGTGAGAACTTTAGGAGAGTGCGCAAGTGACCCGTGACGGGTGCGTGTTGTTTTCAATAACTCGAATTATCAAACTTACCTACTCATGTGTTTCATTAAAACTCATAGTATTTTGAGTAGGATAGTGCATATTTCGCGACGTCGACGAAGTGACACTCTACTGGAAGAAATATAAACGTTCACTCGAACGTCTAGTAATGTATTAATGCACTTGCCTCTCTAATTGTATTATAGCACTCTCCTAAACACTAAAATAATGTGAACCGGCCATAACAGTTCACAATGAAAACTGGTGACACTAACACAACAATGATGACATTGACATGTTTACTTAGCAACGCCATTGTTGAATTTAATAATGTTTATATTGATGCTGCTCGATAATACGAATTTTCCGCCCATATGTTGTCGACTCAGATCAACTATTTTTTTACGCTCTTTCATTTGGTGTGCATATCGTTCGAGTCTACCGTAGACACGAACGAAATTATTAATATAGATTACTACAATTCCAGAAAATTTGTGTGGAGAGTACCTTCAACAACTCTAGCGCGCTTGGCCTCATGGCTTTGTGTATTTTGACGCGACCGTTTTCGGAGTCTTTCAGGCACGACAAATTATTCTCAAACGTCCACAGGGCGAAACTAAACATGTTGGCACATATAAAAAGTCTTTAATTCACAATTTAACTACATGAATCGCTCGTAGCCTGGGCTGCCTGAGTGATCTGAAACGATTAAAGGTTTAAGAAACATACGGCGGGACCAAGTCCGGATTGGTGGAGACTTGTAAGACTAGTAGCTGGTCTTACTGTCAGAAGTTTTCAAGCCGCCCTAAGGCCTCTGACTTGGCTTAACGACTGCCATCTATCGACTGCAGCCGGCATCAACTGCTTAACGTGCCTTGTGAAGCACAGAACCGCTGGAAAAATGCCACTAGCGTCAGTCATAGAACGGTCACCCAACCATGCGCTGAACGCGCCCTATGTCGCTTAGCCTTCGTGATCGTTTAAGATCACCCAGGCGGCTGGGGCTACGATCACTTTCATTCTCACTACTTATTGAACACTCCTTGTTAACCTTTAAAGCAAAGACTTTGTACAATCAAGTGGAACAATAGGAATGCCGAAACTATTCAGTATTATTATGACAATGGAAGAGATTACACCGGCGATGAGGGTGTGAGAGTCAAGCCTTTATATTTGCTTACTACATCTTTCGTTGCTAAAGCTTCTGTTAGACAATGAGATGAATTTTGAATAGGTACGCTATGGAGAACTTTCACTGAAAAATGTTTTAATATACTAGGAGGACTAATATTTTTCTCCTGTTGAAAAGTTAATATAGTCTTGTCGTACAAAATGCGCCACACAGATCGGGCTCATACTATGACGTCACAAGTTGCGCGTAACGACTTATGAAAGTGATGTGTAGAGTCGTGTATAGAGGTATAATTCATTACTAGCTGACCCCGCAAACGTTGTTTTGCCAGATAAGGCTATAAAAAATAGATAACAACCTATTCTCAGACCTACCGGATATACACACAAAGTTTCATCAAAATCGGTCAAGCCGTTTCGGAGGAATATGCGCACTAACATTGAGACACGAGAATTTTATATATTTGATTGTTCCTGGCCTAGTGTGGGACCAGAAGCAATGTATGTGCCTGAATGTAATGTAAATGTTTATGCATCAATATTTGAGTTATCTTATTAAATAGTGTTTGTATGAATTTCTTAACGGCAACGTGTGTAATTGGCATTGTATACAAATCCTAGGAAATGTATAATTAATATATTTTATAAACTCACCCGGATTGAGGAAAATCGTGCAAAGCATATTTTAAAAATTTTTCGTGATCGCGAAAACCACGCAATTTTTTGTTCTTTTATTTTGATTGTTCTCTAAGTTTTAATAACCAGACAAGATTTTTGAAACAAAGCAATATCACAGAATATCTTGGCTGCCAACAAACCGGAATCTCATTTAAAAAAAGGGACTGAAAATAAACAATTTAAACGAGCATGGCTGCTTCACGGCGGCTGTTTAATTAAGTTTATTTCGCGTAATGGAGGGACAATTCATTCACCCTGCACGTCCCTTCATACGTCTATAATGCAACGGGAGGCTACTCACGATTGACAGTGGTCGAAAGTTTAAAGTTTTTTGTGCATTTTTCTTCAAAACGATCTAGAACTTGAGATAATGACGTTCAAAATGTGAAGTGTAAACATAAATTGATTTTACTTTCAGAATATGATCAATAATAACGATTTTTGTTTAAATTAATAATTTCATATAACATAACTTAAATTGCAACAAAATGGCAAAAATTGCGACAGACTGGGTTCCGCAAAATGGCCACCGACGTCGCGGCAGACCAAGGCGAAGATGGCGGGACGACCTAAATGCATTCTTACCGGGATGGTGCGGGGTGGCTGGAGACAGGGAGAGATGGAAAGCAGAAGGGGAGGCCTTTGCCCAGCAGTGGGACACACGAGAGGCTACGTAAAAAAAAAACATAACTTAACATTATATTGCTATGTATATTTGTAAAATTTCTTTCTTTTGTACAATCAAGTATGAAAGAATGAATAATTTTATGAATTAGCCTAAAATATACATAAATATATTATAGAAACCAACCTAAGTCACTATTTAAAGTTTAAATATTACATTTTAAACTATTAACTTTAAATGTCGTCGTAAAACGCTGTTCCTCATCCCACGGGAAACGTTGAAATGACGAACAGCGATGCAACGCTCAGGGCCCCGATTCGGTAAGTGCGTTATAGTACGATGACTATAGTATTGTACATAATATAGTATTCTGTAAGTCTCAGTTTCTGCGCTACTTTGCATAAAACGTTCAGACCTGTCTGTTTGTGTACCTAAACCCATGAGTGCAATCAGTAGTTGCAATTTCAAAACATCATTCTTACAAAGTAATAAAACACCTATGCTGCGGCCAGACATCTCGACATTTACGCGTTCCCGGGATAAAGGGTCTTGACAGACATATCTGTCCGTTCCTGACCAGACCCGATTCAGTTTTTTTTTTTATATTGAGGGACCTCAAAAAAATCTAAATATATTGCGCTTTGCTTAGATATACAGGGTGTCCCGAAACTCAACGTTAGCCGGTACCGGGTGAAAAGACAAGTCATATAGGTTATCAGAAAAATAGAAAAGAAAAATGAATATATACAAAATTACAGGCATTTAAAAAAAAAATCCTGTTACCACGAATCCTTACTTTTTCCATTTTTTTTTGTAACTCTGAATAACGCTTCTTTGAATTGTTAATAAAATTTGAAAACCAGCTCCTCCAGCTTGGAAGAAAAGGAGACTTTTAAAAAAAATGCCTATTTTTTATTTTGATTTTATTTTTAATTATGTTTGTGAAATTTCTTGAATAAATAATTTAAATAAATATTACTGTACTGAAAATAAATAAAATCGATTTTTTTAAATATTTTCTGATAACCAGTATGACTTGCCTTTTCACCCGGTACCGGCTTAACGTTAAGTTTCGAGACACCCTGTATATTCGGGTTCGATGAACATTTTCCGAGTAGAGGCCCAACCCGAAACAATCGCCGCTTAGAGACGCGCGTGAAATTCGCCATGCAAATGGAACTGTCATACTGTTGGCTGGCTAATTCCAGTGGCCGCAGCGCTCGCTGGTTCAGGTGTGACGTTTCTTTTTGTAAACGAAATAAGTACCTAACTGTGTGTTATTACCGTCTATTGTTGTTTGACCGTTTCTGTAGTTTATTGTTTTAGTGGTACGATTACTTGCATATGTTACTCCCGTACCTATTTAAATAATCGTTTCACAACTGATCTGTAGAAATTAGCTCGCCTATTTACTCGCCTATATTACGCTTATATTTTTGTAAGCATTACTATCTCGTGTACAATAAAGTATAAAGTAACGTTCTAGCGAATATTCTAGAAATAATATGCTCGATTCTGTTAGTGCATTGTATTAAGATAACGCCTAACGATAACCCGACCGATTATCTGTCATTGAACTATAATGTACTAGCAGAATTGAAGCCCGAGCCTATAGGTACATAATTAAAGAAAGGGCGCCTTAACTAGCATGGTGTAGGTTTCCGCGTTGGATTTATGAGGGTCATGAATGTTAGAGAGGAGGTTTTTCACGAGAGTAAGGTAAATTAGTCTCGTTACCGGCGCAGCTTTTTATGTTTACAGACAAAAGGTGAGCAGTGTAGGAACTAGTCATTCACGGTCTTCAATATAGATGAATAGGCTATTTGACAGTGTGAAAAAAACAGTATTAGTTTTGTTTTTATTTTATGAGACACACAAAACAGTTTTACGGACATAAATTACAAGTAAGAAATTACATAAAAACATTCAATTCAAACCATAATCCATCAATACATATGTATACAGCATGATAAATGACATTATAATTACATTATTAATAATGAAGTTACGAAATTACACTTAGGGTCTGTTTCACAATCTGCAGAAAAAGTACCATATAAGCTATCCGCAACCAGGGCTGCCGTTTGTTCTAAATTTGAAACCATAAACGAACACACGCTATATAGGAAAATTTATTTAAATTTGGAACTAACGGCAGCCCTAGTTGCGGATAGCTTATCTGGAAATTTATTTGAACATTGTGAAACAGGGGCTTAGAATTACAAATTAAAAAATAGTTTTCTAGTGTTATTTTTACATTAGATGCAAGGATATTTGCCATTTTGGATATAAAGCATGCGAGTGAGTCGTAATGGATGTCAGGCGCATTCTCCGGATTATTCAGAATTACAATTTTGTTGTAAGAAGAACACATTCGCCGAATCGGCTTATTGGCAGTCATATTTAGCCGGCAAGGCGGGATACGTATTCGTATAAATGATGTGTCTTGAAACCGCTTTCAGGCATTTTGACTAAAAAAACAATTATGTTTTGTAAAAAAACACAGGACAAAATTTGATTATTTGTATCTGCCGCCGTTGTATCGAAAACGGCCCGGATTGGCCGATTCTATGATGACGTGACATGGAAGTAAAAATGGCGTCTGTCACTCATTTTTTCTTACGTTCAAATAATAATAATAATAATAATAAACTCACGCCCGTTATCCGCGAAGGGGTAGGCAGAGGCACCAGTCTCTAGAACTGGACCCACGTTTTGCCGAGTTTATTAGGTCCCAAACGTGACAAGTGGCAAGCCTGTCGCCGTTATCCGGGCACAATTTATCAGCGAATGGTGTTGCTGTACAAACAAATGTACGTAACTAAAAGTCATTGGTACATGCGTGGTTTCTTACGTTCATTGGTTGGTTTTCGTTTTTTAGAAGAAATACACGAAAGAATTTAAAATGACCACTTTCTGAGGACTCCATGAACACCAACAAACAATATGAGATTGCTTTCAGAAATCGGTCAAATAGCCTATTCTGTTTGTTACTCTGCAAATAGGAGTAGAGGCGCAGCGGCAGAACGCCCACCTCTTATTCGGGAAGTCGCGGCGTTGAATGACTTTAATATAACAGGTCACGTGACCCGGCCTAGTATCTATCATTGAATTGTAATGCACTAGCAGAATCGAGGCCCAGGTCACAGAATCATTAAAGTTTTCTTGTACAGGGTGTTGATTTGTACAGTTTCGTCCGACTCAGGGTGGTTATTTACATGATACTGAAAAAATATATAAATATATTTTTTTTGTGGATCACCTATGTATAATCGCCGGTCTTTCGGCGCCGGCAGCGAGCGCGCGGGCGCACTCTCCCGCCCCGCCCCGCAAAACCCCCGCCGGAACCGTCAAGTGCAAACGATAGAAGCTAAACCATAGGTGATTTTCACTAAAAAAAAAATTTTTTATATTTTATTTTGCTTAATGGTATACAATTAACCCCATTCTCTCTCTCTGAGAGACGGCCTGTGCCCAATTGCCCATGCAGTGGGTTGTATGTGGGCTACTAAAAAAAAACCAGTACTCTCTTACTCGGAGGAGGTCTATATCCTGCTGGGTGACATGCCTACATATGTTTTGATAACAATAAAATTAAAATATAAAGGGCGTGAATAGAGCCGGAAAATCGGTTGATGGATGCCGCAGTGTTCCCAATAAGCGAGCCGTAATAAATATTTTGTGAAATTCCACCATCGGACGTGCTACCAGTGCGTGTAGGATATGTAAGGACCGCAGATTAAACGCCTTTACATCTTCATTTACGCGAAACGATTTAAAAAGAGAAGACTGGCGGATTTTAAAGAAGGGTAATGTGTTTGGCTCTTTATTTAAATTTGTATTATTGTAACAAAGTGGAAATTATAAAAAATCCTCGTAGTTCGCGGGTCAAAACAAGTGAAAATAATATGTCTAATTTTTAAATAGAATTGGGACTTCGGGATTCGGACAGAAAACATAAAATAAAAGATTCCTCAAAGTTACGTGCAGGTTTTACTCAATTTTCTATGCGCATACGTTTCAACCCCTATGGTCCGATGGTCGACCACTTAGTTAAGTGGAATAAAAAAAACCCTGATAGTCCGAAATGTCGGACACCAAGGAATAAAAATCATCGTCGTCCGACATATCGGGCAACGTTGTCGAACCACGTGGCCGCAGGGGTTTTTAATTATTATTTTCAAGTTCATAATGAAACTGATTAATCTTCACTGGCTATGCGTTTACCGTGTACTGTGGCATAAATTTCGCAAGGCGGAACATATTTTCGCTGCTCAACTTAGCGGAACATGGCGGTATTGTCTTTGAAATTTATAATCGACACCAATAAAGACCAATACCTCACAGCACCCTGTATATCGTCGTGATGGCTACCATGATAATATACATGGTTATTTCTAAAAAAAAGCTTGCTATTTTCTACTTTTTGTATACTTTTTTTATTTTTATTTTATTGTAGAATCATCATCATCATCATCATCATCGTCAGCCCACCGCTGCCCACTGCTGGGTATAAGCCTTTTCCCCCAAATGCCATTTCACACTGTCTCTCGCCATCCGCATCCACGGACCTTCCGCCGACTCAACGACATCGTCCGACCATCGGGCCGCAGGTCTGACAGACGTCCTGTTCTCGGCTACCACTCTGTGATTGCCTTGGTCACTTGGTAAATAATACGTTTAATCTAATCATCTGCGGCCCAAATTGTTACTAAGAATGGTTCTCCCAGCCGTGTTAGAAAGTATACGTATTTTTTAACAATTTACATTTGAGGACTTCAGTAGAATTCCGGCTTGTTAACAGCGAAGAAAAACATGGTGAGGGAATCTGAGTGAAGTGTTCACATACCTCCCCGCTTGAAATCGCTAATCTACAGTGGGCAAGCGAGGTGATGAGAAAGAAAGAAACATATTTATTGTAGCAACAAGACACATCACAGAAACAAAATAAATTGACAAGTAGCACAATAAAGTAAGCTCATACCCTCTTTCTCCGGGCGCAGGCCTGTGCTTTATCTTCATCATCAACCCATTATGTCCCCACCGAAGTGCACGGGTCTCTTCCCTGAGGAAGGTATAGGCCATACTTCACCACGGGGGCCAAGTCCGGATTGGTGGAGGCTTAAGCCGTAAGACTAGTGGTTGGTCTTACTGTCAGAAGTTTTCAAGCCGCTCTAAGGCCTTTGACTTGGCTTAACGACTGCCATCTATCGACGGCAGCCGGCACCAACTGCTTGACGTGCCCTGCGAAGCACGGAACCGCTCGGAAAAATTCCACTAGCATTAGTCATAGACGGTGACCTATCTATGTTGTTGCTTAAACTTAGTGATCGTTTAAGATCACTCAGGCAGCCCAGACTACGAGTAATTCAGCTTTATAGTGGGACGTGAAAAGTCTCCATCATCATCATCACGGCCTCAGTGGTTCCACGTATGTGGACACACTGAAGGTTCGATTATATTATGAATAATCAAATCTGGTGGGGACATAATGGGTTGATGATTAACCCCTTAAAGCAACATGACCCGATTACAGGGTCGGCGCATAAAAGTATGCTCGGTTCTCCATCAACTCTTCAGGTAGTACTGAAAATTTTATGTTTACACCCAGATTTACGGCAATCTTAAAAGAATTCAATTTAAATTTTGTGTGTCATGAACGCCGTAAAAATGAGAACAGGTAACCTGATTGTTTTTACACTTTACTAGCACTTTGAGAGCTTACAATAATAATATAAGCATTGAAATAATGTAAAAATTAACAATAAAATACAAATAATCCAATGGAGATGAAACATTTTTAAATAGAGCGAAACCTGGTCGGACTCTTTTGAAAACATTCCAGTAAGTGTATTCGTAACACAGTTTGAAATTTGTAATGCTTACGAAAATTTTAGCTTAGAAACATTTCATCATCAACCCATTATGTCCCCACCGAGGGGCACGGGACTCTTCCCTGAGGAAGGTATAGGCCATACTCCACCACGGGGGCCAAGTCCGGATTGGTGTAGGCTTGTAAGACTAGTGGCTGTCAGAAGTTTTCGAGCCGCCCTAAGGCCTCTGACTTGGCTTAACGACTGCCATCTATTGATAACTGCAACATTTAAACATTTGCATACAGGCACATACATTGCCTCACACCGCATATTTTTTTTGCATCGAATTAGAAAACGGACTTTACCTATTATGATACATGCAAGAACTTTCGAGATTTCTGGTATCGTGATAAGATGAAGCTTATGGTTTAGTTTGAAAGTGTATAATAATATGGACTTTGCATTATGTACTGGTGTAGGAAATGCTGGAATTATTCCAGCATTTCGAGGCAGCATACCTAAAACTAGCGCTTCTGTGTTGCGTATATACCTACGATGCTATATACGTAACATAGAAAAAAATATTTTAAATTATTTTATGTTTACAGGTTTGTGACGTCGCTGTTTCTGGTTCCCACGACACAGGGTATTTTAGTGTGGCGCCAGAAGCAATGTACGTAAATGTACATTGCTACCATACCTGTATGTAAATGTTATGTTATGTATACATTTTTTATGTCACATTGTTAGTGCGCAAACTCCTCCGAAACGGCTTGACCAATTTTGATGAAATGTTAGATGTATATTCGGTAAGTTTGAGAATAGGTTGTTATCTATTTTTCATAGGCCTAAGTGATAAGGGTGATCCAACGGCGAAACAACGTTTACAGGGACAGGTAGTCTATACTATAGATCGTGTTAGTGCTTAAACTCCTCCGAAACGGCTTGATCGATTTCGATTAAATTTCAATATTATTTTCGATAGGTTCAGTCCTGAGAATAGGTTTTTGTCTATTTTTCATACCCTTATTCGACAAAACAACGTTTGCCGGGTCAGCTAAATTCGATGAGTTCACACCATTTTATGACCGCGCAAAAAGAATAATCTTTACCGGTTTAAGCCGCCGTCATTCAACAGAATAGCATATTTCAACATCTGCTCACGTCGGATTTACAGCTGTATCCATCTGTTTGGTATTGCAGCACCTTTTTACTTTTATGAGCTCCTGTAGCGGAATGGTACTAATTGTCATTTCCACGATTTAGACTTACAAAAGTTTCTTTTTTTGATAAATGGGGTATGATTAATTAAAAAACCTTTTATTAAAGCTTACTGTATAAATTACAATCACAATTGGGTATTTGACAGGATGTCAAATGAGTTACTTTTAACACGTTACCAGTCCAATGACTCCACATGGAGTCACAGATAGTACTGATTGGGACGTCCATGACTCCAGTAGGAGTCATATTCGCAAGGTAGAATAAAGTAAATTTACTTTGTGGGCGTGCGAGTTGGAGCAAATATTTTCCTAAGGGCGTATGAGTTACAAAATGAAGTATTCAAAACGTAAAAAAACCCGACGAAATTTTGTTTCCAAATTTTTTTTATGTGACATCAAAAATTAAACTACTTCAGCTTTATGACGTCAATTCCCTGGAAACATGGGAGGCCGTTAGTGTGGGACTCAACTTGTGTCGACACGTTGGCGCCTTCCCATGTTTCTCAGAGTACAAGGGTGGCTGGCTCGGCGGCCGGTGCAGCGGAAGGCCTCAAACGGCGAAAATATGCGTCATTGGGCAACCAATACATATTTGCGCCGTTTGGGGTCGAGACACTAGGCCCGTGGGGCCCCGAGGCGCGTTCGCTCTTTAAAGAGCTGTCGACGCGCCTCATCGACGCCACGGGAGACCGGAGGGCTGGCGCATACCTCGGCCAGAGAATAAGTCTGGCCATCCAAAGGGGGAATGTTGCCAGCATTCTGGGCTCTCTGCCGCGGGACACCGACCTGGGGCAAGTTTTTTATTTGTAAATACCTATATAATTAGAAATTACTTTATATTAGTTTATAGTAGATTAGTTTAATAGATTGTTATTTAAGTCTTTATGTTGTTGTATTTGTTTTGTTTTAACAATTATGTAACTATATCAAAAATAAATAAAAGCTTCTTAATAACTACTTCTGAAATATAAGTTTTGTATTTAATGAAAAACAAATCAACGGATAATATTATAACAAGATTTACAGAATTTTTGAAGTTTTACCTTCTGGAACAAGTTCATCCTACACAACGTTTTTTGTTTGAGGTTCGGCCTTTTGGTCTCTCAATCGTCTCAAAACTGTGTTTATTTTCGGATGATGACTCTGCAGCGCCACAAGTTGACTGTCTGTACTATTTTACCTTTTATAATAAAATTACTTCATGAGCTGCTAAGACATTTTTTTTCCGGCCTGTGTTTTTATGGACTTCGTTGTAAATAATATAATTATGAATTTATAACAGCGATGGACAGTAAGTCTTAGCTATTTTGTTTTGGATGTCTTCAGTTGATTCACGTAGAAGTGGTGTAAGAGATTACCGATCAAATACGATATCCTCTTCTTATTCGTAACTCAGCTCTACGTCACTGTTTTCGAACACTGGCAATATATTTGTATCACGAAATGTTTTACCAATTTTAGTTCCACAAGTTACGAAATGCGTTCCATAAAATGTTAGAAGGCACCATTCACAAGCTAGTGTTCATTTTAATATGAGGGTATATTAAAAATACAAGAATTAATAATTTTGGTGCGTGGTGCCATAAAAAATAAAGACATTTTTATCGTCATACGTTCGCGACTCTAAGCGGATTCACAAGAATTTGCATTCATACGTGCATGACTCCGTACGGAGTCATCGTGTTTTTCCGGGAAAATTAACAGATTTTCCATTTGTAAACGCATATTTAATAAAGTTTTAGGGCATTAGTTAATGCTAAAACAAAAAATCTATTGGACGTATGGGTAGTACCAAAGATATTGTATGGGGACTGGGAACGTGTTAAAACGGAATTTTGTATGAAAATACTTCATAAGACGTCACATTTCAGGACACTCTTTTAATGTTTCATCTATTTAAAAATTGTAATAACTAGTAAATGATTAAAAAAAATCCATTTTCCGAATCATTTTGTAATTTTTGTTTTAATCGAGGATCTCAAATAATTTATTGTTGATAGTGTCAAATACCGTATTTCAATCAGAAATTCTTTTAACATAATATTCTTTTGACACTTCAAATGACCATATTTCAAACCGAAGAAAATGGAGTTATGGACTTTTAGAACTCAGGCATCCAAGTTGAGAATTTATAGTCGACCAACGTATAAACGGGAAATGTCACAGAATCAGACGACCTCTGTGGCGCAGCGGTTAGCACATCTGCCTACCATGCGAGTGGTCCCGGGTTCCGAGCCCCGGCTGGGGACAAAAGAACCCAGGTCTTGGATGTTTACATGTTTGTGATGTCGCTGTTTCTTGTTCCCACGACACAGGGTATCCTAGTGTGGGCCCAGAAGCAAAGTATGTGCCTGTATATAAATGCTTATGTTTAATTTATAAAGAAAAATCATGATCATCATCAACCAATTAAGTCCCCACCGAGGGGCACGAGTCTCTTTTCCGAAGGAGGTATAGGCCATACTCCACCACGATGGCCTATTCCGGATTGGTGGAGGCTTGTAAGTCTAGTGGCTAGTCTTACTGTCAGAAGTTTTGAAGCCGCCCTAAGGCCTCCGACTTGGCTTAACGACTGCCATCTATCGACGGCAGCCGGAACCAACTGCTTAACTTCCCTTGCGAAGCACGAAACCGCTCGAAAAAATGCCACTAGTGTTAGTCATAGACGGTCACCCATCCGTGCACTGAACGCGCCTTATGTTGCTTAAACTTTTGTGATCGTTTTAAGATCACTCAGGCAGCCGGGCTACAAGCGATTCTAAGGAAAAATACTTTGATAGAAATATTAATTGTATGTACACATTTTTCTCTATCTAAAAGCGAGACGTAACAGCACCCTTAACTCATAACAATTTCCTTAACAACATATCACATTGGCGCCATTAAAAGTGCATTAGCGCCCCCGTTAGAGCCAGGCGGACACTTTAGAATTCAAATTAAGTAATATATGCCTCCACTATCACTGCATTTGACCTCTTCACAGTAAAACGTTTAAAATACTTAAACTTCCACGTTGCAGCGAACACAGCTTAGTCCATATTTGTAAAAACGCTTGTTGTCCATTCTTAGGGTTCCGTAACCAAAGGGGCCATATTACTAAGACTCCAGTCTAAGGCTGACATTCAGAGACGAAAACTAAGCAAAGACTGGTCTCAGAAATGTCAAAATTACGTATTTAAAAACATTTCGTATTCAGAATCGAATCTTAGCAACGTTAGTATGAACTTGTGCTGATTTAAATTTGAATTTGAAATGATTTAAATTTAATTAGTTTTTAAAAATTTTAATTTATTTAGATTATTTAATGAATTATAAATACATTTTCGCATGCAAACTAAATTAATTGATTAAATTATGAAATTTACTATTACCTATACATATCTGTATGTAACTTTAAATTATTTGTATTCGAATGACCTCTCGCAAGGTAGTCAGATGCGCTAGCCGCTGCGCTACAGAGGTCGTCCGTATATAAAGTTTGTTAAAAATTATATATTTTAAAATTATAGTATATAGTTATGTACGTTATAGGTACTTATATAGACGTGAACTGAAGGCTGCAGAACAATGCCATCTTGTCGGGCTGTATCGGGTAAAACAATAAACCTCCCCCGTCCGCCTCCATTTGATTTACATAATTCAGGTGCCACTGTCTCATCATGCCTCAAATTGTCTGCGTTTATCTTTTTTCCTTCACCTTCTAATACGAGCTGGAAACAGGCAGGGCGTACTGCTTGTCACTTTTTTTATTAGAAATACCATAAATGTAAAAAAAACTCCTTTGGTACTGAACCAGATTGCTAGCACTGGCTGGTGGCGAAAGTGGCGAGCTTGTGTCAAACCATGTTTGACATTAGAGGAATATGGGTTGATTGTTCGATTAGAGATTACAGAATCAGAATCAGAATCAGAAATTTATTTCAACGTAAAGAATTTACATTCTGCTTGTTGAATGTCAATGTACATACAGTTATGTATAATGTTAGCCGCTGCCTTGGGGCCGTCTGTAGTGGAGAAAAAGGCAGCGAAAAAAAAAACTCCACTCTGACCATCTTTTCTCAAATCAACTTAAAGCTAATACAAATAAAACTTACAAAACAATATCTTGGATGTGTTGAACACTAGACACATTTATCCTCTGATTAAATTTAATATTAAACTACTATTTAAAGCCATACGTCCTTATCTTATAAATAATCGTTGATTTTACAATAAGCTTTTTTGCAAAGAGTGTGCTTAACACAATTCTTAAATCGCGTTGGAGGTAACTCTTATATATCTTGGGGTATCTTGTTGTAGAACCTTATACAGTGCCCCATAAAGGAAGTATTAACTTTTGCAAGTCTAAATCGTGGAAATGACAATTTATGTTTATTGCTAGTATTAACGTTATGATGGCTACCAAGTGTTTCGAAGTCTTTAATATTTATCCTAACGTACATCATATTTTCATAAATGTATTGGCTTGGAACTGTTAGATAGATAGATAGATAGATAGATAATTCATTTATTTACATAAGACACACACGCGTATACAAAGCAAAGCAAAACACGTCTAACTACAAGTCACAGCACTAAAAAAAGCAAAGAAACAAAATTAATAATAGTACATTAACACACATAACAAGCAGAGACACATAGAAAATTGGCCATACACGATACATTAATGTACCTGGCCAACGTACTAACGATCAACATCGTAACGTGTTGGGATGTTGATTTCTTTGAAAACATCTCTTAGTGTGTCCCTGCGCCTGCAAGTGTACAAACACTATGTCCCGTGGGATTTTTGATGATACAAGTGTGGGAGTGCTATCAATCTCTTTCTTTATGACATGAAGAATCAGTAATTGGATGGTGGACAGTGACTACTTGTGTCAGATTGAAGTTATAAGCAAAAAACAAAATGGCTGCCGCTCTGCCGTAGATGATACTGAGTGCGTAAACCGAGTTTTTTCCTTCACTGCCGAAAGCGACAGCGTTTGCAATTTGTATAGGAGTGACAAAGCGCGCCACCTAGTTGTCTCTTTGTCACTCCTATGCAAATCGCAAACGCTCTCGCTATCGAAAGTGAATAAAAAAACTCAGTATACGCACTCAGGTTAAATATGTTTATCTCGTAAAATACAGTATTCGGAACGTGCGAAGTGGGTGGAAGGGATAAATAAAATGATCGCAGCGCTCGTCGCCGCAGAAATGTGCAACAAAAGGGGCACAGCTCTTTAACGTATGTGACAGTCAGTACAAACTTGGCAATGTTGTTTTGAAATTTTAAAAAATATTGTAACAAATTGATGAATACTAGGTTTTCCCCATTATTGTTTGCAGCTCGTTTTTTAATGCATCTATATTTTCTATCACCAAAATTTATATTTGTCATCAAGTTGTATCACCTAATAAATAGATCTATCGCCACGAAATATTTTCGTTCTCAGATAAACAAAAATTGTTCCCAGGTATGAATTATCAAATTAATGTTAATATATGTGTAAAATAAGAGATCGATAACCAATAAAATTATATTGCATTACATGAATATAAACTTCGTTCTTATAATAACAGTTTTGTTACTTAAATAATAGCTCTGTGCTCAGAATGGTAGATCTGTCACCAAATAAATCGTGTAAAGAATACGTGACAACAGAAATATAGGTGCGACGACGCGCGTAGCGAAGCGGAGCGCGTCGGAGCGTTAGGTTCTCTATGTAAGATCGAAAACAGACTCGACTTTGATGCGTTCTTACCTTGCCTCTTGTTGCCTCTTTAACATAATATGATTTATTGGTGATCTCTTTAAATTAGTTTGCTTAAATACTTATTAGGACACACCTATTATAATACATACAAAAACATTTATTTGGTACTAGACCTTATATCTCAGGATTTTAGGTGATTTATTGTGGAACTGATTTTGCATTGTTTGGTGACTACATTTTGGTGACAGATCTACTATTTTGAGGACAAACCCTATTATTTAAGAAACACAAAACTAATTAAATTGGTGATAGCTTAAATGATACCCTTTTTAATTACCTACTTGCTTTATTGTTAATGTAACATATTAAAGCAGCAACATGTTTGCACTTGCCGCTCTGGTTATAAGCCCTCCAGTTATTATACATACATAGTTATAACTACTCCAGTGACAACCCGAGCATTATCGATCTGTAATAAATGAATAAAAATGTTTGACATAGGTACATTATCCAAATCTTTAGGCATGTTGTTAGGCTAGGAAAGTACTTACGTTTAAACTTGTTTTATAGGGTGTTGAGGTCACCGATGTTTGACGAATGATGGTATTATATTAAATAACTATTGCTATTAGTTCCCAGTTCTTCTACATTCCTTACATGTTCTGCTAACACCAATTTATTTCCTTTTAGCAAAGTTTGGGGCTGAAAACTTATTGTGTGTGTTTACACTCTCAAAACCAGTTTTTATAATAACATCCATTTTTCCGTTAACAGTTATTGACAAATTCCTCTAAAAATACAATTTATTGCCTTCCTAATATATTTTATTTACTTTAATTTATACAAAATAAACAAGCTCTTGTTATCAATTTTTTGACATATGCCCCTAAAACTGCGTTGGCAAGATGGCGCTACTGTCGTGCACGGTCCGAATACTTGTATCATCAAGAATCCCATGGAGTGTACACTTGCGAGTAGACTATTAGGGCTATTAGTGTTTTACTAGTAATCCGTCTACGACTAACGCTAGTGGCATTTTCCAGAGCGGTTCCGTGCTTCGCAAGGCACGTTAAGCAGTTGGTGCCGGCTGCCGTCGATACATGGCAGTCGTTAAGCCAAGTCAGAGGCCTTAGGGCAGCTTGAAAACTTCTGACAGTAAGACCAGCCATAAAGTTTAATGGGTTTTCATACACCGACGCTGTGACTGCATACCAACAACTATGATATTATTACAGAAAACTCACAAGAATTTGATCACGCAAGTTTTCCAAAGCCCATGCGCATATCTGCCTCTAACATGGGAGACTGGCGATTGCACAGCATTGGTGTCGTCTTACTTTCGTAAGAATAGTAAATAATCGAGACATTTAACACATTGAATTTCGTAGTAATTTCAGTGAATTTTGCAGGGATACAGTTTGTATGGTGGCTTCGGGTTTCGGCTGGTACAATAAGCCTGCCATTCAATGTGTTAAACCGATTGGCCTTTAAGCATAAAATCATGAATGGCACTGCGGAGCTATCCGCTATTCGTTTGGCTGAATCAGCGCGCGGAACGCGTTCTCGAGCGCTGACGCGTCATCACTGTATTTGCTATCAAAGTTGAGATACTTGTTAAGCCTGGTTTACATTTGATTTATTTTCATGTTTTTAGCATGCTTTCCTCTATGAAAACAATAAAATAGAGACAGCTTAAACGTATGCCGATTCAAGCTCTTATTACGCACCAAATATTATACAAAAAGTACCTAACTACTTACAAAAAAATTCTAAATAGATAGTTTACAAGCAACGATTGTTAAGATCAATGAAACATTAACTTTTTTTTTAGTTTTGCTTTACAAACGTACAATGTATGTGGTCTGTCGTTTGACAGCTGTCAAATTTCTCTTAAAATACAGCCTTCAACTCAAGCGCAAGTGTTTAATTTCTCTCGTCTTTAAATGCACCAAAAAAGCTCTTTAATTCCGTTTTTGTTCAACCATTACTGGTATATTATTTGCTTGTGACTTATAAAAGGAATTGTCGTCTCTATTCTATTCTAGGTCTATGCAAAGCATGCAAAAAAGCATGAAAATAAACCAAATGTAAACCAGGCCTTAGACTCTAAATCTGCAAGATTGCGAGACTGCGAGAGTATGATAACCTCATGCGTATTAATTACGCTGTTACTATACGAAAAGCAAAGAGCGGGATAAAAAGCATTTTCTGGCAACGACACTACCAGCGGTACTACTGGTAGTGTCGTTGCCAATCAACGACACTGCCGCTCCCATTTTAGATCAAATTGTACAGCCAACACTACAAAGTTCAGAAAATTAATAGTTTATTTACATATTATTATGTAAATCGTGAAATAAAAGCAACAGCAATATTAAGAAATATCATTATTTATATATAACTAAATAAAAGCAAACTTATTTAGACAAACCACTAAGTCGAAAAAAAGTAAATCATATTTCTCCTTAACTTTTTTACTAACAAAATAAAACCATAATTCTACAAAGTTAGAACTAAAAGTTAGAACTTTGAGTTAAACTTAAATCCGAAACTTCTGTGTTCGCTGTACAATTTGATCTAAAATGGGTGCGGTAGTGTCGTTGATTGGCAACGACACTACTAGTATAAGTAGTACCGCTGGTAGTGTCGTTGCCAGAAAATGGATAAAAAGTACCCGAAAGTGTGCGAACGAAAGTTAGAATAGATCTAGGATTCTTCGTCACTCTCTCTCTCTGAGGAAGTCCTACCCAAAGCAAGCAAACCCCAGTACAACCACATAGCCATTTCCAAGTATTTGCATGTAAGGAAATAAAAAGTTATGACGCAAGTACAAGACGGAAAGCTCAATGAACGTCGAAATGAGGTACAGTGGGGCGAAAGCTAATGTGTTTGCATTTCTACTCGTATTGCTAAATGTATGCTTGTCTTTAAGTATGCAAGTCTAGATTGGTTCACAGCAGTAATCTGTAGATAAATTCAAAAAAGATAAAATGTATAAAGTGTACCTTATCTAACGTAAGATAATTTTAAAACAACATTGGAATTGGAAAGGAGACGGGGATCTCTGGGCCCAATTGTAATAAGCTGAAATATGGTTTAAAAAAAAAACGGTAGGTATTTTTTTTCTGTTTCAAAATATAAAAAATCTGCTCAATTCACAATCTGGGAGACGAGAAATCTTAAAAACAAGTTTATTGCACTGATGCAATAAAGTATCGATTACTATAATCGATTACTGTAAATGATTTCAACAATTATTATTAAACATAAAAACACTCGCATCGGATGATGGATTCAATCAAAGTGAACAAAATCTACGGAATAAATTATTATATTGTCAATAGTTTACGATTAAAAAAAAATCATACCTTAAAATGGCATAGAATTAAAGCGGCAGTTCAATATTTGATTTATGGTAGGAAAAAAATAAAAAACGCATGTTTGCAAACTAGTTTAGCAGTAAAAACTGAGCAGTAAACTAAATATAAATGAGTCATAAAATAATTTAAACGGGCAGTTCAATAAGCAGTGGAAAAGTTGAACTGATAGGTTAGGCGCGTACAGTTAACAAATCGTAATTGGTTAGTAATTGTTGGGTAGTCGCATAAGGATTTACCTGAGCTGCGTCTCAGTTAGGCGTTCAGTGTAATAAACCCATCAAAAGCTTTCGGTCGTTTTACTCTCGAATACAACAGTAATAAATTTTATTTCAAGCAGTTCTATAAACTATTAGGCGGTAAAATGTATTCCTTGTGAAATGGATAGAATTTTCCAAGCACTCGCCGGCCGCTGCCGCGGCACGCTCGCTTCGCTTGCTCGGCTCATGCGTGTGTTGATCACAGTTCTGAACTTTTTTTTTTTTTTACATGGGGAAATCCTCATGGATACCCTGCCGCTGGTATTGCGACAGGGTTATGCCGGACTCTTACCGGCTAAAACCCCATGGTGTTCCGTCTCACGCTTTATGGCAGGGTCACAGGTGCGCTTTTGCATTCCTCCGCAGCCCCGCCAGCGTTGGCCCTCGCGGGCCCCTCCGTTGCCCTCCGTTCCATTCCCCCTCCTGCGGAGTGCTGGAACACGTAGCACTCCGCTCCACTTCGTGAGGCAGGGTTCCCCCACGTACCTCATGGTGGCGGAAGAAGGTGGGCGTACGCCCTCCTTCTCCGCCCCGTCCTCCTGCGGCGGATCGGGTGAGACGAAGGATCGTCTTCCCTCTGCCGCTCCGCCGCCTCCTTCTGCGAGATAACGTTCTCACAGAAGGACACCACTGCCTGCCACTGAGACTCTCCCCGCAGCATCGCTCTTATTAAGGCCGGCATCGAGATGTCACAGCCCACCGCCTGTTGCAGCGTCGCTCTCTCCTGCGCCCATGCTGGGCAGGCCTCCAGGGTGTGTTGCGACGTGTCTTCATCACTATTGCAATGGTGACACGCCGCAGATCACAGTTCTGACCTAACCTAACCTATAGGGTTATTGTTTCCAACCTAACCTAACCTATTTTACATTTTTTCCAACATAACCTAACTTCTTTTCATTCAAAGTGACGTTCGGATGCTACCGCCCACTGTGAACTGCCCATTCCAACCGTTTTACTGCTCATTCATTTATTAAACTACTCGAGTAATTTTTGCACTGACATTGAATGAAACTGATATTAAGGCCGGCATCGAGATGTCACAGCCCACCGCCTGTTGCAGCGTCGCTCTCTCCTGCGCCCATGCTGGGCAGGCCTCCAGGGTGTGTTGCGACGTGTCTTCATCACTATTGCAATGGTGACACGCCGCAGATCACAGTTCTGACCGAACCTAACCTATAGGGTTATTGTTTCCAACCTAACCTAACCTATTTTACATTTTTTCCAACATAACCTAACTTCTTTTCATTCAAAGTGACGTTCGGATGCTACCGCCCACTGTGAACTGCCCATTCCAACCGTTTTACTGCTCATTCATTTATTAAACTACTCGAGTAATTTTTGCACTGACATTGAATGATGAATTAACAGACCAATATTTTTATTACTTACTGCTTATGTTTTACTGGCTCACTAATTTACTAACCGCCGAAAAATTAAATGACTGCCCATTAAATTTTTCAACTGATCATGATAACTTCTGTATCGTTTAAATAACAGTTGTAAAAATTTATTCCCTTTGAAATCGATTCTCGTAGATTCTCGTTTACAGATCGATTTATTACTTATGTTTGTCAAATGTGATTAATCTGTGCTAACAGTGACAGCTCCCGGACTTTCAATCTATGATCATGATCACCGGATTATCTACTCGTCTTGTATCCGTTATCGTTTACGTATTTCAATTATATTCCTCGACCAGTGCTTTCTCTCTACGGACTTCTAGTATATTGTTAACTTGTACAACTGTGGCATACCGACTAAGCGATGTAATGCACTGGGCCGACGAGTTTTAGAGGATGAAATGACACAAATCCTTGTCTTCCCTATCTTTTAATCTATTTGGGAGTTTCGTTACATTCTCCCACTTGTAGCAGCGCGTGGGACGCGATAAGAACTACAATTAATGTAATAAATAACTATCTATCATATAAAAATAGTTATAAAATCTGCTGTTAAGTATAGGTTATTCTCAATTTGTTACACAGCCTCACTTTTACTAAATCTTTTTTAACTTTGCAAAAATCCGCAAAATTTTCAAAGATGGTTTGACAATATATATATATACATAAGCTGTTTATTGACACCACTCTCGTCTTTTTACATCTGGGCCCAAGAATGTATAAAAGCGTATCCGTCTCCTTTAAAACAGGAATTTGTAAAGCCCGTTCGCTTAGATAGTGTCGGTAAACACGAAGGCAATCTTGGTTTTAGTAAAAAAACATTTATTTCAATAATACAACTTAGAGGGCAAAAATACTTAAAATAGAAAAAAAACATGGTACGCAATATACCTAATGAAGCACAAAATAAAACACTACTCTTCATCACTCGAAGTGTCCTCAGAATATTTATCTCCACCGGTATTTAGAATAGGTACCTACCTAAGTGATGCAGGATTGCCTCGTTATATATCCATTCTAAAATAATGATTGATTTACTTCTTTAATTGCGTGATCTTCATAATACTCGTAGTAGAATGAGACGAGCTGCGAGCCAAATTCACTGGAGTGTTTGCGCCGCGTCAGCTTCCTTAAATTTCTTTTGTGAAAAGCCGCCATGTGCCGAGGCGGAAAATATCAAAGTGACACTATGATAGCGAACAGACTTTAGAAGACACTGAATTTCTGGGTATTACAATGGGGTCCCAACATTGTTAAATTAGCTTCGCAGCATAATAATATGAAGATCCGATTGATTTAAAAGCTAGGTAGTAGGGATTCTTCAAAAGATTTCTGGCTGCTACACACTATGCCGCCGGCACGGCCGGCGGGTTTTTGCCGCGCGGGTATGCCGCCGGGATATTCAAGCCGCCGGCACTTGCCGCTGGCTGCCGCAGAGCATCATTTTCTCTGTGGCATCATTTTCAATTTGTCAGCCGGGTAGACCAGTAGTGTTGTACGGTTTGTGTTCCTAGTTTTTATCAATGAACAAGGAAGCTGCTGACATCGCCATCGTGACCTTCGTGTTAATTTTAATTAGCAAAAGAAAAAGGAGATTCTGGGAGGGATTGCCGCCGGCTCACCGCGCAACCCGCCGGCACACCCCGCCGGCCAGCCGGCGGCTCAGCTTGTGCGGCAATGCCGGCATAGTATGTAGGAGCCAATTGAAACAACCGACATCGTAACACTGGCCAGTTAGTGCATTTATAAAAATATTATGTACTTTAGAAAAAAATATTAAAAACTTCTGAAACATAAAAGAAAAGAAAAACCCTACATGAAAGTAGGATTAATGCAGTAGGAATGAGGTCTTTGAGAAATATGTGTGGTGTTACTTTGAATGATAGAATACGCAATAGTGTGATTATGATTAGAGAACGTTGTGGACTGAAAGAGGATGTAGTGACTAGAATTAAGAAAAGAATGTTGCGTAAGCTTGGACGTGTGGAGAGTATGAAGCAAGAAACAAATATATCGAACAAATGTGAGTGGAAGGGCCGGTAATAGGCGCCTAGCAAAGGGTAAGAAAAAAGTACCCGAAACCAGCGCGCGTGGATGCAACGGCTAAATGTCGATGAAGCGAAAGTAATCTGACAGGATCGTGGCAAGTGGCAGTCCCTGGTCTCTGCCTACCCCTCTGGGATACATGCGTTAGCTTATGTATGTATGTATATTAAATATTACCTGTAAGTGAGGTTAACTGTACGCTGGAAAAATAAATACAGTATGGCTCCCACAGGAATTAAAACCTTGACGTGTAGTTACTTTGTAAAATATTCATTGAGTTTTCTTTACAAAAGTCCGTGTTTATTTTATTAGGTACCTACCGGTCTTGCGCTCTGCTCGAGAGTTTTCATTGTGGCATTTTTAATCAAGTAATGAAGCCAGAGTTAAGTTAAAGTTATATTTAAAACGCAGCTTTCTACATTATCTAGATCAAGGGTTCTCGAAGTGGGGTTTGCTTCGTTTGCTGACAGTAGAATTTCGCGATAAGATTTAAGCTTGGTAGATTAGGGGACTTCTATAGACTTCATAACAGTAACATCCAACAACAGCAGTAGCAGATAGCCTTTAAGTGATTTAGTAAAGCCTTGAGGTTGGTTGTATGTAATACGCTGTTTTTTATTTCATGATGAGAAGTAAAAATAAAAATAACTTCCACGCAACACACTCACTTGACCTAGTACCAAACTAGGAACAGAAAATTAAATAAACAGTTTACTACGTTCGTAGCATTTACTACGAAATAAATTTAGTAAAGTGACTTTACTAATTTATTTCGTAGTAAATGCTACGAAGTTTGCTACGCCTCGCATACGGAGCTGTTGTAAGCCGTCGTAGCAAAGCTACGAGCCTACGAATGTGTGTCGTATCGTTCAGGTAGTTTTTAAATTATAAGGAAATTAAATTCCTCAATTAAATGGAATAAATTTTTCTCAATCAAAAACTTAACACAAGATAACTAAAATGCCCTCGAAGATCCAAAATTTAATTGTCCACCTCAGAAGAAATTTATCCGAAGTAAATTCATTTTGTCACGAAGGCCAAAAATATAAATAACGCTGGATTGCTTTGCCTTTCTATTAGCGGGAAGACATATTGATATCTCCTTTTTTGGGAACAAAAGAAAAATATATAAAATATAATAAAATGAATCCTAGAAGTCTTCAAGAAGCCTTATTGATTATAACCTTCGCCTTTTTTCTAACTTCATAATGGCCGACTCTCTTAGGTCACCTTGTATAAAAGAGTGAGTACTACATTGAATTACTAAAGTCTCGTTGCTGATTTTTTTTCCCAAATCGCTCGTGTCTTTCGTAGATCATAAGAAAGTACCTGGATGACCGAGCTTTGCTCGGTATTTTTTTGATAAATCGTGTTTTTTGGAAATTACACTCAGACTAAGGGGCAAACCCCTGCACGCTTTCACGCGCCAACCCCCAGCCGCTCCTAGTTTCACTCTCCGTTGCAGTCGGCCTAGGGCCTCGCTAGACACTTTTGATTGAGATTTGACGCATGGGAACATGTATGGTCTCGGCCTTCAGCCTCAGCCTCAACGGAGCCTCAGCGAGGTTTCTCTTGCCCGCCCGCTTCGCGGAGCTTGAGGCCTCACAAATTTGTCCCATCCGGCTTTTCATTGTTAATTTTACGCCGGAACACGGGACGTCTTGGCTTTCAGCCTTGGCCTGAACTGAGTTCTATCGCTCGGCCTTCGGACCCGCAAGTTTGAGCCATCTGGATTTTGCATTGTTTCTTTTACACCGGAACCTGACCTGTTACTGAATGGAGCTCAGCCTTTGGCCTCGGTGGAGTTCCTCGTCCTCGTTTTGTCTTATCAAAGTTTTTCGTGCTCGCTTCGCAGGCTCAGCCTTCGGCCTCGCAAGTTTGTCCCATCTGGACTTTGCATTGTTTCTTCGTCTTAGCCTTCGACCTGGTACTGAATGGAGCTCGGCCTTCGGTCTTGCCTCGGTGGAGTTACCACATCCTTGTTTTGCCTTGTCAAAGTTTCTTGTGCTCGTTTCGCGGGTCGCATCTGCGGGTTTGTCCCATCTGAATATTGCATTGTTTCTTTTACGCTGGAACTCACAACGTCTTAGCCTTCGACCTGGTACTGGATGGAGCTCGACCTTCGGCCTCGCCTCAGTGGAGTTTCACGTCATCGTTCTGCCCTGACAAAGTTTTTTGTGCTCGCTTCGCGAGGCTCGGCCTTCGGCCTCTCAAGTTTGTCCCATCTGGATTTTGCATTGTTTCTTTTACGCTGGAATTTGCAACGTCTTAGCCTTTGACCTGGTACTGGATGGAGCTTGGCCTTTGGCCTCGCCTCGGTGGAGTTCCTCATCCTCGTTTTGCCTTATCAAAGTTTTTCGTGCTCGCTTTGCAGGCTCGGCCTTCGGCCTCGAAAGTTTGTCCCATCTGGATTTTGCATTGTTTCTTGGTCTCAGCCTTCGACCTGGTACTGAATGGAGCTCGGCCTTCGGCCTCGCCTCGGTGGAGTTGCCACATCCTTGTTTTGCCTTGTCAAAGTTTCTTGTGCTCGTTTCGCGGGTCCCATCTGCGGGTTTGTCCCATCTGAATATTGCATTGTTTCTTTTACGCTGGAACTCACAACGTCTTAGCCTTCGACCTGGTACTGGATGGAACTCGGCCTTTGGTCTCACCTCGGTGGAGTTCCACGTCCTCGTTCTACCTTGTCAAAGTTTCTTGTGCTCGCTTCGCGAGTCTCGGCCTCCGGCCTCGCAAGTTTGTCCCATCTGGATTTGGCATTGTTTCTTTTACGCTGGACCTCGCAACGTCTTAGCCTTCGACCTGGTACTGGATGGAGCTCGGAATTCGGCCTCGCCTCGGTGGAGTTCCACGTCCTCGTTTTGCCTTGGCAAATTTCTTGTGCTGGCTTCGCGAGTCTCGGCCTTCGGCCTCGCAAATTTGTCCCATCTGGATTTTGCATTGTTTCTTTTACGTTGGAACTCGCAATGTCTTAGCCTTCGACCTGGTACTGGATGGAGATCGGCCGTTGGTCTCGTCTCGGTGGAGTTCCTCGTCCTGGTTTTGCCTTATCAAAGTTTCTTATGCTTCCGGGACCGCCCGATTTCTCACCTGAGCCAATACAACCTTGTGTAGTATCAGGGGGTTTTCAGGGTTCCTTCAATAATTTTATTTTATTCGTTATAAATGCAAAACGGTTTATTTCAAGCTACAGTCTATTTATTGAAGCGAACGACTAAGTGTCCACATGTCAAAAATTAGGTTTTTCACATGCACGCCGTGCAGCCCGGCGGGCTGCCTGGCGGGCTGCGCGGCATGCAGCCCGTCCCAGGCCGGCGAAAATTAAAGCTGTTCACACGCACGCCGTCGTGTCAGTCAGTGCCAGCATGGCGAGCAGCGAGGATCTCGGTGTTGTTGCTGCCATATCCTTTGGCTTAACTTATTTTTATTGGTAAAAGTCCACAAAATCAAATACGCCAACATGACGAACAAAAAAATTATCATTTTTGGATGCGTTTTGATACACGGTATTTTTTTGTTTGCTAGAAAATCTAAAAAGTAACATTTGAGTCGTGTAACATGGAGGTAACATAAGAAGGTCAAAAGTAACGTAAAATGTTACTTTTGTAACATTCTGGCAAAGCTGGACTGACTGCCCGCGCGCGTGAAAACAGTCACCGGGCGCCCGCACATTCATCCTTTGAACTATGCCAAAAAACCGACACTCGCCCGGTTCGCGGCATTCACGTTCACAAGCGCGTTTACGGGCTCGGGCGTACCGTTTAGACGCTCGGGAATGTGAATGTGCACGTTGAATGTCGAGTTGAACGCGCGCGTGAGAACGTAGCATAACAGACAAGCAAGTAGTGTATCTATAAAAAACGTAGATTCTCAGCGACATAGGTAGGGGTATTTTTAGTTCCTATTTTCGATAATAGATGGCGATACATGTCCTGTTGTGTTGATATAAATCTCCAACAGATGGCGCTAGGTGTCAATTTGTAGCTCGGAGAAATTTGCCTTCGCATTCTAATGAGCAGTTTTTTATTGCCCAAAACATTGATAAAAGAACATTTTCTAAAAAGTAAACCTAGCTACATGGATCAATTAATTGGCCTTGAAACTTCCTGCATCCTGAATTTCATGAAAATCGTTAGAGCTGTTTCCGAGATAAATTCGAGCTTTGCACCAATGCCACAGCTTTAGGAAAATGTTTGTTTTGCTTCGAATAAATGCCACAATAATTTGGGTTGTGACACGATTAAAAAGTATGGTTTCAAGCATTGTCCATCAAACAGCGCCTTAAAAAATAACAAACAAAATAAAATTTGTTCTAAATAACAAAGTTTAATTTCTGATGAGCATTGTCCTGATTTTTTTTCGTATTTCTTTTAGAAAAAAAAGGCACTTGGATACGAATTAGGTGCGTTGATAAAGGGCTCCTGATACTATTACCTTTTTTTGTGTGAAAACCTATGTTTTCACACAAAAAAAGGAACTTGAAAAAAAAAGAAAAATTTATTTGTCAAGTCTCGAACCAGGGTCTTCTGATTACGGTATCGTCTTACTTCCCACTTGAGCTACTGCAATCTGACATATTGTTGCGAAAATTACCTTCTTATAGTGTAGCAGTTATTTCTTTGCCTAAAAACACGGTTGAAACGACGTTTTGTAAAAATGAAACCTACCTAAATTTACTAATCACCCCCGAAACCCCTTGCATACTAAATTTCATGAAAATCGTTTGAGCCGTTTCCGAGATTCTGATTATATACAAATATAGATACAAGAATTGCTCGTTTAAAGATATTAGATAAACCCAAGGAAAAATAAGCTCTATCATCAAGAACTAACGTCCAACCAATGTCAATACCGTCTTGTTGGTTTTGGCCATAAAGTTCAAAGAATACGCTATACGGGGTGTCCCAAAAATGACACGTCACTGTGGCCCAAAAGGCATCGAACCAACCTAACATAACCTCAGTAAAAGTTGCACGGTTTTTGACATATGGCCAATTTAAACTTGTTCTAAATTTTCACTTTTTTTAACAAGTTTAGTGCTAGCATTAAGTTAGACAGCCCTCGTGTTTAGTTTTTTTTATTTGTACTCAGTCACGAACTTACTAACTTAGCGTAAGTCTTAGCATAGCACTGAAGTTGTTAAAAAAAGTGAAAATTTAGAATAAGTTTGAATTGGCTATACCTATCTGGAAAACCGTGCAACTTTTACTGAGGTTATGTTAGGTTGGTTCGACGCCTCTTGAGCAGGTCTACCTCCAGTGTTACTGTGACGTGTCATTTTTGGGACACGCTGTATAGTTTTTTATTTTTCTCTTGTTCATGAGGTATTATTAAATTATGTCACCGGGAAATCGGGTCGCCGCCGGTCTGTCGAGCAAAATGACTACAGCGCCACCAAGTTATCTGTTCAGGTGGACAAAATTGTAAATAACTTATAAATTGTAAATCCTGTTCCCCATTTTTTGTTTTATTTATTAATTTACTAACTTTATAGATATATTTTCATTAAAATTGAAAGATGGGTTGAAATATTCTCATTTGTCTATGTAAATTTCTCAAATTTTACTACTAAATTCTCCACTAGCGCCGCTATCAACTGAACAGATAAGATGGTGGCACTGTAACTGTGCATTGTTGCTGTCAAAATTACTGAATGTCAATCTGAAATGTCAGGCTCTTCCTTTGGGCCATATTTGTGGTGGAGAAAACGCCATCTGAAAAAGAAACTCCACTCTGCCATATTTTCTTGAAACATCGTAAACTTAATAGAATCGCTCGCAGCCCCGGCCGGCTGAGGAATCGCTCGTAGCTCCAGCCGCCTGAGTGATCTTAAACGATCACAAAGGTTAAGCCAAAGGACTCCACCACGGGAGCCAAGTGCGGATTGATGGCTTGTAAGACTAGTGGCTGGTCTTACTGTCAGAAGTTTTTCAAGCCGCCCTAAGGCCTCTGACTTGGCTTCACAACTGCCATCTATCGACGGCAGCTGGCACCAACTGCTTAACGTGCATTGCAAAACACGGTACTACCGCTCAGAAAAATGCGACTAGCGTTAGTCATAGATGGTGACCCATCCATAGACTGAACGCGCCGTATGTTGTTTAACCTTAATGGACGTTTAAGATAACTCAGGCAGCCCTAGCTACGAGCGATTTACATTTGCTCGTAATCTCCCTCTAGTATAACTGTAATTGTGTCTGGGTGTAACTTCTTTAAAAATATTTTAATCTTACAACCAGGGCTTGTACGGTACCGCGCTAAGTACACAGAAGCGTTTTATTTCAGCTACGTTCCACCTTAACCTCGAAAAAAACCGGTTTCCTTAACACTTTCCCGGACAGTCATTATGTGATCTATTGTTATTGAACAGTGGACTGACTTTTGATAGCTCGATGGCGTAGAAAATAGAGAAAACGTGGATATTAAAATAAAAGAGATAATTTGGTGACTTGCGTGTAATCCGTCCATGAAAGAGAAGGGAAGGGCCAACAATGTTGCCATATTAAAACCTATTTATCTTAGTGTTGCTATATACTATACGCAACATGCTGCGGCCTCACAAGAAATAAAAGGAAATTTAAAAATTTCAACTATGACTCTACTGTCCTTCTGAGCTCGCAACATATTGACAACAAGAGAGTATTTAGTTAAAATAAAATCAACATAAACAAGTGTTTACAGGCCCAAATAGCTTCATAAATGGTCTTCATAAAGTACCTATGTAGTAAAAAACATAAACTTAAATTACCCTTTTGCTTTTTTATGGTTACATACATTCATAACAAATAAATTTAATGAAATTAATCTAAATCTTTTATTGGTCCCTACCTTATTATTCTTATGGAAAGCACGAGTTTTATAACTACTAGAAAGTAAGTAATTTCTTTTAATTTATTACTAATATTTAGGCATGTTACTATAAACACCTTAGTTTACAATTTACATCGGTCTTGAGATGTGGTTGCAGCAAAAGGAACTGACTTTGAATGTAAAGTAATAAGGAAAGCATTTAAATTTGCAACCATTACCATAAATCTACAAACAATAATTAGTTAGAATTATCGTCAATTGGCAATAAACATACTTTATTTATTGCTCGAATATGTGTTTTCCCGTTCGGAGTTTGTACATCTACTGCTCGTACCTTGCCATCGTGGCCGGGAATTTTTTTGACAATTCTAGCCATAGGCCAATACATAGAATGAACATTAGAAGAACTTTTAGAATTACTAAACTACCTAATTTTATATTACTAACATTAAGTAACCACTTAGGTCTATTCTGCAATACATTCAGATAGTATTTGTGCCAAGCTTTCCAGAAGCTCTGTTTTAAGTGCGTACATAGTCTCCAGAATTTAAGTTTATTTTGCGGTATTTCACATTCGTTCTTTTCGGGATACATTGTTAATGAACTGCCTATAATAAAATGACCGGGTGTTAAATAACAATAATCATTTGGATCTGAAGACAATGGCAACAGCGGCCTTGAGTTAAGTATAGCTTCTATCTCAGTAAGCACAGTATAAAGTTGTTCATACGTTAAAACAGTTTTTTGTAGTGTTCTTTTTAAGTGATATTTTGTACTTTTAACTGCTCCCTCCCACAAACCACCAAAGGTTGGGGAATAATTTGGAATGAAGTGAAAGGAAATGCCTTTCTGAGAAGTGAACTCATGAACTTTAGCTTGGTGGCTAGTGGAAGCTTGCAGAGTGTACAAACCAACCAATTGGTTCCTTGTGCCTTTAAATGTGCTTGCGTTGTCACAATGGATTTCAGTGGGCAGCCCTCGTCTAGAAATGAGCCTAGTTAGACAGGCTAGAAAGGTGTCGGTAGTCAGATCTGAAGCCAATTCCAAGTGAATGGCTTTCGTCGTAAAACAAACGAATACGCAGTGTATCCTTTGCCTACTACTGACTTTCTTATGCGCGAGAGCTTTACGTCTATTGGCCCAGCGAAATCCATTCCAACTTTCTCGAACGCTCGGCTAGTGGCAATGACGCGACTGGCTGGCAGGGAACCCATTAGTTGCTGAGCCACTTTGGCCTTTTGCCTGAAACAAGTAACGCATTTAATGGTAATTTTTCTGACCTCTAATAAGCCATTTACAATCCAAAACCTATTGTTTAAATGTGACAATAATAGCTTTGGTCCCAAGTGCAACAACCTTTCATGCTCATGTCTGATAAGCATGTTTGTGATAAGCGATCCTTTTGGTAAAATAACGGTATGCTTTTGTGCATAAGTTACTTGAGCGTGATGCAGCCTCCCACCAACTCGTAAGAGTCCTAAGTCGTCAATGAAAGGATGAAGGTTTATTAAATTGCCTTTACATTTTGCCCTTTGCTTAGAGCTGCGATTTCAGCATTAAATTGTTTCCTTTGCTCGTATTTAATTATTAGCATTAGCGAATGGTTTAATTCACAGCTTGTTGAAAATCCTGAATTATTTTTTTCTTTGTATTTATTAATGTTGTTAAGAAATCGCAGTATGTAAGCATAAAGCCTAATGATTTTATTCAAATCAGAATAGCGATACAAGCGTTCGATTATATAATCATCTGTATTAGTAGTTTCACACACCAGGCTATAGGAAAACACCGAGCAGGGTTTAAGTTCAGGTAACTCTTGAGCTATACAGGTATCGTGGGAAGCAAAATCGTACGCCCTGTTTCGGAGAAACTGTGGTCCATGCCACCATACATCGTTGCTGCCCAAGTCGCTCGGCCTGACTCCTCTGCTTATAAGATCCGCGGGGTTCTCGTTCGTGTTGACATAAAGCCAACGCCACCTAGCTGTATTTTGACGAATCACATTTACTCTGTTCCCCACATACGCCTGAAGCTTTGTCAACTCTGTTTTTAGCCATGCAAGGACAATTTGCGAGTCGCTGAATAAGTAGACGTGCTTTATATCTACTTTTAGCTTAATTGTCTCATAAGTTTTGACCATTAGCTTTGAAAGAAGCAGTGCTGCATTTAATTCTAACTTAGGCACTGTAAAGCCTTTCTTTTGCACAGGGTTAATTCTCGATTTGGAACACAGTAAATGCGTATTCGTTGTACCTGAAGAATCTGTGAGTCGCAGGTATATGCAGCATCCATACGCCGTCGTACTCGAAGCATCTGCGAAGCCGATCAGCTCGACCTCTCGTGCGTCTGTAATGTCTATGTTTCTATTCAATATAATAGGCTCCATCATGGATAAATCGCTAGTGAATTGTAGCCACTCTTGTTGTATGTTGACAGGTGGGCTATCATTCCAACTAGTATTTAAAATCCACAATTTTTGCATGATGGCCTTTGCTGTCACTATTATAGGACTTACAAAACCCATTGGATCATAAAATCTACCTATATAGCTCAAAATATTTCTTTTAGTAATTTTTGCAGAGTGAAACGGCTCTGGAGATGAAATTATAAAATTATCATCTTTTATATTAATTTGCAGCCCTAGGGCTTTCATGTTATAATTATCTTTTTGCAGATCTAGGCTATCAAACTGTTGCTCATTTAATGGTATATTAGACAGAATTTGCTCATCGTTTGTAGACCATTTATGGGTATGAAAACTGCCTAATTTAAGCAAATTGCATAATAAAATTGGTCTCGCGCGTTAAGGGCCGTCTCAAGTTCGTTGCTAGCGTAAATTATGTCATCAACATAAGTATTGTTTTTTAAGATAGATGCCGCTAGTGGATACAGATTTTCATACCTATTTGCTAACTCATCGAAACATCGTGTCGCAAGATAACTGGAACTTTTTAAACCATATGTGACGCTGTCTAATCTTATGCACCTGATAGGCTGATCAGGGCTCTCTCGCCAGAGTATATTTTGGAGAGATGTATAAGCAGGATCTACTTTAATATTGCGAAACATTCGTTTAATGTCTGCCGTGAACGTGTACTTTCCAAGTCGGAAAAGTAGAATAATGTCAAACAAATCGCGTTGAACCACTGGCCCATTGTACTGCAAGTCGTTAAGAGAAACCTTTTTGGTTATTTCCATCGACCCATCAAAAACTACGCGTAGCTTAGTAGTTTTACTGTTGTTGTTTAGCACAGCATGATGTGGTAGAAAATATATTGCTTGTTTATTCATGTTGTATGACTCAATGTCAACATAATGACCATGATTGAGTGACAAATACTCATGTATAAATTGCTGATATTGCATGAATAAATCAGGATTTAAATGCAGTTTTTTTTCCAAATTTAAAAATCTTTTTAGAGCAAATTTAAAAGATTCTCCCAATGACTCATTGACCTCTGACAGAGGTAATTTGAGAGGTATTGCAACTTCAAATTGATTGTTATCTAATTTGACAGTACTTTGAAATATTTTTCAAGGGACTTTCTCAGTACTCCAGAACTGGGCGAGTGTTTCACTGAGACCTAGTTCACATTTTAACACGACTTTATTGCAGGTGGGCTCGGATAAATATTGTGGTAGAGTACCTCCAACTATGTATCCAAACACTGTATTGAATACATGCAGATTAGGCGCATCGCATTGCGCGGCGCAAGCGCTCACCGCGGGCCCGACCGACCCCGCCGCAGGCGAGCTGGCGGTCGGCGGGTGCACTGGTACTTGCAGTCTGGTTGGCTGTTGACTCGGCAACAGCGTCTGAAAAAATACGTCCGACCCGATCAACATGTGAACCTCACCTGGCACGTTAAACTTTTCATCAGCTAACGTGATATTTGATGGGATTTGTATTGTAGAAATGTCAAATTTGTATTGTGGCAAATGACATGTTATTTGTTCTACAATGTGACAGTTTATATGGGTTTTAAATGGGACTCGCAAAGAATGAATTTCCAATGGAACACAATATTTGACTGTACTTTTTGCATTGGCTATGCCTATGATACTTGTGTCAATTTGCTTCGGAGTCAAACCTTATATCTTCACTACCTCCGCAGAAAGTAGCGACACTTGTGAACCCGAATCCATCAAGGCTCTTAAGTGAAACTCGGTGCCATCCTTCCCAAATACCTTGATTGTTGCTGTGGGAAGAAGCACATTATTATTGCTCATAAATAATAATAATAATAATATAAGCCTTTATTAATTTTTTCAAAATAATAGTTAATTACATGCAACAATTAGAAATTGAAATTGACATATTGATAATTGTATTACTCGAGTTAATTATTAAATAAATTTTATGAATTATATTTTTTGCATTTTTATTAGGGTGTCCCTCTCCGGGACATGCTTGGCCTCCCACAAGCCTTGTGGTTTGTGGGGTGTGGTCTAATCACCCTCGCTGACCAGGCTTCGCTGGGTGATTTAATGACTTTTCAGTTCCGTTGACATTTTCTTTAAAATCATTTCTTGTGTGAGAATGTATATGTCTTCATCAAAGTGTTCCAGTTGTCTCTGTCTGAGGCAAGCCTCCACCAAAGTGGGTTGAAATCTCTTAGATCATCTATCCATCTTAGGAGTGGTCTTCCGGGTCTTCGCCAACCGTCTCTGGGTACCCATTCCATTGTGAGGCGGGACCATCTGTTGTCATTCAACCTCGCTAGGTGACCTGCCCATTGCCATTTTTGTTTTAATATTGTGTCTATAATGTCCTTTACGTTAGTCTTCCTTCTGATTATTGCTCATACTGCCTGTCAATGTGACAGGTTGCACATCATTTTTAATATTGCAGTGCAGCAGAGTATTGTGCGGGCCTTTGCACTCTGCACATCTGAAGTGGTATCTGCATCGTCCTGCGTGGGAACCTAAACATATGCTACACAATTTATTTTCCTTTGTAAATGTCAGTCTGTCCTGTGCCGGTATTAATTGAAACTTTTTGCAATTAAATATTTTATGATCTTTGAACTTACAGTAGCTGCATGTTGGTGAAGCGACGACGTGTGCCGCGACCCTGTGGCTGCTGCTTGAGTGCGCTTGATGCTCCTTGTGACCCTGCTCGGCGTTCTCCGTTGCTAACGCGCGCTTCTCCAAGTACTTTAGCAGGTCGTCCACGCTAGGCTCCTTGGCTGCATCGCGCTCAAGCTGATACGCTCGTGCGGTGTACGTGTCTAATTTGCGACATAAAATAGATGATAATATTGCGTCCCAATAGACGACATTGGGTTCGTGGTTTTTAATTGCAGCTAATTGCTGACGAACGCAAGACACAAACTCTCTAAGAGAAACTGCCGTCGATTTGGTTAACGGTTTCAAGTCCAATATGTGGCAAATGTGTTCATTCACAATTTTATATTTATTGTCGTAACGCTCATGCAATATTTTTATAGCAGCTGCGTAGCTTTCGCCCGTGATTGGAAGGTTCTTAATAAGATCGTATGGCTCGTCTTTAAGAAGAGACCGTAAATAATAAAGTTTCTGCACTTGGTCCAAAGCTGGATCCTTGTCAATCAAAGAATTGAATAGATTTTTGAAAGGGACGTAATCAGTGAACTTACCAGTAAATGACTGTATACATATCGGAGGCAACTTGGTTTTGACCGCATTTACAATTGGTGGTTGGTTGGCGTCTTGACTGGCGGAGGCGCTCACGCGTCTTTTCTCTAACTCACATTGCAGCTTCTCCAATACAGAAAAATAGTTTTCCTCGACCTTCCCATCCTCGACATCCTCCGGGTCGAGAAAAGCGATCTCTTTACAATAGTGTTCATATTCACGAAAGAGCGAAGTTACCCGCTCTCTTTTGGCTTCGAGATCTTGCACTGAATGCTTGTCTAAACTTGTGGTTGTGAGTGAATGGAGACGCGTGATGCTTCCCTTCACATAACCGCGCGAAGCGACTGTCCTTTTCAACGATTCTTCCATGCCGTATGTATGCAATGCACTAAATATTAACCAACCAACCAATTATAGCTAGTTAAAATATAATCTATTACCACTTAGGTTAAACAAGAGTACTTATTGTGCGAAGAAAATAACACAGGACACGAGAACAAAACAAAATGGCGATAGCGATATCGACGTTCGATTTCGATCGCTGTGTTTGGTCCGGCCGCTCCCGACTTGAAGTTGCGCCGAGACGACGTCACTTCCCGACGCGGCTTGCCTGCCTTCCCGCTTACGCCCAAGGGATGAGAACGAGACGGATTGTCTTGTGTAGCGTTATTCTTTGTCTCTGTCTTCAGAGCAGCAGTTTTGTTTTCGCGCCACACTTCACGCACGCCGAGTCGAGATAAAATTGCGGCTTTTTAAATGCGACGTGTGCTGATGCGGCTTCAAAATGGCTCTCGACGATTGCACGGCGGAAACACGAACACTTTTATCCTCTGCTTTTTTTGCGTTTTCAATAAATTTTCTTCTTCTCCGCGAAGGACCATGTTCAGTGGACTGACTTTTGATAGCTCGATGGCGTAGAAAATAGAGAAAACGTGGATATTAAAATAAAAGAGATAATTTGGTGACTTGCGTGTAAACCGTCCATGAAAGAGAAGGGAAGGGCCAACAATGTTGCCATATTAAAACCTATTTATCTTAGTGTTGCTATATACTATACGCAACAGTTATTTTTATTGCCATCGGATGCTATAGCATCCACTGTCCGCGAAAATGTTAAGGAACAAAAACAGAAATACTTTCCAATCTATTAACCGGTTTTAGAGGTTTTCATTTCGCTCTTTCCGACGTCGCTAACACAATATGAATGAGTAATTTTTATACAGTTTCTTTTGAAACCGTAGCCCAATTCAGAAACTGGTTCTAAGCCATTGCGACCTGTACGGGCCAAACCGCACATTTAGCTTTCTCACACAATTGTATTAGTTAAGGCGTAATTGTACTCAGTACTCTATCAGCCGCCACGGCGAGCAATCGCACAATAAATATCAAAGAAACTTATCAGACTTTACATCCTCGTCAAACAACAATTATATCATCGTCCTTGTCCAGCAGAGTAGGGTCATCACAAAGCAGCATAAGCAACCCGCCTCAGCTCGTGCATGACCAGTTTCTGAATACACGAGCAGTGTTGCCGCAACTGAGTTCCCAAAAAGTACATGTCGAGCGCAGAAAAGGTACTCTGGGTTAAAAACGTACATAAAGATTGTTTTTACTACAAATAATATAGTACAGCTTCTCTCTTTTTGTCAAGTTCAAAACGTACGTAAAGAGATGAAATCGTACATCGTACATGCGAGGCCTAAAACGTACGTCAAATGTACGAAATGTATGCTAACGGCAGCGCTGACACGATGTCATAGAAAAGTCTCCTAAGCAATGCAATAGGAAGCTTCTCTATGACACCGTGTATGTCTATGGCACCACTGTGTATGCTCTGGCTTGTTTGGCGAACGTCAATGGCTCGACACAGCGACAGCGGCGTAAATATTCGCGTGACACACAGTCAATACGGCTTGTCGGGTTGTGATGCATTGAGGGTCTATAAGGCCGGCTTCCCACGGTCCGCGATATCGCGGACGGACGCGGACGGCCGACGACCACGGATAGCCTCGCACCACGAGAGGCGCTTCCAACTGACCTGTGTCGTCTGTCTGTGCTACCGCGGACCGAAACCTTTCCCACGGTGTGTCGTTCGAGCTGGTCCGAGTCCGTCCGCGATATCGTGGACTGAGGCAAGCCAGCCTTCTATTCTACCAATGGAATAGAATAGAATATTCTTATACCAATATAATATATATATAGCTTTATAAGCAAAATTTGTCAGTGTTTGATTGTACAAAATTTCTAATGTATAAAATTCTCGTATCACAGTGTTAGTGCGCATACTCTTCTGACACGGGTTGACCGACTTTGATGAAATTTTATGTATATATTTGGTAGGTCTGAGATAGATAGATAGATTATTATTTATTGCACACTAGAAAAAACACAAAATATTCACAAAGGTTCATGGTACAATTGGCGGCCTTATTACTAAGTAGGTATAATCCATTTATCCATACTTGGCATTTTTTTTGGACTTTGAACGACACTAAGGGTCTATTTCACAATCTGCAGATAAAGTTCCGGATAAGCTATTCGCAACCAGGGCTGCCGTTTGATCTAAATTTAATATTTTTTCCTATATTGCGTGTGTTCGTTTATGGCTTCAAATTTAGAACAAACGGCAGCCCTGGTTGCGGATAGCTTATCCGGAACTTTATCTGCAGATTGTGAAACAGACCCTTAATCAAAAACCTTTACCGTCAGAAAACTCGATCCCGTTTCGAGCCCTCTACCGCTAAAGGTTTTTGATTTAGTGTCGTTTAAAGTCTGAAAAAAATGCCAAGTATAGACAAACGGATTATAGATAGGTTGTTTTTTTTTTCATAGCCATAAGTGAAAAAAATATCCTATGGCGAAGCAACGTTTACGGGGTAAGTTAGTATTGTTATTCATTTTGTTAAATACTAGCTGCCCCGGCAAACGTTGTTTTGCCAGATTGGGGCATGAAATATAGATAACAACCTACCGAATACATACCAAAATTGCAAGTTTGCTGGAGGAGTATGCGAACTAACACGGTGAGTGGTGACACGAGAATTTTATATATTAGATTGATTTACCTGAAGACATATCGAGACAAGCCTAGTAAAAGAAATGTGTAGAAAGTTGCGTGGAAAGAACCTTAGAAACAACAATCAAAGTAAGCTGATTGTCCCGTTAAAAGTGTACAGGTTCAAAATCTATTAAATAAACATTATCTCAACAAGGTATTCCTTTTCGTATGGTAATATTACTTAGGTTAGCTTAACTTTGGTCAAAAGCAAGGAGAATCCTTGGTCAAAAGTAAAGTAAGAGAGCAAGCAAAGGCAGTCGTTAAACCAAGTCAGAGGCCTTAGGGCGGCTTGACAACTTCTGACAGTAAGACCATCCACCAATCTGGATTTAGCCCCCGTGGTGCAGTATGGCCTATACCTTCCTCAGGGAAGAGACCCGTGCTCCTCGGAGGGGAAATATTATAGATAAACTATTATTTATTGTATGTACACCATGAATGACACATGAAATTTGACAATAACATAGTACAGTACAATGGACATTAATGGGTTGATGATGAAGAGAGCAATGTTGTTACATATTGATTTCGTACTTTAAGTAAAATATTTTGATCATCAAACACAATCGTCCTCCTTCACATTACTATTTAATCTTTGTAAATATCTCATTATGTTAATATCGGTAAAACGAATTGTTAATACTTGGGGTCGAGACGATAGGCCCGTGGGGCCCTGAGGCGCATAAGCTTTTCAAAGAAATATCAACGCGCCTCATCGACTCGTCAGGCGATCCTAGAGCTGGTAGTTACCTCGATCCGCGCATCAGGCCGGCCATTCAGAGGGGTAATTCCGCCAGTATCTTAGGAACTCGCCACAACGGCAGCGGTCTACAGACACTTTTTTATATTTAAGTATTATTTACTTTAATAAATATAATTTCAAACAAATTAAATTATTAAAAAGAGTACCTTATCCTTGTCAGAATTCTCTCGAGAGATGGAAATATTTGTGTTCTAAACAGTCCTTTTACGTTGTGAGTAATCCCAGTAACCAACAAAGGAACCCAATGTATAATTATGGTCTCTCATAACTCTGCTATCTGCAGTAATCTGAGCACCAGAAAAGCGAGCGACACGCGTCAGTCAGCTAGCCGACGGGCGTATTTGCCGCCCAAATGGCATGAAAGATTAGCCATTCTCTTGAGTAGCGTATTACCATAGAGAACAACGTTTGTTTGTAGCTCGCGTAATGTGATACACAATGGATATGCTCGGCTAGGAGGCATAAACTCAAGGATAACCACTCAGAACAGGAAAATTGGTTACTTAGGAAAATAACACAGTAAGTCATGGCAGGTTGATGAATTGAGAATTTCTCTAAGTAACTATTTAATTACAGTCTGTTAGCTTTTAGAATATACCTCGGCTACTATCGATTAAACCAATTATATTGCAATAAGGTAAGGTTTATTTTGTATTGTTATTTATAATTTACATAATTTTTCAAAATAGTGAAGAAAAGTTTCATACAGAGCAGGAAGTAGTATTACACTCGTGAGCTTTCGGCAAAAACCGAAGCCTACTCTAGAGCCCGAGGTATATTCTAAAAGCTAACATACTGTAACGTCTCGCTCGAATCGCTCGTAGCCTGGGCTGCCTGAGTGATCTTAAACGATCACTAAGGCTAAGCAACATACGGCGCGTTCAGTCCATGGATGGGTCACCGTTTATGACTAACGCTAGTGGAATTTTTCCGAGCGGTTCCGTGCTTCGCAAGGCACGTTAAGCAGTTGGTGCCGGCTGCCGTCGATAGATGGCAGTCGTTAAGCCAAGTCAGAGGCCTTAGGGCGGCTTGAAAACTTCTGACAGTAAGATCAGCCACTAGTCTTACAAGCCCCCACCAATCCGGACTTGGCCCCCGTGGTTGAGTATGGCCTATACCTTCCTCAGGGAAGAGACCCGTGCCCCTCGGTGGGGACACTATGGGTTGATGATGAAGGGACTATAATTTCGACTCGATACCTCCACGCCTTCCAGAGATAAATGGTCTTGACTCCACTCAAAAACTCCACTCTGACTCCGGTGACTCCTTCCCGTATCTATCGAAGAAAAGTCCTCAAATTATGCCCGTCCAGTAAGATCCAATAAAAATGTAGCAAAAGATCAATTGTGCTGCTTAAAACCCGCAGTGACATTGCATCGAACGAAGGATTGCCAGGTTTGTGGTTAGTAGGGTGACCATAACGGCTAGATTTTGTGCATCTAACCGGAAGCGAGTCTCTAAAATGCATAGTGGTTGTGGTTCATCAATATTAAGTATCATCATCATCATCAGGCTATATTAGTCCACTGCTGGACATAGCCCTCCCCTAATGAGCGCCATAGCGCCCTGTCTTCAGCTTGCCGCATCCAACATCTGCCTGCAGTCCTTCGCAGATCGTCATCCCACCTGGTTAGAGGGCGTCCTACACTACGTTTGCCGAATATTAAGTATATCGGTAGGGTATGGATCGAATTTGCAGTACAATCGCTAAAAAGCGTCTTTATAAACTCTCAATCACGTTAATGGTGATTTTTAGGACCAATGTATGTAAGCCTAAGGCAAAACACCTAGGAATGCAGTCCTTACATGGACTACAGTTGGCACGTCAAAACCGGCCGTTTTCGATACAAATGCTATCTACACCCAGGTTCACGAGGCCTTGAGAAATATGTGTGGTGTTACTTTGAATGACAGAATACGCAATAGTGTGATCAGACAACGTTGTGGACTGAAAGAGGATGTAGTGACTAGAATTGAGAAAGGAATGTTGCGTTGGTTCGGACATGTGGAGAGGATGAAAGAAGAAAGACTGACGAAGCAAATATATCGAGCGAATGTGAGTGGAAGGGCCGGTAAGAGACGCCCCAGGCGAACATACTTCGAACAAATAGGGGATGTATTAGTAAAGGGCAAGATAAAAAGTACCCGAAACCGACGTGTGTACATGCAACGACTAATGAATGTCGATGAAGCGAAAGTGGTTTGTCAGGATCGTGGCAGGTGGCAGTCCCTGGTCTCTGCCTACCCCTCTGGGATACAGGCGTGAGCTTATGTATGTATGTATGTTCACGATCCTAGGTCCTGTTCAAAAGAATAGTCTTGTCTTTATTATTTATATTGCGACACTCGAGGGATGTTTAGGTTCTAACTGTAAACCAGCGCTGAGGGCCCACAACCTCAGACATATGCTGAGTCAGCTGCTTCTTGCAGCAACGATGACACCTTGACGAAACTGTGTAAATTGTATTCCCTTATATTTTTGAACGTTTTATTTGATGTTTTCTGCTCATTTTTTTTTATTTCTATTGTGTGTTACCGCTGGAGCAATAAACGTTTCTCTTTTTTTCTCTTTTTCGAGGGAACTTAAGATCGCTAATGATCCGTTGCGAGCTAAGACTCTTTTCGCAAATTCGATCTGTTTAAAAAGATATGATTTTTTTGCTTCGATGGCGTAATGAGTCTTTTTAGGTCAGCTTGCCAATGCAGTGTCAGTTGGGTTAATTAAATGGCGCTGTACGCAACCCGCGAAGCAAAAAGCAAGGGAAATAAACATACATTTTCAGTTCCACAATTTAGACCTGCAAAAGTTAATACGTCCTTTATGGGGCACTGTATAAGTTTTACAACAAGATTCCTCAAGATATATTAGTGTTACCTCCGACGCGAGTTAAGAAATGTGTTAAGGATACTCTGTGGAAAAAAGCTTATTAAAAAATCAACGATTATTTAGAAGACAAAGATATCTGGTCTTAAATAGTACATTAACATATTTTTTTTTCGGAGGAGAATTGTGTCTAGCGTGCAATACATCCATGAATAATAATTTTTAAGAGTGAAAGTTTAATAATAAAGCTAAACCTGTTTTGAAAAGAATAAATAAGGAGTTTCTTTGTTAACTTCTTTTAACTAAAAATAATATTTTAATATTCAGCCAATCCAGAAGAACTTTCATGTTCAAAAGTAAACATTTAGTTTCGACTGTGAATAAAAATATTTGAATGCGATGAAACTTTCCGCGGTATTTGTTAGGCATGGTGATCCTACAGGGAAATAGCTCCATCTATTGTAAAACCTGCTCGGACTGCGAATAGTCCTGAGGATTTAGAGCTCAACGATAAAAAGAACACCTACAGACCGATCCCGATGCAATTTATTAGTTAAAAGGCTGTTATGCGGTCTCGGGACGTTCTGGATTGGCTTAGTAACCTAATAAAATAAAAAAAGCCTTTATTTATCACGCTACAATTTACCCGTAGTTACTAAAATAATTACACAAAATTGCACAAAACACAATTACCCAACTTTTTTTTCTTATTGCTTGCCACAGATAAAAACTTTATTACTGTTCTGTAATTTCATCAACTGGAAGGAATCTGTGATCAACTGAGCAACATCATTCGGTTTCTATTGTGGTTACGCGAATGTTCTGTTCTCCTATTATTCTTCTTTTTCTTCAACGTTTTTTCCATGATTTTAGCACCAGTAGCAGTTGTCCGAAGTCCAATCACAATCAAATGCAAGAGCCAAAAAAAAAGAGGAAAGACCACAGAATAAACTGGCAATTCCAATTAGAAAAACAAAAACCGTCTCTTAAAAATGCCATCTACTGACTAATGAGCCGTTTTCAGAAGAAAAAAAAACGAATGGCTGTCAAAGAAATGCAGTTTTGGACCTCAGCCCAATAGCCATGTGTGATACATCGCTCGTTCAATGCAAAAGGGCCACAAGGGAAAATGTAAAAAAAAAGTTTTTTGACGAAAATGAGACCTACATCAGTATTAAAATGTGATAAATTGAAGACACCCGTAAATTTAGCTTTGTTTGACATCAATCTATGCAACCGTCCGTTTTGCATTGGAGGAGATTGGTCGCGAACTTCAGAGCAAAACTGCCATATTGTCAGTTGCGACCGACATGGCCGCGCGCACGTGAGTAATTTTGATGTATTTGTAGTGCAAAGGGGTCACATTTTGGAATATGTTTGCTTTGAATTCAAAAACAAGGTAGGTTTTGGTTTTATTTTATTCAAAAGTGCATAGAAATGTGTCTATTTTGTACTGAGATATTATTGATTATCGTCATAATTTTGTATTTTAATTGAATCACATACAGGAAAGCGTCCCTTTTGCAATTAAACAGATGAAGTTGACTCAAAATTATTCTCTGCAAAAATATTTTTTTTTAAATAATCTACTATTTTGTAAGTAAAAACAATTTAGTTTGTATATTAGGTATGTTAGTAGGTACATTAGGCAGGTGGGTACCTAAGGGTAGTATTTTATCTTCTTAAAAATGGATTTTGGTGTTCTAATTTTAATTTAGTTTCTTTGTATTTTTGGCATAATGTATGTTAATGTATGTTTGTAGCTATGATTTTTCGTTTTTATTTATTTAACTAATTACAGGAATTGTTTATATTTGTAATTTATTTACAGGATGTCTCACAGAGCAAAAAATATTTTGAACATGGTTGTCGCAACTACCAACAAGGTGCCAAAAAGTGTTAAAGGTTAAGCTACAGATAATATTAATGGAAAACCTTAATAGACTCTTCAAGACACCCCATCACTCATTCAACCAAACATTACATTCAACGAAGACGACGATACAAACTCCATTCCTGACAGTCAATTAGATCAGTCAGTCTCATTCTTTCAATACTAGGTAGTTGATGAAGATGCACAATCTGTAGGATTTCAAGATATTAATTTGCCCCCATGAGAATTTTTTAGATTTCAATGAATTGGCTGTTGGTAATTACACACCAACTGAATAAGGACAAAAATGACTTTTATATCAGTCAAATGGACTGATATAAAAGTCCTTAAAGTTCATGAAGAATATGGTAACAAATTTTTGTTGAAGACCAATCCGAAAAGTTCATGGCAGTATTGATAGTGACCAGTTAAATAATGTTCGACATTGCAAGTATTGATAGCACTCATGAGTCTTGAGCTTCTTAGGTAGATGGACATTCATACTAAATTTGTATTAGATTTAAGATGATTTGAGATAAGATGTCCTTTATTGTATGTATGTACACTAGGAAAGATGGCCAGAGTGGAGTTTTGTTCCCTGACTTTTCTCTACTAAGTACATTCAGCCTCAAGGTAGCAGCTAATATTGACGTTATATTACATCAACTACCATCAACTAACACTGACACTCAACAAACAGAATTTATAAATAAATTCTGATTTTATGATGAAATAATTTCTGATTTCTGTCGTTCCTAAATAGTATGCAATTTTTTATGAAAATTGTAGAATATTACTTTACCTGCAACCTATTTTATCATTTAAAATCCGAAACAGACGAGCGTGCATGCAACGACTAATGAATGTCGATGAAACGAGTGATTTGTTAGGATCGTGGCAGGTGGCAGTCACTGGTCTCTGCCTACCCCTATTTGATATAGGCGAGAGCTTATTTATGTATGTATGTTTATAATTTAATTAAGGGAGTACCAAATTAAAGTAGTCTCTCATGAATAGTACTACTATAATGAGCAAAGTGTTATGATTTTAGCGATTTCTACGTTCAGCAAGAGGAGAAAGCCCTATATTTTTGTTTTGTTATGGTTGAAATGACCTAATTTGTGTTCATGTCTTACTTTTATTATAATTAAGTGCTTTTATGCGAAGAAGACTTAATAAAAATGCGTCAATTTAATTATTCATTATTATTTTTTTGAGATAATTCTAAGTATTAAGGTCGATATTTTGAATACAAAAGGGACGTTTGGGTTTTTTTGCATACTTAGGCAAACAACATACGAAAACACAATTAACTACAAGATAGTGCATGAAAATACGAATCGAATGATATATTTTTTTTTGCCATTTGAGTCATCAATAATGGTGATATAGATTGAAAACCAATTTCAAAATAATGTTTTGGCCTTCCTGTAAAAAGGGTCTTTTTTAGAATATGGCCCTTTTGCATTCAATGAGCGACATGTTATTTTTTTGACATTGAAAATGTTAGTTTTTTTTCAACACAATATAACTCCGAAAGGACATACATTTGGCTGTTGACGTCATAGTAACTTTTATTCAGCTCGCTGAGACCTATTCGATGATGTATCACACATGGCTATTGGACTGAGGTCCAAAATTGCATTCCTTTGACAGCCATTCGTTTTTTTTTTTAGTTCTTCTGAAAGCGGCTCATTTGGAACTAGGTACTTTTCTTAGCTGTCAGAAAAATCCCTCATTGAAACGCACATACGGTTGAGTACCAAAAAGATCACGCTGTATATATAAACAGTAGCAAAAGTAAAACTATAAATGTCCCCTTCACACTCATAAGCTAGAACGCGCGCAAAAGAGACGGGCAGACTTTTCATGATGCGCATGCAGTACACGTCACGCCGCGCGCTATTCACAGACACTACACAAGCGCAACGTGTAAATGTGTTGAACGTGCCAGCTTTACTTAACTGACCTGTACTATTCTATTATTACAACTAAGTACTTATTTCTAGTAACCGCTACAGCTAGATACAGCTAGATCCCCGAGTTGGGTAAAGGCGTCCTCCAGAGATGCCTTGAATTTGGAAATTCTCTAAGGATAATAAGCTACCGCCGGTTTATTTGTTGAGAATTATTCAGTTTTCTTCTTTTCTGACTTTTTCTGTTTCTTGTGGTATAAAAGCAATGTTGTTGTTGTTACACTTTATTGCCCAAAAGAAACTACATGATATAACTTAAATAACTGTTGTGCTTAATGTACCAGATTTGATTCTATCTCTAAGATGCGTGGAATGTTTGGATGCCTACCGATAATGGAATCTAGCAAAGGCGTGTCTTCGTAAGGTATCTATGTATGCGCCTCGACATGACTGTATAGGTCTTTATTTACAGGAATCCCGTTAGTTCATATTTATTATCTTAAGACGTAAGTATTACGTTACACGGTAATGACAAAATGACAGAAAAGCTTACACGGTAATGACAAAAAGATTATAAATGTAGATGATACTAATTTTACGTGGTCTCCTAGTCATGGATTCAAAGAACAGCACTTCTTTCTCTCTCTCACTCACACACACACACACACACACACACACACACACACACACCCTCACACACACACCCACACACACACACGCGCACACACACACGCACACACACACGCACACACACATGGAAACTCATGCTGGGGCTTGGGCCCTTTGGTTCAGGTGTTTACAGGTAGGATTGTTAGGTTAGATTGTTTTTATGTTTCGTCGACAACACAAATGTAATATTATAATAGTTTATATTATAATATTTGTGTTGTCGACGAAACATTCAGTGGATATTCTGTATGTTTGTGTTTGTAATAAATCATCGTCATCGGTATCGTAATCAGGCTATTACTAGTCCACTGCTGGAAATAGCCCTCCCTAATGAGCGCCATAGCGCCCTGTCTTCAGCTTGCCGCATCCAACACCTGCCTGCAGTTTTGTGCAGATCTTTATTCCACCTGAGCTACGATTCTGTTAGTGCATTATAGTTCAATTACAGTTACATGGTCGGGTCACATAACATGTTTTTGAATTCCATTGACGCGTAGCATGACGCATGCGCCGCAGTCATGCAACTGTCATTGTTCTACAATCATCATCATCATCATCAGGCTATATTAGTACACTGCTGGACATAGCCCTCCCCTAATGAGCGCCATAGTACTACAATCATCAACAGAATCTAGGGCCTGGTCGGAGGTTCGGAGGAGTCGTAATAAAATGTAAAGGTAGCACACTTAAACGACTCTACTCCAACACCGCTCCCACCCAACACCGCCCTAAACTAAGACGACTGCTCGCAGTGCACGCGGCGACAGCTAGCAGGCACCCAGCAGTCCACGCGGCGACAGCTAGCAGGCACCCAGCAGTCCACGCGGCGACAGCTAGGAGGCACCCAGCAGTCCACGCGGCGACAGCTAGCAGGCGGCTAGCTGTCCACCCGCCGACCGCTCTCGCTTTTCGCGATAGACACAGTTCGCGAACGGTCGGCTTCGGCGACTGCTAGTAGCAGTGAGAGCGCGGGCACCGCGCCGACCGCTCGTCTATAACGTGCGGCCAGCGAAGCGTCAACTACTAAGCAGTCTGACGGCGGTAAGCTCACTGATAGCGAGCTGTCTGCTAATTTATGATGCCAATGTAAAATAAAAAGAGCAATATTTAAAGCCCATATTAGAATTATATTATTTTTGCAGGGTGGGAGTAGAGTCGTGTAAGTGGGCTATGACCTTTATTCCTATTTTTCTTCTTATCTCGTTGGTATCATCGACGTTCATTAGTCTTTGTTAGTTCGGGCACTTTTTATACATCCCCAATTTAGTCCGCTTCGGGCATCCCTAACCGGCCCTTTGACCCAAATTCCCTCTCTATATTAACCATCATTCTCCCCACATGTCCAAACTACTGAAACATTCCTTTATAAATTTTGGCGGCAAATCTTCACAGAACTAACGCTTAAGAGCCATCGCAAACAGGGCGACTTGTCGCCGCGTCAGACGCGACGTTGTCATTTGCTTCTGGCGTCTTGTCGTCGCGACTCCGCGACTCTGGCGCCAAGTGTGCGGAGCTTCGAACAAAATATTTGAAAACTAGCTTTCGCCCGCGACTCCGTCCGCGTTGACTTTAGTTCAATATTTTGCAACCCCGTTCACTCCCTTAAGGGTTAAATTTATTTAGAAAAACGGCGAAACACGTGTTCAATCAATTGTGTTGAAGAGTGTTTATTTTCAGTTTCAAGAAAATTAGACTACATAATTTTATACCTCCCATACAAATTTTGGCAACCCTTTTCGCCCGCTTCGGGGTTGAATTTCAAAAAATCCCGTCTTATTCCTTGCTTTTATTATATATAGACCCTCTGTGCAAAATTTTTGCTTCCTAGGTCCAACGGCTTGGGCTGGGCGTTGATGAGTGAATGAATCAGTCAGTCAGGACTTTGAATTTTATATATATAGATTGACGGCCGTAGCCTGTCGTCGCGTCTAGTCGCCGAACTGTCGCTGTTGCGTGTCGCTAATGTGCGCATAGGCTAAAGGTACGTCCTTGTTAGCCACATCTGAAGTAAGCCCATCAAGTTTTCTCATTTCACTTGACACTCCGAGTCGAGTCAATACGAATTACAACCGATGTTGAGGTAGACAACTAATATCGGAGTGGCGCAGTAGGTTTCCTTCATATATTAAGGGCTGAATTTTCAATAGGCAAATAGCTTTTGACAAAATGGCGGTTTGACAGCTTATGTACGAAAGTAACGACAAACCGCCATTTTTATTCCTCAGATAAAAGTCAGCCCTAAGTGAGTTTGTTTTTATGGCTAGAGTAATAATAAATATAAATAAATAAAATGTTTATTTTGTCAAATTAATATATTTGGTCTTCAGTATTTGGAGCCCACATTTAAGTAAAAAGATGCCCGTGTTAGGACACTCCGCTCTTCCGTAGATAGTATATACTAGTTTCTAGAATTTAAAGAAAAAAATAACATTTTATGCTTAATAATTGAACATAAGATATAGTTTGATTACAGAACGTTGTGGACTAAAAGAGGGTGTAATGACTAGAGCAGAGACAAGAATGTTGCGTTGGTTTGGACATGTGGAGAGGATGAAGGAAAAAAGAGAGACGAATACATGTTTCGTCTCTCTTTTTTCCTGGAGCGAATGTGAGAGGAAGGGCCAGTAAGGGAGGCAGGCAGGAAAGGACGAGAGACTGAAACTTGTTACGATCCTGCAATCACTTTCGGTTCATCGACATTCATTAGTCGTTGCATGCACGCACGCCGGTTTCGGGTACTTAAAAAAAAGATTCGACGACCTCTATGGCGCAGCGGTTAGCGCATCTGCCTACCATGCGAGAGGTCCCGGGTTCGAATCCCAGCTGGGGACAAAAAAAAAGAAACCCATGTCTTGGATGTTTACATTTGTGACGTCGCTGTTTCAGGTACCCACGACACAGGGTATCCTAGTGTCGGGCCAGAAGCAATGCATGTGCTTGTATGTAAATGTAATGTTATAATGTAATTTATAAAGTCAACACTGTTTCAAGTCTGCCGAAACATGTGATTTGAAAAAATTAAGAGGCCAAAGTTACACTCTCGTAAACAGTTTAAAATTGCTATATAAATGAAAAATAGCTATAGCCGAAAAATGGCCAAAAAGTAACAAGGAGAGGTAGGAAGTATTTTTACTGTCATTTTCTTGTAGTCTCGCCCAAAAACAGGATGTGAACACACGAAGCCACGCAACTTTGCCCCAGTTACGAACTTTTGCTTCGTGGAAGTAGTAAATTAATTATTGTTCATTGGACGGTCCACATACTTGTTCATCTTATACATATTTATTCATTTATATATAGTGGACACACCTAAAGTACACAGATAAAATAATATTTAACTCAAGTAATTCTAGGCTTAATCGCTCGTAGAACCGGCTGCCTGAGTGATCTTAAACGATCAGCGATTCAGTGCATGGATGGGTGACCGTTTATGACTAACGCTAGTGGCATTTTTCCGAGCGGTTCCGTGCTTTGCAAGGCACCTTACAGTTGGTGCCGGCTGGCGTTGATAGATGGCAGTCGTTAAGCCATGTCAGAGGCCCTATGGCAGCTTGACATCTTCTGAAAGTAAGACCAGACGCTAGTCTTACAAGCCTCCACCAATCCGGACTTGGCCCCCGTGGTGGAGTATGGCCTATACCTTTCTCAGGGCAAAGACCCGTGTCCCTCGGTGGGGTCGCACTGTAGCGATTCCTCTTTATAGTAGCTGGCCAACACAGCCGTCTAGGATGATTTAAAATAAATTATTGAAAGGAATCGCTACGTTTTTGTTTAGATGTCAGTCGATCCCTAACTAGGCTAGGCAATGCTCAACGACAATGTAAAATAAAAGTATTTTGCCTATTAAGCAATGTAACGTTATTTATTTTAACCTCATTTCTAAATTGTACCAACTTGTTCTTGGCCATTATTTTGAAGCTCTGTGAATGAGTGATTGCCTTTAGTAATCGCTCATTCAATACGTTCACTAAAAATATTCTTCCGTTCACTCATCTCCGCTCTCGCAGATCACTGAAAATGTGATCACGGAAGGAGAAGGGTGTGCGTTCTGTTACGCCGCCTCTCTCCAACTGCTCTAACGGCCATATTTTCATGTCCAGTTCTTCCTAAAAGAACTGTTAACATGTAATCTGCGACCTACGCCCCTGTTTTTGGGTGAGTGTGAACAAATATTTAGTTTCTAGTACTGCCAATTGTACTGTTTGCTTACACATCTTTGTTCACATCTTTTATTTCTTGTAATTATTTGTGTAAATATCTATTGGTGAATGGGCTCTGCATGTTTTTATATTCCTATTTCCACTATTTTCCACCGTTCTGCCTATTTTAGTGTACCGCCACCTTCAAACTCCCTTCTGGTGCTTTCCGGCTTGGGTGGCAATGCACGGTAGGCGTCTTTTGGCTGAATTTTAATGCTGGACACGGATTCCAGGCCTTTAGGTCCAGACTGGACGTTTTTACGTCCAGAATGAAGACGTCAAGATCCAGATTGGACACTTCCAGGTCCAGATTGGACATGTCAAGAGCCAGTTTGGACATTTCTAGGTCCAGATTGGACATTTCTTTGTACAAATTGAAGACATTCAAGATATTTTGGACGAGCTCTACCATCTCCCTCCGTCACCTTTCATCCACGGGATTCCTGAAAGGATCGTCGCCGGCCTACAGCGTCCTTACCGAGATGACACGGCGCGTCATTCTGCCCAATCTAAGGGAGTACCTTTTGGCAGCAATCCCGGCCTGAACCAACCTAACATGGTGTAGGGCACGAACCCAATCCTTTTTAGCGACCCATTTCTTTTAGCGAGCCTATTGTAAATAAACTGTTGTAAATAGCATGCGTTGCCCCTACATCATTTGCCACCGGCGACAGCAACCAAAAAAAATACTTACTTTAAATACGTATAAGAGAAGTTCAAATTAGATCAGTCGGTACGTGGCTGCAGCAACTTATGTTTCGAAGTCACAAGATTGAGAGTGTAAATTTTGAGAGCATTCGATCTCTCCAACTCTTTATAATGAGTCTGAAGACGAAACAAGGGCGAAAATCTACCAAGGTTAGTAGGTACAAGGTGGTTCAGGACAAAAAGTTGATGTACGAGTCAATCTCATTTTATTTTATTTTTTACTTTTGTTTAGTAGGTGAGCCCACTTCTAGTAATTGTTGCATCTGCCTACCCCCTTAGGGATAACAGCCAAGAATTTATTATTATAAATTATGATTATTTAGTAGATGAGCCAACGGCCCTTTTATAATACACTTATATTTAATTAAAATTAAACAGTTTTAAAACTTAAAACTAGAAAAACTATCACAGTGGACGTCCACATCATCTTCAATGTTTTATTGTGTTAAAGAGTTTCATCATTCTCAGTACTGGTGAAAAATTTCCAAATAAAACGGCAAAAAAATCACGTATGTTGTATGGAAGACTCACTTAAATATTTAAGATAAGATAAACATAAACATTCACATACTAGGATACCCTGTGTCGTGGGAACCAGAAACAGCGATTTTTTTTTCTCCCCAGCCGGGGATCGAACCCAGGACCTCTCGCATGGTTAGCAGATGCGCTTACCGCTACGGCATAGAGGTCGTCAAGGTAAGATAAGATTTATTGAAATTATTTATTTTTAACGTGAATAACATCATTCAATATTCCGTGACGATTTCAATCAGGTATATATCTGTTGCCGTTATCAATATCGAGCAAAAAAAAAATACGTTTATTGTATCGGAGCCCTCGGAAATATTTATTTTATTCTGTTTTATGATACTTGTTGTTATAGCGGAACAGAAATACTGTTGGAGCCCTACGTCACTGAGCGGAGCCCCGCGCCCCTGCAGGCCAAAGCCGGCCCGACAACTTGCCAACGGAGCGGGTCACTTCTGACTATTTCGCCAACGGGTCGATACACAATAGGATAGTTGCCCTAAAAATGTAATTAGTCCGTCTTTTAGATTATTCAAAAATAAGGGACACGTATTTTTTTATTTGTAAATTAGATCAAAAATGACAAAGATATAGCCCATTAAAGTTACGTGTGACGTCACGCCGTGCTGCTTTTTCTTAGCACGGAGTGACGTCACACGTAACTTTAATGGGCTATATCTTTGTTATTTTTTGTTTAATCGAAAAAAGAAAAAATACGTGTCCAATATTTTTTTATAATCTAAAATACGGACTAAATAGAATATAACTATTTTGAACCTGGAAACTACCCTATTGTCTTGTAATATATCTTTTATTTCTGATTATACTCCTTTTATACCAAATCTACAGTCCACTGGCTTATAATTTATTCTCCGAAATACCCTGAGCTAACAAATACATCTGTGAACATTTCAACTGTATAACTATCAAGGCTCATGAAATACAGCTTGGTGACAGACGAATGGGCAGCGGAGTCTCAGTAATAGGGTCCGTTTTACCCTTTGGGTACGGGACCCTAAGTCCCTTACTTTATTTTGGTCCTATTAATTTGAAACACTTCAGAATCATTCGATATGCCTCAACGAATCTTAAAGGGCACTCAGAAGGGCCTGAGCGAGGATTTGCTAACAATTTTATTGAATAGATTCTTTTCAAAGTCTTTTTTGAGAGGCAACTTTTGAGAAAAAAAATGTTAGGAAAGTTCTGCTGAAAAGATTGAAAATAAATTAGGTTGTCGTTAGTAGGTTCAATAGTTGTGTCCTTGGATTTGTATGTACAATAATAAAAATGTTTATTCCACAGTCTGGCATTCCGTACATCTAAACATAAATATAATTGAACTGTTTTAGATACCACCCTTAAAATATCGTGTTACCGTGCTTGTAATCATAACATAACATAACATTTACATACAGCAAATGAGCAATTTACATGAGCAACGGCTCTCTTCCCTGAGGAAGGTATAGGCCATACTCCACCACGGGGGCCAAGTCCGGATTGGTGGAGGCTTGTGAGACTAGTAGCTGCATGTTCTTACTGTCAGAAGTTTTCAAGCCGCCCTAAGGCCTCTGACTTTGCTTAACGACTGCCATCTATCGACGGCAGCCGGCATCAACTGCTTAACGTGCCTTGAGAAACACGGAACCGCTCGAAAAAATGCCACTAACGTTAGCTATAGACGGTGACCCATCCATGGATTGAACGCGCTGTACTCAGGCAGCCCGGGCTACGAGCGATTCTCCAGTTGCCACCTCGGAATAAGATTCCATGAAGCACATATCAGAAACTCTTCTTACACAAAGAAAGACAAAGATTCGGTTGCAAAGTTAGCGTCGCTTGTCTCTTACCGTCGACGCAGTCTAAGTGCACCTTAAAAGTCCCAACTTCATAGAATGTGGGCTACGTAAGCAAAAGAGGATTTCCAGGCCTCATTTGCAGGCCGTGTGAGGCCTAAAGTTTTAGAGCTCGCCGAAATACTGATACTTTGCCACAGAGAGCTAGTAAAGATACAAATACACTGCTAGCGGATAAAAAACCTGTTAAGAGATATTGAAATTAAGTACATAGAGAAGAGCGGGTAATCGTGCGCTTCCACTATTCACTTCCACTTCACACAGAGAGGGAGAGAACTTTGTACATCATAAATGTTTTAGTTTTATAAAATTCTGATATCAATTTTAGCTTACCACTTCATTCTTTCTGCATGCATGTAAATCAAAATATTATAATATTATAAAATACCTAATATACCTACTGATCTGATTTAAATTTTAGTTTGCCACTTCATTCTTTCTGCATGCATGTAAATCAAAATATCATAAAATACCTTAAAGGTACATTATTCATTAAGCTTAGCAATGTAATAAAATGGAAGAGCGGGATATCTGTAACACAGGTCTCGACTTAGTACAGAGCCCCAATGACGTAAACTGTAACCACTGCTTATTCAATAAAGTTTTTCTTTTTTTTTTACTATAAAGGGAAATTTCCCCCCAGGCAGATTGGGGTTCCGGTCCAACTGCAATTCGTTGGACGTTGTATTTATCATAAAGGCTATCATTCACAGGCGCGCCCATCCGTCGCTTGTCGCCGGCGACGAGTCCGCAGAGAAATCTGCGTGTGAAGAGTTGGTTCTCGGTTCTGGATATAAAACCTAACCTAATAACCTAACGCTAACCGCTGCGCCACAGAGGCCGTCATCGAAATCGAATATAGGTATTCGTCATCGAATATAGAAATTTCTTATTTTTTATGTTGGCAACACCTACTGGATAATCCGAATTTTCCGCCTATAAGTTGTCGACTCGTATCGACTATTTATTTACGCTCCTCAATTTGATGTGCATTTCTTTCGAGTCTATAGTAGACCGGTACGAAATAATGAATAAAGATTTGTTAAAGATAGATTAGTAATAAGAGCCATGTGTCTTCGATAACTGTACGATAAGGTTACGATGGGGCTGATTATGCTAGTTCAGCGAACAAAGCCCCTAATTAAATATGATTACAAAAAATTAATGGTATCCATTTTCCACCGGATACACTTACACTCAGTCACGTCACTCGATTAAGTTCGTGACAGTGCAGATACGTGCAGTGGAGTCCATAACTTCAAAACCACGCTGGGGGCTCCGTAGCACGCACTGACGCGCATTATGCGTAGAATTTTTCCTTTTGATAGAAGTATCTTATTTTGCCATTTTTTCCTCGATATTAATAACGGCAGGAGAGGGGCGCTTATTCTGTATTAATAATTTCGTACCTGTCTACGGTATGTTAAGCAGTTGGTGCCGGCTGCCGTCGATAGATGGCAGTCATTAAGCAAAGTCAAAGGCCTTAGAGCGGCTTGAAAACTTCTGACAGTAAGACCAGCCACTAGTCGTACAAGCCTCCACCAATCCGGACTTGGCCCCCGTGGTGGAGTATGGCCTATACCTTCCTCACGGAAGCGACCCGTGCCCATCGGTGGGGACATATCAACACATACACTCACTAACACTCGTGTAAGTTCGTGTAAGCGCAGATACGTGCAGTGGAGTTCGTAACTACAAAGACACGCTGCGGGCTCCCTAGTACTAACCAACATGCATTATGCGTAGAGTTTTTCCTTTTGGAAAAGGTATCTTATTTTGTTTTGCCATTTTTGCTCGATATTAACAACGGCAGCAGGGGGACGCCTAATCTATATTAATAATTTCGTACCGGTCTACGGTAGACTCGAACGAAATGTACGTCAAATTAAAGAGCGTAGAAAATTGGTCGATCCGAGTCGACAACTTACATGCGGAAAATTCTGATTATCGAGTGTTTTTGTAACAAATGGTCTTTCTATATAATGGCGTTGTGAAGTAAACATGTCAATGTCACCAATGTTGCGTTGGTGTCACGTCACCACGTGTCACGGGTGTCTATTGTAAACTCTAAGGTGTAATAATTATGTTGAAATGAAAAAGCAAATAGATATGATAAATACCAAACACTCAATGATGAACAAAAATATATGTGATCAATAAAATGTGGAATATCATTATGAGAGTACATTTTAGCCGTGCTTAGCCGGGTTTTCAGCTACTATTCAAATATTGTAGGTATAGAAAATGGTGCGGAACCATTTGTACGCGTGTCCAACTCGCACTTTGCCTTTTTTTATAAATAAGATAGGTAGTAGAAAACAGAAACACACATTTCACTGAAGAGCAAAATGTTACAATTTCTCAATCTTACCTCCATGCAGCTTATGGCCCAATATGTAACCTTCATTTGACATTAACACCACACCTCATAACCTACTTCGCAAAAGTAGCCCGTGCCGCCAACGAAATAACGACGCTATTTGAATAAAAATTCAAAAGCACAGAACTGGGAGACTTTAAAGTCTGAAATTGACTGTATCTAACTTCGAGGTCAAAGGCGAACTTTAGCCTTTATGCTGCTAGGAATAAAGTCTGTAATTGCCCGATTTCGCGAAGGATATTTGGTGAAAAATAAAAGAAGGCGCCTTTAGCTGAGTTACGAAATGTTAGTAAAAGTACCGGAGTTTCCTAAGTTTATAGTTTTGCTAAGTAGGACGCCTTTTTAACTTATTCTGTTTTATGTACCCTATATACGTCCCAATGAGCCGCTTGTAGCCTGGGCTGCCTAAGTGATCTTAAACGATCACTAAGGTTAAGCAACATACGGCACGTTCAGTCCATGGATGGGTCACTGTCTATGACTAACGCTAGTGGCATTTTTCCGAGCGGTTCCGTGCTTCGCAAGGCACGTTAAGCAGTTGGTGCCGGCTGCCGTCGATAGATGGCAGTCGTTAAGCCAAGTCAGAGGCCTTAGGGCGGCTTGAAAAACTTCGGACAGTAAGACCAGCCACTAGGCTTACAAGCCTCCACCAATCCGGACCTGGCCCCCATGGTGGAGTATGGCCTATACCTTCCTCAGGGAAGGGACCCGTGCCCTTCGGTGGGGACACAATGGGTTGATGATGATATACGTCCCAATGCAGGGCACAGGCCTTCTCTCAGAGAGTTGGTGTGGGTTTGATTACCACATGTGCCCACCGCGGATTGGCCGTTTCAAGCGCTTAGCTAATATAACATAACATTTACATACAGGCACATACATTGCTTCTGGCCCAACACTAGGATACCCTGTGTCGTGGGAACCAGAAACAGCAACGTCACAAACATGTAAACATCCAAGACCTGGGTTTCATTTTTTTTTGTCCCCGGCCGGGATTCGACCCCAGGACCTCTCGCATTGTAGTCATATGCGCTAACCGCTGCGCCACAGAGGTCGTCAATGAGCTATATAAAGTCGGCTTCCCACGGTCCGCGATATCGCGGACGGACGCGAATCAGCTCGCACGACACACCGTGGGAAGGGTCTCGGTCCGCGGTAGCACAGACGTCTGTGGCGGTGCGCCGTACCGGTCGTGGGTACAGTCGACAGCACCTTAACCTTCACATTTTAGTTGTAAAGTCGAGCGTAATGCAACGGAGTAGAGTGCATGGGTGTATAGGATGATGTGCTGTCGACTGTACGTCGTCGAATCGATATCCGCAGAATCGCGCACCGTGGGAAGAGCCTCGTGCGTGGTGCATGGCTCGTCGTGGTCGTCGGCCGGCGTCGGTCGTTGGCAAATCGCGCACCGAGGGAAGCCAGCTTCAAAAATACCTATAAATATTTAAACACAGGCACATACTCGTAAATTGCTTCTGGCCCCACACTCGGATACCCTGTGTCGTGGGAACCAGAAATAGCGACATCACAAGACCGACGAAGGGGTTTCAAGTTATCTTGAACTACATGAGAAGCTATATCATACCTAGCAAAAACTCAGCTAAACTTTAAACAAACATATTAAATGTCGTCATTCACAGTTTGTCCAGAAAAAGTATAAAATTAAAGAGTACTGTTTTGCTCAGACTTTTTGCGTGTGTTTGTTAATAGCTTGCGTTTACAAGCATTACATAAATTAAAAACCTAAACTATTTCATAAAATAAGGTAATTGTGCTTCAATAAATTAATATAATTATAGTAATGTTTTGATTTTTAAAATAAAATAAATAGTAAAGTTTCACTTCCGGTTTCATGTATTTTTGGACAAACTATTCAATGTTAATTTTTTTTCGTTTGCTTTGTTTTGAATATTATTATTTGTTTTTTTTTTCTCTGTTTGTTCTATTTGTTTAAATTTTAAAAATAAGAAAGTTTTTGTTTTTTGTAAATTTGTTGTTTTGTTATGTTTTGAGCATTGTGCCGTTGAATAAATTATTTCTCTCTCTCTCTCTCTCTCTCTAAACTGACATCGTCATCAACCCATTATGTCCCCACCGAGAGGCACGGGTCTCTTCCCTGAGGAAGGTATAGGCCATACTCCACCACGGGGGCCAAGTCCGGATTGGTGGAGACTGACATCACAGTATTTAAAACGTTTCCTTTTATTTCGAGTACACTATGATCACCTTAACAGCAGTATCAGCTCACCAAGATCACGCTCCAAGGATTTAAATTCTAACTTCCCTTTGTCCACCTTTTGAAGTCCCCATTTTTTCCCTTGCGCAGGCTAAACTCCCGTGCTATTTAATAATTTCCCCTCTCGAAAACAATTATGTTGCGATCATCCTTTTGTTTCTAAGTTCTGCCGTTTTTTTGAGCGGAAAAATTAATTTAAAAGGCGCTCGGAACACGCGCGTCTGCGATTTATCGCTGGCACTTCGGAAGAGGCGACTTTCCGGGAATTTTCTGCCCTCCAGGTTTTCACGTGTGGAGCGGACGGTTTAAGTAATGCTCTTTCTTCCATTGAAAACATTAACATTTACACGCTCGGATTCTAGAAGAGCGATCAAATGTTAATCTCATGTTAATCTCACGTCAAGCTAATTTCAGCCAATCACGTGCCGGTATTTTGAATAAATCTTAGTTTAATCTCTTGTTAGATTTGAACACTCTTTCAGAAACTGAGGCACAGTCTGTTAGCTTTTAGAATATACCTCGGGCTTTAGAGTAGGCTTCGGTTTTCGCCGAAAGCACACGAGTGTAATACTACTTCCTAAGAGAAAGTAAGTGTCATATTAGTTCCGATTTCGAAATTAAGAGTCATATTAGTTCCGATATTTCTATTACACGAATATATCCGAGTATATTCTAAAAGCTAAAAGACTGTACATACAGGCACACATATTGCTGGTCGTAGGACTGCATGTCGATAAAATCATTAAATGATATGCCACAAAACCGGACGGTGCTTCACAAACTCGAAAACATATTTACATATACCTACATACAGACACATACATTGCTTCTGGCCCCACACTAGGATACCCTGTGTTGTGGGAACCAGAAACAGTAAAATCACAAACATGTAAACATCCAAGAACTGGGGATTTTTTTAATAAGGTCGCCATTTGTACTGGTATCTTCTTCTATCTTTTAAATGTTTTGTATTTTCTTTCTGGCATGCTCCTATCGCAGTATCCTAGTATGGCCTATACCTTCCTCAGGGAAGAGACCCGTGCCCCTCGGTGGGGACATACCTGATTGGTTGATGATGATTCTCCTATCATCTTCATCAGCCCACCGTGCCCACTGCTGAGTAGTGGCCAGTTCCTCATAGTCATCTCTCACCTTGCGTCTCTGTCTTCCCATCTATATCATCATCTTGCAGGGACCCTCTGTCGCCTCTGTTATGATAAATAACGGAACGACAATGAGTACGTGATCAAACACATTCGCAAGGTATTATTAAGGACTGTTTGTCTACCAACTAACTGAGCCACAAAAAGCGGAAACCTGCGGCTTAGTTCGCACGTAGTGACCTTTTCCATGGATTATGCCAAATCTTAAAGCAGAGGTTCCTAAAGTGTGGCTGTGGCGCTCTGGATCACAGTGGAGATTGCAAAGCCGGGCGCCACGGCATGCAGTTTTTTTTTCTTAATAAAAAAAAACTCACGCCCGTTATAGAATAGAATAGAATATTCTGTATTGCATAATATTTACTAGAAAAAAAACAAAAAACAAACACAAAATATTTAAACCGTTATCCGTTTCATATTGGGATGATTAACAGCACTGCACAATTGCACATAACACAGAGTAAAAAAATATTTAAACATACAGAATGCCATTAGAACTACTAAATGACTTTAAGCAAGTACACAAGTGACAGCTTAAAAACTATTTTAATACTGTATTATTAAAAATACATACCTATAGCCTGACTTGCTGCACTTCTTAAATGTCTCTTAGACTTTGTTTTTTTAGCATTAGAATTTTTGTAAAGAAAGAAGCAGGGCTAGTGAGCCTGAAAATCGGCTGCGTAATTTATAACTTATTTTAAAATATACATACCTATATGTATATGTAAAAAGTTATAAATTAGGCAGCCGATTTTTAAATATACATTATGTATATTTTAAAAAAAGTTATCAATTAGAAATTACATAATATTTGGAACGAGGAAAAATGACGCATCTTTCCGTTTTTTATTTTTATAGGAGCACTAGCTTTCGCCCGCGACTCCGTCCGCGTGGACTTTAGTTCAAAATTTTGCAACCCCGTTCACTCCCGTAACTCCCGTTAAGGGTTAAATTTAGAAAAACGGTGAAACACGTGTCTAATCAATTGTGTTGAAGAGTATTTATTTTAAGTTTCAAGAAAATCAGACGACATTTTTTATGCCTCCCATACAAATTTTGGCAACCCTTTTCGCCCCCTTAGGGGTTGAATTTCAAAAAATCCGTTCTTATTCCTTGCTTACATTGTATACAGATCCTCTGTGCAAAATTTTAGTTTCCTAGGTCAAACGGCTTGGGCTGGGCGTTGATGAGTGAATGAATCAGTCAGTCAGGACTTTGAATTTTATATATATAGATTTTCTGCCAAGTTAGAGTTAGTAAAAATACGCATTTGACAGTGTATTTCGTTGGTTTTTTTAAGTTAAAAAGGCGTTTTAGATTTAAACTAACCTAAGAAGCCTATTTGGTCAATTACTTTTGCAATACGATAGAAAAATGTATGAAGTTAATAAAGTTAAATGTCTACAACTTTACTATGTAGTTGTAGACATTTTTCGATTTCTCTCGAGGAATTGTGTTTGTGTTTAAGTTTGTAAGTGCGCTGCTATCTGAAAAAGTTTGGCGTCCTCTGATTTAGTGGATTTCTCTTCTATTTGATTTGTACCCACATCGACACAAACGTGTGAGACTTTAGTCTCACACGTCTTGTACCTCTTAAAACTAACATAAGATCAATAATGGACCAATTAGGAAAGCCTCCTACATCTTAACTACGAGAATTTAAAAATTTCGATCAGTATTACACGTCTGTTATATCATACCTTAGGTAAACGATCACCAAGGTTAAGCAACATACGGTGCGTTCAGTCCATGGATGGTTGACCGTCTACGACTAACGCTAGTGGCATTTTTCCGAGCGATTCCGTGCATCGCAAGGTACGTTAAGCAGTTGGTGCCGGCTGCCGTCGATAGATGGCAGTTGTTAAGCCAAGTCAGAGGCCTTAGGGAAAAATAAGTGAATTAGGAGGTCAAAAGTTATTATTATTATCATATTTAGGTATAAAATGGTTCCAGTCTAGTCCCCGGAGGTTTTTTATGTTTCCGGCTGCACCTGAAACATATTATACATGAGCCCCTCACCCCACTTGTCGTATAATAGTAATACCTAGAGCCCGGACAAAAACCTAATGGACTAACCTTATGTAATCAAAACAATCTGCCCGATGCTATGTCTATTGAGACACACTCTTTCAATAATAGCATATATTTATTTACCCTATAAATAAAACAGATTATGAATAATTAAAATGTTTATAATATGTACATTGATCCAGATAAAAATAAATTCAACCATGTAAATTATTTTTACAACAAGATTATTTACAATATCTGATATGCTTTATTAATGCCGAATGATTAATCCTTGTCATCATAATCATCATCATCACCACCCTCCAACTCTTCATCTTGATCTTGAACATGATGGAGTATCGTGTATTTCTTTCATGCGCTTAAATCTTCGAGGACTGGTAGTAAGTGCTAAGCTGACTACTTGAGCGGCTGTTCTCTTGCCACTCTTAGTAAGGCTCGTCTGAGCAGCTGAGCACAATAGCTCCGGGCTAGTCTTACTTACCAGTGGTTTTGTAATTCTTCTTCTAGTTCGGTGGGAGCTTCCCTCGAATGTTTTTTAGTTCTCCCTTTACTTTGGCGCAGATCTGGTGTTATACGACCTCTATGTATATGGTGTGTATATGTATATGGTGTTGACGAAATCTGTGGCGTAGCGGTTAGCGCATCTGACTATCATGCGAGAGGTCCCGGGTTCGAATCCCGGCTGGGGCCAAAAAAAAAAGAAACCCAGGTCTTGGATGTTTACATGTTTGTGACGTCGCTGTTTCTGGTTCCCACGACACAAGGTATCCTAGTGTGGGGCCAGAAGCAATGTATGTGCCTGTATGTAAATGTGAATGTTATGTATGTATACCACTGCTTCTAATATTTAATTCTGGCAACACTAAATGATTTAACAACCATACTGAATTGCTTTTTTTAAATCTTTCAGTAAACCACTTTGATTTCTTCCACTTTTGCAACAACTTAGACACAAACACTTTCAACACATATTTAAGTTTATTTAAATTGTCATTTGAATGTTCATATTCGCTCAATTTATCCAATATCTACCTAGTTAATCGTTCTATGCACATAGACGGCACGGTGATTGTTTATAAAACTTTTCTTCCTGTAGCAATAATAACAACTCCATTTTGTTGATGCTTATTTTCGTCGAAACTGACTCACTGCGACTACCTGCGAAAAAAAGGGTCTAGCATCTCAATGGGTTCGTTTGGGTTCGTAAATTTTACAGTATCGTTAGCTAACAGACGCTCGAGTATTAATATAAGGTGCTTAGATCGGTACTAAGCGGAACTTTTTTCGCAGCTCCAAAAAACAAAACAAAAATTACGAAAAAAACTGCCTACGAAAAAGTTTGAGTATTACTAACTGGGGTTAAAAAATAACGTAAACTGTATTAATATATATTGAACATACCTGGCGCTTCTATATCCATAATGAGTGTTGAGATTGTTGCCCCGAAATAGCGAAAAAAGGACGTAGTTACGACACTGCGATTCGTAAGCAACTAAAGCACAGAACACAATTACTCAAGAGAAGAAGTTCAACTACAAACAAAAAAAATAATGTGCGTACTAGCGCCACCTGTCGGATGCCCACAGCAACTTCTCAGTGGCGGCAAAATTTGAATGTTCCAATAAGGTGCCAGGCACATAAAAACAAAAAGTATTTTGGATGAATAAGCAATTTCATTAATTGCAAACTCAGAAACTTTTTACAATACTGAACCAACGAGGAACATCGTCGGCTCCATCTTCACTTACCATCAGGTGAGATCGGGGTCAATCGTTGGTCAGTTTTTAATAAAAAAAAATAAAAAAACTACAAGACTTTTACAACGATTCTGAGTTAGCAAATGAAATTGCTTATTCATCCAAAATACTTTTTGTTACTTACAACTAAAATACTTCAACGCCTTTTAGAAAACAATAAAATATTAAAGTGAAATATTTAATCCATACTTTAATGTAAACAAACCAATACAATGATACAAGATTATTCATAATAAAACAACATTACAAAGAAGGAGTAAGTGGATCAAGATCTACTAACAAGAGGAAACGTTAGTACGCAATTGGAGAAGTGCTAAGGTACCTTCATGTCTTGAATGTTTAAAGGCGGTCGCCCACTAAGTCAATAAGGAAGAAAATGGAATGTCGGGGGTTGACCTATTTAGCTCTGAGACCACTAAGATTTCGAACCTCTACCCATTTAAAGGGTTTTTTTCGTATACAAAATGGTGGTTTGTCTTTGAACTAAGACTTTTGTAAGCACTAGACATTTTTGTTTATTCCTGATACACTTTACTTTTTATCAGAAGAGTCCGACCGAGTTTGGCGCCGATACGCAGAGCTTAATCATGGTGAACAGAGACGGAGCTCGCGTCGTCGGTTGCTCGTCTCTCAGTAAGAGCCTTATCACACTAGCGAATTGCGAGCGGATCCGGAACGGAGCGGTTGCGCAACGAATGTGTCACGAACACGCTGCGGCTGCACAGCGAAGACGTTACGGACGCGTGGTGCATTGGCAACGTTTTCGTCGCGTGTTTGTACATTCAGTAACAAAATGGATTCCGACGAGGAAACACTGCTGTTGACTCTGTTACTTCGAAGACGCCGGACACGAAAACGAAAGCATCGAAGAATTTGGGAAGATCCATTATCAGTTAATCGAATGGAAGAGAGCGACTACTTTGTGTGGTTTAGGAAACGAATAAAAAATGATCCAAAACCATTTCGTTCTTACCTGCAAATGTCAAGGCCTACCTTTTAATTAAACATGACGAAAATTTAAATAACACCATTAAACTATTCTTTAAACTAATTAATATAGGTAATACTTAATAAAACTTATATAAACTAATTGGTAGGGTATTTGCTTTGCTTTAAGCAATAAGGCCGCCTCTTGTACTGCATCTTAATGTTAATGTTCTGTATTTGTTTTTCTGGTACAATAAAGAATATTCTTATCTTATCTTATCTTACAAAACTAATACTAATAATAATATTGAAAAAAAGTAATCCAAATCTATTTTCTAATTTAAATAAAATATTGGAACCAAATCACTATCCGCCGGTAGAGTTCCAAGAAGCCTTTGGCCAAAGTAGGCACCAGCCCTCGGATCTCCAGAGGCGTCAACTAGGCGCGACGAGATCTTCTCTCCTTAAACCCCTACATTTTATGAGTTGTTGTTGTTGTTCCCATATTGCGACAAAGAGGAGCGAATGGGCTGGCGTCTGTACACGACAGTCCAAAATGGCATCCATGTTGCTTTACGCGGCGATCTTGTTGCGCGTCCGCAACGAATTCGCTGCGCATGCGCTGCGTATTCGTTGCGCTCCCGTGACGTATTCGTTGCGCGACCGCTCCGCATTGAAAACGCTCGCATTTCGCTAGTGTGATAAGGCTCTAAGTGTTTGCGGGATAAAATTTATAATGGTAGTTTGTTACTGTCTTTGCGACTTTGTTTTCTAAGCTAGGTAGTTACGTCTGCCGACTCAACGAATAGAGCTGGAACAAGCAGAATCTTCTCGTCGGTCTAAACGCTGAATCGGCAAGCGGATGTTTGTTCAACGGCCACCTGCGGCGGCCGAGCTTAGCGATAGCAACTAGAAATAAGTTAGTCTTAGACCAGAGTTTGTGACAAATACACGTCTCTATTAATTAAAAATTGTATTTTTAAAACGTCCTCCCGCTCGCACGACGCTTGACTGGCGCAGCCGGTAGGATTTCCGGGTCGCGTAAACTATAAATCAGTATACGACGGCGAACGTTTTCACGCGTTTTCAGCGGAAATCCTCGAACCAAACAAATTCGTCAAGAAAAACCTATCGAAGGTGTAAACGCAGCCAAGGAAGGACGACGTCTAAGACTCAAGGAGGGACATGGGCAGCCTGTAAGTAGATCTTAATCACTACTCCAGTCTCTTACCCTATCCTATTCCACTATAGATATAAGTGTCTGAAAGTGTTGTTAGTGTTTTTCCAAAAATCGATTAACCTAAACTGAAGCATTTTGTAAGACGTAGTTATTAAGAAAAATTAAAGAAAAGTTAAAGAATTTGAATAAATAAATAAAAGTGAATAAATATATAAGTATAATAAAGTATAATTAAATAATAAACATAAAGTGTAATTAAGTAAAAGAAAATGGAAAATATAACTCAGATTCCGAAGGAAATTGCCAGCGTCATCCCCAAATTTGATGGTGATGAAAAGCTGTTAAACTTATTTATAAGAAAATGTGAATATGTAATACAATGCTGTAGAGTGGAAGGCAATGCTGATCAGGACTTGTATGTTTTTCACATAATCACGTCAAAACTCACGGGTAAAGCAGTAGCTTTAATAAGTGAAAGACAAGACCTAGATACCTGGCCCGCATTGAAAGCCGCCTTAGAGCAACATTTCGGTGATCCGCGTTCAGAAGAATGCATAGCAATCGAGCTAGAAACACTGAAAATAAACAATGGCGAGTCTTATCTTGATTTCTGTAATAGGATTCAACACACGCGAAGTACCTTAATCGCTAAGGTTAACACCATACAAAATGACCACTTGCGAGCAAGCAAAGTAACCATTTACGACAACATGGCGTTAAACGTCTTTCTCTACAACTTGCCAGAGGACCTTTTACGCATCGTGCGATTAAAGGGTGCTACTTCACTGGAAAATGCATTAAGCATAGTTCTAGAGGAGGTGAACTTCTTATTTCAGTATAACGCCCGAAACAAAATGACAAAAATGCCAACCGTCATGCCACCCAGACCAATGGCTTTTCCCCAAAATAGTCAACCGCAACATGCCTTTAAATTCGGCATCCCCAATAGTGCGCCTAACGCAGCCCCTAGGCCTTACAACCCGTTAGTGCAGGCACAACCACAGCAACAGTTTAAATTTGGTATCCCACATAGCAAACAAGTAAAACTACCCTCTGCGGCCCCTCAACAGTTCGGATTTAGACCGCAACTACCCCATCAACCCTTAGGCTATAAGCCACAATTCGGAATTACACCCCAAGTTGGATATCGACCACCCTTGAACCAAACGCAGCAGCAGTTTGGATACAGACCTAATCACGGACAGCAGCAGTTCGGCTTCAGGCCAAGCTTCAACCAAGGCCAATTCGGCTATAGACCAAACTTCAACCAAGGTCAAGTTGGCAATAAGCCCCTTACTGCGCAACAGACGACGGACGTGAGCATGCGTACCGCACCGCCCGCACGTCCAGGGTTCCGTATGAACGAGCTTTATAACATCTATGAGGACGAAAATGACGAGTACTACTGCGACCAAGTGTACACGCAGGAGTCATACGAAACGGAAGATAACATGTACACAGAGATTTATGAGGACAATGCTGAGGTCCAGGAAGACCCAAGCTCATCACAGGAGTCAACCCAGAATTTTCAGATAGCCAAGAACAAAAACATAGACAGATAGTTTACCTAAACTGTACAAAATTAAAGTTGCCATATATTGAAATTCCAGAATTACAGTCTAAATTCATGGTGGATACGGGAAGTCAACGATCATTTATTAGCCCCGCTAAGGCAAACGAGTTCTTTTACAACTATAAAAGGTACGAACCTTTCGAAGTAATAAGCACTCACGCCTCTAGCCAGCACAGCGAAGTAATCGAAGTTCCACTTTTTCCAACTTTCAACAGCCCCGAAATTCACAAGTTTTACGTATACGACGTGGACGGACGCTATGACGGACTCATAGGCAGCGACCTCTTAAAACAGATAGACGCGAAAATCGACATGAAAAATAACATCATTTTCACAAGATCGGCGAACATACCAATGGTGTATAACCCCGATGACGTCATATGCATAGCTCCTCGATGCGAACAAAGAGTGAAGCTACCCACGGACTTACAATACGGCGAAGCTATTATCAACTATGTAGCGTTCGCAGAAGGCGTCAGAATGCCTAGCGCTATAGTTAAATGCGAAGACGGCTACGCAACTACCGTAATACAAAATACGCTAGATGAAGACATTACACTGACCATAACCAGCCCTTTTATTGTAGAAAAATACAATAGCGAAAAATGCGAACTTAACAGCTTAGTTTCCCCTCAAAACAAAGAGAAAATACTCACGGAAAATCTAGAAAAATTACGCCTCGACCATATGAACTCAGAAGAACGAGAAGGCATACAAAAGCTTTGCAAAGAGTACAAGGACATTTTTTACACCGAACAACTACCCTTAACTTTCACTAATGAAGTAAAACACAGAATAAGGACTCGTAATGAGGACCCCATCTATATCAGGCCGTACAGACAACCACAGGCAGTAAACGAGGAAATCGGAAAACAGGTTGAGAAAATGCTTGCGAACGACATCATACAAGAGTCGCACTCTCCCTGGAGCGCCCCTGTACACCTGGTGCCCAAGAAACCAGATGCATCCGGTGAAAGGAAACACAGACTTGTAATCGACTACAGAAAGTTAAACGAACAGACCATAGATGATAAATACCCCCTACCGAATATAACAGACCTCTTCGACAAATTAGGTAAAAGTACCTACTTTACCACCCTTGATTTGGCAAGCGGCTACCATCAGATAGAAGTGGCTGAGCAGGACCGCCAAAAAACGGCTTTTACAACCCAAACAGGCCACTACGAGTTTTCCCGCATGCCTTTCGGTTTAAAAACCGCACCAGCTACCTTTCAAAGAGCAATTAACAACGTGCTACGAGGACTACAAGGACTACACTGTTTAGTGTATCTAGACGACATCATTATCTATTCGTCTAGCTTACAAGAACATCTACAGAAGCTACGTCTAGTTTTCGACAGACTACGTAAAATGAACCTCAAGGTTCAACTAGACAAGTCAGAATTTCTACGGAAGGAAGTTCTATACCTAGGACATACTATAACCAGCCAAGGACTCAAGCCCAATAATGAGAAAATTAAGGCAATCCTTAATTATCCTCTACCTCGAACAACAACCGAGATTAAAAGCTTCCTCGGATTAATTGGTTACTACAGGAGGTTCATAAAGGACTTTGCAAAAGTTACACAGCCTATGACAGCCAGGCTAAAGAAAAAACGCGCTATGCCCATCAGCGACGAAAAGTACATAGAGTCTTTTGAGAAGTGCAAGGAACTGCTTGTCAATGCACCGATCTTACAATACCCGGACTTAGACAAACCCTTTATATTGACAACAGACGCCTCAGACTTTGCCCTTGGAGCTGTTCTCTCACAAGGACCAGTCGGGAGCGACAAACCAGTCGCGTACGCGAGCCGTACCCTTAATGACGCTGAAAGAAGATACAGCGTGACTGAAAAGGAATTACTAGCAATCGTCTGGGCAGTCAAACACTTCCGCCCTTACCTGTATGGTAGAAAATTCCTGGTCATCACCGACCATAAGCCCCTCCAATGGCTTAAGTCCCTAACCGACACAAACAGTAGGCTCACCCGTTGGCGCCTAAGGTTAGCTGAATACGACTTTGACACCATGTATAAAAAAGGAAAATTAAATTGCAATGCAGACGCCCTTTCACGTATTCGAATCAACGCATTAGACAACTTGTCGACTCAAGCAAACGTAGACAAGAAGGAAAACAAGGAAAAGTCCATAAAACAACTCACGAAGGAAATAAGAAAATTAGGAAAACTACAAAAGAAAACACTCGCACAAATTCCGGAAAAACCAATTACTATATCAGACTCTAGTTCAGAACACCCTATAACTATTGACTCTGATACAGACAGGACACTATCATTAGGCCGTAGATCTCCATATTCTATTGCCAGCCCTTCTAGTGCAACCCTTACAGCAACCGAAAGATCATCCTGCACAGAGACCGCACATTCTGGTGAAAACTTGGAATCCCAAGGCATCCCGATTTTACAAGAAGCTGTAGATACAAAACCCAATCAAATCTTGGTGTTTACCTGGTTAATAGATAAACTCTCTGTAAAAGACATTTCCCGAGAAAAACAGAGAATCCTAGAAGTACACTTACCCATAAATAGACCAGACTTAGTAAAACAGTTTCTCAAGGAATACGTGAAAAACAAGACAAAATACTACATCTATTTTGAAGACGAGCAGCACCGTAGACAGTTTACGGAAGCCGTTATATTCCTTTTTAAGAAAGAACTAGTACAGTTCTACGAATGCACGAAAAGAGTTATCTATGTTGACGACGAAAACGAACAACTAGATATTGTACGAAAATACCACCACGGAAAAACATGTCATCGTGGAATTAGGGAAACTCTCGCGCACATTAAACGCACATATTTTTGGCGAAACATGGACCAAATTATATCGAGCGTAATAAACTCATGCGAACTCTGTCTGAAGATGAAATATGACAGAAAGCCCCTGAAACCACAACTTCAACTCACACAAACACAGACGAAACCCTTAGAGGAAATCTTTATTGACCTATTTTCCATCGAAGGTCACTATTACCTTACTATTATAGATGCGTTTAGTAAGCTCGGACAAGCTTTCGAAATAGCCAACCGATCTACACCTGAAGTGGTTAGAGCCCTCATAAGATACTTCTCTTTTTACGGCTTACCCCTGAAAATTAGTGCAGACCCTGGATCTGAATTTAATAACACCTTAATGAAGGAACTTCTCTCTTTATATAAAATAGACATCCACATAGGCACCCCGAACAACCCTAACTCTATGGGCCTTATAGAGAGGTTTCATTCAACCATAATTGAAATATATAGATTGGCCAAGTACGAACACAAGTTCACTGACGCCGCGTCAGTAATGACGTATGCAGTTATGGCGTATAATCATAGTATACATTCAACTACAGGTTTAACCCCTTTCGAAGTTTTATTAGGACATACCGATTCGCGACATGCCTTTGACGCGAACTTTGAAAAGCAGTACACCCAACAGCTAGTTAAAGAGCACGCCAAACGCACTAGGTACCTGTACCAGCATCTAGCTGATCAGACCATCAAAAAGAAGGAGAACATAATTAAGAAAAGAGGAGGAGAGGCTGAATTCCAGATAGAGCCCGGAGACACTGTTTACGCCAAAGGGACGAATAAGCGGTGTAGTAAGGACAAACCCCGTTACTCCCAGGCTTTAGTGACTGGAGACGCCGTTAGGAACATAGTCCCCATTCAAGTTGGTAACCGTATCACAACAGTGCCAATTAAGAATGTGAAACGCCCTCCACAGACACCTGCTCGTCGTGGCCCTGGTCCTGATGATGAGGAGCCAGGCCCTTCAACTTCAAGAGCTAAATAAAAACCCAGGTATATTACCCGTTAAACACGGAGTTGCTGTTCTTAGCAAGGACAAATGGGTCATTGCGAAGACGCTCGACTTTAAGTCAGTCGCAGACGATTTGCAGACTAATGTCGCAAGAACATCGCAGCTAAATAGGTTAATTAGTACTTTAAGTGATAATTTTACGTGTAATTTTGTAGATTTAAGGATACAAACAGAGTTTGTTAAGAATTTAACCATTGACAAGTTTCGGCAAGTAGCACCCTCTATTCGAATTAAACGTGGACTCATTAACCCTATTGGTTCAATAATTAAACTAATTACCGGAAACCTCGATAACGACGACGCCCTTAGGTATGATAAAATGATAAGCGACTTGAAATCCAATCAAAACCGTAACGACAGAAAACTAACGCTAATTACCGAAATGGTCCATACTTTAGCAAACTCTACATTTAGATTAAACGATAACCTCATTCAGATTAATACGGAAATTAAAAGGTTAACCGCCGACGTAAACAACATTTTGGAAAAGGAGTTTTCTAATCATCTGGAAAACCAAATTATTAACACCTATAACATGTTAATACATAACTTTCAGGCGATCCATATTAAACTGAATGAAATAGAAACTAGCTTAGCATTAAGTAGATTAGGTATTTTACACCAATCTGTTATAGAGTCGAGTAAGCTACTGCAACTTCTGAAAAAGGTAAACGAAGTGGAAAAATTAGTTTTCCCGCCTAACATGGAAAATTTAGTTAAAATTGAACAAAGCATTATGTTAAAAGCCTATTCTAAAATGAATTCAATAACTTACCTTTTGGAAATACCACTAATTGAAACGGACACATATATCTATTATAGACTCTATCCTTTACCTGTTTTGTCCCAGAACCGCACCATTGTTATCCTACCCAAATATCCTTACATCCTAGTGAAAGGATCTAAAATCAGGTTGCTTACTCGCCCATGCAAGGAGATCGACGAATCCAGCTTTTTATGTCTCGATGACGACATCTCGCACTATGTACAAGACACATGTATCATAGAGCTTATGACGTATGCTGAAAGAGTGACGTCATGCTCTCAGGTTCCTGTAACTATTGAAAACGTTAAGATCCAGCCAATACAACCCTATAGATGGATATTATATAGCAAGGAAGAAAGACTGTTATCCCGAACCTGTGCCGACGAAACGTTTCACCAGAAGATCCATGGCACCTACATACTCACCCTAAATGACCTATGTGAGGTAAACATCGGCAACTTAAGCCTGAAAATGCGGCAAATGGACGTGGATAACTTCGATTACCGGAAACTGCCTTTAGTGAACTTACCAACTGTAAAACAACCCCCAGTCAGTACACCTGCAACCCCTGTAAACCTGGAAGGCGTGGATCTTGATGACCTGAAGTTCCTGTCATTAGCATTGAAGAAAAGTTTCAGTGAAAATAGTGAAAATGAAAAGCCCATTATCATGGTGAAAAGTGTCAGCATCTGGACAGTTGGACTTTATGTAGTGCTCCTTATATTACTGTGTATTTTAGCTTATAAGTATCGTATTAAGATTTTGCAGATGTGTCCTCGAAGTTCTGCTCCTTCAGAAGAGAACTTCGATCCTAAGGAGGGAGGAGTTACGTCTGCCGACTCAACGAATAGAGCTGGAACAAGCAGAATCTTCTCGTCGGTCTAAACGCTGAATCGGCAAGCGGATGTTTGTTCAACGGCCACCTGCGGCGGCCGAGCTTAGCGATAGCAACTAGAAATAAGTTAGTCTTAGACCAGAGTTTGTGACAAATACACGTCTCTATTAATTAAAAATTGTATTTTTAAAACGTCCTCCCGCTCGCACGACGCTTGACTAGGTAGGTATGTAAATTAATGTTTGTTAGTAATGTTAAAATGTTTGTATTGCTTATGTATATTTCTGTTTTGTCAGTGTTTATAATGTGCCGTTACTTTGTGATTTCATTTGTTGCTATATGTACGTGTGTGTGTCCTATGGAAATAAATCTTTTATCTATCTATCTAAATTTGCGAAGTAATAGTAGCAAAACTACTTCACAAATTTAGAGCATTTAGCTAGTAGTTTTGCTACTCATCATCGTCATCATCATTAACCCATTATATCCCCACCGAGGGGCACGGGTCTCTTCCCCGAGGAAGGTATAGGCCATACTCCACCTCAGGGGGTAAGGCCACCACGGGGGCCGGATTGGTGGAGGCTTGGTACTATTACTTCACAAAAGAAAGTAATAGTACGTGTATATGAGTTGTTTCCATATCTCTGCGCTTGAAAGCGTCAATCCGAGGTGGGAACGCGTGGTGATTAAGCCCATAATCTCTCTCTGAGTGAAGGCGTGTGCCCTGCAGTGGGACGTATATCCTCCTGATGCCCACGGTACTTCTCTTACTAAACAAGTAAAGCCGTATATCATTGTTATATAATCATTACATGACATTTATTAAAGTTTAAATTTCTGAGCAGTAAGGTACGTAAAAGAAAAAGTACTTGTGTGAGTACCGTGGTCAGTTAGTCATAAATACGTTTACTGCGGTGGGGGATCAGGAGGTTAAAGGCTCCTTACTTAAGAAAATGTTTTCTGGAGATAGGTCTCTATAGACCTTACTTTACTTACTGCTTGAATAAAAAAAGATTTAATAAGTCTCTAGTTTGAGTGTTCGTTTTTCCGATACATTTTTCCAGCGAGTCGTTTTTGCGGCTTGTAACTCAATCAGAGAGGGTCTCTGTTTTAATTGAGGCCTTTAGGTGAAGAAGCTGTGCTTCAGACTTGTGTTACCAGGTGGAGGTATAAACATAAACATTTACATACAAGCACATACATTGCTTCTGCCCCCATACTAGGATGCCCTGTGTCGTGGGACTAGAAACAGCGACATCAAAATAATGTAAACATCCAAGACCTGGAGTTTGTTTTGACCCCAGCTGAGGTTCGAACCCGGGACCTCTCGCATGGTAGGCAGATGCGCTAACCGCTACGCCACCATGATTAAACCTACGTACATCTGATTGTTGATATTTTATTAAGAAATTGTAAATGTTTAACGACCTCTGTGGCGCAGCGGTTAGCGCATCTGACTACCATACGAGAGGTCCCGGGTTCGAATCCCAGCTGGGGAGAAAAAAAAAAAGAAACCCAGGTCTTGGATGTTTACAAGTTTGTGACGTCGCTGTTTCTGGTTCTCACGACACAGGGTATCCTAGTGTGGGGCCAGAAGCAATGTATGTGCCTGTATGTAAATGTTATTTTATGTTATGTTATGTTTACCTCTTTCAGTACGTCCTGAAGTCTTTTAGATAACCTGTAGCAATTATAATAAAATATATAATGCCCGGCAGATATCTTGACTAAAAATCAGAGTAGGCAGAATGAGTTTGCATTGGATCATCATCATCATCAGCCTATTATGTCCCCACCGAGGGGCACAGGTCTCTTCCCTGAGGAAGGTATAGGCCATACTCCACCACGGAGGCCAAGTCCGGATTGGTGGAGGCTTGTAAGACTAGTGGCTGGTCTTACTGTCAGAGGTTTTCAAGCCGCCCTTAGGCCTCTGACTTGGCTTAACGACTGCCATCTATCGACGGCAACCGGAACCAACTGCTTAACGTGCCTTGCGAAGCACGGAACCGCTCGGAAAAATTCCACTAGCGTTAGTCATAGACGGTGACCCATCCATAGACTGAAAGCGCCGTATGTTGCTTAACCTTAGTGATCGTTTAAGATCACTCAGGCAGCCCAGGCTACGAGCGATTTGTTGCATAGTCGCCTGTAATGCAACGAAGTAGAGTGCATGGGTGTATAGGATGATGTGCTGTCGACTATACATGGACGAATTTATTCGAGACCCTGTTTCGTGAAATGGAGTATATCTCCATTACCTAGCTTCGTAGGCATATTGTAAATTGAAGGGTCTGAAAAATCCTAACTAACCCTCACCTTCATTCAACACATTCCGCCTTCATAATATAACCCTATTAAGATCCTGGAGCCGATAAAGTTGCGCTGAATCGATGGCAATAACAATCAAGGGTCCCAGAGACCCCTAACCCTGTGTCGTACGTGACGCAATAAACATTAGAATTAATTAAATGCCACGTAGGGTTAGCTGGAATGCGGGCCATATTTGGCCGGAATTGCCTCATTATGGCTGTATTATTCAGTGTGCGGTTGGTGGGTTAATGGATTAATATTTTATACTAGTTTGTTTGATGTAAGGATAACCCTTTCAGACCTGATCTTGAAAATAACACTAGAAAACCATTGTTATTTTCAAGGTCAGGTCTGAAAGGATTAAATAAGTATGGATGGAAGACTGATGATGGCATTATAAGCCATTTATTATCTCACTCTTAAGTCAAAGGCCGCAAAGTGCAAATTTTCTCTGTAATGCAAATAAATATTTTTAAATATAATAATTATTCAACCATGTTATTGCTTTTTACAGAGCCTGATCTAATATTTTTAGTGACGGTATAAATTCAAATTAAAAACAAAAATTCATAGTAGGTACAGACAAAATGTTTACTTCAATGTTGTTAGTTTCACAATTATCCCTCCTAGAATTCCTCGTAACCCCGGCAGCTTGAGTGATCTTAAACGATCACGAAGGTTAAGCAACATAGAGCGCGTTCAGTGCATGGATTAACGCTAGTCGCATTTTTCGGAGCGCTTCCGTGCTACACAAGGTACGTTAAGCAGTTGGTGCCGACTGCCATCCATAGATGGCAGACGTTAAGCCAAGTCAGAGGCCTTAGGGTGGCTTGAAAACTTCTGATAGTAAGACCAGCCACTAGTCTTACAAGCCTCCACCAATCCGGACTTGGCCCCCGTGGTGGAGTATGGCCTATACCTTCCTCAGGGAAGAGATCCGTGCCCCTCGGTGGGGACACAATGGATTGATGATGATAGAGAAAAAACTAACAAAGAAACTCCACATTTATTCTATAAAGCTCGTAGCGGCTGGGGGTTGGCGCGCGAAGCGCGCAGGGGGCTCGCCCTCTAGTTTATTCTATAATTATGTTATGTGGCACTAAATTAGAAAATACTATTTACAGACGGCTAATACCCTGTTAGGAGACTTTTTGGGTTTAAAAAAATACATCCACCTATAAATAAGCCTGTTTTTATTTTTGTAGATAATTTGCAGCTTTATTTGTGAGTCTACATACACCAAATTTCAAAGCCAATGTTTAACGGTCTTATTTTAGAAATAAGATCACTGCCAACGTTTGTCTCAGCGTTTATTCACCAAAAAACCTTCACAAACTACCGCTGCCGTCCGTAGACTTCAACCCAATAGTAGAAGCCATAACCCCGGGATGACTGGATCCTAACAGTCACGTTTGGCAGGCCAATCCATCCGGACACCATCCAGGCGGTGGCATACTGCGTGCGCCCCTGCTCAGTCGCTCTGACGGCTGACACCCTAGTAGTGGCGTTGCCTTGATACGTCACGTCTTCTGTTTGGATCGTGTTGTAGAGAGCGCGCTTGCGGACGTATTGCCTGCAAAGAGGAGTATTGGATCAGCTTTTAATAGTCCGCTGTAGAGCTTGTACCTTTATCGACTCCGTGGTCAGCTGTCTCCGAAAGTAGTGGCGGATTTCCGTTAAGGGCATCCAGGTAAAAAGCTTAGATTAGATCCAAATGCCACCTAGGAAAAAACCATATCGTCTGTTACAAATAGAATTTGCAAAAAGTATCCGTGCAATCTCTTTATCATGTTATTTTATTTAATTCGGGATAATAAACAGTTACCCAGTTTAAAATTGTTAACAAATATAAGTGTAAAATCGAATAGGTAAAATAAATAATAATAATAGTAAAGCCACAACATTATCCACAGATTACTTTGACGAGATTAAGGAACAACAAACACTTTTTTGCCAGAGAAACATAATGTTAAATAGGTCTGTGATGAATAATTTATGATTAAACGAACTTACCTGTACGTGAAGTTCTATCATAATTATATGAAGTGCTTCGTTCGAAGAGATTAGTAACCTGAAATAAACTGAATAATATATGTAGTAACACGCAAGTGACACCACTCATGCACTGTAGTTAGGAGAAATTGAATATTTTACCGATTTTTTAGAAGTTTTTAATGTGGGTACTCTGTAAGACTGTTACCCTATATCCTCATTAAGTTTAGAGTAAAAACCAACATAAAACTTGTTACATTTCCGCAGCATCTGGGGTGCAACAGGGGCGGGCGGGTGTTACTAATCTCTTCGAACGAAGCACTTCGTATAATTATGATAGAACTTCACGTACAGGTAAGTTCGTTTAATCATAAATTATACTCGTGCTTCGTTCTCGAGATTAGTAACCTGAAATAAACTGAATAATATATGTAGACCTTGAGAGTCAAGGCTGTGGAAATGTATAGACAAGATACAATTGTTTATGTGTACAATTACCTTATGTTGATTATTGTTGATTATAAGTATAATAATCAACAAATAATCATAAATGTGGATAATCTACTAAATGTAAAATAGTCAATACTATTTAGGATAGAAGATTCAATAATCATCTTGGAAACACTTGGTAACATGCAGCAAAAATTACCAACAAAAATAAAATTAATCACTCCTGTTTAGCACAGTTGTAGCTAAAGCAGCTTTATCAGTAATATTTCGATGGTGGAATTTTCCGAATGTACTGGAGCTGTATGTCCCTCCAGCCTGCCGTACTGTAGTACGAATCAGTAGATTAACGCTACATGCTGAAAATATCGAGACATCGATTCCGCTGTAACTTAAAAAAGGACATAATCTAGCAGACTGAGCTGTAACAGCACGATGAGGTTTTCTATCACTTATTAAAAGGCTAATTATGTTTTCTCGTAAGGTTTTCATATATATTTTTTTATAAATTAAATATTATTATTATTATTATTTTATTATTATTATTTTTTCTCTTAATTTTTTTGTAAAGAAGGGCATGGGCACAAGTTGCTCAAAACGTGGCCGATCTTCAATTATTATCGTTAATTCACTAATCAGGGATTTTAATCATTAGTTTTGTCGGTAATACTTCTACATTTTAAATTTATATTTTGGCAGTGTTTGAATTTTTTGAGATGTAACCAGTACTAGAAGTTTTACTGGTTAGAGAATTAATAGAATATTAGTATTATTATATTAGAATAGAGTCTATGTAACTATTATTAGTTAACATTTTCAAGGATAAACTTCTGTTAGAACTTTGTTGCTCTAGATCATTTAATAGAAAAGATGTATCCCATGCGACATTACACTTTGCCTGAGGTGGACGCAGTCGGAATACACCTATAAATCTTGAATTCGTTAGTTTTTACATTGTGAGGCCTTAGGATCCGGATAATGCTGATCAGAGTTTAATATACTATAGGCTATATCGATTTAAAGCCTCAGTAAGAAAGCAAAACCGTCGGAATCGACGCCTTATAAAATAGCAATATTATTTATGAGTAAAATTCAAACTATATCTTGAATTTGACGTCGTATAGTTCATTGGGAACTCTGATGATGATGAGAGAATAAATGAAATAAATTAAATCTGAATTTTGGAATGAGAAATTATATCCTCGTAAGGCCCGACCTTGAAAATAACAATTGATTTTGTGATCACTTGAAGACATTGGGCCTCACGAGGATATTACCCTCATTACGTAATAACTATGTGGTATTTGAAACTGTTATGCAGTTTGGCAGAAACAAGCTTCTGTATTTTACGGTATATTTTTATGAATAAACGTCTTCAATCAATCAATCAATAGTTTTGGAAAAATGGGATACCATGACTTTGTAGATCACTTAGGCACCAACATAGTACCTGTAGCTCGGTCAGATAAACTTTTCTCAGTACTGAGTATCATACTTTGAATATGAGATCAAGAAGAATAAATGCGTAGAAATACTCCAATACTTGGTCTTGAACCAATTGATAGTAAATACACTTACAGTAGTTACATCTGGGTCTCGATGACTTAATACGTATCGTTATTTTTAGGTTGAACAAACAGGTGAACAATATTTTGAAAACTGCTAGCAGAAGGTTCCCATTTGATATTAGGATGAGGGCGCCGAGATTCAGCGTTGGCGACTTTATTTTCTGATGACTTGATGTATGAAAGCAGCATGTATGTAAATGAGCCGTTGCTCATATCATTGCCAGATGGATGTAATGTTTTTTGTGAGAACTGTACTTCACCCATGGAGTAATAGCTGTAATACGCGATAGCTGTGGAGTTATTGATTCATAGGAGTATTTGATAATTACATGAAATTTTCCGAATATTTTAAGGCCGATATAAGCTACGAGAAGCTCTAGCTCGTTTATGTGTTTAGTTTAGTTTTCTCCTCTAACGGCCACACTGCCTCACGCCGCGCCCCACCCCGTAGTAGAGAGACGTCAGTACAAATGTATATACTGTAATCATCATAGGCCTTAGCGTCTGTTACGGACGATTCAGGCAGTGCCTTTGACACTTTTTCGAGTGACTAAAAAGTCAGATTCGAGAGCGGCAGCCCCTACCACTCTCGTAGGAGATTATAATATGTATAAAGGAAAAGTCCGGAGTCGGGTCAGTACGGATTTGGTGCCTCCTGGCTCTGAGATAGTCTGTTCCTAGTTCACGTAGAGGATTATCAACTGTTTGTAGCCTCTGTATGTCTGTTTGCAATGAGGATGGTTTTACTCTTCATGACCTTTTAAACTTAGGAATAGAAATGGATAGGAATGGCAATAGGATGCCATACTTTATCGCGAGATAAGCTGATATAAAACCATATAAGGTGCGTATTTTTAATTAACTAATTATTATTTTTTATTGTGCTACACCTCAGATTTTTTTTTCTTTTTAGCATTTAATAATTTGATATAGAAATAGAAAACCCTGGTGAATCTATAACTTAGCCAAGAGATTTGCAAAATTCTAAAGGTGTAGGCTATAATTTGTCTTTGTTATGATGAATCCGACGGATATCATTAATAAAGCTTGTAATATATTTTTTTTATTTTTTTTATCGTCTACATTAGATTCGAAATGTTTTTCTTCCCAACTGTAGCTAGGTACGTAGGTCTCAATAGCAGATATATATATATTTATTTTATTTATTTATTTTTTGCCTTTTTGTGTATTTTTATCTGAAAAAATGCATGTTTTATATCTATGAAGCACTGTTTGAATATTAGTTTAACTGTTGTACGAAACTCTTCTGGCTTGAAATGGCTTGTTGTTATAAATTAATTTAAGATTATAGATTAAGGCTCAACCTCATTTTGCTATTCGGCTTAGACCACAGAAAAACACTATATAGCCATAAACTGATAATTACATTTTCAGATAGAGCCTCGGCAGTAAGCAAGTTTATGCAAGCAAGAATACCTTCGCGAAAGAGAGGCTATTCTGTGTTAGCGTGCGTAACACTTTTAGGGGGGGTAGAAAAATCTAGTTTAAAGCCGTCGTCGATCACTGATCTTGCGTCGGTGAGTTTGCTTCGGTGGATAGTGCGACGCGACGGCTTTGATAGGCTATCGACTCGTGCGGGGAGACTGCGGCTTCGTGGCCGCACGGATTGTTCTGCTGCCTGCGCGCTGGTGCCAGACTCTCCCAGTTTAAATTGCTTGTCGGAGGAGTCGAACGTCTATGGCCTTATTGACGGTTTCGTCTTAAGTTCGCTGCCAGATTTTGATACAATTTCAGCATATTTTAATAATAATTATTATTAAATTCTTTATTGCACAAAAACACAGGTTTGGTACAAAGGCGTCGTCGTCGTCAACCCATTATGTCCCCACCGAGGGGCACGGGTCTCTTCCCTGAGGAAGGTATAGGCCATACTCCACCACGGGGGCCAAGTCCGGATTGGTGAAGGTTTGTAAGACTAGTGGCTGATCTTACTGTCAGAAGTTTTCAAGCCGCCCTGAGGCCTCTGACTTGGCTTAACGACTGCCAAAGGCGTACTTAATGCTAAATAGCATTTTCTACCATTTAATGTGTCGGCTAAGTTTTTGCCAAACAGCGTTTGATCTATTTTTGTGTTTTTCCATGGCAAAATTGCGACGCGTGACGTCAGCTTATTGTATCAAAGTACGCAGCACGCGTCCATCAGTTTTAAACGGCGCATTATTCTTATTCAAGCTCCTTGTTTAGTTAGCCAGTCTCGAGGTTGCTGACAAGTTATTTTGACGAGTTTCTATGCCTTTATCGCTTAACTACAAATTCAGAAAGTGCAGCTTTGATTTTTGGATTAAACTTGTTGGGCTCCAACCTATTTACCTACAAATCTAATACATGTGTAATCTCTTTTTTTATGTACAATAAGGTATTCTCTATTTCTCTATTTATTTACTATTTTCAGGTACTAAATATTTGACAATTGGCTCTTTGCTTGACTTTTTAGTCGCTATGGTCGATATGGTTGTTAGATGGGTGCCAAGATTTTCCAAAAGATCGTGATGTATCTCGGAATCTGGAGCTGTGATATCCACAGTTGGAGGTTGATTTGCAAGTTCCGTCTCGATAATTTAGCAGAATTAATTTATTGTAGCGGGTGGCCTCGCTGAGGATCTGGTAGATCTTCTGTAGGAGCAGCAGAACTTGCCGCTAGCGTGTCTGGACTACCTAAATTCCAGTAACTAGTAGGTTCCATTTCATCTGAAGTCACTATTTAATTTGCAAAATTTGTTTTTATTATAATTTAGCTAAGAATGAACCAAATTAGATGAGTAAATTGGGGTAGTACATGTGCCGCGAGACAGTCCCAGAAACTGCTCTGAGTGGCCTTTACTAGTTGATTTCCGCAAAGTAGTCCCGTTAACTGTTCTGATGGACGTACAGCGTTGATGCCGCAAGACAGTCCCTCAAACTGCCCTGAGTGGCGTATAGAATAATTCTTATTGCCGCGACACAGTCCCACAAACTGCTCTGAGTGGCGTATAGAATTATTGCCGCGAGACAGTCTCAAAAACTGCTCTGAGTGGCGTATAGAATAATTCTTATTGCCGCGAGACAGTCCCACAAACTGCTCTGAGTGGCGTATAGAATTATTGCCGCGAGACAGTCCCACAAACTGCTCTGAGTGGCGTATAGAATTAGTGCCGCGAGACAGTCTCTCAAACTGCTCTGAGTGGCATTATTGTATTTAGATACCTGATGCAGCGTCGAGTCGTCTTGGAGGACAGGTATCTCGCGATCTCTGGCTTTGCGACCGACGACCGGCTTCAGTGGCCATGTTCACAATTGCTGCGGCTACGCCGCCGCCAGCTTGGTTCACGTTCTAGCTGTTTCACTGTCACTTTCTGTTTTTCATAATAAAAATCACGTTGTTCTGCATAGACCTTATACCTTCATTGAGGTATTATGCACACACTAAAGAAAAAACAACGAATTGCTCACTGAATACACTATAGAACAAAAAGGTGCGAAAACGCGTGGTGAGTGGTTGCGCACTAAAACGTGAATGAGGATATAGGGTAACAGGCTTACAGAGTACCCACATTAAAAACTTCTAAAAAATCGGTAAAATATTCAATTTCTCCTAACTACAGTGCATGAGTGGTGTCACTTGCGTGTTACTACATATATTATTCAGTTTATTTCAGGTTACTAATCTCGAGAACGAAGCACGAGTATAATTAATTAAAATACCAGAAGAATAATTGCTATACCTACATATTATAGGCAATATAGAAATAGAAATATCTTTATTGGGAACGAACATATTAATCACAATTAACTTCGTTTCATATTGCCCTTTGCTATACATCTCCTATCAAGGAGTTTTCTTTAATAATTGGACGTAGGTTAGCAGAAAGGTTCCAACCCACACAAAGTGAGTTTTGAGATATTGGAGCTCTCAGGTTTAAACTAATTTACGCTCTCCATACATATGGGTTGGAATACCATGTGCCATAACTTTGCACATACTCATCGGATCGCTATGAAAGTCTTTGATTCTTAAAATATAGAGCACTGTGATCATTTTGGTACATTCAACTCTAAAATTACCATGTTGTAGGTTGAAACCTTTCTGCTAAACTACATCCATTTGAGATAGCAATATTTTTATCATTATATATTATTAAAATTCTTTATTGCACCGATATGTGTACAAGAGCGTGCTTAATACAGAAAGCATTCTCTTCATCATTGTGGCATAAAAACATATCTTTGGTATTTTATCTTGTCCCCATCCTGATTGCTTCAAAGTCGTGATAAAAAACGATAACAATCTCTTAATATACACGTATGTATTGGGCGAGGTGCATACAAGACATACAAGTGGCAGTTGTTAATTACATTATCATTATTAGTGTACGAGAACAAATCAGTGCTTATGATACTGCTTTGCTTATGATACCCTTGTATTAAAATCAATTGAAAAAGGCTTAGTTCTGCATTTGACGGGGGATTATTGGGAGACCGTCCATTGTATTTTTCTAGAATGTAACTATTATTTCTATGTGTTTTTTCTTGTGTGCGATAAAGAATATTCTTATTTTATCTTACCGGATAAGTCCTATAATATCCTCAAACTAATAAACCAAGCGAATGTAAGTGGAAGGGCCGGTAAGGGACGCTCCAAGCGGACATGCTTCGACCAAATAGGATAAGTATCAGCAAAGGGCAAGATAAAAAGTACGGAAAACCGGCGTGCGTGCATGCAACGACTAATGAATGGGTATGATTTAAGCGATCATCAATTTATTAAGTTTTGAATGTGTTAAATAATAAGGTTTGTCCGCAAAATAATAGATCTGTCATCAAAGTGTAGTCGCCAAACAATATAAAAACAATTTCATAATAAATCACATATAATCATCGGGATATATTATCAAGTATGAAATAAATAAGTTTGTACTTATTTTAATAGATTTGTCCTGATAACTGTGTAATAGGGTGGGTCGATTTGGATGAAAAAAACTTTTATTCGTATTTTCGCTGATGGGTAGGTCTCGAAAGTTGCAGAAATTGCTTGTCATTACAAGCACAATAAAATGTAGTAATTCATTTTTTTTAATAATATAACTTATAGCCCTCTACCTGCGTTTGAATTTTTGGAAATCTTGATATTTCTAACCAAAGTTAGGTGAATGAAATATTAAAATAAAGAAGTTAATTTGAAATGCAATACGTTTTATTATCAGTCAAACATTGTTTATCAATATTGAGTACAGACGGTAACATTTTAACTGACATATTGTGGTAAAATAAAATGTAATAAGAGGAAAATCTCCCATTTTAGCGTCTGAATTCGGCCTTTCTATCAAAGGACGGCATTAAAGACCTAGATTGTATTTTCATACGGATAATGTACGCTGTACGCTGTTTCCCTTACTACTGTCATCGAAGATTCAATAACTAGCTCCATACAGCGCTCAACAGCTTAGTTCATTGCAAAAAGAACCTTGGTTCATTGGTTCCTACTTAAAGGCGTAATATAGGCGTATTAATTAAAGTATTAATTAATATAGGCGTATATATTAATTAAAAATTAATTAATTATTATTAAAGGCGTAGGATGAGACATATTGCCCGGCTCTCTGTAAGTAAGTTTTTCATTACAAACATCAGATGCCATTGCATGACGTATTTTGAACAGATATTTTTGGTCTGTGCTCAAACATTTCGTGGCTTCTTCGTCCTGCATAAGAAGGTTTCCCGACACATGTAGGTACAAACATTTTTACAGAGCGATTTTCACAAGTTTCCAGTGCTTTACCGATGTTACCAAAGAATGCACTTGATTCACTTGTCCGTCCATCTAGATAGGTAAATAAATGTCTCAATGGCAATTCATTAGCGTGAAGTTAAGTAATGAACCATTGTAGAGGTATTTTCAAACGTAACTCGATATGACTTATGACGATAACATCCAACGCATTTGATATCACTTGTAAATATTGTTACAGTTAAAAAAGTCTATGATTGAATCACAAATTCATTTTCCAGTACCAATGCGTAGTGTTGTGTGTCCTAAATAAACCAAAAGTCTCTCATCTTTCTACTCAACATATGAATTTTCCGCGTTACACTTGGTATGGCGGACATTTTCCGTCTTGCATGTATACTTTCATGCGCCTTTTAACTTTTGAGAACTATTAGAATTTTTCTATTGATCCTTTGATCTAATATCATTCATTCATCGGAACGATCATTCAATAATAGGAACCGGTTCAGCCTTTAGAGCAGGTGCAGGAATAAAAACTACCGTATTTACAAACCACGAAATCAAAGTGATTTGTCAAAGCAGCTTGTCGAAAATTTTAGACTTTTTACTCATAAGAATTAGTTATTTTTTGTTTAGCATAGCGAATAAGCTTTGAGTATTTATCGTGATTCCTCTTCGGCAAGTCCTTAATGCGTTTAGTGCTTTAAGTCGGAATCGAAACAGAAATACAGATATTTTCGATCTGACGGCAGACAGAAGCGAAAACGCCGGTAACAGATGGCAATTTTCCTTTGTGTTTTTCTAGCAAATCTTGTGGCACATACAAAAAATACTTTATTACGTTAATTGCAGTAGGTAATACATTCGTACACGATACAATGAGTGTTCTAGAGGTAGAAAAAATTACGTTACTTTGAGTTTTTAACACTATTGAACTCATTCTAAAAAAGTACGTAATTGACACACACGTAAGGCTAATTTCACTTTTAATTAAATTTAATTAAATCTAAGTAAATTTAGTCAGGATGATGTTTATATAATGCAAGATAGTATCAATTATGCATACTCTTTCCAAACAAAACAAAAATAATAGTAGCTTTCCCGTGTGAAAGTCACGAGTGCACTGGGAAAATCTAGGAATTTTGATGATATATGCAAGTGTACCTATCTGGCTCAACATTGAGTGCACAAAGCGACAAACTCACATATCACTTATTAGATAATACCGTGTTACAAAAAAGTACAAATTGAGCAGTAAAACTAATATTACGTGCAAGTAAATCAAATGGGAAGTGGAGTGAAAATTAGCTTTTTTTCGTTTTGTTTACCGGTAGAGGGCTAAAAGTTATATGCAATATTTTTTTGTTATTTTTACATTAATAGTATTCACCCAATGCAACTTTTGAGACCTACCCGTACTTAGTTTTCGACATTTGAAAAAATCGACCCACCCTACTGTGTAATCAAATTAAGGAAAAACGGTCATTAAGAAAATGATACATGTAACTTAAAAAAATCATAAAGATCCAGAAAAATAATGTTTTTGTACCTATGAATTACAGGTTGTAACTATTGTTGTTTCTAGGTATACCTACATCTGCAGTAGTTTTATTTACAACTTGTAAATATTTGTTAATTTTGAATTATTATTTCGATATAAGTAAATAGTATGAATGTATTAGAATAATAAATGAAACACAGAATTACTTAAAATCACAATAATTAAAAAGGCTCCGCCCCTTTGAACATTTTTTCATAAAATTAATAAAATTAAGTAACGAATAGTATTATTTGGAGAATCGATCGAAATATTTTGTAACTACTATACTGATGACAAAATAACAAATAAAAACAAATCTCAATCTGCGGACGATAATCGATTTATTTGATGACATTCTACTATTCTGAGTACGGAGCTGTTATTTTTGGAATAAACCTATTATTTTGAGAACAATTTTTTTATTCAATGGATGAACTACAATTATATAAATAATCCATCTCTTTTTCTACGTACATATTGATATTAATTTGATAATTTGTACCTGGCGATACTTTTTATTTTTTTGAGAATGAAAATATTTTGTGGCGATAGATCTATTAATTAGATGATACAAGTTGATGACAAATATAAACTTTGATGACACAAAATATAGTTCCCCTAATGAATGTCTATAGAGCGAAAGTTACCAGTCAGGACCGCGGCAAGCATCATACGACGCGAGCTTCGTCCTTGCTCACCATGATTAAGCTCTGTGAATCAGAGCGAAACCTGGTCGGACTCTTCCGATAAACATAAACATAAATATTTACATACAGGCACACATACTGCCTCCGGCCCCACACTAGGATACCCTGTGTTGTGGGAACCAGAAACAGAGACGTCACAAACATGTTAACATCCAAGACCTGGAGATTTTTTTATTTTCGCCCCAGCCGGGGATCGAACCCGGGACCTCTCGCATAGTAAGCAGATGCGCTAACCGCTACGCTACAGAGGTCGTCAAAATCGGTTGATACGAACTATAACGTTACGATCTACAACTCTATGTAATAAATACGTTTACTTAATAGAAGACAACTAAATAAATTATGTTCGCAAGGAACGTTAAGCAGTTGGTGCCGGCTGCCGTCGATAGGTGACAGTCGTTAAGCCAAGTCAGAGGCCTTAGGATGGCTTGAAAACTTCTGACAGTAAGACCAGCCACTAGTTTTACAAGCCTCCACCAATCCGGACTTGGTCCCCGTGGTGGAGTATGGCCTATACCTTCCTCAAGGAAGAGACCCGTGCCCCTAGGTGGGGACATAATGGGTTGATGATGATGAAATAAATGATGTAAAAACAAAACATGACTTACGATTTTAAAATCGCGTAGCCTACAGACTTATTATTATTATATATTTTTTTATACAGGCACATACATTGCTTCTGGCCTCACACACCAGAACACCAGTCACACCAGAAACAGCGACGTCACAAACATGTAAACATCCAAGACCTGGAGTTTTTTTTTTTCTCTCCAGCCGGGGATCGAACCCGGGACCTCTCGCATGGTAAGTAGATGCGCTAACCGTTACGCCACAGAGGTCGTCGATTATTTATTAATAATAACAACTCAACTATTTGTTGTTGCAAGTACAACAAATTAGTTGAGCGTAAACAGTAGGTACCTAATTATGTTAAGATTGTACGTGGAGCCTGTTAATTTAGTAATTAATTGTCTTTATCTTAATACCTAACTTACGTAAACTAATAATTATTGTGTAGCTGCATGATCCGAAAAAAATATTTGCCGAGCTTACCAATAAGTGGCAAACATGTATGTTATAATAGTATTATCGACTAAGTTTACTATAATATTTTTACATACTTTGCTGTTAATGTGCCTTAAAAATAAATAAATAAAAAATTGCACCAATATATGTTGAAAAATTGCACAAGGACTTGCTTAATGCACTTACCTCATCAAAAGTCGGTCGCCAATAGTAAAATTGCCAATAGCAAGGCTTGACCTCAGCTGCGGTGTCTTCACCTCTGCAGAATCGCATAATCCAGCCGCCATCAACACCAAGAGACCAATATAGGCTGAGAATTTCATTTTTATTACGAAACAAAAACAAGGACGACGCGAAAAAAGTTTCTCTAACAGTAAAAATTCGTTTTGTTTTTTAATTTATTGACAAGCTGTTTTTAGCTGTCTCTCAAAAGAACATGAATAGGAATAATAAATGTCTCGGAGTTAGAAAACGTTTTCAGATGACTCTAGATTATAGTCATTGATTATACCGAACAATTGATAGAGATTATATACTGTTCGTTTTTTATCGTCATGTCATCGTCCGGAGATAAGATTGTATCTAATATGGTGACACATTTATTCACTGAATTTAATGCATGTGATATTGTGAGTCAGAAATGTGTCCATTGTTGGGTACCTTTCGGTTGAATGCTCGACGGATAACTTGAACAAAATCTACGCAATCGGGACACTAGGGCATTAACTTGCGTTGCAAAAATAAGGGCAAAATATCTTACAACCAAAATAACTATGCTTTTTAAATTCGATATCTACTACCTATTCATCATCATCATTAAATTATGTCTCCACCGAGGGGCACGGGTCTTTTTCCTGAGGAAGGTATAGGCTATACTCCACCACGGGGGCCTAGTCCGGATTGGTGGAGGCTTGCTTGTACGAGTATATTTTGAACTTTGTGGTATTAGTATTTAACAGATTTGACTAATTTACTAGCACTGAAATTTACTTGGCCATCTAGATAATCATGAAGATGTGAAATCTTCATGTGACGACGTCACTATAAAAAAGAAAGAAAAAAGCCGCCATCTTGGCTTGACACTTTTTGGTGGGAAAATCGTACCTAGTTTTAATTTTGTAAAAAAACTTACTTAATTACTGCGTTTTATTCAAATTCGAATATAAATGTGAGTATGTCTATAAGTATTTTATTTAACATAGAGACTTCTGCCATTTCAGGCAAACATAGAAAGATAACGTAGAAAGAATACGTCCATAACATCCATACATAGACAGACATAAATATACTAAATCCCTTATAATTAACTCAGTTTTGCGATAACAGCAAAAAAAAAAAGTTTATTTACTTATACACTTATAAGTGTTTATTTAGTTTTTAAGATGATCTCATGCAGTTAAGGATTTTATTTTAAAATTTTATTAGTAGCTATTTTGATTTGTTATTATCTCTATCATACATATGATATAAATAATATTATGTGAAGGATGGATGAATGTGAGTACACCTGTAATGTTAAGGTAAGCTTTGGTGATACTATTTTCTTATAGCAACTGTTACTGCTAATTGTATAACCCATGTCTAAGCTCACAATAAACATTCTTGATAAAAGAGAACCTCTTCTGTTGGCAACAGACCTTTTTTAGATTACTTTGTTTTCTTTTTTTTTTATTAGTTCTTTTGATATTGTCATTTCTTTTTATTCTTTATTTATTTATTTTTTTATTTAGTTTTTTGTATTGTTGTCAGTTAGTTAGTGTCTACTGTCTAGTGTGTATATTATTTTGACTTTATTCTGATAAGTAGTTTATTAGTAAACGGTCAATTCAGTGCAAGTTTTTTATTTAAAACAGAAAAGTAACGGCACTATTACGGTGCCCAACATTTTTGAAGTCGGTTTAAAACGTGCTTGAAAACATTTTTGTCGCCACTCAACGGAGTCAGTACGATATTTCTTCGCTCTAGGCGTCTCTCAAGAAATCGGAAACTCCAAAGAAGAATCGAGTGCTCGTGAACCTTTTCCAAAACTTTTCTCTTTTGACGGTCGAGTCTTCATGTGATTTTATTTATTAATTTAGCTAAAGTATACCTTGAACCGGCTGAGTGATCGTGAACGATCACGAAGGTTAAGCAACATAAGGCGCGTTCAGTGCATGGATGGGTGACCATCTATGACTAACGCTAGTGGCATTTTTCCGAGCGGTTCCGTGCTTCGCAGGCACGTTAAGCAGTTGGTGCCGGCTGACGTGGATAGATGGCAGTCGTTAAGCCAAGTCAGAGGCCTTAGGGTGGCTTGAAAACTTCTGACAGTAAGACCAGCCACTAGTCTTACAAGCCTCCACGAATCCGGACTTGGCCCCCGTGATGGTGTATGGCCTATACCTTCCTCAGAGAAGAGACCCGTGCCCATCGGTGATGGGCGGCTGGTGGGCCATAATATGACATAAAAACAGAAAAAAATATAGAATCTCATTACGCCCCGGGAAGTTTTATTTCTTTTCTTAAAACACAAGTACCCAAATACGTAAAGGTGAATAAAATTGTTCTTGCGCGCAGCGGGTATTCCCAATTCACAGAATGTTAAGAAACGAAGTGAAACTTTGTGTTACTTGAAGGTTTTGTCTCAGTCCGACCATTGATGTTTCACTCTCAGTGTGCCTGGAAGGACCTCAAAAAGAAAAATGAAAAAATGCTCGTATAAATTCAGACCAAGCACAAGACCGTGCCACATGGAGAATGAGGACAAGGAAGGCCGACCCCAAGTAACGGGACATGGTCTAGACTGAAGAAGAAGAAGTGCAGAAAATAATATCAAACGCTCTCAACATGCCTCTATGGATTTAAATTCAATTATTCAATCAAATGTTTTTGTTCATAAAAAAAAAGATTTACTTTATGAACGTCAAATTCCATCATCAACCCATTATTGTCCCCACCGAGAGGCACGGTTCTCTTCACTGAGGAAGGTATAGAGCATACTCACCACGGGGGCTAAGTCCGGATTGGTGGAGGCTTGTAAGACTAGTGGCTGGTCTTACTGTCAGAAGTTTTCAAGCCGCCCTAAGGCCTCTGACTTGCCTTAGCGTCTGCCATCTATCTCAGGCAGCCGGAACCAACTGCTTAACCTGCCTTGTGTAACACGGAACCGCTCGGAAAAATGCCACTAGCGTAAGTCATAGACGTACCCATCCATGCACTGAACGCGCCCTATGTTGCTTAACCTTCGTGATCGTTTAAGATCACTCAGGCAGCCGGGGCTACGAGCAATTCCGTCAAAGTTGTTAGTTTTTATTATGTCAAATTTGCATTTTACAATATAAGAACCTTATTGTAGTTTGGCATCGATTGTAATAATGCTAAGAAGTACAGTATCTTCTACGAAGTTAATTTTTTTACCGTAAACGGTAAATCATCCCGACAATCAACCCGAAGCTCACCGAGAGCGTTTCGCATTCATGTCAAATTCAAATTAAAAAAATTCAAATTTCCTAAAATTTTTATTCAGTCCAGCAATGTCAACAACATGAGGTGCAGAAACACACCAAGTAAGTATACTTTATAGTATAGCCATGTATAGAGTATAGACGCGTTTTTAATGTTAGTAGGAAGATTGGTAACGGCCTCTTATTCAAACTTGACTAAACGCCCAGGGCTGTAGCAGGAATAACCTTCTCGGCGCGAGCACATTTGATATTTCAGAAGTTCTACGCCAATTAACCGCTTTCTTGAACGAAGATTTGATTACAAAGTTTGTTTTCCCTTGCACTGAATAAAAAGTAACGTTAGTTCCACACAACTTCGCCGACTTGTAAGTGGCTAATAACTACGTTAGTTTGGTGTGAAAAACCGGTAGTTTGTTTCTGGAATAAAATGTTCTCTACCAATGTAGCTCTGGCCCTAGATTCTGATAATGCATTGTAGTCCAATGACAACTGCATGAACATGGCGAGTTAGTTTCATTGCCGCTTCGAGTCTACGCGCGCTCGCATACTATATATTGATATAGTCCGTTTTTTAATTCAATGCAAAAAAAAATGACGCGGTGTTACCGCTATAAAAGCTATAGGTTAACTCGGTAGATTTTTTACCGTGAATAGAAGACTCATGTGACCAAAATCCTTATCACATCAAAGACATTAAAATTGAATTACTCATAAGAGCAAAGTCTAAAAAAAACACCTGCGTAGCATACACAATTTAACTTGGAAGTAAAATGGGGTTATTTGGTTTTTACGTACTAGCAACATTCAGACATTGACAGCCTAAGAATTGTATGGAGATGTCAACATGACAATATTTTTTTTTTGCATTGAATGAAAAAACAGATTGTAGGAGTCAATGGTTTAAAAAAACACGTCACGTGACCCAGCCGTACAGCCGACAGATCTGTCATCGTACTGTAATGCACTAACAAAATCGAGGCCCAGGCTGTCTACGCCTCTGGGATATAGGCGTGAAGTTATGTTTTACTAGTGTAAGATGGACACTGTCCATTGGACAGTCGTCAGTCAAGTCAAGTCAAGTCAAGTCAACTGACGACAGATGGACGAGAAAGTTCACAGAATGGCAAGGCCACATAAGAAGACGAGGCAGACCCAAAAAGAGATGGTCAGATAGCATAGTGGCTGTCGTAGGTAGAGCGTGGGAGAGCGCAGCTAGAGATAGGGACCACTGGGCTTATCTGGAGTAGGCCTTCACCCGTAGAGGGGACTTAATTTTTTTTAAGTGGTAATAAAGGCTTTTTTATTTTATTTTATTTTTATAAGATGGACAGGACTGTGAAATGGAAGGTTCAACACTTTGTACATAAACATTTTACATTTAAAGGGTCAGTAAAAGACATAATGAGGCGAATCATTTTAAAGACACCCATTAATCATCCATTTTAGGTCGGGCGAGGGTGTAGGGTAAGCCCCAACTTGGGATAATCTGTTTTTGGAGAAAACGATTCCTAAACATTGCAATGAACCGCAAAAGGGGTAAAAGAGAGGTACTTACCACTAACCATTAGCCACATTTGTACTACGTGCTATAAAATACCTCAAAATGAATATTTATTTATTCTACCTGTAGCCATTCTATTGAAAACGGCCTGGATTGGCCGAATCTATGATGACATCACAGCGCAGTAAAAATGGGGTGTCATTCATGTCGTTCTTACGTTGATTGGTTTTGTTTACTGACTTGTGACGTCATGACGCCATATTGCTCAGATGGTATATTAATTAGCGGCTTATTTCAAAAGTGAACTTTATTTGCCTTTTTTAGAAAAAATACTAAAAAAAAAATTTTATTACCACTTTCTGAGCTCTAAATGAACACTAACAAAAAACATGAGATAGTTTTCAGAAATTTGTCAAATAGCCTATGGTTGGTCGAAATAAACGCCTTTTTACTTGACTTTTACAGTCCCTTGGAGATGACAAAAAAAAAAAAATATTTTACTAAATAAAGTACGCAAATGTCGTTGTAACAAGCGCGTTTCAATATAAAATCCTTGGACGAGGCAGCTATACGCAGGACTGTGGTACACCATCAGCTGACAACCGCAAAAGCTCATCGTGATCTAGACTGAGTCTAGACATTCATCATCATCAACTGATTATGGCCCACCGAGGGGTACGTGTCTATTCCCTGTGGAAGGTATAGGCTCTACCACTGGGGCCAAGTCCGGATTGGTGGAGGCTTGTATGACTAGTGGCTGGTCTTACTATCAGAAGTTTTCAAGCCGCCCTAAGGCCTCTGACTTGGCTTAACGACTGCCATATAAAAACAAAATTGTTATTGCTAATAACCATATTTTTATAAAAGTAAGGCGCAACAGTACATACAATAAAGTGTATGTTTTATGTACGGTAATCTGGGTAATATTTAATTAGTGGAGAAGTTTGTAGAAAAAGCAAAATCAATTTCGCTTATTTGCAGTCGCTTTAAATACTCGAGATTTACTCAACCATTTCTACTTGTATACTCTGACCAGCGTTTGTATTCCTTCTGAGAGGGCGCGTTGACATGTTCAAAGATAAATCAAAAAATATTTCTTAAAAAAATTTTACTCATGCATTTGCAATAAAAAATACTAATTTACTCGTATCTCAAAAACGAGCAAACGATATGATATGAACTACCCGAAACTGGCGTGCGTGCATGCAATGTCTATGAGCATGTCTATTGCGTAAATAATACCTTAAGGTACGATATAATTATTTATAAATCATTGAATATAATGGTTTCTACTAACGTCTATATTACTCACTGATTAAATAACTGAATGAGATTTGAAACAACATTTTTTTAGATTTAAGCATACTTTGATAAAGATTTACTAACAGCAAGGCACGTTACTAATATTTTTTATTATTATTTTGAATCGCTCGTAGCCTGGGCTGCCTGAGTGATCTTAAACGATCACTAATGTTAAGCAACATACGGCGCGTTCAGTCCATTGATCGGTCACCGTTTATGACTAACGCTAGTGGCATTTTTCTGAGCGATTCCGTGCTTCGCAAGGCACGTTAAGCAGTTGGTACCGGCTGCCATCAATAGATGGCAGTCGTTAAGCCAACTCAGAGGCCTTAGGGCGGCTTGAAAACTTCTGACAGTAAGACCAGCCACTAGTCTTACAAGCCTCCACCAATCCGGACTTGGCCCCCGTGGTGGAGTATGGCCTATACCTTCCTCAGGGAAGAGACCCGTGCCCCTTGGTGGGGACATAATGGATTGATAATGATGATTATTTTGAAACCTCATCAGCACCAAACAACAAAAACATTTGCAATCATGCATCTACATTGATAGAAATAAAAAGAACAAAAATAAAACTACTTTGGTGTCACTTTTCACTCACGCAGCACAATAAGTCCCATAAAAATTCGTGCCCTCAAAGAACCCAGTCTTAATTTACAATTCAAAGACCCATGTCTTTAAATTAATAAACAGTTACCATACACGTGCACTAACAAGCTGTTAATCTACTCTTAACAGCTGTCAGTTCACCAAAGTGCATACAAAAAAAACATTTGACAGCTCTGCTCAGTATATTAACAGATTGTTAGCAAACCGGGGGTAAGCCTAAAATGTTATTCTTGGCAGTCTTTTCACTAAGCGAAATTTTAAAGTGCCTATTTGTAATAAACATAACATAAATCATAAACATTTACATACAGGCTTTTTTTTTTTTATTAAAAACTGACCAACGATTGACCCCGATCTCACCTGATGGTAAGTGGTTCATATTACACATACATTACTTCTGGCCCCATACTAGGGTACCTTGTGACTGTAATACAGTGACTGTTGCCAAATGACCATCTATGACTTGGGGCTGGTTTCTGATTTGAGATTTTTAGTAACTACTTAATTGTAGTGCTGTCTCATCAAGTTTCTAAAAAGTACGTCACTTAAGTATTTACATGAATTTCTCAATTCAGAATCCAGCCCTGAGTCAATTATACGTGTTTTTTTCTATTCTCGATCACACGAAGTTTCAATTACAGTGTGCTCCCAGGATTTGGGTACTACACTAAATAATTCATAGTTCATTTATTTGAAAACAACATATATACATTGTGTGCGATCCTTAAAAGCTATCCTAAAACTAATTAAAAACTTATACCTATATTGCATGTTAGTGCCTTATAAAAGTTAATAAAATTACATAATCAAATAGTCTCAAATCAATAGTGCCTTATAAAAGTTACATAAAGCCGAACATTGCAAATTCTTGGTTTTTCCAAGTGCAGCAATACTTTAGTCAGACTATAGCTTTCCGTGGGCAATTTGTCAATCAACCCATGCGGAGATTGGAAGGCCTCTGGGTGGAATCCAAAATGAATTCAATTGAAATGCCTTTAATGCAGCGAACAAGCCTCGTAATTGAACTTTAATATTCTCGTTTAACGCTTTGCAATAGTAAAGGTGTAGCCAGTGATAGATAATTATTCCGTATTCTGAATGGCTGGCCTAAGTCACAGATTCTGTCTTATTTTAAATAAAATAAATTTTATTATTTATTTTAGAGACAATCTTCTACATTCAGATTACGTTTGGAACTTTAGATTTAGATTATAGATACATTTAGAACTTTTATATGTAACAAACATTACCAATCTTATTTACATAAACATCATTGCCTGAAACACTCTGTAAATGTCGTTTAAATTTATATTTCCTTGTATAACACGAAATTTAAATGCAATTGGGAAGATTTTAATACAAATCCCATTATTTTCATCACAACACCTTCTATTTCACCACCAGTATAACTTGCCTTTTCACCCGATGTCAAGCCGGAATCGAATTTTTGGACACCCTGTATATTCGTATGTATGAAATACTTTATTTTTTCTTAGGCTGCAGAAACCACTTCTTGTATAATTGTTTGTTTACCAAAACAAAATAAAATAAAATAAAATCTCTAAAGCGGGAAATCTGTATCGCTGAGTTAACTTTCCAGAGGCGGCCTTGTATCACGTTAATGTATCGAATGAATCAAAGAGTCTCCCGACATAATTTGTTTCGGCCTAAAATTTTGCTAAGTTTCCCATTTACAAAAGACTTTGGCTGTATGTAATTATGGAGGTTTATTAATTCCTCGTCGTGGGACCACTGACTAGGCGAAAAGCGAATCGCTCCGTACTTCCGATTATACAGATATAGAAGTCACTAGCTGCGCCCCGCGGTGTTACCCGCGGTTCATCGATTTTCCTCACAGGAATAATATATTTTCACGCAGTAAAACGTAGCCTATGTGTTAATCCAGGGTGTCAGCTAACTCCATACCAAATTTGATTAAAATCGCTCCAGCCGTTTAGACGTGAAGGAGGAACAAACATACACACTCTCACACTCACAAACTTTCGCTTTTATAATATTAGTGTAATGTGATGATTATTGGAGTAGGTACTTGCTGATGCGACTAATGAATGTCGATGAAGCAAAAGTGATTTGTCAGGATCGTGGCAGGTGGCAGTCCCTGCAGGGAGACAGACCTTGGTCTCTGCCTACCTCTCTGGGATATAGGCGTGAGCTTATGTATGTTGTATGTATGTAGCTGATGCGGCAAACATTGTTTTGTTATATTAATTAGTATTATTATAGCCTATAACCTATTCTCAGAATATAGAGTGAAGAAAAAGTAATAAAAAAATAGTTTTAAGCACTGTACCTGCCTGATAAATATTAATAATACGTCCTTATTTCACATATTTAAATTAAAGGTTTTAATTTTACGACAGTTTATGCTTCCTTGAATAATGCCCATTTCGAGCAGATGGAGTGAAACAAATATTTTAGTTTTAGATTAAGAACAAATTAATCCATCTGTCCGTCCGTTTGTTGGTCCATTCATTAATTAAATTATTCGTATGTTTTGTGGCCCCAATCCTGAAGTATGTCAGAAAAACTTGCAAAATTAATTTAGTATCAAGCCTTTCCTCTTATGCATGCCTATTTAATGGGATTAATTTAGGGATTATTTACACAAAGAAAAGATGATAATGTAGAGCACATTTTGAACCTAAATCATAACAATTTATAATGAGGAGATACCTACCTACTTATAGTAAATTTTAGCTAATGGATTAACTTTATTAATATTTTTGGAAAATGGACAGTGGTGTTGAGTGTTTATAAAATAAAATAAATAATTCGTGTTGTTAATTAAAATTTTATGAGCATTTCATTAGAGTGTTTTTTCTACATGTTTAGGTCCTTTTTACATCGATGTTTTTATAGTTGAACGTCTGATTTGTAGTTTTTCTCGATGTCATATCGCCATCATCATCATCATTCAGCTACAAGAAGTCCACTGCTGGACATAGGCTCCATGGATTTCCAAAAAGGCCGGTTGGAAGCGGCTTGCATCCAGCGTCTTCCTGCCACTTAGATGAGATCTTCTGTAGATGATATGTGGTCTCCATTTGAGAACTTTTCGGCTCCATCGGCCATCAGCTCTGCGTGCTATGTGGCCCGCCCACTGCCACTTCGACTTACTCATCCGCTGGGCTATGTCGACGACTTTTGTTTGTCTACGGATCTCATCATTTCTGATTCATTTCTGATCAGTCTCGTAGAGAAATTACGAGCATAGCCTTTTCCATAGCTCGTTGCGTGACCTTGAGCTTTATTATGAGGCCCATAGTGAAAGACTGAGAGAACATACGTTTTCATATGTATGTTCAAATTTGTTTTTTTTTTTTAAATCACGAGAAACTAGAAATCTACAATTTTAACTTAACATCGTCATCAACCCATTATGTCCCCACCGAGAGGCACGGGTCTCTTCCCTGAGGAAGGTATAGGCCATACTCCACCACGGGGGCCAAGTCCGGATTGGTGGAGGCTTGTAAGACTAGTGGCTGGTCTTACTGTCAGAAGTTTTCAAGCCGCCCTAAGGCCTCTGACTTGGCTTAACGACTGCCATCTATCGACGGCAGCCGGCACCAACTGCTTAACGTACCTTGCGAAGCACGGAATCGCTCGGAAAAAATGCCACTAGCGTTAGTCATAGACGGTGACCCATCCATGGACTGAACGTGCCGTATGTTTAAGATCACTCAGGCAGCCCAGGCTACGAGCGATAACTTAACATACTTATGATTAATAGTAGCAATTAAATTCATGTTTGTTTTTAAATTAAGATAAAATTATTAAGAAAAATAACAATAGAGTACAATCTACTGTGCGCTCTTATCGCAAAGATATAGGATTGGTTTTAGATTGTCACTTTAAGGAGCAACATGTTTATCTATCAGATTATCAGTCATCAGATTAAGTAGAGTGCAAATACCTACAGTTGACAATGACAGACTAAAATAGATAATGTTTATTTAAAAATAATAATAATAATAAACTCAAGCCTGTTAGGCCCCGAGGGGGTAGGCAGAGGCACCAATCACTAGAACTGGGCCCACGTTTTGCCAAGTTTTGTTTAAGTTTAATGTTTATTCGTCTTCAAAAATCTTATATACAACTAGCTGACCCGGCAAACGTTGTATCGCCATTACATTTTTTTTCACTTAGGGCTATAAAAAATAGATAACAACCTATTCTCAGACCTACCGAACATACATATAAAATTTCATGAAAATCGGTCCAGCCGTTTCGGAGGAGTATGCGCACTAACACGGTGAGTGGTGACACGAGAATTTTATATATTAGACTAGCTGAGCCCGCAAACTTTTTTTTGCCAGATAGGGGTATGAAAAAAAGATAACAACCTATTGTCAGACCTACCGATTATAAATATAAAATTTCATCAAAATTGGTCAAGCCGTTTCGGAGGAGTAAGCGCACTAACATTGAGACACGAACATTTTATATAATTATTAGATTAGACTAGCTGCGCCCGCAAACGTTGCTTTGCCAGATAGGGGTATGAAAAAATAGATAACAACCTATTCTCACACCTACCGAATATACATGTAAAGTTTCATAAGTTATAAAGTTTCGGAGGAGTATGCGCACTAACATTGGGACATGAGAATTTTATACAGTGTGTCCCTGGATAAAGTGCAATCCCGAAAGGGGATGAAACTAGACCATGAATCATTGACTAGAAAAATACAAAAAAAAATTATAAAAAATTATTGTAGGATTTATTGGTATTTTAAGATTTTCATGTTTCATTAAGGACTCTATGCACAAAAGTATTGATTTCTTCCAAAATAATGGGTCTATTTCTTTGAAATAAAAAAAAACAGTATGCCTAATACCTGGCGATGACCATGAAATAATAAATAGTCCGCAAAAAAGTAACTATCTTGGGTAAAAAAATGTATTTTTATGAAAAAAATGATTTTTTTAGACGTTTATTTTAAAAAACTTCAAATTACTAAAAAAATGTGCCCTATAACTATGTAATTTTATAGTTTACTTTTATTCTTTACCAATTTAGCTTCCAAATAAAAAAAAACAATGTTCTAACTAAAAAAACACGCTATCTACGAACTTTTAAAGTGGAGCCTAATCGTGTTACCGTGCAGGTAGAGACCGTTTTTTCCATTGTTTCCGTCCTACTCTGTGCCCTTCGGCAGTCGCAGTCCTTTTGTTCTACACTCAGGTAGAGGGAAGGCGAGGGGAGGGGAGGCAGGGGGTTCGAAACAGGACTTACACAGTCGCTCCGATATTCTCGCCGCTGCTACTACTGTTCTCGTTCTCGCATTGTGTTCTCGTTGATTTGTTATTAAGTTTTTGTTACATTGTTGACTGTTACGTTTTCTACTGTTCGTTACGTTTGGACTGTTCCTGTTCTGCTGTTAAGTGTTGACGAAATGCCGCGATTGACAGAGTTCTCACCTCGAGAAATAGCCGACATGCATTATTATTATGGCATGTCACATGGTCGCACAACAGTCGCTCGGACTGCATACATAAATGCTTTCCCGGGCAGACTCATACCCTCAGCTCGAAATTTTCAAGAGATTCATAGGAGACTCTCCAACATTGGACTTGGTTTGGCACGAGATCGCCGTGAGCAACCAGCTGTCGTTATTGACAATGCGATAGAAGAGGCCATTTTAAACGATCTGTTTGCTGACCCTACAACAAGCATAAGACGATTAGCGTTGCGTCATGGCATATCGAAGACGTCTGTCTGGCGAATTTTGAAAAAGGAGGGATTGCATCCTTTCCATTACCAACGAGTACAACATTTACACGAAAATGTAGATAATCGTCCAAGATGCGTAATATCGACGTGGGTTCTAAGAAAAATTAGAGCTGACCCAAATTTTCCCAAACGCATTTTTTGGATGGACGAAGCGACATTTACCCGAGACGGCATTACAAACTGCAGAAATTTGCACCAGTGGTCTCACGAAAATCCACGATTGAAGCGGGCATCTACTTTTCAAGTAAAATTTTTAATAAACGTATGGGCAGTCTTAATCGACGACATTTTAATTGGTCCAGTCATTTTACCCAGAACCCTAAATGCTGAACGTTTTTTAGAATTACTACAAAATTTACCCATGTTGATGGAAGATGTTCCCCTGGCTACGAGACGGCTTGGGCGTATGTATCTCCAAATGGATGGATGTCCTGCACATTATGGGCGGGAGGTGCGGCGATTTTTTAACGAAAATTACCCGAACCGGTGGATTGGCCGAGGAGGGCCAGTAGGCTGGCCAGCGCGTTCACCTGATCTGACACCCCTAGATTATTTTTTATGGGGTGTCATAAAGCAAAGAGTCAGCACGCCAATAAATACCGAGGCACAGTTGCACGACCGAATAATTCAGTGCGCAAATGACATTAAAAATGATCCAGGAATGATTCGCAGAGCCACTAACCAAATTAATATTCGTGCAGTAATGTGCTTGCAAAATCGAGGAGGCCATTTTAAACATTTAATGCATTAAATAAAAATGCAAAATTGTAAATTACGGATAATTTTATTAATAAAGTTATTGTGATTAAAGTCTGACTTTTATTACCTACTAAAATGTAAATAACTCCTACCTAGCCAATTTTTTAGTTAGAACATTGTTTTTTTTTATTTGGAAGCTAAAATGGTAAAGAATAAAAGTAAGCTATAAAATTACATAGTAATAGGGCACATTTTTTTAGTAATTTGAAGTTTTTTAAAATAAACGTCTAAAAAAATCATTTTTTTCATAAAAATACATTTTTTTACCCAAGATAGTTACTTTTTTGCGGACTGTTTATTATTTCATGGTCATCGCCAGGTATTAGGCATACTGTTTTTTTTTATTTCAAAGAAATAGACCCATTATTTTGGAAGAAATCAATACTTTTGTACATAGAGTCCTTAATGAAACATGAAAATCTTAAAATACCAATAAATCCTACAATATTTTTTTATATTTTTTTTTTATATTTTTCTAGTCAATGATTCATGGTCTAGTTTCATCCCCTTTCGGGATTGCACTTTATCCAGGGACACACTGTATATTAGAAGATATTGCACATTGTATATTGTATATACAATAAACTAGAAATATTCTCAGAATTCAGATAGGTACTTAGGTTTCCCCTCAATATTTCCCTTCAATATGTACTTCTTATTCAGACAATTAGCTATTAAAGACACAGAAAGCATGTTCAAGTTTCTAGCTTGCACTACAAATTCCTCTTGGGTAGTTACTCATTTCAGAAGGCTCAAGTCTGAGGCCTTAGGGCGGCTTGAAAACTTCTGACAGTAAGACCAGCCACTAGTCTTACAAGCCTCCACCAATCCGGACTTGGCCCCCGTGGTGGAGTATGGCCTATACCTTCCTCAGGGAAGAGGCCCGTGCCCCTCGGTGGGGACATATGGGTTGATGATGAAATGATGAAGAAGTACTCATTTCAACTGAATTTTGTATGAAGAAACTTATTTTGCGACCCATGTTTAAGAAAATGGTGCCAGCCAGTCCAAATCTAAAAGACTATAAATAAACTGTTTTGAAGATGAAGTCTCAAGGCATCTGCAGTCGAAAGCTGCATTCAATTAGTAGATTAAAACACCCAGCATTTATTCCGTCGTTACGCTGGAAGGTATTTGCGAAGGAAATCTGAAACCGTGGAATAAAGGAGCGGTGTTAAATAAAATAACAAAGGGCAGGTATTCGCTTGAGTTTGCTTATGTTTTTCCCCTTGTAATTCCGAGGAGCCGAATAGCTCTTAAAGACGTAGAGCAAAGAAAGCTACAATACCTTGGTTTATCATGCGAGCTGACAAATACAGGGTGTCCCGAAACTCGAGGTCAAGTCGGAACCGGGTGAAAAGGCAAATCAAACTGGTTCTCAGCACAATATAAAAAAAAGCTATCTTTTTAGTACCTAGTAATATTTTTGAAATTATTTATTGTAATTTTACAAAAATAATTAAAACTAAAATTAAAACTGGGCAATTTTTTAAGTTATAATTTTTTATGTCACCTTTTCTTCCAAGCTGGATCAGCGGCTTTGAAATTTTGTTAACAGTTTAGAGAAGCATTATTCAGAGTTAAAAAAAAATAGAAAAAAGTAAAGATTATGGCAGCAGGATTTTTCAATTTTTTTTAAGTGCCTATCTTCTTCTTCGCGTGTCGATGGCAAAACAATTTGTGAGTTTTTACTAGACAGTTGCGGCCCAACGGCGGCGGCGGTTTCAATGCCTATTATATTGTATAGTACATGCAATTTTGATTTATTTTTGTATTTTTCTGATAACCAGTATGACTTGCCTTTTCGCCCGATTCCGGCTTTATCTCGAGTTTTGGGACACCCTGTATAATCTGCTGCGACTTGTTCTGGAAGGAAAATTGAAAAAATTCGTGGCTCCAAAACCTATGACAGTGGTTCAACACCGAAAACTTTTGTGTCTAGAACTTTTGTGAGCAGCTACATCGCGTGACGGTGTATCCAAAATGATAGCCGACCTCCGATAGGAGACGGCACTAGAAGAAGAAGAAGAATCCGTGAAGAAAAACACGGTGAGCAAATCTTGACCTTAACCTGGACCTAGATTCAGAGAATAACAACTGCAAACATGACGGTTTACTTTCATTGCAGCTTTCAGTCTACGCGCGCACACAAATCAAACAATGTAGGCGTCAATGGTACGAAAAAACACGCACCGTGACCCGACCGCATATCTGTCATCGTACTATAATGAACTAAGAGAATCGAGGCCCTGCAGAATGATTGGTGGGCCGTCGGGCTCACCTTAACAAAGGTTTTTAATTGTTCATTTGAAGGTCATAACACAACTGATTAAGGAGATCCATACATTTATTAGCAACACCAATGGAAAGAAAACTATAATACATATATTATATACTTGGTCTATATCATCATCAACCCATTATATCCCCACCGAGGGCACGAGTCTCTTCCCTGAGGAAGGCATCGAGGTATAGGCCATACACCACCACGGGGGCCAAGTCCGGATTGGTGGAGGCTTGTAAGACTAGTGGCTGGTCTTACTGTCAGAAGTTTTCAAGCCGCCTTGCTTGCCGCCTGCTTTATCTAATGTCCATTTATCTAATGTTATTTTGTATACGAATGTAATTTGTGGACAGAAAAATAAATCATTATCTTATCTTATCTTATCTTATCTTATCTTATCTTATCTTATCTTGTCTTGGCTTGGCTTAACGACTGCCATCTATCGACGGCAGCCGGCACCAACTGCACGGAACCGCTCGGAAAAATAACACTAGCGTTATTCATAGACGGTTACCCATCCATGCACTGAACGCGCCCTATGTTGCTTAACCTTCGTGGTCGCTTAAGATCACTCAGGCAGCCGGGGCTATGAGCGATTCATTAAATAGGTTTGAGAGATTTCATGATTTGTAAATAAATATATCTTTTGGTGGGCCCTACCTATAGTGTTATTCCATGAAGACGAGCGCTCGTTTAAGGGCGTGGCTTAGTTTTGACTTTATTATAGTTAAAATGATATTTTCGTTGTAGAAGTCTCTAGATATAATGTTGCAATTTATAAATTAATTTGTTGAAAACAACTGGCAGATGCCGATATTTTGTATGCTTGCTTTTTTCCGGTGTACGATGAGAATTTCTGATCTTATCTCATCTCATGTCATTTCCTCTCATTTCATCTCATCTCATGCATCCTCATTTCATCTCATCTCATGCATCTCATCTCATCTTATCTTAAAGGTCGTATCTTATCTTTAATAACAAGGCAGAGAGGTACTGAAAATTTACTTAGTGAAATTCCGAATTTATAAACTGTTGGTTAATCTCAGAAAATGTTAATTCATTATTAGTTTAACAGCGATAAGTCGTGCTCTTTTCCATCCTTCACGCTCTTGGTAAGATTATAAAGGTCAAATTAGACTGTTCAATCTTAGTTCATTTGTATTTTTCATTCCAAATCTTTCACTTGTAATTAATAAAGCAGCACAGCATGAATGTCAGATACTAAACGAATTGTCAAAAGGTCATTAAATTAGACGTTATTTTTTAAAATAATGATCATCGCGATCATTTTCGTATATTTAACCAAAAAAAAGACCATGTTATGGGTTGGAACGTTTTTGATAAACTACATTCAATTATTAATGCTTATAAATGAACAACTTTCACGAACAAACATAAAAAAAACAAAAATCAGCTAAATCGGTCCAACCGTTTTCGAGTTTAAGTGAGACTAACAAACAGCAATCCATTTTTAATATAAGATTCTTTTGACATTTTTTCAGTTTCCCTGATTGAAAAAGTAGTTAAAAATTTCAACACACAATGCTATTTATTACACGGTTCAGAAAAGCAATCGATAGAACAATCACTTGCTTTTATCGAAAATCTCGGTGACACCAGTGAGTGGGTGAAAAATCATTGTTCAGACCCTTTTTCCATTTAAATGTCCCCGAGCACCGGTTTTGTAAAGAAAAAGTCTTGTTAATTAAAAACGAAAACGTCATCTCGATCGTGACATGTGATCGTGAAATGAACGCAAAATACCGTTAATCCGTGAAAACCGTCTGACTTTGCCCTAATACATCCAATATCATCTCAGCTTTGACTGTGCTTTCAGCTCGTCTCTGTAAGCTCTATATTTTCAGTTGAGATTCGGCGTTGCCAAGGGACGGTCACGTCGCGTTCCCGCGCGAGTGCTCGAAATTCAAATTCGAAATATCAAATGTGTCTACGAAGGTTTTAATTGAAAAGAAAAATACTCTTTTCTCACTGCAGTGGCCAGGGTGTGCGAAACAATTAAAAAGTGTGATGATAAAAAAGATCTAAACCAAAGTTTAATTCGACACGTGTGAAAACTGTGACTTTGTGTTTGCTGCCAAATTATTACGATGAAAATAACCTTAGAATATTTTTGTCGAGGACGCTAAACTATGCCGTTAACCTACTTGCGTCGCGATTGAATTGGGTTCGAAATTCAAATTCAAATTTCGATTGCCGATTTTTTTTTTTTCGTTTTCGCTCGAGATCCTGCTTGGCTGCCAGTTACTTAATTACATGAAAGCATCGTCGGAAAAAGGGAGCCAGCGAGCGGGAATTAAAAATTTAAGGTTAGTAAGATGTAAAGCCGTCTCGCATTAATAGCAAACAGTAATATTCCCGGGCCGATATAAAGGCAAATTTATGGAGCGGGCGTTTGGTGCAATGTTATCTTTGGAGCGAGGGTAAAAATTCTAGGGTCGGAGGATTAAAAGCAATGCTCAAAATATTTTTTTTGAGCCAGTGTCAAAAACTAATTACTGTGAAACGCTTATTATTATTATTATTAAATTCTTTATTGCACAAAACAAATGTTTGGTACAAAGGCGTACTTAATGCTAAATAGCAATTTTATTTATTTAGTCTATGTTTTTTTTACAAAAAAGAAGCAAACTGCTATTTTAATACGTGTGTTAAATAAAAACATAATTTATATATTTATTTATTTACTTGTATACATGGAAAACCAACAGCTTAGATTACAATGACATAATAACGTCCTAATAATAACTATAAGCTAATTAAAGGTTTTCACTTATGTTTTACAAGTTACTTACTTTAGTTATGTTTTACTAATACTTAATGTTACCCCCCACCGAAATTTCAATTGGTTTGGACAGATTAAATGACATTTTAAGTTTAAATTATGTCCTCTGCAAACTCACATGTGAGAAGCGCTTTAATGTAGTTATAGTAGTTTATGATACTGTTGCATAATAAGGGTTCTTATAACACGAGTGTGTTTTAAAAAAAACGAGTCGTAGGCGAGTTTTTTTTAAACACACTCGTTCAACAGTTCAGAAAACAACAGCTCAAAAAAATTGTTCCCATTATTAATCCGTGGTGTTTTTCATTGGCGGGAATTGACATTGGGAACTTTTGGGAGGTTCTGAAAACTAATTAAAAAGAGAATAAACGTCTTAAGACGACTCGCACCACGATTTTTAAATGTGTTCAGTGGCTAAACGTATTTAAAACAACAAGTTGTACATCACATTGCTTCATCACACTTACTTGACTTTTTATCTGATGAGTCCGATCAGGTTTTGCTCTATGTAAAGTTAATGTTATACATCTCCCAAACACTGTACTGTAACTAAAGCTACGGTACGGTCTAGTGATGTGAGACAGTTATTAAAGCCCACCCATAGTTTGATGACGGTCCGGATGTGTTGTGTAAACCGTCCGTAGGTATTTAATAGTTTTAAACGACACTTTACTACCGACCCCTGTACATTTAACTGAGTAAGTGACAACGGCCAAGGGCATGACCTTTCAGCGTTCTAAAATATTATCCGGATCCACTTACTTGATTTTCGTCGGAAGAGTCCGACCACCCCTTATAATACGTAAGTTTCCACTTTATTGGAATGTATTTACATTCTGTTAGTTGAACTGTTAGTTAGTTGAGTGCTTCGCAAGGCACGTTAAGCAGTTGGTGCCGGCTGCCGTCGATAGATGGCAGTCGTTAAGCCAAGTCAGAGGCCTTAGGGCGGCTTGGAAACTTCTGACAGTAAGACCAGCCACTAGTCTTACAAGAATCCACCAATCCGGACTTGGCCCCCGTGGTGGAGTATGGCCTATACCTTCCTCAGGGAAGAGACCCGTTCCCCTCGGTGGGGACATGATGGGTTGATGATGAGAGTTGAATGTCAATGTATTTATAATTTTAATGTTAGCCGCTTCCTTGGGGCCGCATGTAGCGGAGAAAAGGCACCGAAACAAAATGTCCACTCTGACCATCTTTTCTCAAATCCGATTAAATCTAATACATAATTTGGCATGAATGAACATCTACCTAAGAAGCTCAAGTATAATCAACACTTGCAACGTCAAAACATTATTTACCTACTATTCTTAGAAAATTAAGAAAATATATATAATAGATGAAAATCTGGCTTTGATCGGCTAAAATGTAGTCTCATAATGATATTCCACATTGTAACGACCACATATTTTTATATCCATTTACTTTTTCATTTCAACACATTAGACCTTAGAGTTCACAATGGACACCTGTGACACGTGATGACTAACGCAACATGACATTGACATGTTTACTTTGCAACACTATTATACAGGGTGTCCCAAAAAATAGTGACAAGCGGAAGTCCAGATATAGAGCACCCCTAGGGGTACCCGAATCACCCCCACATTGTTGCGCAATTTTTTGTAGTTTTTGAGTCATCAAACATTTTAACAATTTATAAATAAATTTTAAGTAACTTTATGATTCTTAATTTTTTATAGCGCTATTGTATCAGATTGACCCACAATTGAGTTTGTGTCTGCAAGGCACACTATTCACCTATTTAAAAAAAAAAAACAAAGCATGTATCTCAATAATTAATGGCTCTGTGGCCAATAATGTTTTGTAGGTCAAGGTGGGACAAAAAATTGGAAAAAAAAATTATAACTCGAAAACTACAAAAATCGCAGAACATACATGGGAGTGATTCGGGTACCCCTAGGGGTGCTCTGTCACTAATCTTCCGCTCGACACTATTTTATGGGACGCCCTGTATAAAAAAATCATTTTAACATTGAAAATAATTGCTAATCCGAATTTTCCGCCTATAAGTTGTCGACTCGGATTGACTAATTTTGTACGCTCTTTAATTTGACGTGCATTTCGTTCGAGTCTACCGGAGACCGGTACGAAATTATTAATATAGATTGTAGACCAGGAGTTTGAGTCCTCAACTGTACTGACCCTTGAGACTACATCCCAAAAACAAGATTACATTGACACACGTAATCTTGTTTTAGGAAAAGTTATAATTAGATCGGGGATGATTCGCGCTCGGATGGTTCAGCCAACTGACTCTGATGGTCAATAAAGTCCGCCTAACGACTTTGCGGAAAATTTCCTGGGTTGTAAGCCTAGGCGCACACTAGCGACACGCGAAAGGCGACAGCTCGGCGACTAGACGCGACGACAGGCTACGGCCGTCAATTTCCATATATTTTGTTGGAATCTCCGCACACTTGGCGTCAGAGTCGTGGAGTCGCGACGACAAGACGCCAGAAGCAAATGACAACGTCGCGTCTGACGCGGCGACTTGACGCGGCGACAAGTCGCCCTGTTTGCGATGGCTTTTATACTGCAGCCTAAATATGTCCCACTATAGGGCACATACCTTCTCTCAGAGAGAGAGTATGAGGGGATAAAGTGGAATAAAAAAATCTTCTTTTAGGTACAGTTAAATTAATTACTGGTTTTTTTGTCATCATCATCAACCCATTATGTCCCAACCGAGGGGCCGGGTCGCTTCCCTGAGGAAGGTATAGGCCATACTCCACCACGGGGGCCTAGTCCGGACTAGTGGCTGGTCTTACTGGCATAAATCCTGTACCTATATCCTGAGGTCAGTGATCCTAGGCCCTCTGATCGTGGATAGTAAAAATCACTTTTAGCAAGATTGAGAGATCTTACAGATGCTTTTTACAAATTCTATCTGTAAAGAAAGATATAGATTTTTCTTTCTTTGGCGGCGCTAGAGCTGTTTCTCTTTCTCTCTCTCTCTCTCTCTCTCTTTTCTTTCTCTTTCTTTTTGTCGACCTCTGTGGCGTAGTGGTTAGCGCATCTGCGTACCATGCGAGAGGTCTTCGAATCCCGGCTGGGCACTAAAAAAAAAGCAACCCAGGTCCTGGATGTTTACATGTTTGTGACGTGGTTGTTTCTGGTTCCCACGACACAGGGTATCCTAGGTATCCTAGTGTGGGGCCAGAAGCAATGTATGTGCCTGTATGTAAATGTTTATTTTTATGTTTCTCTTCTCTTTGGAGCCCCTTAATGCATTAAATCGATCTCCCAGTATCGTAAACGTTGCAGCGGGCGTCTGAATGCCCGATTGCTTGCAAAATGCGGTGTTAGCACAAAAGGCAGGCACGTGGCAAACCCTAAAAGGCACAATAGCATAGAGTAGACTTAGTTTATTTCCAAAACAGACAATTTTAAAGACAACTGAGTGACTGTTAATTCTTTGGACGAATTTTTGAATGACATCTTCTTTATTTTCTTCTAATCTAATCTAATCTAATATATATATAAAAATCTCGTTTCTCAATGTTAGTGTGCATACTCCTCCGAAATTTTGATGAAATTTTATATATACAATCGGTAGGTCTGAGAATAGGTTGTTATCTACATATTTTTCCTAGCCCAAGCAAAAAAAATAGCGAAACAACGTTTGCCGGGTCAGCTAGTAAATTATTATATAAAATTCTCGTGTCTCAATGTAAGTGCACATACTCCTCCGAAACGGCTAGGCCGATTTCAATAAAATTTTATATATACACAACAATCGGTAGGTCTAGGAAGAGCTTGTTATCTTTTTTTTATAGCCCTAAGTGAAAAAAAGATATATGTGGCGAAACAACATTTGCCGGGATAGCTAGTTTCTATATTAATTTAAAAACTATTTAATTTTGACATTTCTTTCAAGACATTACTGTATGTACCTACCTAGGGGTCCTGCTGTTTGACCAAAAGTCATTTGGCAAAATTACACTTGACAAACAATGTTTGACAAAAAATGCTTTCGCCAATTGATCATTTTACTACTAATCATTTTACAAATGACTCACTTATCCAAATGATCAACACTTAAATTTACACTTTACAAATAATTATTTTACTTAATGAACATTTAACAACTGAGTTATCAGACAAAACTACTATTGGTCTAAAAACGTTTGATAAAATGTATTATTTGACAAATGTTTCGTTTATTAATCAATCTTACGAACGGGGGGTCGGCGATGTAAAGAATACGTGACAGCAGAAATATAGGTGCGACGACGCGCGTAGCGAAGCGGAGCGCGTCGGAGCGTTAGGTTCTCTATGTAAGATCGAAAACAGACTCGACTTTGATGCGTTCAACATTTTGTTAAATGACATTTGGACAAATGCTTCATTTGCGAAACATATTATTTGGTGAAATTAAAAAAGGTCAATTGACATTTTAATATTCAAAACATTTAGTGTTTGCTAATGGATCATTTGCTAAGTGAGTTTTTGTAAGATGATACTTTTGTCAAATGTCTCGTTTGCCAAATGAACATTTGGTTAAACGTTGTTTGTCGAATGACCATTTGTCAATAATTTTTTGGTCAACCATTAGTAATCCACCTACCTATTGTCTAATTGTGACCTTGATTTTTGTTTATTCATTTCTCAATTCTTTGTACAGGTGTCTGCTGAAACATATTTGTATACCTACATTTGTTTTGGGTAGTACATAGCGCTCTAAAATACACTGTAAGTCCTTTACTAAGCACATCTATGTTCACAAATAAATATACTGATTGATTGATTGATTATTTAACTTACAATCAATGCAATCACACGGTCACGTGATTGTGTCGTGTGGAAGTTTTTTTTAATAAAAAAAAACGTTCATATAACATTACATAAGAGTAAAAAATACAGCAGCAATGTAATGGACTTAATTCTATGAATGTTGTATCAATCAAACGCACATAGTATATAACATAAACATTTACATATAGGCACACACATTGCTTCTGGCCCCACACTAGGATACCCCGTGTCGTGGGAACCAGAAACAGCGACGTCACAAACATGTAAACATCCAAGACCTGGGGTTTTTTTTCTCCTCAGCTGGGGTTCGAATCCGGGACCTCTCGCATGGTAAGCATCTGCACATCTGCGCTAACCGCAACGCCACAGAGGTCGTCAAAGTCATTATATTATTACTTCTTGAGTATTTAATAATGGATGTTAGTTATAAGCTACAACATCGTATTTTTTATACACTTGTGCACTTGTGTGTGTGTGTGTGTGTGTGTGTGTGTGTGTGTGTGTGTGTGTGTATGTATGTGAGTGTTTGTAACTATTACGAAGCTAAACTTAAAAAAAAATGTTCTTATAACATTACATAAGAGTAAAACACTAATGGACTTCATGCTATAAGGATTTCCTATCAATCGACCGCAGATAGTGCAAGAAATTAAATTACCTTTGTTGTGAACGTGCGCCATTGATCACATGAAGCGAACGAATGGACGACCAAAAGAACCAACCAATTCCTTTGAAGCGGCAATGTAGAACAGCATTTCGGTTTGATCTCTCAAATCGATCTCCCCGAGTTGAAACTGCAACGTAGCAGCGAGCCTCGGAACGCCTGATTACATTGCATGCAAAATGTGGAGGTTGCATATGAGACAGGCGTGTGACAAATAAAAAATAAGAATAGTACGTTTTATTACACCCTAGACGTAAAATGCCACAACTAAAGTCTTCATTATAAATTAAACATGATTAGAATAACAATAACTAATCCACAAATTATAAAACAGCATTTTGATCAAAATTAAATGATTATTAATGATTCGCTCGTAGCCCCGGCTGCCTAAGTGATCTTAAACAATCACGAAGGCTAAGCAACATTGGGCGCGTTGAGCGCGTGGATGGGAGACCGTTTATGACTAACGCTAGTGTCATTTATCCGAGCGGATCCGTGCTTCGCAAGGCACGTTAAGCAGTCGGTGCTGGCTGCCGTCGATAGATGGCAGTCGTTAAGCCAAGTCAGAGGCCTTAGGGCGGCTTGAAAACATTTGACAGTAAGACCAGCCTCTAGTCTTACAAGCCTCCAACAATCCGGACTTGGCCCCCCTTGTGGAGTATGGCCTATACCCTTTCTCAGGGAAGAGACCCGTGCCCCTAGGTGGGGATTATGGGGATGATGATGATGATGATGTAATAATCGTCTCTGTGCTAAGCTGCAGACAGACCGACGGACAGATCAGGATAACGCGAAACTTCTACGTCTTTTCATTCAGTGAAGTAATTCCCAAAATACCGCGTGACCTACATAGCCCGCGGCGACTGTTAGACGCGTCTAGTGTGCACAGGCCTTAGGCTGATGGAATGTGGTGGCGACCGATGTGCTTGCACCTCCACCGTTTAGATGAAAGCCGTTTTTGAAAGCCTAACAGTTATGTTTCCAACCAAAAGTTACAGAACTTCCCGAACGGCGACTCGGGGTAACTAGCGCCAGCTAGCGCCACGATGATGAGAAAATCATAATCCTAATGTATGATACGTTTTTGTAAAAGGTGAAGAAATCAGAAATCAAAAAGAAATCAAAAATGTATTTCAACGTAAAGAATTAACATTCTGCTTGTTGAATGTCAATGTACATACAGTTATGTATAATGTTAGCCGCTGCCTTGGGGCCGTCTGTAGTGGAGAAAAAGGCAGCGAAAAAAAACTCCAGAAGGTTGCCACTTTTCGTCCTTCATCCTCTCCACATGAAAGACTGACTTAACAAATCTATCGAGCGAATATCAGTGGAAGGGCCGTTATGGGGCGCCCCAGTCGGACATACTTCGGCCAAATAGAAAATGAACTTATTTAATTTAATATCGCAGCTTCCTGACCTTCTACCGGACCGGACAATATAACTCCCATAACGATACCTTGTCTTCAACTTTTTTTTTTAACATAACATTTATAACATTAACATTTACTTGAAGGAGACGTCATGGGAGTTATATTGTCCGGTCCGGTATAAGTTCAGGAAGCTGAAAAAGTAGCTAACTAAAATGTTCGCATATTATCTCGACTTTAGGGCTCATTTTTCAATAGTCAGATAACTTTTATCTGAGGAATAAAAATGGCGGTTTGACAGCTTATGTATGAAAGTTACGTCAAACCGCCATTTTTATTCCTCAGATAAAAGTTATTTGACTATTAAAAAATCAGCCCTTAGTGGGTTTTTCATCTAGGGATGCGATATCGGAAATAGGGGATGTATTAGCAAAGAAAACTTACCTGAAACCGGCGTGCGTGCATGCAACGACTAAGGAATGTTGATCGTGGCAGGTGACAGTCCCTGGTCTCTGCCTACCCCTCTCTGGGATACAGGCGTGAGCTTATATATGTATGATGATTGCCCTAAAAATCACTGTCGATGACTAAGAGATTGTATAGATATGTTCAGACTGCCTCATTGGTCTATCTGTTGAGGCGTTTACCTACAAGTTAGAGGTCAAGGGTTCGATTCCCCCTGGGGGACGCCGTACATTTGTACAAAATATCCTCAGTCTGCGTGTCTTTTCAAGTTTGTAAGGTCCTTCGGAATCGATCGTAGCCCCGGCCGCCTAAGTGATCTTAAACGATCACGAAGATTAAGCAACATAGGGTGCGTTCAGTAAATGGATGGGTAACCGTTCTATGACTAACGCTAGTGGCATTTTTCCTAGCGGTTCCGTACTTCGCAAGGCAAGTTAAGCAGTTGGTGCCGGCTGCCGTCGATAGATGGCAGTCGTTAAGCCAAGTCAGAGGCCGTAGGGCGGCTTGAAAACTTCTGACAGCAAGACCAGCCACTTACAAGTCTTACAAGCCTTCACCAAGCAGGACTTGGCCCGTGGTGGAGTATGGCCTATACCTCCCTCAAGGAAGAGACCCGTGCCCTCGGTGGGGACATAATGGGTTGATGATGATTATTTTTTTGTGAATTCGATGAATAAATAAGGTTTTTCGTTGGGGTCGCAAGTGAGCCGGATGGAACGCTTTAAGCTATTACCGATTTAGAACTACGAGGGTTTCGTAAGGATCCTCATGTCATCCCTGCTGACGTAGGGTGCTTGAACTGACAGGCGTACTTTTGTTTTTGTATTAAAACAGTTTCTTTTTGTTTGTAACTAAATGTTACCTATTTCATTTGTTGCTGTCTGTTTACGTATTCGCTGCCAAGAAACGCTGCTTAGCGGATGTCAGGTATCATAGACGCTCGTGAATTCAGAATACTTAATAAAGTATTCTGCGATAGTAAAAACAGAAAGGAAGATATGGATTAAAATAAAATATTCAGGCTCTTTTCTGGCAGGTTGTGGTGAATGAGCAAGTTACGAGTTCAAGTTTTAGATAGATAACACTTTATTGTAGACTAGCTTACGCCCGCGACTCCGTCCGCGTGGACTTTGGTTCAAAAATTTTACAACTCCGCTCACTCTCTTATGGGTTAAATTTAGAAAAACGGCGAAACACGAGTTTAACCCTTAACTGCTCGCATGGGGTCAGCGCATTTTTGAGCGCCAAAAAAATATACTTTGGCTGTGGATATGTGGTTGTCCCATTTAGTAGCTTTCTTATTCGCGCCAAAGATGCCATTTTAGTGTTTGACAGGACTTTGGAGCGTGCGCAGGCGTCGCTGCTCTCTTGAGTGTGACCCCACGCGAGCAGTTACGTAACTTTTCCGACCGAGTCGAGTGAGAGTATTTTTGTTATTTACGGTATTTTCAAATAGAACTTAAAGGTTTTCTTTCATTTTCGTACATATGTTATCAATATAGTTAATTGAATCAATTTTGAGTGTAGTTATTATTATATTTTTCACCTATGTGAGACGTCATTTCTTGCGACAACTTGCCCTAGAGCTAGTTGAAGATCGTTAGAAGCATCGAGTGAATGTAGCCGCAACCCCAAAATTCATAAATAAACGATTTTTGGAGGTGCATGACATGGAGAATCGACTAGCCTCATCATCGATAGTCAAGCGTGGACGATGTAGCGCATGTCCTCCAATGACGGATCGGAAAGTATCCATGAAATGCATAAAATGCACGAAATTTGTTGGCAATGACCACTGTTAGGTCTATGCCTTTTTTTTTTTCGCCTGGCAACCCAGGCGACCAGTTGTCAACTGAAACAGCTGTTATAATTTTGTTAAATTAAATTAGTAAAATACTGTAAAACTTATGTAAATATACTGATATTTGTTAATCAAGTGACGAACAATATGTACCAGTGTTATTCAAGTGATTACCTCAGTGGATAACTTGATCTACGCAACATCTGAGCGGCGACAAACAACCGTTACCGGTTGTTAACATTGGACTTATAGAAGGGGAGTATATCGTTCTTACTGCACTATAACTACATATTTGAGTCTATTTGTTCGTACTATTAGATACAAAATCCCACGTAATATTACAGCTAGAAAATTTCAATAGCTATTCGTAACTAAATTTGAAAATTTGACACTTATCACACTCACCCTCTCATTGGGAAAAAAAAATTGAATTAACGATTTTTATTTAATCTCTTATCTAGCTAACTATAATTAAAAGAACTACTCGAGTCTAACATTCCGCAACTGTAGTGAAGGCATTTGTATTGCGTTTCGTTGGAAATACTGACGTTTTTCCCCCGGTTACATTTCAGTAATGTGACTACAATGATGACGCGTAAGAACACCGCGCGCGACAGCGAGCAGCGCTTGAAAACAGCGCTATTGGAGCTGCAATCATCCAAGCAGCAATGCCAGCAGCTTCTAGAGGAACGGGAGGAGAGTGAGTTGGAAGTTGAACGAGTGGTGGTGAAAAACGCTCAGCTTAAAAATGATCTTGCAGAATTGGACATAGTGTGCGAAGACTTACGAGGACAGCGTGACGAACTACAAAGAATAGTTCACAGGTATGACCAATGTCGGGACACCCACGAAGTAGCACTTCAGCGCATTAAGCTACTAGAACACCAGCTTTCTGACGCACATAAAGAACTGCAAGTGCTACGACAGCAAAATCTCGACAAAGAAAGTGAAAATATACTATCTCTATACAATGAACTGATAAATCACAATTCTTCGGGTCATCCTTCCACACCAGTGAGATCTACTGAGTGCATAATGCCCATACGAGGAAGCAACAAAATAAAGCGCTATATTCGAGCGAAGAGGCACATCAAACGCATCAACAAAGCATTGAAGAGTAATATAGGCATTGTTAAGTGCATGAGTGTGAAAAAAGTTAATGTTAGCCTACAAAAGGACTTATTGACAAGTGCGATGGATTATGAAGTACGTTCTAGTGACTATGAGGCAAAAATAAAGGACTTACACTCTCATATACTCAGCCTGGAGCACTCGCTGCATGACTTAGATAGGCAGTTCACCGAGGCACAAGAAGAGATGCATGCAACGGCAATCGGAGATTATAATATGGACAGGTTGGAATCTCTTACAAACAGAATACCAACAGTGTGTACTGTAGGCAAGACACCAGGTGATGACTCATCACCTGCATCGGCATCACACAATACCCATCTGCCTGGTTCCACCGAGAAAAGTGCTCCACCTGTGTCACGCCAACCTGCAGCCGTTCCTTCGGTGACTACCAACAACAACGCCAGCCTGACCAGTCCATGCAGCCACTCAGGGCCCCGCTCCACAATGAAAAGAAAGACAATTGTCTATTCAGATAAGATAGGTGTAGGCCTAGGTCCCTTATTAAATGATAGACTAACGCAAAATGTACTCAATGAATGTCATCCCCATAAAAGTTTCAAAGACATTGTACAAGAATTATTTAAAAAACCGCTTGAGAAGGATACTACCTACATATTATTAGTAGGTAATAGTCGAGATGTCAAAAAAACTGACATAAATAATGTTTTTGACTTGTATGGTCGGGCTAGGGATGTCCATCCGGAGGTGGGAAAATTATTTTTCTGTTCGTTCCCATACTCTCAATCCCTTTCTGAAGAGGATAACAGAGACATCCATAGTCTGAACATGCATATACAGCATTTGACATGTCGTCATAGTGACGTATCATTTTTCGACCTTAACAGCTTTGTTAAGAATTATTTTATGGCGAGAGATACTGTGTATCTTTCTAAAAACAGTCGACGTAAGCTAGCTAGTCTATTAGCTTATAATATTTTTGACTCAGTTATAGGAATTATAACACAGTCACACAATAATGACAACCGTGATACTAGCAGTAGTATTAAAATTTCAACGGGCTCACACACAAATGAATCATTGGCTTTAAACTGCCAATGCAGACAACGGAAAAGCCCAAAGTAGGTCTTAACATAGTAGCACAAAATATTCAGGGCTTTTCCGGCAAGGAAAATATGACAGAACTTTTTTTAACAGATTTTAATATAGATATATTATGCTTAACAGAACATTGGCTAAAAAAATCAGAAATGGTATTTAATTTAAAAGACTACCAGCCTATTAGTACTTATAATAGAAGTAAAGCATTAAGAGGAGGTTCTATGATAATTGTAAAAAATACTTTGAGAAGTAAGGAACGCAAAGACATTGTAAGCCTTTCTGTTGAGCGATTAGTTGAGATCTCGTGTGTGGAATTGGACAGGTATATTGTTATGTGCATTTACAGGCCACCTCAAACTAATTACAATGACTTTGAGGCAGTCGTAGAAGAGGCATTAAAACGTCTGTTTGCGAGCAATAAGCGCATAGTGATATGTGGCGATTTTAATATTGATCTGTTAGTTGAGAGCCCACTACACACCAAAATTATTAGCTTATTTAGATCATTTAACTTACAAAACCAGTTTAAAGAACCCACTAGAACAACGGCAACTAGTGCTACATGTATAGATAATGTGTTTTGCAACTATGAGCATCTTGAAAAGAAAATTATAAATAACCTACAGTCAGATCATAGTGGTTTATTCATTGTTTTGCCTACAACAGTAGAAAAAGAATGCCAAGAAATAATTTGTAGGCCCATAACAGAGAGAAAAATTGAATTATTTAAAAGGAAATTAAGTACCCACATAGGCTTACTAAAATTTGTTAGCAATGATCCCAACACATTATATAAAGAATTGTTTACCACAATAGCAAACGAATTCGAACAGGTTTTTAAAATTAAAAAAATTAAAGGCGTTAAAGGTGGTTTTTCAGAATGGGCCACTCCTGGTATACATAGAAGTAGAAAGAAATTGTATGAATTGTATGAAGAAAAACAATCAAATCAGGATCCGAGTTTTAAAGAATATGTAAAAAAATATTCTAAAACCTTTAAAAAAACCTGCTCTATAGCTAAAGCTCTCAGTATAAGTAAAAAAATAGAAGCGTCATCGAATAAAATAAAAACGGTTTGGCAAATAATTAACAAGGAGACAGGCAAAACTAAACCTAGGGATCAAAATTTTGTACTAAGGGTAGATGGGAAAGTAGTTGACACAAGTGAGGATATCGCAAAAATATTCGAAAATTTCTTTACAAACATGCCCCTCAATATAACAGCGTGTTTAAATTCTTCCCCAGAGTCAGCAGAATCCTTGATGTTAGAAAATATAAAACCGTGCACAATAGCATTTCAATTCTCCCACGTTAGCCCCCAAACCATTTTGAAAGCATTTAAAAAAATAAATATAAAGAAAACCGAAGATCTCTGGGGACTATCAGTTAAATTGATATCCACGGTAATTCATATCATGGCACCACCTTGCTATAATTTTTAATAAATGTATTGATCAGGGGACGTTCCCTGATCTATTAAAGTTTAGTAAAATTGTTCCTTTATTTAAGTCAGGTGACAGTGATGATCCGAACAATTTTAGACCCGTAGCAATACTTCCAGTATTTAGTAAATTATTTGAAAAAATCATTTTACACCAATTGCTGACACACTTCACATTAAATAAACTCTTCCATAAAAAACAATTCGGTTTCACTAAGGGTCGTTCAACGACAGACGCAGGTGTGGCGTTGATGAATCACATCTTTGATGCGTGGGAGGAGGCGCAGGATGCCATCGGGGTTTTCTGTGACCTATCCAAAGCTTTTGATTGCGTAGACCACAAAACCCTCCTTCGTAAGATGATCAGATACGGTCTCAGTAATAAATCTTTAGAACTTCTTAGATCGTATTTAGCTAATAGAGTGCAGAAAGTTGATATTAATGGAGTTAAGTCACCCGGATCCGATGTTAAAATAGGAGTTCCTCAGCGTTCAATTTTAGGGCCGTTCCTTTTCTTAGTGTATGTTAATGATCTGCCGTACCTAGTTGAGACATTGTCACAAATAGTATTGTTTGCGGATGACACTTCTCTAATTTTTAAAATCAAGAGAGGTCAATCTAATTTAGACGATGTAAACAATGCTCTTTCTAAAATTCTGAACTGGTTTAACGTAAACAATCTTATGTTAAATGCCAAAAAAACAAAATGTATTAAGTTTTCATTGCCCAATGTCAAAAAAGTGGACACAAGTTTAACAATAGCTGGTGACAGACTAGACTTAGTTGAGACAACGGTGTTTTTAGGCATTACAATAGACTCAAAACTACAATGGGATCAACACATAGAAAAGTTAGCGGGTAGGTTGAGTTCAGCTGCATTTGCAGTTAGAAAAATTAGACAACTAACAGATGTAGAAACTGCGAGGCTAGTTTATTTCAGTTATTTCCACAGCATTATGTCATATGGTCTGCTACTATGGGGGCGGGCGGCAAATATAGAAACAATTTTTATTCTCCAAAAAAGGGCTATTAGAGGTATTTACAATTTACCTGCCAGACACTCACTACGTGAGTTTTTTAAGGAAATAGGAATTCTTACGCTAGCTTGCCAATATATATTCGATAACATAATGTATGTACGTAAAAACATAACTACATTTAAGCTAAACAGGGATATACATAACGTTAACACCAGAAATCGAAACAAAATTGCCTCATCTAGATTCAGATTAGCCAAGGTAAATACATCATTTGTAGGATATAGTGTACGTTTTTATAACCAAATTCCTGAAAGTATTCTATCCCTGCCAGGAAATAAATTTAAATTTGTTATTAAAACTGCGCTGTGTAAAAAGGCATACTACAGAATAGATGACTTTATAGATGATAAAAACCCTTGGCAGTAAACCAATTCCACAACGAGCTAGTTATTGGTATTCTAATAATATATAGGGTTTAATAAATTTCATACATATGTACAGACGCTGTGATTGCATATCAAAACTATGCTATTATTATAGATAACTGACAAGAACTTTATCACACAAGTTTGCCAAAGGCCATGCGAATGGTGGCGCGGTGGCCGGGTCGCCTATCTCCCTCTAATATGGTTGAGACTGGTGATGGCTGACCTCTGCGTTACGCTCGTGAACGGGTGGCGTCCGTGTGTCTGGCCGCAGCATTGGTGTTTTATTACCTTTTAAGAATATTAAATGATGTTTGACTTTGCAAGTATTGATTGCACTCATGGATCTTGAGATTCTTGGTATACGAACACTCATACCTAATTTGTATTAGCTTTAAGTTGATTTGAGAAAAGATGGTCAGAGTGGAGTTTTTTTTCGCTGCCTTTTTCTCCACTACAGACGGCCCTAAGGCAGCGGCTAACATTATACATAACTGTATGTACATTGACATTCAACAAGCAGAATGTAAATTCTTTACGTTGAAATAAAAATTTTTGTATTTGTATTTGTATTTGTATTATCAAGCTTTTGATAATAGTGATTCAGATTAGTTCCCAAAAATAAAAAAATAATTCAGTTTTTATCTCAAGGTACGCCATAAATAGTTTTTAAGAGAAGATTTTAAGCTTGTGTTTTTTTTGTGTTCCTACTAGTTTATGATTAAATAGTTTCATTGAAGCTTTAATATGAATAAAGAAGAAATATAATTTCTAAGCAGTTATTTTAATTTATTAATACTTTATTATAAATTCACAAAACCAAATTGGGGTCACTGAGGACCCCATGCGAGCAGTTATGTGATTTTCTTTATGCGAGTAGCTAAGGGTTAATCAATAGGGAATGGATGAAAATATCAGAAGTGCTTGATATTTTTTTTGGTGATAGGAATAACATTCCTTAACGCGGGAAAAAAGTTTAAATTTTTTTGGCCCCGTTTTTAATTTTTAAATATACTTAATATTTTTCCATTCGTAGTTCTGGGCTTAGTACGGCATATCAGACATATTCCTTAGTCCGCTACGTATGAAAAAAAAACCTGGTGACAATGACAGCTTTTCAAGGTGGATTTTTTTTCCCGCTTTTTTTCCCCATTTTTAAGGAAGGTTATTCCTATCACCAAAAAATTATCAAGCACTTCTGATATTTTCATCCATTCCCTATTGTGTTGAAGAGTATTTATTTTAAGTTTCAAGAAAATTAGACTACATTCTTTATACCTCCCATACAAATTTCGGCATACCTTTTCGCCCCCTTAGGGGTTGAATTTCAAAAAATCCGGTTTCATTAATTGCTTAAATTATTTAAAGACCCTCTGTGCAAAATTTCAGCTTCTTAGGTCAAACGGCTTGGGCTGGGGGTTGATGAGTGAGTTAGTCAGGACTTTGAATTTTATTTGTATAGAGATGTCGTAGCCATATCGTAGATTGTGCCATATCATGATGTGGTTAGCCATATCACGAAATGTGTTCTTTTCATGAAAAGGCCAAGTCAAATTGGTCATATCATTTAAGCATCAACGTTTGACGATATGGCCATCTACGTTTTGCCATATCATAATGTAGGGTACCTATGACTTTTCCATGCACCAACCTGATTAAAGATTGACATATTTACTGCATTGAGCTGAAAAATAGATTGAAGATGCCTAACGTATTTAGTGTTTTGGTGCTAACCCACCTTCCTTTATTTGTTGGATAACCTAAAAACGAAAATACGCTAATAAGTTACCGGTGTTCATTCAATATGAGTTATTTTAGTTATCAAACTAGTTAATCTTATGTTATCGCTTTGAATTCAAAAGGAAAGTGATAAATCATAGGTACTATTTGAATAACAAAATACTAAACTTCAAAATCCGTTTGGCGGTCCAGGGTTTTTTCACGTTTTGATCGTTTTTCGAGTGTTTTTGATAAAACTCACGTAGCTTATGTCGTCCCAACGTTTTTCTGCCCTACTTTCCTCATTTTGCACAGTATTTACGGGAATATTGCCGTCACGAGAAATATTTTCTGTCGCCTCCATGATAGAAATACACAACAAACTAACATCAGCGCCTCTAACGGTGGATAATAGAAGTATTTTACGATACGGCCGCTAACGTTTGGCCGCATCATGAAATAGTCATGCATTTCGCTATTCAAATCATCAGACGTCGGTCGCTCATTGATCTGGCTAAGCCATTTCATGATACGGCCAGTTTGACTTGGCCATTTCATGAAAAGGTCACATTTCGTGATATGGCTAACCACATCATGATATGGCACAATCTACGATATGGCTACGATAGATACATAAACACCAGCTAAGTGCGAGTTGGACTCGCACACGAAGGGGAACCATTATTATCATTGGTGAAAGTGAAAGTGAAAGTGAAAAACATTTATTTCTATTATAACACTACATATAACACAAATTGAATGTTATATGTAGTGTTATAATAGAAACCATTCATAACACTGGTCAGAGTGGAGTTTCTATACGCTGCATTTTTCTCCACTACATTCGGCCCCAAGACAGCGGCTAACATTAACATTATAAGTGCATTGACATTCAACACTACAGAATGTAAATTCTTAAATTCTTTACGTTAAAATATATTTTTGATTTCTGATTTCTATCTGCGAGTATAAAAACGGCAAAAAAATCATGTCTGTTGCATGGGAGCCCCCCTTAAATCATCAACCCATTATATCCACCGAGGGGCACGGGCCTCTTCCATGAGGAAGGTATAGGCCATACTCCACCACGAGGGTCAAGTCCGGATTGGTGGAGGCTTATAAGACTAGTGGCTGGTCTTACTGTCAGAAGTTTTCAAGCCACCCTAAGGCCTCTGACTTGGCTTAACGACTGCCATCTTTCGACGGCAGCCGGCACCAACTGCTTAACGTGCCTTGCAAAGCACGGAATCGTTTGGAAAAATGCCACTAGCCTAAGTCATAGACAGTGACATAACGCGCCGTATGTTGCTTGACCTTTTTGATCGTTTATCACACAGGCAGCCCAGGCTACGAGCGATTCGAGAGACGATTAGTACTAACTTTTTTTTTACATGAAAAAAATATCGATATAGCAAGAAAAAATTAATAAAAATAGAAAAAAATAGGAGAAAAAAATATATAAAAACTTGACATAGACATTAATCATGATGACAAAACGGTGAAATAATTTTTTTAAACACTGCTACACCTAAATTAGCATTGCAATTTTCAATTTTATTTTTCGGATTCGTAGCCCAACACAATATCTCTGTATCTCCTAATTTATTTATTCTACACTGCATTAACTACGTGGCTTATCCACAGTGTGCACTAAGAACCAATTAAACTATCAAAATTAACCCCGGCTTAATCCAAGAAAGGATGTTCTAAATTATGTGCCTGTATGCCAGTTTATGTAATTAGATGAAATATACCTTTACCTCAAATAATTACAAAATAGCGTAATCTGTCATGTAATTGTGTTAATTTGCGAATAAATAAATGTGTAAGTTATTAGGTCTTAATTTTATGTTATGTGTAATTGGTGTATAAATTATTTTGTAACATAGTCGCTAATTTTAAAACGAAATAGTTATACTGTAATGAGAATATTATTATTATTATTATTTTGAATTGTAGAAACAATTCAAATAAATAAATAATAGTAATAAGCTTGACTGCAAAGCTTCAAACTTAAACCTGAACATGATTATAACTAAGAACAGAATAAAATCCTAATTATGTTATTAAGAAGGCAGCTTGAGAAGAATGGATAGGATTAGCAGAAGACCAGCGAGGTTGGCTTGATGGTGAAGAGGCCTATGCCCAACACTGGGCGTCTTTCATGAGCTGAATAGATATATATAAATGAAAGCATTATACCGCGCGGGTTGATAGAGTTTAAGGCCGACCACATACTGTCGCAATTCCGTTTCGGAATTCCCAACGAAGTGATTTCAAACAGACGTTCAGACCTACCTCATGTATAAAAAAATCCTTTCGAAATGTCAAGAAAAAACTTCTGTTTGTTATTAAAACATCCTTTAGAGCCATCGTAAACAGGGCGACTTGTCGCCGCGTCAAGTCGCCGCATCAGACGTGACGTTTATCATTTGCTTCTGGCGTCTTATCGTCGACTCTGACGCCAAGTTTGCGGAGATTCAAACAAAATATATGAAAATTGACGGCCGTAGCCTGTCGTAGCGTCTAGTCGCCGAGCTGTCGCCTGTCGCGTGTCGCTAGTGTGCGCCTAGGCTTAGATACACTGCAAAAAGATCTGCACTCAATAGCTAACATCGCTCAACTGAGCCAAGCTGTTCCAAACGGAAATATACCTATGTGTGTGATGTATTTACAGAATTCTCTTGGAATACAGACGTAATTAATTTTCGATGTAAAGAATTTACATTATTTTTGCTGAGAATCAATGAACTATGTTAGCTGCTGACTTCAAGCTGTAATTAAGAGGAGAAAAAGACAGCGCGAAAAAAACTACACTATTTTTTAAAATCGTCGTGATTTCATGGAATATAGGTTCCTATGTGTCCATTACACATCGGAACCTATATTCCATGAAATTACGAAACGGAATTTCTAGTGTATGTGGGTTATCTAAAACAGACGAGATACCTATCATGTTTTTGTGTGTGCGAGATGTAAATTATAGAATTCCAAATGGGTATATCAAATGGAAATTCCAAAACGGAATTCCGAGAGTGTCTTACCGCCCAAAAACAGACGAGGCTATATGCTTGCGTCAAAAACAATTTGCCTGGTTAGCTTGACACGATCTAACGTGACACGGAAAGTGCCTCAAAATTGCCGGTTTCTGTGGAATCGTAGTGGTGTTGCTACGCTTTTAGAACAGTCAAGATTTTTGAACTAACACTTTCGTAAGCAATTACTTGTCTTTTTGTCCAAAGAATCTGACCAGTTAGGTACGTCACCATGGTTTCCGTCACCGTTAAAGAGTTGTATTTGCTCTTATAAGTTAAAAAAAAAAAATTTAAACTGTTTATTTCAGAGAAAAACCAAAAGTATAAAATCTTATTTTCTAGCTCTGGAAGCTAAATCTTCCATGTGAGATTATAATGCTTCCAGAGTGGTTGCTCTTATATATTAAGGTATTGATATTAATAATATCAGTTAATAATCCATTTTGGCACTGACTGCAAAATATATTTCTATAATACCTTTATTGAATATTCATATTCGTGTCAATCATTTCTCGGTTTTTAGTGCTGTAGTATTTTGACGTCGATTTTTTTATTATAATCTATTATTTCTTGCAGGACTTGGTTTTTCCTTATTACTGTTATTTAAATTGTTTGAATTTGAGTTTTTATTATATACAATTTCATACAAGCCTGCTGGCTTAATCCTAATTAGTATTTTATGTAAAGTAAAAGGAAAAATAATTTATTTCCTAGAACACGGGTACATAACATGGTTTAAATTATTCTTAAGCTCTTCATGTTCTACCTTTAGGTGTGCAAATGTTGTTGCTAGATCGCCTGATTTAAAATTAAAATATTTTAAAATAAATGAATTTGAAGCTTGATATTCAACCAATACCAGCATTCTATCGACTTTAAAGGCGTCTTTAGAAACATATATAAATGTCTCAGCTAAACGCGCAAAGGTATCTATCTATAAATAATTTGTGTGTGAGTGGATCCGCCCTATTCCCATAGAGGTAACGATCGCTATTCTCACTCGCCGGTAACATTCGCCACATCTTCTGAGACAAACACAGAAGTTACAGATTGTACATCGAGTTCATGCCACGAAAGAAGTCCCATGAGTCAATGAATTTTGGCTTTTATTGTTATAGCCTTAAGGATCTTACCGCGGGACTTGTTTAATCAGAGTTACGGTTAATTTTTTACATACATACATACATAAGCTCACGCCTATATCCCAGAGGGGTAGGGAAAGACCAGGGCCTGCCACCTGACACGATCCTGACAGATCACTTTCGCTTCATCGACATTCATTAGTCGTTGCATGCACGCCGGTTACGGGTACTTTCTTTTGTCTAGCCAAGAAATTTTAAAATTACATAATTCAACATTAAATAATTACTAAAATCATGGGCTCGAACCACGCATGTACCAAAGACTTTTAGTTACGTACATTTGTTTGTTTGTACAGCAACACCATTCGCTGATAATTGTGCCCGGATAACGGCGACAGGCTTGCCACTTGTCACGTTTGGGACCTAATAAACTCGGCAAAACGTGGGCCCAGATGTAGTGATTGGTGCCTCTGCCTACCCCCTTGGGGATAACGGGCGTGAGTTTATTTATTTATAATTACTAAAAACAATGCACAAAATCCACAAAATGTTCAGTCGCCCCTCCAAATCTGTCTAAAGACAGCTATCGCCATCTAGTGTTCCACCAATGTCAAGTTAACGCATTGGTGTGTATGGATTTCAGCAGATGGCGCTGTTACCTGTCTTAATCTGTTTTATCTATGGTCTGTATCTTACCCTTTTTTGAAAACTATAGCTAACAAATAAACGAGTAAAACAAATAAAATTTATATAAAAGTAAAACGTACGACTGCCTGATTCCAGAAGGGCTTTCGTCAACAAAACTCTCAATGGTATAAAAAAACACATCTCATGACCCACTGTATATCTGTCATCGTATTACAATGCAGTAATAGAATCGAGACCCAAGTCGTCACACTATCTGATGGAAGTCCTGTCTACTCTGCGTCGTCTGGTCCGCGGTCGCCAGGTCAGATTTCTTCCGCCCTAACGGACATCAGTTCTCTGAGCTACGAGTATGTAACTTAAAATTTCAACTGAGCAATTTTTCAAGCTATATTAGTATAGCTGAGCCGAGCTGTACTGCGGATTTCCAAGTGAATCTTCCAACCCTCTGTGCAAGACGGACATCGATTCCCGCGTGGGCTAACCTCACTGTCAACACTCCCCTCCAGATTTATTATCTCTTACTCCTACTTCCGGTTCCCGCCGATACGCCTTCCCACTGTTGAGTGGCTTTCTGCTGTTATTTATACCCCGTATCGAAGAAACTTTCGCTTGATGTGAATTATCGATTTCTTGAATGCGACGACACTGAATCTACGGCTGCCAATTGTATTGTAATTTTTTGGTCCGGATTAACTGCAAAGACCACAACTAAGGTTTTTCATTAAATTTATTTGTGTTTTATCTGTTGCCTTACTTATTTATTATGTGTTACTTTTTTCTTGTGTGTTTTGTTTCTGTGATGTGTCTTGTTGGTACAATAAACTTTCTTTCTTTCTTTCTTTCTTTCAAAGAAGGTTAAGCAACATAGGGCGCGTTCAGTGCATGGATGGGGGACCGTCTATGACTAACGCTAGTGTCATTTTTCCGAGCGGTTCAGTGCTTCGCAAGGCACGTTAAGCAGTTGTTGCCGGCTGCCGTCGATAGATGGCAGTCGTAAAGCCGAGACAAGTCAGAGGCCTTAGGGTGGCATGAAAACTTCTGACAGTAAGACCAGCCTCCACCAATCCGGACTTTGCCCCCGTGGTAGAGTATGGCCTATACTTTCCTTAGGGAAGAGACCCGTGCCCCTCGGTGGGGACATAATGGGTTGATGATGATGACGAAACCAAGTGTTTATGGGGGGCTCCCACACAACAGACATGATATTTTGCTGTTTTTATAGATAATGGTACAGAACCCATCAGGCACAAATTCGACTCGCAAGTGGCCAGTTTTATTTTAAACTAGCTTTCGCCCGCGACTCCGTCCGCGTGAACTTCAGTTCAAAATTTTGCAACCCCGTTCACCCCCTTATGGGTTAAATTTAGAAAAACAGCGAATCACGTGTTCAATCAATTGTGTTGAAGAGTATTGTATTGTGTTTATTTTAAGTTTCAAGAAAATTAGACAACATTCTTTATATCTCCCATACAAATTTTGGCAATCCTTTTCGCCCCATTAAGGGTTGAATTTAAAAAAATCCGGTCTTATTCCTTGCATACATTATATACAGACCCTTTGTGCAAAATTTCAGCTTCCTAGGTCCAACGGCTTGGGCTGGGCGTTGATGAGTGAATGAATCAGTCAGTCAGGACTTTGAATTTTATTTATATAGATTATGGAATAAAGTGTAGCATCAACAACGACTAATGCATATCGATGAAGCGAAAGAGGTGTGCCCGGATCGTAGCAAGCGGCAGAACTTAGTCTTTGCCTACCCCTGTGGCACACAGGCGTGAGTTTATGAAATGTAATATGATTTTCTCTCCCTCGTCTGTTCACTAGCAAACTTGTTCGTCCGCAAAGGTCGCTGACACGCAGATAATTTATATCCTGGGGCTAGTAAGGAATGAAATTTACTGGGATCACTCTAACTATGCTGATAGCGTTTGCTGTTTGTAACTGAAGATGTGCGGGTCTTTCGAATGCTGTTAACAATGCCGTGGAATCCATTTCATTAGCTTACATTTCTTTTGATGGTGATATGTTAAAGTCTAGGTAGTCAGGCACTATTACTAAAGTCCGTTTTTTAATTCGATGCAAAAAAAAGTGATATTGAGGACATTGACATGTTTATTTGGGCAGTTCTCAGAAACGTGACCAATCTCTATTATTTTAACACTTTTTGAAAAAGTTCGTTTTCTCAAATTTTTTTGTTTGCAGTTCCTTTCGTCCATCATCATAGAATGTATATGTGCTAAAGGGAATGGATTATGATTGATAATCTAGGAAATATGAGCAATATAAATTTTCAGGTGATTGATAATTAACAGGTGATGGATAAAAATTACAGGTTAGAGGAAAAACAGTCAGGTAAACGTAGAAACCGCTAGGGATTTGTTTGTAATAAATGTTATCCAATTTATATGTATTAAATAAATAAAAACAAAGTTTTCAAAAATCAAGTTTTATTTTAAAATATATAAAATTTTACAGTCATTGCCATAAAAACTAAAATATTCCCCTACATTAAACCAAAAACACTTCAAAAAGGTCTGCATATGTTAAAATCTATATATATAAAAGGAGAAGCTGACTGACTGACTGACTGACTGACTGACTGACTGACTGACTGACTGACTGACTGACTGACTGACTGACTGACATATCAACGCAGAGAATAAACTATAAGGGTTAGAGACTTGAAATTTTGCACAGGGGTTCCTTTTGTAACGAAGGGGAGCACTAAGAAAGGATTTTTAAAAATTCAGAATGAAATTTGGTACGAAGGTTTTTCATTTAAAATTATGAAATACGTGTAAAATAGTTTTTTTAAAATCATCCCTTAAGGGGGAAAAAGGGGGGTGCAAACTTAGCATGAAACTTTGCCGTTTTTTAATTTATTCGAATGAAATTCAATATAAAGGTCCTTCATTAAATGTTATGAAAAACATGTAAAATAGTTTTTCGAAAATCATCCCTTAAGGGGGTAAAAAGGGGGGTGCAATGTTAGTATGAAACTTAGCAATTTTTTAAGTTATTCGAATGAAATTCAGCATGAAGGTCCTTCATTAAAAGTTATGAAAGATGTGTAAAATAGTTTTTCGAAAATCAACCATTAGAGGGTAAGAGGGGGTTGCGAAGTTAGTATGAAAGCTCTTTCGCATGCGCTAAAAGTATCCCTATCTTATTTGCAAACACTTTACTCAACTAAAGCCCACGCGGACGTAGTCGCGGGCAACAGCTAGTGTTTATATAAAACAACAGTTGCCATAAGTCAATAGCCGATCACCTTGTGTTCATAATTTATCAGCAATGCAGAAAGTTATGGACGAAAACACTTTAGCAGCAGTCTGGTTAAAGTAACCAAAACTAAAAATAATCGGGAAATTTCTTTTAGTTAAATGTCTGGTGTATATTTAAAACTCCCCTGTTTCTATTGAGAAGGTAAATTTATACACCTCCTTAAAAAAACAGGGGAGTTTTTTAAGATATTATTAAACGACTTATTTGTCGTATAGGCTGCATTTGCCAATAGATAAATATCTCAACTTAAACATACATAAAGTGAATAAAAACAAAGCAAAGTACCTTTTTTAAGCCTAATGAAGAAAATTTATCCACAACTAAGTAGGCTTTAAATTGATATTTTAAGCAGGCAAGGAAAACTTATTTAAATAAAATCCCTGAGGATATTCTCACCTTGTTAAATATTAATAATAACAATTACGTGCATAATGACTCAATTTATCAATAGGATTATATCTTAAACCTCTTTAACCTGATGCATTTATCGATAACCTGTCATTGAAAATCAGGTGAGCGAGGGTCAGGTTATGGAGAATATGACCGTTAAAACTTCCTAGCAAAGATGCTGGACTAAATACGGTATTAATACTTAGTTATATCAAATAAAACACTCATTGACATCACATCATGCATTTGCAATAGAAATGGTTCAGCGATAACAAAGTTAAGGAAGACAGAAAAAAGATACTTTCTTGTTACAAATTCCAGAAGTGAAGTAAACGTCTTAATTTCCTTGAAAATACAAAATTACAGCATGTCTACCTCCTAACAAGTTGTTGTGGACGACTGGCTGATGCAATCGAAGGGGCTTCGACAGAGGGGAGGGTGATAGTACTCGCCCTGCGCAGGAGTATTTGTGAAGGCAGGTTATGTACAAAAATCATGTTGACAATTAATTAAACCCGTTTATATCGCAAATGGAATGTTACAATGAGACAAATTATTTTTAGTGTACATATTGAATATATTTACAGAAGACAGAATACATTCAATATTATTTTTATAGCAATTTTCTATCGGTAAAATTTACTTTAGTTGAGTGATGCGCGTTTGGACATGCAGGTTACTGAAAGAATGACTATAAAATTTGTGGTTTTGTTATCTAAATAGAAAAATATGTCTTCATTAATACTTGGCCTGTGTGTCGTAATTGTCTTTATTTCGTCACATCATCTTAGATGCGGTACTTCATGTGAGATAAAAAAAATATCTAACTAATAGCGTCATGCAGGTTAATGGGTCACGTTTTTGAGAATTAGCCATTTAGCAAAACTATTAAGTAGCAAGTAATTAATTTTTGTCGACATCGGCTGGTTGCCATCAAAAATAGAAATAATAAGTAATTAATTAATTTTTATATTGGAAATACTCGATAATCCAAATTTTCCGCTCTTTTATGCTCTTCAATTTGATGTGCATTTCGTTCGAGTCTGCCGTAGACCGGTACAAAATTATTATTATAGATAATTTGAACTGAGCATGGACGTATTTTTTATTTTTGAAAATACGTTATGTTACATGTTCCTTATCATAAAGCTGCTCTCGGAAACCTGTTCGGTTTATCTGTTACCGGCGGTCGTTCTTAGTTTTTAATATTACAGGTACAACATAAAAAACGCCTACGGACGTTTTGGCACGCTATATTAAAAATTAATTAGTATAAAGAGCGGCCATTCACCCAGCGGATCTTCAGCACATCAAACGTCTAACCCCCTTATTCATAAAAAAATTTAAGCATTGGTTAAGTAAACAACTGATTAAATGTCATGCTGTCCTTTATATTTCAATGACATCTGTCAAGGACAGCATGACATTTAATCAGTTGTTTACTTAACCAATGCTTAAATTTTTTTATGAATAAGGGGGTAAGTCGTTTATGGCAATAGGTAACGCCTCTACAGGCGTTCATGTAAATAGGTAATCGCTCTACAATGAATCGCTCGTAGCCCCGGCTGCCTGAGTGATCTTAAGCCATCACGAAGGTTAAGCAACATAGGACGCGTTCAGTGCATGGATGGGTCACCGTCTATGACTAACGCTAGTGGCAATTTTCCGAGCAGTTCGGTGCATCGCAAGGCACGTTAAGCAGTTGGTGTCGGCTGCCGTCGATAGATGGCAGTCGTAAAGCCAAGTCAGAGGCATTGAAACTTCTGGTCAGACCAGCCACTAGTCTTACAAGCCTCCACCAATCCGGACTAGGCCCCCGTGGTGGAGTACGCCTATACCTTCTTCAGGGAAGAGACCCGTGCCCCTCGGTGGGGACATAATGGGTTGATGATGACAGGACAACCCCGTGGAGCCGCTGAAGTTTGGGTATCATTGTCGTGTCATGTAACTGGGGTGGCCCCGCCCAATACAAAGGGCGAGGCATTATAAATGGAGAGCGGTAAGCCTAACAAATAGCCTCAGGTCGGTAAAGAGGGATAAGTGAAGGCCATCCGACTTTTCATACAGTCACGAGTGATATCCTAGGCGTGACAATCGGAATATGTACAGTCTTTTAGTCCTGTTCATAGTTACTTACTACTTAAACAACTTATACTACTTAAAATATTATAAAGAGATTTGTATTTTTGTATTTTTATGTGTGTGTGTGTGTGTGTGTGTGTGTGTGTGTGTGTGTGTGTGTGTGTGTGTATGTTTGAAATGTTTTAGAAAGTTTTATTTGTCGTGAGTAAATTAGGCTATGTTGTATTAAATGTTGTATTGAATAAGGAAACCCAAGGCGTAAAAAAAATACGACCCCAAGATTTTTCCACGGAACTAATATAGGTATTTCCACGGAAACGTTTTTGCCACCCGTGCGAAGCCGGGGCGGGTCGCTAGTTAATTATAAACATAAACATGACAAAAAGTCTTACATACTTAAGAAAAGTAACGGTTATTATTATTGCACTATCAACCTTTGCAAATATTTTGAGTTTTTTTTGTTTTTTTCTAGTGTGCAATAAAGAAAATTCTCTTCTATTCTATTCTAATGTCGGAAATGTGTGGCAGAATAATGTTTAATACACGTCGAAAATCAAACTAGGTAGCCCTGTCAGTGATTTTCTACTCCTTGAAGTAAATATCCAATTTAAATATACTGTGTTATATAATACAAATAAATAAACATATCTATTATAAATATGTCTCCTAGAGGGCAGGGGCAGGGCCATAAATCACAAAATTACAAATTACAGTAATTTATAACACACTTCGATGTAAGTACATTGCGTAGCTGTCTTCCTACTTGGTAATCTGTGGCCTTATCTACTTATATACTTTTGAATTTGCAAAAAAATGTCTAAGTAATTATATAAGTATGTTTTAAATTTATTTAATTACTAATGGCGGTGGTGGCGTAGTGGGGTTGACCCTTGCTTCTCGATCATGAGGGTCTGGGTTCGAACCACGCATGTACCAATGACTTTTAGTTACGTACATTTGTTTGTACAGCAACACCATTCGCTGATAAATTGTGCCCGGATAACGGCGACAGGCTTGCCACTTGTCACGTTTGGGACCTAATAAACTCGGCAAAACGTGGGTCCAGTTCTAGAGACTGGTGCCTCTGCCTACCCCTTCGGGGATAACGGGCGTGAGTTTATTCATTCATTCATAATTAATTTTGCACGCCTACAAACTCTTTTCTTTACCTCCTGTGGTTGAGTGGTAGAAAATGGTTATCTCATTAAGTCTGCCGCATTGTACTATATTTTTGTTTTAAATGTAACTGCAATAAAAGTATTAAGATCGATAACATGTCTCTGGACTTGCCACTTCCCACGATTCTGAATGTTTTTTGAGCAATGAGTGTTATACAAATTTAACAACATCTTTATTTAACCCTGCAGTACATCTGTTTATGCCTGTATCCCGTCGGGCTTGGGAAAAAAAGTTTGCTACATGAAAGAGCTGAAACTGAATTTTGTACAACTGCCTTGCTACTGTAAAATACTGCCATCAAAAATTTCAGAAGACGAGTAAAAGCGGATTTTATTGCTCTACCTGTTTCTATTATCTGACAAACGTAAATGACTTACTTGCCCACTGAATAATGGACGACCCTTTTCGTGGGTAAAATATTATCACTAGTCGCTTCATTTGTCACTAGATTACTACTTAGGGTTCCGTAAAAGAAGGGTCTCAAAGCAACATTGTTACCATGTCTGTAAGAAGTCTGTAACTTGAGTTTTACTTTATTTTTAAATAAATGTCTAATTTTTTATTGGTTTTCTTACTTTTGTAAGAATAGCAAAAATATTTTGACATTGCAAATGTTAATTTGCACTCATGGTTCTTGAACATTTTAGGTAGCTGAAAATTATTATTCATAATTTATTGTACACAAGAAAACAAATATTTTACAAATTACAAGCGTAATAGTATAGATGAGTACATAGGCGAGATTATTTTTAAAGAAATTTCTTCCAACCAGCCAGATCAACAGTGAAACTATTAATATAAATAGATAGAAGAGTAACGTGTGCACGTTAAAATAAATAAATAAAGGAAAATAAAACTACTTACAAATATATATAGATATGGAATAAACTACATAGAATAATATAATTATAGTATAATATACTATGATAAATAATAAAAAAATATATACAGGCACATACATTGTTTCTGGCCCCACACTAGGATACCCTGTGTCATACATTCATATCAACTTATGTATAAGATTTAAGGTCATTGGAGAAAAGATGGTCAGAGTGGAGTTTTTTTTCGCTGCCTTTTTTCCGCTACATTCGGCCCCAAGGTAATGTTATTTTTTTACTTTGAAATAAATTTCTGATTTCTGATTCTCTAATTTACACATAAATTATAATCAATCACAATCTTAGTTCAACGCTTCATTGATTTCAGTAGCATCGCCAATAAACTTGCAAATGCCCTGAGCTCCGCTCTTAAAGACATTACAAGTTTATGAAAACTAACTTGCCAACTTGGTCGTTCCTCCTAACTCCTGGTAAATGCCGTGGGATTTGTGTTTGAAGATGCAGCATTGGGGGCTTATTTAGGACATAGCTACAATCTGCATTATTTAGTTTATTTTTAGTTGGATTGAATTTCGAATAGAAGTGTCTTGAAAGACTCGACTTTTAATAACTGAAACTTTGAAAGGACGGACGGAACTTTGAATAGTCATTAATTGATAAAGAATGAACTAGAAGTCAGCATGATTTAAAATCCTAATACTACATGTCTAAGGTTACCTTTTCCAAGCCACAAGCCACCACTAATCCGGACTTAGCACCCGTGGTGGAGTATGAATCGGAATCAGAATCAAAAATTTATTTCAACGTAAAGAATTTACATTCTGCTTGTTGAATGTCAATGTACATACAGTTATGTATAATGTTAGCCGCTGCCTTGGGGCCGTCTGTAGTGGAGAAAAAGGCAGCGAAAAAAAACTCCACTCTGACCATCTTTTCTCAAATCACCTTCAAGCTAATACAAATCAAACATACAAAATAATATCTTGGATGTGTTGAACACTAGACACATTTATCCTCTGATTTAATTTAATATTAAACTACTATTTAATGCCATACGTCCTTGTCTTCTAAATAATCGTTGATTTTATAATAAGCTTTTTTGCAAAGAGTGTGCTTAACACAATTCTTAAATCGCGTTGGGGGTAACTCTAATATATCTTGGGGTATCTTGTTGTAGAACCTTATACAGTGCCCCATAAAGGAAGTATTAACTTTTGCAAGTCTAAATCGTGGAAATGACAATTTAGGTTTATTCCTAGTATTAACGTTATGATGGCTACCAAGTGTTTCGAAGTCTTTAATATTTTTCCTAACGTACATAATATTTTCATAAATGTATTGGCTTGCAACTGTTAGAATGTTGATTTCTTTGAAAAAATCTCTGAGTGTGTCCCTACTACCTAGCTTGTAAATAAATCGAATCGCTCTCTTCTGCAATATGAAGATGGTCTCAATGTCTGCTGCCGGCCCCATAGTAGTATACCATAGGACATAATACTATGGAAGTAACTAAAATAAACAAGCCTAGCAGTTGCAACGTCAGGAAGTTCTCGAATTCTTTTTACGGCATATGCTGCGGAGCTAAGTCTATGTGCTAATTTTACAATATGTGGGCCCCATTGTAGTTTGGCATCGATTGTGATGCCTAGAAATACAGTATCTTCCATGAATTCTAGTTTTTATTTCCAATCACAATGTTATTTTCTACTAATTTTACATTAGGTAGGGTAAACTTCATACATTTTGTCTTTTTTTAATTTAACAACAGATTATTTACTGTAAACCAATCTAGAATTGCGAGAGAGCATTATTTGCTTCGTCAAGATTATTTTCCTGTCTCCTTATTTTAAAAATAAGTGACGTGTCATCAGCAAATAGCACTATCTCACACATTTTTGTACCAAAAACGGTAAATCATTTACATAGACTAAGATAGATCTCTGGGGGACTCCCATTTTTACAAGTGAACCTGACGATTTAATACGATTTATGTCTGCTTTTTGAACCCTTCCTTCTAAATATGATTTTAAAAGATCTAAACTTTTTTTTTTATTCCATAGTGTTTTAATTTTGAGAGCAATGTTTTGTGGTCTACACAATCAAATGCCTTTGACAAATCACAAAATACTCCTATAGCATCATTATGATCCTCCCACGCACTGAAAATATGTTTAACTAACATGACTCCAGCGTCTGTTGTATTCCGCCCTTTAGAGAAACCGAACTGCTGACTATGGAGGAGTTCGTAATTATTGAAATGAATAAGCAATTGATCTAAGATAATTCTTTCAAATATTTTACTTAATAATGGTAGGACTGAAATGGGTCTAAAATTTTTTGGGTCTTGTTTATCACCGCTTTTAAATAAGGGCACTAACCTACTATATTTCATGAGGTCTGGAAATACTCCTTCATCTACGCATTTATTGAAAGTCTGTGCTAACGGCAAAGCTAGGATATTTATCACTGAATTAACTATTTTTACTGACAAACCCCATAAGTCCTCGGTTTTTTTAAGATTCAATAATTTAAAATTCTTAACAATGTCATGGGGCTCAATGTAATTAAATGTAAAATCGTGTTCGCACGCGGGGACATGGTCCCTTAATAATGTCGCCGCACGATCTGGTGACGAGTCTAATGCAGCTGTAGTTACGATTGGGACATTAGTGAAGAACTGTTCGAAAGCTGCAGAGGTACCTTCATTTGTTGTTATTATTTTGTCATCGATCTTAAGTGAAATATCTCTTTTTTCTCGGCTGGCAACCCCAGACCGAACAGCTGTTCTTGAAGGCAGCTCTGTAGTTTTTGTATTATTTATTAGTATTTCTAGTGTTATTTGTGTAATTTTTAACGTAATTCAATGTAATAAAAGCATGTAGCAAAGTGTATAATGAAAGAAAGCAGTGAAAACATACGAATTCAAGGAGAACTTGAACATTAATGTACTGGACTGTCGAACTGTCAAACAGTTCAAATTGCAACGACAAAACCGGGGAAGTATTGTTTTTATATTTTATATTACATTCAAAACCGCACTCCATACTGCATATAGTAACCATACACAACCACACATACGTGAGATACGTCCAATACATACACTCAGGTACTGTTTTGGCTCTCTTTACTTGACGAAAATGGCCTATATCTCCCTCAGGGAAGAGACCCGTGCCCCCTTAGGTTACTTTTTTACTTTTCATCATCATCAACCCGTTATGTCCCCACCGTGGGGCACGAGTCTCTTCCCACCCTAAAGCGTCCGACTTGCTGTGCCATTAGTTTCTTGTTTAGCGAGTCTTGTTATTACAAATTCATAGAAATCTCTTGAAAATATCGAAGTTAGAAATCGAATCCCAGCCTCTTATTAGTGAAGTAACCGTTTTATCCACGATGCTACCACAGATTCTTGGAACTGTTCTTGAATCAAGATAAATTGTAAATTAAGAACTGCAAATATTAACTAAGTCTCGCGCTGCACTGCTAAATCAGTGCGGAGAATAGATACATTAATTAGTGAACAGTGAAAATTGTACACTCACCGATTCCCGCTGAGATTCATTTGATTCTAGCACTTATGCAGTGTATTATAGGAACTAAACTAGGGCAGCTTAGGCTGATGAACCATTAGTTAAGGTCAATAAAGGTCTCCGAAGACCCTCACTAATAGCTAGTTAAGGCTCAGTCACAAAAGTTGATCTTAAAGAGGCGAGTAGCTGAGGAAATTGTCGCGACTCCAATTTATTATTAGGTTAGGTAAAGTACAATTCTGAATAGACGCTCTTTTCAGCTGAAGGCCTCGCCAAACAGAAAGCGTAATTAGCGCGCGTCAGGGCGCTAACGCTAAAGCGCCCTAACGTCGCACATTTTGTGTGTGACAGCTTCGACGCTATTCAGTAGGCGCTAACTAATATTCTGTAATAAAATATAACGCGAAGTCATGACGCGGCGCTAGAGCGTCGCGTACTGGTAGCGCGCTAGCGCTTTTTGACAGGTTATAATCTGTTCAGTACAATACAACGCGACGCTATAACGCAGGACGCGTTAGCGCCCTTACGCGCGCTTATTACGCTTTCTGTTTGGCGAGGCCTTTTAGATATCGAGAACGAATAATAAGCTCCGAGCCACACAATCACTTGACCTGGGCCCCGATTTTGTTAGTACATGATAGTTCAATTACAGTGGCATGGTCAAGTCACGTGACGTGTTTTTTTTTTCAATTTCATTGACGCCTAGAACTATTGCGAAGAAGTGGCAATGAAAAGAAAACGACGTGTTCATGCAGTTGTCACGCTACTACAATGCATTAGCAGAATCTAGGCCCAGACGTAGATTCTGTTAATGTATAGTAGTATAATGACAACTGCATGAACGTGACGATTTAGCACCATTGGCGCTTCGAGTCTATGCGGGTGCACACATCAATCCTCCTGGGCGTCAATGGTATGAAGAAACACGTCACGTGACCCGACCGTGTATCTGTGATCGTACTATAATGCACTAACAGAATCGATGCCCTGAGTGCTTATACTAAGTTTTGTCATTCACTTTCGATAGCGAGAGCGTTTGCAGTTTGTATAGGAGTGACAGAGCGCGCCACCTAGTTGTCTCTTTGTCACTCCTATGCAAATCGCAAACGCTCTCTCTATCGAAAGTGAATGAAAAAACTCAGTATACGCACTCTGATCCCAAACGTTAATACCCTGAAAGTATACTCTGTGAAAGTATACTTGGCTTCGAAGTCGTGCATCAAGATCGGCTTGATGACGATCTTATAAATTCGGATCTTTCTCTATCTGTATAGAAGCTTAGAGGTTATCAGCACCTTGTGGAGAGAAACAATACAGTAGAGGGCATTTTGGGCTTCTAAATTCTTAACTTTGAAATATTCTTTGATCTTTTTATTGATAAATTGACTGTGTAGAACTATAACAATAATAACTGTTGCACTGATTTTAATATTTACTTAACAAAGCAAAAACCATGAATGTCCAGCTTTTCTCGACTTTTAAGTGTTCGAACAAACTCGACTTTCTTTTAAATATTAAGATGTTCACGCGCTGTATTACAGTATGTACCTATAAAAAAGACATGTTCTTCCAATTCGGGACCACGTTCTTACTAAAACAGTCAACTCCCGGTTAAAATTCTAAAGTGCTTATCTCTTCGTGTGGTCTCATTTTGAACTTACAGATGAAGGGCAAAATTAATTAAGTACACATAAAGTTCTCATCCATCCCCGGCTAGAGCAACGTCAGACGATTTGACGCTTCTAACTTGAACTACAATGACGCAGAAAGCACAATTCGTTGTGATTTTTTTTTATGACCGCTGCGCCACAGAAGTCGTCATTGTGATTTGTCATTGCGGCTAGCACATCTGCCTACGCAAGAGGTCCCCAGGTCCTGGATGTTTACATGCTTGTGACGTGTTTCCGGTTTCTACGACACATTTTCGCAATTTTACATACATTTATAGACCAGATTTAGCTTATGACCCTAGACTACTTGTAATTTTTAATCCTAACAAAGTTTTCTAGACTACACTTCTGTCAAAACTTTTTCACTTTAACTTATATTAATTTATTCTATTCACTCAGGGTGCTCCGAGCCACGGACAGCTTTTGTAACGACGTGACATTTGCTACTTGCGATGGTTCAGACAGTCCTTCAGTCGCTACATACATTTTCATTTCGGTCAATAGCATTACATAAAATAAAAACTTTTTGCTGAAAACTGTTTTTCAAGCTGCCAGTCTCCCAGAATGCCGGCTGGAAAAAAACGCCAAAAAGAGGTCCTATTGCCTTTCGGTTTTTAGCGCCTCTTCGCACTTGGGGCTTAGTGTAATTGCTTCTCTCTCTAAATCCGAGTGCAAACACTTGAAGAACCATCCACCAACTATGTAGGTAGATACAGAGCTCAAACTCCACTCATCTGCCGCGCCACTTCTTGGTTGCTTAATGTAATGCGAATAGTTTCGACTTTCGTCGCCTTAACGCGGTGCGGGTTAAGGGGATGCTTGTCGAGACACAAGTCGAGTGAAGGTTAGCTAGTTTGGCTTAGGGTTTCCGCACTTGGCCTCATAGTTGGGCCATTGTACGTAGCAGGGCTGTGAGCTTACTCCAGCCAGCCGTCGAGTGAAGGAAGAAAGAAAGAAAAAAAACATAAACATGTACTAAGGGCACATACATTGCTTCTGGCACCACAATAGGATACCCTGTGTCGTGGGAACCAGAAACAGCGACATTACAAACATGTAAACGTCCAAGACTTGAGTTTTTTCGTCCTCAGCCGGGATTCGAACCCGGAACCTCTAACATGGTAGGCAGATTCGCTAACCGCTGCACCGCAGAGGTCATGAAATTTAATACTACTAAATTTTATATTATAATAATAATAATAATAAACTCACGCCCGTTATCCCCGAAGGGGTAGGCAGAGGCACCAGTTCCTAGAACTGGACCCACGTTTTGCCGAGTTTATTAGGTCCCAAACGTGACAAGTGGCAAGCCTGTCGCCGTTATCCGGGCATAATTTATCAGCGAATGGTGTTGCTGTACAAACAAATGTACGTAACTAAAAGTCATTGGTACATGCGTGGTTCGATACCAGACCCTCATGATCGAGAAGCAAGGGTCAACCCCACTACGCCACCACCGCTTTTTTATATTATATTTTATATTTTGCGCTTAAATTTTATATTAAAAAATATATAAAAACATTAACATTTACATACAGGCATATACGTTGCTTCTGCCCCATAATAGGATACCCTAGGATACACGAGACATCGTGGAAACCAGAAACAGCGACATCACAAACATGTAAGCGTCTAAGACCTGATTTATTTTTAAATGACAATAATAAAAGTCGTACTGGAATTCTGAAGCGGTACTAAATATATTTCATTTTCATCGACAACGTCAATGTCAATTCGAAGACAATATTAACTGAATTCCAGATTCACTCCTTTTTTGTCAAAAGAGTCCGCCCAGGTTGAAAGTAATTAAGAGAATCCAAAATCAAGAAATAAGGGAGAAGTCCTTACCAAAGTGTTAGTTCCCAGATTAGAAGACACTTCCCCTTAAGCGCGGCTTTAATTTAGCGGCAGGAAGGTGCACCGGCGTACGGCAATTTAAGTACGTCTATCCTACTACGAGCGTAGTGGTATACAAACACGTAGTAATACGTTCCACTAGTGACACTAGACGGGTTTGGCTAACCAAACCGGTGGATGATTTTGATTTTTAATTTCTTGATTCAAATGAGATTGTCGCATAATAACACCCAGTTGTAACGGTGTAAACCTCTTTACACATTTTTTTCTAATTTAAAACGTGGCAAAACGTGGGCCCAGGTTCTAGTGATTGGTGCCTCTGCCTACCCCCTCGGGGTTAACGGGCATGAGTTTTTTTTTTATTAAAAAAAAAATTAAAATAAATGGATGATGATGAAAATTGACAGATATTTATTAAAACATTATTTACATTACGCGGTTTCGTTATCTATAGGATAGTATTTTATTCTTTAAACTGACCACACCATCGTGTTCGGAATCGTGTTCCGAACACGATGGTGTTGTCAGTTCAAAATATGAAAAAATGGATGAGGAAATTTAGAATTCGGCCCTTCAAGGGGCCAAAGCCCATACTCTCTCTCTCTTTCTCTCTCTCTCTCTCTGATAGAATGCCTGTACCGTATAGTGGGACGTATATAAGCTGCTTACCTACAAAAAGAGATTTATTTTTTTATTAGACGGAGACTGATCTCCATACTTGCATCTGCATCTGAATGCAACATACTTATTTATCTAAATGTATCTACATGCTGCGATGAACACTACGTTTTTAGGCATGTTGGATAATAGATAAGGACTATTTTCATCGTATTAAGCTGCATTAATAGAATTAAATTTAGGTATGGTTAAATTTAGGCAGGTACTGTATCTTTTATATTTGATGTTTGTTTTTTCCTGGTAAGGAATGATGTTATCTTATCTTTTTATATAATAAATAGAGTGTCCCAAAACTTGCTCAAGCTGGAATAGGGTGAAAAGGCAAGTCATGTAATATATAAAAATTATTTAAAAAAACCTGTGTTTTTTAAATATTTTTCTGATAATTAGTATGAATTGCCCTTTTACCCGGTTCCGGCTTGACGTCGAGATTTGAGACACCCTATATGTGTGGGAGTGTGAGTGTATGTGTGTGTTTTTAAACGTGTGTGTATGTGTGCTATGAATACCTAAATGAAATAATTAGGTACATAAAAGGGTCTATGCTGCCCCTTTAAGAAACTCAGTTTCATTCCTAGTAGTTTATTTCCAATGTTGGGCGATAATACCCTGCTTAGATATACCAGAAGGAATCCAACCGAAGGATGCGTTATTGGCAAACTATCTTACTGACTCACTCAAGTATCGATCGCCTAATGGAGCAAGGTGATAAATATACTTCCTAAGATTTGCCACTTGAGATGGAAACAGAAAGGTAAGCAAAAGAAGCATCATCATCAACCCATTATGTCCCCACCGAGAGGCACGGGTCTCTTCCCTGAGCAAGGTATAGGCCATACTCCACCACGGGGGCCAAGTCCGGATTGGTGGAGCAAAGAAGCATAATACATAGTATAGTTCTGAGTGCATAGCTCTGAAGGCCGATGGGGCCGAAGTTCTCTAATGGAGACCACATATCGGCAAGCGCAGCGTAAGACGACCAGCCACAAGATGGACAGACGATCTCATCCAAGTGGCAGGAAGACGTTGGATGCAAGCCGCTTCCAGCCGGTCTTTTTGGAAATCCATGGAGGAGGCCTATCCAGCACTGGACTTTTTGTGGCTGAATGATGATGGAGATGAAGGAAAGAGTTAAGGATACCTTGAAAGTATTTTTTCTATCGGTGACCGGCTGATGAAATTATCATCATCATCATCATGAAGTTATAAAGGAAACAAAGTTTCACTAAAACTTTCGTAAGTACTACCTACACGTTATTTACTTTATACCCGGTCCACTTATTTGACTTTTTGTCGGAAGCGTCCGACCAGGTTTTGCTCTGACTTGCAGGTGTAATCAAGGCAAGAATCGCTCATAGCCCCAGCCGTTTGAGTGATCTTAAGCGATCACAAAGGTTAAACAACAAAGAGCGCATTCAGTGCATTGATGGGTGACCGTATATCAAAATAAAAAAAAAATACAAAATAGTTTATTTTAACCACAAAAACACATCATTCTTACACATATTACACTCAATATGTATCACTAACGCTGGTGGCATTTTTCCGAGCAGTGTCGTGCTTTGCAAGGCATAATATTAAGTAGGTGGTGCCAGCTGCCGTCGACAGATCGCAGTCGTTAAGGCAAGTCAGAGGCCTTAGGGCGGCTTGAAAACTTCTGACAGTAAGACCAGCCACTAGTCTTACAAGCCTCCATCAATCTGGACTTGGCCCCCGTGGTGGAATATGGCGTATACTTGCCTCAGGGAGGAGAGCCGTGTCCCTCAGTGGCGACATAATGGGTTGATGATGATGATCGTGAAATTCTATCAATCAGATGATACTGGCAACAGGCTACTCTAGAAGAAGAAGAAATATTAGTTATAAAAAATAGTATTGTTCAAATTTGTTCAAAAAACAAAACACAATCCAATTAAAGAAAATACTTGTATACTTGAAATCACTCAAACATTTCAATAAAAAAGCATCCAACGACCAATTCAATTAAATCTTGAAAAGAAAAAGGAAAATATAATTTCAAAATATAAATAATACAGTTGTTGCTTAAAATATTAAGTATTATACAATATAAATCATCATCAATAAATAATAGTTGTTGTTAAATCTCCAAAAAATATCACCAAAAATTTGGGAAAGTTTCGGAAAAAAATGCAATTACGGAACCCACTGTGGACGCGCCCTACTCGCTCTTGTTTACTTTCGGTCTTTTAACAGAATGCGTCCTTGAATACGTTTTAGCCTAAGCGCACACTAGCGACGCGCGACAGGCGACAGCTCGAAGGCTACGACAGGCTACGGCCGTCAATTTTCATATATTTTGTTCGAATCTCCGCACACTTGGCGTCAGAGTCGCGGAGTCGCAACGACAATACGCTTGAAGCGAATGACAACGTCGCGTCTGACGCGGCGACTTGACTTGGCGACAACTCGCCCTGTTTGCGATGGCTCTTAATATCATCATTCGCGAATTATATTCTTTGTGCCAAAATAAATCAATCGATCCTTGATTTAGGATGGGGATGATTTTGAACAAAATAAACCTGTCGAACAAAACAAAAACGACCGTCGCAAGCAATCGCGCGCGATAAAATGTAAAAAAAAACACGGGCGCAACAAAAAGCGGCGATGAAAGAGAAAATCTGTGTTATTTAATTTTAAAAACAAACTGGGGTAAAAATTTAATAATACGCCATCCATAATCGAATTGTTACTTTTTTATTGTTACACTTTACCCGCAGAATTGTGTTGTACGTTATTGTGTACGTTTTGCGCAACGGATGCCGTGTAGAGCGACGTTTGTCTGCGACGTGACAGCAGAATACCAATGAGTGTGGACGTTTGTGGGAACGCCTTATTTAAGCAGCCTATGTACGTCCCACTATTATAGGGCACATGCCTTCTCTAAGAGAGAGAGTACAGACCCAGGTTTCCCCACGATAATTTCTTTCACCCTTAGCGAGTGGTATTCTGCCGCGCTAACAGTAAGAGCAGTAAGTCGGAAATTTCAAAGTTGAGAAAATCGGGGACAAAGTTTTGGATAACATTTTTACTTACTACTTCTTTAGCTTGTAAGTTTTAGTAGAACCTACTAAATCTTATAAGCTAAAGAAGTACCTAGTAAGTAGAACCTACTAAAACTTATAAGCTAAAAACGTTTTAGTAGAACCTACTACAACTTATAAGCTAAAGAAGTAGTAAGTAAAAATGTAATCCAAAACTTTGTCCCCGATTTTCTCAACTTTGAAATTTCCGACTTACTGCTCTTACTGTTAGCGCGGCAGTATAGGGCACATACCTTATCTAAGAGAGAGAGTATAGACCCAGGTTTCCCTACGATATTTTCTTTCACCCTTAGCGAGTGGTATTGCTACATTAACTTCACAAACATACATAACTTAAAAAAAAAGTCTTAGGTACGTACATGCCCGCACTCGGAATCGAACCTGGTTCTCCCACTTCTGAGTCCATTTTGCTACCCATTAGGCTACAACAGCTGAATAGGCTATTTGACATTGTGAAAAAACGGTATTATTTATACGTATTTGTCGAAATTATAAGTCGTAAAACCGCTTTAACGCATTTTTACAAAAGCAATTCATCATTATCATCATCATCAGGCTATATAAGTCCACTGCTAGACATAGCCCTCCCCTAATGAGCGCCGTAGCGCCCAAGAAACAACTATTATTTGTAAAAAAAAGCACAAAATCAAATTTGATAATTATGTATCTGCAGTCATTGTATCGAAAACGGACTGGATTGGCTGATTCTATGACGACGTCATATGCCAGTAAAATTGGCGTCTGTCATTTATTCTTTCTTACGTTCATTGGTTGGTTTACTGGCAAGTGACGTCATAATTCCTGTGCGACGCCATATCACCCAAGATAGCGTTGTGGCGGCTTATTTCAAAAGTGAATTTCCGTTTGCTTTTTTTAGAAGAAAAACACGAAAGAATTTTAAATGACCACTTTCTGAGGACTCCATGAACACCAACAAAAAATTAATATGAGATGGTTTTCGAATTCAGTCAAATATAATAATAATCGTTTGTTGTTCATAATTAAAGAAAGTACAATTTTTTCCTTACTACTTAAACTTAAAAATTAGATGTAGTTTAATTAGCTATAAGGATATATCCAATTGTACAATTACAATGTACAATCTGTCAAGAAAATGTAGACATTAAAGAGTACGGTTTTGCTCGGACTTTTTGTCTACATTTGTTAATACCTTGCACTTACAAGCATTAAATAAATTTAAAACGTGTGCTTTTACATAAATTAAGGTAATGTGCTTCAATAAATATATTAAATGTTTAGGTTTTTCAATAAAACAATTAGTAAACTTTCACTTCCAGTTTCTAGTATTTTTTGACAAACTCTAACAACATAACAGCAGAGCTTTAAAGCTGCCAGTGTTTTATGTGTTTAAACAGAACAGACAAAAAGGTTAAGGGGCGTGCAAACTTGATCGGGCCTAAGCAAACCGCGAGAGGTAATATTTTGCCGTTTATTTAATTTAATTTACACCGCTGACCCCTTTGTTTTTAATGGGAGTGGAGTGCCTTTATGGAGGTAAATTTAATTAGGCACCTCTTTTGTCAATACTGTTAATTATCATCGTATTAAATGAAAAATTAATTTATATTTTTTTACCAGAATTTTACTGGCGAGTATGGAGTAGAAACTATGCCATCTACTGGGTATGGTAGAAAGTTACTGCGTTTGTCAAGTTGAAAATGCTATTACATAAAGGTAAAAATGCGAGCCAAGCGGGGCTCTACGAGATTCTGCAAAATTTGATTAGGCACCTCTTTTGTCAAAAATGTTTATTGTAATGGTATTAAATAAAAAATGTAGATATATTTATTTTTTATTGTTTTTTACTGGAGCATCATCATCAACCCATTATGTCCCCACCGAATGGCACTGGTCTGTTCCCTGAGGAAGGTATAAGGCCATACTGGCTGGTCTTATTGACAGAAGTTTTCTAGCCGCGCAAAGGCCTCTGACTTGGCTTAACGACTGCCATCTATGGACGGCAGCTGGCACCAACTGCTTAATGTGCCTTGCGAAGCACTGAACCGCACGGAAATCGTATCATAAATTAATATATATTTTTCTTATTTTTCGGTGCGATTCTGCTAAATTTAATTACACACATCATTTCACAAAAGTGTTGATAATAAACGGAACCCTAAACAACTTGTATAAAGGAGCGTTTCCACTGGGAATCCTACCACATGCGTGTAAAGCAGCCGGCCTTTTGGTCTTCCATATAACGTCTTAGCAACTGTGTACTACACTTTGCTTTAGACCAAAACTACACTACAGAGCGAGGAAAGTGGGACATTCATGCCTCGTGCAAAGCAAACGGCCTTAATGAATAAGTCAAATGTTTGCTCAGACTTAGAGATGGTACGTCTAATGCTGTAAGTAGCTACAAGTTCCATGCTACTCCTGCACTTCCCAAACTTTGGCTAAGTACGACAAGCCAATAATAGGGTAGTTTCCAGGGTCAAAATAATTAAATTCTATTTAGTCCATATTTTAGATTTAAAAAAATATTGGACACATATTTTTTCTTTTTTCGATTATACAAAAAATAAAAAAGATATAGCCCATTAAAGTTACGTGTGACGTCACGCCGTGCTAAAAAATGCAGCACGGCGTGACGTCACACGTAACTTTAATGGGCTATATCTTCGTCATTTTTGGTCTAATTTACAAATAAAAAAATACGTGTCCTTTATTCTTGAATAATCTAAAAGACTGACTAATTACATTTTTTTGGGAAACTAGCCTATTAGAACGGTTGATTTAAGGGGGGTTAGGCGGTCAGCGAAAATTTAGATTTCGCGACGATCCGCGTGTTTAATCAGCGGGGGCAGCGGCGGGCGCGCGGGGAGGCGCACGCGGTGCAGACAGAAGCGAGTACAATAGGCAACAAATCGTAGCTTGTTCTCCGAATTTTGATGCTATGAGCCGTTTTCAGAAGACCTAAAAAAAAAAAATAATACGGCTGTCAAAGGAATGCATTTTTGGACCTCAGCCCAATAGCCATTTGTGATACATCATAAAATAGGTCTAAGCGAGCTGAACAAAAGTTACTACTACGCCAACAGCCAAATGTTTGTCGTTTCGGAGTTATATTTTGTTGAAAATGTTAGTTTTTTTTCAATACTATATAACTCCGAAAGGACAAACATTTGGCTGTTGGCGTCATAGTAACTTTTGTTCAGCTCGCTGAGACCTATTTTATGACGTATCACACATGGCTATTGGGCTGAGGTCCAAAATTGCATTCCTTTGACAGCCATATTATTATTTTTTTTTTAGTTCTTCTGAAAACGGCTCATTATTATAACCACTACCATGTTGCATAGGGCAGATTAGCTTGACAGTTGGCTTCTAGTTCTAATAGGTGTACATCGAATAAAGGTGGGTCACCTAACAATCATTTATTAGAATATATAATATACCTTGGTATGAAATCATTTAGGTATCCAAGTTATAAAAAACCAAAAGCCAAGTAATGTTAGTGCCGTATAAGGTTTTATTTCGCTATCTTTATGCATTTACAAGATACAAAACATAGTCTACTTATCTATGTACTTGTAATATTGTAGGTAGGTACATTTTGAAAAATTTAAAATAGGGTAAACGTTAAACGTTAGGAATTATTGGAAGTAAATTATAAAAAGTCAACATACGTATGTAATACTAGGGTAAACGACCCAATAATCGAACGTTAAATGTTAAACGGTAGAAATCATTGTAAGTAAATTATAAAAAGTCAACATACGTATATAATACTAGGGTAAACGACCCAATTATTGAACTTTCTGCAATTTGGATACAAACAACATTTGGGTACCTATTACATAAAACCAAATATGTTTGTAGGCAAAATAAAAAAAATGATGAAAGTAGGCATTAGCAGTCCTTCACTCAGAATCTGACCTTAACCGAGTGAAGGTTAGTAGCCAGCTACAATTAAATAAAAGAAGTAAGTGTTTTAATTTTTTTTATGTATTTTTATTTAGAAATAAACAGTTTTATAACTGATTCTAAATACTTCTTTTATTTGATTGTAGCTGACTAATAATATTAAAAAGGCAAAATAAAACAAATTTAATACCTAATTTAATATTTCATTTTTTTTTATTTTGTCTACGAACATATCGGGTCAAACAAAATAATATTTGTTATATTTATTCGCTTATTTTACGTTAATTATAATGGTGCAGAAGCAATTACATACTGAAAAAACATCTCAACCAAAAAATTAAAATTTTAACATCCACCCGTGACACCTTTCGAAATGAAAAAAATATTTTTTAATCTGTTCACGGGTCTTCGAGTAATCGCTGACCATACATTAAAAAAAAATGATCCCGAAACGTAATAGTGGAAGCTTTCTAAATAAGTAAAAAGGTCGCAACAAAAAGTCGGAGTGCGCATTGAAATTTGCTTGAGTTTTTTCGCAAAAAATTATAAGACGGAATTATTATATTATTAGAATTTGGAAATCTACAACAGCCAAGAAATGGAAAAGGTAAATACTTATCTGTTTGTGATTTTACAGGAATTCGTATTGTAAAACACGTCCGCAATAAGCATTTACCTAAAATTTTAGACGTGACTTCTGGATTTTTTTCTATCGAGTAAAGTTTTTCCAATCGCGTTTTGGAAACAGCCATCCCCTCACACATACGTTCTGTAATACACATTCCAAATTTCAATGCGAAAAATCGTCAAGTTTTTGAATTACAGCTACTAGAAAACATCGAATTTCGGCATATTCACTTACTAAGGGCCCTTAATAGCATTCTGACTATGATAGCGGACAGGGTAGATAGTCGATACACCGAAATGTGGGCCGAGAGACATAGAAGTCTCCGTAAAGTAGGTACCAAAAGTAACTTAGCACAGATTAGATTAGAATTAAATGATTATTGCTACTAATATAGTCTTTTCAGTCACCTTTGTCACTTACATAATATCGGTATAATGCCTGAAATAAAGAATTTTTATTTTATATTTATTTAATAATTATCTTGCACTGCTATGACAAAACTGATGTATCGAGTGAATGTGAGTGAAAAGACCCTTAAAAAGGGATGTATTAGTTAAGAGACAAGTAAAAAGTACCCGAAACCGGCGTGCCTGCATATAACGACTAATTAGTGTCGATGAAGCGAAAGTGCATCAGGATCGTATTAAGAAGCAGTCCCTGATGTCTGCCTGTCCCTCTTGGATAGAGGCGTAAGCTTATATAAATATATATATTTCTACAACAGGCTTACCCCGATTCCCGACCCAAAAAATAGTCGAAGACTGAATAAAAGCGTTTCAAATCACTTTACTTTGAGAACCACTGTCTGAGACATTTGGAACCAAGAAGTTCGTACATTGTTTGATATGCTAAGTTTGAGCGTGGGCGTACCTGTACAGGCTGTGATGAAGGTCTATTCACATTAGAACAGACGCTTGAGCTTAACTGTTGACACAATGACATGACTGAGGCTTTCTCGACTGATACCATCACTCGGGAGTCTCGGTTACGACTCGTCGCCGGACCTGGCTCGACTGAGGCTCGGGCGAGGCTGAGAACGGCTTAGCCAGTGTTTGGCCGAGACTCATACCCGGTCGGCTAGAATGCGGTCGAGGCTTGGACCCAACTTGGCTAGCGTTTGGCCGAGGAACATGATCCCACAAATTCCGAGACTGCTCGGCTATACCTGTAGGTATTGATCAAAATATTCGTACAGCGGCGAGTAAGAATTATACGGCAAGAAATTCAGTAATTTGGGAATCTTCAATAAAGCGATGCGTGTCGTTCAAAAGTTATATTAGTACGAAAAAACTATATGTGTTGAGGAAAAAGGGAAAGGGGAACATCGAGATTTGCTTAACCAATCACGTCAATCATCATCGCGGCTTCTTCCGATAGGCTGTCGATCACGCCATGCCATACAACCCATTGGCTGATACAGGTACCATAGACAGCGCAATAAAGCATAGTAGTATGCAGGGTCCCTAACGATTAGAGAAGATTAATTTACATCAACTAAGTTTATAATCATTTATACCCTGTAATGATTATAAACTTTACCATAAACAGCAATTCGGCTTCACCCAGGGGCGACCAATGATAGATACTAGAGTCGTGGTAGGTAAACATTTTAAACGTGCATGTTAGGATCGTAGGGACGCTGTAGGTGGTTTTTGTGACCTGTCAAAGGCATTTGATTCGGTGGATCAAAAGACTTTTTCACTAAAACTAGAACATCACGGACGGAAGGGGAAAGGTTAAGAATTGATGGGATCAAATTTAAAAGGAAGTGTTGAAAAAGCGGACATAATTCGTTTAAAATCAACAGGTTTGCAAATAAAAATGGGAGGTGCACAGATCAATTTTGGGGCCTATCTTTTCCTTGTATTTAAAAATGAGTTGCCATTTATGGTACAAAATATTCTAGATAGTATTTCTCACAGATAACACGTTACTTATTATTGTTACTTAAAATGAACAGACAAGAAAAAAATTTGATGATCCAAATGACGCTTTCTCGCATAAATTAAATTGTTTCACAGCAAACAATCTGCTTTTAAAGTCCAAGAGACCAAAATATAAATAGACAGAATAGATATCTTGCAGACAGTACAATCATTGTCCTTCTGCAAAAGTAGTATAGCCTGTGCTATGGTTTCCAGGCAAAGATATCACAAACATTAAAATACGCCCAGACTGAGGCCCTTTCCATAAATAAATAATTCACGACAGCCCCCATCAATGGGCATCAAACCCACGACCTCTACTCTATATTTAAGCCCCTTAACGGTTAAATAAAAAAACAAGGCAGTCGAATAATAAAGTAATAAAGTTGGGGTTACGGAAGTGCAGCGGTATAACGTCCCTCTCAAATTCGGAGGATCGTGAGTTCACATCCCGGCATGTAACTTAGTTTTGTGAAGTTGGAGTAGATATACCATTCGTGAACCGTAATGGAAAAGATTGTGAGAAAACCTGAGCGTCTGAGTTCTTTGCACACCTCAGCGCTTGCTACGTACGCCGAGCTATAAGGCTAAATGCGGAAATATCTGGTCTAACTAGAACTACAACTAGACATTGAATTCTTTTCAATTTCCTCTCAGACAAGATAGATAGATGGACAAAACATTTTATTGCCATACCAACAACACACACAACAAATATGAGACAAAGACTACACAACTACAATGCAACAATTAGAGCATCCTATCTTATTATACTACAACAAGACAAGAAAACTAAAAAAGTTACAAAACAATATAAAGGATTTTCCAATAATAGGTGTTATTTTGATATTCAAAGAAAAATGCCATTTTTAATATAAATGATCGGACGTTTGTTTCATTATGAAGAGAAAGGTATGCCGTTAATAGTGGAAAATAACATCAGGCAAATGACCACCACGACCACGCTTACAGGACCATATTTTTTTCAAGAAATTTTCCATAACCAAATCACAAAGTGGCTGCCTTATGTCCTCGATAGCCTCACGAATGCCATCTTTGAGGTCTTGCATTGACACTGGGCTGTTGACGTAGACCTTCTCTTTCACCTGGCCTAAAAGGAAGAAGTCGCAAGACCTCAAAGGTAGAATTCGTGAGGCTATCGAGGACATATGGCAGCCACTTTGCGATTTGTTTATGGAAAATTTCATGAAAAGGATATGGTCCTGTAAGCGAGGTCACGGTGGTCATTTGCTTGATGTTATTTTCCACTATTAACGGCACACCTTTCTCTTCATAATGAAATAGACATCCGATCATTTATATTAAAAAATGGCATTTTTCTTTGAATATAAAAATAACACCTCTTATTGGAAAACCCTACAGTTAACAAAAATTAAAATAACGTCATTCACAAAGGGCGCAATTCAAACAGCCGCCATTCACAAAACACCATTCCCCAAAACACTCCCTAAAAGTTGATTGGGTTATTAAAATCTCAAGTATTAAAATCGAGAATTCTCAATTAAAATCTAAAGTGTGAAATAGAGCTAAACAAAAGTTCCAACTCTTATAATGTATAGCAATCATTTAAAACTAGTAAAAAAATGTAAACGCAGAGCGTGCACTAGTGCTACGCCAGCGGGTTGTTGACCTCTCGTAGCAATGTCTACGCGCTACGAGCTACGAGTGCTACGCCGTAGGCTCAGTCTGACGAGCGGATTACGTAACGGCGATTAACGTGTACTACAATGAGTATTAGAGTACAATGCACTGAAGATGCGTTATTATTTAATAAGATTAGATTTTTCAAGAAACTACTTTTGGCCAAGAACCTTACTTTTTTACTTTAAGAATTTGGGTGAGAGAGAAATATGAACAAAAACATAAGAATCAGAATCAGAATCAGAATCAAGAATTTATTTCAACGTAAAGAATTTACATTCTGCTTGTTGAATGTCAATGTACATACAGTTATGTATAACGTTAGCCGCTGCCTTGGGGCCGTCTGTAGTGGAGAAAAAGGCAGCGAAAAAAAAAACTCCACTCTGACCATCTTTTCTCAAATCACCTTAAAGCTAATACAAATAAAACATACAAAATAATATCTTGGATGTGTTGAACACTAGACACATTTATCCTCTGATTTAATTTAATATTAAACTACTATTTAATGCCATATGTCCTTGTCTTCTAAATAATCGTTGATTTTATAATAAGCTTTTTTGCAAAGAGTGTGCTTAACACAATTCTTAAATCGCGTTGGGGGTAACTCTAATATATCTTGGGGTATCTTGTTGTAGAACCTTATACAGTGCCCCATAAAGGAAGTATTAACTTTTGCAAGTCTAAATCGTGGAAATGACAATTTATGTTTATTCCTAGTATTAACGTTATGATGGCTACCAAGAGTTTTGAAGTCCTTAATATTTTTCCGAACGTACATAATATTTTCATAAATGTATTGGCTTGCAACTGTTAAGATGTTAGTTTCTTTGAAAAAATCTCTTAGCGAGTCCCTACTACCTAGCTTGTAAATAAATCGGATCGCTCTCTTCTGCAAGATGAAGATAGTCTCAATGTCTGCTGCCCGGCCCCATAGTATTATACCATAGGACATAATACTATGGAAGTAACTAAAATAAACAAGCCTAGCAGTTGCAACGTCAGTAAGTTCTCGGATTCTTTTCACGGCATATGCTGCGGAGCTTAGTCTATGTGCCAATTTTATAATATGTGGACCCCATTGTAGTTTGGCATCGATTGTGATGCCCAAAAATACAGTATCTTCAACAAATTCTAGCTTATTATTTTCAATTACAATGTTCTTTTCAACTAATTTTACGTTAGGTAGGGCAAATTTCACACATTTTGTCTTTTTTGAATTTAACAATAGATTATTTACTGTAAACCAATCTAGAACGTGCGAGAGAGCATTATTTGCTTCGGCAAGATTACTTTCCTGTCTCTTTATTTTAAAAACAAGTGACGTGTCATCAGCATATAGCACTATCTCACACATTTTTTGTACCAAAAACGGTAAATCATTTACATAGACTAGGAAAAGGAACGGCCCTAAGATAGATCCCTGCGGGACTCCCATTTTTACAAGTGAGCCTGACGATTTAATACGATTTATTTCTGCGTTTTGAACCCTTCCTTCTAAATATGATTTTAAAAGATCTAGACTTAATTTTTTTATTCCATAGTGTTTTAACTTTGAGAGTAATGTTTTGTGGTCTACACAATCGAATGCCTTTGACAGATCACAAAATACTCCTATCGCATCATTATGATCCTCCCACGCACTGAAAATATGTTTAACTAACATGACTCCAGCGTCTGTTGTATTCCGCCCTTTAATGAAACCGAACTGCTGACTATGGAGGAGTTCGTAATTATTGAAATGAGTAAGTAATTGATCTAAGATAATTCTTTCAAATATTTTACTTAATACTGGTAGGACTGAAACGGGTCTAAAATTTGTTGGATCTTGTTTATCACCGCTTTTAAATAAGGGTACTAACCTACTATATTTCATGAGGTCTGGAAATACTCCTTCATCTACGCATTTATTGAAAATCTGTGCTAACGGCAAAGCTAGTATATTTATTACTATATTTATCATTTATACCGACATAAACATTTACATACAGGCACATACATTGCTTTCATCACATTACCTTCAATGTAAAACATAAGTTCGTATAAATATACATATATCTACCTAGGAAGCTCAAGACCTATGAGTACAATCAACACTTGCTATGTCGAACCATTAATACTAGCATAGTTTTTGGTTTGCAGTCACACCGTCTGTACATACATACATGTACTGACTGCCTGTATCCCAGAGGGGTAGACAGAGACCAGGGACTGCCACATGCCACGAAACTGACAAATCACGTCGCGTCTGTTTATGAAAAACTTATTGAACCCTAAATATGTAATTATTTATGAAATACCGATGGCTAGCTCGTGCCAACATAACCGTATATCATACCAAGCAGTTTGCCTTGCTAAATACCATCTTTCATACCATTTGTGTACTTGATATGGCAGACATTTGATTCTTACTCGATACGCTTCGCTTCTAAGCCCGATGTATACTTGTCTCAACTAATGCACAAAATTTACTTGTTGTTTAGGTTAAGCCTATTGAGCTGAATTTCAACCAAGGACCATTGAGATTTAAATACAGGAGTGGCTCTCAATTTGACTTCCCGTGTGATATGTTTTTTTTAAATAAATAAAATAAATAAATTGGACTTTATTCATCACATGTGCTTTACAATTTAAATACTTACAAGTTTATAAATATGTATAAGGTACATGGGTACACTTACAATAGACAATAAATCGTGATGAAAAGGACAGAGGCTCAGCATAATTGCTGTTTTTCAGACTCTGCCTGGGTATGACAGCAGAATATAGCTAGCAGACTACACAATAATAACAATGCGCTCACAACCGAGAGCGCATTATTACCATTGCCTGATCTTATTTAGTAATTTTATAATTACTATTATTCGTATTTTTTATTGTTAGCTAGTTTTTTTTTAGGAGTTAAAGTGTAATGAACAAGTTACATAGGTTTTATCATAACTAAAGCTAAATTAAACATAATACTGGATAAGCAGTGAGTAATGGTAGGTACTTAAGTGTGATTACTGGTCGAAAAACATTGGTAAGAAAGAGTGGAAATCGGGAGGTGGGCACTTACCCGTCCATTTTCCGAAAAAAATGTCAATTTATTGACAAAACAACCTATAACTCAAACGAAATCTTCCATTTATTTTCCACTCCTTCCACCCATAAGTGCGAGTAAACAATTAATTAATTAGCGGGAGGATACTCATTAGAACAACTCTTACAAGGAACGAAGAATGATGCGAAAGTCGATTCAAAAGGCGATTTAATGCAATTTAAATCGACCTCCGCATGAAGAATTTCAGTTAAGTGCCGTCTAAACAAAACGCAAGAAAGCAATGCAAAAGTCTAACATTATGTGGGTAGCCACAACAGAGTAACCAAATCGTGAATGTAGTGATTCCGTGAATCGGTTGGCCGGTCGGCTCGCCGATCGGTAAGTGATTTTAATTTTAAGCTGTGGCCACGAAACAAGCGTTCAGGAGTTTGTCACATACAAAGTCTGCTCAGATTCCCGACTATGCGCACCCGAATCCTGAGTGACCCCGATCATCCAACCGTGATAGCACATATTAATTTGCCAGCTAGACGACGGGAACCGCCCAGAACCCGCCGCGCGCAATATGGGGGCAGATCCGCTTTGTTGCATTTTATTTAATTTGAGACCAGTTAGTAGATGCTTTTTGTGTTTCCAGAAGCCACTTTTTACATTCCATTTTAAAGCGATTAATAGTGGTAAGAGTTTGGATAGGAGGAGACAAGTCGTTCCAACATTTGCTGGCAGCAAAACGAAAACTGCCCCTAAAAGCAGCTAGATGCGGCTCTGTACTTAACTTTAATCTCGGATAACGAGTGGGTTTTGTTCTATTGCTGTCTTTGTCAGTCCAGTGCAATTTATCAGCCAGGTACACAGGTATTTCAGTCTTTCTCAAATTGAAAAGGAGAGTACATAATTTTAGCATACGTCTATTTTTCATGTTTAGATGATTGTTTGAGCTTAGAAAAGGAGTTATATGGGAGCGCGGCGGTATAGCATAACAAAATCTTAGACACGAATTTTGTACCTTTTGAATACGATTTTCTAGTTTTTTAGATAGACACGGTCCGTACACAATATTACAATAATCAATTATTGATAGTATTAATGCCTCGATTATCTTAAGTCGCGTTGTTAGATTGAGATACGGACGGAGCTTATAAATCTGTTTTAGAGATCCGAGACATTTTGCCACTTTGAGGTTCACATGGCTCTCAAAGGTGATCCTCTCATCTAAAAACAGTCCCAAGTTTCTTGCCAATGAGAGTCTGTTAATTCCAACGCCATTAACCAAAACAACAGGATTTATATTTTGAACTGATGTGATCTGATGTCTCGTGCCAAGCACCATAAACGAGCATTTTTGGGAGTTCAAAACAAGTCCATTAGATGAGGACCACTTGGAAATAGACAAAAGATCCTCATTTATCTTCGCTACTGCCCGTTGGATATCGTTACCATCAATATTCATTGATATTAAAATCTGAGTCTCGTCTTTACATATTTGTTAAGGATGGCTTGATGTGTGACAACATATCAGATGTGTAAACCGAATAAAGTGTTGGCCCGAGCACCGATCCCTGTACGACACCTGCCTTCACAGATAAAGCTGATGATCGAATGCGCACTCCACTCCCATCAAGACATTCCACGTGTTGCATCCTATCCTTAAAATAACTTGCAAACCAACTACAAACCGTCTCATCGCAGCCACATGCTCTAAGTTTACTAACAAGACGGTCTCGATTCAAGCAGTCAAAAGCTCTGCTAAAGTCTAGCAACACAAGGATTGACGCTTGTTAATCGTTAGATGCTGTAAGTATTTCATCAATCACATATAGCAGCGCGGTGGTAGTACTATGTTTTTTCCGAAAACCAGATTGATTCTTCGGTATTACGTTATTCTTTTCCAAAAATAGCAACAATTGGAAGTTTACTATTTTTTCGATTACCTTAGAGAGGGCTGGAAGTATACCAATAGGCCTAAGATCATTACTTTATATATATATATTTATACAGGCACATGCATTGCTTCTAGCCCCATACTAGGATATCCTGTGTCGTGGGAACCAGAAACAGCGACGTCACAAACATATAAACATCCAAGACCTGGGTTTTTTTTGTCCCCAGCCGGGATTCGAACCCAGGACCTCTCGGATGGTAGTCAGATGCGCTAACCGCTGCGCCATAGAGGTCGTTAAATTTTTATTTACAATTAATTTTATTTCAATATTTATCTTAAAGTAACTATACCTTCCCCAGGGAAGAGAGCCGTGCCCCTCTGTGGGTACATAACGGGTTGATGATGATACGTATATAATATTGTTAATTTTATTCCGGACACACTTGACTTTCTATCGGAAGAGTCCGACCAGGTTTCCCTCTGATCCGCAGAGCTTAATCATGGTGAGCAGAGATGGGGCTCGCGTCGTCGGTGGCCGAGATGTGGGCCACGGGTCAGTGTATCCAAAATAAAGTTAATAATGAATAATGCTTACGAAAGTTTAAGCTCAAAACTTTTTATATACCTTATATTAAATACGGTGTTTGTTTTCTGATTCAGGTAGTACAGCTTTCATTATTGGTGTTCGGAGTAAGTAGGCAGCTCAGCAATTGGTGCCGGCTGCCGTCGATATACAGCAGTCGTTAAGCCAAGTCAGAGGCCTTAGGGCGGCTTGAAAACTTCTGACAGTAAGACCAGCCGCTAGTCTAACAAGCCTCCACCAATCCGGACTTGGCCCCCGTGGTAGAGTATGGCCTATACCTTCCTCAGGGAGAGATTCGTGCCCCTCGGTGGGGACATAATGGGTTGACGATACCAGACAGTATCAGCGGTAACACGGCCAATTATTCAGAACTTCCACACAACACAATCAATTGTCCTAGTTCCTTACTAGGATACCCTGTGCTATGGTAACCAAACAATTATTTTAGAACCATGAAAGTAAAAATCAAAATCAAATATTTTATTCATAGTACAAACAAAATGTTTACTTTATGAACATCAAAGTTGTTTGTTAGTTTCACAATTAATAGAATACACCCAGTTTACGAGCAATTACCTACATTTTCTTCTACATACTAATGTCGTGGACTATAGCAGTTCTGTGAACAAGACTCAGTGACAATAAAACGATCTATACTTACGAGTATATGTCTTCATTAAACATAGATAACATTAGAATAGAATAGAATAAACTCTATTTTGACAACTTTACATTACATAAGTGTACTTATTACAACTTAACTTTACATGATAATAAGAGTACCTATTAGATACGGTAGGTACAATTATTCAAAGGCACACATACTTAAAATGAAGTTAGCAACCCACCGAACACATTTTAGCAAATTACGAACATCGAACATAACAACACCTATACGACATACCCCTACACTCAGACTTAAGCCATTTTGTACAAATGAAGGACGCCCACCAGTGGGAATTAAACCCACGACATCTAGTATGGTAATCAGGCGTGAGCCCGTTAGTCCAAAAAGGCAGTCACATTTTCTAAAAATATTTTTTGTAACGATAAGCTCTCAATTTCACATTGGTAACGGAACCCGAATACGAAAGCCGGAGATTGCCTCCAACCTTTTTGCCTTTCAACAAATCAAATCAATTGGTTGTTTTTTCTGGTATATGGAGGATCCATTCTGGTACTGTCGAAAATAAGTCGGTCATATAATAATTAAGGCAAGGCGGGAAGACGACAGGTAGACCAAGGCAATCACAGAGTGGTGGACGAGAAGAGGGTCTAGAGTCTACTAATTCATTATAGTATCATGACAGTTGCATGAACGCGTCGTTTTCTTTTCAATGCGGGTATGGTTAATAAGGTATTGGACACCATCAACAATAAATTATTTGAGATGCTCGATTAAAACAAATATTGCAAAACGTAAAAAAAAATATTTTAATCATTTACTAGTTATTACAATTTTTAAATAGATGAAACATAAAAAGAGTGCTCTGAAATGTGACGTCAAGAGCAAGGTGTTTTCATACAAAAGTAACTCATTTGACATCCTGTCAAATACCCAATTATAGCGATTTGATGTACCTACTTGGTAAAGCCATAAGCGCATTATTAATTTTCGTTTTCAAAGACTAAGCTTGGAATATCCATAATTATATTTTATACAGCAAGTTTTTTTTTTACGAAATATACCTTTTTTTTAACAAAACAAATACAACATCATAAAAAATTAATTAACAATCAATTAAACTAATCTACTATAAACTAAATCAAATATATAATAAATAATACTTAACTAATAAAACTAATATAAACTAATTTCTAATATATATTTACAAATAAAAAACGTGCGCCAGGTCGGTGTCCCGCGGCAGTGAGCCCAGGATGCTGGCAGCATTCCCCCTTGGATGGCAAGACTTATTCTCTGGCCGAGGTATGCGCCAGCTCTTCGCAAGTTATTGTTATAAGTAAAACTTCACTAATTCTGTAAATGTAATTTATGTGTAGGAATACATTCCTCCCCAAGGAGGTAACGTTTGAAGTTTTCATTTGTTTGAAACTATTTTTGAAATGATATACCGTTTTTTGTTTGTTTACTGGCCAGTAATAATTTTCTTTCAGGCACCCCTCAGGAGTCCTTTTTTTTAAGACCTTATCGTCCAGAAACAATTTTGTTTGTTTTTTTTATCATAAATGAGGTTTACTGATACATATACTTTTTTTTCTCCGTTTGTTGCTTTGAGATCGGCTAAAGTTAGAAGTAAAAATTAAAGAAAAAATATTCTATCTATCTGTCTACATTTTATGTTTGCACAAAAGGGGTGATGTTTTGAGCCGAGTTTTCATTATCTTAGTTGATCTTAGTTCAGACCGAGTCACCTGACCGTAGAAATTAGTGTACTACAGTTTTTAGTTTTTATTTATTCCTAGAGTACTGAGATCGTGTATGTAAACGCGGCTTGACTTTTAGATTACTTTTCATCGTTGAATTACAATAACAAAATTACAAGTCAACTGTATAGTAACCTACAAATATTGGAGGCCTACTGTACAAAGTCAGTGAGTTGATTTTTTATGTATTCAGGATAGACTTCCATGATTTGTTGGTTTATTATACTTACCTTACTCGGTTGGGGAAGAATTGGGGTTATGAATTTAGATTTAGCTCTGAATATGTTTAGGGACCGTTTTTTCTATTCGAACTTTAATATATTCCTGAACAACTCCATTTCCTCAGCTACTTTTCCAGCGGTTTGGAAGGAAGCCCAAATTACTCCACTCCCTAAAACGACTAATCCTTCTTCCTTTTCCGAGTATTGTCCCATATCCATCTTACCATTCCTGTCCAAAGTACTAGAACGCTTAGTCAGTCACCAGTTGAACAATTTCCTCACTATGACCATCTCCTTAATCCTCTCCAGTCCGGTTTCCGTCCAGGGCATAGCACAGTCACGGCACTTGTGAAAATCACCGACGACATGCGCTTGGGTATGGAGAACGGGCAGTTGACTGTTCTGTCACTACTCCATTTTAGCAATGCCTTCAATGCTGTCGACTTCGACATATTGTTGGCATTGCTTCGTTCCCCTAACATATCTCCAACAGTAATTGACTGGTTTCGTAGTTATCTACAGGGGCGCCGGCAACGTATTCACATCGAAGACGCCATCTCTGGTTGGTGTAGGATATCCGCCGGTGTCCCACAATGTGGCGTGTTGTCCCCAATTCTTTTTTCCATTATCATTAACAGTATTTCCAACAAACATGTAAACATCCAAGACCTGGAGTTTTTTTTTTCTCCCCAGTCGGGGATAATTGACACCAAGTCGTCATGGTCTCCGCAGCTGGAGATGGTTAGCCGGAAGATGTTTTCTTCGGCAGGCGCTTTGCGTAGACTCCGTAACTTTCTTCTACTGCTACTAAGGTTGCGTTAGCCCAATCACTCCTACTACCAATTCTCGAATACGCTGACACCTGTTATCTTGACCTCACCGAGGAGCAACAAACTTGAGCGACTTCAAAATTTCTGTATAAGGTTTATAATTCGTTTACGCAAATATGACCACGTCTCAGCATTTCGTGCACAGCTCAAGTGGCTCCCCATTCGTCTCCGCCGGAATGCACACAAATACTGTTTCTTCTCTACTCTATACTGTTCAATCCAGCTTCCCCATCCTACCTGATGGAGCGATTTGACTTCCTTCATTCCTGTCATGGCCTATCTTTTCGCTCATCCCAATCCCTCCTCCTTAAGATCCCATCCCACCGTACCAATTTCTATGACTCTTCTTTCTCCGTGCAATCCGTTCGGCTTTGGAATGCCCTGCCAGAGGAAGTGCGGAAAGCAAAGTCCCTTCCTATTTTCAAAACACTGGTAAAGTCTCACTATCTCTCTGAGGACCTAGCGATAAGATAATGAGGATAAGATAATGATAAGATAATGATTTATTTTTCTGTCCACAAATTACATTGGTATACAAAATAACATTGGATAAATGATACAATACAACAGAATGCACTATTTGTGGAAAGACTGGAGCCTAAACTAGATCAAAAGATCTGTATCTTAGGTTTCCAGGCCTTCCGATCTACTTTTGTAGATACCGTTGGATACCGTTCTTTTGAACGGTATCATATTCGAAGCGTCATCAGCATAAGGTATACAATACAATATTATACGTTAGTATAAAAAATGGCAGATGTTTGCAAAACTTATATAAAAGAAAATAAGATATATGTATGTAAGTGTGCGTGTGTATATTTGTGTGTGTGTGTGTGTGTCTGCTCAGCCCTGCGACCGGAGTCTTGGGTTCGGGTTTCAACCACTGAGCAGAGGGTGTGTGAAAAGGTGTGGTGAGTGTGAATTTGTGAATGATGGTAGTGATGTGTGTGGTAAGTGGTACATACAGGAAACTATCATGGGAGGTGAGAAAGTCAGGAGTTATATGCGTATATCATTCCGTAGGTAAAATGAACTGGTATGACACATCAATTTCAAAAAGATTTTCTGTTTGATCATAAGAGAGGCTATTAATAAACGAAGTATGCTGTTAATTTCTGTTTGAGTTCATATTTGGTAAGATCAAATATATTTATGCTATTATTTATTTTTCTTGTTTAGTGTGTTGTACATTCTACTAGCACAAAAACAGTAAAATCGTTGTGCGAAAGACGTTTTCACTGGCATACTTTCACAAACAGTGTAAAATCTTCTGACATTGCTATTATTTGTACGATTTTGATTGTTGGTCCGAGAATGTTTATAAATTACAGTACACAGTATGTAAAGTTGTCTGACCGTTAAGACCTTGGTTTCAGCGTATAAACTCATTGTTCGATACAGTCTAGGTTTGAAATATATAACCTTAAGGAGCATTCTCTGAGCCCTATCTAGTTCCATGAGAAAGGTTTTTGGGGCTCCACCCCAGTTCCTAAAACAGTAAGTAAGAATAGATTGAGCTAGTGATAAGTAGACCATTTTTATCACGTCTACGTCGGCAACATGTCGAAGATGTTTAAAGAGGTAGGACCACTTTCTTATTTTTTGGGACAACGAGTGAATGTGTTCTTTAAAGGAGTTTATACATGTCATTTAAATAACAGACGAAAAGTGTCGGTGCCAATATGCTACCCTGCGGGACTCCGTGCGTTATGGGGAGTTCTTTGCTTTTAACGTCACCGATTTTAACGAATTGATTTCTGTCTGTTAAATAACTTAGAAACAGATCAAGTGGCGTACCCCCCCCCCCGTATTTCCCAACTTTTGAATTAGACGAGGAATAGACACCGTATCAAACGCCTTTGCAAGGTCTAAGTAGATGGTAAGACATTTTTCACGGCTATCCAACTTCTTGGCAACAAAGTCAACAAGTTCGTGTACGGTGTCGTCGGTTGAGAGTCCAGCACGAAAACCAAATTGGGAAGGAGATAATAGATGGAACTCTTCAAGATAAGTTGTAAGTCTAGAATTTAAAATACGCTCAAATATCTTTGACACAGAAGTAAGTATCAAAATGGGCCGATAATTGTTCACGCAAGATCTGTCTCCCGTCTTATGGATAGGATGGACTATGAATTTTTTCAAAACTCTAGGAAAAACACCATTCTCCATACAAAGGTTTAGCAAAAAGCTAAGCACAGGGGCAATCTTCTCAGAGATACATTTAAGTGCTTTAGCTGTGATAATATCCCATCCCGCGGAGCAGTCACTTTTCATATTATTTAGTACTCTTTGCACTTCTTCACAGTCAGTAGGTAAAAGAACAAAAGAATTTACAGTAGTTTTATTATTACACAAAGAGCCTGGCAAGGGAGGCAAGTTCACTTCAATTTTTTCAGCTAAGGTCTGTCCCACCTTGACAAAAAAAGTATTTATTGAATCTATGGTCACAGAGGAATCTCTCGATTCAAGGAGCTCCTGAGGAATAGAGTTTTGTCTTTTGGTGTTTGTTAAAGTTTTGATTGTATCCCAAAGTTTTTTAGAGTTACCTTTTGCTTTCAATAATTGGTCTCTATCATATTGCCTTTTCAGCTTTTTTTGAAGATTACTTATTACAATAATTTCTATATCTCTTATACGTTGTTTTTAAAATTTCGTTATTATGTTCCACTCTCAATCTTTTATGCATCCTATCCCTATTTTTAATACAGCGTAGAAGCCCCACTGTAATCCATGGTTTAAGTGTTATCCTACTTCTAGGTAATATAACGGTAACAGTGTTAATAGTTATTAATGTAGCTTATGTTTTTAAAAATAAGTGCATTGCAATTTCGGGGTTGCTTTCTTTGTAAATGGGCGCAAAATTGTCTACATTACAAGTTGCATGTATAGTCTCATAATTAATTTTATTATATGTTATAATTTTTGTTTGGTTCTGATTTATTTTAGCATTATTTAAACTTAGTAATGTGGCCAGATGAACAGTTACATAGGTATTCAGGGTAAAACTATATGCATTTTACTTTGTTTTTATAGTATATAGTAGGTAATAAATACATACATATAAATACATACATACATACATTATTATATATATAATATTATATATATTTTAATGTACCATGTATTAACTAATATAAAATAACTATATGTGTATTTTATGGTAAGTTTAAGTATTATATCGAATATGTATGTACCTATGTATGTATGTATGTATTTACATATATGTAATTATTAAATACCTACTCTAATGGACCGAATAAAATCTGTAAGTCAGTTTATGTACATATCCCCTCATTATACTTTTTGTACACTTACCTACCTTTTCTCTACATCTTTTCTTTCCATCCCAAGGTTGTCTGAAAGAGATCGCTTTTAGCGATAAGACCGCCAATTGTATACGGCAAAACTTAGATATATAAGTCTTACAATGTATTTGTTTGTTTTTCTGGTGTGTACAATAAAGAGTTCTAATCTAATCTAATCTAAATGATAAAGATCACTATCAAAATAAGTAAAAATTTGTGTAATATACAGGGTGTCCAAAAAATAGTGTCAAGCGGAAGTCCAGAGACAGAGCACCCCTAGGGAAGTATTAAATAATAATAATAATAATTAGATTATGTAAATAGTTTATTTAGGTACAGAGTTCATTGTTGTTTATATTAATGCCTTGAACTTAGTTAACTGATCTGAATGAAAGGCTATCTATATCATTAATTTCGTACCCGTCTACGGTAGACTCGTACGAGGAGTCGATCCGAGTCGACAACTTAGAGGCGGAAAATTCGGATTATCGAGTATTTTCAAGGTAAAAATGATTTTTCTAATAATGGCGTTGCGAAATGAACATGTCAATGTCACCAATGTTGCGTTGGTATCATGACACCACGTTTCACTGTCCATTGTGAGCTCTAAGGTCTAATTTGTTCAACTGAAAATCAAATGGATATGAAACGTACCAAAAGTTCAATGCTGAACAAAAATATGTGGTCGATACAACATGAAATATCATTATTAGACTACATTTTAGCCGAGCGAAGCCGGGTTTTCAAATACCTAGTATTAAGTATATTATACCTTCAATTGTATACGACAAAACTTAGATATGCAAGGCTCCTAATGTATTTTTGTTCTGGTGTGTACAATAAAAAGTTCTAATCTAATCTATAGCACAGGATAAATCTCCTCAGACTTTAAAAAAGGTGTTGGACCATAAAATGTGAAATTAACCAATTAAATTTTAAATTATAAAAAGTAGATTACGTCCACTAAAACGCTCTTAAGACGTACCTAGAGTCGGTTAACAACAGGAGTTCATCACACAAGCCGGCTGTAACTTCGCCCTAAGATTGTTTTACTGGGATATACTTTTTACAAATAAGTCTGTGTGTATGCTAGCCACGCTGGAACACCGTACTGTAGCGTAATTTTCCAGGCCTAAAGGTTGCCGTCGTAAAAATATCAGTGTGCAAGCGAGCGGAAGGGAACTAAAGAACAAAAAAACGGGCAAGCGCGAGCTGGACTGGCGCCCTGGAAGTTCAGAACAAATGATTACGAAGATATGGTGGAATTTATAAAAGGCGATACTTTTAACCTGTACATTTTTTGTGGCACGAACATTTTTGGACCGTTTTTCCATGGATGGGTCACCGTCTATGACTAACGCTAGTGGCATGTTTCCGAGCCATTCCGTGCTTCAAAAGGCACATTAAGCAGTTAGTGCTGACTGCCGTCAATAGATGGCAGTCGTTAAGCCAAGTCAGAGGCATTAGGGCGGCTTGAAAACTTCTGACAGTAAGATCGGTCTTATAAGCCTCCACCAATCCGGACTTGGCCCCCGTGGTAGAGTATGGCCTATACCTTCCTCAGGGAAGAGATCCTTGCCCCTCGGTGGGGACATAATGGGTTGACGATGACGATGATGATGATGACTTTTTTGCCCTTACATATATTTCACACACACACATCACAAACTCACATCTGTATCACAGATTCAAATAATTGTTTGATATTAATCTCAATTAACGGACCAGACGAGGGAACGTGTGCAGGCCACTCACCAGATGATCTGACGACCTGGGCACCGATTCTGTTAGTGCATTACAGTACGATGACAGTTAAACAGTCGGGTCTCGTGACGTGTTTTTTCATTCCATTGACGCCTATAAGGTTTGGTATGTGTGCGCGCGCCGACCTTAAGCGGCAATGAAACGAAATCGCCATGTTCAAGCAGTTGTCATTGTGCTACTATGCATTAACTGAATCTAGGTCCGGGTTACTGTGGCAGGGAGTCGCTAGATCCGGGCGGCACAAGACCCGGAAGCATAAAAAACCATGAGGGAGGCCTATGTCTTGCAGTGAGCGTCAAATGGTTGATGATCATGATGAATCTCAATTTAAGCCTTCTGTTCCTGACAAAAGAAAGAAGAAAGAAATATATTTGCTTAACGCCACACATACATATACAAGACATAAAAAAAGGAAAAAAGACAAGGTAAGATTTAATACCAGAAATAAAAACAAGAAATTTGACACGGGCTATGTCCATGCGGCGGTAAAACGGCCTCAGGCTCAGTATTTGCTGCAGGTGGGTAATAACCCACAGCACTGATTTTCAGCCAGGGCCTGGTCTAGTGACCCACGGAGCGATCCATCGAGACAGACAAATACAAAACAACACAACACAACACAACACAATACAATACCACACAATACAATACAATACAATAGAATAAAATACAAAAAAGTCTTGACAGATTGACGGTGAAGCTACGCGGACAAAACACGGACCAAAATAATTCTGCGTGGGTGCCGTGTTCCTTCTTTCAAGATACAGAACCCTAGAAACAATGAGTTGAGCATAAAAACGACACAACCACCTACCGACAGACGGTTTACTACTCACATTCGGAGGGCTGATGACGCGCAGTGCGGATGTTAATACGGTAACTTCCTTAGTCCTGACTAACTTCCACGCAAATCCGCGCGCTAGGAAAACCCTACCTTAAAGCTAAATAGCACTTTCTACCAAACTTATGGTTTATAGATAACAGCAACAATATCAAACATAGGGACGAGGTGGGGGGTAATAACATACATACAAGCTCTTGCCTGTATCCCAGAAGGGTTGGCAGATCAGGGACTTGCCACGATCTTGACAGATCCATTCGATTCAACGACATTCGCTAGTCGTTGCATGCAGACACGCCGGTTTTGGGTACTTTTTATCTTGGCCTTAGCAAAAATCCCCTATTTGGTCGGAGGACGTCCACCTGTGGCGTCCTTTACCGGCTCTTCCGCTCACATTCCCTCGATATATTTGTTTCGTCATTCTTTCTTCCTTCATCCTCTCCTTATGTCAATACCAACGCAACATTCCTTTCTCAATTCTAGTCACTACATTCTCGTTCAGCTCTCCAACGTTCTAAATAATTATACAATAATTATTGAATTATTACAGAAAGACGTACAACGTTCATAATCAACCCATTATGGCCCCACCGAGGGGAACGGGTCTCTCCTGAGGAAGGTACCGGCCATATTCCAAGCAAGATTGCTTGCAAGACTAGTGGCTGGTCTTACTGTCAGAAGTTTTTCAGCCACCCTAAGGCCTCTGACGTGGCTTAACGACTGCCATCTATCGACGGCAGCCGGCACTAACTGCTTAACGTACCTTGCGAAGCACGGTTTTTCGCCTATAAGTTGTCGACTCGGACTGAATATTTTTTTACGTACTTCAATTTGATGCGCATTTCGTTCGAGCCTACCGTAGTAGAAAGACGTACAACGTTATCACTAGTATTACAATTATTTCTAAGCGATTACCTTGCTAAATTATTACACAGTTAGACAGTGCTACAAAGTTCTGAATATTCACTGATTCCATCCCGATAACATCGTAAACGAGGCAAAAGTAATTTAAAAGTTAAATCTTTTAACAAGACTCTTAATAACTTCACTTTGTTAACGATTTATTAACGGGTTCCTTGGCCTTTGAACCGTTAACATCGCCGTTCTATTTATGTAAATTGTATTTACCCTGATATTTCATACATAAATTAAGTAAGTCCACACCAATTATAATCCCTACATATAATTTATATGGCGAAACAACGTTTTCCTTGTCATCGAGGAAGAAATAAATACAGTACTAAAATAAATAAATACACGGAACTTTCGTACCAAACTTATCTGCAGGCCGAACCTCCTTCATTGGCATTAAAACTTTAAGTGCGCCTGTTTTATAGGCAAACTTACTAGTAAACTACGGATTAATTTCATCCGAGAACCAACCAGGGCGCCATAAATTTTGTATTCAGCGCGTAGCTTAGAATCCATAACGACCACCAGAGATAACCGGTTTGAAGCGGCTTGAACCGGTTAGGACCGGTTTAACTGGCTTATCTCCATCGCGGAACCCGGGTAAAACACGACCGGGTGCTACGTATGACGTCACCATAATAAATTGGTCTCGCTCAAGTTTATATTTTACCGCTTCCAGAGGTCTCCCGTAGTCAGTTGATTTATAACAAGTTTTCATAAATTGTCTAGATTGAAAGGTCCTTCGTGTAGTAAATTGAAAACGTAACAAAAGGTCTTTAGTAGTGGTTTGTAGTTTAATTTTAATGCCTAAGTCTCAGGTATCAAATTTGATTATATTCCTGTCACGTATTGATTACTTTACCGCGTAGATTGGTGTCGTAGGAAAACCAATGATTTGTTTTCAAGCGAATAATAATGAAGGTTGTACCAGCACTGGAATAAAATTACTTTTTTGGCCTATTTTTTTATATTAGTGTCACTTGTCGCTTGTATATCAAAACATTCAAATAGTAACACAAACGTAAATCAAAACATACGAGCTACTTACGAGTTATCACAACATGCAAATAATTAAGCTTGTTTGTTTGTTTGTTACACTTTATTGCACAAAAGAAATAAAACAATACATAAAATCTTAAATAACAGGTATGTGTCGATGTACAAAGGCCTATTGTAGGTAAAATCATCTTTAGTATGTTTAAACTCGCTCGTAGCCCCGGCTGCCTGAGTGATCTTGAACGATTGCAAATGTTAAGCAACATAGGGCGCGTTCAGTGCATGGATGGGTGACCGTTCTATGACTAACGCTAGTGGCATTTTTCCGAACGGTTCCATGTTTCGCAAGGCACGTTAAGCGGTGCCGGCTGATGTCGATAGATGGCTGTCGTTAAGCCAAGTCAGAGGCCTTATGGGGCGGCTTAAAAACTTCTGACAGTAAGACCAGCCACTAGGCTTAAAAGCCTCCTCCAATCTGGCCTTGGCCCCCGTGTTGGAGTATTGCCTATAGCTTCCTCAGGTGGAGGCATAATGGGTTGATGATGGTGATGAAATACTATTATCAACGCAAAAAAGAAACCGCAGTGAGGAAAATATAATTTTACCGAATCCATTTCGGGGACACCCTTGAGATTATACAGCGTATATTTCTCGTGCAAACAGCCCGGGGCTGAGCTCTGCCCGACGTCCGGATGTGTGCACAATCGGCCCTTGATATAACCGGATGTAGGTAACAATGGTGGCTGGTGAAAGCGTGGACTAGTCGAAAGTAAGAAAATAAATACAATGGCACCCAAATATGGGCCAGGGAATTGGTTTCGTAAGACGATTTAAGAGAAGGGGGGGTCGTAGACGTCCTATTTTTTTTACAAACAGGTGGTTATTTTCAATTACAGTAAGAGATACAGGTACTGCATAAAATAATTAGTGGAGCAATTTCAGACCCATATCTTTTGATCATCATCATCTGTCATTTGACGCACACTGTAGACGCATAGGCCTCCGTCATTTTTCCAAGATTCCCGGTTTTTTTGCCTTGCGAGTTCAGCTACTCCCCGCGACGTAACCAGGTTGTCAGAACATCTAGTGGGGATCTCTAGGTCGCTAGGTCCGCTGTCGCTAGGTCAGATTTTTTGAGCAGTCTCAAATTGATTCATATCTAAGCAAAATATTGTTACGGGCTAGGGTTCTGGATTGGATGTAAATCCAATGACAACTTCTTAGTATTTATTCACGCAGGGTCTGGTCTGCAGGTCTTCACGACACGAAGTCCACACGTAGAATCCAATCGCAGGTCCAATCGAAGTCCAATAGTATCGCTGAGGTCGTAGGTTATCGCTCGTATCGCAGGTATGTTCGCTCGAAGTTCACTCTTCGCTATTCCAAACGGAACTGACAGTGCGCCGCGGCGGCCGCTATTTATATCCGGCGGCAAGGGTTCTAGAACATTCCCGTACCTACGTACCTACACTCGGTACACGCGGCAACGTCGCTCGAACAGTAACCCATTCAAAGAGTTTTGAACCTTACGCTAGTGGACATACGAGTCATTATTGCTTGCAGCGCAGCATGCGGCGACTATTCGATAGGCTTCTAGAAGGCTCTATTCTAGATGGTTCGGGATAGGACCGCGACACTTTGATATCGTCACGTATTTTGTCTTCTCATCTATCGGTGAGAAACGTTTAGTAAAAAAAATGTATCAGGCTAAGTAAGTTAAGTATTTTTTGTTAAAATTAACGTTCTGAACGATTTCGTACTAACCTTGACAGATCTTCTCCCTTGTTTCGTCTTCACATCATTATATCCTATCCTATTCACCAGTAGAAGAGGTCAACGCTTTCAATATTTTCCACGACACTCTTTTAACTTACCTTAGTTGCTGCAGCTACCTACCGAATGATCTAAATTAATGATCTTAGGTACCTACTTATTTGGTGTTTAACTTTAGTTTTTTTATTTGTGTTTGATAAAAACTTAATAACACTCCAGGAAACTACTCTTTAAATTTAATATAAATAAAAGTTAATAAATGAATAAATAATTCTGAATCTAAAACTAAATATTTTTAATTTTTTTTATTTATTTTAAATATATTTGTAAATTTTCTAGTGAGTACGCGATTTACTTGCGATTGCTGTTGCATGCCTGTGTCGTCAAAGTACCTTCAAATAAAAAACGCAATATAAACTTTAGAAAAGACCACATTTTCAAAAATAAACTTTATTCGCAGAAAGCCGAAAAATGCCTACATTGAAGTGTACGTGTCAACGTTATGTTAGGTTAGGTAAGCAATTTATCGACGCGATCAAGTCAGAAAAAAATGACTGGTGAAGGCCATTCGTATTTTTCGAAACGCAATACGATTAACTTGCTCATCTGCGAATATTAACAGATATTGCGGAAGTTATCGTCGGACTTAATATAAAATTTCAACTGCGGATTCTCCATTAAAAGTTGTCGAAGTTTTAACAAGTTCACAGTTCACCGAGCGACCCAAACTCCGGAAGTCCACGCGAGCGGAAGACAGGGTCATTTTTGGGAATTGTAATCTTACTTTCTGCCTTGATTGCTATTGAGCATGTTTAGTCGTCACGTACAGTCGACGGCACATCATGGTATACACCCAGGCGAATTTGCGAAAATGTGAAGATTGACGTGCTGTCGACTGTACAATTTAGGAACGATGATACCTATAAACATAACATAACATTTACATACAGGCACACACATTGCTTCTGGCCCCACACTAGGATACCCTGTGCCGTGAGAACCAGAAACAGCGACGTCACAAACATGTAAACATCCAAGACCTGGGTTTTTTTTTCTTGTCCCCAGCCGGGCTTCGAACCCGGGACCTCTCGCATGGTAAGCAGATGCGCTAACCGCTACGCCACAGAGCTCGTCATCGTCGTCGTCAACCCATTATGTCCCCACCGAGGCGCACGGGTCTCTTCCCTAGCGGACCGCTGCTGGTAGGATCGTTGGTGTGCGAGAAACAGGGAGCTCAACTGCCGCTTCAGGGCCCCTCATATACACTGAGTCTGCATTTAGTTGCCATAGCTTCTCCTGTAGGTACTTTGCCCTATTTAATTACTATGAACCAAATTGTGTACTTTCATAGATTACTCAATGCCCGCCCTCACCTTTAACTTATATAATAGTATTTAGTGAGATATGTTCTGGATGCATGCCTAGCACATAATGTTAGCACTTAAGTTTATGTACCTGGATGACCGAGCTTTGCTCGGTACTTTTTTGATAAATCGTGTTTTTTGGAAATTACACTTAGACTAAGGGGCAAACCCCTGCACGCTTTCACGCGCCAACCTCCAGCCGCTCCGAGTTTCACTCTCCGTTGCAGTCGGCCTAAGGCCTCGTTAGACACTTTTGATTGAGATTTGACGCATGGGAACATGTATGGTCTCGGCCTTCAGCCTCAGCCTCAACGGAGCCTCAGCGAGGTTTCTCTTGCCCGCCCGCTTCGCGGAGCTTGAGGCCTCGCAAATTTGTCCCATCCGGCTTTTCATTGTTAATTTCACGCCGGAACACAGGACGTCTTGGCTTTCAGCCTTGGCCGCCAGAACTGAGTTCTATCGCTCGGCCTTCGGCCCCGCAAGTTTGTGCCATCTGGATTTTGCATTGTTTTTTTTTACACCGGAACCTGACCTGGTACTGGATGGAGCTCAGCCTTTGGCCTCGGTGGAGTTCCTCGTCCTCGTTTTGCCTTATCAAAGTTTTTCGTGCTCACTTCGCAGGCTCAGCCGTCGGCCTCGCAAGTTTGTCCCATCTGGACTTTGCATTGTTTCTTCGTCTTAGCGTTCGACCTGCTACTGAATGGAGCTCGGCCTTCGGCCTTGCCTCGGTGGAGTTACCACATCCTCGTTTTGCCTTGTCAAAGTTTCTTGTGCTCGTTGCGCGGGGCTCAGCCTTCGGCCTCGCAAGTTTGTCCCATCTAAAATTTGCATAGTTTCCATAGTTTCATCAACGCTGGAACTATCAACGTCTTAGCCTTCGACCTGGTACTGGATGGAGCTCGACCTTCGGCCTCGCCTCAGTGGAGTTCCACGTCATCGTTCTGCCTTGATAAAGTTTTTTGTGCTCGCTTCGCGAGGCTCGGCCTTCGGCCTCGCAAGTTTGTCCCATCTGGATTTTCCATTGTTTCTTGGTCTCAGCCTTCGACCTGGTACTGAATGGAGCTCGGCCTTCGGCCTCGCCTCGGTGGAGTTACCACGTCCTTGTTTTGCCTTGTCAAAGTTTCTTGTGTTCGTTTCGCGGGGCTCGGCCTTCGGCCTCGCAAGTTTGTCTTATCTGGATTTGGCATTGTTTCTTTTACGCTGGACCTCGCAACGTCTTAGCCTTCGACCTGGTACTGGATGCAGCTCGGACTTCGGCCTCGCCTCGGTGGAGTTCCACGTCCTCGTTTTGCCTTGGCAAATTTCTGGTTCTCGCTTCGCCAATAATTTTATTTTATTCGTTATAAATGCAAAACGGTTTATTTCAAGCCACTAACGTAGCTTCGAACAGGTAATGCTATGTTCACATGCACGTCGTGCAGCCCGGCGGGCTGCCTGGCGGGCTGCGCAGCATGCAGCCCGTCCCAGGCCGGCGAAAATTAAAGCTGTTCACACACGCACGCCGTCGTGTCAGTCAGTGCCAGCATGGCGAGCAGCGAGGATCTCGGTGTTGTTGCTGCCATATCCTTTGGATTAACTTATTTTTATTGGTAAAAGTCCACAAAATCAAATACGCCAACATGACGAACAAAAAAATTATCATTTTTGGATGCGTTTTGACTCACGGTATTTTTTTCTTTGCTAGAAAATCTAAAAAGTAACATATTGAGTCGTGTAACACGGAGGAGGTAACATAAGAAGGTCAAAAGTAACGTAAAATGTTACTTTTGTAACATTCTGGCAAAGCTGGACTGACTGCCCGCGCGCGTGAAAACAGTCACCAGGCGCCCGCACATTCATCCTTTGAACTTTGCCAAAAAACCGACACTCGCCCGGTTCGCGGCATTCACGTTCACAAGCGCGTTTACGGGCTCGGGCGTACCGTTTACACACTCGGGAATGTGAATGTGCACGTTGAATGTCGAGTTGAACGCGCGCGTGTGAACGTAGCATAACAGACAAGCAAGTAGTGTATCTATAAAAAACGTAGATTCTCGTTTAAAAAAACGTAGGGGTATTTTTAGTTTCTATTTTCGATAATAGATGGCGATACATGTCCTGTTGGGTTGATATAAATCTCCAACAGATGGCGCTAGGTGTCAAAATGTAGCTCAGAGAAATTTACCTTCGCATTCTAATAAACAGTTATTTATTGCCCAAAACACTGATAAAAGATCATTTTCTAAAAATTAAACCTAAATGGATCAATTAATTGGCCCTGAAACTCCCTTCATCCTAAATTTCGTGAAAATCGTTGGAGCTGTTTCCGAGATAAATTCGAGCTTTGCACCAATGCCACAGCTTTAAAAAAATGTTTGTTTTGCTTCGAATAAATGCCACAATAATTTATTTTGTGACACGATTAAAAAGTATGGTTTTAAGCATTGTCCATCGAACAGCGCCTTAAAAAATAACAAACAAAATAAAAATTATTCTAAACATTGAATTTCCTTCAAAATTCAATGGTTCTAAATAACAAAGTTTAATCTCTGATGAGCATTGTCCTGATTTTTTTTCGTATTTCTTTTAGAAACAAAAGTTACTTGGATACGAATTAGGTGCGTTGATGAAGGGCTCCTGATAATAGGTTTTCACACAAAAAAAAGGAACTTGAAAAAAAAAAAGAAAAATTTATTTGTCAAGTCTCGAACCAGGGTCTTCTGATTACGGTATCGTCTTACTTCCCACTTGAGCTACTGTAATCTGACATATTGTTGCGAAAATTACCTTCTTATAGTGTAGCAGTTATTTCTTTGCCCAAAAACACGCTTAAAACGACGTTTTGTAAAAATGAAACCTACCTAAATCGACTAATCACCCCTTGCATACTAAATTTCATGAAAATCGTTTGAGCCGTTTCCGAGATTCTGATTATATACAAATATAGATACAAGAATTGCTCGTTTAAAGAGATTAGATATAAGTGGCATGTCTCTGTGTTGTCTCCGAAATATATAAATAAAATAAGGTATAGGCCATACTCCACTACGGGGGCCAAGTCCGGATTGGTGGAGGTTTGTAAGACTAGTGGCTGGTCTGGTAGAGGTCGTCATAAGATTATTGAATTATTATTGATTATTTACTGCATTTAAATTTTGTTTTGAACGCCTCGTTGGTCTAGCTATTAAGGCGTTTACCTACAAAGGCAGAGACCGTGAGTTCGATTCCCACTGGGAGACGCTGTACATTTGTACAAATTCCCTCAGTCTAGGTGATTTTACATGTTTGTGATATCCTTGCCTGGTTACCACAGCACAGGGTATCCTAGTTTGGGACCTGGTCGATTGATTGTATGGAAGTTGTCAACATTATTTAGTAGTTGAGTATGATTAGTAGTTGTACGCACTCACGTAGGTTGCCGATACTATAATAATTTACCTTTTAGGTTTAGGTAAAAAGTATTTATTTCTCATAAGAACCATTTAATATTTCATTAAGTTAAAATGAGAAAAACTTTACTATAGTATAACCTAAGTAACATACATATAATATAATATATACCGAATTAGCATACTGAAGTGGCAGTGGGCCGGCCATATCACCCAAAGAACTGATGGAGTGATGGATGAGTGGAGACCGTGGATCGGTAAATGTAGTGTAGGACGTCCTCAGACTCGGTGGAGCGATGATCTTCGCAGGGCGGCTGGCAAGAGCTGGATGACAGTAGCCGAGGACCGTGCTCAGTGGCGTGCAATGGGAGATGGAGATGGAGATGGGAGATGATGATGATGAATATAATACAATATGCAACATCCCATATCAATTTACCTAGTACATTGACAAACGGCTTACGCTAACGTTGACGAATGCCTTAACTATTTCGTTTAGGTTTTTAATATCATGTAAAGTATCATGAAGTCTCTAAATACATAGTATTGTATACGTATAACTCAGCACTTGAAATTGTTAATCCACGGTGGGATGCGTGGTAATTAAGCTTATAATGTCTCTCTAACGCTAGTGGCATTTTTGCGAGCGGTTCCGTGCTTCGCAAGTCACGTTAAGCAGTTGGTGCCGGCTGCCGTCGATAGATGGCAGTCATTAAGCCAAGTCAGAGGCCTTAGGTCGGCTTGAAAACTTCTTACAGTAAGACCAGCCACTAGTCTTACAAGCCTCCACCAATACGGACTTGGCCTCCGTGGTGGAGTATGGCCTATACCTTCCTCAGGGAAGAGACCCGTGTCCTCGGTGCGGACATAATGGGTTGATGATGACGATGATGTAAGTCTGATCTGATATTATATAAATTTCTCGTGTCACAATGCTAGTGCGCTTACTCCTCCGAAACGGCTTAGCCGATTTTGAAGAAATTTTAAATGTATATTCGGTAGGTTTAAGAATTCGTTGTTATCTACTTTTTATATCCCTAAGTGAAAATAAAATTGTATAGCGAAACAATCTTGCCGGGTCAGCTATTCAATATACATGCAATCTTCGGTGGCTCCCCATCATTGTACAGTTTACGCCATTAGGTTTTCTTGAATAAAGGAAGCGAGGACCTCGCAATCTAGTCACTTATTTATTTTTGCATGATATTTCTTGCACTCGCTAGGTCGTGGGCTGGCCGTCGGTATTCTTACATCATTCATTACCAGACTAGAAACAATTTTAGGCTGTTCTGTTCGGGGAGCCTACTCTTCCTCTCAAAACAATTTTATAATTTTGTTTGCAGACATAATACATACATACACAAGCTCACGCCTGTATCCCAGAGGGGTAGGCAGGGACCAGGGACTGCCACCTGCCACGATCCTGACAAACCATTTTCGCTTCATTGACATTCAATTTTGTAGGATTCAATGAAATTTGATTTGAAGGGTTCATAAATAATCGAATTTGTAAATATGTAATGTTACCCAACCTGATTTCTTTGGATCAAAAGTTAATAGAATTGCCGGGATAGTGTAAGATGGCTGGAGACAGAAAGAGATAGAAAGCAGGAGGAGATGGCAATGCTGAGCAGTGGGACACAAAAGAAGCTATGTAAAAAACAAAGTTAGATAGATAGATAGAATATTCTTTATTGTACTCATAAATAACGTTTACAGATTTTTATAAATCTAAGTACAATTGGCGGCCTTATTACTATAAGCACTTTCTTCCAGGCAACCATAGACGGAGACAAGAAAGAAACTAGAGACGGGTAGTCGTGCAACTGAGAAATTAAGAAATAATTTTATAATTATATAAACCTATGTAAACCATACACAAATATTTCAATAAATAAACATACATACATAGTAATAATGCAATCCTTGGTCTAGGCGCGAGGCGTTTATTCGATTTCGTAGTTTAATCAAAACATTATTGTAAAATGTGGATAACGGAGGGAGTTGAACAATTAACTATTTTATATTTTTAATATTTAAGTTTTCTGTTCCAAATTTATTGTAGGTACTTCTCTGTCAAAATGTCAAAATAAATTTATTTGTCATTGCATGCACGCTCACCGGCTTTGGAATACCGGCATGAATTTATAATATTTTAATTCTATTAAAATTGGCATCATCTCGGTAAAGTATGACGTGGGTCTACCGACGGCCAGCTGACGGCCTACAATTCCTGAAGCAAGATGGTGTTTGTTTGCCAAGTTGCCGGTCTGAGTCATCCGGATGTCCGGTCTGGGATATTCATAGCAACATTCCAGACGGAAACTAGAGTATTTCGGATTGTTTGTTTGGATTGAAAAATACATTTTATAGTGTAGTTGGCTGAAATGCTATCCGATTTCATGGTAAGTATGTTCATCTAAATAATTTTTTTCTTTTGTTGTCTCCGCATATTGTAAATGAATGATACGCGGTCTTATCAATAAAATCAGAATTGCGCTAAAAACGCTTCTCAAAAGTGTGCTACCTTTGAGTCATCATCAACCCATTATGTCCCTACCGAGGGGCACGGGTCTCTTCACTGAGGAAGGTATAGGCCGTACTCCACCACGGAGGAATAGTCCGGAATAGTGGAGGCTTGTAAAACTAGTGGCTGGTCTTACTGTCAGAAGTTTTCAAGCCGCCCTAAGGCCTCTGACTTGGCTTAACGACTGCCCATCCCTTTATCATAGTCCAGTTAAACCAACTCTGAGTAGTATTTTAAGGAATCGAGCTTTATACAAAACACCTTTTGATTTCTAAGCTACGTACCTACCTACATATGGAATTTGTAGTAGCAATTCCACTCGATAGTGATGAAAGGAATTATCATGAGGAAAACTGCGGCCTGAGTTACCCCATCTTAAATCCCCGCTGCAAACACTTTCTGAGAGTTTTTAGCTTTCAGACAGAAGTGAAACGTAGTAGGCTTGTCTATTGACGGTCAAAGTATATAAATGGCCAGCGCTAAAAACGTATTTGGTACATAAAGATAAAACAAAAAAAAAATCAGAATTTGTAAATTTATTTTTTTTAAACCACAAACAAATTCTTAAAAATTACCATTTTATGGACAGCCCTGAAGACGTAAGGTAGTTGCTCAGAATAATATTCTGAGGGTAGTTGATTGGTATTGACAAGATCATTCTGACACACTTAGGTCACATTACACTATACACTCCTTAATCGATTCATAACAGATAGATAGATGATAGAGAAAAAAAATATTCTACATAAAAAAGCGATTACACAGGTATTTCATTATCTAAGAGTACAGACGGCGGGCTTATCATTAAAAGTAATCTCTTCTAGACGGATCCATTAGAGCAAAACATTGAAGTGGATTATTAATTCTTTATTGCACAAACAATAGTGTACAAAAGGTGGACTTAATGCTAATAGCATTTTCTACCAGTCAACCCACAGGAGGTCCAGGAGAGGCAAAAATTGAGGTGGGCGTGCAAAAAAGAAAGATAAAATAGATACTTGAAAGTAAGGTGCGAGCACATAAATAACAATAATATAATACAATACACACTAATACTTAATATTAAATAAGTACATACTAATACATATTATATGGATATTTATAATAAAATATTTTATAAATAGACGAGATAGGTTAATATTGGATGATCACTCTTTGGAAATAAGAAATAAAAATTACAAAGACAAAAGAATACACAATAAAAAAATAGAAAATAATAATTGTATATAATTAATTGTTTTGGATGGACAGTCTGCTGTCTACGACACCAAGGTAGTAATGTCGGACGAGATGCTTAAAGGAGGGACGTGAAGGGGCTTTCCTGATTTTCTCCGGTAGCTCATTCCAGAGCCGCACGGCAGTTACAGCAAAAGAGTTTGCCGCAAAACTCGTACGATGGATCCCCATCCATCCACAAAAGAAGATTATTAGAAGATCTAAGATTTTTATTATTATTGGAGAAGAGGAAATGGAACATACACTTAAGGTACGAAGGGGCATTAGGTTCGTGGAGGATGGCAAAAAGAATGCATAAAATTCGGACGTTTCGCCTTTCGCGTATTGGAAGCCATTTCAGCTTGGATCGGAACTCAGACACATGGTCGTATTTGCGAAGGCCGAAGATAAACCGGATGCATGAATTGAGCAACCGATCAAGCTTGTTGAGAAGCGCCTCAGTGAGGTCCAAGTAACACACATCACCGTAATCTAAAATTGGGAGAAGAAGAGAGTTAACAAGAGAAATCTTAGTGTTAAGCGGTAAGAAATTTTTGAGGCGCAGTAAAGAATGTAGAGAAGCATAGACTTTTTGGGAGACTTTATTGACCTGCCCATTCCAGTCCAGATTTTGGTCTATTACTAGCCCAAGATCCGTTACTGAAGTAGAGAAAAGGAACCTGTATTCCATTGTAGATCACGGGGCACAACGATTCTAGGTTTACCCTACCCATTTGCAGCCAACAACAATAACGGTTTGGCATTTGGAAGGATTTACAGCAATACCAAAGCGTTGGGACCAATCTAAGATACGCCTGAGATCACAATTTATCTTGTCAAATGTGTTTTTTAAGTCATAAACCGTGTCCTGGCTATTTAACTGAAGGTAAATAGCATAGAGGTGGTAGTGACATCGGAGACTAGAGGAAACGTGACTAATAAAAATAGAAAAAAGAAGAGGAGAGAGTATACCACCCTGAGGAACGCCGGCTTGAGAATCGCACCAGTTAGATAAATCTTGACTGTTGCGAATCGCCTGTCGGCGCCCTCCTGGATGTACAAAATAAATCATTTCTGAGAGGTATTTAACTATATATACTTCATATACATCTAATACACACATAAGCTTACGCCTGTATACCAGAGGGGTAAGCAGAGACCAGTGACTCCCACCAGCCACGATCTTGACAAATCACTTTCGCTGCATCGACATTCATTAGTCGTTACATGCGCGCACGCCGCTTTCGGGTACTTTGCAGATATTTCACTATGAGTAATATGTGGTGTCATGACAAAGAATATATTACTAACAGTAAAGTCCTAGAAAACACAAAAGCTATCCGAATCAAACACTTTTTTCACACAAGACACCACAGTGTACTAATATTGGCTTCATCTAATTCTGGCCATTTGGCGCCTTTGTTTGGCGGCCATCTTTCTTTTTGGCGCGTAAATAAATCACAAAAAGAAGTCACGTGCCGACCGGCCGCCATGACGCCATTTTACCGCGGAATATCACCGGGAGCTCTCCGCCCTTTTTTCTCAGCGGACGATATGTTTCTTTTAAGATGGCTGTGTCAACATAATGTGGATGACAGTGGATGACTGTAAATGGCGGTTGGAGAGCCCCGCGTACCCATGTACATTTTCCAAGTAACATAATCTTTACTAAAATATATAGCTTTAGACAATCGCTCGTAGCCCTGGCCGTCTGAGTGATCTTAAACGATCACGATGATTAAGCAACAGGAAGCGTTCTATGACTAACTCTAGTGGCATTTTTTCGAGCGATTCCGTGCTTCGCAAGGCACGTTAAGCAGTTGGTCCCGGCTGCCGTTGATAGATTAGGGGCGGCTTGAAAAGTTCTGACAGTAAGACCAGCTACTAGTCTTACAAGCCTCCACCAATCCGGACATGGCCCCCGTGGAGTAGAATGCCCTATACTTTCCTCAGGGAAGAGACCCGTGCCCTCGGTGGGGATATAACGGGTTGATGATGAATATATTTAGCTTCTTATATAAAATGCTCGTGTCACAGTGTTAGTTTGCATACTCCTGCGAAACGGCTCGACCGATTTTGACGAAATTTTATGAAACATTCACTTTATGAAAATATTACGTACATTCAAAAAAATATTGGAGCCTTCGAAAAATCTATTTCCGTAATAATAATATATTAAAAATAAACATAGATTGTCATTTCAATTATTTAGACTTGCAAAATATTGGTTAATACATCTTTTATGGGGCACCTCCGGCGCGGCCTAAAAAAGTTAAGCACACTAAAAAAGTTTATAAAATCAACGATTATTTAGACGACAAAACGTCTGGTATTTAACAGTAGATTCATATTAAATGTATTTAGAGAAGAGTTGTGTCTCGTGCTCAACACATCCATGAGTAATAATTTAAGTTTGAAAGTTTGGTAATTAAGCTGTTTTGTTTTGAAAAGAACACAAAACTTTGTTAGTTTCTTCTCCACATGTCATAATCTACTAATCCGCTACTTGACTCTTTTTTCAAGTATGTCTTAAATGCTAAATATCTCTTCCATTAGATCAAAAAATATTTTAGTATATTTTTTGAGGACCTAAAAGCAACAAAAACATTATTTTAAAATAATGTTTTTGTCATTGTCCGCCATTTTTGTCTGTGGTTTGAAGTCCTAAATATTTGTAAACAAAGTTTGGTGATGGGACTCGAATCAAAAATGATGATTCGAATCGATTCGAATCACCCGGAAGATGATTCAAATCAATATGCTGATTCGAATCAATATGTTGATTCAAATCAATATGCTGATTCGAATTGATTCGAATCATTATTACGATTCGAATCGATACGATCATTCGAATCAATACGGATACATCACATGCATTGAAAATACTGATAAAATGTATCTATAAAAAATAATAATTTTCAATGTAAATGTTTCAATACACTACCCAATTATTTATTCATGTTTTCATCAAAATTTAGTTATTATTTTAATAAGTAAAGGTATTATATGTAATAAATAGGGGAGGTATTAGCAAAGAGCAAGATAAAAAGTACCCGAAACCGACGTGCGTGCATGCAACGACTAATGAATGTCGATGAAGCGAAAGTGGTTTGTCAGGATCGTTGCAGGTGGCAGTCCCTGGTCTCTGCCTACCCCTCTGGGATACAGGCGTGAGCTTATGTATGTATGTATGTATTATATGTCCGTTATATGAAATTGACTGGTGTTATAGTTTGAAACATCGTTTAGTTAGTTACCGACTCTAAAATAGATAATAGACTCCAAAATATTTGTGTCGAATGGTTTTGAAATGTGTTTAAGATGGTATTGGAATATTCTTAAGCCATAATTTATCTTAGCACATTATTTGATTTGAGATATGTTTAGCATGGTTTTGGACTGTATTTGGTATTAATTAGAAATCATAAATAAAAAAACATCCCAAAAACATCCCAAAACCATCCTAAAACACACCAAAACCATCCTAAACATGGATATGTTGTTGCTTTAGGGATTTAAATCATTGCTAACACTTTTCAAAACCATTCCAAATACATACTAAAACGCCTTAAGCGGTCGTCTGTAGATATGTCCATATTTGCACAAAACAATAGATTTTCTATTGTTTTTCTAATACTGCATACTAGAGGTTAAACACAAACATCCTAAAACTATCCCTATTATATCCCCAAACCATTCTAAACACATATCAAAACCGTCCCAAACACATACGAAAACGATCTTAAACACATCCCAAAACCATCCTAAATTCATTACAAAACCATCTAAACACATCCTAAAAAAACAAATAATACATCCCAAACACATTTCAAAGCGATCAAAACAAAAAGTTGTAATCGAAAGTAGGTAACGATAATGCAGTGGAATGTCGGAATGGAAAGAACCAGTTGACAAGTTCGGTTGGTCAGAGTGGAATAAGCCCTTTAAACACCAATTCACTTTAACCACTTTCTAAAAAACTTCATAGTTTAACATAAGAAAAAGTTAATAGCTTATCAGTAACATAGAAGCAAGACAAAATTAAAAAAATAACTGTTTAAAACAAAAAAAAAAACTTCAACAAAGCCTACTTGTCTCATCGGTCAGGTAAGATTGCCGCGCAATGAATGATTCGAATAAAAAAACTGATTCGAATCCACAATCTGATTCCAATCAACAAACTGATTCGAATCAACTACTGATTCGAATCAACTCGACCATTCGAATCAAGCTATGATTCGATACAACTTAAATTCTCATTCGAATCTAGTTTTTACCGTCATGATTCGAATCATTCGAATCAAAGGTGATTCGAGTCCCATCACTTTGACATTCAACATAGGTAGAGTTCGTGCCACGAAAGAAGTATGAGTTAATGAATTTTGGATTTTATTGTTATGGCCCTAAGGATTTTACCGTGGGACTTGTTTGGTGAAACGATCTTTACTTAGTCCTAAAATCTGTTAGTGATCTGTGAGCATAATGAAATAACAACAACGCATTCATGATTTCATCGAGTTTACATGCAAAATATATCAATTATCATTATTGCATTATTCGAGACTGCAAAAACACGTCAATAAAGACCGCCGGGAAGTCGCGGATTCGTGTGCCCAGTGAAATAAACATACGAAAAACTTGGCTCAAACTTGCCAAGAGAGACCCCGATTCTTTATCGACTGAAACTTGGGTGTATTTATAAGAAGATCACTTTAATGTAAGTCCTGTAATATAAATGTACACAGAAACTGTTTTTAGCTGTAATAATGCTTGGTTTGATTTAGTTTGATTTTGGCAAATTGGTACTATCAGCTTCCACGAATCCAGCGTCCATGATTGCGCTTATCAATAAAATGATAAGACACTAACTGCACAAGAAGAGTTTTTGCAAAAACACTAAATCCAATCCAAATCACAATAGAACTTACGCACGCACGACTGACAGATGTTTGTTTACAACCAAAGGTGCTTTCAAGATGGCGGATAGTGTTTTCGCCGTTCCGATTTAAAAGCGAAATTTTTTTAATTTGCAAATTTTGCAGCCATGCTGCATATTTACTTAGCAAAGTCAATATATTTCGGTTTCTTACGTTAGATACTACAGGAAATATCCATTTATCGCAGGAAATATCCAAATTTGATACGAGGCAAGTAGCGTATTGTGACACTAACAACTTTGACGTAAACAACATTTTGTTTTTATCATGAAAATTAATTAAGAAAATATTAGAATTCGAATTTGAACCAAGTTGAAACTTTTTCCATTTGAGGTAGGTACTGTTTTTTTACCAAACAGTCTTCGAGTGCTCTTCAGAAGTTCATACCAAGCACAAACAAGGCCTAGCCAAACTTCCTCATTACATGGCCTACATCGCGCCCCGAAAGTTTCCCCAGGGATAAATAAATAATGAAATGGTTCTTTGCTACGTTTAGGTATACTTAGTAGCCGAAAAAGGCTTCTTAGTAGAAGAAAAAGGCAATCGATTAACCCTTATAGCTTGCGCAGACTAGGGATTTTTGTCTAAAATAGATCGCTTACAAGTGTATCGAGGTAATGCAAACGAGGGATTAAAATTAGCGCGTGCGAAAAGTCCGACGAATAACCGCGGACATGCAGAGAGCGGACCATACAAAAGTACGCGGGAGTCCCCGAAAAAAATAGTAATCGTGTGACTAGGCAAAGCAACGCACACGGCGGACTTTCCGCGCCTAGTATGCGTTGAAATAACCATTATAAGGGAATGGGCCCAGTATTTCGCACACCGTGTGCGTTGAGTTCGCGGTAAATCCGCGGAGGACTTTTTATTCGCGGGGCGTACTTTTCTCCACCGCAGAGAAAAGTCCGTCGTCTGCGCAGGCCATTATAAAAGGGTATTATTCCTTCCCAGATAGCATTTAAATTTGCTGCAAGTTTGTTTTTTATTTGATCAAACTTGACGTGACTTTATTTCAAATTAGCTCTAAGCTAATGATCGCAAAAATGTTAAGACAAGTTTCTTTCAATACTGTTGCAATCTTGTTATGATAAGCATGATCTGTCAAGATTGATCCAATACTACTATAAAGTTGGCACGACAGCGTGGCATGTTTCGTTCAACCATCAAATTACAAATGATAGATGAACCCTTGGATGAACCATGATGATGATGATGATGAAATCCGGCCTAGTAAGAGTTCTGCCTTCAGGTACCTTTATTATCTACTTAATTCATAATATCGTCCATTACCACTACCATCCACCGAGAATGGTTTGTTTGATGTGCGAGTATGTGACAATATTGTAGCATTGTAGGTAATTTGTAATGATAAAGAATTGACAAGTTTGCATTGGCAAACATTATACAAGTTTGATTGGCGGAAACTAGACATTTGATATAAGTTTGATAGAAACTTGCCGCAAGTTTGTCATTTGCCTCGTCAAACTTTATGCAAGTTTTCACGTTTGATATTTCAAATTTACTGCAAGCCTGAAACAAGTTTAAATTGCTATCTGGCTTCCTTACTTCAACTGCGAGTGGGTTCAAACTAGTGATGGGCGGGCAAGAGTGATTTTACATGCCATTCCCATACTAATTAAAATGATTGAAAAAGTGTTGATTGTTTGCAACACTAACAAGAGATGAACGATTTCCGTCGTACATGGTCCTGTAAAATAGAGATATGAAAAAAAAAAAACGATTATCGTTCCATTATTATCCTTACTTCCTTCGAAACGGAACGCCGCAGTTTGCCAGCCGTTTGCAAGTGTTGCCAGCACTTACTTGACTTTAACTTGAAAACGGAATAATGTTAAAAATATGCTTAGGAAAAGTTTCATCATCATCAACATTCAGCCACAAGAAGTACACTGCTGAACATAGGCCTCCTCCATGGAAAAGGAAAGGAAAGGTTTACTTTAAATATTTCCGCTTACGTAAAAAATTAACAGATCAAATGTCAATTGACCATGCTGCTTATTTCTTATTTATGTTTTTTGTAATTTATTTTGAAAATATTGACCATTTCAAGAAACGATTTCATCATCAATCTAATACAAAGTTGGTATATATGTCCATGTACCTAAGAAGCTCAAATCCATGAGTGCAATGAACACTTGCAACGTCAAACATTATTTTATTCTTACAAAAGTAAGTTAATACCAATGCCGCTATACAATTGTACAAACGACCTAAGTCTAGTTTTTTTCAATGTTTGTAATCTACTTGCCTGGTTACCATAGCACAGGGTACCCTAATTTGGAGCCAGAACAAGCGATTGTGTTATATGGAAGGTATTATTACTATTCAGACCACGATCTTACTTTTCGGTTGAAAGTTGTTCTACTTATTTGTTCTCTCGTAACGACATAAGTGATTGACGGCAATCGATTGCATTAATACCTCCTTTCTCCTATTTTTTCACTATTAACAAGGCTATAACTTTAATTATTGAGAGATTGTTAGTTCAAAAATTGTTCATTTAAATACAGGCCAAAACCCGAATAATCGACGTGGGCGTCCAGACGGCGAAATTAAAGAGGAGCTGGGCTGGTCATGTCAGTAGAATGGACTCGGATAGGTGGGCGAGACACGCCACTGAGTGGGTGCCACAAGACGGACATCGAAGTCGAGGCCGGCCTAGGAGACGTTGGAGAGACGATCTCGACCAACACCTGCCGGAGTGGCCTGAGGTGGCCCAGGACAGAAAACTTTGGACTGAAATGGGGAAAGCCTTTGTCCAGCAGTGGGACACAAAATAGAGGCTACATAAAAAAAAAATATACACGCACATAAATTGCTTCTGGCCCCACAATAGGATACCCTGTGTCGTGGGAACCAGAAAGAGCGACATCGCAAACATGCATTAAAATGCATTTAAACAAACAAACGTGCTGTGTGGAAGATAATGATGACGAAATTAATTTACAAAAATTCATTGAGCTTATAAGTAAATACATTATTTTCTCAATCAAATGTTGAGCTAGTGTTTTTTTAAATAAACAGCAATTCAATCTTATTGTCTTTGGCAATTTATTATACACTTAGGGACTCGCCTTGGCCTCGCACTGGTGGCAAAAACGTTTCCGTGGAAATAGCTATATTAGTTCCGTGGAAAATTCCCGGGGTAGTATTTTTTACACTTTGGGTTACATTATTCGAGATTTCGTACGGAACCCTAAACTTTTGGAATATCCAACAAATGTTACTCACAAAAAATGTAGCTTTCTAATAGTGAAAGAATTTTTCAAATCGGCCTAGTAGCTTCTGAGCCTATTCATAACAAATAAACAAACAAACAAACAAACAAACACAAAAATACAAATCTTTCCTCTTTATTATATTAGTATAGATAGGTATAGACTAAAGGTGCCATGCAGAGGACACTTTTGTGCATGAGAGCTTTATTCGATCGTGGTACTTTAACTGTATCATTCATTATCTCGTCTATTTGGTAACTTAGGTCTTTCAAACAATTCAGAATGGTTTTTTACAAATGATTCGAGAAAAAAAGAAAGATTCGACTTCAGGAGAAGATCACTTCTCCTGAAGACATCTTCCAGATAACACTACACGGAAAAAGATTTTTGCTTTAGCAAAGCACCAATTTGGCTTTGTTAAAAATTACTCGACTACATAATAACTAAGATACCTATATTTAAAACGCTCATTGCAGCTTTGTTAATGATAGACAAGCAACTATTGCTAAATGTTCTTGGTTCATTTAAATAAAGTACTTTTTTATTTTCAAATGAGTGGCTCGGTAAATGTAACCTTTGCGGAAATCAATACAAATAGACAAGCTTACATTGTTAGTTACGGCTAAGCATGTTATTCAATTTAAAACGAATAACCATCGGTTATTCAAGTGTTATTATTATATATCAAGTGTTATTTGAAAGTTATTATCTACTAGCTTTCGCCCGCGACTCCGTCCGCGTGGACTTTAGTTCAAAATTTTGCAACCCCGTTCACTCCCGTAACTCCCGTTAAGGGTTAAATTTCGAGAAACGGTGAAACACGTGTTCAATCAATTGTGTTGAAGAGTATTTATTTTAAGTTTCAAGAAAATCAGACAACATTTTTTAAGCCTCCCATACAAATTTTTCGCCCTTTTAATAAACCCTTTTCGCCCCCTTAGGGGTTGAATTTTTAAAAATCCGTTCTTATTCCTTGCCTACATTATATACAGATCCTCTGTGCAAAATTTCAGCTTCACAGGTCAAACGGCTTGGGCTGGGCGTTGATGAGTGAATGAATCAGTCAGTCAGGACTTTGAATTTTATATACAGGGTGGCCGGGGGAATGACGTCAAAAAACCAAAATTAGGTCCCTCGTGTCATGGGGTATCCGAATCACCCCCATGTATGTTCCGCGATTTGTCATAGTTTCGGAGTTATGATTTTGTTTCTGAATTTTTATGAATTTTCGCCTTATCAATTTTGAAAATTTCTAAAAAAAAAACTAGAAACTTTTTTCAATTACTTTTTTTTGTAACTGTATTTTCACAAGTTGTTCTTCTATGCATAAAATAATCAGCTTCGTAACTTTGATAAAAGTTATTAAAGTGTTGGTCTAAAGTCAAAAATTTACATTCGGTAAATTATGACTTGAATTTTCAAAAATAAATTAAAAATCCAAACAGATGTTTTAATGGTTTTTTAGTTAGCCTCAGAAATGCGCAAGACTTTCAGATTTCATAATCATGAAAAAAAAGTACTGCTTAACGAGCTACTTTGTGTACATTCGGCCTTCGAAGACAGCGAGGTGAAGAATTATTAAAATTAACATTTTTTTTTCTGCCATTTCGTCTTTTCTTAGGTTGTTAATGAACGAGTCGTCATCATCATGATAAATAAAAGTGGTTTTGTCAATAAAACACAGATTAAAAAATTTGGAGGCATTTTCCGTTTTACAGTAATTAATTTTGCGCGGTCCGTTCTCGTGGGTCATGGGTTGTAAATGCAGACGCAACTTTTTACCTGTAATAACAATAATCTTTGAGGATAGGAGGCCGCCGAACTATTGCTATCTCTCTCAGAGTGAGAGGGGCAGCGCAGCAGATGCGAACACAAAACAAGTTTGTACCTCAGTCGTTCTCACTTTGTGTTTACTGCTACACGTGTCTTCATTTTGTTTTACCTCACTGTCTCGCTTTGTCCGCGGATTCCGCTGCCTACTTATTTGACTACTTTGCTCGTTAATTGGACTGTGTCTTGCATACTGATTTGGACTTTGTTTACTTGGAAGTGTAAAAGATGAGTTACACGTTAAGTGAATACGCAGAAATGCACTATTTTTATGGAGTTGCACAAGGACGACCTTGAAGCAGCGCGACTGTATCGCGAACAACTTCAACGTCGTGGTGGGCCGCAACCTGAGCATTATCCCGACCATCGCGTTTTTATTAACACGCACAATACCTTAATGGCAGGCCGCATTCCTGGCCAACGAGGCGATAGGGAAGGAGTCCCTAGAGTTGACCCGGATCGCAGAGAAGTTGTGCTCGAAGAAGTTCAACGAAATCCTTCCACGAGTACCAGAGCTATGGCTCGTACTCTGAACATCCCAAGAACTTCTATCCAAGACATACTTCACGATGAAGGATATCATGCGTTCCATATCCGATGAGTCCAAGCTTTACTGCCTACAGACTACCAATTGCGCATTGATTTCTGCCAAACAATGCTACAAAAAGAACAACAAGATCCTGGATTTTTCAATAAAGTTTTATGGTCAGATGAGTCACGTTTTGAGCGCACTGGAATTTTCAATATTCATAATTACCACACGTGGGCGGTTGAAAATCCACACGAAATGAGAGCGTCGACGTTTCAACATCGTTTCAGCGTTAACTTGTGGTCTGATATTCTCAATGGCGAACTGATTGGTCCATTTGAATTGCCGTCCAGATTAAATGGAGAAAGATACCGACACTTTCTGGAACATGAACTTCCATTGTTGCTAGAAGACGTGAATATTGAACTAAGACGAACCATGGTTCTTCAAAATGACGGCGCTCCATGTCACTACGCAACGCAAGTCCGAAATTATTTAAATGAGGCGTACCCCAATAGATGGATCGGACGCGGCGGACCAATATCGTGGCCTCCACGCTCACCTGACCTCAACCCCATGGATTTTTTTATTTGGGGCTATTTTAAGGAAATAGCATACGCCAGAGAAAGTGGGAGTGAACAAGAGCTGAGGCAGAAATTAACAGAAGCCGAACGTGTTGTAAAGGAAAACAGAGCAGCTTTTAGACGATTAAAAGATAATTTCCTACGTAGGTGTAGAATGTGTATTGCTGCTGGAGGTGGCAACTTTGAAAACCTATTATAATAAACATTTTTTTTACATTTTAATCTGTGTTTTATTGACAAAACCACTTTTATTCATCATGATGATGACGACTCGTTCATTAATAAACTAAGAAAAGACGAAATGGCAGAAAAAAAAAATTGTTAATTTTAATAATTCTTCACCTCGCTGTCTTCGAAGGCCGAATGTACACAAAGTAGCTCGTTAAGCAGTACTTTTTTTTAATGATTATGAAATCTGAGAGTCTTGCGCATTTCTGAGGCTAACTAAAAAACCATTAAAACATCTGTTTGGATTTTTAATTTATTTTTGAAAATTCAAGTCATAATTTACCGAACGTAAATTTTTGACTTTAGACCAACACTTTAATAACTTTTATCAAAGTTACGAAGCTGATTATTTTATGCATAGAAGAACAACTTGTGAAGATTCAGTTACAAAAAAAGTGATTGAAAAAAGTTTCTAGTTTTTTTTTTAGAAATTTTCAAAATTGATAAGGCGAAAATTCATGAAAATTCAGAAAAAAAATCATAACTCCGAAACTATGAAAAATCGCGGAACATACAGGTGATTCGGATACCCCATGACAAGAGGGACCTAATTTATTTTTTTGACGTCAATCCCCCGGCCACCCTGTATATAGATTTCTCTAAAGAATCCTGTACACGCAATTGTACAATTTCACGACGAAACCCTGAAAACCCCAGCCGTCTCATTGGCCTTGTTTCATCCAATGTCAGTTGGGGAATTTCCACACATCGGCACTCGCGCATTTGTGCGGGATATCTTTTATGACACTGTCTGTCGTTTCCTGCGCTTCTGTTTGTCGGGTCGCGTATTTCTCTATTTGCTTATGCTGGTACGGTTTTATTTATAGGACCAAGATTCCTTTTGAACTAATACTCTGCGAATCAGAGCAATAACCAGGTATTACGTAGCTTCCCACTCTATTGGGTTAAGCATTTAGATAACTCGAAAGAGTCAAAATAAGAATGTATACCTATGACAGAGTAGGAGTATAGGATACCCGTTGGGAAAAAAAGTCAAGAATGTAACAGTTTGACAGGGGTTCCCTACTTCATTCCGAAAATTCTTTATTCGAACAGTGTGTTTTTGTTTGTGTGACATATGATGTGACATATCGGGAACAAAAGGGGTAAATCAGACAATTTCATACAGTGGAGTCTTACGTAATTGCACCCCTAGTCGGCAAAAAGTCAGGTAAGTGTATCCAGAATAATAATATTATAATAAAAAGGACTCCCGAAATTTGGACTTAGTAAAGAACTAGCTTTCGCCCGCGACTCCGTCCGCGTGGACTTTAGCTCAAAATTTTGCAACCCCGTTCATTCCCTTATGGGTTAAATTTAGAAAAACAGCGAAACATATGTTGAATCAATTGTGTTGAAGAGTATTTATTTTAAGTTTCAAAAAAATTAGACAACTTTCCTTATAACTCCCATACAAATTTTGGCAACCCTTTTCGCCCCCTTAGGGGTTGAATTTAAAAAAATGGGTCTTATTTCTTACCTACATTATATAAAGATCCTCTGTGCAAAAGGACAACGGAAAATGGTGTACCGCCCTATTAAAAGAATGTTTTGGGGTTATATTTTCCCAACTTTAGTATTTCGCAACGGGCTCCTTTTTCAGTATTTCAAATATTTTTTTAAAGTTGGGGGAAGAAGATAAGAAAATAATTTAATAAAACGCAATTTAGAAACAGAAACGGAACGCCCCATCGATTGTTTTATCTTGCAAGCTCAGAATAATCTATGCATTCAAGCCAAGAAAAAAACAACTGTCATGTCAAAGCGTTGTCAAAGTGAAAATCAATAGAGTTTGGTTCACGAAAGAAGTCCCATAAGTTAATGAATTTTGGCTTTTATTTTTATATTATTAAGGATCTTTCTTACCGTGGGATTTGTTTGGTGAAACGATCTTTAGGTGTTCTGTGGAACTGCTTCGGGCAAAAATAAAAAAAAAGAAGATACTTGCCATCTCAACAACAAACTTGACATGGCAGAATCCTAGGGGTGCTATTATAAAATAATTTGATTGAATTTAAGTCTCGTCACTCTTCAGGAAAAAAACATACTTCGATTTTATTGTTACTGAATGATTTAATCGTGGCAGAGAAGCAATAATAAGTTATTGTTGCAACTGCATTGTAGGGCTGAGAACTGTGGGGTGTTGCTCCCATGTGATGAGTATCATCTGGTACCTACTTGGGCTATGCTCTCCATGAGGGAGTGACGCGACCAGCATATGTGCATAGGTATGTACGAGTGTATATTAGAATTATTTTGTTTTAATTATTTGTGTAGGTATTTATCTGTAACAGTCAAGCGAACGGGGTCGTAACATAACCTCCAAACTTCTTAAAAAAACAACCTTAACTTAGGACTCCCAACTTTATAAAAAAAAGAAAATTAATAGAACGAATTCTAATACAATGATCTATTAAATGTAAATATTTCATGTTTCAACAAGACTTTTTGTAGGTGTACGAGACTTCCACTCAAGCCTGCCATTCTCCTTTCAGCTTTCTAGGTCCAACGGCTTGGGCTGGGCGTTGATGAGTGAGTCAGTCAGGACTTTGAATTTTATTGAGAAGACAAGGCAACATAATAATATTGGCGAAGTTGTACCTACTGGACAATCAGTGCATTGAGTCCATAAAACAGAATTGAATTGAAAGAACAAGACATCGCGTGATACATGAATATATTTGTAGCTTTCATCTTAAAATTAAACTCGTTTTGATGTCCACATGACTACGTAAGAAAATGTGACGGGTTTAAATGGTTTACGACAACACTGGCAAAGTGACAGATTTTTTTGCATCAATTAAAAAAAAAGACTTTTGTCTTAGATACGGACACCTAATTAATAAGCAATTATGTGTCATAAATATTTATACATGTATTGTAAATGATTATACAGGGTCTCCCGTTATAAATGGTCCAAACGGTAATTGGTGAAGGGTTGGCCTATCCTCTATCAGAAAAACAAAAAATTGGTTTTCGAGATATTGCTATCAAAGATTTTTCTTTTCATTCCATCTTTCATTTCAATTCGACGACATCTGTGGCGCCGCGGGGGTAGCGCATCTGCCTATCATGCGAGAGGTCCCGGGTTCGAATCCCAGCTGGGCCAACGTCTTGGATGTTTACATGTTCGTGATGTCGCTGTATCTGGTTCGCACGACACAGGGTATCCTAGTGTGGGGCCAGAAGCCTGTATTCCTGTATGTAAATGTTTGTTTTTTATTTAATAAGTCACAGTTTCTGCGTTTCTTTGAATGTGAAGCTCTCCAAATCTCGACTGGCCATTGAAAATTCGCCTCCCTCGTTTGCGTTCGCCCTACTCAAGGGCCGCGGTACACTTAAACCCTTTTTTACGACGCGGCTCGGGCGAGGCTCGGAATTTTATTCCTCTCCTTTTAAATTCACGCCAAAGTAAAGTGTTTCTAAATATTTAAAAGTTCATAGGCTGCGTTGCGGATGCGAATTGTGTTTAGGTCTGACTAGCATGACCGTTGTCGTCAGTCGATCAAAATTGTAACCAGGTGGGTGGGTCACCGTCTATGACTAACGCTAGTGGCAATTTTCCGAGCGGTTCCGTGCTTTCCAAGGCACGTTAAGCAGTTGGTGCCGGCTGCCGTCGACAGACGGCAGTCGTTAAGCCAAGTCAGAGGCCTAAGGGCGCCTTGAAAACTTCTGTCAGTAAGACCAGCCACTTGAACTAGTCTTACAAGCCTCCACCAATCCGGACTTGGCCCCCGTGGTGGAGTATAGCCTATATCTTTCTCAGGGAAGAGACGAAGACGAGAAGAGACCCGTGCCCCTCGGTGGGGACATAAGGGGTTGATGATGATAGTCCTAGCTTGGGATTAGGTCAAGTGGATTGTATTATGTGCATCTACTAATTACACTTACTTGACGACATTTACCGAATGAGAAGCCGTTTTGCTCCGCAGCCGCAACATTGAAGTTATTCTTAGCCTTATTTGCACGTCCAAATAATAATAACTTCCACAGAATTTTTTTTTTTATTTTTTTTTTTATTTTATTTGTTGGGGTTACAACAGGATGAGTTACACTTAAAAATAGTCTTATAGTAAAGTACACAAATTAATAAAGTAAATTAACACATCCCTTAGAGTATCCCACTGAGAACAAAACTGATTGAAGTTTACGGCGAACAATGTTCAGTGACAATGAAAGATTCCGATAACAATGAAAAATTTTGATGGAATGATTACTTATTAATAATTAATACCTATCCCTACCTAAACAGTATTACAGTTTACCAAACTCCTATCTATAGGCATCTCCTTTAGATAGGAGTTCCGTTCTTATTTTATGTAATGCCAGTTATTCTGATACATACATGCAATGCTAGTAGTATGACACAAGGAAATATAAGTTAAAGTTAGCGTGCCAGAGCGCCAGAGCCTGAAGAATACAGAAACAGATAGTATGAGAAAAGGTGGAAGTGACACGAGTGGCTTGTCCAGAACCACGGCATACTAGGATGTCAACAGACAAACAGATGTTTATCAGATGATATTAAAATTCATTCCGTGACTAAAACCTCTCGTACCTCTTGTTTGAACGATCGCAATGTTGAGCAAAATAGGTCAATAGGAAGGAACCGTTTATTATGGTTGTCACATAGGCGGTGCAGAGGAGCTCTAAGACCTGCGTTGGTGCGTTTAACATTTAAGTTGAACAGTTTCCTTTTACGACAGTTTCTCAAAGGGACACAAAACCTGACTTGCGAGAGTAGATTGGAACAGTTGTAGCTACCACAGCAGATACGTTTTAAAACTGTGGCGTCTGCGAGGAGACGGCGATGGTGCAGGGACATTGTTTTGTAATGACAGAGTAAGTGATCATATGACTTTTTTGGGGATTTCAGACGATAATTAATGGCACGCAGGAACTTTTTCTGTAACATTTCTATTTGAGCATCATATACTTTATAATGAGGGTTCCAGATTGTGGATGCATATTCTAGCTGTGAACGTACCAGTGATTGATATAAAAGCATAAAAGAGGAAACCTTCTTGAACTTCTTTGTGACGCGCAGGAGAAAGCCAAGCATTTGATAGGCTTTGTTGGTGATATAGTTTACATGAACGTCGAGTGTCAGTTTCTCGTCAAAATATATACCCAGGTCTCTTATGGAACTCACCCGTTCTAGTGTGTGGCCACCTATTTCGTATACTGCCTGGTTAACAAGAAGTCTCTTTCTAGTAAAGTGAATATATTGGCATTTATTATATGCCAATGTTAACTTATTGTTGGTGCAGTATAAATGCAGTCGGTGAAGATCTTGTTGAAGCAATTCAGTGTCTTCAATAGAACGTATCTGCCGAAATACCTTCAAGTCATCCGCATATAGCAGATATTCTGAATTATGGAAACAGGATCCAATATCATGAACGTATAGTGTGAAAAGGAACGGTCCTATTATGGAACCCTGGGGAACTCCTGACGAGACTAGGACAGGTTCTGAAAGGACACCATTAAGAGCAGTTACCTGATGCCGATCATTAAGATATGATGCAAACCATCTGAGGAGATTACCCTTAATACCATTGTAGGATAGCTTTTGGAGTAAAAGGAGATGGTCGACCTTATCAAAAGCTTTTTTGAAATCGGTGTAAACGGAGTCTACTGGGATATTGTTATCCATAGAGTCGAACAAATAATTTGAGTAAACTAGTAGATTAGTGAGAGTGGAACGAGACTTTACAAAGCCGTGTTGGTTTTGGTTGATGTATGGGTCTATTAATGGGTAGATTTGCTGATGTACGAGCCTCTCAAACACTTTCGCCAGGGTGGATAAAAGCGATATGGGCCTATAATTAGTTACTTCGTCTTTCGGACCAGACTTATGTACTGGGGCAACATACGCTAATTTCCATACATTAGGGAAGATCCCTTCTTGTAAGCATTTATTAAATATAATAGTAAGCGGTAATGATATTGTATCCTTGACAGCCCTTAAAAATATAGGCGGTATTTTATCCGGACCAGGACCCTTATGCACATCAAGAGTACCCAGCGCACGCAACACGTCAGCCTCACGTAATTGTAGAGTAGACAGGTGAAGGTTGCCATTTGGGTTGTCTGCATGCAGTGCAATGGTATCGGTGTCAGGAATTCTGTCTGTTGGTGGCTCAAAGACTGAGAGAAAATAAACTGAGAACAACTCCACTATTTCGTTAATTTTATCCGAGGATGTTGATCCGTGCCTCATTACCGAAGGATACCCTGTATTAGATTGATTTAAAGAGGCTGTATATTTCCAGAAATATTTTATGTCAGTCTTTATGGAGTCTTCGGTATTTCTTATATATTTAGTGTGACACGAGTCTAACAAATGTTTACATTTTGAGCGTAGTCTAGAGTAGTTATAGTAGTCAGCCAATGTTTTATAGGTTTTCCATTTACGCCACATTTTTTCTTTGCGATTAAGTAAATTAATTAATTCTTTGGTAAACCAAATGGGGTATTTTTTGGGTTTATTTTTTATTAACGGTACGGTGTTAGAAATTATTTTGTATATATGTTCGTAGAATAGTTTTAAGGCTTCTTCGGCACATAAAGAAGACGTAAGAGGAGCCCAGTCGATTTTAGAAAGGTCATGTAGAGCAAGGGAGTAGTTTGCCTTATGAAAATTTAATTTAGTTGTATTCTTACTATCGAGTTTTTTGTAGGTATTGCAGTACGGTAAAGTGATTTCCAGAGGGGGATGATGCCTATCTATGTTTAACAGAGAATACGCTGCTTTAGAAGTCATGAGTTGGGGTAGGTTAGAAAGTACTAGATCTAGAGTGCGATCATTATCATTTCTTATGTGATTGAACTGTAGCATATTCAGGAGAGACATAGAGTGCGACAGTAGTTTATGGGTCTCATTTGTGTAACATTGACTGGGAAACTGTGCGCTATGGTTATTCAGGAAGACCCAATTAATATCAGGCAAATTGTAATCACCTACCAAGCAATAGTTCAAAGTTGGATGTTCAGTAAATATATCTTGAATTTTCACTAAGTGAGTTTCGTATGTTTGAAAAGGAGATGCAGGGGGGATATAGGCAGCACATAGTATGAGGCCCGAATTGATTCCTGGAAGAATCAGGAAGATCTCTTCTATAAGAGGGGATTCCCAGTCCGTTCTGCGCACAACATCCAGGGATTTCCTCACAGCAATGAGTACCCCTCCGCCATCTTTTTTTTTCGAGTTCGCGAGATTCCTATCCCGTCGAAACAATATGTAGTCATTGTGAGCAATTTCACTGTCGTGGATTTTTGCATTCAGCCAAGTCTCTGTTAATATAATTACATCAGAGTTGCTATTCAGAAAGCCTAGTCGTAAGTCCTGTAACTTGCCCCTCGTGCCACCACAATTTTGATAGTAAATAGATAGATTGGTACTATCCGTCTCTTGTAACAAAGGAGTATGATATAACTAGTGTGTTGAGCATTAAACTCCACATGAATAAATAAAAGCAGGCTTGAGCGCTGGTAAGGCACGGCAAGAAAGTATAAGTAAATGTTGCTATAAAACAATAATTGTTGTTACAATGATGATTATTTCTAAGAAAGTTTATGTAGTTATGTGTTTCATGGCACAACAGATAAACAACAGTTATTACATACTGGCTCCTGTAAATTATGTAATTACAAATAAGGCAGTTAAATAATAGGTTCGTTTGTGAATAAAGCAGTGTTTCAAACATAAGTCGGCAGATCACTCTCTGAACGGATGTACAAAATCTTGCTGTCGTCGGATTTACGCATTTTGACAACGAAATTCTTTACCCATACAAATTTAAAATTCTTTTTGGTTCCGACTTTTCTAGCCTTCGCGTATAAGAGTTTATTTCGCAACGTTAAATGCTCGTTTATGTAGAAGCGGCGAGGGTCCCCCTTTAGCTGTAGCTGGTCCGTGGTAAGTACTCGGCGGACGCGCGCGGCGGCCAGTATGTCGTCACGCAGGCGGCGGGTGCACAGCTGCACAACGATGTTTTTTGGCCGATCAGTCGGCGTGCCGTGCGCTACGCGATGGACGGCGCGCACACTTTCTGAGGGGACATCGACGCTAATCAATTTTCCAATCTCAAAAATTAGCTGTAGAAGATTCTCGTTCTTCGACTCAGGTATATTCTGGATTTCGATATTACATGATCTCGCAGACTGGTCCATGTCTTCAAGTTTGCTTTGTAAGGTTGCAATGGTATCCCTCAGGGCCAGATTTTCCGATTGCAGGACCTGGACCTCCTCTTGCGGCAAGGCGCATTTTTCTAACTTAGACTCAATGGCCGAAATCCGCTCTTCCCACCCGGCGAACTTTAAGGCAAGGCTATCTAGCTGCACTTGGATTTGATTTGTCGCTGAATTAAGGTCGAGTTTCCAGTTCTTCTGTAGCGCATCGAATTTGCGATCGAAGTAGGCCGTAAAACGGTCAGCGTCGAAGTTTATCATAGATTGAGAGGTACTTAAATCCGATTCCGTTTCCCTGGCAGTTCCCACAGGGTGCAAGGTGTTAGGTGTACAGGATGACTTTGGTTTTATAGTGGCGTGTTTACAATCCGAGCACTTCCACTTCATACGGTTCATTGGCAGGATTTTTTTGAAATCTTTTTCGCTAAGCCCCGCGCAAGAAAAATGCATTACAGCGAGACAGGTATTGCATTTGATTCGAACATCTTCCAGTACGTCTTTCTCACATACTTTGCAAGCCATTGTTTATGTGACGAGTGGCGCACTCAGGTGACAATAACGAGAGGATGGATTCGTTCGTAGTTGACAGGTGGCGATCGACACGCTAAATCTGCGGTAACACTAGTAGTACTTATCGACAACGTTAGATGGCGCTAAAAAAGTCGGGCTTGATGAGTTCTATCTGGATATTTTTATATTAGATATGTAGGTAGGATGATATAATAATAACAATGATCCGAGAAATTACGCTTTTTAGGTGGCACAAAACACAGCGAGTCACTAATTTGTCCGATACAGAATTCTTCATTCATTGGTGAAACACTCGTTTGCGCAAAGATTTTTGTCTTCCTCGGCCCTTTTCTTTATAGTAGGCTTAATTCAAAACTGTTTATGTTCCTAAACTCACGACTCTGCAAAATTACGTTGCGAAATTTCCTACAAGGACTGATGTACGATGAGACAGAAATCCTCATGAACATTGCAAGTTAAGTAGTTTTAAGTATAATTCTATGTATAAATTCTAAGGTACTCGGGTTCTTTCCTGATTCCAAACACAAACAACCAAACACAATTTTTGGCCAGAACCATTTTTTTCCGTAACTATTGTTAATTTATGTCATCATAATTATTCAAGCATTTACATTCCGAGCCTAAAATACAGGTTTATTCCTAGTTAAGGCTACGTTTTTACTCTTACCTATGTTAAAAATTCAATTGTTATGTTCACTATATACCTATGATTTTATGAATAAATTTTATCTTATCTTATTTGACCTGGTCCCATTATAGGATTCCCTGTGCTGTGGTAACCAGGCAAGGACATTACAATGATCGAAAAACACCCTGACTGAAACCATTAGTACAAATAGAAACTTCGTGCCATCCCTAGCTGAATCCCGAGACCAGTCATCTGCAAAGCCTACGCCAGGGATGCCCAACCTTTGTGGGAGTATGTGCCAATTTTTATAACAAAAATATGTATGTAAAAATATGTTGGTGACGTCGCTGTTTCTAGTTCCCACGACACAGGGTATTTTAGGGTGGGGGCAGAAGCAATGTTTGTGCCTGTATGTAAATGTTATGTTATGTTATGTTATGTTATGTTATGTCATGTCATGTCATGTCATGTCATGTCATGTCATGTCATGTCATGTCATGTCATGTCATGTCATGTCATGTCATGTCATGTCATGTCATGTCATGTCATGTCATGTTATGTTATGTTATGTTATGTTATGTTATATTATGTTATGTTAATTGAAGGGCCGAATTCCAAAAGTCTTCCAGTCCATTTTTTCATATTTTGAACCGACAACACCATCGTATTCGGAATCGTGTTCCGAACACGATTCTGTTGTCAGTTCAACATATTATTATGAAAAAATGGTCCTACGGACTATTAGAATCCGGACCTTTAATCGCTAGTAGCAAAAAGGCCGCCAATTGTACTGTTACCTTGTAAATATTTTATGTTTGTGGTCTTCTTCGTGTACAATAAAGATTATTCTTATCTTATCTTATCAGCTTATGTAGTCACGACGTGCCTACTTTGTCAGATGAAATTTAGTAAGAAGTAGCAGCTTTTATTAGCCAGAAGTAATTTAGGCAGAATTACCAGATTTAAACTCCACATTCCATAATAACATTGGTTTTGGCGAAACCTGGTCGGACTCGTCCGAGAAAAAGCCACGTATGTTGATCCGGACCAAAAATTTACAATTTTGGTACTGTCAATTTTGCTACTGTCAATTTCACCCATTTAGCCGATAATATTTCTGTTTTCTTTCCTTGTTTGGAATAATTATTGATTTCATTTTGACATTAATAAAATTTGTACACGTTTACATAAACTCTATTATAAAATTCTCGTGTCACCATGTTAGTGCGCATACTCTTCCGAAACGGCTTGACCGACTTTCATGAAATTTTATATGTATATTCGGTAGGCCTGAGAATAGGTTGTTATCAATTTTTCATAGACCTAAGTGAAAAAATATATATTATGGCGAAACAACGTTTGCCGGTCAGCTAGTAAGCTCTATTATTGGCGTGCTCGAATTATTATTTCGCGTGCCAACAATGGCACGCGTGCCATTGGTTCGCCATCCCCGCCTAGGCCATTGTGGAAAGGCGGACGCGAGCGTTTTTCAAAATTCATTTTCCAAACATGAAAAGCATTTTCTACCTCCGCCTTCTGCATGATAGTTTTCGGATATGAGCGCTTCAAACGCATGAGTCTATTTTTTGTGACTTTCTCCACTCGGTTGATGGTATTGTATTCGAAGCTGTGCCACAAGTGACAGCAATACAGAATACTGTCAGGAATAAAGTGCTTGTCGGACTTGTCCATAGAGGGTTCTGTATAAATTTGTAGGTACCTACTTTAAACATTATTAAGCCCTCAAGCAGGCCTGTTTCACTAAGCGTGTCGGTATCGAACGCGTAAGTACATGCGGCCTACTCCGGCGTGGCAAATAGGTAGGAATTCAGGCGCCAGAAGAGGTAAGAGTTACGCGGTCGAAAGAGAGGCAACATGCAGGTGAATGTAACGTAGCTTTTTTTAGCGCCGTGCGATCTGAATCGCAACTAATTAGATCGCTGCTAGAGATTTTGCGGAGTGAATCTTCTGTACCTGTACTATCATGTATTCTGTGCCATAAGCCCCGAGGACCCGCCGGCGGGTCCGATGTAAACTACGGCTCATTCCGTCAGGCCCCGTAGACCGGCCGGCGGGTCGGTCTTGCAACGGGACTTTGAATCGAATTTTGAAGATGATATAGACCACAATTGTATGAGCATGTTTTATTCTTCGAAAACTGTGATAAATGTCAAATATTACTCTGTGAATAACTGACTTAGCTGTGAAAGAAAAAGTGTTCAAGGCCTGAGTGGTTAAGAACGAATGAAGGTAGAAAGGCTGACGAAGCAAGTATATCGAGCGAATGTAAGTGGAAGGTTCGGTAATGGACGCCCCAGGCGGACATACTTCGACCAAATAGGGGATGATAAAAAGTGCTCAAAAACAAAGGGCAAGATAAAAAGTACTCAAAACCGCCGTGCGTGTATGCAACGACTAATGAATGTCGATGAAGCGAAGGTGATTTGTCAGGATCGTGGCAGGTTGCAGTTCCTGGTCTCTGCCTACCCCTCTGGGATACAGTCGTGAGCTTATGTATGTTATACATTATTATGTATCAGTATCTCGAATTCGAAGAATCAAAGAATCGGGTCACGTGGTTTTCTCCGAGCTTTTCCGGCAGATCAAAGACTATTTCCTTAAGATTTAATTACAAATACATTTACATACAGGCACATACATTGCTTCTGGCCCCACACTAGGATACCCTGCATCGTGGGAACCAGAAACTGCGACGTCACAAACATGGAAACATCCAAGACCATCCATAAGATCCATGTTTTTTTTTACATTTTTTGTTCTGTACTTGGAGTACAAGTCAAAGTATTTGGAGTACAAGAGAAAGTACTCTTTATATTGCCTGCTTGCCTGTCTGGGGCGTCACTTACCGGCCCTTCCACTCACGTTCGCTCGATTTATTTCTTTGGTCAGTCTTTCTTTCTTCATCCTCTCCACATGTCCAAACCAATGCAACATTCCTTTCTGAATTCTATTCACTACATAGTCTTTTAGTCTACGACGTTCTCTAACCAGACTATTGCGTATTATGTCATTCAAAGTATAACAGTACACATTTTTCACAAGCACCTTGATTTTTTTTTTTTTTGAGAGACTTGGGATCTTGTAATATAGGTACCTATTGGTGCGCTTAATTGAAAACAACCACAGAAGTTATTATATAATATAAAGAGGAGTAAAGTCGGCTTCCCACGGTCCGCGACATCGCGGACGGAGGCGGGCCAGCTCGCACGACACACCGTGGGAAGGGTCTCGGTCCGCGGTAGCACAGACGTCTGTGGCGGTGCGCCGTACCGGCATACTTCGTGCATGGCTGTCCGTGGTCATCGGCCGCGTCGGCCGTCCGTAGAATCGCGCACCGTGGGAAGCCAGCTTTATTCGTCAAGTAACAGTCTTCTCTCTTCTAATGAAGAAAGTGAAAATTTAGACAGTTTTTTTTTTTAACAAAGTCGACATATAACAAAATTCCTGTGTTTTAACTGCCCCGTACCCATGACATCCTTAATTAGAAAATTAGTTTTTTTTTTACGGCTTCACTACTTGGATTTTGTCGGAAAATCAGAGCGAAACCTTATCGGACTTTTCCGACAAAATTCTAAATGTGTAGTGCTACGAAAGTTATAAGCCCACCATTCACTACACGCACCGCGAGCCGAGCCCCAAGCCGTACACATTCGTGGACAAATCTGTCATCGCCCACACACTACACAAGCGCCGAGCTGCTTACTACTTTACGAGTATCTCCAGACGACGAGCGCCGCGCCGAGCCGCGAGCCGCGCACCGAACCGAGAACCAACACATTCACAAGCAGATTTCTCTGCGGACTTGTCGCAAGCGACAGGCGGATGGGCGCGCCTGTGAATGGTAGCGTATTTGTCCACTTCAAAAACTGCCTAATGTAAAAGTTTTCCACGACACTTTTGTTTCTCTCTATCTTCCTTAGGCACTTTGAAACAATTTGTATCAGGTCGACCGATGTCAGTCCATTCTTACACCCTTAAAACACACGGCGCGATGGCCCTCGCATCTTGTAAGCAATTTGGGACCCACCTAAAGTGTCACGGGCGAAATGAGCACGATAGGGGGGTCAGAAGGACAGTGAAGTGTTTCTTACTAAGTAACATATACTTTGACAAGATACTGCGTGATCGAATCATTAATGAGGAGATCCGCAGAAGAACCCGTTTTGCAAAATGTGCTTTACGTCCCATTATGTCTAAAGAGGTGATAAGCAGACTTTTACTTAAAGCACATTCAATGTAACATTCATTCCAACCATTCAGTATAAATAATGCTATTTATACTGAATGGTTGGACAGTAACACACAACTCAATATTTTGATGTTCTTTACGTTTGTAATTTTTCAATTTGCGAAAATGTTCTTTACATTACTTTTTCAATGTGTCTAAAATCGTTATTAACGGTCCTATCGCTACGTGGATTAGACAGAAAAAAAGAAAAAAAAACTAAGTAAGATGGCATTCAAAGCTCATTTTGGCCAAAATGTGCTTTACGTCAATTGAAATTACAGGTATCGATATAGCTCGAAGAATTCATCATCATCAACACATTACGTCCCCACTGAGGGGCACGGGTCTCTTCCCTGAGGAAGGTATAGGCCATAGTCCACCACGGGGCCTAGTCCGGATTGGTGGAGATTATGTCCCTTAGTGGGCGTCAAATGCCTGATGATGATGCCGAGATACACGCCGTATAAAATAAAAAATGTTTTATTCAAAATAACACAGAAAAGACGGCCAGATTTGTTTTTAACCTACGTTGAAGGCGTTTTGCCTATTTTTTTTATTCTATGTGCAAACGCAGAAAATGATAGTGTATTTTAAACGCCTTTTCAATATGAAATGCTACACATTGTGAATTTGAAGCAAATTAAATTCGTTATTAACAAAGTAGCAGTGGCTGTGGGATGGATACATTTATTGTAGAATACAAGACGTGTATTTTTTCTATTTGCAACTATAATTGCATTTATACTTTATGCAGATTATAGTTGCAGTCTGTGACTGCCTTTAAGGTTAAGACCGAACCACTGTGTGAAACATTCCGAGTCGAAAACTTCACGTGTATGAAACAGCGACATCCGCCGTTTCTGGTTCCCACGATACAGGGTATCGCACACTAGTGTAGGCTAGAACATTAATAAAGCAATAAAGTCGACAGCAAAAAATACAAAATACAAAATACAAAAATTTTTATTTCAACGTAAAGAATTTACATTCTGCTTGTTGAATGTCAATGTACATACAGTTATGTAAAATGTTAGCCGCTGCCTTAGGGCCGTCTGTAGTGGAGAAAAAGGCAGCGAAAAAAAAAACTCCACTCTGACCATCTTTTCTCAAATCAACTTAAAGCTAATACAAATTAGGTATGAGTGTTCGTATACCAAGAATCTCAAGATCCATGAGTGCAATAAATACTTGCAAAGTCAAACATCATTTAATATTCTTAAAAGGTAATAAAACACCAATGCTGCGGCCAGACACACGGACGGCACCCGTTCACGAGCGTAACGCAGAGGTCAGCCATCACCAGTCTCAACCATATTAGAGGGAGATAGGCGACCCGGCCACCGCGCCACCATTCGCAGCCCCTACGTAAATCATCGAATCTGCAAAAATCTCAATTTCGTTTTATTGCACCAGTATTTATTAAATTGAATAGTTTATATGATAATTTTTTTTTAATGTAAAACCCAATTATTTATAAACGATTTGACTAGAACAAAATATTATCTCCTCTCGTTGGATGACGAACATCATCTTATGTGGTAGTTTCGATGATGTACCGTGACAGCGACAAGACCGCGCAGTTTGTAACTGCCGGACACGATAGTGTTCACCGCGATCGTGTTAAAAAAGGGCATGTTGACATTTTAAGCATTTCTTTGTTTTTGAGTTTTGCTGATTATAAATTAATGTAACCATGAATACACGTGGTAGAAAAATGATTAATTTAATACGTTTGGAAGAAAATCCACGAGAAGCCCTCGGAAAAAAAAGATAACTACTTCACCGGCAAGTGTTTTATTCACCTTTAAGAACTAGTTTTCACCTTGCCACTTGATTAGACATTATAACCAAGTATAAGAATAATATATTTCCATAATTGGGTTAACAAAATATTATAAATCAGTGTTAACCCCATTAATAAAATTAAAACAATGGAATTTTGCCGAAAGCTGACGCCCCAGAAAGCATCTGCCTACAAAATTTCGTGAAAATCGTTGGAGCCGTTTTCAAGATTCTGATTATATATATAGATATACAAGAATTGCTCGTTTAAAGAGATTTGATAGATGTATTATTTATATCGTACCGATGACCGAGTTCTGATTTCGAAATTTAGTGTCATATTAGTTTCGCTTTCTAAATAGGTGTCATATTAGTTCCGATATTTCTATTACACGAATATATCCGATTATATCCGATAGTAGTCGAGGTATATTCTAAAAGCTAACAGAGTGCGTATACTGAGTTTTTTCATTCACTTTCGATAGCGAGAGCGTTTGCGATTTGCATAGGAGTGACAAAGAGACAACTATGTGGCGCGCATTGTCACTCCTCTGCAAATCGCAAACGCTCTCGCTATCGAAAGTGAATGAAAAAACTCAGTATACGCACTCAGACTATTAACCCGGAACAAAAAAACACAGTTTCTAATCACAAACCTGTAGAACCTCCACACTATGTCTTTCTATGCCTTCCAGTTCCACTCCAGTGGCATGTGGGGACATAAAAAAGGATTTCCGTGGGTTCCGGACAAACGGAAAGTCCGGAATGCGGGCTCGGTGCGCCAATAAAACTGATAAAACTCTTGCGAGTAATAACAGAGCGAACGGGTACGGTCCGGCCCCCTTAGCATGAACTGTTATCCCGCGCGCGAGAAGTAGATAAAGAATCGCTCTATCCTGCGCTCGCGTAGCGCGAAAAGATGGGTGGTTATGAATGATATCTCTTTTTTAATCATCTGAATTTACTAATATCGAAAAGAACGTCAGTTAATTGCTAACATTCATTTTCGAATAAGTTTTGCTAATTACTAACCTCTGCGAACACAAAGCATGCACGAGTAAAAGCGCGCCGTTTTCAAATGTTTCGATTCCATGAGGAGGGATTGAGTGAGATAGAAGATTGAATAGATTACAATATTGTTTCCACACAGTCAATATATATTTTTTTAATAACAAAACATTCGGTCTTTCGAAACATTCCAATGATTGTCATTTTTAATGTTTATCAAGAAGTGTTTCTATACCTACGCCGAATTCCTCGCTTAAAAATTTTATTGCGCAGGCATGTAGTCTACGCTACATTATGAAATTTAATAATTATATATGATAGTGACATTTAGTTTTTGACATTTACGAATTTGATTTTATCTTTCTGTTTCTAAATTTTAATTAATAATGTAATTATTTTGTGACTTGTATAGAATATTATGAATAAATGCTATCTATGTCTACAGTAGTGCGAGTCTTTGTCTATTCTCGTGCGCGACTTAAGAGATCATGGTACAGGGGCTGGATACAGGGCATTAAGGGATAGGGCGTATTCCAGCGTTACAAATAAACGCGGGTTGTTTCTAACCTTTGTGTAGAGTTTAGTTTGAAAGTACGGTTCGATTAGAGCGGTAAGGTCGAAGAATTGGAATCCGCCACGCATAAATTAAAATTATTGTTCTTTGAGCTACTTTTAAAATGTGTTTGTTTTTGTTTTAAATATTTTATTTTATAACACATTTTTTTTTCCGTTAGCTTTGTATAGAAGAAATAAACGAACGGATTTAAAATTACCACTTTTTGAGGACTCAATGAACACCAACAAAAAATATGAAATGGCTTTCGCTTGGGTAATAACCTGTCAAATAGCCTATTGGCGATTTTAAGCGCAGAGTTACCGGCGTGAAGGAGTGAATAGAGACAACGTATTGCTTCCAAGACGATTTATTATAGACTGACATAAAATATATCACTTGGTAATGAACGGTCGATCTAAAGTTGTCGATCAATTTTATTGTCAATCGATGTATTGTTATTCGATTTGGCGTAGGGGGCTCCAGCTAAATAACGGTGTTCCTATAATCAGAAATCAGAAATTTATTTCAACGTAAAGAATTTAAATTTTGTTTGTTGGATGTCAATGTACATAAACTTATGTATTTATAATGTTAGCCGTTGCCTTCCGGCCGAGTGTAGTGGAGAAAAAGGCAGCGAAAAAAAAACTCCACTCTGACCATCTTTTCTCAAATCACCTTAAATATGAATGAATGTCCTTTAAAGTCCGTTCGCTTAAATAGTGTCGGTACACACGAAGGCAATCTTGGTTTTAGTAAAAAAACATTTATTTCAATAATACAACTTAGACGACAAACATACTTTAAATAGAAAAAAACGTCGGCTTCCTTTAATTTCTTTGTTTTAAATCCGCCACGTGCCGAGGCGGTAAATATCAAAGTGACACTATGATAGCGAAAAGACTTTACCAAGGGTCTCAAGACCCACGAGTGCAATCAATACTTGCAAAGTGAACTACCCTGAGATTCTCAGGTTTTCGTAACATATTAATTTTATCAACCTTTCAACCTAATTTCACACAAAACATGACGCGGACACCGCTGCTGTTGTAGATGAATAAAATACCTTATTCATAATAAATTCAAATGAAGCATACCATTTTATTCTCGTTGTAGGTACTTTATTTAGCTGGCTTTTATATTCCATTTTTCAACAATAAAAAATAGGGCTAGGGCGAGTAGTACTCGCACACAACGGGTTCCGTACCATTAACAAAAAAACATTAAAATTTTAATATGTCAAGCTTCTACCTATTGCCCTTATTAATATCGAGCACAACACGGCAAAATAATCAATTTAGTTCTATGGAAGCCCTCGATAAATGTTTATTTTATATGAATTATTTATTTTTATGCAATAGTTTCATTACAGAACGTTGTAGACTGAAAGATGGTGTAGTGACTAGAATTTAGAAAGGAATATTGCGTTATCTTGTACATGTGGAAAGTATGAAGGAAGAGTCTAATGAAAAAAAAATATCGAGTGAATGTGAGTAAAAGGGCGGGTAAGGTACGCCCCAGGCGGACTTACTTCAGACGGGAGATGTTTTAGCAAATCATAAGATAAAAAGTATCCATAACCGGCGTGAGTGCATGCATACGATTAATAAATGTCGATGGAGTTATCTGTGTATCCCTTTGGGATACAGGCGTGAGCTTATTTATGTGTGTGTATATAGTTATAAAGTGAATATACAATTAAATATTCTGTAACTATTACAAGCGACTACCTACATGTAGCCGTTATAATTATTATCAACCAAAGACTGCAAGAAAATCAACTTTGTTGTATGGGAGCCCCCCCTTTTTTTTGTTTTTAGTATTTTTTATTATGCGAGCAACAGAAAAACATAATCTGTGAAAATTTCACCTATCTAGCTATCATGGTTCATAAGATACAACAGACAGTGGAGCCTTAGTAAGAAGGTCTCTTACCCTTTGTGTAAGGAACTCTAAAAAAGCGTGCATCTGAAATAAAACTCCAAAAATTTCGGAGACACTTAAAACTCGCTTTTCACCTCTTCAAAAAGTAAAAAACGAAAGCAGACGCGTGCTCACATTTTTAGAAAATGTAAATTCGGGGCATTTATAAATGTAATAAAGGGAAAAAGAAATAAAGAGAAAATAAGGGCCGCCAGTAAAAAGAGCGGTAAAAACCGGCCAAGTTCATGTCGGGCCTTGCGCAGCGTAGGGTGCAGTAGGAAAGGGGTTTTAGCTTCAGATTTTACAGAATAGCTTATTCCATCTAGTCATACACTTAGTTCTACATGTATGACTATTAAGAAAAAAAAACCGCTCAGTTCTACATCCATGTATGACTACTTGGAACACGTAGAATGGTATTTTCTTGTTCTGTCTAGTCATACACCTACACGGTAGATTTAACTGTAATTTCATATGTGCACAAAATGATTTGTTTATTTAAGTATAGGTGCAAGTAGATGTACGGATGGATGTAGAACTAGGCAGATTTTTTTTTCTTAGTAGTCATACATGTAGAACTAAGCGTATAACTAGATGGAATAAGCCTACAAATCGACAACTTCATTAACCTGTAGTGTTTTGGAATGGCCAATCGCCTCACCATAAGGCCCTTTCTGCACTGCTCCGGTCCGGCGTCGGAACCGGAATCAGTCATGAGTAAAATATCGGATGCCGGTTCATGCTTCTCCACTTCATCCGACTATAATTTCCACTGGACGTGACGCAGTGCTTTATTAAAATTCCTCGGTTTTTCTATTCGAGGCAGGGGACATTTTCCACACATTCTATTAATGTAAATAAAATAGTATGGGAACATTTTCGGGTTGTATGCGCGGTGCAAAAACGTGGAGAAAGGCCCTAACTGTCACTACAGTATGTAAGTAAAGTAAAGTGAAGTGAAGTGAAAGACAAGAAAGAAAAGACGGCTCAATATTGTTAGGCTGTTATATTTTTCAAATGCGACCCAAAAATTGTTTATAATATTATAATTTTAATGTCATAATGTCAGTTCTTTTCTACGCCATGCGTATTAAAAATACTCGAGATACTAACCCTACGCAGACGAAGTCGCGGGCACCAGGTAGTTTAAAATGTAAACATAGTACAATGCGACCGACTTACTGCCTTAAGCATTTTCAGCCACTCAACCGCAGGAGGTAAAGGAAAGAGTTATAGCTTTTTCCTTTAGTGGTACACCGCTAACCTGAATTTTTTGAAGTTTCTACAATTAACTGTTTATCGTCGTCTTTCAGCTAGTTAGTTAGTTACTTAGTCTCAGTTAGTTTATGTAAATATGCCCTCATTATACTTGTTGTACACTTACCTGCCTTTTCTCTACATCTTTTCTATCCATCCCAAGGTTGTCTGGAAGAGATCGCTTTTAGCGATAAGACCGCCAATTGTATACGGCAAAACTCAGATGTATCTTATAATGTTTTTTTTTTGTTTTTCTGGTGTGTACAATAAAGAGTTTTAATCCAATCTCAGCTAACTAGATAGATACGGCGAAACTCAATGTTTTGAACCAACGATCTCCCGAATGAGAAGCCGGCATTCAATCGCTGCGCTACAACCACGTGAAACTTGCTGATCGAAATGATCGTTATTCGCAGAGTAATTCATATAATACTTTTGAGAAAGCCTAGGCGCACACTAGCGATACGCGACAGGCTAGACGCGACGACAGGCTACGGCCGTCAATTTTCATATATTTTGTTCGAATCTCCCCACACTTGGCGTCAGAGTCGCGGAGTCGCGACGACAAGACGCCAGAAGCAAATGACAACGTCGGGTCTGACGCAGCGACATGACGAGGCGACAAGTCGCCCTGTTTGCAATGGCTCTCTCGACATTTCTGTCTGCGGTATTTAGCCTTTCATCTGCACATATGGTTTTAATAAGGCTGTTTAAGCCAGCTCGTTAGCCTAGCTCGGAGCTCGACCGCGGACAATAGCTTAGCCACAGGCTAGGCTTAACTGCATCATAATTTGGAATGCATAAAGATACATAGTTCATAGAGATCAAAGTGCTGTAATTTTGACATGATTGTGGTCAGTAGAGAATATTAAATCTCTGTATCTTTACAAGGCAGTTTGTGTGAGAAGAAATTTTATTTCTGGGCATAACATAACATTTACATACAGGCACATACATTGCTTCTGGTCCCACACTAGGATACCCTAGGCTAGGATACCCTAATACCCACGACACAAGGTTTCCCAGTGTGGGTCAAAAAGCAATGTATGTGCCTGTAGGACTATGTTCGGTTAAGACGCGCGACTCCCGTCATCACACTACCTAGTCAATCCCATTTTCAAGCTCGCTACAAAGCTATATACATGTCGTAGGACGATTTGATAAATTGGATTTTCGCAAAAATCCTAGGTGTATCGCGAAAACACGGATTATTGGATAAAGGCTTTGACATTTCTCAACCTTACTAAAAAAAGATAGGGCTTTTGCAAAAACGCGAGTTCTTTTAGTAAGATTGAATATCTTGAACCCTGATTGGTTTGATTTTGGTTAACAGGACAACGCTTGTTGTGATTGGTCCCTAGTTTTCCTTGTTGGTTTCAGCTATTTTGTCATAGAGTTATAAAGACTAAGAAAATACAATCAAAACTACAGTATCTTTACTTCTTATTGAACACTAGCTGTTGCCGGCGACTTCGTCCACGTGGGCTTTCGTTGAGAAACGGGTTTGCAAATAAGATATGTGTGTTCATTTACATACATTCTTATTTTGCCTAGCATTCATTGAATAATAATAGTTTATTGAAATAACTTTGAAAATCAGAGAACTTTCATACTAACTTTCATACTAACACCCCTCTCTTACTCCCTTAGTGATTGAATTCATATAAAGGGATATCGGCAATATTCATTATTAGGAACTTATAACCCAAATACATTTTATTGAAATAACTTTAATGGTCTTGAACAAGTTAAGAAACATTGTTATAATTGGTACTGGTATCAAATATTTTTATCTCTTTATATTTTATTACTTATATTTTATATTAATTTTATCTCGACCCCCATGTCCAGTCGATATATCTATGTGCTTACAGAATAATATCATAGTACAGTCGACAGCACATCATCCTATACACCCATGTACTCTATTCCGTTGTATTATGGGCGACATTGCAACTAAAATGTGTAGGTTGACGTGCTGTCGACTGTACTCATTAGTTGGAGGTACTTGAATAACCAGGTGAGGTGATATCTGAATTTTTCCTCACCAACACTTATCACGTCGTATTTTTTTTCATTTCTATACTTTTGTTGTGTTTTCGATTGCTAAATAATCCTTCTGTTGAAGCAATCACACTATTTATCCGTTCTTTAGTCCGTTCTGGTTTAGTTGTTCCGACCTGTCTATTAGCGTAAAACTTTCTTAATTCTATGTTGAATCTTTCCTTATCAGACATAAATTCAAAATTGCTTTCCCATTCGGCATTAATTTCACTTGTATCTGTCATTTTGCACTCACAAACACACCTTATATTATTTGGCATACTATTTAGTTATCAAAAAACAGCGAATGCAAAAACATCGCAAAGTAAAGCCCGGGACAGAGTAAAATAACAGGTGAAGCGTCAACTCGTCAGCCAATCAGAAAAGATGTTGTTTTGAGCGATGCGATCGACCAATCAGTGTGCTTAGGTCATAAAATTCAACGACTCTTTTCGCAATATTTCTAAAGGAACACGCGTTTTTGCAAAAGCCCTATGTTTTTTCAGTAACATTGAGAAATATCAAAGCCATTATCTAATTATCCGTGTTTTTGCGATAGCCCTAGAATTTTTGCGAAAATTTGATTTATCAAATCGTCCTACGACATACATATGGTAAACAAGCCATTGTGTACAGGGAACTTTGATTTACTAGCGCCAATATGAACTTCACCGGACTACGGAATAAAATACTGTTCCGTGGATAAATCCTCAGGTAAATATTAAAGTGTGACGCACAATAGAACACCTGGCTCGTACTGCTCACAGCACATCGAGTTTTACACTCGCAATCATCAAATGAATTTGTAATGAAAAGGAGTAAAGCATCAAAATATTCATTATACCAACAAGACACATTCTTCATCATCAACCCATTATGTCCCCACCGAGGGGCGCGGGTCTGTTCCCTGAGGAAGGTATAGGCCATACTCCACCACGGGGGCCAAGTCCGGATTGGCGGAGGCTTGTATGACTAGGGGCTGGTCTTACTGCCAGAAGTTTTCAAGCCCATTATGGGTTGATGATGATGATGATGACATAGCGCCTTTTCAATGAAAATTTTGTACAATGACAATGAATCAGCAGTTGATCAACGTCAAATGTACCAATTGTATTCTACGTATCTTTGTCTGGCCCCATTGTACTAAAGTTGAATAGGGAGTACTATTCGTGCTAAATATGGATCTTTGTGCTCGACGGTTTACTACGACGGGCGATATTCAGTACCTACGCTACAACTTTACTTGTTGACAATAATCTGCAAAAAAAGAACAGTGTCTTGCATTCTTATTCCGCTGCCAGCCGTCAATAAGTAATAATAACTTATACACTACACAATCACTTGACCTGCCCTCATGTTACGTAACTTTCCACTCTATCGGGTTGAGCATTTAGAAAACTCGAAGGAGTCAAAATATGTATACATTGACAGTTCGGAGTAAGACTATGACACATCCACTGGGAAAAAAAGTCCCAGAATGTAACAGTGTGACATAAGGTGGTGTAAAGTACCGGTAACAGAGGGGCTAAATCAGGCAACTCCATACAGTGGATTACTTACGTAATTGCACCCCTGATCCCAAACTAGGATACCCTGTGCTATGGTAACCAGGCAAGGACATTACGAACAAGTTGTTAGTTTCACAATTAATATATTACATGGAGAAGAAACTAACAAAAAAACTCCACATTAATTCTTTTCAAAACAGTTTTAGCCTAAATTACAAACTATGAAACTTAAAAAATATACTCTTGGATGTGTTGAACACTAGACACATTTATCCTCTGATAAATTTAATATTAAACTACTGTTTAATGCCAGACGTCCTTGTCTTCTAAATAATCGTAGATTTTATAATTAACTTTTTGCAAAGAGTGTGCTTAACACAATTCTTAAGCCGCATTGGAGGTAACTCTTATATCTTGGGGACTTTCTTATTCTGTCCGAAATTTTTCGTGGTTGACTGAGGAATTTTTCGTACAGAGAAGTTATTTTTCATGCAGATGCTGTAGTTCTTAGTTTATTTCAGTTAGTCAGCGCCAACTCCTTCTGTACATATAATTTCCACCGTGCCAGTGTACTATAGTCAGTCAGTGTAAATAAAACTTGTACCTACGTAAATTATCTTCTTTTCTTTCCTTGGCACCATATCCTAAAAATTTACTAAGAAGCGAGACGTTCCGGTCTGATTCTCTACTTATGATGTTTTTTTTACTTTCAAAGTCAAGTTACATAGCTAGATCTGCGTATTTATAGTAGCAGTACCAATATCGTGAAGAAACCCGCGGCTTAAGTTAGCCTACTGCTCCTTTCATTGCGCGGTTAATCCGCCTCGCTCAGCGTAAGCCAAGTTCTGCACTTTACATCTGTCCCGTGTCTGTGAAGCGATGTTTGTTTTGTGCACGCTTTGTTAACAAAAGCTACGACGCTGTCTATTGGCGCGGTTGCAGCCGCACTAGGATTGTTATGCAGTTTGGTAGAAACCAACTTCTGTATATTACTGTATATTTATATGAATAAAGGTCTCCAATCAATCAACCATTATTTTATGAAAATAATATCAACAATCACACCTGCCGGAGTGGTCTGAGGTGGCCCAGGACCGAAAACTTTGGACTGAACTGGGGGAGGCCTTTGCCCAGCTGTGGGACACAAAAATGGAGGCTACGTAAAAAATAAAATATCAACAATACAAAAAGTGCCGTGGCAGTGGGCCGGCCATATCACCCGAAGAACTGATGACCGATGGGGTAGACGAGTTCTTGAGTGGAGCCCGCGGATCGGTAAACGTAGTGTAGGACGTCCTCAGGCTCGGTGGAGCGATGATCTTCGCAGGGCGGCTGGCAAAAGCTGGATGAGAGTAGCCGAGGACCGTGCTCAGTGGCGTGTAATGGGAGGGGCTTAAATCCAGCAGTGGATAACAGTAGGCGCGCTGTGCATACGCACCTTTAGAGGTTTTGATGTCGGTGCGCGCGTAAACTTGAAGTGCCATATAAAACTAAATAGCCACGTTCATGCAGTTGTCATTGAACTACAATGCACTGACAGAATCGAGGCCCAGGTTATTGGACCATCTCGTGGATTATGAGATCGCTGCCTTTTTCTCCACGACGTTCAGCCCCAAGGCAGCGTCTAACATTATAAGTGTCATCTAATCATCAAGACATACAGCCTTGGCCAAAAGTATTTGCCACCCCACAAATTCTTAGAAATCTCTTATATTGTCACCTAATACATGTTTAAGGATTAAATAAGCCAGTTAAAATAACACATAATGCTATGAAACTATAAACACAATACATTAAGCCACCCATTTCCAGATAAGTAGGGTTTTAGGAAAATTTATAGTTTAGTACAATCCTAAGAAAAAATTGTAAGAGAATATCTTCTGAGCTGGCTGCTGAGCTAAGTGAGACCTTGGGGAAAAAGATTTCCGCTAAAACTACTAGAAGAAGCCTCCAAGATGCTGGCCTCAAAGGCCGCAAGGCAAGGAAGAAGCCAAGGTTGTCTGAGAAGAACAAGAAGTTATGTTTGCAGTGGTGTTTAGAGCACCAACATTACACCGAAGAAGATTGGGCCAACATCGTGTGGTCGGATGAATCCAATTTTGAGGTATGTTATATGAACCAGTCTTATCATTACTTAAAGGTATAATATAAATATAAATGTGTTGATTTATTTTTAAAACTATTTTAAAAAGTACTCATTATTTCATTAAATTCCAGGTATTTTGTATTACTGGTGCCACATAAGTGAGGCGCGAGGTTGGCGAAAAATGCATGCCTGAGTGCGTGGAACCTACTGCAAAACACAACGGAGGCAGTATTATGATGTAGGGCTGCATGTTGGCATCAAGGGTTGGAAAAATTATCGTATGTGAAGGCCGGATCGACTCTGTAAAATATATTGAGGTGATGGAAACAGCCTTGGACCCACTTTGAACATGATGTTTGGTCACATTAAGCTCGACGGCGTCCGTTTCCAACAGGATAATGCCCCATGCCATAAATCTAGAGCCACCATGAGTTGGTTTGAGAAAAATGCCATAGACCTTTTAAGTTGGCCCCCTCAGTCACCGGATCTCAATCCTATAGAACATTTTTGGTCGATATTAAAGCGCAGGGTAAAGGAGCATTCAATAACATCGAAACAAATTTTAAAGAATTGTCTAATACCGGAGTGGGATGCCATAACTCCTGAAGAGTGTAAAACGTTAATTTCTTCATTATGAAAAAGAATTAAGGCGGTAATTAAGGCAAAGGGTTTTAATACCAAATATTAATGTAACGTCATCAATAAATGTATGTTAAGTACGTTGTATTTTTTTCCAATTCCAAGCTTAAGTATTTTTTAAGTTATTTGTAATTTTATAAGGTGGCAAATACTTTTGGCCAAGGCTGTAGATAGATGGATAGATAGATAAAAAGTTTATTTGCCATACCAATAACACACACAACAAAATATGAGACAAAGACATCATCATCATTCAGCCACAAGACGTCCACTGCTGGACATAGGCCTCCTCCATGCATTTCCAAAAAGACCGGTCGGAAGTGGCTTGCATCCAACGTCTTCCCGCCACTTGGATGAGATCGTCTGTCCATCTTGTGGCTGGTCGTCCTACGCTGCGCTTGCCGAACTAGAAAAAGATTATGATTTCTGATTAAGTCTCAAGTGTGACCGATGAAGTGTAATCGATGATCGTTAGACCAAAAGCAACTCGATCTGATTTGTGGTTTTAGATTCGTTATGTAGACCTGTCTGAGGTACGAAAAACGGACTTAATTATTGTCTAGACACAGTGTTTCGGTTTTCGATTTACTCTGATGTGTTCAGCCGAAGCCTGGACCGCGTTCCATAAAACTAGGTACATTATAACGGTTAGATATTTTAGTTGTGTCTATTAAATAAATTAACCAGACCGACTGAAAGAAGACTTTTATTAAAATTGTCACTTAGAGTCTGACAAGCGAGTCGTGGGACACGATTTATTCCGAATTCTTAATTTTGACGACCTCTGTGGCGTAGTGGTTAGCGCATTTGCTTACCATGCGAGAGGTCCCGGGTTCGATCCCCGGCTGGGGAGAAAAAAAAAAAAGAACTCCAGGTCTTGGATGTTTACATGTTTGTGACGTCGCTGTTTCTGGTTCCCACGACACAGGGTATCCTAGTGTGGGGCCAGAAGCAATGTATGTGCCTGTATGTAAATGTTATGTTATGTTATGTTTATGTAATATGGCCACACTGCTGACTGTCAAACTTAGGTATTTCAGCTTCAAGTAGTACAGCCGAAACAGTTTGATACTCGTCCTAGATTTAAATAAGAAAAAACTTTTGTTTGTTTTCAACATAATTTTACTTAAGTTTTAGTATGTACCTACATACAGCCACGTCGCCTGCTCCGTGCAACCTACCTGAGTCCCAGGAAACCCAGCCAGTTACTGAGCACGTCTTGAATTGATTAACACCCATTATTTCCGATTTGAAACTTACATCCAGTTAAAAAAGAAACAGACGTAGAACGAAACTAAAGATGGCTTTTATCGATTTTGTTACCGACTGAATATAGGAGAACAAGACTTATCCTCAGGAAGTTCAGATCTATGGACTAGCAATGATGAATAATTAATAAAAGTTCCAGCGACGATTTAAAAGAAGTACTTGGCAAAAACTTCTACTTTGTAACTACTTCGCAAAAATATGTATTATACGCAAAAAAAAAATCAATGTTGGTTTTGATGTAGTTAATGTTTTCGTTTTGCTTATATTTATGTTTCGACAAAATTCATTGGAGACTCCAAACTAATTAAACAAATAATCAAGTTAAGCAAAAGTAGCAAGGTTTATTCAGGCTTTATCCAGGGTTAACAACTAAAAGATTTTTAAATTTACCGCATGAGGCTTGTGCCTCGACTCACTTGTCGCACTCTAGAATGGATTTGCACTCGCAAATCTATTCGTACGAGTCAAGTGACATGCTTTTTAATTTTATTGACACCTAGAATTATCTGGTGAGCATGCTCGCGAGGACTTGACGTGGCAATGAAATTAAATCGACGCATTCGTGGAGTTGTTATCTATATATACAAAAGGAGAAGCTGACTGACTGACTTAGAATCAACGCAGGGCCCAAACTATAAGGGTTAGAAACTTGAAATTTTGCACAGGGGTTCTTTTTGTAACATAGGGGAGCACTAAGAAAGGATTTTTGAAAATTCATCCCCTAAGGGGGTAAAATGGGGGTTCTAAGTTAGTATTAAAGCCCACGCGGACGTAGTCGCGGGCAACAGCTAGTTCTACTATATAATGCGTTAGCAGAATCTAGGCCCGGTTATGAAATTCATTAAACTTTGTAACCCTGAATAATGCATGCGCGCGGAATTAGTTTCCACCAGTTTTACAAGCAAATTTTTACTTTATCGCTGAATCTAGCACAGACTCCGCTGTGCAATATTTACCTGAACCAACTTGTATCGTTTTCGACTATAAGAGCTAGTTTTGCCTGGACATAGTCAACAACACAATCATTTGTCCTGATCCCAAACCCGGCACAGACATCACAGACATCGAAATAAACCCAAACTGAGGCCATTTGTATAAATGTACTGCGGCCCCCAGTGGGAACCAAAGCCGTGACTTCCGGCAATACCGCTTGTAAGACCAACGAGGCAGGACCCACCTGCCAACTGCCTATTGACGACACAGATTTATACACCTGTAATAGCGACGAAGATCTAATACATAAATGCATACATAAGCTTACTAATTATAGATGTACGTCATGTATTTTGTCTTTATAAGTACTTATTAGCTACTTGTCAATATATTTTCGATTTTCTTAAACACATAAACATTTACATACAGACACATACATTGCTTCTGGCCCCACACTAGGATACCTTGTGTCATGGGAACCAGAAACAGCGACGTCACAAACATGTAAACATCCGAGACCTGGGTTTCTTTTTTTTGTCCCCAGCTGGGATTCAAACCCGGGACCTCTCGCATGCTAGGCAGATGCGCTAACCATTCCGCCACAGAGGTCGTCAAAATTCTTATCTATGTACATCCTAAATATCCATACCTACCGATTATGTTCTTCCTGCAATTGTCTCCTTACAAAGGTTGTCTGGAAGAGATAGCTCTAAGCGATAAGCGATTAGTTAGACATAAGCAAATTACAATAATTCTATATCCTGGTTGAGCAATAAAGTGTTTTATATATATCTATCTACCTCACGCCTGTATCTCAGAGGGGTAGACAGAGTCCAGGGACTGCCACCTGCCACGTTTCATCGACATCCATTAGTCAGTCGTTGCAAGCACGCACGGTTTCGGGTACTTTTATCTTGCCCTTGGCTAGTACATACCCTATTTGGTCGAAGTATGTACGCCTGAGGCGTCCTTTAACTGCCCTTCCACTCACAATCGCTCGATATATTTGCTTCGTCAGTCTTTCTCCCTTCATCCTTTCTGCATGTCCGAGCCAACGCAACATTCCCTTCTCAATGGGTTGTTCTAAAGTAGTTGTAAGGGTAAGTTGTAAAGTAAGGGTAGTTGCCCTAAAAAATGTAATTAGTCCGTCTTTTAAAAATAAGGGTCACGTATTTTTTTATTTGTAAATTAGACCAAAAATGACAAAGATATAGCCCATTAAAGTTACGTGTGACGTTACGCCGTGCTGCATTTTTTAGCACGGAGTGACGTCACACGTAAATTTAAAGGGCTATAATAATATCTTTGTTTTTTTTTGATTAATCGAAAAAAGAAAAAATACGTGTCCAATATTTTTTTATAATCTAAAATACGGACTAAATAGAATTTAATTATTTGGACCCTGGAAACTACCTTATTCTAGTCACTACATCGTCTTTCGGTCCACATTTATGATATTTGTGATAAGCTAGCTGTCCCGGCAAACTTTGTATCGCCAAAATTTTCGTTTTTTTTTTCTCACCATTTAAACATTCCTCTTATTAGGCAATTTTTTAAATGTTTCTCTCCGTAAGAACCATCCCCGTACTTCAAGGAATATTATGAAAAAAGAATTAGCGAAATCGGTTCAGCTTTTCTCGAGATTTGCGCTTAGCAACACATTCAGCGATACATTTTTATATGAAAGAAAATAAAGACTAAAAAAAAAGAAATAAAGACTGTTTTGTTTAACCTCTCAAGCCTCGAAGACTCGCCGGTAGGTTTGATGTAAAATATCGGCGGGTCGGTCTTGCAACGGCACTTTGAATCGAATTTTGAAGATGATATAGACCACAGTTGCATCATCAGCAACCCATTTTGTCCCCACCGAGGGGCACGGGTCTCTTCCCTGAGGAAGTAGGTATAGGCCATACTCCACCACGGGGGCCAAGTCCGGATTGGTGGAGTTGTAAGACTAGTGGCTGGTCTCACTGTCAGAAGTTTTCAAGCCGCCTTAAGGCCTCTGACTTGGCTTAACGACTGCCATCTATCGATGGCAGCCGGCACCAACTGCTTAACGTGCCTTGCGAAGCACGGAACCGCTCGGAAAAATGCCATTAGCGTTAGTCATAGACAGTGACCCATCCATGGACTGAGCGCGCCGTATGTTGCTTAACCTTAGTGATCGTTCAAGATCACTCAGGCAGCCCAGGCTACGAGCGATTCAATAATCATTAGCTCTTTTACAGTTACACGTTTTATTTTTGAAAACTGTAATAAATTTCAAATATTACTCTGTGAATAACTAAGTCACCTGTAAAAGAAAAAATAGTGTTCTAGGCCTCAGGAGTTAAAAACAAACACTGCTTAAATACCTACGCAAGTGATCTTTTGTCGGCAGATTCCTAAGTATCTTAGACCCGTTTTCCTTGGAAAATACACGAAAGGCTTCTACTACACATTTTTCTGAAGCAAACCTTCTCTTTTCAGGTACGCTGCCCGCTCAATCGTGTCGCCCGGACCGTGAAACAATGGCCCGGTAACTTTTCTACTTAGCTACGGCACGGTGTAGTGAACTGAACAACGAGCTTACTTCATAGTATAATGGGCTAGTTGCCCTAAAAAAATTAATTAGTCCTTCTTTTAGATTATTCAAAAATAAGGGACACGTATTTTTTTATTTGTAAATTAGACCAAAATGACAAAGATATAGCCCATTAAAGTTACTTGTGACGTCACGCCGTGCTGCATTTTTAGCACGAAGTGACGTCACACGTAATTTTAATGGGCTATATCTTTGTTATTTTTTTTTTCAATCGAAAAAAGAAAAAATATGTGTCCAATATTTCATTAAAATCTAAAATACGGCCTAAATAGAATTTAATTATTTTGACGCTAGAAACTAAACTTATGGGGGAAAAAAAGATAATAGGCATAGGCTAGTTGATAGTTATTACTGGTCGGACGCTGTCGTTGAGTCGGCGGAAGGTCCGTGGATGCGAATGGCGAGAGAGAGTGTGAAATGGCATTTGGGGGAAAAGGCCTATACCCAGCATTGGGCAACGGTAGGCTGATGATGATGAGTGCGGAACTCTAACCTAAATAAATAAATGTTTTATCTATCTATCTATCTTTTTGAAAATCCAATATAGCCTATGCTACTCACGAAGAATGTAGCTTTCTAATGGTGAAAGCATTTTAAAAGCGGCCAAGTAGTTTCTGAGCCTATTCATTACAAACTTACAAATCTTTCCTCTTTATAATCATCATTATCAACCCATTATGCCCCCACCGAGGGGCACGGGTCTCTTCCCTGAAGAAGTTATAGACCATACTCCACCACGGGTGCCAATTACGGATTGGTGGATGCTTTTAAGACTAGTGGCTGGTCATACTGTCTCTTTATAATATTAGTATAGACGTAGGTAACTTTCACTGAAGACTCAACCCCATGGCAACTTATTTAAGGGTGGTAAGATAATACTTTTCTCCATGTTATTACTACTCACCAGAGCTTGTGTAGCGGCGGCGCTACTTATTCAGTAATCCCTTCCTTAGGGACTAATGATTCGAAGCATTTTCGAGGCGCAGCGAGTCGGGAAAATGATATCTTTTACCTTCAATTGGGGCCTCTAATTTCCGCTAAAATACGCGGGCAAAATAAAAAGTAAGTAATCCACTTTGAGGGTTTTTCGTGTTTATTCCTGTGCTCGCTTAACTCGACGGCGTCAAGTATTTTCTTATTGGGTTTTTTAATTATTCCTGGCTCAGTGAGAAGAAATTTGCTGGCAAGGGGCTTTCCTGATTGAAAATTCTATCTAAGTAACTTTTTATTTATTTATTTTATTGCTTCAAAGATGGCCGGGGGCCCTTACAGGTTTTCCACCCAATACATAACATAACATAACATAACATAACATAATATTTACATAACATTTACATACAGGCACATACATTGCTTCTGGCCCCACACTAGGATACCCTGTGTCACAGATACAGATCCAGTAATTTATTTTTATAAAATAAAATAAATTTATTTGCCTATTGTGTGTTCAGTGGTTCATATTGTGGCTCACATTCTGTAAGCTATGTTCTAACATGCAAATTTATATGTAATTTGGATTTAATAATTGTAATGTCAAAATACCATTGTTAATACAAATGTCAGTTCTACTGTTAGGTACTAAAACTACAATATTTTCTTTTAATACAATGTCTAAATAAAATAAGTAATTAAAATGTCAATAAAATAAAAGTCAGCTGCATTGATTTAAATAAAATAAATTATAATAAATATAAAAATTAATTTAATTAATTATGGGTACTTAATTAGCCTAAAGCCGGAACTTAGGGCCTTAGGACCTAAGATTTTAAAGCGATTTCATAAAAGAATGCCATTTTTAATGAAAATTTATCAAAGTATGTACTCTAGGATTTTGGCCGTAGGTTCTAAAATTAACTGCAATATTTTTGAACTAGTACTTTCACTAGCAATAAATAAATAAACTACATACAAGCACATACATTGCTTCTGACCCCACACTAAGATATCCTATGTCGTGGGAACCAGAAACAGCGACGTCACAAACATGTAAACATCCAAGACCTGGAGTTTTTTTTTCTCACCAGCCGGGGATCGAACCCGGGACCTCTCGCATGGTAAGCAGATGTGCTAACCGCTACGCCACTTGATACACTTGACTTTTTGTCAAGTCATGTCAGAGTCGAGCAACCGACGCGAGCTCCGTCTCTGCCACAGATCACCTGCTCACCATGATTAAGCTCTGCGAATGCGAATCGGAGCGACACCTGGTCGGACTCTTCCGACAAAAACTCAAGTGAGTCCGGAATAAAGTTAATTATAACCGTCATAGTTAGTTATTGTCATTTATGATATTACTTTTTTTAAAAGCGTGTTATTAAAGAAGATATTACTTCGATTTTTTTTTCATTAGTGGCGCCTAAGTAATTACCAAGTAGCCCTTTAAATGGCTAGTTAATCGTCGCTTAAGGGAGTCAACCCACATTTTATAAAAAATAAATTAATAGCACAATAAATTAGAATAAGAATAAAATATTGTTACTGCTGGTGAAGAGAGACAACCCACCAAAGTATTTTAATCAATAACAATAACAGTGGTTAAGAGGGTAAATGAACTGAAATGAAACAAATATAAACATAAAATGAGGACAGCAATACCAGCACACCGAACGGCGGCGTTTCGCGGCAGCTTCAGATTCGCGGCGTCTAAGAGCTGGAATGACATTCCTCCTCCTCTCCAAGTCCTTACCAGCAAGTAGGTATACCTTTCAGGTGAAACTTAAAGGGTATTTTGTTGAGTTACCAGAAAGCTTAAACTACCTACCTCTTCCAGCATGACCTACTATCTATCCATTCTTCCTAAGCACGAGTCAAGGCAAGATATTAAATAGTGTATTTAATTGAATTTGTTATTGTATTCACTGGTATTATTGACCCTAGTATTTAAAGTGTATTTAATGTGTATTAGTTATTAGAATATATTATATGATGTACGTATATGTATAAGCGTGTGTTTCTATATTTTGTATATAAGTATGAGTGCGTATTTGTTCCGTTGTGATGCTCCGTGAGTCACCGGAAGGCCCTAGCTGAAAATCAGTGCTTTGGGTGCAAACCCTCAGCAAATACTAAGCTAGAGACCTTTATTCTGCTGCATCGACATACAGCGCAAATCAAATGTAAACACTTTGTTTTTTCTTCTCTTACTGTAGCTTCATGTTTCTTCTACTTTTGTCAAATATTTACCTTAGTTTTCTGTATTTACTTGTCTTGTTATGTATGTACATGTGGCGTAAAATAAACCTTTTTATCTTTTCTTTCTTTCTTTCTAACTGGCAACATAATTATGACCAGATGAGTGTTTTTGCACTGACATTCGTAACGTAATTGCTCATTATATCAAATCGTAAGATTGTGGGTTAACTCTCTTCACTACCAAAGCGACGTAATACAAAAATCAAAGGCTTATGCGACACCTTTGCTACGAAAATATAAAAATTCCCACCTTGCCAAAGCTTCTTACAAAAGATATATCACGTAAGAAAAAATGCGCTCAAAGTTGCTCAAAGGATAATTACGTATGAGTTTTTGCTTCATTTGGCATTCCAAAAAATACACCGGATTCGTATTTTCCAGCTGCCGTGCAACAAAAGGCACACATATTATAGCCAGATTGGCTTCCAACGAAAACAGGCGGGATTTTCACAACACAATCCAAAGCCTAAAAAGTGCACATAAAAAACGGATACCTAATTTGAAACAAAGAGTACAGTCTGTTAGATCGATAGATAGATAGAGAACACTTTATTGTACATAAAAAAGGAAATTACACAGGTATTAGAGTTAGAGTTTAGAATATACCTCGGGCTCTAGAGTAGGCTTCGGTTTTCGCCGAAAGCACACGAGTGTAGTGTAATACTACTTCCTGCTCTGTATAAAACTTTTCTACACTATTTTGTAAAGTTATAAATAACAATACAAAATAAACCTTACCTTATTGCAATATAATCGGTTTTTGATTGCTCAGTTGAGGTATATTCTAAAATCTAACAGACTGTTGCCAGACAGTACTGTCTCTTTTTGATTGAAATTGAAATTGAAATTGGTTTATTGATAATAAGATTAATTCACAATTACATTACATCATAATATAATAGTACAGTATCAATTTGACATCAGTTTTCAGTAATTAAGTAATTAAACATTTGACAATAGTGAATTTAAATAATTGATTAGACTCTGAAGCCTGTGGTAGATAAAAATCTGTGATACAGGCGTCAGTGCCCTATGTAGATGTTTAAAAAAAATAAGAGTCATTATAACAATCGATAGATTTCGAATAGCTTGGTTTAACAGATAACATATTCAGTGCATAATTAGTTTTATATTCAGTGACTTTAACTGCATGAAAATATCGACAATTAGCCGATGATTAGAACCGAATTCACGTTCACGTATTCGTTATAGCATAGACGACGCTTGTTCTATGGTCCTTACAAGTAGCAGCGGTATTTTCCTATGTTTCAATGTGAAATTAATAGAGGTCACTATTTTAAATAATAAAAAACTTGCCACATGGCCAAACAGTGAGCTTTTGTACTGTCAACGACTCGGGAAAGATATCAAAATTTTTACTCGAGTAGGTAATTTACTCGGTCTTACAAGCCTCCACCAATCCGGACTTGGCCCCCGTGGTGGAGTATGGCCTATACCTTCCTCGGGGAAGATATCCGTGCCCCTCGGTGGGGTCATAATGGGTCGATGTGTCTGGCTGCAGCATTGGTGTTTTCATACTTGTTTGCGAATATCAAATAATGTTGACAGTGCAAGTAAAGATTTGAATTTTGACTTTCTTAGGTAGATGGATATTCTTACCAAACTTTGTATTAGATTGATGGTGATTTGAGAAAATATGGTCAGAGTGAAGTTTTTTTGCTGCCTTTTTCTCCACTACATTCGGCCCCAAGGCAGCGGCTAACATTAACATTATGTGCATTGACATTCAACAAGCAGAATGTGAATTCTTTACGTTGAAATTAATTTCTGATTTCTGATGATGAATTAACTCTGCCATTATTTGAAATAAAAAAAAATAGATTTTCAACTAGTGAGCTTTTAATGAGTTAATGATTCGTGCTACATAACAAAATTTTTACTCGAGTAATTTACACTACAGGACACTTACTGCCGTACTCAGAGACGTCATTTAATAAGTGTTTTTTTTCTTCTTAACCTAACCATTAAAGTTAATGAATGTCTCTGAGTATGGCAGAGAGTATCCTAGTGTGGGGCCTTGCTAGATGCAATGTATGTGTTTGTGTTATCTTATGTATTGGAATTATTACCTTTTTTTTGTTTGTGTTGTGTTGACTGCATTGCTGTTACGCTCGGCATATGGGGCGCATTTTCAAGATGGCGGCGTTAATTTAAAACGTGCCATTAACGGGGCGTAATTTATCAGCCTGTGAAATTTTGAGTAACGCCCGGTTGTTTGTTTAAATAAAAAACACAAAAGCTTATTTCGCGGCCATAAATGTTTTTGTTTCAGCCAAAAATATTAATTGAAAGGGTGGGCGGTTACTACTCCTTTGTTTTTGGTAATCGTTTATAATTTGTTCTCGCAACCATTTATTTTCTCTTCGTAATCCGAAAGTCGAATCAGTACACTTACTTAATCTGAGTGCGTATACTGAGTTTTGTCATTCACTTTCGATAGCGAGAGCGTTTGCGATTTGCATAGGAGTGACAAAGCGCGCCATATAGTTGCCTCTTTGTCACTCCTATGCAAATCGCAAACGCTCTCACTATCGAGAGTGAATGAAAAAACTCAGTATACGCACTCTGGTTTTTCCACTAACGGAGTTGAAATAACTTCTTTGGTGCAAGCAAACGCCATTCGTAAGTAGGAATCATAACCGGAACATTTCTAAAAAAACGATTTTTGAGTGAAGTATGCAGAATGGTGGAAATTTTGAAGATATAGGTATCCGAATCACTAAGGGTAAAAATCAAATTACTTTTTATCCGGCACAAAAAGACTAATTCCAGTAGCGAAAAAATGATTTTATGGTAACATAATATGACAAATTTTGAAATCTTTTAATTTTTGAAAATTACTTTGCTAAATTCCGCCAATATCCCACAAGCACCATGCGGTTAGTTAATGCACCGCCCTCCCTCCCAGTTTTTCAAGCAGAAGCAAGACACGAACACACTACCACCGACAAAATACTTGTGTGAGACAATGCGCGACGCGTTTCGCCTCTAACACGAGGCATCCTCAGGCTCACAAGCACGAGTGACCGTCACCTTTTTTTTTTTTAGCCCTATAAAGGGCACCCTCCGGAGGACACGGGGAAGGGAGGTGGTGAATGCTCATGCATAACAGCACGGGCCCGGCCGTGCTGCCAATGTGGGACTCGCAGAGTGCGCCTACCCACTAAACACCACCTTGGTGCTGGTTTGGTCCTAAGGACCCCTAAACCTACATCATGAGCGACCCCCCTCGAGGCCGAGGAGGGCGCACAAGACCGTCACCCCATAAGCACTCGGTATTTATAGGCTAGGCCGCCCCGCCCCCCGATAACACAATCCAAGCGTCAAACCGGTGACCGTTAAACTAATGGTTTTTTTTGTTTTGTTTTGTTTTAAACGTCAATTACTCAAAAGAGAATATTTTAAAATGTACCTTTAATGATTCCGACCGACGACATTGTTTTGAGCCACTGAACTGATGCGTGAAATAACTTCGGTGGTGTGACCACTTTTGCGCGATCCATTTATTTCAATTCAGCTTGGTTTTGGTATTGGTGATGGTTAGGGTTTCCGCAACTCGATTGCATACTCTATTTTGAGTAGAAAAAGGTAACATCCAAAGGAGTTTAGTCCTGTCACACTCGAAAATAACCTTCCGGCTCACAATGTTGAATTCTTGAGATGTTGAATTCGCAAAATGTTGAATCCCAAAATGTTGAATTCGCAAAATGTTCAATTCATAGTAATTCCAAAATGTTGAATTCGCAGAATTAACTTGATGACATCTGTGGCGCAGCGGTTACCGCATCTGCCTATCATGCGAGAGGACCCGGGTTCGAATCACGGCTGGGGACAAAAAACAAACCCCAAGTCCTTTTGTTTACATGTTTGTGATGTCGTGACACAGGATATCCTTGTGTTGGGCCAGAAGCAATGTATGTGCCTGTACGTAAATGTTTAAATGTAAAAAAAAAACCGCTTATTACAGTCACAAACTTACGCTCTTATTACAGTCACAAACTTACGCTTTAGCGAGGGTGAAAGAATATTACCTGTCCATTGAATAGATAATAAAGGTTTTGATCTATCCAATAATATGTAAGTATGTTATTTTATTTCCTCTTCCCATACATAATTTTATTATTACTATAATCCATTTGTCTATACTTGGCATTTTTTCAGACTTTAAACGACCCTAAATCAAAAACCTCTAGCTGTATAGAGGGCTCGAAACAGTTTGCAAATTTAGTGCTAGCTAGTACTAAATTTGCAAACGGTATCAAGTTTTCTGACGCTAAAGGTTTTTGTTTAAAGTGTCGTTTAAAGTAAAAAAAAATGCCAATTATGGATAAATGGATTGTACGTCATATGCTGCCAGCATCTTGGGAACTGTCCCCAACGGCAGCGGTCTGGAGTCCATTTTTAATATTTAGACTTTAATAGACTTTAATATTTTACATGTAGTTTAATTGTAATTTCATAATTAATTTTAGGATATTTGTCTTGTAATATAAAACCATACATAAAAAAAATTATTGTACATCTGTACATTATGTTTATTTATTCAGACATTTATGTAAGGTTTCAGTAAGTTACTACCATCATGATTAGACCACTGTTGCCCACTGCTGGATATAGGCCTTTTCCCCCAAATGCCATCTCACACGGTCTCTCCCCATTCGCATCCACGGACCTTTGGCCGACTCAACCTCATCGTCCGACCATCGGGACGCAGGTCTCCCTACTGACGTTTACATAAAATAAAACATAAACACACGTCCGTCATCCCCGAGGGGGTAGGCAGATGCATCAGTCACTAGACTGTTTTGCCCACGTTTTGCCGAGTTTATTAGGTCCCAAACGTGACAAGTGGCAAGCCTGTCGCCGTTATCCGGGTACAATTTATCAGCGAATGGTGTTGCTCCACAAACATGCAAATGTACGTAAATAAAAGTCATTGGTACATGCGTTTACTACATAATTATTAAAAAAAAAAATTTTTTATTTGTACGACTACCACTCTCTAATTTCTTTCTTTTCCCACTCTATAGTTGCCTGGAAGAAATTGCCTACAGTAATCTTCTTCTTCCGGTGCCGTATCCTATCGGAGGTCGGCTATCATTTTGGCTACACTGTCACGTGATGTAGCTGCTCGCAGAAGTTCTATATTTCTGGTGTTGAACCAATCTGACATGTTTTGGAGCCATGATGTTTTTGGCCAGGTCTTCGCCTTCCTTCAATTTTCCCTTCTAGAATAAGTCGCAGCAGATTATATTTGTCAGCTCGCATGATATGACCAAGGTATTGTAGCTTTCTTCGCTTTACAGTCTTTAAGAGCTCTACCTTTTTGTTCATTCTCTGCAGAACCACGACGTTCGTTACTCTGTCAGTCCATGATATTTTCAGCATCCTATAGTAATAAGGCCGCTAATTACAAATGTAAATAAATAAATTGCACTTAAATTCATAAAAAACCTGTAAATGTAATTTGTTAATATAATAAACAATCTACCTATATATATAAATAAAATTCGAAGTCCTGACTGACTGATTCATTCACTGATCAACACCCAGCCCAAGCCGGTGGACTTAGGACGCTGAAATTTTGCACAGAGGGTATATATATAACGTAGGCAAGGAATAAGACGGGATTTTTTTAAATTCAACCCCGAAGGGGGCGAAAAGGGTTGCCAAAATTTGTATGGGAGGTATAAAAAATGTAGTCTAATTTTCTTGAAACTTAAAATAAATACTCTTCAACACAATTGATTGAACACGTGTTTCGCCGTTTTTTCTAAATTTAACCCTTGAGGGAGTGAACTGGGTTGCAAAATTTTGAACTAGTCCACGCGGGCGGAGTCGCGGGTGAAAGCTAGCATTCTATATTTCTTTCACACCACATCATCATCATTACCAACATCATCAACCCATTATGTCCCCACCGAGGGGCACGGGTCTTCCCTGACACACCACAAAAGACACGATTTTTCTATTTTCTAAAAGGCATTTTTAAGGTTTTAAATCTTTGGTACGCCCGTGTAATCTTTTTATCTTTGTCTGGAAATCTTTTAAGGCAACACCAACCAAGCTTGTGGCTTAGCCGCGTTTTAATTAAAAAGCATTATTTTAATCTGTTTAAATTATTGTGGGTCCGCGGAGGCTTTAAAGTACGTTATGTCAGACTTAAGAGGTTGGTAAGATCAAGGGCAGATTTCTGAAAATTTCAGAACTTCGGCTGCTCGGCTGCCTAACTGATTTTAAACGATCACGAAGGTTCAGTGCATGGATTGGTGACCGTCTATGACTAATGCTAGTGGCATTTTTACTCAACGCATGTTAAGCAGTTGTTGCCGGCTGCCGTCGACAGATGGCAGTCGTTAAGCCAAGTCAGAGGCCTTAGGGACGTTTGAAAACTTCTGACAGTAAGACCAGCCACTAGCCTTACAAGCCTCCACCAATCCCGACTAAGCCCCCGTGGTGGAGTATGGCTTATTCTTATTCAGGAAAGAAACCCGTGCCCCTCGGTGGGGACATAATAAGTTAATGATGATGAAAAACCATAATACAAAAACGTCAACAATTTCTGGGCTGTACCCAATAAACACTTAACCCGTCAAGTCAAAGAAATACAGTCACACATGCAAGTTTCATTCATGCCTCATTCTAACCGCTTCAATGGCCACTTCTGTCAGACTTGAGAATGTTCTTCGAAATTTTATAGTTCAGAAGTAAGTTGAATAAGTTGGAAGTAGAAAATAGTTGAGAAATGATTTCACTTGTCTTTCTCTTAATAATATATTTACTCGATACATATAGAAAGTTTTTTCATGCAACTTCACATACACCATTCTATTATTTTAGTGAGCAATTTGCAACAAAAAGGGGCTAAACATGGGCCGAACTAATTTCATTCATGATCTAGAATGATACCTGCACCTCTGCTCTCGATTTTAAGTTATTGTACTTAAGATTGTACCCTATAATTAAACAGTGTTTAACAAATTGTACTACCTTTTTTGTAACTATAAAACGCATAAGAAAAAACTTGCATATCTTAACTATTAAGTACTATTATATGTAAGGATCGTTAAATTAGCGTTCAGAGTAGGGGAGTCATTGTTTAAATTACAGTTGCCTCATTTTTTTTACTCGAATTTGAAGCGGGAAGCCACTGCTGCGAAACAGGCAGCGCGAGGGACCGTAGTCAAACGGGGCACCGGAGCTTTACCGCCGGTACAAAACGCGAAAACGACGTACTTGAAATAGAAATATGGCCGCTTATTGCGACTATCGTCTCTTGTTCGCCATATTGTTATGATCCCGCGTAACGACCCAGTCGGTCATTCACGTCATCTTTATAGTCAGTGCGAGACGTTTTTGTGCGCGACTGTGCACTGTAGGATTTGGATGAGTTTTTAACACAACTCTTCTATAAATATACCATGTTCATTAGGGTTTTAGACAAAATGTAAAGTACTCTCTTTATACTATTTTCACTGTCAAAAAGTGTTATTTCGGTTTCTACACAAATTTTTAAAGTAAACTAGATGTTATTTAATCTATTTTACTTATTTCTTAGTGTAAAAACCGAAATAAAAATTTTTGACAACGAAAATAGTCTAAAGAGTACTGAAATGTCGTTACCATTTTGTCTAAGACCCAAATGAATATGGTATAGCTAATGGCTATCGTCCGGCCGCTGGGAGAATACGATCCTGACAGGTCATGTTAGAACGGACGACGTAACCTTGAAGTGGCGTTAAATTTTCGATTAGAATATTTTTATGTCCTATTTATCCTACCAGCAAATAATTGTCATTGAAACTATATCATTGTGTAAACTTACAATCAATGTTATATTTTGCACAGTGATGTAAATGTTAAATAAGAAGAAATCAATATTTGATGTTCGTGCGTAAAATCCTTACTACGCTGTCACAAGGTTATGTCAACCGTATTTTTTTGTAGTGACGTACCAAAAATAACGAAAATAATAACGGTCCCTATAACGACACGAAGTTGATGAACAGGCTTTAGAAAATGATCATCGCGTTCTCAGAATCTCTCCGTACCACTGCCGTACAAAGCGATTGAGCTGATCTGGGCTCAAATAAAAGGTCGCACAGCTCGCCACAACACTTCACCGCCATTCGGCACAAAAAAGATGATGACCCTTCTAAACTGCCTGCGAAAATGGCACAAGAGATGACTGAGTGAAGGTCGTCTAAAAAACAAAACTACTTAATCGTGAGTCAGTAGCAAAAGTTAGTTAAGAATAACGTAAGGAATGATAACGTTGATTTTCTCCCATCACTAGTTATATGTGTCAGGATCGTATACTCCCAGCGGCCGAACAAAAACTAAAAGTATCTGAAGCCGACGTGTGTCCATGGAATGGCTAATGAATGTCGATGGGGCAAAAGAGGTCTGTCAGGATCGTGGCAAGTGGCCAATCCTTAAAAGTATTGCTTTAAATGCCGAATTATGTATACACTAGCTGTTGCCCGCGACTACGTTACGGCTTTAGTTGAGTAAAGTGTTTGCAAATAAGATAGGGATACTTTTAGCGCATGCGAAAGAGCTTTCTTACTAACTTCGCAACACCCTCTTACTCCCTTAAGGGATGATTTTCGAAAGACTACTATACACGTCTTTCATAACTTTAAATGAAGGACCTTCATACTGAATTTCATTCGAATAACTTCACAAATGGCTAATTTTCATACTAACTTTGAACCCCCCTTTTATCCCCTTAAGAGATTATTTTCGAAAAACAATTTTAAATGTGTTTCAAGACATTCAATGAAGGACCTTCATTCTGAATTTCATTCCAATAACTTTATAAACGGCAAAGTTTCATACTAAATTGCACCCCCCTTTTACCCTCTTAAGGGATGATTTTCGAAAAACTTAATTTCATGATTTTTAATGAAGGAACTTTATATTGAATTTCATTCAAATAACTTCGAAAACGGCAAAGTTTCATACTAACATTGCACCCCCCTCTTACCCCCTTAAGGGATGATTTTCGAAAAAATATTTTACATGTGTTTCATGACCTTCAATGAAGGACCTTCATATTGAAACTCATTCGAATAACTTTAAAATCGGCAAAGTTTCATACTAAGTTCACACCGCCCTTTTTCCCCCTTAAAGGATGATTTTTAAAAACATATTTTAGACGTATTTCATATTTTAAATGACAAACCTTCGTACCAAATTTCATTCGAATAACTTCAAAAACGGCAAAGTTTCATACTAACTTTGAACCCGGATTTAACCCCTTTAGGGGATGAATTTTCAAAAATCCTTTCTTAATGCTCCCCTACGTTACAAAAGAAACTCCTGTGCAAAATTTCATGTTTCTAACTCTTATAGTTTAGGCCCTGCGTTGATATGTCAGTCAGTCAGTCAGACAGACAGTCAGCTTCTCCTTTTATATATATGATGTAGATATAGATTCCTTCGGGGGCAGTGCAGACTTTAATTTTGTATTTTATTTATGTGACCCAGAACTTTCAACAAATTACACCTTAGAGTTCACAATGGACACTGTGACGTGATGACGTCACACCAACGCAACATTGATGACATTGACATGTTTGCCGAAGTAAGGGGCCGTCCATTAATCACGTGAGGCTTGAAAGGGGGGGGGGGGAGGGGTTTGACAAAAATCACGAAATGTCACAAGGGGGGATGGGGGGTGTAGTAAGATATCACGTGTATTTATTTTTTCATTATTTTTTCAAGCGCGCACGCGTTCAGTTCTAGTTCTTAATAAATTAAGATTTGTTGTAGATACGAAAAATACACGTGATGTTTTGGGTAGTCTTAAACCTCACCATGTATCACCAAGGGGGAGGAGGGGTTAAAAAATGCTTAAAAAAAGATCACGTGATTAATGGACGGCCCCTAAACAGTAAGTTGTCAACAATGTGAACAATGTCAATTCAATCAATCCTGTTTTACGGACTCAGTGCGCTGATTGTCCAGTACAACTTCGCCAATATCACGTGTTAGACAAGACGCGACGTGAAAGACGTGAAAAAACGCGTCACGTGACCCGACCGTACCGGGCCCTTAGTGTGAGTTTTTTCATTCACCTTCGATAGCGAGAGCGTTTGCAATTTGTATAGGAGTGACAGAGAGACAACTAGGTGGCGCGCTTTGTCACTCCTATAGAATATGAGTTTACGTTAACGCGATCGAGTAGTTAAAAAAACTCGCACTAAGCACACAGATCAGCGTACTATAATGTACTAGGAGAATCGAGGCTCTGGTCAGACTTCCGAAAAAAAAATCAAGTAAGTATATCTGGAATAAAGTCAATAATAAATAATTGGTTTCACACAATACAAAATTGTGTCTTTGCCAAAAGGCGAACTAACTGGCACTAAACAATCAAATACATAGTAAACTACCAGCATCTTGATTGAGCTTCTGGAGACCTCTGCTCTTGTAATATTTGGAACGAAGGATCGACCGCCAACCAAGTCACCGTTTACTAATTTTATCCTCAGGTACAAATAGAACTTTACTCTAAACAAAATCAGAATATGGAATAGTACAGAAATACCACCAAAATATTCCTGCAATAAGGCATATGATTTAAAAAAAAATTGAAACGCTCACATTTATTTAAAAACAAGTAAAAGTTTAATTTACTAAAATTTCTTTAAAAAGTCAATGCCTTCACTTAGCTTCTTAGATATACAGATTTTCGGAAAATGTATTAGATTTAATGTGATTTGAGAAAAGATGGTCCGGGTGGAGTTCTTTTTCGCTGCCTTTTTCACCACTAAGTTTGTACGTTGACATTTAACAAACAGAACATAAATTCTTTACATAAAAATAATTTTCTGATTTCTAGTTAAAAATAATAATAAATAAACTCACGCCCGTTATAGCCGCGGGGGTAGGCAGAGGCGCCAATCACTAGAACTGGGCTCACGTTTTGCCGAGTTTATTAAATCCCAAACATGACAAGTGGCAAGCCTGTCGCCGTTATCCGGGCACAATTTATCAGCGAATGGTGTTGCTGTGCAAACAAACAAATGTACGTAACTAAAAGTCATTGTTGGATGCGTAGTTCGAACCCAGACCCTCATGATCGAGAAGCAAGGGTCAACCCCACTACGCCACCATCGCTCCTGATTTCTAGTTATAGGAAAGTAATGTTACTATTCTAGAGAATGGAAGTATGAGATTAAGTTAAGCGATAGCGTTTTACAATTGAAAAACACACTATTGTTTTTACAATTTCATGAAACGGGTTCTAATTGCAACACCGGTGAAAAAAATAACTTCCACACGACACACTCACTTAACTTGTTCCCAAACTAAGGGTATCTTAAGCAAGCAAGGACACTATCAAACATCGAAAAACACCGAAAGTGAGGTCATTTGTTCAATAATGTACGGCGGCCCCCAGTAGGAATCGAACCTACGGATCTTTCTAGGTAGCTAGCGCCATAAAGGCTAGACTAATGGCAGTCAATCTGAAATTGTAACAAACACAATTAGGTTTGGTTTGAGTTGTAAGGGTTTGTATTTCTTGAATGAATGAGATGAATGAATGACCTAAACGAGCCATAGACATAATCGCTTCCTATATTTGAATGACATTTATTTATTAACAGTTTGTTTACCTACAGTGTATACAAATTTATTCAGCTGCACATAAATAATTCAGACAGAATGGTTTGGCCTGGTTTGCTCAGGCGATGTACAGGGACTGGATAAGATAAGATAAGATAGATAGACAGAACAAGACGAAGATCTAGCATAGTGGCATGTGCTGGGAGAGGCCTATGTCCAGCAGTGAACTGGCACCGGCTGATTTTGCTCACAATTTTCATCACGTTTTTTAGGGTTCTGTCTGTTTGTCCTTCTGAATGTCTGTTAATTTGTTATTGTACTATGAGGGATTAGCAGAATCGGGGTACCTACTGGTCAAGTTGAATTGACAAAACCTTCAGATAACATTTATCATATCGTGCAGTGCCTACGAAAAATTTATTTGAAAAGTCTAAAATGTAAGCAAAATCCCACTACGAAATTCGATGTAATAAAATAATGTACCTACATTTATTGCTTCGCACACCCGTAGCAAAAAGGTTAATATAAGGTAAATAATAACGACCTCTGTGGCATAGCGGTTAGCGCATCTGCTTACCATTCGAGAGGTCCCGGGTTCGATCCCCGGCTGGGAAGAAAAAAAAACTCCAGGTCTTGGATGGTTAAATGTTTGTGATTTCGCTGTTTCTGGTTCCCACGACACAGGGTATCCTAGTGTTGCGGCCAGAAGCAATGTATGTGCCTGTATGCAAATGTTTATGTTTTGTTTGTTTAATACAGCAAAAAGTTTGCTTTAGTTGTCTTGGCTAACAGGTCTGGCCATAAAAAAAAGTATATTCACTAAGCAATACTTCTTCTTTGGCTAATAGGTCTGGCCATTAAATAAAAAATAAAATTGCCATTCATGGAGCAATACTTCTTTCTCTTCGAAGTGTGTGAAAAACTGGACTCGTTCTATTTTCAAATAGCGCTAACCAAGGCTATGATTAATGTTTTCCCGGCGCCTGCAGTTTACGCAACTGGCCAGTCGATTAAAAAAGTTTATTTTCATACTTCTCGCGGTCGTCGTTTGTTTCGTTTGTAGCACGTTGACGGGCGAAGGAGTTTAGCTCTATGTTGTATAGTGCTATATTTTTTAATTCAATGCAAAAAAAAAAACTGTCACGTTGACATACCTACCAATATCAAACCAAAGGCTGTTATTATTATTATATCTTTATCTTTTTTTTGGATGGATGGATATTTTTGTTGGAAGATACCCGTGCCCCTCGGTGGGGACATAGCAGGGTACGAAACTTAAGCCCTAACGGATGTTCGGGAAACATTTGTTACAAAAAAATAAGGTTTAGTACAGCACTTCCTACATTAGGTATTTAATTTTAAATTGAAATGAAATCTTGCGCAGCTGTTTTTAGCAATTACCTTCAAATTACTTGTAAATTGCTTACAATTTATGGTGAGCCATTTTCTTGTAAGCTTTTGCTTGTTAGCCTCTTCGACCAAACTACCGTCGCACAGAGATGAATAACTGAAAACCCTCTGAAAAGGGGCCAGAAGCAGTAAAACTAAGAGAGGAACGCTTTCATCATAGATTTCATGGTTTGATTTTTTTATTCATTTTGTTAATCCCGAACGGACATGCCACTAGTAGATTAGTAGCCACGGGCTGTAAGGCATCAAACTCGTTTTTTTTCGCCACTTCATGAACTCGTCGTAAGTTTTTAAATATCTCTCTTTAGAACTTTCAGGCAAAATATTGTTTATCGCTGCTTCAACCATTTTCATTAAATCGGGAGTGCAGCTTATTTCTTCATCACTAGCAGAACTCATGTTTTTATCCTAATTAGCACGTAATTATTAAAAAAATCCCAAAAACAAACAATATTTAAAATAAAAGTTTTCTATTCCTGCCTTTTTTCATCTTTTTTTTTAATTATTTTTTTCAAGAAAGTAATTGAGCTTCGCCGTCTGATATTTAAAATTGATGACTATTATACTCATACAAAGACAAGGCTGAATAGCGAAGCGACCTCTTTTGTCATTGGGCTGAATGCATGATGTCTATTGCCAGTATGATGGTTATGTACGCGAACTTTTTGAAAGAGTGAAGAGTAGAGCGCTAATTGGTCACCTACGAGCCCCATTTGGGGGTCATAAGGACCTACTTACCGAATATGAGATATGTAAAATCATATATGACTGAATGCATTTTTTATAATAAAATAGTTTTCATTATTATTAACTTTGAATCGCTCATAGCCCCGAGCGCCTGAGTGATCTTAAGCGATCACGAAGGTTAACAAACATAGGGCGCGTTCAGTCCATGGATGGGCGACCGTTCTATGGCTAACTCTAGTGGTATTTTTTCGAGCGGTTCTGTGCTTTGCAAGGCTCGCTAAGCAGTTGGTGCCGGGTGCCGTCGATAGATGGCAGTCGTTAAGCCAAGTCAGAGGCCTTAGGGCGGCTTGAAAATTTCTGACAGACCAGCCACTACTCTTACAAGCCTCCACCAATCCGGACTTGGTCCCCATCGTGGAGTATGGCCTATACCTGCTTAGTAATAACTTTACTCCGTGGTGTGTTGTGACAGATTTACTTTGAAGTCGAGGTCGGCCTAGAAGACGGCGAGCCTAGTTCTAGTGATTGCTACCTCTGCCTACCCCCTCGGGGATAGCGTGCGTGACTTTATTTGTTTTTTTTTAATATTTTTGTATGTTTTGGTTCAAATATTAAAAGATATCGACCTAACGGCGTTAAATGTTAGAAAATCAACTAAAGTTGCACATCCGAGTTACTATAGTATACACTCTAAGCCATCGTCAAGGGGAGGGCTCCTTCTGGGCTTTTGTACTCTTTCTTTAGTGGAAGGGTAGAAGCCATTCCAAAGTTCGTAGACCTTTCCCTTCGGGAGATAAAGTTTAACAAAGTAAAAAGATTCCGCTAGTTTGGGTAGAGATTATTTAGTGCTGAATGTTCCAAGCGTTATTTAAATTGAGCTGAGTTTGTAGTCTGGTCAAAGAAACGATCTAATACATACATGCATAAACTAACGTATGTATCTCAAAGGTCCGGTCTTGGATGTGTACATGTTTGTGACGTCGCTGTTTCGGGTTCCCACGACACAGGGTAACCTAGTTTGGGGCCATAAGCAATGTATGTGTCTGTATGTAAATGTTTATGTTTATCTGCCATCTTACTATAATGCACTAGCAGAATCGAAGCCGAGTATAGACTGCCACTTGTTACGATCTGAATGGATCGCTTACGCTTCATCGACATTCATTAGTCATAGCGTGCACGCTGGTTTTCGGGTACTTTCAAACTTAAAAATTGATAAGTTTGAAAGCTACTACTGTTTTGAAATGAATAAAAACGTGGAGTTCCTTTCTTAGTTTCTTCTCCACGTAATCTATTAATTGTGAAACTGACAACGTAAAGTAAAGATTTTATTTTTACTGTGAATAAAAATATTTGAATTTGAACGAATACTGTGTAAGCAACTTACACAATCTTAAAAAATTCTGGTGGCAGCGCTTGCACGCGTGACCTATTTACTTCATCATCATCATCATCAACCCATTATGTCCCCATCGAGGGGCACGGGTGTTGTCCCTGAGGAAGGTATTGGCCATACTCCACTACGGGGGCTTTAAAGGGCCTTTTTTTTACGCCGGGAAAAATGCGTTACGCATTTCCTCCCGTCGGGGGACGGAAGGAGTATGTGAGACTCCCCGGGAAGTGGTTCCCGGTATACCCAGCGGCACTCCCTCTTCGCCTTGGTGGCGGGGGTCTGGGAATCTTGGCCTATAGGGCCTACTTTAACTCAGTTAAATTGTAGGTACATAATTATTTTTAGTGCATTATAGACCGTCTGATACATCGGTGCATTCTTATTTTGCGAATACCTCTTCTTCAATCTAACAATCCTTCTGATTTGACAAATATTGTGTAAATTGAGTTAAAAATAGTTTGCAAAACTGAAAAACCAATGCCTCATTCATTCATCGTCTCAACCCATTATGTCCCCACCAAGGGGCACGGGTCTCTTCCCTGAGGAAGGTAGGCCATACTCCACGACGGGGGCCAGGTCCGGATTGGCGGAGGCTTGTAAGACTAGTGGCTGGTCTTACTGTCAGAAGTTTTCAAGCCGCCCTAAGGCCTCTGACTTGGCTTAACGACTGCCTTCTAGTTCTAGACAGCCGGCACCAACTGGTTAAAGTGCCTTGCGAAGCACGGAACCGCTTGGAAAAATGCCACTAGCGTTAGTCATAAACGGTGACCTATCCATGCACTGAACGCGCCCTGTGTAGCTTAACCTTCGTGATCGAAAAACTATTTTCTAACTTGTAAAAACACTCCAGGTATAAATAATAAATACCTAACCCCAAAAAATAAAGGTAGCTTATACGTGTATGAATAATACCTATATTAAAATCTAACTTTTCTTAATTTGACACGTAAGCTCAGGCAAGCGGTGTTTGTACAGACTTTGCAACGATATTGCCTTCTATAGCACCTGAGGCTTCGTAACTTTGGCACAGTACATTACATCTTATAAACATAACAGGTAAGTACGAGACACTGTCCTTTGAAGGACAAAAACACAACAAGAACATGTTATTTCCTTTCAAAGTATTTCCCACTTACCGCCGTTTCCCGTACGCTAACAGTCTGTTAATCTACTGTTAACCGCTGTCAAATGTTTTTTTTTCGTATTCACTTTGAACTGACAGCCGTTAACAATAGATTAACAGCTTGTTAGCGTAACTACGAGAAACCATGGGTAAGTCTTATAAACATTTCCATTCGCTCGAATTGATTAATACAACATTAACTCAGCACAGCCCCACAATTCCCCACTAGAATTTTTTTATTTGGCAAATATTAACCATTCATTGCGAGGCATTGGAGAGGAATCAGTACTAATTTGCTATTAAGAAGGTCTCAAATTATATTTATAAATGCGTTTCAATTTAAAAAAATGATAGAACATTGTGAGTATGAGCTGGTACACACTAGGCGTTTTGAAGCGCGCGCTTTTGTAACGCGCGTTGTAAGAACTATGAGGTCCGATTGAAGTGTACATATGCAAACGCGCAGTAAGCGCGCTGTAAGCGCACTCGGACCTCATAGTTCTTACAACGCGCGTTACAAAAGCGCGCGCTTCAAAACGCCTAGTGTGTACCAGCTCTAAGACAGAATGTAACAAAAGCCTTCAGATGTAACAAAAGCCTTCATAATAGGATAGTTGCCCTAAAAAATGTAATTAGTCCATCTTTTGGATTATTTAAAAATAAGGGACACGTATTTGTTTATTTGTAAATTAGACCAAAAATGACAAACATAGCCCATTAAAGTTACGTGTGACGTCACGCCGTGCTGCATTTTTTAGCACGGAGTGACGTCACACGTAACTTTAATGGGCCATATCTTTGTTATTTTTGTTTAATCGAAAAAAGAAAAATTACGTGTCCAATATTTTTTTTAAATCTTAAATACGGACTAAATAGAATTTAATTATTTTGACCCTGGAAACTACCCTATTATGAGGTCTATAGTAGTAGATATTAGTTTTTATATACGCCTTACAGGTCACAGGTCTTCTCTCAGAGGGATTTTGTCAGCTTAATTACCACCCGTGCCCACCGCCAATTGGCATTTACAAGTACTGACTAATATGTATATGAACATCGAAGACACTCAGGTTTCCTCACAATTTTTTCCTTCACGGTGTTTTTTTTAAATTATTTCTTCAAGAAATTTCACAAAAATACATGTGGAAAAAACCCTCACTGAAATGTGTAAAGGTTTATCTGTAAGGTGAGTTACACTGTTTTTACAATTAAGTCAAAAAGTGTGGTTTTAGGGCATTTCGACACTTTTTTGGTATACAAGATTTTCGCAAGGTCACAAAGCTAGCGAGCTCATAAATTCAAATTCAAATATTTTATTCATAATCCAAATAGAATATTTACTTTATGAACGTCAATGATGTTAGTTTCACAATTAATAGATTACATGGAGAAGAAACTAACAAAGAAACTACACATTTATTCTTTTCAAAACAGTCTTCGCCTAAATTACAATCTTAAAAAAAATACTCTTGGATGTGTTGAACACTAGACACATTTAACACATAACTGTACAAGTCCAAATTGTAGCCAGTACGCGCACTGTTCCGCCCAGACGCCCAGCCCTTAGGTCCACATTGACACAGGCCCCAACAAAGGGCCGCAACAGAAACCTTTTAAAGGACCCCTCCTGCCACGGTCCCTAGGGACTCGTGTCCTCAAGCTCTTTTTTCAGGCGCAGATTTCAACCTTAGCAATCCACGCTCCGCGTTGCCTGAAAGGGAAATGGCGTCAATTGTAATGCGGCGGCTCTGAACAAAAGAAAGCGTTATTGAATGTTCAAAAGTTTTTTTTTTTTGTAAGTAGGCGTCGAGGAATATCACTGACCTTTTTAGAGGGTGGCGTTACTGAAAACCGGAGTTTGGAAGTTTGGAAAAAAGAATCGAATTAGATCTCAGTGTAGAATCCGCTACTTGACTCTTTTTTCTAGTATGTCTTAAATGCTAAATATCTCTTCCATTAGACCAAAAAATATTTTAGTATATTTTTTGAGGACCTGAAAGCAACAAAAGCATTATTTTAAAACGTTGCTTTGCTAAACAGCCAAAAACGCGGTCCGCCATTTTTGTCCATGGTTTGAAGTACTCTACAGGTAGCGCGAATCTTCTAGTTAGCTCTGAAGTTGGCGCTGCGGCCACTGCGCAGATGTACAGTTGGACAAATAAATAAGTGGACCACAAAATAAAATTATTAATTTTAAAGTTTATTTATTTACAAAATTACATGTTTTGTGGAAATTAAAAAATATTTGTTAAGGTAGGCAAAGTCACATACGCTAACTTTTACAATGGCTGAATATCTTCCACAAAATCCGATAGAGATTTTGATGAGAACGGCACGGCACAGCTTCCATATCATCACTGTCTGATTCGTCTTCTGTGGTATCGGCGGCCTCATCAAACTCGTCCCCACTTCTTTCTCATTCCCTGTCGTTCACATGAATGACCATAATAATATTTTCTTCGGTAAGGGTGTCTATGACGTGATCACTCTTCTTATATTCCTGTTCAATCTCTTTGACTTTTTCTAGCTTGCCGTCGTAATACGGTATTCCGCCTAGGCATTGTAATAACTAATATGATCTGTTGAGCGGTGGTGGCGTAGTGGGGTTGACCCTTGCTTCTCGATCATGAGGGTCTGGGTTCGAACCACGCATGTACCAATGACTTTTAGTTACGTACATTTGTTTGTTTGTACAGCAACACTATTCGCTGATAAATTGTGCCCGGATAACGGCGACAGGCTTGCCACTGGTCACGTTTGGGACCTAATAAACTCGGCAAATCGTGGGCCCAGTTCTAGTGATTGGTGCCTCTGCCTACCCTCTCGGGGATAACGGGCGTGAGTTTATTATTTATTTTATATTTTTATTATGATCTGTTATTAATATTTTATTCAATCAACACCATAAAAAGAAAAGTAACTCAATAAAGACTATTTATTAATGCGACGCTCGACTGTACTTTTCTTGCAGTGCAAGCGTGTGCGTTGCATAACAACGATAACTGCGTACTAACACATTGAAATCTACGCGGGCGGGGTGCGTAGCGGGGGTGAAAGGGGAGCGGCCGTCCCTGCCCGCGCCGACTCCGTTCCGCTGACACCTATTTTTTGCTACTGCGACGCGAAGCTCGCCAACTTCAGAGCTAACTAGAAGATTTGCGCTACCTGTACGTTTGTAAACAAAGTTTGACATTCAACATAGGTAGAGTTCGTGCCACGAAAGAAGTATGAGTCACAATAGAACCTACGCACGCACGACTGACAGATGTTCGTTTACAACCAAAGGTGCTTTCAAGATGGCGGATAGTGTTTTCACCGTTCCGATTTAAAAGCGAAAAATATTTTTTTTATTTGCAAATTTTGCAGCCATCCTGCATATTTACTTAGCAAAGTCAATATATTTCGGTTTCTTACGTTAGGTACTACAGGAAATATCCATTTATCGCGTCCAATTTGATACGAGTCAAGTAGCGTATTGCGATTATAATAGTTTTATTAACTCTAGCTCGGATACACTTACTTGACTTATTGTCGAAAGAGTTTTATTTGTATTTTATTAAAGGTTCGACCAGGTTTCGCTCTGATTCGCAGAGATTAATCTTGGTGATCAGAGACGGTGCTTCAGAGTCTAGTGTTTATGACATTAATTCTATATTCAAAGGTCATTTTTGAAAGTAAAAAAAAAATTGAGTAATTTTAACAATCTATCTAAAGAACCAACTTCAAAAAACGAGCAGGTTCTCAGTTATTATGTTTTTTGCCCCAGAAATTTTGACTGGATGAACCGATTTTGATGATTCTTCCGTTACTTCGTCATGGATTCCACTATCAGAATCTAACCAAACTCTCATCTAATTATCCTTTTCCATAAAAAAAAATCGTCGATGTCAGCCGATGCTGGCGTGAGTGACATTGAGTTATTTGTCCATTTATCGCGCACATACTTGATGCAAGTTTAGGACTTATATGGTTTTCTCATGGATGCAATGTCAGAACTAAACCAAATTGAAATAAGACCACATGGGAAGCACTAGCTTTCAAATAAAAAAAGAATCATCATAATCGGTTCACCTAGTCAAAAGTTCTGAGGAAAGAAACATAAAAAAATACAGTCCAATTGAGGACCCACTTCTGTTTTGAAGTCGGCTAAAAAAAGTTGGTGCTAATTGCCGATTGTTCAATATGAGTCCAGTATTTTGTTTGGCTTTTCTTTCGTTAGGTAAGGTACCCAAAAGATCGTACAGTCAAGACCATTATCGAATAAAACACAAGTTAACTTTAATCACCTACGATATACGGGTGAATGCAACAAAAATTTAAAAGTTTTTTTTATCTATTTTCTCATATAGACATAACATACACTTAGGTGTACTTATTCTGCCAGCGGCAGCGGGCGAAAACCATACGAGGTCTATCTGCCGCTGTTTTCGCTCGGTTAGGTTACATCTAATTTTATTCCCAAATACATTGATTTTAGTATCTTTATACATTGCTCAGGCTTGTTCTGTTCAGGCTTGTTGATCTGCAGTCGACTGTATCTAGTGGAAAGTATGGCCCAAAAGGACTACTGAAATAAAACTTAGACCATTAGCTCGTAAGCAGTCCTCAATTACGAAGAGACGCAGCGGGATTTACAGTTACCGATGCGGTACCGATATACTAACTGTGTGACATAGCAGATTTTTGTAAAATAACATTATTTTAACGATCATGAAGGTTAAGCAACATAGGGTGCGTTCAGTATATGGATGGGTGACCGTTCTATGACTAACGCTTGTGGCATTTTTCCGAGCGGCTCCGTGCTTCGCAAGGCACGTTAAGCAGTTGGTGGTAGCTGCCGTCAATAGATGGCTCGATAGATATTGAAAGCTAATACAGTCATAAGATTTCTCCAGTAAATAAAATCAATTATCTCTACACATACACAATGATGTTTATTGTATACGAACCATAAAAATACTTTTACTTTAATAGTCAATGTAATTCATCGCACTGTTTTATGCTATGTTTAATGAAAGACAGGGTATCGAAGATCCGTATCTCTGAATATATGGATTTAACTTTGTTACGACAGCTTCAAAATGGTAGAAAAGTAATCAAAGCTCTTCTTACAATGAAATTTGTCCGTATTGACAAGTTGAATTAGATGTAGAAGATTTTTTACATTATGAACTCCTTGGCTGTTTGACGAACTTCAATTCAATTTCAACAAACTTCAATTCAACTTTGGACATGGATGTAAATGTAGACCATAGATAAACAGATACAACAGCCTCGTGAGGCCCGACCTTGAAAAGAACAATTGATTTTGTGATCACCTGAGGACATTGGGCCTCACGAGGATATTACAATTTTTTTGTTATTGTTGACCATATTGTTTATTAAAACGCACAATAATTTCTAGTAGAATCTCTTGGGAGGAAACTTGCCTTTCTTCTAACGTCGTGTTATCGTGTCGAATAATGGGAAAAACTCGTAACAATGAAAGAGACACATAAAAATAACACTTAAGATCGGTCGAAAAGAAAAACGACGGTCACAGCGAGGCAAACATTAAAAAAAATCTGCAATTACAGAGTAAAATAAAAAAAAACAACTTTTCCTCAAAGTTATCGCTCGCACAGCATAGTAAGTCCCGTACAAAACAGGACACTCGAAGAACCCAGTCTTAGCATACAAACATCCTATCTCGCGTCGCCGAAGAAAAATCCAAACTTGACTTACTTACGAGTATCTAATCCCTCACACGCGTTCGCGATCGGCGCTCGCTATAAATCCTCGATCCATCAAAATAAATAAAGATAATGACCCTTGTTTCGTAAGTAATACGGATTTACTCGGCACAAAAGTACTGTGAAAAAATGTCCTGGCGTTTCAACTTATTTTGATAGCACTATTTGTTTCTTTTTAAAAAAACATGAAAGAAAGTAAGAAAGAAAGAAAGAGCTTCATTTGTAAAACATGTGTGTTGTGATTAAGCAAGGTGGTGTTTTTGTATAAGGTTGAGAGCATGTTTTGCCTGTGAGGCATACAAATTTATACATTTAATATGCTACGGTAACGAAATGCTTAACTAATTTATACATTTAGCCCCTGTTTCACAATGTTTAAATATAGTTCCAAATAAGCTATCCGCAACTAGGGCTGCCGTTTGTTCTAAATTTAAATAAATTTTCCTATATTGCATGTGTTCGTTTATGGCTTCAAATTTAGAACAAACGGCAGCTCTGGTTGCGGATAGCCTATCATCCGGAACTTTATCTGTAGATTGTGAAACAGATTTTTAATATACCTAATTAAGAAAATAACGTATTAAGAATCTACTTCATGCAGACAGAAGATTGGTGAACCCCGTCTAGGGGTTACATTCTCGGTACATGACCTTTCTCTTCAACATGACCCGATCTAATAATCTGTCTCAGTAAAAGAGCGCTGAATTAACTCTTTGTTAATTAAGCCATTGACTTAATCTAGTTTCGGTCAATAATCCAACCAACAGCACATCGACCCATCGTACGCTCTGCTTAATTTAAAGGAGATGTTGCAAAAAAAATGTACAGATAGATAGACGATAACATTCTTTATTACACAAATATATTATAGACATTGGACGTAGGTTTTTGAGTTAAATATACCAGAATGATCACTATGCGCTATATTTTAAGAACCAAAGACTTTCATAGCGATCCGATGAGTATGTGAAGAGTTATTGACACACGGTAGTCCAACCCCTTGTATGGAAAGCGTTAATCAGCTTAAGCCTAAAAACTCAAATATCTTAAAACTCACTTTGTGTGGGCTGGAACCTTTCTGCCAAACTACGTATTACATTTACAGATTTCTCATAAATCAATCAAACAAACAATGAAACAAAAAAAAAATAAAGATAATTTTTACAAAGGTTTACAGCTAATCAATATAATGTTTACAATATTTTGGACATTAAACACACTTTGAATCGCTCGTAGCCTGGGCTGCCTGAGTGATCTTAAACGATCACGAAGGTTAAGCAATATACGGCGCGTCCAGCCCATGGATGACTAACGCTAGTGGCATTTTTCCGAGCGATTCCGTGCTTTGCAAGGCACGTTAAGCAGTTGGTGCCGGCTGCCGTCAATAGATGTCAGTGGTTAAGCCAAGTCAGAGGCCTTAGGGCGGCTTGAAAACTTCTGACAGTAAGACCAGCCACAGATTTATAGAACTTAAAAGGTGAAAAATTGGCAGTTGTGTGATTGATTAGTAATACAGAAAAAAAGAGTTAATATCCAGTAGGTACAGTCAGTTGTCGGCAGTCGTTCAGTCAAAGGCCTTAGGGCGGCTTGAAAACTTCTGACAGTAAGACCAGCCACTAGTCTTACAAGCCTCCACCAATCCGGACTTGGCCCCCGTGGTGGAGTGGTATGGCCTATACCTTCCTCAGGGAAGAGGCCCGTACCCCTCGGTGGGGACATAATGGGTTGATGATGATGATGAAACACACTTTAACTATTGCCATAGACAGACAAACAGAAAACACTTTACTGTACAAAAAAGTGTGTCGTGCGAATGTGTGCGTGCATATCGCTTCGCTTTTGAGCGGTTTTTTTTCGAAATACACCGTCTTTGCGTTGTAAGTCTATGTTTAGCCGAGCACAGCCGAGGCGAGCCGAAGTGATCTGTCTCCAGTGACACCCCACTTCCGGGCTACACTGCCGCATTGTAAGATTGGATCCGAATCTCCACGAATTCGTTGCAAAGTCGCTCGTAAGGTAACTAAATAGAGTTCATCGGTGAGGCGGATGCGATGTCGACTGTACTAATTTATTTCTCCATCACTCTTCGCTCTTTGTTGTGTGTGATCCTTCGCTGAGAACCAATTGCGGATAAGTGTGACCAAGTGTTTCAAGTGTCTCTTGGCACAAAAAGTTGTGATTTGGGCGTTTGGGCTGGCTAACTTCACGGAGTAAAAATGAAAAATCTTTAATACTCGTCTTAGATACTTTAACATGCTGTCGTCAATAGTTAAAGGATAAGTAACTAGACCATAAGATCTACCACGATGTTATAACATGCAATTTTACCTATCTGTTGTGTGATGCAATAAATAAAAAAAAGCGTCTGTGCAAGTATTCTACAAAAAATAACATAACATAACATTTACATACAGGCACGTGCATTGCTTCTGGCCCCACAATAGGATACCCTGTGTCGTTGGAAGTAGAAACAGCGACGTCACAAACATGTAAACATCCAAGACCTGGGTTTCTTTTTTTTTGTCCCCAGGCGGGATTCGAACCCGGGATCTCTCGCTTGGTAAGCAGATGCCCCAACCAGCAAAATAGTCTCAGGGTGCGCACTTTATAAGAGTGGTAGGCTAAAAGCGCTTTTATAATTGTTTTGTAAAATGTCTTCGTTCTTATATCAGTCTAGAACAAGTCACTACATACTCAAGAACACTCAGTCTTATTGATTGCTCTTATATACATATATAAGAGCATTTAATAAAACTATTTTAAGCCTCTAGCTCATTTGATCTTATAATCGACTTGACGAATGACGTTATAAAATTTTCATGTCTAATATCAGCATTGCATAAGAGTATTGGATCAATACATTTACAATACAATACTCAAGAACATTATAAGATGGTTTAATCTTATATCGATCCTGGGAACACATATGTAAGAGCTACATTTATTTGGTCAAGTGAAAGTGTAATTTTCAATTTTGTTACAAAAATTGGAAAAAAAACGCACAAGTCCTTGTGGGTATCGGTGGCAAGTTCAGAGAAAGTACGAAATGATAAATAATTCAAATATTCCGTTGCTGCCAGGACAAACATGTGGGGACAAAAATATTTGTGAGGGTTCTGCAGGTTCTGCTTATATACGATATTCATGAAAGTGTGTGACATAACTGATCTTAGTGAAAATGAATTGCTATTTATTTTAAACAGGCAACCACCCCCACCCCGATCCCAGTCCCCGTCCCCGTCCCCGTCCCCGTCCCCGTCCCCGTCCCCGTCCCCGTCCCCGTCCCCGTCCCCGTCCCCGTCCCCGTCCCCGTCCCCGTCCCCGTCCCCGTCCCCGTCCCCGTCCCCGTCCCCGTCCCCGTCCCCGTCCCCGTCCCCGTCCCCGTCCCCGTCCCCGTCCCCGTCCCCGTCCCCGTCCCCGTCCCCGTCCCCGTCCCCGTCCCCGTCCCCGTCCCCGTCCCCGTCCCCGTCCCCGTCCCCGTCCCCGTCCCCGTCCCCGTCCCCGTCCCCGTCCCCGTCCCCGTCCCCGTCCCCGTCCCCGTCCCCGTCCCCGTCCCCGTCCCCGTCCCCGTCCCCGTCCCCGTCCCCGTCCCCGTCCCCGTCCCCGTCCCCGTCCCCGTCCCTTTCCCCGTCCCCGACCCCGTCCCCATCCCCGTCTCCGTCCCCGTCCCCGTCCCCGTCCCCGTCCCCGTCCCGGTCCCCGTCCCCGTCCCCGTCCCCGTCCCCGTCCCCGTCCCCGTCCCCGCCCCCGTCCCCGTCCCCGTCCCCGTCCCCGTCCCCGTCCCCGTCCCCGTCCCCGTCCCCGTCCCCGTCCCCGTCCCCGTCCCCGTCCCCGTCCCCGTCCCCGTCCCCGTCCCCGTCCCCGTCCCCGTCCCAGTCACCTTCACCTTCCCCATCCCCGTCCCCGTCCCCGTCCCCATCCCCGTCCCCATCCCCGTCCCCGTCCCCGTCCCCGTCACCGTCCCCGTCCCCAACCCCATCTCCATCCCCATCCCCATCACCATCCCCATCCCCTTCACCATCCCCATCCTCATACCCATCCTCATCCCCATTGACATCAGTAACCTTGTCGCTTAATAAAAATACATTTACTTAAGTTGCAAAAGACAAACAATTTAAGGTTTTATTATTAGGAGTACCTAAGGAACCCTAATTAATACAACATGGCCGTACCATTGGTATTCAGAATGCAAATGTAGTCTAATAGTGCTCTAGGATAATGCAAATATAGGAGGACGCAAATATCAGTACAATAAAAAAAGAAAATAATAAAATAATATACAAAATGTAATATTTGATAAGGCGCACGAAATTTGAAGCGTAAAACAGGGTCTAGTTTACAGTAAATAATTATTCCCACGAGAATATTTACTATTAAATATAAACAAACACCAGACGATAAAGACAGTTTTATTATTTGCTATTTTTATTGTCACGCTGCATTTATCACACAAGCACCCATTACAATTAATTGTTTCGCGAAGACTTTCTGGTCTTACGTCAAACTAAAATAAGATTGATGATACTAAGAATCTTCTTAAGTAAGACCAATTTTAGCCTACGTAGTCTTAAAAGATACTTAGGTAAAAGCGATATTAGCCTAAATCAACTTAAATTAGTTTTGGCTAGATTACTATAATGGTGAACAGCATTCAATAAGATTGATATTAGAATGATATTAAATCAAGTACGCTTATAATCGTGCCCAAATGCAGGCTTATACGATGATTTAGGATCAATATTAGAGCGAAAAAATAGTAGTCTTGAGACTGTTTTAAGACTGGTTTTTGCTGGTTGGGGCGTCGTCGCCGTCGGGTCGTCGTAGAGGAATTTTAAAATGTGTTCGAAAATTTGTCTTTACACTTATAGACATTTGTTTTCTTTTTTGTTTTTTTTTTACTTTGTGATTAGGTATTTAAGATCTTCAAAGCTCTTCAAAGTATCTTTAGATTTTCAGAATAAACCTTAGATCTACTATCTAAGGTTTGATTTTTTAATTTTTAGTTTTTTTTTCGGGAGGTCGTGGGTTCAACCCCGCACCCGCGCACGAGGCGTTCTATCATTATCAACACATTATGTCCCAATCGAGAGACACGGGTCCCTTCCCTGAGGAAGGTATAGGACATACTCCACCACGGGGGCCAAGCCCGGATTGGTGGAGGTTTGTAAGACTAGTGGCTGGTCTTACTGTCAGTACTCCACCACGGGGACCAAGTCCGGATTACTAGAGACTAGTGGACCAGAAGTTCTCAAGCCGCCCTAAGGCCTCTGACTTGCTTAACGTGCCTTGCGAAGCACGGAACCGCTCGGCAAAATGCCACTAGCATTAGTCATAGACGGTGATCCACCCATGGACTGAACGCGCCGTATGTTGCTTAACATTAGTGATCGTTTAAGATCACTCAGGCAGCCTAATAGGCTACGAGCGATTCAATGTATAGGTTGCATTAGTATTTTTTAGATTGAAACCTGTTTTTTGTACAATTTCTCCAACGAATAAGGAGAACCGCCCTAAAATTTGACGTCAATTTGGCCGCGGAATAACAGAATGCCAATTACATTTCAACCTTGCTGTGAATCGAGCCCGGGTATTGCACCGTCCGCCCGCTCGGTCCTTCCAAGCCGGACCCTGTGACGGCCGAGCCGTCGCGACAGTGACAAAGCGCGGCGAAAATCGGGTTTGCTTGCTTATCGACCCCGTACCAATACATCTATCGATACAAAGCCGATTACTGTACCAAGATTTTTCGACAAACATCGTCCGCAATGCAACGTTCTCCTACAAAGACCTCGGAACCGGGCACTTCGATTGCAACTGACAGCAGGAAACGTAAGCAACCCGATTGTGAGATTACAGTGTCTGTTAACAGTCTCTCTAGGGAGATAAAGAAAGCTTTGGCTGACTTAGGTGCGGATATGAGGAGCCAATTCTCAGGGATTCGTGCAGACATCAATAATATGCGACAGGATCTCGATAAACTAACGGCCACTTCATCTCAAATACAGATAGACTTAAAAACATTGCAAGATGATAACGAGTCATCAAAAGCGAAACTGTTTAGTCTCAGCAAAAATCAATCGGAGTTATCAAAAGCCGTCACAGAATTTACAGAGTCAGTTGAGTTTACATCTCTACATCATGAGTAGCGTATCTCTCGCGTCACGGATGACTGAATTGGAGTCCAGTGGTACTCAGCACTTGAAAAATACTGTCTCTTCGTTAGAAAGTCAAATCTAATCGCTTGAACAACAAGCCAGGCAGTGCAACTTAGAGATAGGAAATGTTCCCGAGAGACGTGGTGAAAATTTCTTGTCTTTGATGGATAATATCGGTGCTGCTATCAATTGTGCCATCGAAAAAAAGGATATAGTCGCAATCCACCGTGTCCCGCAAGCCCTGCCCAACACCAACCGACCGAAAAATATTATTGTGAAGTTAAGCTCACGTATACTGCGTGATAATGTGTTGAGCGCATTCAGACTTAAAAAAAGGCCTTACTTCGGAACAGCTAGGTATTACGGGACCAGCCATCGCTGTGTATATGAATGAACATCTCACGTTACAAAATAAACAGCTGTTTCGTAAATGCCGCGAAGCTGCAAAGCGTCACAATTTCAAATACGTGTGGATCAAAAACGCAACAGTGCTGCGACAGGCCGACGGCGCGCCGGCGTTTTCAATACGCACAGAGGATGAGATTGCTCAAAAGTTCAAACCCACCTATGTATCCAAGACCGCATAAACAGCCAGGAATACGGACCATACCCAATTATAAGCCTAGAATTTTAAAATGCATCATTTTAATTCTTTTTGTTTTAATTTCTCTGTATGCATATACCAATGCATGCACAAAATTAAATATAAGAATTTATATTAAGCAGATTTCTATTGTTATTATTTTATGGCAGAAGATTCTGTGTTCTTCAGGATACGAAATTCTAAAGAAAAACGCAATGCATCACTCATACTTTGCTTTTTTTAAAGTGTCGACAAATACAATACAATTGCTCCTGTCCAGAAGTATGGAAGCGTGCTAACATCATACCAGTACATAAAGGGGGGCCCAAAAGTGATGTAGAAAAGTATCACCCAATGTCAATCCTGTCTACGGTTGCGAAACTTCTGGAAAGACTTATTCACAATGCCATTTATCCACATATACACAGCACGATCATTCCGGAACAACACGGTTTTGTGAAACAAAGGTCAACAACGAGCAATCTTTTAATTTTTTGCACACACTTATTTGAAAGCATGGATAGCTTACAGCAAGTTGACGCCGTTTATAATGATTTTCAGAAAGCGTTTGACAAAGTGGCTCACGAAGTACTTCTGTGTAAGATTGCTTTTAACGGCATCAAGGGAAACCTTCTCCGTTGGTTTACCTCCTACGTTACTAATAGTTCACAACAGGTTGTGGTTAATGGATGTTGCTCTGGATCAATTACTGTCACGTCTGGAGTCCCGCAAGGTTCTATTCTCGGCCCGTTACTTTTTATCTTGTACCTTAATGATATTAGCTCCTGTTTCAAAAATTCCAAATTTCTATTATATGCTGACGACTTAAAAGTCTATAAAAATGTATCTAGCATCAATGACTGCCTCAAGTTCCAAGATGACTTGAATAGGTTTTCTATGTACTGTAGTCAAAACAAACTACAGCTAAATTTATTAAAATGTCACTCTATTACCTTCACGAAAAAGCGCAACACTGTTGATTTTATGTACTCGTATATTTGCAGCTCAAATTTAACTAAAGTAAACCAACTTAGAGATCTTGGTGTTCTTCTAGATTCTAAACTTCACTTGGAATCACATATCGAGAATATAGTAAACAGGGCCTTCAAAATGTTCGGATTCGTAATGAGAGCCACAAGGGACTTTAAGCGCTCATCAACCTTGTTATATCTCTATAAAACATTGATCAGACCACAGCTTTAATACGCCGTGCCTATTTGGAATCCATTGTACAATAAATACTCGGAATTAATAGAGAGAGTCCAACGTAAATTTCTTCGATCCCTTCATTATAAATGTCACCGATCTAAATTACCATACCCCTTATTATTAAAACAATATAATCTTCGCTCATTAGATTCCAGACGCAAACTTCTCGACGTAATGACGCTTTATGGTATCTGTCATATTCATTTCGACTGCACAGATTTGGTCAACAGATTATGTTATGTAGTCCCTCGCACTGCTCAGGGACGTAAGGTGCGCGTACGCAGACTGTTTGCTACTGGCCTTTGCCGCACTAATGCCGGCGTGCGCTCACCTTTGCGTCGGCTTGTAGACACATACAACACTTACTTTACCCATGTGGATATTTTTTATGAAGCAAAGTATTCTTTTAAAAAGAAAATTATTCGTACACTGATGAACGCGTAAATTAATTTGTTATTTGATTTTTCCGTACTACTTTCTTGCATGAATTTGTGTAAGTACTCAGTTTTAGTCTAGTTGTTTTTATCTTCTTTTATTTAGCGCAAGCAGCAACACTGTAAAGTAAGCCGAGGATAATGTCGTGGGTGATATAATTAGTATTACTTTTGACTCTTTTGTAATTACTCATAGTATATCACTGTTTGTTATCCCAAATAAAATAAAAATAAAATAAAACCTTCGTATCTGAACTCCGTAAAAGAACAAACCAACACGAAAAGGCTCTCGTTCAAATCAGAAAAAGCAGTATTTGGGTGAAGTGCGGAAATATTTAATCTTATCACGATTTTTTCTGGAATAATAATGACGTAGGTCTCCACGTTTGAGTGAGCATCGTCGACCGACAGATGATAGACATTTTTCATAATATCCAAAAGTAAATAATAATCGAATCGCTCGTAGCCTGGGCTGCCTGAGTGATCTTAAACGATCACTAAGGTTAAACAACATACGGTGCGTTCAGTCCATGGATGGGTCACCGTCTATGACTAACGCTAGTGGCATTTTTCCGAGCGGTTCTGTGCTTCGCAAGGCACGTTAAGCAGTTGGTACCGGCTGCCGTCGATAGATGGCAGTCGTTAAGCCAAGTCAGAGCCCTTAGGGCGGCTTAACAACTTCTGACAGTAAGACCAGCCACTAGTCTTACAAGCCTCCAGCAATCCGGACTTGGCCCCCGTGGTGGAGTATGGCCTATACCTTCCTCAGAGAAAGCACCCGTGCCCCTCGGTGGGGACATAATGGGTTGATGATGAAATAATATTGCTAGTAATGCGTAGTCGAGCGAGTGTTTCCCCCCAATTTCTCGTACACTAACAAGCTGTTAATCTACTGTTAACATTCATACGTTTTGACGTTCATATAGTACACATTTTGTTTTTATTATGAATAAAGACGTTTAAATTTGAATTTGACCAACTGGTCAAAGTGCATACAGAAAAAAACGTTTAACAGCTGTCCACAGTAGATTACCAGCTTGTTAGCGTACGAAAAACTGGAGGGGAGTAGTGTCTAGAAAAATAGACTCGGAAGCAAGAGACTCCGGTTTAATACCCCGTGCGCCCGCATATGTACATATGAGTTGGTTTTGTATAGTTAAGTAAAAGTTGCATTCATCATCATCTTCCTCATTCAGCCACAAGAAGTCCACTGCTGGACATAGGCCTCTTCCATGGATTTCCAAAAAGACCGGTCGGAAGCGGCTTGCATCCAGCGTCTTCCCGCCACTTAGATGAGATCGTCTGTCCATCTTGTGGCTGGTCGTCCTACGCTGCGCTTGCCGATATGTAGTCTCCATTACAGAACTTTGCAATATCACTCGATAACTTAACTCTAATCCACTGTAGGGCACAGGTATTCTCTCAGACAGCGGAGAGAGTGTGGGATTACTCACCACACGTGCCCAATACGGATTGACGATTTCAAGCGCTGAGATATGTTCCTTATTTCTGAATACCTCAGTCCTCTCGAAGTTTCCTTCTTTTTAACGAGTAGTATTACAAATTTGGGCCCTAACTGGATACAATCAGCGCAATCCATTTTCTCAAATCACCTCTTTAAGGTGATTTGAGAAAAGGTGGTCAGAGTGGAGTTTTTTTTGCTCCATTTTTCTAAACTACGGCCCCAAGGCAGCGGCTAACATTATCATTATAAGTACATTGTACATTCAACAAGCAGAATGTAAATTCTTTACGTTGAAATAAATTTCTGATTTCTGAAACAAAAATATATTTTTTTACTAACAAAAGAAGTCAACTTTGTAAAGTAGCATTTTCTGGAAGAAATAAAAGTTTCATTTCATTTTATTTATTACAAATTTAGTTCGATTCTCTCATATTCTGGACATAATAATGACTCCCATAAAGTTATATTTTCTCCTAGCAACGTTACTTTTTTTTAACTCACCAAACATTACTATGGTCTCCATTGCCTACAACTTTGGTACATCCAAAGCTCGTACAATATTCAGTGGGCTTATTTTCAAGGTCATAAAGCCTCTTATTAAAAAAACCGACGAAGCCTTGGCATTTTCCACAACACTACACCATCGTGGCACCGTCACCCTCAACAAAGCACCCTGTATCTCCGTACAGGAAGTGGGGTCTTCCTTTTGCCGTAACGATCAATCACTTGGCCATACATGAATCAATATTGCGGGCAATTTGTCAGCGAGCTCTCTGGCTGTGACAGCGTTTCTTCCTGGAATTGATCGCCGGAGCGCGCAAGCCAGGAAGTAGTCACGGCAATAGCATCACGACTAGAAAGATAGACAAATATAATTTTGTTTATTGAACACAGGAATTACATTTACAGAACTAGCGTTTTGGCATTTTATCAGAAAAAAATTAGGCTTTCTTGGATGACTTCGGCGTTGGACGATAAGAGACTTCACACACGGCGGCTATAATATACATTACATCCCAGGATGTATAGCTTAGAGACTGCTCAGTACCTTTAAGATACGAAGATGTAAAGATGTATATTATAGCTGTCGTGTGTGGTCTCCTGACGATTTCTATGGAAAGATGTAATGTGATGTATCGTGCTATAATATACATCTTTACCTTATAGCCGCCGTGTGTGGAGTCCCTAACTTTCTCGGGAACCAGAAACGGCGACATCACAATCATAATGTGAAATTAGACCATAGATTTCACAATGACACCTGTGACACGTGATGCCGTGACACCAATACAACATTCGTGATACATGTCTACTTCACGACGCCATAGTATAAAAACTTTCTTTTTCAAATTTCACTCGGGGCGACAATTTTTTTACGCTCTTCAATTTGATGTGCATTTCGTTCGAATCTACCGTAGACCGGTTCGAAATCTATCTATCTCTATATAAATAAAATTCAAAGTCCTGACTGACTGATTCATTCACTCATCAACGCCCAGCCCAAGCCGTTGGACCTAGGAAGCTGAAATTTTGCACACAGGGTCTATATATAATGTAGGCCAGGAATAAGAACGGATTTTTTTAAATTCAACCCCTAAGGGGGCGAAAAGGGCTGCCAAAATTTGTATGGGAGGTACAAAGAATAATGTCTAATTTTCTTGAAACTTAAAATAAATACTCTTCAACACAATTGATTGAACACGTGTTTCACCGTTTTTTCTAAATTTAACCCCTAAGGGAGTGAACGGGGTTACAAAATTTTGAACTAAAGCCCACGCGGACGAAGTCGCGGGCGAAAGCTAGTTATTAATATACAATCGAGAGCAAAAGTTTCGGGTCACTAGCATTTACTTCAATATCTTGAAAACGAATAAAGCTATCGTATTGAAGTAAATTGAGCCTTATAGACAATTTAATAATCCTTTATTACATGTATAAAAACTTTTTGGCTGGCGGGAAGTAATGGCATTAAAAAGTTATAAACATAATGATCTCTTTTTTTCAAATCAGAACTTCTAATTTTCGCAACTGTTTTTGCTTTTGTTTTTGTTCTGTCATAAAATGTATTTATAAGAAGTCTTCCAGGTATCCAATAGTCATTATTAAAGTATTAATTATGTCACTCACACCTGAGGAATGTACGAGAATCCTCACGATCCTGGAAAATGGGAGCAGTTAGCGAGAAACAGCAAGAATAGTGGGTGTATCGTTGTCTACAGTTCAGCGTGTTCGCCAGTGGTTTCTAGAAACTGGTTCGAACCTACGCAGACCATCAACAGGCAGACCCGGCACGGGAAGATCGATATCTAGTCAATTCTATGCTGCGAAATCGGTTTCTTACGGGAACAGCACTGACTCATCATTTTTTAGGGCTTGGTAGAAGCAACCCTTCTGCTTGGACTGTAAGACGGCGACTTGCTGAAGGTAATTTGAAACCATTTAGACCCGCAAATGGTCCGAAACTCGAGAGGCACCATCGTACAGCAAGACGAATTGGTCAAATGTCGTGTTCTCGGACGAATCAAAATGTATGCTGTATACACACGACGGAAGGGCAAAGGTGTACAGAAGACCAGGAGAAAGATTTATGCAAGCCTGTATTGAAGAAAAGGTGGCATACGGTGGTGGCTCGGTTCTCGTGTGGGCTGGAATTTCTGCGGAAACCCGAACAGAGCTTGTACTGATCGAAAACGGTACTCTCAATGGCGTAAGATACGTGGATGAAATCCTCAACGAGCACGTCGGTCCATTTATGGCAAGACTTGGTGAGAATGCCATCTTTATGCACGATAACGCCCGTCCCCACACTGCTCGTGTAGTGCAAGACTACCTTGATGAGGTGAATATTCATCCTATGGTGTGGCCAGCACGTAGCCCCGACCTCAACCCGATCGAGCACGCCTGGGACGAGCTCGGACGACGTGTAAGACAACGAGATCCTCCTTTAATTACGTTTCGTGACTTGAAACATGCATTGGTAGAGGAATGGGAGAACATTCCCCAACAGTGTTTCAGAAACTTGGTGTACAGCATGCCGAATCGCATTGCAGCAGTCCAGACAGCACGTGGGGGTAATACCAAGTACTAAACTGTGTTAAAACTACTTGTAAATATAAAAAGTTCAATATTTTCAGTTTTGGTTTTGCAAGCAAAATGACGCCATTTTTAATTTGTCGTTTTAAACATAATAAAATAAATGGTCAGTAGTAAATGTAATGCATTTTATTTGAGTAACATTAAATTGTCTATAAGGCTCAATTTACTTCAATACGATAGCTTTATTCGTTTTCAAGATATTGAAGTAAATGCTAGTGACCCGAAACTTTTGCTCTTCAGTGTAGATAAGATTCTCTTACAAAGATGAGACGTCCTATCGGAAAGTCGAATCAAAGTTGGTCCCAAAGCTTAGCAACGTAACTCCGTGCAAAATGTCTCATTAAAATTTTGATTTAAAGTTCAGCAAAAGTGACACCCTGTTATTACAAGTTATACGCCTTTTTGATAAACACTGCATCGAGTCATAGCAGCTTACAGAAGCATCAATGTACAGATTACGACGATCGGCGAGAGCAAGTTGCATTTACAGAGGGTTCATTAACTCCGAGAAATAATTACTATTTTTTAATTATCAATAATTACTAGCTGACCTTGCTAACGTTGTTTTGCCACATTATGGAAAATAGATAAAAACGTATTCTCAGACCTACCGGACATACAATATATAAAATTTCATCAAAAGCGGTCAAGTCGTTTCGTAAGAGTTACGCGCACTAACACTGTGACAGGAGAATTTTGTAATTAAATAGGTAATATAGATATAGACAGTCCTATTCCGTCTATTTCTATTCTGTCCTTTTCTACCCTGTCCTGTACTATCCTGTCTTACCTTATCTGTCTTGGTTTTCTGGAAGAATTTGCTGCTAGCAAAAAGGCCGCCCATTCTGCTTTTATAAATTGTAACTTTTATTTTAATATCTTCTTTCTTTTGTGCATTAAAGAATAATCTTATCTTATCTTAACGATAAGCCAATGATACAGTTGTAGTTCGCTCACTTTCTCGAATAAATAATTCTGTCTCGAATGATTCTTCTGTCTGTTACACTTTATCTCGATGTTATAAACAGCTCGTTCAACTTTGGCGCGAGTGGACAGCGAACGACAGCTTAAACTTCGGTTAACTGCCGTCGGATTAAACTACGGTTTATGGGTGTGATGCGGGAGCATAGGTACTGGCCTGAATTTTAATTCAGAGCTGCAAATGTTAATAGTTTTATACGCCCTTTCAAAGGGTGATAACTACTAGTTTGTACCGCTGGGAATATTCAGAATTTACACAAATTGAATTATAGTCATGAATCGCTCGTAGCCCCGGCTGCCAGAGTGATCTTAAATCACGAAGGCTAAGCGTTAAGGGCTCGTTCAGTGCACGGATGGGTGACCGTTCTATGACTAACGCTAGTGGCGTTTTTCAGAGAGGCACGTTAAGGGCCTTTTCTCCGCGGTGGAGAAAGAAATACGCTCCGCGAATAAAAAGTCCGTCGCGAATTTACCGCGAACTCAACGCACACGGTGTGGGATCATTTTTTGCCGGCAAGTGTAGAGAAGTGCACCCTATGGAAGAAAATATTCAGAGGTTACGTTGTGTCGCAATTTGCATGAAGTTTAAGAAAAAGGGAAGACATTTTAAAAGGAAATACTGGGTCCATCTCCTTGTAACAAATGGATATTTCAACGCGGACTAAAGTCCGCCACATATGTTGCTTCGCCTAGTCACACGAGTTCAATTTTTTTCAAGGACTCCCCCGTACTTTTGTCCGATCCGCTCTCTGCATTTCCTCGATTTGGCTTAACGACTGCCATCTAACGACGGCACCAACTGCTTAACGTGCCTTGCGAAGCACGGAACCGCTCGGAAAATGCCACTAGCGTTAGTCATAGAACGGTCACCCACCTATGCACTAAACGCGCCCTATGTTCTTTAACGTTCGTAATCGCTTAAGATCACTCGCTCACTTCGATATTCACTATAAAAATTAATCATCATCCATCATCAACCCATTATAAGCAAAATAATCCATTGATCTTTGCCCGCCGAGCAACGCGGACTCCTGCACATGACACAACCAAGGCACGCGCCTTGACCGCTCGCCGAGCTTGCCAACTGGGTCAACGCACTCGAATCAGGACCTAATTCCAGGTGAAGAAGGCCGAAATCTCTACAAAACATTATTCGTCGCTCTTTCTTTGGATGCACTGAAACACTGAGATTCCTGGCATTATGAATATTAATTCATAAGTTAATATTAAACTCTTAGAAAACTGGCCCGTATTGAAAAGCACAGCCCAAGATAGGACGAGATGGCTTAGTATTGTGGACGCCCTCTGCCTCACTCAAGGGACATAGGACTTCAACCCCTCAGACTTAGGACACTTTTTCTTTCACAGCTAAGTTAGTTCACTCTGTTTGAAATTTATCACGGTTTTCAAAGAATAAAAAATGCTCATATATCTGTGATCTATATCATCTTCAGAAATTTCGCTAGGTAACTACTCAACAGCTCTAGTGCTATCTCGTCATATTTTTCAGAAAAGAGAGTGACAGAACGTCACTGATTGGTGCCTCTGCCTACCCCCTCGGGGATAAGGGGCGTAAGTTTATTATTTATTTACTCGAAACCTGGTTTCCTAAAAAGAAAAATAGTTCTGTATGCGAAGCTGCATTTGATCCTTTGGTTTTCAAAGTGGCCGAAGGGAAATTAATCCATAGCAAGGTTTCCTCATAGTATAAAGCTCAAATATCGCGTGACACAGAGCTGAAGCGCGTGCCTTGACCGGCGCCCGCGCAGCGTGCCAACTGGGCGAGGTCGTCGCATTTATTTGAGTGCATAGCTCTGCATTTTCTGTCTATAGGTACGTAATACACTTTGTACCAAGGCTTCTAAACCTTCTTCAGTCCACGGTCGTCGATGATGTCGATGATGACGATGATGATCCTGCTTGCTGGTGCACGCTTTCCATGCTAAATAAGCGTATTAGGGCATTCGCTAGCATTTCTTTAATATGTGTTGTATTATATAATTTTATAGCCACTAATCATACAAGGCTCCACTAATCCGGACTCGGCCTCCGTGGTGGAGTATGGCCTATACCCTCCTCAGGGAAGAGACCCGGCCGTGCCCTTGGTGGGGACATAATGTGATGATGATGATGATGATATTTAAAGATAAGGACATGTGTAATATAATATTGCCTGGCAGAAGTTGCTAATAGCAATAAAGCCGTTATAAGTCTACCAGAATCTCATGGCATAAAATATAAATAGATAAATGAGATTTTCATATGGCAATGTGAAGTGTCACCCGTCAAATCAAAGTAGAGTTGATCGGTAAGTTGGACTGAGTTGTTTTGATACTTTTTGTTTATTTTATATTTTTGTTCGGTAGGTAATTAATTGGTGATTATTACTTCTTTATAGGGGTTTCCAGTACATTCATTCCATTCCGGCAAATCGTAGCTGAAGGCACATCAAACGATCGTGTGTTATATAATAAATTAGTAGATAAATTAATTTATACGATTGATTTATTTTTCACAACATATTTTCCTGTCTAAAAACCCTATGTATACCAACATTCTTCATACACATAACTAACATACTTCGTGTTCGTAAATATTAACATTTAAACAAACATAAACATTTACATACAGGCACATACATTGCTTCTGGCCCACACTAGGATACCCTGTGTCGTGGGAACCAGAAACAGCGACATCACGAACATGTAAACATCCAAGTCTTGGGGATTTTTTTTGTCCTCAGCCAGGATTCGAACCCGGGACCTCTCGCACGGTAGGCAGAAGCGCTAACCGCTGCGAAACAGAGGTCGTCTGTAAAACACAAATGTAATGTAGCATAAACTCACCCCAGTATCCCGAACGGATAGGAAAGTCCTCCGCGGATTAACCGCGAACTCAACGCACGCGGGCGTGCGAAATACTCGGTCCATCCTTATATTTCAACGCGGACTAAAGTCCGCCGTGTGCGTTGCTTCGCCTACTCACACGAGCTCTATTTTTTTCGGGGACTCCCGCGTACTTTAGTCCGGTCCGCTCCCTGCATGTCCTCGTTTATTCGGTACGCGGTACTTTTAATCCCTCGTTTGCGTTACTCGATGCAGTTGTAAGCGATCTATTTTAGCGGACAAAAAAGTCCGCGGGGAAAAGTCCGTCGTCTGCGTAGGCCATATTATGTACCTAGGTAAAAAGGGCGACTTTGCAGCAAACCGGTAAAGAGGGGCCCCCGACACCAGGGTGTTAACTGTACTTACAGACTAGGACATTTCTGCGGACTATCTCCTATGACGTCACATCTCCCGGAGCATGACAATAGTTAAAGGAACCTAGTTAAAAAGTTCCAAGTCCTTTCAGGCGTCTCATTGGATCGGAAAATCAATTATGTGCCTCATCCAACACGCCGCTTGTTGCCTTTTGTAGACTATCGACGTCCTACGCTGACTTTGCAGTGTCCTAAAGTGGAAGGAAGCCATTTTCTATCTATTATATTATTATCTAGTCATAAGTGGAGAAAATGTATGTGAAATGTCTTACAAGCCTCCTCCAATCCGGACTTGGCCCCCGTGGTAGACTATACCTTCTTTAGCGAAGAGACCCGTGCCCCTCGGTGGGGACATAATAGGTTGATGATGATGATGAGAGATGTTAAAAAATACAAGTTTATTAGCTCCTTTCCGGACTCATTTACTTCATTGTCCGTCGGAAGAATCCGACCAGGTTATGCGTTCATTCGAAGAGCTTAATCATGTTAAGTAGAGACGGAGCTTGTGTCGTCGTTGGTCGTCTGTCTTAGCTTAGCAGTCACGATACAGGATCGATGCAGTCGCAAATGGTCCACCTTCACACACTTGCGCTACTTTAGCATCGATACAGTCGCGATACAGTCGCAATGCTGTCGCGATGCAGAAGCAGCCCAATTGAACTGTAGCGATGCAGAATCGATGCAATCGCGACGCAGCATCAATGCACTCGCGATGCTGTATCGCGTTAGCATCGCGATTTTGTCGATGCTAACGTGAGCAACGAAACGTATATTTTAACCTGTCATTCGTTGACTGCCACAGCGCGATGAGTACGATTGAAACTGTATTAATGACGCTCTCTGTTCTATTACTTTTAAAAAAGATCGTAAACGCAAACAGAGGAAGTATTGCAAGTATACAAACGCGCGACAGCATCGATGCTAACGTGCGTTAGTATCGATACAAACGCGCGTTAGCATCGATACCCACGCGCGTTAGCATCGATACATACGCGCGACATGAACGATGCAAAAATCTGTTACTGCTGGTGTCGCGATGCTGTCTCGCGTTTCGAAAACGCGCGACTGCATCGATGCTATAAGTCGCATTGTGTAAGGGGCCTTACAGTTTGATGACAGAAACACGGTTGGATCACGTGACGTGTTTTTCATACCACTGATGCCTATATTGGTTGATTGGAGTGCGCGAGTAGACTTGAAGCGGCAATGAAACTCAATCGCCGTGTTCATGCAGTTTAATATTGTTCTGCAGTGCATTAACAAAATCGAGGCCCTGGTCAATCACCACATCTGTGGTTGAAAAAATACAGACCATCAAAAGGAAAACAGATACCTACAACTCTCAAACCGAGATAACTTTCTGCCAGCCCGGAAAACGTCCCTGTGGACTAACTAAACTGTCACATTCATGCAACAAATATACGTAAAAAAGCTAGCTTTTGCCTAAAAGCCAATATGACAATACGCCTTTTTTTCATTTCTTACACACGACATCGAACGGTTCTATAAACATTGTCGCCTGTCTAAATTCGACTCTATGCTTTTGCGCTAAGCAGATGCACAATCTGCTCGGCCATGCTACTTATTATTGATATAATGTTTTTTATAATTTATTTTGAAAATATTGATAATTTTAAGAAACTAATGTTATAGAAAGAAACTCAATATTGTTATTTTGGATTTTTAATAACTATGGCTATTTTTAATATTGTCCAAAAGTTTTGGTGTTTGTGACGTCATCAGAAGATGATAGGAGACAGTTTTTGCCTCCATAAAAAAGACAAATGTCATTAACGTCAGTTGATTTGGTTTGTTTTTTTTTTAAGGCAAAGTATTAATCCTCATACTGTCTATGCTGACGACATAGAAAAGTCATTTAGTCGCCGCTCAGCCTATGCTACAAATCGTATTTGCTTCATCATCATCATCATCAGCCCACCGTTACCCACTGCTGAGTATAGGCTTTTGCCCCAAATGCCATCTCGCACTGGCTCTCGCGATTCGTACCCACCACAGTCCTATCGCCAACTCAACGACCGACCATCGGGCCGCAGGTCTGCCCAATGACCGTCGCACAGTGGGGGAATATGAAGTTCTAGCTGTATTTAATTATTTTTGTTAGACAATTAATTAGAAACAGGCAAAATTTTTTGTAATTATACATTTTATTATTATTATGTTATATATTAAAAATATAAATTTTAAAATCAAATAAAAACGTATTTAGAGCCACCCATGCCGGGAATCGAACCTGTGACCTCTGGCGCGAACAGCCGGAGATCGAGGGTTCGAGTCCCGGCATGGATGGAATTTTCAGACTTTAAATAGGTTTTTAAAATTGTCCTTAGCACGGGTTGGTTAACATGACATGCATTCTGAAAAAAAAAATGTACGGGCGTGGCAAAAACGCGCAAGAAATGTAAATGGGACGTGAATACTCATACTTCAATTTAATAATCCTGAAAGTTTCATAACTAAACTCCACTAAACACCCTAACTTTTACTCATATAAACTTAGAAGCTTATTTAAAACCAATGCACAAAGACCTAATGACATACGTAGGGCGATAAGTCGAAAATATTTAGGTGAATTTGAATAAAAATGCACTCTAATTCCGAATATTCGCTAAGAAACAATTTTAGAAGACAATTTTACCGTTCGACGAAAAGTAAATAAACGAAGATGACAAACTCCCCACTTTGAGATTTTTTATTTGATGGCAAGTGTAACCAGCAGATAAATTAAGTATGCCACGATTGGTGGTAGGTATTAAGGTAATAAAAATATATTTTGTGATAGGATTGGGATTAGTTCCATTTAGGGATTTTATACAGCTAGATCTTGATATTCTCCGTCTGTGCGTCGTCCTATTCTCGGCCACTACTCTGTTTTCGCTTACATCTAGGAAATAAAACAAAAAATGAAACTGACATTGGCATATTTCTAGCTTGAAACATAATATTTATCAGCCATTCATTTTTCTAAAGGCAAAATCCGCTAGCGAATCCGCCTCGACCAGTGATACGGAACAGCGCTGCGCTTTCACACGAGGATATTTTACGGAGCCCTAGGGGGCATTCCCGCTCAGCCTATGCTACAAATTGGTCCTTTTTCATTTCTGCGTCAGCAATTTTGCTGCCACGTTCGATCGCTTCAACAAAGACCGCGCACAAAAAGTTCCGTACCATTATCCGTAGGTAGAACATTTGAATATTTCAAGCATGTTGTGGTTATTAGTATCGAGCAAGAAACGGTAAAAAAGCGTAAAAAAATAAAAAGCGTAGGACGAACAGCCACAAGATGGACAGACGATCTCATCCATGTGGCAGGAAGACGCTGGATGCAAGCCGCTTCTAACCGCTCTTTTTGGAAATCCATGGAGGAGGCCTATGCCCAGCAGTGGACTTCTTGTGGCTGAATGATGAGGATGATGATGATGAAAAAACAGTTCGAAAATCACGTTAGTTGTGTTTTATTAAATTTTGTTTGAATTTGTCGTAACGGGTCATTTGTGCTGTTGTGACGCTCGTGACTTACACGCAATAGGTTCTGGCTGAAAACCAGCGTTACGGATTCTTATCCGTAGCTCATGCTGAGTTTAGGCACCTTTTTATAACCAAGACTCACATTGTCGCACTTACTTGGCCCTTCCATTTCTTTGCGTATTTAATTTTAAAGTTTTTTTCTGGGTTTTTTGACAATTTCCTGTTTTTTTAGTTTTAATTTCACCCAAATGTAGAAATGTGTGTTTTGTTGGGTAAATAAAATCATTATTATTATCTATCTAATAGCTTATTTCTTAGTTATTTTCTGTGATTGGTTGAAGCGTCTCTCTGTTGTTGTTTATTATATCGAGCAAAGGAGGAATGTTTAAGCAAGGGGTTCGACAAAAGTGCCTGAAGCCGCCGTGCGCGCATGCAACGACAAATGAATGTCGATGAAGCGAAAGTGATTTGTCAGGACCGTGGCAGGTCTCTGCCTACCCCTCTGGGATTCAGACGTTAGCTTATGTACGAATGTACAAATGTATGTTTTCAGACTATTATTTTTTCCTATAACACTTGCCTTTTTTCACACTACATTCGGCCCCAAGGAAAAGCCTAACATTATAAGTACAGAAGTCAAAGTCACAATCAAATATTTTATTCATAGTACGAACTGTACATTTAAACAAGTACAAGTTTGACATTCGACAAACTGAATGTATATTTTTTACGTTGAGATAAATTTCTGATTTCTGATTCAGAGTTTTTAGTGAAGAGGGGATTCTAGGTAGTTCATATGCAGCGCCGCGGTTACGAATTACAATTTCGCGAGATATCTCTGCCGCGATAATGTCCAAGGCCCCGGGTAGAAGATAAAATCGGAATCCCGATGAGCAAGTCATTTTTCAAGATAATCCCGTATTAGCGAATCTCGCGATTAGGGATTTTTTGAAGCGATATTTTATGAGATAGGGATTTCCTTAAGTTTTATTGTTTGGAGAATCTCGAGATATTTATTAGTGCTTCCTTTAATTTTAATGTGTTGTGATTTCGATAAGGATTTCATTATCGTCACTAGAAGCCACTTTACGCCAACGGCAGGACATAAGATAAAGATAAGATAAGAATTGTGTTGAATTGGTTCTTGTCTCCATTACAAACATGATTGCTCAAAAATTTGACAGCACTAAACTGAAACGTTCAGATAGACAACCAAAACGTTATGAGTTTTTAAATAGAATTTTCTCTAAAACCGTTAGTCTTACGGAAAAAAGTAATGAGATGTTTTTTGTAGGCAATTTTTGGAGCTACAAATTTGATCACAACTTATTTTTAATAAAGTAACCGTTGACGATATATTCGCAAAAAAACTGTTTATCGTGACCTTTGGCCCTGCGTAACATTTTTAGCGGCACATGTATCGATGGGGACTTTTTGGATATTGTTTAAAACCACAAAAGGAAGGTCACGCAAAAATCCAGGTTTCCCCTATTTTTTCCGAAGTGCTTTGTCTTTATTCCCTGTATTATATTCTATTGCCCAGAAAAAACAAAATATTTACCAAGGTTCATGGTACAATGGGCGGCCTTATTACATAATATGTATATTATACTAAAAGCCGTTTTCCAAGCTTCCCGGTTTGTGCCACGGGATTGGGTGGGGGCTGGTGTGCTCGGAAAATACCAGTCGGTATACACTGCCATAAAAACAGGAGAAACGTCACACTCGACGCGAAATAATATCGGGCCCGGCTTATATTATTTTTGTGAATCCAACAGTCAGAATGCGCTTTGTTGCATGCATTTTTGCGGTATAAGTTCACGAGCTAGCCACTGATTTTGACTCGATATCGTAAATTATTTGCGATCCGTTTGCCGCGGACGTTACCGCATTTGAATTTCGAATGCAATGCGACACTCGCTGAATAATGGCTGCAAAAAAGTTTGAACGCCATTTCGGACTTTTTTTGGTCACTATACACCTTGCTATACATACTTGTGTAAGTGTAGGTAGGAACCCATTTTTGGTTTTTATGTCTGCACTAGCTTCCGCCCGCGACTCCGTCCATCAAAGGTAGTATGAGGACGCGAGTCGCGCGCGACAACGTGAAAAGTCGCGACTTTCCAGTACATTATCTGTCAAATTCTCGCGACTTTTGACGTTGTCGCGCGCGACTTGCGTCCTCATACTACCTTTGCATGTGGACTTTGGTTCAAAATTATGCAACTCCGTTCACTCCCTTAAGGGTTAAATTGCTCAATCAATAGTGTTGAAGAGTATTTATTTTAAGTTTCAAGAAAATTAGACAACATTCTTTATGCCATACAAATTTTGGCAACCCTTTTCGCCCGCTTAGGGGTTGAATTTTAAAAAATTCGGGGGCGAAAACCCTTAGGGGTTGAATTTAAAATAATCCGGTCTTATTCCTAGCCTACATTTTATATAGACCCTCTGTGCAAAATTTCAGCTTCCTAGGTCCAACGGCTTGGGCTGGGCGTTGATTGAGTCAGTCAGGACTTTGAATTTTATTTATATAGATTTTTGAATAGTTTAGTTGAAATTTCTTAGCGAAATGGCCGTTCTTTTTTTAAAGGCATGCGATCATTGCATGCACGCTTCCTGGTTTCGGGTACTTTATTAAACTAAAAATATGTTTGAATTTTTTTAGAGGCCTATCCACTTTGCATGAATTGGACTCGGACTTTTGAATCAAAACGCAGAACATAGACGACAAACAAAAAAGTCTTCAGGAAAATGTCACCCCTTTTCTCCGTTAAAAAGCCACTTAGATGTTATTTAAACAAAGTGCACGGGAATTCGGGGACACCTGGTTTAATTTAAAAAGTTAATTGAGAGTGTCACTGGTTCCCGGCAAAGATAAAACCGGGAATTTACTGACTCCTGGGATGTTTCCCGTTAGCTGGATTCGCCTAAATTTTGCTCTTGTATCATCCGTTTTTATGATAGCTGATAAACAATCAGTAACTATACTGAGAACATTAGAGGCCATTTTAATCTGCAAATCTTTTGGTGGACGGATCGGCTCATCATCAACCCATTTACATCCCCACCGAGGGGCACTGATCTCTTTCCGGATGAAGGTATAGACCATACTCCACCACGGGGGCCAAGTCCGGATTGGTGGAGGCTTGTAAGACTAGTGGCTGGACTGTCAGAAGTTTTCAAGCCGACCTAAGGCCTCTGACTTGGCTAAACGACTGCCATCATTGACGGCAGTGGACACCAACTGCTTAACGTGCCTTGCGAAGCACGAAACCGCCCGGAAAAATGCCACTAGCGTTAGTCATAGACGCATGCATAGACGGTTACCCATCTATGCATGGAACGCGCACTATGTTGCTTAACCTTCGTGATCGTTTAAGATCACTGAGGCGGCCGGGGCTACCAGCTCCGGATCGGCTCACCATAACAATATTCTTTGGTCTTTTCAAGATTATAACGCTACTGACTAAAAGATACTCGTATTATACAAACTGACGCTATAGCGTCGATTTAAGGCGTAATCAACTCCTTAGAGAATCGTATAAATTCTATTGGCATAACATAAGATTCACATACAGGGACATACATTGCTTCTGGCCCCACAATAGGATACCCTGTGCCGTGGGAACCAGAAACAGCGACGTCACAAACATTTAAACATCCAAGACCTGGGTTTTTTTGTCTCCAGCCGCGATTCGAACCCGGGACCTCCCGCATGGTAGTCAGATGTGCTAACCGCTACGCCGCAAAGGTCGTCAAAATACAACAATTTCACTCTTATGTAAGGTTGCACACCAGTAAATAATGTAATAGACATGAATTGTCGTGTCAATATGTCACATCATATCGTATCAAGGCATATCATGTCATGTCAAGTCATATCATGTCATGTCATGTCATTTCTTGTCATGTTAAGTTATGTTATAAGTGAAATTTGTTATATAAAAATATACAAATTAAGTAGCTGTTGACTGTATGCCCCTTATTATTCATCTCAAACATGTTCCTTGTGAAAACAAGAGCATTTTATAAAAGAACTTTTCACTCGCAGCTTATTGCATTTAAAATGTTCAATTTTAGTCCCCGGAGAAGTTTATTAATGGAGAAAGAGAGTATTTGTTCCTGTTTTCAGTTTTTATTGCCAGCTTCAAGTATCAATTTATCATTGTCCAGGATTATTATTCGTTGCAAGTTCCAACCCCCGAGGTAAAGCTTGGTACAGACGGGCGTACGAATAGCGCTTTTAAGCTATTGCAAATAGGCTAGTTGCCCTAAAAAATTTAATTAGTCCGTCTTTTAGATTATTCAAAAATAAGGGACACGTATCTTTTTATTTGTAAATTAGACCAAAAATTACAAAGATATAGCCCATTCAAGTTACGTGTGACGTCACGCCGTGCTGCATTTCTTAGCACGGAGTGACGCCACACGTAACTTTAATGGACTATATCTTTGTTATTTTTTGTTTAATCGAAAAAAGAAAAAATACGTGTCCAATATTTTTTTATAATCTAAAATACGGACTAAATAGAATTTAACTATTTTGACCCTGGAAACTACCCTATTGTAGAGAAACATTACAACAGTAGTCTTATCCCCGTTTTATCAAATGTTCGTCATTAGTCTGTTAATCTAACGTTTACACCTTAACAGTTGGCAAAAGTGCATAATTATAAAAAAACGGGCCCGGAGGCGCGACTCCTCTTTAAGAAGATATTGTCGCGTCTAGTTGACGCCTCTGAGATCCGAGGGCTGGTGCCTACTTTGGCCAAAGGCTAAGCCTCGCCATACAGCAAGGCAATGCCGCCAGCCTTCTCGGAACCCTACCGGCTGACAGCGATCTGGCCCAATATTTTATTTAATCTAGAATATAGGTTTAAGTTTAGTTTTTTGTTATTACTAATTTTTGTTTGTAAATAATACAAGTTATAGTTATATATTCAATCCTTATTGTAATATCTGTAAATAATTGTAGTGTTTTTTGAAATAACAAAGTTGTACATATTACGCAAAAAAAATATACATTGTAAGATGTACATAATAATATAATGCATACTATATTTTGTAAACTTTATTGTAAATGTATCATATCTAGCATCATCATCATCATCATTCAGCCACTAAAAAGCATAAATAAAAAAAAACAACTGAAATCAGTTAAATAACACTAGATTAAAAGACTGTGAGCGTCCGAAAAGTTGGGGGTTAGTCAGATACTCTTACTTGGACTAGAAATAGAATTAAATAGAACGAAGCCAATAATATAATTGACTTCTTGAACTGAGGCTGACATTCAGAGACGAAAACTAAGCAAATACTGGTCTCAGAAATGTCAAAATCACGTACTTATAAATATTTCGTATTCACAATCGAATCTTAGCAAGTTGAGTATGAATTAGTGCTTAGCTAAGTGTAAGTAGTCAATATCGGTGACTTTACGTGAACTAAGAACTGTCATTTGGTTTTCTATATTTTGAGGTTTTACCTTTTTGTCGTACTGTTTTGGTTGGAGTTTGTGATTAGCATTGTGTTTACTGCGGAGTTTTGTAAGAAACACAATATTTAAAAAACCGTTAAGATCTTAATCACTAAAATTAATAGACAATTATAGATGACTTTCTTGATACTGCTCATCTCTGAGCTAGGCTCCCGATTGACTGTGAATTCAGAAATTCCGGCGCTTTACTAAGTATGACTTTAGTTTAATTTGCTAAGACTGCTCTAACCGTGAAATTGGGATTCGTCTATGAATGTCAGCCTAAAACTTTCGTAAGCCCTACACATTGTAAATGAACTTACTTGGCTTTTTATCGGACAAGTCCGACCAAGTTTCGCTCCGATTCGCACAGCTTCATCAAGGTTAAGCAAAGGTAATCAGGGAACATAAAGAAAACAAATCACATCCCTACAAATTGAAAACCTCCTCCTTATCTAAGTCGGTAAAAAAAATACGACACGCTATTCCGTCTTACCGTCTGTACCTGGCTTTCAAGTATTTCGGTAAAGTGCTACCATTTCTCATTATTTCAGCTAGTATTTCAAGAAATCCGAGAGCGGAATAACTACGACGTTTATTTACTTACGAAACTACAATAAAGCGGCGTTAGCTACAGAATGGGAAATACCTGTATTTTTTTAAAGACTTCAAAAAGAAAAAAAATTCAAATCGTCTGTTTTTATGTTTGTTACCTCAGAACTTTGGACCAGGTGTCTTGATTTTGATGATTTATTTTTTTGTTTGAAAGCTGGCGCTTCCATAGTAGTCCTATTTAAATTTGGTCCAGCTCAACGAATAAATCTACGTACTTTGTTTTTCTCACTGTAGCTTCACATTTCTTCTATTTATGTCCCATATACATACATACATAAGCTCACGCATGTATCCCCTCCACCAATCCGGACTCTCCACCAATCCACACTTGGCCCCCATGGTGGAGTATGGCCTATACCTTCCTCAGGGAAGAGACCCGTGCCCCTTGGTGGGGACATAATGGGTTGACGATGATGATGAATACGCCAGAGAAGCGAAGGTCAATACAATACAATACAAAGATTTTTAAGAATATTCAATAATTAGCAAAAATTTGCACTCCCTGTTGATGTCTTTTCAAAATTTCTCTTTCACTCCCGAGGTAGTTTGTACTATCTGCCTTTTTCTATAAAAAAAAGCATGTGTTGATTACTATGGATGTAATGTTTCTATCGACATGTTAACACAAATATGTTTTTTATGTTGCAAAGCAAACTTCCTTAGCGCGCAGCGAAAATTTACTACAATCAAGTATTTGGACGCCAGAGAAAATTATTTTTTTCAACCGCCGAGATTTCTTTCCTCTTTCAGGAGAATTCGAAAGTAGGAACGTAACAAGTAGGTACACGAGACAGCAAAAAAAACTTCACGCAAGCGATCTCAAAGTATGGATGACATAGGGGCGTCATTAAGAGGTGTGGCCTGAGTGATCTTAATCGATCACGAAGGTTAAGCAACATAGGGCGCGTTCAGTACATGGATGGGTGACCATACTACGACTAACCCTAGTGGCATTTTTTCGAGCGGTTCCGTGCTTCACAAGGTACCTACGTTAAGCAGTTGGTGCCGGCTGCCATCAATAGATGGCAGTCGTTAAGCCAAGTCAGAGGCCTTCGGGCGGCTTGAAAACTTCTGGCAGTAAGACCAGCCACTAGTCTTACAAGCCTCCACCAATCCGGACTTGGCCCCCGTGGTGGAGTATGGCCTGAGACGCATGCCCCTCGGTGTCCCCACCGATACTCACATAATGAGTTGATGATGATGAATCAAATCAAAACCAAATCAAAGATTTATTTTGTTTAACATAGGTGACATTTGTGTAGGTGTTATAGGCTATACAAGTTTCTTTATGTTATACCCATTGGGTGTACAAATATTAGGCTTAAAATTTACACAATGACATGCAAAAATGGAAAAAAAATATGAAAGTAATCAATATTATACTCGTATTCAACTTGAGAGAGAGACTCGTTTAAAAAAGATATATACAAACATTTATATTTGTTATTATTATAGATGGTTATGATGATGATGATGATGCGATGGCCTTGCCTAATTACTATAGCTCAGGTTATACTAGTTTGGGGCCAGGTCAAGTGATTGTGTTGTGTTCGAGTCATATATTTGTAAGCATAGGCATCGAGCGCACTTTCCAAAGTATAAAACGACCCAACGCAACATTAAAATGCCTTTGAAGTCATCAAAAAATATTTGGCAAACTTTCCCGCCCGCTGTGTAAAAAGATAAAAGGAAACCGGTAAATGAAAATAAATGCCCATTTTGCCTTAGGCTTTTTAGCCGAAGACTCATTTAGCCCAAGCTTTTGGCCCAAGCTATTGGCCCAAGCTATTCCCTTCGCGGCTGTATAACATAATAACAGTTACATTCAGGCATATATATTGCTTCTGGCCTCACACTAGGACACACCAGGACTGTGTCGTGGGAACCAGAAACAGCGACGTCACAAACATGTAAACATCCAAGACCTGGGTTTCTTTTTTTTCTGTCCCCAGCCGGGATTCGAACCCGGGACCTCTCGCATAGTAAGCAGATGCCATAACCGCTGCGCCACAGAGGTTGTCAGTGTATGAGGGTGTCCGAGTTGAACTAATGCCCAGAGGTTTTCTATTAACAAAACACCTTGAATCGCCTAGTGTTTTTTTTTTAATTATTTATTCCATCGCTAGTAGCCCCAGCTGCCTGAGTAATCTTAAACGATCACGAAGGTTTATCGAAATAGGGCACGTTCGGTACATAAGTGAGTCACCGTCTAGAGCTAACGCTAGTGGCATTTTCCGAGCGGTTCCGTGCTTCGCAAGGTACGTTAAGCAGTTACCGTTTGTTACCGGCTGCCGTCGATAGATGGCAGTCGTTAAGCCAAGTCCGAGGCCTTAGGGCGGCTTGAAAACTTCTGACAGTAAGACCAGCCACTAGTCTTACAAGCCTCAACCAATCCGGATTTGGCCCCCGTGGTGGAGAAACCCGTAACCCTCTGTGGGGTCATAGTGAGTTGTTGATGATCATAATTCAAGAAATTTCATAAAGATACAATGAATTGAATTTAATTGGCACTGACTGAAAATCAGCGCTGAAGTCTTGGCAATCAACATACTGTTGAGTAAATTTCCATTCCACAGCAGTGACACGCCGTGACCATTATTTTCCTTCTGTTTTTTTTTTTTGTATGATTTTATATTGTTATTTTTTGGTTCTGTTTTGTTATTGTAGCGTGTGTTATATTTATTCTATTCTATATTCTATAATAAATGTTTCTTCTTCTTGTTCTAAATTAGAATCGCTCGCAGCCGCGGCTGCCTCAGTGATCTTCAAAGATCACGAAGGTTAAACAACATAGGCCACGTTCAGTGCATGGATGGGTGACCGTCTATGACTAACGCAAGTGGTATTTTTCCGAGAGGTTCCGTGCTTCGAAAGGCACGCTAAGCAGTTGGTTGCCGGCTGAGGCCTTAGAGCGGCTTGATAACTTCTGTGTCTGTCAGTAATAAGACTCACTAGTCTTTCAAGATTCCACCAATCCGGACTTGGCCCCCGTGGTGGAGTATGGCCTATACCTTCCTTAGGGAAGAGTAAGGACATAATGGGTTGATGATGAAACTGTACGAAACGCGGCGGGTCGAAAGAGTCCACGCTCCTAGCTACCAGGTAAAGGCGTGTCGCGGTCAAACGTTGGCTTAAGAGTTATCGCGAAACTTCCCTTTGTGAAGACCCGCAAAATGACATTCCCCGATAGGAGCACAACATTAAAGTTAATTCACAAAATATGGATTTAACATTTTTTGTTAATTAGATAGAAAAACGTATTTACAAAACTAATAATAATAATACAAAACGAAACTAAACCTATTTTTTAATTTAAGTAAAATATTGGAGCCAGATCGCTGTCGGCCGGTAGAGTTCTGAGAAGGCTGGAAGCATTGCCTTGCTGTATGGTGATGCTGCGCCTTTGGCCAAAGTGGGCACCAGCCCTCGGATCTAATAATAATAATACAAAATGAAACTTAACCTATTTTCTAAATTAAGTAAAATATTGGAGCCAAATCGCTGTCGGTCGGTAGAGTTCCGAGAAGGCTGGAAGCATTGCTTTGGTGTGTGGTGAGGCTTCGCCTTTGGCCAAAGTAGGCACCAGCCCTTGGATCTCCAGAGGCGTCAACTAGGCGCGACGAGATCTCCTTAAAAAGAAGTCATGCCTCCGGGCCCCGTGGCCCCAGTCTATGCCCCAAAAGGCACAAATATAGGATTTATTATAATACAGAACAGGATCAGGAACAGGAACAGGATATTTGTCTCTTGTTTCTTATGTGCAATAAAGAATATTGTTATCTTATCTTATCTTATCATAGAACTTATTTTATAGGTCATGACAATAGTGACTAACGTCTATGACTAACGCTAGTGGCATTGTTCCGAGCGGTGCCGTGCTTTGCCAGGCACGTTAAGCAATTGGTGCCGGTTGCCGTCGACAGATGGCAGTCGTTAAGCCAAGTGAGGCCTTAGGGCGGCTTGAAAACTTCTGACAGTAAGATTGCCACTAGTCTTACAAGCCTCCACCAAACCGGACTTGGCCCCCGTGGTGGAGTATGGCCTATACCTTCAGGGAAGAGACCCGTGCCCCTCGGTGGGGACAAATGGGTTGAAGACGATGATGACATTAGTGAATTTTTAAAAATTTCTCAAAGAAACTTGATTGATATATTATTTATTTTTATTTTGGCAACAGACAATCATAGTTTTTTAAATAGCTACATCGAAATTTTGCTTGATGAAATTGTTGAACACCAGACTTTTCTGTGTATTTTATATAATAGTTGATTTTATAATAAGCTTTTATGCAATAGAATGTACATATATTATTAGGCGCTGGAATTATCATACTTTAGACGGAGTTGGTGTCTGTCATACAGTATTTTATATCTACTGTAACTTGAGCCATTACAAACGTGCGAACTGAGTTATAAACATTTGTATCCAGTGGCGTAGCGTAGTGGGGGCGGAGGGGGCGGTCCGCCCCGGGCGGCACTTTTAGGGGGCGGCAAAACTTCACATTTCATTAAAAAAAAATTGTAAGCTTTTAAACCGATAGAAATAAGAGGTATTCTGTACAAGACGGAGACGCAGACGCTTTCAAATATAAATAATATCACCGATACAGCTAGCTACTGATTTGGTAATCTAGAAGAATAACATTTTTCAATTTGTATTTGTAAAAAAATTGGTTCACACTTCTTTTATATAGGACTTCTGACATAGTTTTTTTGGTTATTTTCTGCAATAAGTGTCGGAGCCAATAATGGACTGGACTAATAAGAGGGCGGCAAATTATAACGCCCCGGGCGGCTGATACCCACGCTACGCCACTGTTTGTATCAGACCTCTCTCTCAGACATAATTATAGCAGGCATATCAGGCATATCGGAACTCTCGCTCGCAGTTTCTTGACTCGGTTCGTACGTTTGTAATGGCTCAAGTATAGTACACAGACACCGAACGTTACAATCCTGCACACTTACCCCCTTATTCATAAAAATTTTTAAGCATTGGTTAAGTAAACAACTGATTAAATGTCATGCTGTCCTTGACAGATGTCATTGAAATATAAAGGACAGCATGACATTTAATCAGTTGTTTACTTAACCAATGCTTAATTTTTTTTATGAATAAGGGGGTAAGTCTGTACGTAAATTATATTTGTCAAATAATTATGTGTATTAGGATTATATGGCAAGTGTTTTTTTGATAAATAAATATTGCTTATAGTATAATAGCTCTGTCAGACGTAATTTCTTCCAGTTGTGTCTGTAGCGTCTATTGATTTTTCTCGGCTTAAGTTCACTCGAGTTCGCCTAAAGCGGCTCAGAGGGAACGCATTTTGAATTTTTTTTAATCGCGAAGCATGTGGCGCAAACGTGAAGTCAGCAGTAAAGCATAACCGGGCATTTTGCCAAGCGTCGGCGCACAAAACAACTGCTGCGAAAAGACTGTGTGAAGTTAAAAACCGGCCATTTGCTAGTCGGACTTACGCACGAAGGGTTCCGTACTATTATATATAAAAACGGCAAAAAAATCACATTTGTTGTATGGGAGCCCCACATAAATATTTATTTTATTTTAATTTACTTATTTACTTTTAAAGTGCATATACAGGGTGACATTTTCACCGGTACAATAAATCAACATACGTAATACTAAGTCCAAAATACAAATACCAACATCTTTTGTTACTACCCCGTTGGTACGAAAAAACAAAAATACAAATGTCTGAACTTATCCGCAAATCTTAAAGAAATATGGGCTCATTACGCAAGAGCACAACTAAACGCACGAACTGGCAACTGCGCGCGGCTTGCGGGAAGGAAAAGAAGCGGCGGCGGCGGCGCAGCGAGTAGGTATGTGACGTAGCAAAAAAAATCTTACTTGATTTCAATTCTTCCTTCATACTTGCACGGGCTTAGGACCGTCACCGGCGTGGAATGCTTGCACTGGTTGGTAGTGGTATGAATTTCCACACCACGTACTGGCTAACCACGTACTGTTGGTGCTCCTTCTGGGGTCTTCCTCGAAGAACGCGAATATCTGTTCCTCGATCTCCACGGCCAAGGGAGGTCTCCCTCCTCGGCCTTGAGCGTGCGCTGGTGCAGTGAACTGTCCGTAGTCTAGCAAATGCTGCGTCACTCTCATGAATGTCCTGGTGTTGAGTATTTGAGGTTAAATAAAACCGGCATTTATCAGGCGGGGCAAACTTTCTTCACCGTATACCCGCCGAGCTGCACTGTATTTTCCCCACTGAGAAAGTAACTACGAACCATTTCGTAATACTCGCGGTTTGTAAACATCGTGCGCGCGTAATTTTCGACTGCAGGAAGTGCGGAAACGGCGCACGTGCCGTGCACTCACCTAGGTCAATGCGCGCGGACTGAATGAATGACCGGCCAAATCGTGCGCTGGCCAGCCCGCCGCCCGCTCACTCATCCCACCCCGCCGCCCTCTGCCTCGCTCCGCGATGACACCTTGTAATGGGTGCCCATGAGTTACAAATTGGATGAATGATAAATTAATGAAAATGAAAAAAAAATATATGGTAATTTTATTCGATAAATGTAATCTATTATCGATACCAATGATATGGTAAAATTTATTGTACCGGTGAAAATGTCACCCAGTCAATATTCTTTCAATATTTTAAGCGTTTCCTGTTGCCGTAATCAATATCGAGCAAAAAGGAGCAAAACAATTACTTTTGTCGTATGGGAGCCCCCATAAATATTTATTTTATTCTGATTTTTGTTATAGCCGCAACAAAAATACAACATCTGTGAAAATGTCAACTGTCTAGCTATGACGGTTCAAGAGATACAGCCTGGTGAAAGACAGGTAGACAGTGAAGTCTTAAGGTCGTAGCCCACTTACACGACTCTGCTGCCACCCGGCAAAAATAATATAATTCAAATATGGGCTTTAAATATTGCTCTTTAGATATATTTTACATTGGCATCATAAATTAGCTGACAGCTGACAGCGAGCAGTATTTAAAGTCCATATTTGAATTATATTATTTTTGCCGGGTGGGAGCAGAGTCGTGTAAGTGGGCTATGACCTTTATGCTGGGGCCGCACGTGCGTCTATCGTGACAAAGCTTCGCGCCAGTAATCTGTGGAATGTGGGGACTGACATGCCCGTGGCGCGAAGCTTTGTCACGATAGACGCAGGTGCGGCCCCAGCATTAGTAATAGGGTTCGTATTACTCTTTGGGTACGGAACGCTACAAAAGTCCTTAACTGCTTTATGCATTTTCTGAAAAAGTATCATCTTCAGACATTTGACGCCCATAGCAGGACTGTGGAGTGTAGCCTCCCTCATGCTTCTCCAAGCTTCCTGGTGCAGTGCCACCCGCATCCAGCGACTCCCCGCCACCGTAACCAGGTCGTCACATAATCTGGTGGAGGGCCTGTCCTCGCTGCATCGACCCGTTCGCGGTCCCCCACCCCTCCCCCAGATGGCAGTCATTAAAAGCCAAGTCAAAGGCCTTAGGCGGCTTGAAAACTTCTAACAGTAAGGCCCTTTCTGCACTGCTCCGGTCCGGCGTCGGAACCGGAATCAGTCATGAGAAAAATATCGGGTGCCGGATTATTCTTCTCCACTTCATCCGATTATAATGCAATGGACGTGACGCAGTGCTTTATTAAAATTCCTGGGTTTTGCTATTCGAGGCAAGGGACGTTTTCCACATATTCTATTAATCTAAGTAAATAGTATGGGAACATTTTCGGGTTGTATGCGCGGTGCAAAAATGTGTATTGTTTTTATAATTTGTACGTCGATCACTTCGGCCCGGTAAAATACCGTTCCGAGCTAGCTAATTATCGGACCGTTAAAAACCAGATGCCGGAGTAGTGGAGAAGCTTACTAGTAGTCTGGTGTGTTTCTAAATCGGACCGGACCGAAGAAGTGGAGAAAGGCCCAAAGACCAGCCACTAGTCTTACAAGCCTCCACCAATCCGGACTTGGCCCCCGTGGTGGAGTATGGCCTATACCTTCCTCAGGGAAGAGACTCGTGCCCCTCGATGGGGGCATAATGGGTTGATGGGGATGAAACACACAATTTTATTAAAAGTTGTCCTTATTGCGAACGTACCTCTGTCGTATTTTGTGTGTGACTTGACAGCTTACATTCCGCGGTGTCTAGACAGATGGAGTGAAATAACCGCGCGTTTATTTATAGAAGTCGCGATTTCAATGATTAAATGACGAGTGCGATGATTCAATGCCGCGGTTACCTCGCTCGGGGCTCGGAATAACATCGACATAATTGCATTAATGATTTTTTTTACTACAGAACCTTTCGTCCATGTTTGTACGTTGACTAAAATAAATAAATTGACTATTTTGAGAACATTGAGTTATTGAACATTATCGTCAAATCTCATAATTATGCAATTCCTGGTGTACAAACAATAAAACATATTATTATCTTTTATCTATATGTATAAAAGGAGAAGCTGATTGACTGACTGACTGACTGACTGACTGACTGATATATCAACGCAGGGCCTAAACTATAAGGGTTAGAAACTTGAAATTTCGCAAAGGCGTTCCTTTTGTAATGTAGGGGAGCACTAAGAAAGGATTTTTGAAAATTCATCTCCTAAGGGGTTAAAATGGGGGTTCAAAGTTAGTATGAAACTTTGCCGTTTTTGAATTTATTCGAATGAAATTTGGTACGAAGGTTCTTCATTTAAAATTATGAAACACGTGTAAAATAGTTTTTCGGAAATCATCCCTTAAGGGGGTTAGAGTTGCGAAGTTAGTATGAAAGCTCTTTCGCATGCGCTAAAAGTATCTCTATCTTATTTGCTAACACTTTACTCAACTAAAGCCCACGCGGACGTAGTCGCGGGCAATAGCTAGTCTTATATATTAGATTAGCTGACCCCGCAAACGTTGTTTTGCCAGATAGGTGCTATGAAAAATACATAAAAACCTATTCTCAGAACTCGGTCGGTCAAGCTATTTCAGAGCAGTGACACGAGAATTTTCTATTTTAAATACCTACATGAATTGCTAGCATTAAAACTCCAGAACGATTAGCCAAATACCGTTCGAACGGTTGGACCAATTTGGCTAATTTTTGGATTTTTTTTATATTCAATTTTTATTATGTTTGTTTATTAAATTTGAAAAATTTAAAAATCTAGCGGTACGAAGTTTGCCGGGACAGCTAGTCTCTCTATATATGTATTTATTGAAAGTTTACTTCTACTGATCTTCTGACGCGATTACTAATTTCCAATTCAGAAATCCAAATAATATTTCAACGTAAAGAATTTACATTCTGTTTGTTGAATGTCAATGTACATACACTTACGTATAATGTTAGCCGCTGCCTTGGGGCCGTGTTTAGTGGAGAAAAAGGCAGCGAAAAATTCATTTTATAAGCGCTTTAAATAGTAAAGACTGTACGGAATTTGTTGTCCAAACTCAACTTACTCCTGCCTGTTTTTTCTACAAAATAAGCAAAAGTCTTTCGCAACAAAATTAGATACTTCAATCAAAATTATAACACTTCTACCGAAGTAAGGAAAGGAGCTCGGGCCACTTTGAGGCCCTCAGCGAAGTTTCCCGGCGAGATTCAAGTGACAACCAACTTAACATAAGGCTAGTTTTTCCGACCGTACTTAAACATGAGTTTTAAAATAAATCTAATGATCACATCCCTCCAACCAGGTGGGATGACGATGCCGCTGTAGCATTCGCGTTGTGGTCACACCACTTGCGAGATCCAGCGGCGCCCCATTGCACAAGCGACAGGACGGCTTCCGGGGTGTTTTAGTCAGTATGCCCACACTCGGTGGGCGAGCCTGACACACGGCCGCCACCCTCCCTCAGGGGGCGGCGTCATGGTGCGTAACTGCATTTCACCCCGTTAAAAAAAAAGGTGGGATGACGATCTGCGAAAAATTGCAGGCAGATGCTGGATGCGGCAAGCTGAAGACATGGCGCTATGGCGCTTATAGGGGAGGGCCATGTCCAGCAGTGGATTAATATAGCCTGATGATGATGATGATGATAATGATCAGTTTTACAACGTCTGAAAAAAATACATTACGTACATTCGCACTGTTCATAACATAACATAAGATAAAAAACATAAACATTTACACATATTGCTTTTAGCCCTCCACGCTTAGGATACCCTGTGTCGTGGGAACCAGAAACAGCGACATCACAAACATGTAAACATCCAAGACTTGGGGTTTTTTTTTCGTCCCCAACCGGGTTTCAAGAACAATTTTTGGGTTTTCAAATAGCTTACTAAATCTCATTTACATTATGTGTTTACTTTTGCAATATTTCAATGCTCTTAAGAGTTTAGTTAGTTTATTGCCAATCGGACAATACAAACGTTTCATTTTGGTGTATGGATGACTCTAAAATACAAACCCTAAAATACAAATTTCAGAAATGTTGCTCCGAAAATTGTGGAAATGGGAAATTGTTGGAGTCTTGGTCAAGAGAATCTATTAGATAATTTCAATCCAAAAACATGCATTAAACCGATCGCTTATATACCTACAAAAGTCAATAAAATCAAGACACTTCTTATAGAGGTCAAAATAGAATAAAGTTTATTTCGCACACTTGCAAGAACAACGTGTTATTTCGGAACCCTTACGTTACATGAGAGCATTTTTTTTAAGGTTTCAAAGTAATGGCCGAAAGAGATAGCTTAGAAAGAGAGAGATAGTTATAACGTGATGCAGTGTCTCTTTTTCTCATTATTCCGGCGTTTTCGTAATAAATAGAATCGCGTTAAATAAAATAATTTTCTATGAATAAAAAATGGTTTTCTTCGAAATATCACGTTGTTCTTGCAAGGGTGCGATATAATAATTCGCATGCACATTGCAGTACATTGTACTACATTGCTAAATTACTCGATTCTAAAGTGTACGGTCTTGTCGTACACGAATACACGGCGTCATTCAGCACTTTGCGCGCGCGCAATGTTTAGTCTACTTTATCGACCTAACCTCAGTTCATTAGAAATCATCATAGCGTACACGCGTATCTAAATAAGATCTGCTAACTATCATTATCCGTGTATCGTCTTTTATCAGTATCAAATAAACTCTATGGTATTCTCAATATCAAGATCTATCATTTCTATCAATCGAGCAATCAAATCATCTATAATCTTTGGAGAAACCCATACATAAAGCAAGAATTGCAGTGACTGTCACTGTATCGTTGGGATCAGGAGTGCAATTACGTAAGACTTCACTGTATGGAGTTGTCTGATTCACGAGTCACGCCACCTTATGTCACACTGTTACATTCTGGGACTTTTTTCCCAGTAGGTATCTCATACTCCTACTCCGAACTGCCATATACATTCTTATTTTGACTCTTTCGATTTGTCTAAATGCTTAACCCGATAGAGTGGAAAGTTGCGTAATATAAGGGCTGAGAGTGATTTTCAATTAAATTACGAAGCAATTCCTTTTTCTACCCAGAGAAACTTTATCCGCGGCATATTTCTATGAATATTACATTTAACCCTAAAAAGGCCGCGTTTCACTGTGAACGCTCGGGCCCCTAAGGACGAGTCCACACGGCGCGACGGAATGACAATCGCCCAGTAAATCTGCGACGGAGAGATATAAAGTACGTACGTGTGTCGCAGCCTAATAAGAGGTACTTTAGGTAGCGATGGGCTCTTCCTAACTCTGCCTTTACTATCAACACTCAGACACGCTCATAAATTCAAATTCCTTTTTTTTTTTTGTTAACGGTGTGAAATGCTTTACGCACCATAACCGCCACCCTTGGGGGAGGGCGACGGCCGTGTGTCGGACTCTCCTCTCCTAATAATAGGAGAGGCATACCTCCCATACACCCCGGGGGCCGTCCTGTCGCTCGTGCAATGGGGCGCCGCCGGATCTCGCAAGTGGTGTAAAACCACAACGCGAATGCGACAGCGGCGCCCCGGCGACGTCGACCCGACTCGCAAGGAGTCGGGCCCACCCTCACTGGAGAAGGGGCATGGGCCCCCCACCCCCTTCTCCCGTCACGATTTCGGACGGCAGGTCCGGCCGGCCACGCTCAACCGGCGGCGCAAGGTCCCGCGCGGCGTCCCCCGCGCCACCGGCTCTCCCAGCGGAGAGGTGCAGGCTCTCCCAGCGGAGAGGTGCAGGCTCCCCAAGCCTCCAGCTACCGAGAGCCCGTTGTGGTCCTCTGCCCGGGTCCTCGGCCCATCTAATCAACCCTCCCATGAAAACATCCCTCGGCCAGGGACCATATGGGGTGACCAGTCCCTGGTCCCTGGCTTACCTCCCGCAGTTTCTCCTCCCAAGCCCGGCTTGCGGAACTCGCGCCCCTCCCCGCCCCTCTAGCCCTCTCTTCTATGCCCTCTGCTGAACAGAAGGACACAGAGGAGGGCCCCCACCGTGTGTTTTTTATAGAGGTTGTCTCCTCGCGGCCCGTAGACCCCCGACCCCACTCAATGTGGGGTTACGGGTGCGGGGCCCATGGTGGACCCCGCGGGACATCCAGCAACGCAAGCCACTGGACGTCCCTCTCCTCTGGTTTTGGTCCGCGCCGGCCGAAGCCGGTACCCCCCATATCTGGAGGGCGTTCCCCTATCCGCCACCCCGGGGGACGCGTCCGATGGAAGACCAGAAACTCCACACGGAAGTATCTATACCTAAGAGTAGGTAGATAGAGCAAGGGTTGCCACTTTAGCAACACTTTCTGTTGGGTATAGGCCCCACTTAAACTAAATTACACTAACTACAATAATAAAACACTCACATTGTGTCCATAGGGTTTGTTGCACTGCCTGCATTGGATTGTTCTTGGGAGCCCTAGCCTTCCCTTGACTACACCAAGAGCGCTCTTCTCCAGAAATCCACTCCTCAGTGCAGGTTCTTGACACCGCGACCTCGGGAATTTCTTCTTTCTTCCTTGCACTGTGAATCCTTCCGCCTCACCATAAATTGTCACAAATTGGGTATTTGACAGGTTGTCAAATGAGTTACTTTTAAAACAGAATTTTGTATGAAAATACTTGCTTGTGACGTCACATTTGAGAGCACTCTTTTTATGTTTCATGTATTTAAAAATTTTAATAACTAGTAAATGATTAAAAGAAGGACAGAGAACCAAAGTCACCGACATAGCCCACCGAATTAGCATGCTGAAGTGGCAGTGGGCCGGCCATATCACCCGAAGAACTCATAACCGATGGGGTAGAAGAGTTCTTGAGTGGAGACCGGGGATCGGTAAACGTAGTGTAGGACGTACTCAGACTCGGTGGAGCGATGATCTTCGCAGGGGCGGCTGGCAAGAGCTGGATGAGAGTAGCCGAGGACCGTGCTCAGTGGCGTGTATTGGGAGAGGCCTATGTCCAGCAGTGGACAACCGTAGGCCGATGATGAGATGATGAGATTAAAAGAAATACATTTTCCGAAACATTTTGTTATTTTTGTTTTAATCGAGGATCTCAAATAATGTATTGTTATTGAGCACGTTTATTTATCTTTTAACGCATCCTCTCCTATTATTACTTTGATTAAGTTATTAGTTCAGTAAAACAATTAAAAAACCAAAAAGGATCTATCTGCATTATATAGGAACCACCCTTACACGTCGTTTTATAGCTTTATAACCCACAATTGTAGCAATATTTTCCCGACTGCGAAAGTAAAAGAGGTATATGTTTTGCGATTATGTGTACATGTGCGGAGATGACAAGCAGCTGAAATAATTATAACAAACGAGATAATTAGGTAAAAGATAATTTATAATATAATTATCATTATTTCACATAATTAATTTTATTTTTACGGAGCATACTTGGCCCCCCTGGTGGAGTATGGCATACCTTCTTCAAGGAAGAGACCCGTGCCCCTCGGTGGGGGGACATCATCATCATCATCAACCCATTATGTCCCCACCGAGGGGCACGGGTCTCTTCCCTGAGGAAGGTATAGGCCATACTCCACCACGGGGGCCAAATCCGGATTGGTGGAGGCCTGTCAGAAGGCCTGCCAATCATTTTTATATGTTTCGACTTTGAGTGACGAGTATTATCACCCATTATAGATGTTAGATCAGTAAATTAATTGCAATTTCTCTTTGTTTCAGGTGACCCGATCAGAAATTGTACAGCTCCTAATACCCATCTCCCAGTTCGGTAAAAGCATTCGAAACGCAACTTCAAAATTAATTTCATATTGTAAGCAATATTTTTTTTAAAACCTGCTTTCACATAAATAAATAAAATAAAATAAAACCTTTATTCCCTAGTTACATATACAATAATTGTTGTAAAATATATTAATTGACATGTCACATTAATAATAATAAGCCTTTTATTAGTTCCACAAAATATTTACAAAAAAGTTACGATACAATTCAAAAAGTTAAATTTCTAATTTTGGATCTCTCTTCGAGTGAAGGCCTCCTCCAATCTAACCCACTTCTCTCTATTTTTTGCATCCTCTTGCCAATTTTTTCCTGCTGTAAGTATTACATCGTCTACCCAACGTTTGCAAGGTCTTCCCACTCTCCTCTGCCCTGGTGGTCCTCGCCATGTAGTGCTTCTCTTGGCCCATCTGTGGCCAGACATGCGAGCTACATGCCCGGCCCACCTCCACTTCAGGCTTAATGTGTGTGTGAGAGCATCGGTGACTTTTGTTTTCTTTCTTATTTTAGTGTGTCTTATTTAATGTCACATTATATTGTAACTAATAATTACACACACACACACACACAAAACAAATAAAATAAAATCAGTCAATCAAACCACCCCGTGACATATCCGACCCAAAGGTTCCCATAACACTGGCAGCGTCACCGCGCTGCACTGCCAGGGAGATCCGTTGCATCAAATATGCCCCAGAGCGGTAGTCCAAGCCACGGTTCCTCAGATGATACCCTATCTCTTTAATAAAGGCTTTCCCCTGAAAACCCCAGACCCCAGTGGTTTCTAAAGCCAGGGGGACGAAAAAATAACTGCCCATCAACTGGCTGTATTTTAAAGATTTTTAATTTTTGTTAGTTGATTTATTGAATTTGAATTTATTACATTTCATTATTTATATATTTAATTTTAAGTTCACAAATTATATTATAACTTTGGGGGCACCCATAGCCGGGTGTAGGCCTCCTTTATCTCCTTCCATCTTTCCCTATCTTTAGCTTCTCGAGTCCCGTTTTTAAAACCGGCATTCACATACTTCAGGTAATCCGCGGTAGACACGAGTGATGTTTAAATCATCTCTAATTACTCCGAGCAATACTCTCTCTGAGAGAAGGTAGGAAGGTAGGAAGGTGTTGGACGTAGGTAGGTCTTATATAACAGAAATCATAAGAAACCTCTATGTTATGACTTCCTTACAATAATTTATATATTTACTTACATTTGTAACTTACAGCTAATGCCGAATCGCTACAAAGTTAGTTATATACAACATAGCATAATTAACTCAAACACTAAAGAACAAAAACAAAACCAAACAGAATCATCCCTCTTCAAGCATTCCCTTGCATTCTTCAATCATTTTCCCAATCCCTGTGGTAAACATATCACATTGCGGCACCGCCCTGAGCAGAGAGATCAGCAGTGCGAGGGCTGATGAACATGATGATGATGGCGATAATGATGACGATGGTCCCGACCGATTTCGGTCACGGCAACTTCAACTCTTTTTTCGGTGGCAGAGCCTTTATATATCTTTCTTGCACCAATCACAAAGTAAATTTACACTCCGTTGTTGTCAAACCGGCGTGCCTGCATGCAACGATTAATGAATGTCGATGAAACGAAAGTGATTTGTCAGAATCGTGGCAGGTTGCAGTCCCTGGTCTCTGCGTACCCTTCTGGGATACAGGCGTGAGCTTATGTATATATAATGTATGATGTTGTCAGAAAAGTTCTTGAATGGAGACCACATAGACCGAGAGATAGTGACACAAATTACTTGGTCATTTGTAAGTAACAGTATGGCGGTTCTTCACGGGTCTTAGTACGCAATGACAAAAAGAAAAATGATTGTCATAGCGCTGGTACCGGCGGCCCAATCGCGTGCGCGTTAGTCGAACTCGTCGGATAAATTACGAGTGTCAAACGATTTGTACGACAAAAAAATTAGTATTTTCCGATAGTCCATAAAAAACAAAGTAGGCGGTAGTGTCATGCCATACTTCTCCGGTGTGACTTAGAGCCGGCCATACCGACGCGAATGCGTTAATTAAAAAAAAATTCAACCATTTGTACCAGGCTAATTTTTGCACAGTTAATTATCGTCGTGCAGCCATTTACGAAAATCACCATGCCATACTTTTCGGACGGTTCCAAATGGTCGCCATACCGCCGAAAATCTGCAAAATTTTTTTTTCGCCAAACGATTTGTACCACCTTAATTTTTTTTTTCGCCAGCTCCTAAATGATTAAAAATAGAAGTGTGATAATGCCATACCTGTGGGAGGTGGCGAATGTGTATAAAATTTATTTTTAATTCTAAGATTTTATTCGTATTTTGAACGATTTGTAACAGTATGGCACTAATTTTTCCTGTAAGTATTATATAATATAAGGTTGAATTTCACCCAAACGAACCATCGTTTGGGTGAAACCAACATACAATGATGCTATACTGTAACAAATGATTTTATGTCTTCCACCTTGAAAACCAGTTGAAAAATCAAGTTTTTCAAGTATGTTGCCCCTTTTTCCCTCTATTAGAAGTATGGCAAATATAATGATGGTCACATTGCATCATATAATTTTCAAAAATCCAAATGCCATACTGGTACTAAACGTCAAATTTAAAAAAAAAATTTTTACGTCTTGGCTTAAGTCTCACAGTCATCCGCCCCATGGTTACAATCCGGGATATTTTTTTGTAGGTAGAATTGCATCCAAACAAACAGAATATAATGATCCCATGCTGTAAAAAAATATTCTACGTATTGTACAGTTGTATTTTTGAAACGTGTCGAATAACTTATTTATTCGACACGTTTCAAAAATACAACTGTACTTACCATACTTTTCAAGTATGGCAGCACTTTGTCCCCGTACTAGAAGTATGGCAAATATAATAACGGTCACATTTTATCAAATACTTTCCAAAAATCCAAATGCATTACTGTTACAAATCGTTCGGCGAAAAAAAAAATTGCAGATTTTCAGCGGTATGGCGACCATTTGGAACCGTCCGAAAAGTATGTCATGGTGATTTTCGTAAATGGCTGCACGACGATAATTAACTGTGCCAAAATTAGCCTGGTACAAATGGTTGAATTTTTATTTTTTTAATTAACGCATTCACGTCGGTATGGCGGGCTGTACACCAGAGAAGTATGGCATGACACTACCGCCTACTTTGTTTTTTATGGACTATCGGAAAATACTAAATTTTTTGTGGTACAAATCGTTTGACACTCGTAATTTATCCGACGAGTTCGACTAACGCGCACGCAATTGGGCCGCCGGTACCAGCGCTATGACCATCATTTTTCTTTTTGTCATTGCGTACTAAGACCCCTGAAAAACCGCCATACTGTTACTAATGACCAAGTAATTTGTGTCACTAAATCTCGGTCTAACACATCGGCAAGCGCAGCGTAGGACGGCCAGCCACAAGATGGACAGACGATGTCATCCAAGTGGAAGGGAGACGCTGGATGCAAGCCGCTTCCAACCGGTCTTTTTGGAAATCCATGGAGGAGGCCTATGTCCAGCAGTGGACTTCTTGTGGCTGAATGATGATGAAGATGTTGTTGTCAAACGTTGCCTATGCGAGCCAAATGCTAGCGCCCCAACCACCACCACCTAAACACCTAAAATTCACTAATGAAAAATGCGTTGAAGATTCTAAAAGGGCTATCGTTTGCCCCAAGCAGTGAATGTAATGGAAAGGTGTAAAGTGGTTAAGAGATTCAATTAAACATAATTAATTGGAATTAAACACAGGGTTCTATATTCAATTAGGGAGCGACGGTATTCGCCCAATCAGATCGTGATTGTTCTGTAATTTCTTAAAAGCGCCATTTATTTGCACTCAAATAGCTAAGGTTGTGGCCAGAAAATTAGCGGGTTAATCGTTTGCCCTAAGTAATCCTGATGACTTCTGGGGCGCAGCGGTAAGTGCATCTGCCTACCGCGCGAGAGGTCCTGAGTTCGAATCCCGGCTGGGGACAAAAAAAACCCTCAGGTCTTGGATGTTTACATGTTTATGATGTCGGTGTTTCTGATTCACACGACACAGGGTATCCTAGGGTGGGGCCTGAAGCAATGTATGTGGATGTATGTAAATGTTTATGTTTATCTTACTTTGCAGCAAAACATTGTTAGAAAAATTCAGTATTTGAGAGCGTTTAACTATTGTGACTACCAAAACACAGATCGTGGGTTCGATGCCCACCGCAAGCATCCGTAATTGATTTGTACAGTCGACAGCACATCATCCTATACACCATGTACTCTACTCCGTTGCATTACGAGTGACTAAAATGTGAAGGTTGACGTGATGTCGAACTGTACAAATGACTTCAGTTTAGCGGTATTTTTAAGTTTGTGGGTGTATTTCTGAGTGCACGGCTGAGATTCACGGGTCTCTTCCCTGAGGAAGGTATAGGCCATACTTCACCATGGAGGCCTAGTCCGGATTGGTGGAGGCTTGCAAGACTAGTGGCTGGTCTTAATTTCAGAAGTTTTCAAGCCGCCCTAAGGCCTCTGACTTGGCCTAACGACTGCCATCTGTCGACGTCAGCCAGCACCAACTGCTTAACGTGGCTTACCATACACGGAACCCGGGAAAATACCACTAGCGTTAGTCGGAGACCGTCACCCATCTATGCGCTAAACGCGCCTTATGTTGCTTAACCTTCGTGATCGCTTAAGATCACTCAGGCAGCTGGGGCTACGAGCGATTCGGCTAAATCATAAATTAAATTATCACTGGTTATTTATTTTTAGGTCTGTAAAATACGTCTCTTTCCTGGCCCAGCCTGAAGGGTTCGTCGCAACCTGGAAGTTCATACGATTTTAAAAATAATAAAAATATATCTGAAATAAAAATCTCAAACAACCTGACGCAATAAACCACAATGTTAAATTTATTTACCATAGGTAGGTGTGTACGCCTAAAGGCAAATCATAGTGACTTTATTGTTTTATAATATCTTGTATCTGTTTACAAACACATAAATTTATTGTTACTTATGACAAAGTGTAATGCTTACAAAAGTTTTAATTCAAAAATAAATTGATTTATTGATTGAATTCTGCCTGCTTAGTGGACGTCAGGTCGTTCCTTATTTTTTATTTCAGGTTTTGTTTTTGTATATTAATTATTCTTAGTAAAAAAATAGCTTTAGCTTTTTCGAAAAAGTATGTTTATTTTTTATATTCACGCGTAAAAACACTACTTTACGTCAAAACAAATAATTGCAAAAATTTTGTTGATATTTTTTTTTTCAAGAAGCACTTATTAACGGCAGAGCTAGGCATAATGTGCACTTGTGATTTGTGCGGATGAGTTACTAATAATCTACTGATTGTAGAGTAGAAAATACATTTCGTCAAGTTGTATTCTAAGAACTATTTATCATAATCATCAACCCATTAAGTATGTCCCCACCGAGGGGCACTGGTCGGGTATGGCAACATACCTTCCTCAGGGAAAAACTATTAGTCGTAGATAAAAAAAAATACATTACCTTCAAGACATTATGATCCAGCAATTCAACTGTCAAAATCTGACGATTGATAAAGGCGTTAAGCTTGATTTACAATTGCTTTATTCTGATGCTTTTTAACATGCTTTACGTAGAAATAGAATAGAATAGAGACGCCAATTTCATTTATAAGTGCATAAGCAAATAATAATTCAGCAATGGTTTAAGATTTTTTAAAAGTAATAATAAATAATAATAATAATAATAAACTCACGCCCGTTATCCCTGAAGGGGTAGGCAGAGGCACCAGTCTCTAGAACTGGACCCACGTTTAAAAGTACTTTTATAATATATCATCATCATCAACCCATTACCCCACTGAGGGGCACCGGTCCCTTTCTTCAGGAAGGTATCATACTCCACCACGGAGGCAAAGTCCGGATTTTTATGTTATAATGAGGCGTAATAAAAACTATGTATCGACGTCTGTTTTTCTCATATCTATTTTATCCTACCTTTATGGAAAGCATGCTTAAAAAACTAAAGTAAAGCAAATGAAAATCAGGATTTACGAGGCAATATACAATCGGGCATAGGTACTTACTTACAAACATTTTTACTTTCATACGCATGAGCCGAACACATTACCCTCCTTTCAGGCTTCGCCACAGTCGGGTAAAAGGGCTAAGTGTATTAGCGATTCCATTAGGTCAATAAAGGGTAGGACTGCCTTCCGGCCCTTTATTTCATTGTGCTGCTTGCAATTTTAAATTACGAATACAATTTTTTTCGATTTCTTTTTAAACACGTGTTTTTTGCTTTTTTGTACACTTGGCTTGTACATGCGGATAGGATGAAGGAAGAAAGACTGACGAAACAAGTATATCGAGCACTACATTTAAATCCAACAAACAGAAGGTATTTTTTTTAGGTTGAAGTAAATTTTTGAAACATCGACTTACTTATAATTAAACTTTTATGTTACCGGTATGTTAAACCCAAATGTTCGTAAATTCTATTATTTAATTCAATGCAAAAAAATAAAACAGTCACGTTGCCATCGCAATACAATCCAATGTCTGAATGTTGCTAGTACGCAAAAACCAAATTATCCCATTTTACTTCCAAGTAAAAATTGTTTGTGCTACGTAGGTGTTTTTTTAGACTTTGCTCTTATGAGGAATCAAACTTTAATGTCTTTGATGTGATAAGGATTTTGTCACACGAGTCTTCTATTCACGGTAAAAACAAAACTACCGAGTAAACCTTTATATTTTATAACGGTAACACCGCGTCATTTATTTTTTTTGCATTGAATTAATAAACGGACTTTAGGCACTACACAACATTTATTTGACTTTTTGTCGGAAGAGTCCGACCAGGTTACTTGTTGTAATCATAAAATATGTAAATATAAAGATTTATATACAGGAATAAAAATACTATAAAATAATGGACTATTTTAAAGATGGGTGTAACTAGGCTGGATCATGTCAGAAACAAACACATAAGAGGCACCTTCAAAGTGAGATTATCCCAAATAGACTACAACAGAGCCGTCTGCGGTGGTACAGTCGACAGCACATCATGGTATACACCCATGCACTCTACTCAGTTGCGTTACGGTCGACTTTGCAACTAAAATGTGAAGATTGACGTGCTGTCGACTGTACGGACACGTTATGAGGCGACCATCCGACCACATGACCAGAACACAAACATAAAGATTAGCCCAGACTTTTTGTGTGTGTTTGTTAATAGCTTGCGTTTACAAGCATTTCATAAATTAAAAACCGGAGATATTACATAAAAAAAGGTATTATGCATCCTTAAAAAAAGGTATTATAATTAGTAATGTTTTGTATTTTAAAATAAAACTAATAGTAAAATTTCACTTCCGGTTTCACGTATTTTTGGACAAACTGTTCTATGTTAACTGTTGTTCGTTTGCTCTGTTTTGAATATTATTATAATATTATTATTTGTTTACTTTTTCTCTGTTTGTTTGTTCTATTTGTTTAAATTATAAATATAAGAAAGTTTTTGTTTTTTGTAAATTTTATGTATTTGTTGTTTTGTTATGTTTTGAGTATTGTGCCGTTGAATAAATTATTTCTCTCTCTCTCTCGCTCTAAACATTTGTCTACAAGCACAACCATAGCTTCTGGCCCCACACTAGGATACCCTATGTCGTTGGAACCAGAAACAGCGACATCACAAACATGTAAACATCCAAGACCAGATTTTTTTTGCTTCATCCGGATTTCGAACCCGAGACCACTCGTATGGCAGGCAGATGCACTAACCGCTACGCCACAGTCTCTGTCAATTTTAGAGAGAATAATTTTATACAGGTCGTCTAAATTTAATATGCATAATTATCAATTTACCTATTAAGCGTTTAATGTAGAGTCGCCACTTTGTTGCAGTAGTAACGAAACGCACGTCCGCTTGATAAATGGCGCGTCGCGTCACAGTACACGTACAATGTGCCTAAAACTCTAATGGCCACTTGGAGTGCTCCGCTGTGTGTAGTGTGAACATAGAGCTAATAGCTGCAGAGAGGTGTATAATCCATTTATCTATACTTAGCATTTTTTCAGACTTTAAACGACACTAAATCAAAAACCTTTAGCGGTAGAAAACTCGAAACAGTTTACAAATTTAGTGCTAGCTAGTACTAAATTTGTAAACGGTATCGAATTTTAGCCTTTAGCGGTAGAAAACTCGAAACAGTTTACAAATGTAGTGCTAGCTAGTACTAAATTTGTATACGGTATCGAATTTTCTACCGCTAAAGGTTTTTGATTTTGTGTCGTTTAAAGTCTGAAAAAATGCTAAGTATAGATAAATGGATCATATGCTATAATATAGGAAGGGAAACTTGTTCTTCTTCTTTGGTCCTTTAACTTCTAAGGCCTGGTTGACATTTGTTTAGCATGCTTTTTTAGCTTCTTTTTTATGTACACTAGCGACTCGCCCCGGCTTCGCACGGGTGGCAAAAACGCTTCCGTAGAAATAGCTGTATTAGTTTCGAGGAAAAATCCCGGGTTAGGAAAAGAGAATGACCAAAAAGAGTCTATGTTGCTTTTGCGTTGCGCTTTAAGCATTTATAACTCAAAATGTTTCTTTTGAAAAATGATTTCATAGTTCTATTTGAAAAAATAAAAGAATCAGGGGAATGGTCACCGACTCCAGGGCTGTACGTTCACAGGCAGGAATGCACATCCCGATAATTGGTGTCATTTGGGCACGAATTTCCGGGCTGTACATTCTCATGCCGTACATTCTCGGTCCGTGCAATAGTAACCCACTTCAGTCACTCAATACAGATTACAAACACAGAGGATTCCGTTTTCAGCCATCATGGCGTAAAGTTCAATTTTTTGTAACAAATGTTTTCCGAACATCCGTTAGGGCTAAAGTTTCGTACAGGCCCTGTAAAAATAAATATATAATAAAAAATTATAAACACAGATTAGATTAAATTATTGCAAAAATCGCAAAAGGTGTATGTACTACATTGTGAAAGTGCAAACTGCAAACGAGGAGTTTTTGACGGAAATTCAAACGAGCGGTTTTATTAGAATAGAATGGAAAAAGTTTTATTCACAAATTAAATTACGGTTTTAGTTTTGCAAATTGATCCTTGTGGATTTGATATTGTTTAATTAATGCAGTTTCTTGTTAAAATGACCATGTGTATGAACAATCCAACCGGCCCTTTTGGAAATCGTTGGGAGATTCTAATGTCCAGCAGTGTACGTCCAATGGCTGAAATGACGATGATGATGATGTATGAACAATATGTGGAATAAATAACTAAAATAAACCGCCATTGTGGGCTTAGGATAGTCTTTGTTTTATGCTTATCAGAAATTATCTCTTTGTCCCCCATTAGGCTCCTTAAACATTGCGACTTTTTGCAGCGATATAGTCGCGATTTAGACGATTTGCTAGTGCATGGATACACTCGCAAATCGTCCATCGTTACACACACACGCTATCTGCAAAAAGGCGCAGTATGTAAACGCCTGCATATTGGGCTAAAAGCATAAATAATCTGTGGCATAAAGTACAAACTTCTTCCGTAGGAACGAACCTCAGAATAAGAGAGGAACGAACTGATAATGACCTATGCTTATAATTAAAACTAAAAGGTATCAATGCCAATCCAAAATAACACCAAACCACCAAAGTTGTCATAACCTCAAAACATGGGCTCAAAACTAAGATTTCTCGGAACTCCCATCTAATATTTTCATAATATTTTTCCTGCATACCTAATCCAGAGCTAATTTCTTATAGTTTACCGTTGGTTTCATCAATGTGCAAGAAGACGCAAAAATAGACGAACTCCTATAGTAAATTGATCATTCTCCTTTTTACACCATGGGTTTCATTATCCGAGATTTCGTACGGAACCTTAAACTTTTTGGAAATCCAATATAGCCTATGTTACTTATGAAGAATGTAGCTTTCTAATGGTGATTTTTTTTAAATCGGGCCATTTGTTTCTGAGCCTGTTTATTACAAACATACACATAAAAATACAAATCTTTCTTCTTTAAAATGGTAGTAAGTATAGATTAGTATAGATAATCAAATAATAAATCAGTAATCGTTGGTTGTATGCTATAAATTTAGGATTTTTTAGAAAGTACTTTTATAATGTATGTTGCTTATACACAGCTATGAATTGGCATACGCTTTTGCCGTCTCAATTTATTCAACCTCTATGGAAAGCATGCTAAAATATCATGAGAATTAAGCAAATGTAAACCAGGCCTACGGGTACTAAGCTTCCTAAATCCTAAGCACTCCTCCTGAAGCCCTCCGTGGCGTAGCGGTTAGCGCATCTGCTTACCGTGCGAGAGGTCCCGGGTTCGAATCCCGGCTGGGGACAAAAAAAAACCGTCTTGGATGATTACGTGTTTGTGATGTCGTTTCTGGTTCCCACAACACAGGGTATCCTAGTGTAAGGCCAGGAGCAATGTACCGCCCGTATATAAATGTTTATTATTTATGATTATGTTTATCACCATCATATTATGACGGTCATTTGCGTTCAGTGCATGAATGGGTGACCGTCTATGACTAACGCTAGTGGTATTTTTCCGAGCAGTTCCGTGCATCGTAAGGCACGTTAAGCAGTTGGTGCCGGCTGCCGACTTGGCCCCCGTGGTGGAGTATGGCCTATACCTTCCTCGGGCAAGAGACCCGTGCCCCTCGGTGGGGACATAGGTAATGGGTTGATGATAATGATCATGAACCTGTTGCGCCATAAAAATATCATTTAAACACCATTACCACGCTGAGACCATCGGCCCAACAAAAATACTGCAGGTTAAGATTAGGTTGCACAAAATTGAGTTCACAAAAATACATTTTATTTATTAAAAGAGGTAGGTACATCATTGCAACATTTCGGCTGTTAAATATTTTGACGTGACGGTGGTTCCACACACTAGACATATCCTGCATCGTGGGGTCCAAGATACGATTAATAGAAATACACTTCCAACCTAATAAACTTGGCAAAACGTGGGCCCAGTTCTTGGTGCCTCTGCCTACCTCCTTGGGGATAACGGGCGTGAGTTTATTTTTATTTTTTTACATTTCCAATCGGAAAATTCAATCGTCTTGCAACGCTGTGTAAATAGATGAATAAACAGGATAGGACCTCTCAAATCACCAAAAGAAGTATCAAACTTTCACAATTTTTCCTCTGACAAACTGCGGCCCGCACAAAACAGCTTGATTTGGAAAAGTTTCACAATAACCGTTCACACAACTCAAACATTACCTCTCGGGCGCATCGCATCAGCCGCCCTGAGTGCCCTGTAGTGGCCATTCCAGTCGGAACTCGGCGTAGTTCAACTTTTCGAACGGGCGCGGGACATGCACATTCAGAAATTGTGGCGCAAACTTCATTGGTCACGAATCCGAAGAGCGGTAAAGTCCGTTCGCTTAGATAGTGTCGGTACACACGAAGGCAATCTTGGTTTTAGTAAAAAAACATTTATTTCAATAAAACAACTTAGACGGCCAAAACACTTTAAATAGAAAAAAAACATAATATACCTACCTAATGAAGCACAAAATAAAACACTACTCTTCATCACTCGAAGTGTCCTTAGAATATTCATCTCCACCGGAATTTAGAATAGGTACATAGGTAGGCACTTAGGTAAGTGATGCAGGATCGTTTCGTTATTTAAAATCCATTCTAAAATACTGATTGATTTAATTGCGTGATCTACATAATAGTAGAATGAGACGACCTGCGAGCCAAATTCACTGGCGTGTTTGCGCCGCGTCAGTTTCTTGTGTCAAAAGCCGCCATGTGCCGAGGCGGTAAATATCAAAGTGACACTATGATAGCGAACAGACTTTACCTCGATTCCGTTAGCGCATTAAAGTACGACTAGCTTTCGCCCGCGACTCCGTCCGCGTGGACTTTAGTTCAAAATTTTGCAACCCCGTTCGCTCACTTAGGGGTGACACCTACTAGGCTACCACATTTTTAACTTTAATGTTGAGAAATACAAATGTATTTTTCGAATTTTTCATATTCTTTAAGTCTGGGACGAATATTGTTTTTTGTTCAATAAAAAGTGCAGTTGTCATGTCATGTGCTCTAGTGTACAATAAAGAATATTCTTATCTCATCTTATCTTATTCTTACTCACCCAAAATTGTAGACTTTGTACGTCCCACTGCAAATTACAGGCCTTCTCTCAAAGGGATAGTTTGAAATGAATGAAGGAATGAATGATGAGTTTGATCTTGCTATATTTTGAACGCGAACGGAAATCTCAAAACCATTTCGGGAATTATGCTTTCAGTACAATTTCTATTTATCAGATTTTGTAAATAAGTCTATATTTTTTTAAGCTATTCAATAAAACGTTTTGACCCCAAGTTACTTTTTTATGGCGTCAACAAAGACAGTATGAGTATGTGTTAATCCTACAAAAAAAATGAACAAACCAAATTAGGTAACTGTCGTTACTGACATTTTTTTTGTATGTAGGCAAAGACTATCTCTTTAATTATTTAATTACGGTGGCGTCATAAACACCATAATTAAAAAAAATAGACATATTAAATAAAATTCAAAGGTACCGAAGTTAGCTTCTTAGAATGGTCAATACTTTCAAAATATTTTGAAAAAATATATATAATATCAAAAATAAGTAGCATTACCAATCACCGCCAGATTGGCTATTTCGCTGATTCATGGGAACAACTAAGCCATGAGGTTTTTTTTCGTAAGCATTTGGTAAATTAAACAAATTCCTTATTAGAGTTATAATAAGTTGGCAGCAACCACGTTATCAGCTACAAGTCTGACTAGAAAAGAACGAACCGGCCAATATTTTAGTTTTTGTAGTCGCTCTTAAACCAACTTTATATAAATTGCACTAATGTAAAGGTCAATATGGTGTCGACTGTACTAATGTATAAATTGAGTCATATAGAAGCATAGTCAGCAACATCCACTTTAACTGAAAGCGTACATAAGATATTTTTACTAACAATTATAATGTAGTAGCTTCTAGTTAATATGAGTTTTATACAGTATGTAATGTAAAAGTAATTTACTAAAAATACCTGTATAAAAAAGTCCTGAAAGAAGGCTGATTATTCCGTTAAATAGCTAATACTTTTAGATGTGAAAAAAGTGGATGTTGCTGACTTTGCATCTATATGACTCAATTGTGTGTTTTGTTACAGTGCCGGGAAGAAAACCTGATTGGAAAGGAATCGGAACTAAGAATACAAAACCACATACATACGAAAATAACTCTACAAAAAATTGGATCAAAACTAGTAAGCAATAAATAAAATTAAAAAAAAATTTTTCAATGTAACAAACCTGTAAACAGTGAAACCAAATAGTGAAAGTGATACCCAAACAAATCGAAGTCAAAGTGATCAGTGAAAAGCAAAGAAAAACTAAACAGCTTAGCTGATAGTGTTAGTGATACAAAGTAATGTTAAACTACCAAGTGGTACAATTTCAGAGAGAGTGAGAAAAACACGCAATATGATAGAAAGTAGTAATAATTGATTATTTAAAACAACGAAATGGCCCAGAAAGCATTTATGCTGCCAGTCGCTTAAGAGCATATAACTAAGTGACACACAAACCAAACTACAAAGTGACTAAACCTAAAATACCTCTGACACGTAATTCATGTTACTTCGCTGCCGATATAAGTAGCGTCGAAACGACCCAAGCTACATAAAGGCACCAAGTGCAAAAAAACACCTAGTGGCAACAAACCCGAAATACCTCCAGCTGTGTTAGTGACAAAAAACTACCAAGTGACAAAAATCTACCAAGTGACAAAAAACTACCGAGTGACAAAAAACTACCGAGTGACAAAGAACTACCGAGTGACAAAAATCTACCTAGTGATAAAAACTACCAAGTGACAAAAAACTACCGAGTGACAGAACACTACCGAGTGGTAAAAAACTGCCGAGTGTTGACTCCGCTAACAGTGTTAGTGGCACGCCGAGCGAGGGTCGCCGCCGATGGTGTTAGTGGCGCGGATGGTGCGGCGCGGCCGGCGGCACAGGCAGGCCAATGACCTCGACCGCACTGCTGCTGCTGTCCTTGGCACTTGGTGAGTTGTTCAAAGTAGAAATTACATAACGACACAAGTTTCAAGGGGTCCGCTACGTAGTTTAAATAACCGTTGTTGCGAAAAACGTTGTTGCGAATCTATTTACCACTGAATGAACCTATGAGAGGTCCGAAAGCTTATGGACTCGAATGATGTTGTCGAGAAAGATGCTGTTTCGAAAAACATTTTCACTGCCTCATACGGTCGAATCCTTGTCATTTCGATTCATTCAGTCTTGACGATGATGATAGTTTCCTCTTATCCCTTATCAGGGACATAGGGCTCGTAGAAGGGATCTCCATTTCTCGCGGTCTTGTGGGGCAACTTCTTCATTCAGTCTTATGTGTTTAAAAGAAAGTCAGTAATTATTGTTACTACCGGCAATTCATAATCTAAATGCCTATAAAATCTGGATCATACACATAGAAAATCTTTAAAAAACTATATGCTATCGTATCATTAAATTTGTTAATAATAATAAATATTGATTGACACCGAATTTGCTGTTTTGACCGAGTTTGCCGAATTTTATTCACTACTTGATTTTTTTATTATATGCATTATGACTGAATGAATCCAAATGACAAGCATTCTAGTGTGGGTCTCGTACTGCACTTCTACCTCTGTGGCGTAACGGTTAGTGCATCTGCTTACCATGCGAGAGGTCCCAGGTTCGTTCCCCGGCTGGGGAGCAAAAAAAAAAAAAAACTCCAGGTCTTGGATGTTTACATGTTTGTGACGTCGCTGTTTTTGGTTCCCACGACACAGGGTATCCTAGTGTGGGGCCAGAAGCAATGTATGTGCCTGTATGTAAATGTTTAAATGTTTAAAATGACGTTAGTTCGATGCTTGATACCTCGATGTCCCTAACTCAATGGTACGTGTATGAGGCAGTAAAAATGTTTATCGAAACAGCGTCTTCCGCAACTACATCATTCGAGTCCATGAGCTTTCGAACCTATGAGGCAATGGAACCATAATTCGCAACAACGGCAATCGAAACTACGTAGCGGACCCAGTTTTAAGCATGGCAAAAATATTTCGCGTACCCACTTAACTCGTTTGAAACAAGATTTTTATATTTATTTATTTCGGAGACAACACAGAGATATGCCACTTATATTAAACTTAAGTGCTAACATTATGTACTAGGCATGCATCCAGAACATATCTCCCTAAATACTATTATACAGGGCGTCCCAAAATTATGGGAAATGAAGGGAAAGTATCTTAAATATCGTAGATATGGTATTTTGCTGAAAGAAGACATTATGTTATTTTTAAAAGTTAGTACCTAATTCTGCATTCAAAGATTTTCTAAAAATTACTTGCCTCGTCTGGGAATCGAACCGACTTAAATGAAAACCACCCCTACTTTTATGATGCGAATCGAAAGAATGGCCACAAAATAATAACTCTTCATGAGTAACATAGTATTTTAAAAGAGAGGAACAGCGTGAAATTAATTATTTTAATCAAATTAAAAACATACATGAAACTGCCGTAATCAATTAAGTGGTATTTTTTTGTGATTATTTTTGTATTTCTTTGCGTAAGATAGGAGGGATCACATTTTGAACAATTAATTAACTAATTTAAAAAAAAATACCCACTTAATTGACTACTGCAGTTTTATATATTTTTTTAATTTGATTAAAATTATTAATTTCACGCTGTTTCTTTTCTTTGAAATACTATGTTACTTAAGAAGAGTTAGTTAGTTAGAGTTAATTTTTGGCCATTATTTCGATTGGCATCCAAAAAATAGGGGTGGTTTTGTTTTACATTTAAGTCGGTTCGATTCCCAGACGAGGCAAGTAATTTTTAGAAAATATTTGAATGCAAAATTACTAATTTTTAAAAATAACATAAAGTCTTCTTTCAACAAAATATCTATGATATTTAAGGTACTTTCCGTTCATGTCCCATAACTTTGGGACGCCCTGTTTAAGTTAAAGGTGAGGGCGGGCACGGGCGGGCATTGAGTAATCTATGAAAGTACACAATTTGGTTTATAGTAGTAGTAAGATGAGAAAGGATTTTTTGAAGAAGAAACATATTTTTTTATTGGCCTGTTACTATAAAGTGAAGTCTTGCCGCTTTGGGGCCTATCTCATGCAGAGAAATTCCCTTGCACTGCAGCGAGGTAACGCTGCAAGCGCGATGGGTACCTTTGCGTAGGATGGGTATCGCGGTGGCTTATTTTCGTACGGCCTTACTAGTAAAGGTTATGAGCTGTGTATACAGCCGTTATGCGAGGTCTGACAAACTGGTTATTTGTACGCTAAATGCGATTAAGCCAGCATAAATTTATATACATTAAATAGTTATTCAGAGTGTATAACTTATTATTAGTAAGGCCGTTATTTTATTTTTATTGTAAGTGTATGTGTGTAGTTTTAGTATTCAGAAATAAAGAATCAGAAATTTATTTCAAAGTAAAAAATTTACATTCTGCTTGTTGAATGTGAATATACTTATAATGCTAATGTTAGCTGCCTTGGGGCCGAGTTTAGTGGAGAAAAAGGCAGCAAAAAAAACTCCACTCTGACCATCTTTTCTCAAATCTAATACAATGTTGGGTACAAATATCCATCTAATTATTAGTTTTTACAATTATGTTTGACGAAGCCATAAAGAGAAAGAAGATAAGATAATAAAAGTCAACACGAGATTACGAAGGTTAAGCAACATACGGCGCGTTCAGTCCATAGATGGGTCACCGTCTATGACTAACGCTAGTGGCATTTTTCCGAGCGATTCCGTGCTTCGCAAGGTACGTTAAGCAGTTGGTGCCGGCTGCCGTCGATTGATGGCAGTCGTTAAGCCAAGTCACAGGCCTTAGGGCGGCTTGAAAACTTCTGACAGTAAGACCAGCCACTAGTCTTACAAGCCTCCACCAATCCGGACTTGGCCCCCGTGGTGGAGTATGGCCTATACCTTCCTCAGGGAAGAGACCCGTGCCCCTCGGTGGGGACATAATGGGTTGATGACGAACACGAGATTAGATGAGGTGAGATGTAACACTAGATTAAAGTCTAACCGCTCAACTTCTGAATTGGGAATTTCGCTAAGTAACTACTTAAGTCTAGTGCTCTCTCACCAAATTTCTCAGAAAAGAGCGTGACAGAACGTTACTTAGGTACTTACTTAGTGTAAATGTTCAATTCAGAAATCGGCACTGAGTTAAACAATTCTTTAGAATTTTAAGTGATAGGTAGATAAATAAAAGGTTTAAGCGAAAGAATTCTTGAAACACACAGGAAAATAAGCTTTATCCTTCCGGACCCAGATCATATTTTGAAGGAGAATATCGAACCCATATCACAGCAGTTATTATTCACTAATTGATCCAAATTCCTTGTACGCGAATAGCCTGGAACAGCGTATAATTAAATTTAAATTGCCGCAGATGAGTATCGTTGTGATGAAGTGGATTAAATGAATGCTCCACAAAATTTTAATATTACAAAGGCAAGATGAAAGGTACCCAAAAAGTTATTTTTAAGACCGAAAAAATATTTTTTTTATCAGGGGATTTACCGCCGCCGCCGGTTTCTTGAACAGTCTGTTAGTATATTGTTAACAGCGGTCATTTTTCAGAAGTGCTTAAAAAATTAACTAACAGCTGTTAGCACTACAGTCCGTTTCTTAATTCAATGCAAAAAAAATGACGGTGTTACCGTTATCTATATATATAAAAGAGAAGCTGACTGACTGACTGATTGACTGACTGACTGACTGACTGACTGACTGACTGACTGACTGACTGACTGACTGACTGACTGACATATCAACGCAGGGCCTAAACCCTTATAGGGTTAGAAACTTGAAACTTTGCAGAGGGGTTTCTTTTACAACGTAAGGGTGCACTAAGAAATAATTTTTGATAGTTCAGCCCCTAAGGGGGTAAAATGGGGGTGCAAAGTTAGTATGAAGCTTTGCCGTTTTTGAAGTTATTTGAATGAAATTAAGTGTGATAGTTCTTCATAGAAAGTTATGAAACTCGAGTAAAATATTTTTTGAAAATCATCCCTTAAGAAGGTAAAAGGGGGGTGCAAAGTTAGTATGAAAATACTCTGATATTCAAAGTTATTTTAATAAAAGGTGGTATTTTGGTTATAAGTTCTTAATAATGATTATTTCCGATATCACTTTTTGTGATTTCACCCCGTAAGGGGGTAAAAAGGGGGTGCAAAGTTAGCTTGAAACTTTGCCGTTTTTGAAGTTATAAGAATGAAACTCAGTACAATAGTACTTCATTAAAAGTCATGAATTAGGTGCAAAATATTTTTTCAGAAAATCATCCCTTAAGGGGGTAAAAGGGGGGTGCAAGAATAGTATGAAATTTCTCTGATTTTCAAAGTTAAAAATAATAATAATAATAATAAACTCACGCCCGATATCCCCGAAGGGGTAGGCAGAGGCACCAGTCACTGGAACTGGGCCCACGTTTTTCAAAGTTATCTCAATAAAAAGTGGTATTTGGGTATAAGTTTCTAATGATGATTATTTCCAATATCCCTTTTTGTGGGGGGGTAAAAAGGGGGTGCATGGTTAGTATGAAACTTTGACATTTTGGAAGTTATTAGAATGAAACTCAGTATAAAGGTTCTTCATTGAAAGTCATGAAACACGTGTAAAACATTTTTCCGAAAATCATCCCTTAAAGGGGTAAAAGAGGGGTGCAAATTTAGTAGGGAGAAGCTGACTAACTTAATTAACGACATAATATCAGTGCAGGGTATAACCCCCGGCTCCTTTTATAACGTAGGGGGCACTAAGAAACGTTCACTCAAACACTCAAACACAAATTCACTCCCTACGGGGGTAGAACGGGGGTGCAACGTTAATATGTAAGTTCTCTGATTTTCAAAATTATTTCAATAAAATTTAAATTACATAATAAATATCAATGTTAATGAACACACAATTTTTTTGTTTTAACTATTTCACATGCGCTAAAAGTATATTTGACTTATTTGCAAACACTTTTTTCAACTAAAGCCCACGCGGAAGAAGTCGCGGGCAACAGCTAGTAAAATATATAGGTTTACTCGGTAGATTTATTTTTACCGTGAATCGGACACAAAGAACATGAAAATACAACTAGACTAGACATGTCCGGCGGCCCTCACTGGGAATCGAACACACAACCTCCGAAGCAGTCAAGCCACTATTCATCTCATACCCACTTCCACACTTCCTTAGATCTACACAGACCTCTACTACATAGAATTATTATACGGTGTAGAACGGCAGCTTCCGAAGTGAGGCAATAAATTGGTAGCCAACTTGCTTAGGGCCAATTTCTGGATTAAGCTCTTTCCTGAGGAATTTGACGAAACAGCACTACAGTTAAGTATTTACTTAGTGATAAAACTCAACTCAGAAACCAGCAGTACAGCCGGTTGTCAGAGACGCACTGTCAATAAGAATGTGTGCGTCACTTATTCCGACACACACTACAATCAACTTTGGCACAAACATATCGACCCTTTGAATATGAAATGTCGTCGAAGCGATTTTTGGTGAAAATGGGCTTAGGTACTTAGTTTTTTAAGCTCTTATAATCTTAAATTCGTCTCAATTTTTTATTTACTTCAAATTTTTTTTTTTATTGTGGTGTGAAAAGTACTGATGCAACTTACGGACTTACTTTGTAATTGCACTTCTAAACTAAAAAAAATTTACATTTATACTTGCATATCTTATTAATCTGTTCCATTATGACCTTGAGTAGAACGAAAAAAAAACTATTGTTATGATATGTCTATTGTCCTGCCAAAAATTCTACAGGTTAAACTAGTTACATTTTAAGTAAAAATCAAATCAAAATCAAAAATTTATTTCAACGTAAAGAATTTACATTCTGCTTGTTGAATGTCAATGTACATACAGTTATGTATAATGTTAGCCGCTGCCTTGGGGCCGTCTGTAGTGGAGAAAAAGGCAGCGAAAAAAAACTCCACTCTGACCATCTTTTCTCAAATCACCTTTAAGCTAATACAAATCAAACTTACAAAATAATATCTTGGATGTGTTGAACACTAGACACATTTATCCTCTGATTAAATTTAATATTAAACTACTATTTAATGCCATACGTCCTTGTCTTCTAAATAATCGTTGATTTTATAATAAGCTTTTTTGCAAAGAGTGTGCTTAACACAATTCTTAAATCGCGTTGGAGGTAACTCTAATATATCTTGGGGTATCTTGTTGTAGAACCTACCAAAGTATACCTACTTATCTGTAACCACGGCATTAATACAGAATGTTCGTAAAATTCGTTAACTGTTTTTTTTACATTTCCTGTCCAAAGGGTTGATAATGTTACGTTAATGTGTGCGTGTCGCCTCGCCTTGACGGAATCTCGTTCGACTCGCTCTTTCTTTGCGTTTTATGTCTATGGATACCTAAAAACCAATACAGCATTCGTCAAAGGAGCCCTCACCCAATAAAACCCGAAGGCTCGCACGAGTGATCATGGAAATTACATTACAAAGAGACAAAGGGTAAAAGACGACAGGATGTAGGTTGAGGCAAAAATACTGACGGACCAGTAGGCTACCTGTGCCTTTATTCTGTTAGTGCATCATAGTTCAATTACAGTTGCATGATCGGGTGGCGTAACATAACATAACATTTACATACAGACACATACATTGCTTCTGGCCCCACACTAGGATACTTTGTGTCGTGGAAACCAGAAGCAGCGACGTCACAAACATGTAAACATCAAAGACCTGGGTTTTTTTTTCTCCCAAGCCGGGGATCGAACCCGGGCCTCTCGCATGGTAAGCAGATGCACTAACCGCTACGCTACTGAGGTCGTCAAATGGCCTCAGGCTGGGTGTTTTTCAATGTTTGTAATGTCCATGTCTGGTTGCCATGGCACGGGGCATTTTAGTTTCTGACCAGGCCCTAGATTCTCTTAATGGATTATATTACAATGACAACTGAATGAATATGGCGATATAGTTACATTGCCGCTTCGAGTCTACCCGCGCATACATATCAAACAATCTAGGCGTCAATGGTATTTAAAAACACGTCACGTGATCCGACCATGTAACTGTCATTGAACTATAATGCACTAACATAAAGAAAGAGATTCCTTGCTATCAGGCAGTAAAGTCCGAACTTGGCCCCCCTGGTGCAGTATGGACTATACTTTCCACAGGGAAGATCCGTGCCCCTCGGTGTGGACATAATGGGTTGATGATGATGATGATGATGAGGCAATAAAATGTATTATAGACGGACTTACGGATTTTGTCGGACGACTCCGACAAAATTCAATTAAAAAAATATATAATAATGATGACATAATGATGTCCGATAATAATGTAAAGTGCTTACGAAAGTTTTAGTTCAAAAAAGTACATTATTTGTACTTTTTTCTTTTCTCGTGATTTAGAGGTAATAACTATATATAGACAACCCTGCTTTAACCTGTTTACTGGGATGTAGTCAGTCAGCTTACTGTGCTTTTTTTCCAAGACAACAAAGTTAGGGACCACCTTATAATATAAATTACACGTTCAGGAACATTCAAATGGCGATAACTCAAACACGGGAAAAGTTAGAGCGCGGTTGCCACGGATACTTTGATACTGGTGAGAAACTTAAGAATAAAGGCATAATGCCCGGTTCACATTATTCCAGTAGCATTCCAGTCAGCATTCCAGTCCAGTGCTGGAATGCTACTGGAATAATGTGAACTTTTTCCCAGCGGTTCCGTGCTTCGCAAGGCACATTAAGCAGTTGGTGCCGGGCGTCGTCGATAGATAGCAGTCGTTAAGCCGAGTCAGAGGCCTAAGGGCGGCTTGAAAACTTCTGACAGTCAGATCAGCCACTAGTCTTACAAGCCTCCACCAATCCGGACTTAGTCCCCGTGATGGAGTACGGCCTATACCTTCCTCAGGGTAGAGACCCGTGTCCCTCAGTGGGGACATAATGGGTTGATATGATGATGACTAGCTGAACCGGCAAACGTCGTTTATCCAGATAAAATATTTTTAGTGGACCACCCTTTTAATGATTTACTTTTTCATTTCAACAAATGAGACCTTAGAGTTCACAATGTGACAGGTGATGACGTGACACCAAAGCAACATTGGTGTCATTGACATGTTTACTTCGCGACGATGTTATATACAGTACAACGATCAGTTTTACATTGAAAATACTCGATACTCCGAATTTTCCGAATTCATCATCAACCCATCATGTCCCCACCGAGGGGCACGGGTCTCTTCCCTGAGGAAGGTATAGGCCATACTCCACCACGGGGGCCAAGTCCGGATTGGTGGAGGCTTGTAAGACTAGTGGCTGAACTCTAAGGTCTCATTTGTTGAAATGAAAAAGGAAATCATTAAAAGGGTGGTCCACTAAAAATATTTTATCTGGATAAACGACGTTTGCCGGTTCAGCTAGTCATCATCATCATCAACCCATTATGTCCCCACTGAGGGACACGGGTATCTACCCTGAGGAAGGTATAGGCCGTACTCCATCACGGGGACTAAGTCCGGATTGGTGGAGGCTTGTAAGACTAGTGGCTGGTCTTACTGTCAGAAGTTTTCAAGCCGCCCTAAGGCCTCTGACTTGGCTTAACGACTGCCATCTATCGACGGCAGCCGGCACCAACTGCTTAACGTGCCTTGCGAAGCACGGAATCGCTCGGAAAAATGCCACTAGCGTTAGTCATAGACGGTGACCCATCCATGGACTGAACGCGCCATATGTTGCTTAACCTTAGTGATCGTTTAAGATCACTCAGGCAGCCCAGGCTACGAGCGATTCCGCCTATAAGTTGACAACTCGGATCGACTAATTCTGTATTATATAATATCTGCATATTCGGTACGTCTAAGAATAGGTTGTTATCTATATATTATACCTCTAAATGTAGAGGTAGGGAAAATAGATTACAACCTATTCTCAGACCTCTAAATGCAGATATTATAATAGAATAGTCGACAACTTAGCGGCGCAAAATTCGGATTATCGAGTATTTTCAATGTAAAAATGATCTTTCTATGCAATGTCGTCGCGAAATAAACATGTCAATGTCACCAATGTTGCGTTGGCGTCACGTCACCACGTGCCACAGGTGTAGGTACATTGTGCACCTTGGACTGATTTGTTGAAATTAAAAAGTAAATAGAAAATACAGTAAATAAAAAAAACTGTCGCTCGTTATCCTCGAGGCAGAGGTACCAATCACTAGAACTGGGTCCACGTTTTATTTATTTATTACCTAGGTCCCAAACGTGACAAGTGGCTAGCCTGTCACCATTATCCGGGCACAATTTATCAGCAAATGGTGTTTCTGTACAAAAAAACAAATTTACGTAGCTAAAAGTCATTGGTACATGCGTGGTTCGAACCCAGACCCACGTGAACGAGGAGCAAGGTTCAACCCCACTACGCCACCACCGCTCTACAGTAAATCAAATGCTGACAAAAATAGGTGCATATGAGATCGATTCAAATGGAATATCATTACGAGATATTTTAGACGAGCAAAGACAGTTTTTCATGTAATAAGTAATAAAGGTACGCTATAAGATCTTGAGATAGGTACCTACCGATGTTAGCAGGGGGAGGAAAGAAATATGGCATTATTTTTACAACTCCGTAGGAAATGGGAAGCGAGGGGTTTGAATAAAGCAAAACAACTACCGAAAACGTGAAATAAAAGTAGGGGAACCAGCAAGTATCTAGGTATTCCATTATTAATTTTGTGTTTGAGTTGGGAACAGAAGCGGCATCTGGACCGAGTTTCATCAAATTACACTTTCATCATCATCTCATTTATGTCCCCATCGAGGGGCACGGGTCTCTTCCCTGAGGAAGGTATTGGCTTTACTCCACCACGGGAGCCTAGTCCGTATTGGCGGAGGCTTGTAAGATTAGTGGCTGGTCATACTTTCAGAAGTTTTCAAGCCGCCCTAAGGGCTCTGACTTAGCTTAACGACCGCCATCTATCGACGGCAGTCGCCACCAACTGCTTGACGTGCCTTGCGAAGCACGGAACCGCTCGGAAAAATGCCACTAGCGTTAGTCAAAGACGTTCACCCATGTACTCAACGCGCCCTATATTGCTTAACCTTCGTGACCGTTTTAAGATCACTCAGGCAGCCGAGGCTACGAGCGGTTCTGATGCTTGCATATCTTAAGATTACTATTATTAAGAGAAAAGGTATTAGAGCCGAGTTTCATCATACATAAACTCACGCCTGTATCCCAAAGGGGTAGGCAGAGACCAGGGACTACCACCTGCCACGATCATAACAAATCATTTGGCGACCTCTGTGGCGTAGTGGTTAGCGCATCTGATTACCATGCGAGAGGTCCCGGGTTCGATCCCCGGCTGGTGAAAAAAAAAAAAACTCCAGGTCTTGGATGTTTACATGTTTGTGACGTCGCTGTTTCTGGTTCCCACGACACAGGGTATCCTAGTGTGGGGCCAGAATCAATGTATGTGCCTGTATGTAAATGTTATGTTATGTTACATTCATTAGTCGTTGCATACACGCACGCCGGTTTCGGGTGCCTTTTACCTTGGCCTTTCCTAACACGTCCCCTATTTGGTCGACGTCTGTCCACCTGGGGCGTCCCTTACTAGCCCTTCCTTTTGCATTATGGAAGATATATTTGTGAAGTCAGCCTTAATATAAAATAAACTTTCCTCTTGTTTTGTTAGGAGAAGTGCGGTTTGTGGAATGTTTGGTTTGCAGCTACGGTCCTTTTTCTTTTTAGATTATTTTTCATGTTGAAACGGTGAATAAAAACACCGGACAAGAGCGAGTCGGGCTTCTTCATCAACCCATTGTGTCCCCACCGAGGGGCACGAGTCTCTTCCCTGAGGAAGGTATAGGCGATACTCCACCACGGGGGCCAAGTCCGGATTGGTGGAGGCTTGTAAGACTAGTGGCTGGTCTTACTGTCAGAAGTTTTCAAGCCGCCCTAAGGCCTCGATTCGGGCTTGCCCACTGAGGATTCCGTAGGTACTTACTCGCAGTTTTATTCCAAACTTTATCTTATCTTTTTATCTTTTATTGTGGACGTCCACCTGAATTTCCTCCGCTCCTGGACCTCCTGCGGGTTGACTGGTCGAAAATGCCATTATCATTAAGTACACTTTTATACTTCTCTTTCGGACATATAAAAAGTACCGGAAACCGGCGTGCGTGCATGCAACGACTAACGAATGTCGATGAAGCGAAAGTGATTTGTCAGGATTGTGGCAAGAGGCGGTCGCTCGTCTCTGCCTACCCCTCTGGGATACAGGCGTGAGCCTGAGCATATGTATGTATGCACGCGTTTTGTTAATATAATAATAAGGATTCCCGAACTCGAAAGACAATTTGCTGTATGGTTAAATTGAAAATTTATAGTTTTCAGATCATCGCCTGTAGTTGTAGTACCTATAGATAAGCCGATACTTGCCAAATATCACAGTTCTAGGTCAACGGGAAGCACTCTATAAATTTTGATTCCGTGGAGTCAAAAGTCATAAAGTCTAAAAATAAAAATTAAAAAATGGGAGTCAGTGGTGTTCCCTGCAAAAAAATAAGCTTGCAAAAGCTAACTGAATCGGTAGTTGCAGAAAGAACACTAGTCATAATCTGCTTACTTTTCAGTAGACATAAAAAACTGATTTCTTAATAGGACTAATGTTGTTTCTGCGTCTACTGAGATTTTCAATCCCACGTTTTTCAATTGATATTCATTGGACTAATGTTCTTTCTATAGGGATCTGTAGATCTACCCTCAAGGATACCATAGACAACAATAAGTCAATCGCACAAAATTTGGACTTATGTTCTTTCTGAAACTACCGATTCAACTAACGAAAGTCTACTCTTCTCTCGGTCATGTGAAAACTGCAAGGAATGCCCCATAAGTGCTTGCATTGTTAGGACGGCATTAACTTCTTACTTTGTGCCAAAACCATTGTTTCTACGGTTCAAACAAAGTTCTCGACGGCATAGATAGTCCGACAGTGGAAAATAAAATTGCACAACGTGAATTTTTGGTCGGATTACCGTATCGTCTTCGGGCATCGTCTCATTACTTTTGTGTCATTATGTTTTGTGTTTTTCTTTTGAGCAATGTATGTGCCTGTACGAGACCGAATTAGAAATGATGAGGTCCGTACACCAACGAAAGTCGTCGACGTAGCCCAGCGGATTAGTAGGTTGAAGTGGCAGTGGGCGGGACACATAGCACGCGGAACTGATGGCCGATGGGGCCGAAAAGTGCTCGAATGGAGACTATTGGAGACCTCATATCGGCAAGCGCAGCGTGGGATGACCAGCCACAAGGGGGACAGACGATATCATCCAAGAGGCAGGATCTTTTCTTAATTATCATTACTTCAAGTATAGAAAATTGTCTCAGCGTCATCTATTTAATTTTTATATTACATACTTCTCTGTGTGAAGGTCTAAGGATGCAGTACCTATTCAATATCTTCCTTACATCTACTTGTCAAATGTTTATTATGTACTTGTATCTGTTTCTTCACCTTTTATAAAATAAAAAAATAAATAAAAAGACGCTGGATGCAAGCCGTTTCCAACCGGTCTTTTACGAGATGACCGTCTATGACTAAGCGCATCCATGCAATAAACGCGCCATATGTTGCTTAGCCTTTATTATAATTATTTATATTATTTACAATATATTCAAAAAACATAGCCTTTGAATCTAGGAATCCGCGATATTCCCGCGTGGTACATAAACCTATGTTCTCTGAAAGAAGGCCTGCGTCCTGCAAAGGAACATATAAACTATGCCTAGGTGCACACTAGCGACACGCGACAGCGACAGCTTGGCGACTAGACGCGACGACAGGCTACGGCCGACAATTGTCATATATTTCGTTCGAAGCTCCGCACACTTGGCGACAGAGTCGCGGAGCCGCGACGACAAGCTTAGCCTAGGCGAACACTTGCGACACGCGACAGCGACAGTTCGGCGACTAGACGCGACGACAAACTACGGCCGTCAATTTTCATATATTTCGTTCGAATCTCCGCACACTTGGCGTCAGAGTCACGGAGTCGCGACGACAAGACGCCATATGCACACGACAACGCCGCGTCCGACGCGGTGACCAGTCGCCCTGTTTGCGATGGCTTTATACTCGTAAGAAGCAAAAAGGTTGTCAAAAGTCAAATTTCGAAACTCAAATGTAGTCCCCGTCCGCTACGCAGCTTCCTGGCAGTTCGCCAAAACAATATGGCGGAGATACGCCATACACAGTGTTATTGATATTGAGTGTCCTTTAGCTTGGCCGAGAGACATTCTAGAGATAAAGTGATAATGGGACTTAGTCTGCGCGAGTGCTTTGTGAAATATTGTTGTGCTTAGGGACAGTATTACTGTCATAGCGTCTCCAAGGCGTAGTAGTGTTTTGTTATAGAAAATAATATTACGAGGAGTCAAACCAAACACGTACAGTCGGGGTCTGAAAATGTTTACCACCTTAAGGTTCATAATTGTAAAGACACAAGGTCGATATTTGTGCTGATTTGATTAGATAAAGCATAAAGCTCAGAATAAAAGAGTTGAGCACCAACCTGTCAAAGTTTAGAACAAACCTTCTTCGATCCCTCAAGGAGGTTTTATTTTATTTATTTTGTAAAAAATTGTATTTAATATATTTTCAAACTTTCATGTTTGACAGAGTTTTGATCTGTGTAATTTTAACAAATGCAATAATTTTAAAAGAAGAAATTAATTTAGATACTTGTTAGAATGAGGCTTCGGAACTTTGAAAGGTAATAAGTACATGGTTAAAGCATTATCGACTATAAGGCACTTCTTGAGACAAAGAATCAAGTTTGAAAACTGGTAAACATTTTTAGACCCCGGCCGTACTTCTCTACCCTATTTCTTGTTCTGATATGCCAGTGTTTTTCAACCTTTTCCACGACACGGCCGCCCTAGTACGAAAAAGTATATCATCGCTTTTTTCATTTATTTTATAATGCTACAAAGATGTTGTAGGGACTGAATACTTCAATCCATACAACATTTTTATCCATTTTCTTACATTTTTGGATTCCATGTAGGTATTTGAAAAAAAAAATTTGATACAAGAAAAAAAATCTTCACCCAAGAAAATATTTATGAAGAATTCTATTGTTTTACAACAAGAAACATTTTTTTTGAATCAAGTAAAGTTCATTGAAACTATAATAAGAAAGTCTAACAATCAAATTCTTTATAATTACTTTCTTGGGTCAAGTTAATTTTTTTATCTATTCGTGGACGAGTCATAGGTTTTTTTTTTGTAAATTTGTTTTCCCACGACACAAGGTAAATGTTTATGTTAATACTAGCGACCAACCCCGGCTTCGCACGCGTAGCAAAAGCACTTCAGTGGAAATAGCTATATTACGATAGCTATATTACGAGTAGTTCCGTGGAAAATTCCCGGGGTAGTATTTTTTTACACCTTGGGTTACATTATTCTAGATTTCGTACGGAACCCTAAATGTTTTGAAAATCCAATATAGCCTTTGTTATTCACGAAGAATGTAGCTTTCTAATGGTGAAAGAAAGAGCCCAGTAGTTGCTGACCCTATTCACTACAAACATACACACACACAAAAATACAAATCTTTCCTCTTTATAATATTATATTAAGCAGGTATAGATAAACTGCATGGATACGTCGCTGGCGATGTCCGCGATTGCGTCTCAAAATGGCAGTAGTCTTAAGGACTAGACCAACGAGGCGGCCGAAATTCTAGAGCTACACTAAATTGCTAACCAAATATGACGGTGATTCCGAAATATATTCACGGGCCATCTGTCACATCCGTCGTGTCCTAATCTGTGCCCTGGCACGGCTCCAAGCGTCGCAGCTGACACCGGCTAATATATTAATAAAAACCAGTCTCAGGTCCGGAGCCGGCCCTGGTGCCTACAGGGTGGTACCGGGATTATGCCGGACTGCATAATAATAACTTCCGCACAACCGGAAGTGAAAATGCTGTGTGATGTGATTCGGCTGTGGCGACTGTTATCTGGCTCTTAATTTTGGTTGATGAAGTTTTCGCTGGTGTGCCGGTTTATGCTGGTGTGTCACCTGAGGGACTTATGTAGCCGATCTTGGCCTTGAAGGTGCGTAGAGTGCACGTCAAGATACCATTATTAAATTTATATTCTAAACCCGGCGGCCACAAGCATTTAAGTCAAATATTGTTCTTATGCCATACACCGGCTGGAATAAGCACCTAAGTCCTTAGACGTTCATGGGCATGTAATGTTGATGTCATGTCGGTCATTCCAACTTAAAACTTTATTGCAATTTCAGCAGCGATAACAAGCACCTATGTTAAACTAACTTACTGCTTATTCCTTCCGGCTCTAGAATTAAATCCGGTGGTCCGGCCTTCGACTCATCTCTTTTTGCATCTAAATCGAGTAACCTTTTCTTCTCCAATACGGTATTTGACACTTTTTTTACGTAGCCTCTCGTATGTCCCACTGCTGGGCAAAGGCCTCCCCTTCTGCTTTCCGTCTCTCCCTGTCTCCAGACACTATCGATAATAATTTATTTGAGATGCTCGATTAAAACAAAACTTACAAAATGATTCGGAAAATGTATTTCTTTTAATCATTTACTAGTTATTACAATTTTAAAATAGAAATGAAATGTGACGTCAAAAGCAAGTATTTTCATACAAAATTCCGTTTTAAAAGTAACTCATTTGACATCCTGTCAAATACCCAATTCATATAACTCTGTTTTTGTTCTGTACTAAGGGCTGATTTCTGAATTGAAATTTCACAGTAAGTAAATACTTAAGTAACGTGCAGGCAATCTTCAACTACAAGACGCCAAAAATTACGCAGTTCTTTTCAGGAACAGCCTGTATAACTCGATTATGAAGGGAAGGGCCTCTAAGGAAAACAACAACTTTATTCCCCGTTCTCTTTAAAGCGGTTTTCCGTGAAAATTTTGGAAAGTTTTTGTGGGGTTGTTACCCGGACATTAATTCTTCTTTTGTCCGGTGTCTTGGATAGGAATTTGGGAGAAAATGTTATCTAAGCGACTCCACTGTCTGTCTGTCTGTGTGTTTGTCTATTTATATACATTGTCTGTCCATCCGTCCGTCCGTCCACCCGATCGAATAATGAAATTAAAATAAATGTCAAAGAAGGGTTCCCATACATCAAACGTATTTTTTGTTGGCATTTTTTCTTGATATTAATAAAGGCACCAAACGCTTGAAATATTTACAGAATAAGTAGCTGTAAATTAACTTAAAAAAGAAAAATTAAATAAAAATTCATCATAAAACGTGATTTTTTGCCGACTTTTTCTCGATCTTAATAACGACAACAGGTAAAAGCACAGAATACAAATTAGTACAGGTACAAAAGATTCACTCCGCAAAATCAATTAAAGAAAAGGGACTCTAGCAGCGATACAATTAGGTGCAATTCAGATCGCACGGCTCTAAAAAAGCTACGTTATAGAATAAAATAGAATATTCTTTATTGTTTATTCACCAGGAATTACACATGAGATTTTACAATAAAATAGTACAGTACAATTGGCGGCCTTATTACTAAAAGTAATTTCTTCCAGACAACCATTGACGGAAAAAATACGGAAGCTGAATGACGGGTAGGGCAGTTAGACAATATGAAATAAGATATCTATATTCACCTACATGTTGCCTCTCTTTCTACCGCGTAACTCTTACCTCTTCTGGCTCCTGAATTCATACCTATTAGCCACTCTGGAGTGGCCGCCGCATGTACTTACGCGTTCGATATCTACACGCAGAGTGCGACAGGCCTGGTAAAATAAAATAAAAAGTATATAATAGTTATAGAATCTAACTAAACTACTGGACTTTCAGTCCACTACCTCATTTCTGCTGCATTAATCCTACTTTCATGATGCTTCTGCCACACCGAAGTGGTCGCTCGCTACCATACATGGTGTAGACTATAATACGTTTCTTTGCCACGCTTACTGACAAAGAAATGTGTTATAGAAACATTGAAAACAATATCCGAGCGGAAGATCCGAAAGGAACATCACGTCTTAGCAATCGTTCACAAATAAAATTGTTTTGTTCAATATTCGATTCCAAGTTCCATTTCGATTTGAGTGTTGTCCGATACACGGAATAACGCAGCCCAGTGGATTTGCACCGCTTGGTTCGAGTTGCGTTGAATGGAATGATATTTGCTTGGATTCAATGTTTGTTGCTTGAATTATTTTATTTAAAGCATCCGCATGTTACGTATTTTACATACATTCATACAAAATTTGCGCATGTATCCCAGAGGGATACGTTAGAGACGTGGCACTGTCACCCACGGATTTATATAGGTACTTCGCAAACTGGATAGCTTACTCAAATTTACAATGAATACAAACCTACACTCTAAACCATTTATATAAAGTTTATATTTCTCCATCAAACGTGAAAGTACAAAAACGAGCCAAGTGAGATAGTTTGAAAGTAGCAGTGCGTCCTTGTCTACCGAGTTGCCAGAAATAAATAAGATCTTAATTAGATCTTTATTTATTGGGCTGACGACAGTACTACTTCTTAGAAAAAGTGACATTAGGCTTTATTGTAAAGTTAGAATATTGAAACTAATAATTTATAATAAGAATGTAATTATCTCGGTTATAAAACGAAATAAAAGTCGTTAGAGAAAAATTTTGTAGCTTTTCGTCATCTTAATTTTATTGACTTGTCCTTGTATCAATTCAATATGGCAACCGCTTGACACTATTCGAAAGAGATGCATTACTACTTTGGAGCCTCTCATCTCACTCTGCTCGTTTTTTATTTCATAGTGCACAGTCCAGTTATAAAGGTTCAGGCTGCCACCTGCCACGACCCTGGCAGAGCACTTTCGCTTCATCGACATTCATTAGTCGTTGCATGCACACCGGTTTTGAGTACTTTTATCATTCATATTATTAATTCGTTAATTGTACGAATAATATCAATATTATTACCTTTATTGTCAACTTCGAAAAAGCCCTACGGACGATTTAGATCGGAGAATTTCTTGCCCTTTTTTAAGTCACAGCTAAGCTTCATCGAGGACGGCAAAGATCCCATTTAAGTCTAAGTATCTGTTTCGGACAAGTAGAAAATTAAATCCAACTGAAATTCCCAAGATAAACTTGAGCTCTCGCTTAGCTAGATTACTCGTAGTGTATTTACACCGGACACCAAGCGCCAATAAGCGGTGTTAACGGAGTGGTAGAGCACCGGCTTCTTATTCGGAATTTATGTATGGTAGCCAGGCATGCACGTGTAGGTACAACTGAGGCTATTTGTACAAATGAACAGCGGCCTACAGTGGGAATCTAACCCGTGACCACAGGCATGGTAATCACATGTGCTGCACCTATTCCAACGAATCAGTCAAACCTTACGTATGCGAGGCAAAAGTTTGACCAATGTGGTGCGTCAATACTTTATATTTTATAGAGGAAAGATTTGTATTTTCGTGTGTATGTTTGTAACAAAACTACTGGGCCGATTTTAAAAATTCTTTCATTATTAGAAAGCTACATTCTTTGTAAGTAACATAGGCTATATTGGATTTTCAAAATGTTTAGGGTTTCTTACGAAATCTCTAATAATGTAACCCAAGGTGTAGAAAAATACTACCCCCGGAATTTTCCACGGAACTAATATAGCTATTTCCATGGAAACGTCTTTGCCGCCCGTAAGCCGGGGCGTATCACTAGTTAGTAATAAGAATGCAGATCTTCAATCGGATGGTCTAAATGCACTTTTAAGCAGTCCCCGAAACTTTTACCTGTCATTTACAAGTTAATCGAAAAATTCAACGTTTTGGTGGCCGAAAATATACAATGCTTGCTAACGAAGTTTACTTAAGCTGAAATCTATAAATAGCTTTGTTAATGATATTGAATAGTAGTCTGTTAGCTTTTAGAATATACCTCGGGCTCTAGAGTAGGCTTCGGTTTTCGCCGAAGGCACACTAGTGTAACACTACTTCCTTTTCTGTATAATACTTTTCTTCACTATTTTGAAAAGTTATGTAAAGTTAAGTGTCATATTAGTTCCGATATTTCTATTGCACGAATACATCTGATTCTATACGATAGTAGCCGAGCCTCTGTAGCGTAGCGGTTAGCGCATCTGCTTACCATGCGAGAGGTCCCGGGTTCGATCCCCGGCTGGGGAGAAAAAAAACTTAAGGTCTTGGATGTATACATGTTTGTGACGTCGCTGTTTCTGGTTCCCACGACACAGGGTATCCTAGTGTGGGGCCAGAAGCAATGTATGTGCCTGTATGTAAATGTTATGTAAATGTAAATGTATATATATTCTAAAAGCTAGCAGACTGTATGTAAAATAGTCGAAAGCTATTCGTATCATCATCGACCCACCTCTGCCAGCTTTTGGGTATATTTGGGTACCAATAATAGGTTGGCGTTCCCATCCCGCCATACTTCGCGGTCTCTCGCCATTAACATCCACGGGGGCCCCACCAACCTGGCCGCATCGTCCGACCATTGGGCTGTTGGTCTACTGACTGACCGCCGCTTCTCGGCCACCACTCCGTTACTGCCCTGGGCCTCGATTCTGTTTGCGGATTATAGTCCAACTAGCTTTCGCCCGCGACTCCGTCCGCGTGGACTTTAGTTCAAAATGTTGCAACCCCGTTCACTCCCGTTAAGGGTTAAATTTAGAAAAACCGTGAAACACGTGTTCAATCAATTGTGTTGAAGAGTATTTATTTCAAGTTTTAAGAAAATCTGACAACATTTTTTTATACCTCCATACAAACTTTAACACCGCCGTTTACCCCTTTAGAGGGTGAGTTTCAAAAAAATCCTTTCTTAGTGCTCCCCTAGGCTCCCTAAGGAACTCCCATGCCAAATTTCAACCTCCTAGGTTCAGTAGTTTGGGCTCTGCGTTGATTCTAAGTCAGTCAGTCAGTCAGTTTCTTCTTTTATATACATTGTGGCCCTGGATAAAGTGCAATCCCGAAAGGGGATGAAACTAGACCATGAATCATTGACTAGAAAAATATTAAAAAAAATTAAAAAAAATTATTGTAGGATTTATTGGTATTTTAAGATTTTCATGTTTCATTAAGGACTCTATGTACAAAAGTATTGATTTCTTCCGAAATAATGGGTCTATTTCTTTGAAATAAAAAAAAAACAGTATGCCTAATACCTGGCGATGACCATGAAATAATAAATAGTCCGCAAAAAAGTAACTATCTTGGGTAAAAAAAGGTATTTTTATGAAAAAAATGATTTTTTTAGACGTTTATTTTAAAAAACTTCAAATTACTAAAAAAATGTGCCCTATAACTATGTAATTTTATAGCTTACTTTTATTCTTTACCATTTTAGCTTCCAAATAAAAAAAAAACAATGTTCTAACTAAAAAAATGGCTAGGAGTTATTTACATTTTAGTAGGTAATAAAAGTCAGACTTTAATCACAATAACTTTATTAATAAAATTATCCGTAATTTACAATTTTGCATTTTTATTTAATGCATTAAATGTTCAAAATGGCCTCCTCGATTTTGCAAGCACATTACTGCACGAATATTAATTTGCTTAGTGGCTCTGCGAATCATTCCTGGATCATTTTTAATGTCATTTGCGCACTGAATTATTCGGTCGTGCAACTGTGCCTCGGTATTTATTGGCGTGCTGTATACTCTTTGCTTCATGACACCCCATAAAAAATAATCTAGGGGTGTCAGATCAGGTGAACGCGCTGGCCAGCCTACTGGCCCTCCTCGGCCAATCCACCGGTTCGGGTAATTTTCGTTCAAAAATCGCCGCACCTCCCGCCCATAATGTGCAGGACATCCATCCATTTGGAGATACATACGCCCACGCCGTCTCGTAGCCAGGGGAACATCTTCCATCAACATGGGTAAATTTTGTAGTAATTCTAAAAAACGTTCAGCATTTAGGGTTCTGGGTAAAATGACTGGACCAATTAAAATGTCGTCGATTAAGACTGCCCATACGTTTATTGAAAATTTTACTTGAAAAGTAGATGCCGGCTTCAATCGTGGATTTTCGTGAGACCACTGGTGCAAATTTCTGCAGTTTGTAATGCCGTCTCGGGTAAATGTCGCTTCGTCCATCCAAAAAATGCGTTTGGGAAAATTTGGGTCAGCTCTAATTTTTCTTAGAATCCACGTCGACATTACGCATCTTGGACGATTATCTACATTTTCGTGTAAATGTTGTACTCGTTGGTAATGGAAAGGATGCAATCCCTCCTTTTTCAAAATTCGCCAGACAGACGTCTTCGATATGCCATGACGCAACGCTAATCGTCTTATGCTTGTTGTAGGGTCAGCAAACAGATCGTTTAAAATGGCCTCTTCTATCGCATTGTCAATAACGACAGCTGGTTGCTCACGGCGATCTCGTGCCAAACCAAGTCCAATGTTGGAGAGCCTCCTATGAATCTCTTGAAAATTTCGAGCTGAGGGTATGAGTCTGCCCGGGAAAGCATTTATGTATGCAGTCCGAGCGACTGTTGTGCGACCATGTGACATGCCATAATAATAATGCATGTCGGCTATTTCTCGAGGTGAGAACTCTGTCAATCGCGGCATTTTGTCAACACTTAACAGCAGAACAGGAACAGTCCAAACGTAACGAACAGTAGAAAACGTAACAGTCAACAATGTAACAAAAACTTAATAACAAATCAACGAGAACACAATGCGAGAACGAGAACAGTAGTAGCAGCGGCGAGAATATCGGAGCGACTGTGTAAGTCCTGTTTCGAACCCCCTGCCTCCCCTCCCCTCGCCTTCCCTCTACCTGAGTGTAGAACAAAAGGACTGCGACTGCCGAAGGGCACAGAGTAAGACGGAAACAATGGAAAAAACGGTCTCTACATGCACGGTAACACGATTAGGCTCCACTTTAAAAGTTCGTAGATAGCGTGTTTTTTTAGTTAGAACATTGCTTTTTTTTTATTTGGAAGCTAAAATGGTAAAGAATAAAAGTAAGCTATAAAATTACATAGTTATAGGGCACATTTTTTTAGTAATTTGAAGTTTTTTAAAATAAACGTCTAAAAAAATCATTTTTTTCATAAAAATACCTTTTTTTACCCAAGATAGTTACTTTTTTGCGGACTATTTATTATTTCATGGTCATTGCCAGGTATTAGGCATACTGTTTTTTTTTATTTCAAAGAAATAGACCCATTATTTTGGAAGAAATCAATACTTTTGTACATAGAGTCCTTAATGAAACATGAAAATCTTAAAATACCAATAAATCCTACAATAATTTTTTTTAATTTTTTTTTATATTTTTCTAGTCAATGATTCATGGTCTAGTTTCATCCCCTTTCGGGATTGCACTTTATCCAGGGCCACACTGTATATAGATTACAGTTACATGGTCGGGTCACTTGACATGTTTTTAACTTTCATTAACACCTAGAGTTACGAACACGCGCGTGCGCGCGTCGACTTGAAGCGGCAATGAAACTAAATCGCCATTATCATACAGTTGTCACTGTACTACAATCCAATGCATTAGCAGGATCTATAGGCCCTGGTTCACCTGTCATCTTACTACCTCGCCAAGTGTTCCGGCCAGCGCCATTTCAGACTCAAGGTTCGGTCACCAACATCGACGACCCTCGTCGTCGTCTCATATTCGTATACTTCATCATAACTCATTATGTCCTCACCGAGGGGCACGGGTCTCTTCCCTGAGGAAGGTATAGGCCATACTCCACCACGGGGGCCAAGTCCGGATTGGTGGAGGCTTGTAAGGCTAGTGGCTGGTCTTACTGTCAGAAGTTTTCAAGCCGCCTTAGGGCCTCTGACTTGGCACCAACTGCTTAACGTGCCTTGCGAAGCACGGAACCGCTCGGAAAAATGCCACTAGCGTTCGTCATAGATGGTGACCCATGGACTGAACGCGCCGTATGTTGCTTAACCTTAGTGATCGTTTAAGATCACTCAGGCAGCCCAGGCTACGAGTGATTCGTATACTCATAGGTACTTAATTACTTCCCTTAATTGACCCTTGCTTCTCGATCATGAGGGTCTGGGTTCGTACCACGCATGTACCTACCGATGACTTTTAGTTACGTACATTTGTTTGTACAGGTGATAACGGCGACAGGCTTGCCACTTGTCACGTTTGGGACCTAATAAACTCGGCAAAACGTGGGCCCAGTTCTTGTGATTGGTGCCTCTGCCTACCCCCTCGGGGATAACGAGCGTGAGCTTTATTTTTTTTACTTAAACTTAATTACTTCCATCCCAATCTAATTGTATGTCTATATCTCAGAGCAAGTGTTTGCGCACGTCAACAATCAGACAATCAACAATCAAACAAACTAGGGGTCAATGGTGTGAAAAAACACGTCACGTCACTCGACCGTTAATCTGTCATCGTACTGCAATGCACTACGAGAATCGAGGACCAGGTGTCTAAACAAACCAATACATATTCGAATCGAAATATCGTGTAATACAAATTACAAACGACACAAAATGACAAGATATTTTTGTGGCGATATTAAACTGGCTTCTCTCAGTCAGCTCGCCAACGACGTACTTATTATGCTGTTTATTTGATCATAAAATAAAACCTCGGAGGGTTCCGTGAAGCTTTTTATTAGGTTGTGGTATTACGTTGACGATTCCTTACTCCCTTGTTAGCTACACAGCTGCTTCAGCTGCATAGAATTCTCTAGTTTCACATAACATTCATCATCATCATCATCATCATCATCAACCCATTATGTCCTCACCGAGGTGCACGGGTCACTTACCTGAGGAAGGTATGGACCATACTCCACCACGGGGGCCAAGTCCGGATTGGTGGAGGCTTGTAAGACAAGTGGTCTTACTCTCAGAAGTTTTCAAGGCGCCCCAAGTAGCGATGTGCCGTTCCCGGCAACGATCCCAGAAGTGGGAATTATCGTGGGATCGTTGCCGGCAACGATCCCAAGAGGTGGGAATTATTGGGAACAATGCATTAGTTCAAGTGTTAACTAAGATAGAGTTCTTGGGAATAGTTAATTAGTGATTCATATGAAGCATGATATTCAATATGAAACAAAATCCCCTTGGGATGTCCTAAATTCCGAATGTTGGAGGGAAATTTCTCTGTTAGAAGTTACTGACTTTTGAAAAATACCAAAAAATTCTAAAAGTCAAATTTATTTTTTTACTGTTCATAAAAATTTGCCGTAGCAAATTTCGAGTTTGTGTGAAAAGTGAAAAATAAAAACAATTTATAATAAACTTGAATTCATTAATATTTTGTAAGGGAGTTACAATAATAGGTATGATGACAGATTTTGAATTTTCCTTCTATTATTTCTACTAGGTAGAAGGCTACTATTTTCGAAAAAAAAAATCAACAAAAAAATTTAGTTTTCGTATAAATTTATGATATTTTTTGCTATTCAATTTGAAATACGCGCGGAAACGCTCCAAAATATCATGGCGTCGATTGTGACGTAATGACTTTGTAGATACGGCATTATATCTATGCTGAATTAAGAAAGTGAACAAAACGTCTCTCTGTGCAAAAACACATCAACAGCAGCACCGAAAAAACTGTTTGTTTATGTTCGAAACAAGAAAATATAATCTATATATATATATATATATATATATATATATATATATAAAAGGAGAAGCTGACTGACTGACTGACTGACTGACTGACTGACTGACTGACTGACATATCAACGCAGGGCCTAAACTATAAGGGTTAGAAACTTGAAATTTTGCACAAGGGTTTCGTTTGTAACGTAGGGGAGCATTAAGAAAGGATTTTTGAAAATGCATTCCCTAAAGGGGTAAAATGGGGGTTCAAAGTTAGTATGAAACTGTGCTGTTTTTGAAGTTATTCGAATGAAATTTGGTTCGAAGGTTCTTCATTTAAAATTATGAAACAAGTGTAAAATAGTTTTTTAAAAGTCATCCCTTAAGGGGAAAAATGGGGGGTACAAACTTAGTATGAAACATAGCCGTTTTTTAATTTATTCGAATGAGATTCAATATGAAGGTCCTGCATTAAATGTTATGAAAAACATGTAAAATAGTTTTTCCAAAATGATCCCTTATGGGGGGGGGGGGGTAAAAGGGGGGGGGGGGTGCTAAGTTAGTATGAAACTTTGCTGTTTTTGAAGTTATTTGAACGAAATTCAGAATAAAGATTCTTCATTAAACGTCATGAAAATCCCTTAAGGGGGTAAGAGGGGGGTGCAAAGTTAGTATGAAACTTTGCCATTTTTTAAGTTATTCGAATGAAATTCAGCACGAAGGTCCTTCATTGAAAGTCATGAAAGACGTGTAAGTAGTCTTTCGAAAATCATCCCTTAAGGGGGTAAGAGGGGGTTGCGAAGTTAGTATGAAAGCTCTTTCGCATGCGCTAAAAGTATCCCTATCTTATTGGCAAACACTTTACTCAACTAAAGCCCACGCGGACGTAGTCGCGGGCAACAGCTAATGAGAGATAAAGTTATTATAGATAGAGATAAACTGTGACTTTATAAAGCATTTGCTGGCTTTACGAAATATGGGAGTGCTATTAGTACGGCCTCCAAGTGTAACAACTAGAGCTAAACTATCTAAAACTGAAGCCAAAATGAGCTTACTAACCCTGCCAATATCAACATGATGGGTGTAGTGTACGCCAAGGTGACACCATCTCGCCTAAGCTCTTCACCAACGTCTTAGAAGACGTAAGACTCTAGACTGGGGTGAGACGGGTGTCACCATTAACGGCGTTTATATGTCGCACTTGCGTTTTGCCAGTGACATCATCATCTTGGCAGGAAATGCCACGGATCTTCAGTGTATGCTCGTAAACTTGCACGAAGCGTCCCTGGAGGTCGGTCTCAAGATGAACATGTCCAAAACAAATGTCATGGCTAATCATCTGGTGACTATGCCGAACATCACTGTCGGTAATTGCCCGATAGAAGTTGTCGATGAGTATATCTACCATGGACATTGTTTATCTTTTCACCGAGAAGCCCAGGTCAAGGAGATCATGAGGCAGATTCAGCTTGGTTGGGCTGCTTTCGGGAATCTTGCCGATGTTTGCAAATAAGATTTCGCAATGTCTAAAAACCAATACATATGACCAGTGTGTTCTAGCCATTCTCACATATGGAGCCGAAACTTCACAAAGCAGAATATGCACCGAATTAAAGTAGCACAAAGAGCAATGGAGCGCGCCATGCTAGGTCTTAGACTCGTAGATCGAGTACCCAATGTCGTCATCCGTCGCCGGGCAAGGTTTGATGACATTGGCGAAAAAGTCTCAAGACTGAAGTGGAAATGGGCGGGACACCTGGTGAGGCGGGAAGACCGCAGGTGGACCAAGGCAATCACAGAGTGGTGGCCAAGAACATGACGACGGTCAGTAGGCAGACCTGCGGCCCGATGGTCGGACGATGTCGTTGAGTCGGCGGAAGGTCCATGGATTCGGGTGGCGAGAGACCGTGTGAAATGGCATTTGGGGGAAAAAGGCCTATACCCAACAGTGGGCAGCGGTAGGCTAACGATGATGATGAAATAACTTTTCACATTTTGGTATTCAGATGAACAAAAATGTTTATTTGATGCGAGAAACTCGCTCAATATCAACAAGTCAACTCTGGGTAAATTAAAGCTGTTTGCCTCAATAAAATATTGTTCCATTGTTGATTATGAACCAAGATATTGAGCCACGAATAAACAATAACATCCACTAATTAAATTATGCGAAAATTAATCGGAACGCGTAGTCACAACAAAAAGTCAAACACGGCCGTTGTAGCTAGTCGTGACGTCATTCACTTTGATTGCTGTTTCAGTTAATATGGCCGATTCCGGTATTTTGTACTTTTGTTTTCTAAAAAATCTTATCAATCTCAATGTTTATTTTATAACGGAGTCATTTTAAGGAATTATTTTGGCATATATTTTTTTCTAAAACCATTTATTCTTTCGTTTTTTAATACTGTTATTGTTGTATTTAAAGAAAACTTTCGAAATATTTACAAATTTTCTAATTTTGACTCATGTTTATTGGGAAATCATCATTCATTTATTTAGCATATTTTTTGCCAGAAGTTACTTTAGTTATTTCCTTATGCGTACTTTTTTAACCACAAGTTTAATTTCTAATTACAGCTATATTTTACCACATTATTTGCCATTAAAATTTCCTATCGCTACGGTATGTTTGGTAAATAAAACAATTTCTGAAAACAGTCTCTCCCTTAGTGAGTATTAAACCCGCAAAAATTAAATTTGTTTAATTTTTCCACATTTTGTTCTGCTGCAGCTCCACTGCTTGCAGCGTTTGTGTCTGTTTTTTCAAATGATTTTTTAATCACTAACGAGGCTTTCTTGCATTTTACTAGATGGCGCGCGAATTTTGTTGCATTTTTTACTCCATACTGCGTCACAGTATTTACATAAAGTCTTTTCCTTATGACCTTCCTTGACCTTTTCTAAAATGTTCATGAACACAGCCTCTTGCTGGCACCATTTTTTTATTAAAAGTTGAAATTTGACGAACGAACAACAAAAAATCTCTATCACAGCGCCAACCGTGGAATAATACTGACTTCCTCTGCACGCTATCCCTTCTCCGCATTTAGCTCCTCGATAATGTATAGATGTCTCTTTCTTTCTTTAATGCATAGCGCAAAATGATTTGATCTTTTAATTTTTTTACTTACGATTTTTAGGATCTGTCGATAATAACATTACAATTAATATTTACAGTAACACCCCCGCAAGTTGGCAAAGAAATAAGAAAAAATGTTCCTAACCATATCATTGGGATCGTTCCCATTGTTGCCGGCAATAATGGGAACGATCCCATTATTGCCGGGAGTGGGAAGCTTGCCATTATTGCCGGGAATGGGAAGCTCCCCATCTGGCACATCTCTAGCCCCAAGGCCTCTGACTTGGCTTAACGACTGCCATCTATCGACGGCAGCCGGCACCAACGGCATAACCTGCCTCGCGAAGCATGAAACCGCTCGGAAAAATGCCACTAGCGTTAGTCATAGACGTTGACTCATCCATGGACTGAACGCGCCGTATATTGCTTAACCTTAGTGATCGTTTAAGATCACTTAGGCAGCCCAGGCTACTAGCAATTCATGATGATGATGATGACTCAAATTTATAGCTAGGTCAGTCATTAAAGGTTCAGAAATGGCTTTCTAGTCTAGTCAACATGTAGGTACCTTTTCGGATGAATTTTTTTGTATAGTCTCCGAAAATTAGGATCAAGGTGTCATTTGATTCGGAATATTATGTAGAAAGCTTAAAGAAAACTCCTGAAAGGGGCCGATAAAAATTACAAAAGTTATAAACAACAACAAAATTAGGGGTGTGGTTTTTTTTGTAATATCTCAAAAACTATCAGAGATATTCAAAATTTGAAAAAAGATCTGAAAAGAACAGGAATTTTGCCAAAAAAAAGTTGTCGCTATTGTTACCGTGTCGTGGATCCCTTAATCGTAATTTTCGGAGACTAGGTATAACAAAAAATTTCGTCCGAAAAGGTACATCTTGACTAGACTATACGATGCAATGTAGATGTTGAGTAGTAGATTTGTTGGCGGTTTCCGTAAATTTATCTACGGATCCCCGAAACTAGGAAATCACTCGACGCCCCAAGTCCTTAGTAGGGGATCGGAAAGATAAATGGGCGATATGAAAGCAAAAATATAATAGCCCTATGAGATATACTGCTGCGGAATTATTCTTCCCTTTGTGGAAATATATGCCCTTTCTTTCTAACTAGCTGTGCATGCGGCTTCGCTCTATAAAGATTTGTATATTTGTCGCGGGCAATTTGTATGACTCGTCGGTTTACAAACGGCCTCGTCCGATTAAAAACTCATAGGTAAGATAAGAATATTCTTTAGTGTGCCAGGCAAAACACATACAGAACATTTACATTTACATTTTTGTGCAATTGGCGGCCTATTAAGGCCGGAATCGTACACGGCAATTATGCTTAAAGCAATTTCTGGTACGGGATCGGTATGGAAGGTTCAGCTTCCTGAAGTAAATGAATTATATTTTTTTTGTGAAAAATACAGTTAGTTAAGCCTAAATTTGGGTTTTGTATATAATATGTATTTTGTTTTTTTTTTTAAATTAAATTATTAAAAAAAGCAAAAAACCATTTAAATTTTTGATCATAAACAGTCTCTTCGCCAAAAACTAACGTACTGCATTTGTGAAAATATACTAGCAACACCACTTCTTGCTTACGGTGAAGCAAAACGTTGTGAGGACACCTAAATGTCTATAGTCTGTAAAACATAGCTTGAGCTCCGCGACAGCTGTCATCAAAATTGCGTCCATGAAGTTTTGAATTTTTTCACAGAATATTTGTACTGTAAAAACTCCGTACTTAGAGTGCGACAAGTGAGTCCTGGCACAAGTCTTTGGCGGGAAATTTAAAAATCTTTTAGTTGATAACCCTGCATCTATATGCCATAAACCATCTTGATACTTTTGCTTAACTTGATTATTTGTTTCTCCAATGAGTCTCCAATGAATTTTGTCCAAACATAAATAAATATAAGCAAAACGAAAACATTAACTACATCAAAATCAACATTTCCACCAAAAACAGGGATAATAAAGATGCACCACATAAACTTATAAACATTAATTAATGCTGAACCATAATCAAAATCTGATTCATATCTTTTTTCTCAACATCTTTGAGTTCTTTGACTAAGTCTTCGATCTGACGTTTAAAATTTTCGTCATCCGACAGACCTTACAACAAGAAATAATTCATGTTTGTTTTAAAACAGTATTACTTGTATGTATATACTAAAACATACTTAAAATTATGTTGAATAGAAACAAAAGGTTTTTTCTTGTTTAAATCTAGGACGAGTATCAAACTGTTTGGGCTGTACTTCTTGCAGCTGAAATACCTAAGTTTGACAGTCAGAGTGTGGCCATATGAAGAATTTGAAATAAATCGCGTGCCAGGACTCGCTTGTCAGACTCTACTGCACACTATTCGATGTCTAAGCAATATCGTAACCTAGCCCTGTCAGTGTGACAGATGTCGTGGAGCTCAAGCTATATTTTACAGACTGTAAGGCCCATACCTTGACGATTGAAATGACCAATCCGCGGTGGGCACGCGGGTGAATAAGCCCACACACTCTCTATCTCTCTCTCTCTCTCTTTCTGAGAGAAGGGCTGTGCCCTACAGTGAGACTTATATAGGATACTAAAATAAACCGAAACTGGATTACTGCTGGTAGGAATCACATTTTGATGGTCCGATTTTTATTTAGTTAATACTCGTAGCACTACTCTTCTATATGTTTTTGTTTATTTGCATCATGTATGTACTACATAATGCAAATAAACAAAAATAAATATGGTTTTAATTATTAAACTCTTCACAAAATTAATCCAGTAAGGGAATTGCAACAACATTGATGATGTTGATACAATGACTAACGCTCGGTTTCTAGAAGAGCGATCAAATGTTAACCTCATGTTAATCTCACGTCAAGCTAATTTCAGCCAATCTCGTGCCGGTATTTTGAATTAATCTCTTGTTACATTTGAACACTCTTTCAGAAACTGAGGCTAAGTGTCTTAAACTAAATAGCATATTCTTGTACATTAGATTAAGAAATACCTGTGTAATTTCCTTTTTTATGTACAGCAAAGGGTTCTCTATCTATCTATTAAATTGTTTCATATTATGTTATGTTTTTATCGTCCATATCTAATCTCTTTAAACGAGCAATTCTTGTATATATATTTATATATAATCAGAATCTCGGAAACGGCTCCAACGATTTTCACGAAATTTTGTAGGCAGATGCTTTCGGGGTCGTCTAATTGATCTAACTAGGTTACATTTTTAGAAAACGTTGTTTATCCGTGTTTTAAGCCGATTGAATTTTGCTATGATAACATACAGAGATAAATTTTGTGTCTATCTGCAAGGTTGGGATAGTTCCGACGGGAAAACGGGCGACCCGTTTCGGGCCGATTTCAAGAGACCCGGTTCGAGTCATAATGTTTTTTTTCCCAAGTTCTTTTTTTGTTGAAAAAGGATTATTTTAATTTTACATTACATATTTTATATTACAAAAAAGTATCGAGCAAAGCTCGGTCACCCAGGTACTATTCCTTAACTGAAAAGCAGGCTTTTTCTTTTAACATTGATTTTTATTTGTGTGAGAAAATCCGTTGGTTAGCGTTAGTTTTAATGTAGTGAGGTAGTTTACTGCTCTGAGATCGGCCAAATTTTATTCAAATTGGCTAAGCCTTTTAAGCGTACAGCACACCAAATTTTACACCCATGCAAGTCACAGGCCTCTTTTAAAACTAACACTACAACACATGCAAAGGTTGATTTTAACCGACTGTACATTTATGCAAACCCTCATACGTTAAGTATAGTTATTGTGACATATTATGACTTTGATTTTATTTATTTTATTTTTCTTTATTAGGGACAATACATAGAAAGTATAAGGTATTTTGAACACAAAACTTAATCGTTAGAAACCAGAATGGTCAATTCGGTATTTGACACTATCAACAATAAATTATTTGATATGCTCAATTAAAACAAAAATTACAAAATGTATCGAAAAATGTATCTCTTTTAATCATTTACTAGTTATTACTATTTTTAAATGCATGAAACATAAAAAGAGTGCTCTGAAATGTGATGTCATAAGTCAGTATTTTCGTACAAAATTCCGTTTTAAAAGTAACCTATTTGACATTTTGTCAAATACCCAATTGTACATCCAGCTCCGTTGCCCACATTTTACAATAATGTTTCTACTTAACTAAGGAATCAATCAAACTACTTTTATTCGTGCTAATGGTGAATAATATAATAGTTTATTTCGTAGTTTATTCGTTTAGCGAATTGTTTTTCCTGAATGTGCAGTAAAAAATCATCGTTAACTGTGAGGCGGAATAATTCTCCATCTGCGAACGAAGGAAATAATTTCTGTTCATGTTTTTTTTGCTCCCGTGGTGGAGTATGACCTATACCTTCCTCAGAGAAGAGACCCATACCTCTCGGTAGGGTTAAAATGGGTTGATGATGATGTTTTCTTTTAAAAATAAATAAATAAATAAAATAAATAGATGACAATAGAGTTGGTTCCGTAGATTTGTGCTGTGGTCGTAGCACTTGTTTGTACTACACTACGTGGTTTAGACGTATTTGTTTTACAACGATTAAAAAATAAGCTACACAGTACAAAATCCTTCATAACTTATTGCAGAAAAAAAAAAACTGCACAAACTAAAGAAATATATCCGGCGAACGTCTTTTCGCCATATTTTTTTTTTCACTTAGGGCTATGACAGATAGATAACAACCTATTCTCAGACCTAAAGAATATACGTATAAAATTTCACCAAAATCGGTCAAGCCGTTTGGGAGGAGTTAGCGTTTTAACATTATGACACGAGAATTTTACTTTTTAAATCAAAATTCTTACAATATCATAATGTGTTTTTATGAAGTTACATTTAATTTCACATTGAATTGGTACCTAATTGTAAAGATTTTGGTTTAATAAGTGTACAATTCAATAAAAAGGCGTATCAATATTGTTTACCTTTAGTTAAATACCTAAACGTATGAAGTATAGTCGCACTCCTCGTCACTGTTGTATTCGAGAGCAAAACGACCATAAGCTTTTGATAGGTTTATTACACAGAGTGCGTATACTGAGTTTTTTCATTCACTCTCGATAGTGAGAGCGTTTGCGATTTGCATAGGAGTGACAAAGAGACAACTAGATGGCGCGCTTTGTCACTCCTATGCAAATCGCAAACGCTCTCGCTATCGAAAGTGAATGACAAAACTCAGTATACGCACTCTGAACTCCTAACTGCAACGCACCTTAGGCACAGAATACATAATAGTTGGCTTAGGTAAATCCTTATGCGACTACCCAACACAATGTTTGTACTCTTACTACAGAGGCATAAAATAATGTACTTAACCTTCTTCTTATTCTTCTCCAACAAAGGTAGTATGAGGACGCGAGTCGCGCGCGACAACGTCAAAAGTCGCGACTTTCCAGTACATTAACTGTCGAATTCTCGCGACTTTTGACGTTGTCGCGCGCGACTCACGTCCTCATACTACCTTTGCAGCATTATACTTCATATGTTTACATACTTAACTAAAGGTAAGCAATCTGGATAACTTGTATTTTTATTGAAATATACACATTTTAAATATATTTTTTTTTTGAAATTACGATTATTTTCACAATGAATTGGTAATGCGTAAAGATTTTGGTTTAAAGTGTACATTTCAATAAAAAGAGGTATCAAGATTGTTTACCTTTAGTTAAGTACCTACCTAAACATAATGTTCACATTATGAAGTATAGGTTTGTCCACTAGGCTATCTCCGTTACTTAGTTACTTGCTCTATGGAGGCCCTTAAATACAAAAATCTAAAGAGTTACGGTTGTATTCATTAAAATTTTGCACTTCTTAAAAGAGGCATATAAAGGGTCTATAGAACGTTTGCTAAAAATCTCTATTCATAAACGTAAGTTAGTGCCTAAAACGTTCATTAGCTATTTAAAAAAGGTTTGCTAAGCTAACAACAGCAGTCCCCTTGTTTATCTCTCTTATAGTGTCCATAACATACTGATTATAACCTCAAAACGAGAAATTGACATTAGTGTTTTCGGAGTGTCGTGTTTATTATTTACACATTAAAAATGAATGTTTTGCGCGCAATATATTCAATTGGCCGCTTGCAAGAAGCGGAAAAGGCGCAAAGGCGGAGAAAATCTTATAATAAAGAATAAACCCCTATGTATTGCGAGATCTCACGTTCAAAAAATGCTACGTACAGATTCTGTAAAGATACAATTCGGGAGATAAATAATATGGTGGAAGACGAGCTCATGGTGGATGGTGATGGTGGGAGGTGCTGGCGTTTCACCAGATCTCCAAGTCCTGATCGCCATCCGTTGTTGGGGACACGTGAAGTAAGTCACATTTATGTCTTATAATCTCCTGTAATTCTGTAATATCTTCTAAATTGTCTGTTTAAAAGCAAGTAAAGCATTTCTATGGAAGTAAAGTAGGTATTTCCAGTGTCTTAATATAATAAAATGTTTCAGGTTCAAGACGATGCTGGGGAACTATACGGGGTTAGCCAGCCCACAGTCAGTCTTATTTGCGCCAAGGTGGCACGTGCTATTGCGGCCAAAGCTCCAACTTTCATCAAGATGCCAGCTTCCTTAGAAGAGGAAGAGTCAGTGATGGCGAAATTCCGACAAATTAGGAATTTTCCTGGTGTGATAGGGGCGATTGATTGCACACACATAAAAGGGAAAAAAACAGGTGGAGAGCAAGCTCAATATTATATAAATAGAAAAGGGTATTATTCCTTCAATGTCCAGGTACCTAATAAATACTTCAGTACATAACTGATTAATTTACTTTAATTATTGTTTACCATACCATACTCGTATGTATACCTATATAATATTATTTATTCTGTTCTAGGTTGTTTGTGACGCTAGCTTCAAGATCATGAACATTGTGGCTAGATGAAGGAGGAGTACTCACGATAGCCGTATCTTCAATGAAAGTAATATAAAGCAACGCTTTGAAGATGACCAAAATGGCCAAAATAGAGGTCTAAAATAGAAGCCGACTACTGGGAGACTCGGGCTACCCTCTAATGCCAACCTGTTCACACCACTGCTGAACCCCAGAAATAAGAGTAGAGTAAAAAAAAAAAATATTGTTACGCCAGACTATAATCTGTCTCTGTCCCTAAATTTCTCTGTCCCTAAAGTTTTTACGTAAAAGCGTAACAAAGATCCAAACATAAATCTACAAATTCTCGCAAACTGAGAATTGAGTTTGTAATTTGTAACTAATATTATAGTAGGATTAAACATTATCTCAGTTTTCAATTTCTGGCTAGTTTTTTTACTGTTATTTTTACTAATGTAAAATAAAACTTCTATGCATTTTTCAAGTTTTTTATTATCATCATCATCAACCCATTATGTCCCCACCAAGGGGCATGGGTCTCTTCCCTGAGTAAGGTATAGGCCATACTCCACCACGGGGGCCAAGTCCGGATTGGTAGAGGCTTGTAAGACTAGTGGCTGGTCTTACTGTCAGAAGTTTTCAAGCCGCGCCCTAAGGCTTGGCTTGGCTTAACGACTGCCATCTATCGACGGCAGCCGGCACCAACTGCTTAACGTGCCTTGCGAAGCACGGAACCGCTCGGAAAAATGCCACTAGCGTTAGTCATAGATGGTGACCCATCCATGGACTGAAAGCGCCGTATGTTGCTTAACCTTAGTGATCGTTTAAGATCACTCAGGCAGCCCAGGCTACGAGCGAGTTTTTTATTGACATGAATGAATTCTTATCATACAAAGATATTATTATTATTTGCTGTTCTGCATCTCTTGTTAACCAATGGCGAGCATTCGTTAAAAATGAAACTACATAATTATCCTACATACGTTTTGGTTCCAGTCCAGCAAAATAATATTTGGCGCGTCAATTACTTTTCAGTTGTCAATGTCGAAATACTGTCTTTGGTTTATACCACAGACTCTCTTGTTTACGAAAAAAACGATATTTGCCAAGTTTTCATTCATTTCTTCCCATAATCTGTGGAAATCGTTCACTTCACTCCATTATAGACGTCCGCTAGTTAATGTACGGTTATCGTGCGTTTATGAATAGATATTTTTAACGAACACTTTAGCAGCATGTTAGGGCTTATTAAACAAGTTAACTAACTGAGGTTTATAAGCAACTTTCGTGAGTTTTTATGAATTAGTAAATACGCACATGAACATACCGAGTTCGCGTATGGAAATGTGCCTTTGAGGCCTCGTGATAATATCATCCTGAAGCGGAGTCGACAAATTCATGCATAACACTCCAAGTAACTAGTATCCTTTGAGAGGCGAGCATTTGAGGGCCCCAAGGCTGCGGAATACGTGACATTCTGCCCGACTTAATCCCTGTACGATCTCTGTACAACGCGATACGTTCCAAGGATAGATTCCGAAGATTCAATAACAGCTGTCACTTGTAAATTTTTGGTCTGGATCAACTTCATCATCATCAACCCATTATGTCCCCACAGAGGGGGAGGTCTCTTCCGTGAGGAAAGCATAGGTCATACTCCACCACAGGGTCTAGTCCGGATTGGTGGAGGCTTGTAAGACTAGTGGCTGGCCTTAATGTCAGAAGTCTCAAGCCGCCCTTACGCTTCTGACTTGGCTTAACGACTGCCATCTGTCGACGGCAGCCGGCACCAACTGCTTAAGGTGTCTTACGAAGCACGGAACCGCTCGGAAAAATGCCACTAGCGTTAGTCATAGACGGTCACCCATCCATGCACTGAACACGCCCTATGTTGCTTAACATTCGTAATCGTTTAAGATCACTCAGGCAGCCGGGGCTACTAGCGTTCCCTTTAGCATAGATAAATTATTGTTAGTTTTGGACCTATTTTAAGCAGTCCAATTCGAATGAAATACCACACACCGTTCGACAAACAAATGGACAGTTCCGTTTGAATGATTATCGTAAATCAAAGTAGAGTAATCCTTTAATTTTGGTCTCTCATTTTGATCCTTTTAGCTAACCAACTAAAAGCTAATAAGAGGTAAGCGCTGCATTAGTTAATTTCGCACTTTGGTCCTATCTTATTCAATTTCAAATGTGGTATTGAGGACAACGATATGATTTCGTTATTAAATGTCAATGAAATGATGATGTTCATTTAAAAAAGCTTTTAACGCAAATCACATAGTTTTCAGGTTAAAGTCACGGTTTTTTTTAACACTAGACATAATTTTAAGAACTCCCAAAGCATTTAAAAGTTAGCAGGCTAAATTTTAAAGAACTTTAATCTAATCAAAGGTGTGAGGAAAATATAGGAACAGGACTTAGTTTGAACTATCTATCGCGTGAAATCGAATTTTTCAACTAAATTTAAAGTTGTCGCTTCAATCTTCATGAAAAAATTTAGGACACTATTTAAAAAAAATTGGGGCTCGCAAAATAATTTTGATTTTTCTCGAAAAAAGAAAGCTGTACAAATAGCCATGCAGACAAAAAATAACATTATCTAAGAACCTTTTATACAAACGGGATCAACATGCGAGATGCAATCGCAACAAGTCTAATCGCTCTGAAAGCATAGTCTACATAAAACTAGAATAACTATTTATTCTAGTGGACAATCTCAGTAATTTACAAAGTTTTATGGCTCGGTTTTAGTGCTCGTTGACCAAGTAAATTGATGTAACTTGCCAAGATAAGGTGGTCCTACAGTACGGCTTAACAAATTACTTGTGCTCGTACATCACACTAATAATATTATAAACGTGAAAGTTTGTGTGTGTGTTTATATGTTTGTCAGTCTTTAGCGCTGAAACGGCTGGACGGATTTTTAATAAAATTTGGTATGGAGTTAGCCGATACCCTGGATTAAAACATAGGCTACGTTTTACCGCGGGGAAATATCTTATTCCTACGGGAAAATCGATGAACCGCGGGTAACACCGCGGGGCACAGCTAGTAAACTTGAAATAAATAAATGAATTTGAATTTGAATAATTCTTTTCTGAATTCTTGTTAAGTTCCAACTTTTGTTGATTTACCTGGACCAGCAGTCAATTTGAGATGACTTCTTATTTTATCAACTCATTTTGTTCCCCCCGAGGGGCACAGGTATCTTCCCTGAGGAAGGTATAGGCCATACTCCACCACGGGGGCCAAGTCCGGATTGGTGAAGGCTTGTATGACTAGTGGCTGGTCTTACTGTCAAAAATTTTCAAGCCGCCCTACCATTTACATACTGGGTGCTTATACTGAGTTTTTTCCTTCACTTTCGATAGCGAGAGCGTTTGCAATTTGTATAGGAGTGACAAAGCGCGCCAGCTAGTTAGTTGTCTCTTTGTCACACGGTCGGCGCTCTCGCTATCGAAAGTGAATGAAAAAACTCGCACTAACCACTCAGAACGCTCTCAGTTTGCAATTTGTATAGGAGTGACAAAGAGACAACGAGGCGACGCGCTTTGTCACTCCTATACAAATTGCAAACGCTCTCACTGTCGAAACTGTATGAAAAAACTCAGTATAAGCACTCAGGACCTAGATTCTTCTAATGCATTGTAGTATAATGACAACGAATCGCTCGTAGCCCCGGCCGCCTGAGTGCTCTTAAACGATCACGAAGGCTAAGCAAGTCTTCAGTGCATGAATGGGTGACCGTCCATGCACTGAACGCCCCCGGACTTAGCCTCCGTGGTTTGATTGATTCATGCAGTTGTATGACTAACGCTAGTGGCATTTTTCCGAGCAGTTCCGTGCTTCGCAAGGCACGTTAAGCAGTCAGTGCCGGCTGTCCTCGATAATGGGAGTCGTTAAGCCAAGAGGCCTTAGGGCGGCTTGAAAACATCTGACAGTAAGACCAGCCACTAGTCTTACAAACCTCCACCAATGCAGACTTGGCCTCCGTGGTGGAATATGGCCTATACCTTCCTCAGGGAGGCCCGTGCCCCTCGGTGGGGACTTAATGGGTTGATGACGATATATTCGGTTCAAGGCAGTATTCTCGAAGTTGTTAAGGAGTATCTTTACCTCAGGTAAACCATTCATCATCAACCAATTATGTCCCTAACGAGGGGCACGGGTTTCTTCCCTGAGGAATTTATAGGCCATATTCCACCACGGAGGCCAAGTCCGCATTGGTGGAGGTTTGTAAGACTAGTGGCTGGTCTTACTGTCAGATGTTTTTAAGCCGCCCTAAGGCCTCTTGGCTTAACGACTCCCGTTATCGAGGACAGCCGGCACCGACTGCTTAACGTGCCTTGCGAAGCACGGAACTGCTCGGAAAAATGCCACTAGTGTTAGTCATACAACTGCATGAATCAATCAAATCAAAGTACTATAGTCTGTAAAATATAACTTGAGCTCCGCGACAGCTGTCATCGAAATTGCGTCCATGAAGTTTTGAATTTTTTCACAGAATATTTGTACTGTGAAAACTCCGTACTTACTGCACACTATTCGATGTCTAAGCAATATCGTAACCTAGCCCTGTCACTGTGACGGCTGTCGTGGAGCTCAAGCTATGTTTTACAGACTGTAATAATTGAGAATAAAATATGTTTATCTTTGAACGTGTCCTATTCCATTGAACCATTTTTCGTTCAATATCCCTCTACTTATGTTATCAGGGTCTCTTACTATTCCATACTGAGACCACCTCATTCGAAAGTCCACCAAGGGAAGAGGAAAGTCCAATTTTTCACCGGCAAACCTAAGGCCGTTAGGGCAGAATGAGCAATGAATAAATTAGTGATGAGCCGGTGGCTAGCCCCGCGGGTCTTAACGTTGACGCGCGCCGCGTGAGCCGACTAGTGATGTGCCGCGAGCGGTTCTTAATCGACACCTCGAGTAAACGGAAAAGGATGGAACAGCTAAATGTAGAAGGTCCGGTGACGGATATTTTTTTGTGAATATAAAGTAAAAAAAAAAAGTTGCCGTTGAAAGTAAGATCGTACTCGATTGTTATCCAGTACAATTGTTGCAATTGTTATTGTGTCCAACACAGTTGTTACTACAACTAGAACTAGAAAGTCTAGTTAATTTTATCATTCTGTACTTTTGCTGTAACACCTTTTGTTTTAAGACTTTTGTTAATTGTTTGTTTTTATATTTTACTTTTAACGGTAATACCTTTTTTGCATTATTTACATACAATTTAAGTGCTTAATAATGTGTGATAAAAAGAGTGGAGACTGCGACGCGTTACTTTAGCGCGTAAACGTGATTTTAGAAATAAAAGTAAACATTGTTATTTTGAAAACCATAACAAAAACTTGGTTACCGACTCCAAATCGGAGATTTCAGGTGTTAACCTTTCTTGAAGAAACCCTGTATAGTTTAACAAGTGCCATATAATTTTGACTAAGTAGTCAATAATTTAATAGTTTATTTGAAGAAAAGTAGGTACATTAGAAATAGTAAGAATTTTTTTTCCAACACGCTTAAATTTTGATATGACCTTAAAAATAACAATTATAAATAATTTTTATGGTGAAACGATCGGCCCACCAAAAATTCTACAGGTTAATAAGACAGTTTTTAAATAAAACTTTTAAAAATATATACCTTACGTCTAAAATATCCACTTTTTCTCATTTGAAATGTGATTTTAGACTTTTTGAGGTAGAACAATTATTAAATGTAAACGATTTCCAAGCACTGTGGTTTTATTTCAATGATGACGATAAAAATAGAAGAAAAGAGAAAAAAATATAATTAGCATGTAGAAAGTTGGCAGCCTGTTCATAATCTCGTCAAAAGGTGAAGTAGGAATGAATGTCAAATTTTAACTAAAAATGGGTGACGTAATTTCAAACATTGATTTGAAAATGATAAACAGAATGAAAATTAATATAAAAAATTATGTTAAAAGGTTTATAACCTTTCGTGATGAAATCAATCTTATTTACAAATAAGGCACAAATTACTTGCAGGTAATCATACCAATCCGGACTTGGCCCCCGTGGTGGAGTATGGCCTATACCTTCCTCGGGGAAGAGACCCGTGCCCCTCGGTGGGTTCATAATGGGTTTATGATGATGAATCATACTGAACTGTTCTTCTACGATTATCTGTGCACGTAACTCTTGCCAGCGATACAGGAATACTGGTGGTCTCCAATTTCATACTACCAGTTCTGTTTACAGGATCAATCGATAATGGACCCTTTCTAGAACGTCAAAGAGATGAGGGTACGGAAACTTAGTCAGGTAGTGGCTTAAGTGGTGTCATCGAATTTACAATATCGTTACCGCTGGGGCTTTCTCACAGTAGCTTCTTATATGTTGGTTATGACGGCGCGGTTCAAAAATTATCGTTTAAAATTATAAATTTATAAGTATAAGCATTAAAGTAGTCTATTAACCTGACTTTATTACGCTCATATTTTTGTAACATTTGTGAAATTAGACAAAGTTAGGTAGTTAAAACTTATAAGAGTTTTAACATGAGTATTAAGGTATAGTACCTGGGTGACCGAGCTTTGCTCGGTACTTTTTTTGTAATATAAAATTAAAATAATCCTTTTTGACCAAAAAAAACATGGAAAAAACATCATGACTCGAACCGGGTCTCTTGAAATCGGCCCGAAACGGGTCGCCCGTTTTGCCGTCAGAACTATCCCAACCTTGCAGATAGACGCGAAATTTACGTCTGTATGTTATCATAGCAAATTTCAATTGGCTTAAAACACGGATAAAACAACGTTTTCTAAAAATGTAACCTAGTTAGATCAATTAAACGCCCCCGAAAGCATCTGCCTACAAAATTTCGTCAAAATCGTTGAAGCTGTTTCCGAGATTCTGATCATATATAAATATATATTATACAAGGATTGCTCTTTTAAAAAGATTAGATTAATATTAATTAAGAAGCATGTAATATGTAAATTATCACTTATAATAGCCGAGACCACGGACTGCCACCAGCCACGATCCTGACAAATCACTTTCCCTTCATCGACATTCACGTCGTTGCATGCACGCACGTCGGTTTAAGGTAGTTTTTATCTTGCCCTAATAATAAAAGTAACTGAGATAATATTGTTCAAATTAATTTAGTAGCATAAGTCTTCTAATGGCGGTAATTAGCGTTACAATAGTTAAACAATGGCCACCGGCCCGCAGCAGGCGAACGCCACGGGAAGGGATAAACCTTTTTAACCAAATCTAACCTGACCTTCGTCAAAATTGACAAATGTAAAAATTGGTAATCTTTTTGGTGCTTGTGTGATCAACTCGCTATTTGTCACGGCTTGTCTAGAGACAGCGTATCCCGGCAGCTAAAGCAAGTTTTTTTTAAATATTTATGAAAGCACTTATAAGATAGGTAGCCCTGAAATCTTACAGTAATAAATGTACCAAAAATAAAAAAGTTTTGTTAAAAACTCAACGCATGGTTGTTGGTGTTATAGGGTATGTGGAAGGTTTGATGTATCGGGTTAAATAATAATCGAATATGTAAAAACCTCATGTCACGGTGTCAGTGCGCAAACTCCTCCGAAACGGCTTTGCCCATTTTGATGAAACTTTCAGGTGTATATTCGGTAGGACTCAGAATAGGTTGTTATCTATGTTTCATAGCCCTAAGCGAAAATTAAAATTATACGACGAAACAACGTTCGCCGGGTCAGCTAGTCTTTCTCCTTTTTTCTTTCTAATATATAAAATTCTCGAAAATAATATATTGATTAAACAAAAGTGTAAGTACGCATACTTCTCGGAAACGGCTTGACCGATTTTGATGAAATTTTATGTGTATATTCGGTAGATCTGAGAATAAGTTGTTATCTATTTTTCATACCCTTATCTGGCAAAACAACGTTTGCCGGGTCAGCTAGTATCTGATTCTATCCGATAGTAGCCGAGGTATACTCGTATTCTAAAAGCTAACAGACTGTATCTGCCTCTTATTATTTATTTATAAGAGGCAAACGTTGTGTTGCCAGATAGGGGTATAAAAAATAGATAACAAATTATTCTCTCCGCCTCTTATTATTTATTAATACTCGTAAGAGGCAGATACAGTCTATTCGCTTTTAGAATATACCTCGGCTACTATGGGATAAAATCGGATATATTCGTGTAATAGAAATATCGGAACTAATATGACACTTAATTTCGAAATCGGAACTAATGATACTTAATTTCGAAATCAAAAGTAGGAAGGAGTATTACACTCGTGTGCTTTCGGCGAAAACCGAAGCCTACTCTAGAGCCCGAGGTATATTCTAAAAGCTAACAGACTGCAATTTATCGACCCTCACCCCATCCCTATTCCTGCGGTGAATGAAGGACTTATATTACGTCCCACACTAAGAGGCGCCTGCAGAGATCCAAGCTGGCTCAAGGCGTCTAGAGTTACTATTCAAGGGGGTCTTAGAGCGCTGGGTCTCAATTAGAAAGCGAAGAGGCCTATGACCAAAAGTGGGCTATTTTTATGGGCTAACTTACTTTACAAGCTTCACATTTCTTTATAAGCTCACGCCAGTATCCAGAGGGGTAGACAGAGACTAGGGACTGTCACTTGCCACGATCATCACAAATTACTAAATTTCGCTTCCTCGACGTTTGTTTACTTTTACATTTACAAGATAAAAAACACTACCTAAACAGCCTATTTCACCGGAATATCTAACCCTTTCTGTTATGTGTTATGTGTCATGAACATAACATTTGAATTTATTTATTTATTTATTTAATATTAGGAAGACTAACAGCACATAACAACGATTAACATATTATTTAAACATACAGAAGGCCAATTCTAAGTCTCCACTATTAGAAACAGCTTAGGAATAAAGCACTTCGAGCAAGCACACAAATGACAGCTTAAAAACTACCTTAATACATTCATTCTAGAAATTAAATTTACTCTTGACAACTTTAAAAATCTGCACGTTTGTGCAATCTTGCAAAGTTTTACCCTCAGATTATGAGCCGATGAGTTAAATCGATAAAGATCGCCAATCTTCGAATTTAATTTCCTAATTATTTCAAAGACATTCAGATAGACCCTCGTCTCTGCCTGCCCCTCTGTGATACAGGCTTGAGTTTATGTACGAAGTGAAAGGAATCTGTCAGGATCGTGGGAAGTGGCGTTCCCTGGTCTCTGCCTACACCTCTGGTACACAGGCATAAGTTTATTGTCATTCAAATACGAACTAATTCAAAGACTCAAAGACGACCTCGGCATCTGCTTACCATGCAAGAGGTCCGGGGTTCGATCCCCGGCTGGGGAGAAAAAAAAACTCCAGGTCTTGGATGTTTACATGTTTGTGACGTCGCTGTTTCTGGTTCCCACGACACAGGGTATCCTAGTGTGGGGCCAGAAGCAATGTATGTGCCTGTATGTAAATTTTATGTTATGTTATGTTAATTTTCCTGCTTAAATTCATACACAGGTAATTAAAGCAAGCATGTCAACTATTCGGCTGCTGCGGTACAGCCAAAAGCACTTCCACTTTGATAACGTTACTAATATTAATGTTAAAGCGGTGGTAGCCTAGTGGGTAGAATAATAAATAAATAATAAATAATAATATCCAAAAAAAATCCAATTTTTTTCTAATCCGCCTCCGCTTTTGTCCATTATAATCTGTTCATGGCAATCGTACATTCGCCGACCGCCACGATACAGGCTTGCCAGTGTGGGGTCATTAGCTAAACAAAGCCGGCACAGAAAGTTAACTACCCTCAATGTTTGAATGAATGTTTGTTTAATGGATATTAATATTACCTATTTTTTGTAATTTGAATGTTAATAAATTGAATTGAATTAATTAAAATAAAAATAAAAATCGATTATTGCCATATAAAAAATATTACAGGATATGGTGTACTGTGTATGTCCAGAAGTGGACTAATATAGCCTGATGATGATGATGATGATGGTGTACGGACCCCCACACTAGGCGTTGCCAGTCCCGAAGGGGATTGAAATAATACTTTACATTTTAAATACGGCTATATAATAGTATTGAGGTAATGACAATTAAATTTAATTAATTTGTAATTATGAGCTAAATGAAATTAAAACAAGCAAAAGTATATAATCTATGAGGATCAATAACAAAAATTAAATTAAAATTAAAATATTTTCTATAATTAATACAGACCAACAAAATGGAAATGGGTTCTCATGAATGTAATGAGTGTTTGTGTGTGAGTAAATGAAAAGAATAAAGAATAAAGGACTAAGAAGCGGGAGACCCACGTTCAATTCCTGATGCGGGCATGTACAGTCGGGGTCTGAAAATGTTTACCACTTTAAGGTTCATAATTGTAGAGACAATTATACGACACAAGGTCGATATTTGTACCCATTGATTTGATTAGATAAAGCATAAAGCTCTGAATAAAGAGTACCAACCTCTCAAAGCTTAGAGCAAACCTTCTTCGCTCCCTCAAGGAGATTTTATTTTATTTATTTTGTAAAAATAGTATTCAACATGTTTTCAAACTTTCTATTTTGACAGAGTTTTGATCTGTGTCATTTTAACAAATGCAATAATTTTAAAATAAGAAATGAGTTTAGATACTTATTAGAATCGAGGCTACGGAATTGTGAAAGGTAATAAGTACATTTTTAAAGCATTATCTATATATATATAAAATTCAAAGTCCTGACTGACTGATTCATTCACTCATCAACGCCCAGCCCAAGCCGTTTGACCTAGGAAGCTGAAATTTTGCACAGAGGATTTGTATATAATGTAAGCAAGGAATAAGAACGGATTTTTTTAAATTCAACCCCTAAGGGGGCGAAAAGGGTTGCCAAAATTTGTATGGGAGGAATAAAAAATGTTGTCTGATTTTTTTGAAACTTAAAATAAATACTCTTCAACACAATTGATTGAACACCTGTTTTACCGTTTTTCTAAATTTAACCCTTAACGGGAGTTGCAAAATTTTGATCTAAAGTCCACGCGGACGGAGTCGCGGGCGAAAGCTAGTAGACTATAATACACATCTTGCGACAAAGAATCAAGTTAGAAAACTGGTAAACATTTTTAGAGCCCGACCGTACCTATCAATTTGTTTTAAGTTTCTCAGCTTCGTATATTTTTGAAGTTAAGTAGTACGTATCTGTTAGTTATCATTCACTGACATTAAAAGAAAAGATTGCGAGGAAACCTGAGTGGCGTAGTGGTTAGCGCATCCTGCATACCATGCGAGAGGTCCCGGGTTCGAATCCCGGCTGGGCACAAAAAAAAAGAAACCCAGGTCTTGGATGTTTACATGTTCGTGACGTCGCTTTTTCTGGTTCCCACGACACAGGGTAAAGTCTGTTCGCTATCATACTGTCAATTTGATATTTACCGCCTTGGCACGTGGCGGCGTTTTACAAAAGAAATTAAAGGAAGCCGACGCGGCGCAAACACGCCAGTGAATTTGGCTCGCAGCTCGTCTCATTCTACTATGTTCTATTATGTAGATCACGCAATTAAATAAGTAAATCAATCAGTATTTTAGAATGGATTTATAACGAGACGATCCTGCATCACTTAGGTAGGTACTTACCTATTCTAAATACTGGTGGAGATGAATGTTCTGACGAAGAGTAGTGTTTTATTTTGTGCTTCATTAGGTATATTGTGTACCATTATTTTTTTCTATTTAAAGTGTTGTTGCCGTCTAAGTTGTATTATTGAAAGAAATGTTTTTTACTAAAACCAAGATTGCCTTCGTGCGTACTGACACTATCTAAGCGAACGGACTTTATTCCTAGTGTGGGGCCAGAAGCAATGTATGTGCCTGTATGTAAATGTGAAATGTAAATAAAAATTTAAAAATTGAACCCACGACCTCTACCTTGGTAGTTAAGTGCCTTAACGGGTAAACCAACTAGGCAGATATATTGAAAACAATGCGTCATTCACTGTACTCAGCAGTAATGGAATGATCAAAGGTGTCAAATTTCAATGTATTTGGTTACAAGGGTTACAAGTAGACTAATCTAAGAGAACAAGTAGTCTCCAAACCAGACTGTTTGGAGAACACTTGTTTCCCTAGTTTTCCATGTCCTGCAGTGAGCGCCAAATGTCTTATGATAATTTAAGATAAGATAAGATAAGAATATTCTTTATTGCACACAAGAAACAAGAGACAATTAAAAAATATATAACGTGTTTTTTGAAATATTGTAAAAAATTCGTTATCTCCGAAACCATGCATTTTAAAACACATGTTTCTTAGACAATATTTCTTCTATCATCTCAAGGAATGTACTCCTAAAGTTACGATGATTAAAAAAGCACGTTGTATATAATAGGTGGTCTTATTGCTAACAGCAACTTCTTCCAGACAACCTCGTGATGGAAAGGTTGCCAAACGAAAAAGAGACGGGTAGTTAGTGCATCCACAAATAATAAATATGTATCCTTAATAATAAACTTACATAAGTCTTACTTAGATATATGTTATAAACTACTACATAAATAAATTATAATGCCTAGCTAGGTATGTGTTAGAGGAGTATAAAATTATTATAATATACCTACATGTTATTATTATACTCCATACGTACTTAAAAAGGTAAACAATCTGGATCTCTTTTTATTAAAATATACACTTTTTAGATCAAAATTTTGTCTAATGTGTTTTTATGAAATCACATTTAATTTCACATTGAATTGGTAATGTAGAAAGATTTTGGTTTAATAAGTGTACATTTCAATAAAAAGGCGTATCAAGATTTTTTAGCTTTAGTTAAGTACCTAAACATTAGGAGTATAGACAAGAAAGTAATCGAGTAATAAATACTTGGTTTATAGAGAAAGATACGGTTCTTTTACCCGATTTTGATGATGATGATTATTTTGAGGCCTTACAGTTTTCTTCTCCTTTGTTCCAGCTTGTTCGATCGCCGGCACAGCACTGGAGCCAACATTTGATCATGGATTCAGCAGCGTCATGACTTCCATACTCGAGAAGCACGAAATCATACACGACAATCATCAAGCCATGAAAACTCAAAGGACCAAAGATAGCTATAGAGATTTAAATAGTCTACATTATGATAGAATTGTTATTAACGAACATATGAATAAAAATAAGGAAGACTTTTGGCAAGATAAGCATAAAGAAACGTACACTGCCACCAAAGAACAAATTTATAATTTAAAGCTGCACAAGGCGCACGAGGAATCGAGAAGAAGAATGCAAATGAAAAATAGTAAACACACAGTTAGCTTAAATACAAATAGTAGCGTGAGATATAATAAATTAAGAAGGTTCAAAAGGCAAGAGAAAGTGGTAGATAAATGCGAATCGTTTAATGCTACACTCGGCAAACAATTGACTCACCCAGGAGGCAATTTTTATTACAGATCTTTGAACTGCGAGACCACGATTACAGGTAAAAAAAAACAACAGATTCTTTTGGTAAGAAAAATACAGGGATAAGAATTGGAATTTTTCCGAGCGTTTCCGGGAATCGCAAGGCTCGCTAAGCAGTTGGTGCCGGCTGCCGTCGATAGATGGCAGTCGTTAAGCCAAGTCAGAGGCCTTAGGGCGGCTTGAAAACTTCTGACAGTAAAACCAGCCACTAGTCTTACAAGCCTCCACCAATCCGGACTTGGCCCCCTTGGTGGAGTATGGCCTATACCTTCCTCAGGGAAGAGACCCGTGCCCCTCGGTGAGGACATGATGGGTTGATGATGATGACGATGATTCCTTCCTTATATCTCTAGCCAAATGTCTTTATCTTATTGAACATTTTCCTGCAAGCAATCAGCTTGGAAATAAAACGAGATTTTCTCTTGCAGCTCCGGAGGGTAAAACAATCCTGCTGACATTCGTCGACAAGTTCCATATAGAGTACCATCCTGACTGCGCTTATGACTTTTTAGAGGTAAGTTGATAGGGTAGAAGACAGAAAAAAAGAAGACAACAACACTATGTTGACAAGTATATAACAAACTATACACGGAAGTCAACAAAACAATAAAATAAAAACAAAACAATTGTAGAAAGAACTAGAAGACTCAACCTCAGGACGGTGCTTCTGTGACATCAAAAAGGGCTCCAACTTCGCATAATTTACTATGTACTATAGATAGCATAACACTAGCAAAAGGTTACAAAGTACGAGCAGCTGATGTGACGTTAGACAGCTACTGTCCCCGTGTATTTGCATGACAGTAGCTCGACTCGCCACGCTTGGTCACATCAATGCAAACTACTGGCGTCACATTAGACAGCTACTGCCCCAGTCTGCTCGCACACTTCGTCATATGTATCAAGTCTCGTGCAATGTTGTCGCAAAATAAAATAAAAAAATATATACGAATAATCCCAGTACATACCTACCTACATACATAATATAGGCCGTAGACAAACAAAAGTCGATAGTCGACATAGCCCACTGGATGCGTAAGTTGAACTGATGGCTGATGGAGCCGAAAAGTTATTGAATGGAGACCAAACAACGGCAAGCGTAGCGTAGCACGACCAGCCAAAAGATGGACAGACGATCTCATTCAAGTTGCAGGAAGACGCTAAATGCAAGCCGCTTCCAACCGGTCTTTTTGGAAGTCCGGAGGAGGTCTATGTCCAGCAGTGGACTTCTTGTGGCTGGATGATGATGATAAATAATATAAAAACCTTACATAATACATACATAACACATGCATACATAATATAAAAACCTCAGGTCTTGGATGTTTCCATGTTTGTGATGTCGCTGTTTCTGATTTTCACGACACAAGGGATGCTAGTGTGGGGCTAGAAGCAATGTATGTCCTTGTATGTAAATGTTTATGTTTATGTTATCTATAGCACACACCATGTAACCTATGCGGAGTTGGAGCCCCTTTTGTTATTACGGAAGCTGTTGCTGAAGCTGTTTGTTTTATGTTTCATACCTCAATCAGTAAATCACAAATGTGCAATTTTTCCACAGATCCGAGATGGTAAATACGGCTACTCGCGCTCCTTGGGCAAGTACTGCGGTTCTACGTTTCCAAACCAGATCCGCTCCACCGGTCCTTACATCTGGATCAAGTTCTTCTCGGACGACACCATCGAGTATGAGGGCTTCCACATCAACATCGAGTACCTTGATAACGTGGCTAGTCGTAAGTTAACAGGTGGATCCACATCATCATCATTAGCCCCCCTCTGCCCAATGTTGTGTATATGCCTTTTCCCTATCACGGCATACCTTACTGTCTTTCACAATTCGCATCTACAGGCCCCCTGCCAACATAGCCATATGGGCCGACCATCGGACTGTTGGTCTACCAAATGTCCGCTTCTCGGCTGCCAGATGGAGGTCGCGCTGATATTATGGTCTATAATAATTCAAATCGCTCGTAGCCTGGGCTGCCTGAGTGATCTTAAACTTAAACAAGAATGTTAAGGTACATACGGCGCTTCCATTCCATGGATGGGTCACCGTCTATGACTAACGCTAGAGGCATTTTTCGAACGATTCCGTGCTTTGCAAGGCACGTTAAGCAGTTGGTACCGGCTGCCATCGATAGATGGCAGTCGTTAAGCCAAGTCAGGCCTTAGGGCGGCTTGAAAACTTCTGACAGTAAGACCAGCCGCTAGTCTTACAAATATCCACCAATCCAGACTTGGCCCCCGTGATGGAGTAAGGGGCCCATACCTTCCTCAGGGAAGAGACTCGTGCCCCTCGGTGGGGACAAAATGGGTTGATGATGAATAAATCGATTCATGATCGATTTAATTCATTCGAAGAAATTTATTTTAACGTAAGCATTTCGATTCTGCTTGTTGACTGTCAATATACAATGTTATCCGCTCTCTTCTGATCGAATTGTAGTAGAGAAAAGCCGTTGAAAAAGTGCGAACATCATGCAATACTAAATATTAAAGTATTCCTTTTCCACCATGGCGTTTGTCTAACTTATGTCAATAAGTTCTCGTCCTGATGTAATGACATCAGTAATAAAGGCAACGTTATTCAAGAGCAGTCATGTCTATATATCTAAAAAGCTAGCAATTTTAGTTACGACGATTCGTTAAAGAGTCCGACCAAGTTTCACTCTGATTTGCAGAGCAAAACCTGTCGTGTTGCGCTTACGAAAGTTTTGAGTTCAAAAATTATTCTAGATGATTCCACAGGACGTTCTAACGTACCAACGAAGTTTGAGTTATGGAAGGTGTAGGTGTAATCCTGGTTGCTATTGGCCTTATAAGACTCAAGGTCACCAGACTAGCAATGGAGCAAGCTATGCTAGGGGTTTCAAAGCGTCATCGATTTAGTAATGAGGAGGTCTGCAGAAGAATCTGAGTTACTAGGTAATGTAGTTCGACAAATTGCTGTGTGGAAATGGAATGGGTGAGGCTCAGAGATCTGGCTTGCTTTTGACCTGGCAACCGCAGACCGGAAAACGTAGCGCGAATAGATTCCCCACCAGATGGTTTGAAGACCTGGTTTTGGTAGCAGAGAATTGCTAGAATCTTGGAAAACTTCTGAAGGGGGATATGTCTAGCAGTAGCGTTAAATGGCCTATGATGAAAGAAGCTTGTGTGTTTACTTTCTTTTTTGCAGATAGTATACCGGACGAGTGCTACATAGAGCTGGAGGGAATGTTCGGTTACGTCAACACGAGTTCCGTAGAGTACGCGGACTGTAAGGAGAAAACCAAAAGCCTAAACCAACCTCTGGATGTGCTGTGGAAAATAACTGCACCGAGCGAAGATACGTATAGGGTAACCACTTTGATATTTGCTAATAGCCTGTCTTTGCTAATAGCCCGTCTTCAAAATCCATCCGCTCATAAAAACAACATTGAATAAACGATACACAGCAAAAGAATGTACTATTTGTGGAAAATCTGGAGCTTATACTAGATCAAAAGATCTTTATCAGAAATCAAAAATTTATTTCAACGTAAAGAATTTACATTCCGTGTGTTGAATGTCAATGTACAAACACTTATGTATAATGTTAGCCGCTGCCTTGGGGCCGGGTATAGTGGAGAAAAAGGCAGCGAAAAAAAACTCCACTCTGACCATCTTTTCTCTTCTCATCTTCATTTTCGAGTCAATGTGAGAATGTGTATCAATAATTTTTGGGGTCAATGGTATTTATTTTATTTTATTTTAGATTCCAGGAAGACTAACAGCTATTACAAGGTTATATACACAGAAAAAATAGGACACACTGAGCTAATTAGAAGTCTCCACAATTAGATGTAAATTATACAAAACGCAGACAGGTCATAGAAGATAACCAACATTCAGATACAAACCAAATTACACAAAGGCTTCACACATGACAGTAACAATAAATTATTGTTAAATGAGATTGCTTCAGTCCAAGCTCCGCTCACCTCAAAAAGCTATGTGTCAAAAAACAAGTGACTAAGCACACGCCTCGCCTCAACCGGTGCAGTATTTAACAAATCTAGGTCATATTGATCAGACAATATCGCACCCCCGGTGCTAGACTGTCACTTTTGCTAAAATTGCAAAAATGAGTTAAATATGTAATGAAGTAACATCCTAAGGCACCCCTTTACTTGGTGCGATAAAAGAAAGAAAGTTAAAAGTTCATGTTGTTGTAAAAGCTATTCATGTTGTTTAAATCTTGAAATTAATGATATGTGAGCTATGAAAGCTTTCAAACCTTCTCCTGAATAATTGCATTTTTGCAAAAGTGACAGTCTAGCACAGGGGGCGCGATATACTAAAATTCCTAATTGCACGCACAAAATAGGTGTTCTTCCTGTAATAAGTTGACACGTGTGGGATATGTACAATTGTTTTCTGTCGCAAGAGTTTAGATCTTACACGAATATGTAATTAATAAAGAAACACAACACGCCACGTGACCCGGCTGAGTATCTGCCATCGTACTGTAATGCACTAATAGAATCAAGGAAGCAAGGCCATGTTGTGGCGAATGTTTGAAACAGCTGATATTCATATTCTTTTGCTGTGGTCTCGTAGTAAATAAGATGGTAATATATTTGACGACCTCTGTGGCGCAGCGGTTAGCGCATCTGACTATCATGCGAGAGGTCCCGGGTTCGAATCCCGGCTGGGGACAAAAAAAAAGAAACCCAGGTCTTGGATGTTTACATGTTTGTGACGTCGCTGTTTCTGGTTCCCACGACACAGGGTATCCTAGTGTGGGGCCAGAAGCAATGTATGTGCCTGTATGTAAATGTTATTTATTTATTTATTTTTATTTATAGCAATTTCACGGTTTTTATCAAAAAGAACAAGGAAAAAAGGAAAAAAAAGGCTTCTTATACCTACATTTAAATTCCCAATATTATTTTAATTTATACCTATTTTGTTTGTTAACTGAAATTTTTATTCAGAAAAATACAGAATAACCTACTTCTGCTAAACAAAACAGTTAAGATTACAATTTCTGTTTCTCATAACAAAAATAAAAATTGTGGAAGTCAAACTCCCCACACACTACCCCTGTGTCATAATCAATATACAATTAAATAACTTTATGCAATTTTTCTTGACCAGATTTACCTGAACTTCACCGCCTATGTTTTGGAGAAGACCAATGAGTGCGAAGAAAACGTGATCGAGGTCTACGGATCAGTCTTGGAATATACAAAAAAGTTAGTATTCTTCTTATTTTTATGTGAAATTATTTATATTTGAAAATGGAAAAACTTCATTGTGAAACTCTTATGCTGCGGCCACACTTGAAGGCGAAGATTCGTGTTCGCGTTGTCGCGAGAAAATTTCGTGTTCGCTCTACGGCGAAGAGCTTGGCCACATCAAATAAACCTTCGCTACGTCGCGACAATCTAGAACGTTGCTAAGTTCATTTTGCCCTTTGATGTGCGGTATTTAACCGACAGCAGCGCGAAGGGTGTTTGTATTCGCGATGATGATTCGCGATAGGACGAATTTTTTGGCCAGACATGTCGCGACAACGCAAATCTTCGCGTTATCGCGATAGTGTGGCCGTACCATTACAAAACATGGTCACTGGCATCCAAGCTAGGATTTCCTGTGCTATGTGTAGTCAGGCTACTCCCAAAATACGTAATAGTATACGTTTTTACATCTGCAGGCAGATGCCAGATGTCCAGCAGTGAACTAATATAGCCTGATGAAGATTGTGATAATGATGATACTTTGACGACCTCCGTGGCGTAGCGGTAAGCGTATCTGCTTACCATGCGAGAGGTCCCGGGTTCGATCCCCGGCTGGGGATAAAAAAAAACTCAGGTCTTGGATGTTTATATGTTTGTGACTTCGCTGTTTCTGGTTTCCACGACACAGGGTATTATTGAGGAAGGGGGCCAGAAGCAATGTATGTGCCTGTATGTAAATGTTTATGATACGTTTTTAGAACGCGGTTGCACGAATTTATTTGTTTTTGATCCAAAGTTGCCCCTACGGTCCGTAGCATGACCGCTGTTACGTCTCTCATGCTGCCGCGATCGCGCAGTTATTAAACACTTTTATGGACCGTTAAATTGCCCTTTGACTACGGAACTCTAAAATCCAGCAAAGAGCGGTTTCCGTACCATTATCTGTACGACATTAGACATTGTTATATCGATGTTAATGGCGAGAAGACTTAAAAAATATATTGATTTTAAAATTGAACATACAACTTAGTATTCTACGAACATTTCAAACGTCTACCGCTGGCCGTTATTAATATCGAGCAAAAACGTAAAAAAAGTACGTTTCTTGTATGGGATTCCCTTAAATATTGACTTTATTCTGTTTTTAGTATCATTCATCATCATCAACCTATCATGTCCCCACCGAGGGGCACGGGTCTCTTCTCTGAGGAAGGTATAGGCCATACTCCACCACGGGGGCCAAGTCCGGATTGGTGGAGGCTTGTAAGACTACTGGCTGGTCTTACTGTCAGAAGTTTTCAAGCCACCCTAAGGCCTCTGACTTGGCTTAACGACTGCCATCTATCGACAGCAGCCGGCACCAACTGCTTAACGTGCCCTGCAAGGCACGGAGCCCCTCGGAAAAATGCCACTAGCGTTAGTCATAGACGGTGACCCATCCATGGACTGAACGCGCCGTATCTTGACCTTAGTGATCGCTTAAGATCACTCAGACAGCCCAGGCTACGAGCGATTTATGTTTTTAGTATTTGTTGTTCGAACAGAAAAATAAATACATCATCGTCTAGCTACAACGGTTCGTGAGAGTATAGCTTAGTGACAGACAGATGGACGGGCGGATGCGTCTTCAATAAGATTCCTCAAGACAAACTAGAGTTACCACCGACGCGGCTTATGAAATGTTGCGGGGCGCTTGCGACTACAGTCTTTAAAACATAGCTTGAGCTCCACGACAGCCGTCACACTGACGTTACGATATTGCTTAGACATCGAATAGTGTGCAGTAAGTACGGAGTTTTCACAGTACAAATATTCTGTGAAAAAATTCAAAACTTCGTGGACGCAATTTCGATGACAGCTGTCGCGGAGCTCAAGCTATGTTTTATAGACTATAAAGTTACCACCGGCGCGGCTTAAGAAATGTTGCGAGGACGATTGTGCTGACTAGTGTACTTTAACTTTGTATTTAAAACTTTGTTAATTACGTCTGTTTTAATGAAAAAAGTGAGAAGTTTCCTTGTTAGCGTCTTCTCCGCTTAATTATCTATTAACAGTGAAAATAACGGTTTTGACGTTGATTCAGTTGACATTTTGTTTTTATTTATACTTCTTAACTATCTTTATCTATACTCATATTATAAAGAGGAAAGATTTGTATTTTTGTGTGTATGTTTGTAATGAATAGGCTCAGAAACTGCTAGGCCGATTTTAAAAATGTTTTCACCATTAGAAAGCTACATTCTTCGTGAGTAACATTGGCTATATTGGATTTTCAAAAAGTTTAGGGTTCCGTACGAAATCTCGAGTAGCATAACCCACGGTGTAAAAATAGTAATTTTCCCCGGGAATTTTCCACGGAACGAATATAGCTATTTCCACGGAAACGTTTTTGTCACCCGTGTGAAGCCGGGGCCAGTCGCTAGTACTGAATAAAATACAAAATAAATATAACAAGACCAAGTGCGAATCGGATTCGTACACAAAGGGTTCCGTACTATCTATCTATCTATATATACAGGGTGGTCCAAATATCATGGATCAAATGAAATGGGGAGTTAGCCAAGGTCATCTTCTACCAATAAAGTCCTATACAGGGTGGTAAAATTCTCAACGGTTTTGAACTTATGATTGATTTTCGGTTTTTTTCAAGAAAAGAGTTCCTACTACTTATTAAGAGCAATAAAAAAAAAAGTACTTACTTTTGGTGGTTGTTTTTTTTTTGAGAGTGACGGTCCATGATGAGAATGTAACAAAAAAATTCATCGTCCCTGTCTTTATGGATCATGAGAAATTGATTAATTTTTTACGGATCTCGTATCATAATTGTTTGATCCAACATTTTCGTCATTGATTTAAAAAAAAAGTGTACTGCGGAAACCTGCCCCAGTAGTAGAAAAACTGGACCATTTCATGAGGATTGTAAAAAGATACAACTCAAAGCCCTATCTCTCCTGAGTCTTTTATTATTGACCTTTATTCTCAGCAAAGTTGCATTTTTTTAAATCAACTTTTGGTCCTAACTAATTTTAGTTACAAAGTACTGTTCTAGGACATAAAAATAAGTCGCAAAAGGATAAAAAAATTACACCAGATAATTAGAATAGACAGTTTAATCAAAAATAAAAAAATAAACTTTTTCATAGATGTTCAAAATTTCTACCTCTCACTCGGAGGCAGAGTCGACATCTTCTAATAAAATTTCTTTTTAACAATCTAAAGGCCCGGTGATTATTTTTCACCTGGTGGGTGGCCGCTGATATTCGTCGTCGAAGCTCCTGCTCCGTGTTGCACTCCTTTTCGTATACCACTTCCTTGAAGTAACCCCAAAGAAAAAAATCTATGGGGTTTAAATCGGGTGAGTGCGGTGGCCATTGAATAGTTCCACCGCGACCGATCCAGCGACTTGGAAATACTTCATTTAGGTGACTCCTCACGTCACGAGCGAAGTGCGGAGGTGCGCCGTCATGTTGCAGCCACATAGCGCTTCTTGTTTCAAGAGAAACGTCTTCTAATAATGGGTCGAGTTCCTCTTGTAAGAATGACAAATAAATTTGACCATTCACTCTTGCAGGCAGCTCGTGTGGTCCTATTAACTGTCCTTCGACGATCCCGGCCCACATGTTGACTCCGAATTTGTGTTGGAAGTGGTCTCGTCGAATAATGTGAGGATTCACATACTCGCAGTGGTGCAGGTTGTGAATATTAAAAACACCAGTGCGTTGAAACATACTTTCGTCCGACCACATAATTTTATTTAGAAATTCGGGATCTTCTCTGTTGCGCCGGAGCATCTCTGTGCAAAAAAGTTGTCTTTTTTCGTAATCAGCCGGCAGCAGTGCTTGCACGCGCTGGACATGACACGGATGCATCATGTTCCGTTTTAAAACGCGTTGCACAGTCGTTTTCGGGACACCTAATGTTCTTGAAAGTCGCCGTTGACTCGTCGACGGGTCATTCGATATTTCTTGAAGAATTTAATCTTCCATTTCCAAATCATGTACCATAGGGCGCCCGGTTCTCGTCGCGCTACTTCCAGGAATATGGCCCTCCACGTAAGCGTTATGTACACGCTGGAATACTCTGTAGTCGGGATAGCGATCACGATTCAAAAAACGTCGCCGATATTCTCTTGCTGCTTCACGAGCGTTTCCGTCACAAAAAACGTACACAAAATGCATGTTAGCATAGTCACGGGCTGAGTAAGCCATTTTTAATAGTCCAAATTCACTAATACACAACTGAGTCCAGTAAGCAATGCCAAGTTCGTAGGTGAAAATCCAAAACAGATTCCAGGGAGAATGCAAAGTTCGAAGCGATAAAAAAAGAGCAGCGCAAAAAGTGACAACCGAATAACCGTAGTAAACCTCTCTTTGTTCCTGGGACCCCATGTCTAACCGGTAAATTCTCAGAATACAAACAAAGCTTTTGTTTAGTGTTATTTTATTAACTGGTGGTACCACAAGAAAAGTGACACCGACGGGACAAGAGCTACGAAAAAAGATCGTAACGACCTGTCCGTTGTTAGAACTTAATTTTTAAATACGTTTTTGACTTTTTTTTATGTCCTAGAACAGTGCTTTGTAACTCAAATTAGTTAGAACCAAAAGTTGATTTAAAAAAAATGCAACTTTGCTGAGAATAAAGGCCAATATTAAAAGACTCAGGAGAGATAGGGCTTTGAGTTGTATCTTTTTACAATCCTCATGAAATGGTCCAGTTTTTCTATTACTGGGGCAGGTTTCCGCAGTACACTTTTTTTTTAAATCAATGACGAAAATGTTGGATCAAACAATTATGATACGAGATCCGCAAAAAATTAATCAATTTCTCATGATCCATAAAGACAGGGACGATGAATTTTTTTTTGTTACATTCTCATCATGGACAGTCACTCTCAAAAAAAAAACAACCACCAAAAGTAAGTACTTTTTTTTTATTGCTCTTAATAAGTAGTAGGAACTCTTTTCTTGAAAAAAACCGAAAATCAATCATAAGTTCAAAACCGTTGAGAATTTCACCACCCTGTATAGGACCTTATTGGTAGAAGATGACCTTGGCTAACTCCCCATCTCCTTTGATCCATGATATTTGGACCACCCTGTATAAAATTCAAAGTCCTGATTGACTGATTCATTCACTCATCAACGCCCAGCCCAAGCCGTTTGACCTAGGAAGCTGAAATTTTGCACAGAGGATCTGTATATAATTTAGGCAAGGAATAAGAACGGATTTTTTGAAATTCAACCCCTAAGGGGGCGAAAAGGGTTGCCAAAATTTGTATGGGAGGCATAAAAAATGTTGTCTGATTTTCTTGAAACTTAAAATAAATACTCTTTAACACAATTGATTGAACACGTGTTTCGCCGTTTTTCTAAATTTAACCCTTAACGGGAGTTACGGGAGTGAACGGGGTTGCAAAATTTTGAACTAAAGTCCACGCGGACTCAGTCGCGGGCGAAAGCTAGTTATCTATAAAAACGGCAAAAAAAGTCTGAAGTCTGTCCATTGTATGGGAGCCCCTTAAATATTAATTTTATCCTGGTTTTTTTTAGTATTTGTTGCTATAGCGGCAACAGAAATACATCATCTGTGAAAGTTTCAACTGTCTAACTATCACGGTTCATGAGATACAGCCTGGTGACAGACGGACGGACAAGAATCCGTAAGGTCATATCCCACCTACACGACTCCGCTACCACCCGGCAAAAACAATACCATTCAAATATTGGCCTTAAATACCTCTATTATAATATTATACTCTACATTGGCATCATAAATTAGCTGACAGCTGACAGCGAGCTGTCAGCCAATTCACGATGCCAATGCAAAATACATCTAAAGAGCAACATTTAAAGCCCATATTTGAATGACACTACTCTTGCCGGGTGGGAGCAGAGTCGTGTAAGTGGGCTATGACCTATAGGGTCCGTTTTACCCTTTGGGTACAGAATCCTAAAAATTAATAAGTAGTAAATATTAACAACATATTTTCTTAATCAGAAACTAGGTATCGGATAAGAAAATGATGATGATGATACTTTATTTAAAGGTTTAAGGTCAGAGTATGTAATATTCACTATTTTTTGTATTTTTTGTTATTAAGTCTGAGACTAATTCGACCTTCTAATCTTCATGTCACACGTAAATGAAAGTACCGTTATTATGTTTTAATAAAAAAATCGAAGATATTGACGACCTCTGTGGCGTAGTGGTTAGTGCATCTGCTTACCACACGAGAGGTACCGGGTTCGAGCCCGGCTGGGGAGAAAAAAAAACTCCAGGTCTTGTATGTTTACATGTTTGTGACGTCACTGTTTCCGGTTCCCATGACACAGGGTATCCTAGTGTGGGGCCAGAAGCAATGTATGTGCCTGTATGTAAATGTTTATGTTTATGACATATCGGTATTCCGTAAAATAACAAGAATATTTTAGCTTTTTAGTCCACACAAATTAGGAGTCTTTTTGGTGTTGGCAGGCTTGTTTCTACGCGTGTCGGTATCGAACGCGTAATTACATGTGGCGACCACTCCGGAGTGGCAAATAGGTAGGCAACATGTAGGTGAATATAACGTAGCTTTTTTAGCGCCGTGCGATCTGAATTGCACCTAATTGTATCGCTGCTAGAGTCCCTTTTTCTTTAATTGATTTTGCGGTGTGAATCTTCTGTACCTGTACTATTATGTATTCTGTGGTGTTTGTTACTTAAAAAGATCTTGTATCATACCATGTATATGTAAACTAAAAAACTCGAAGACTCGTCGTGCATGACGCACTTCCGGTTCCACAGACTCTTTTTTTATTTTCGTTTTAAAAATTAATAAAAGCAGTCCAAATCGAAATATTCAGTCCCATCTACCAAACTAACGTATTTTTTCGAAAAAATAATAAAAACCATTTTTTTTAAGGGCAATGCCAATTGGAATCTTAAGGTGCATGCAAATGCATATGATCTCGTTGCCAATTGTGTATCCAAATGTATCCAAGTTTATATCGACTATAGAAAGGAACAACAAGAATGACGTTATTGAGGAAATCACTGTGTGGAAAATTTACACTGTTTTCCTGATTGTGGGCGTTACAAACTTCTTAAATTATTCGTAGCAACGTTCTTGGGAATATTTGAAGGTTCTTCAAAAACAACACTAAACTTCTCCCCTAGTTCTTAGAAGTATAAAGAAACAATAATGTGTATTCATCATACTGTAGCAAGGTAGAGTTGGTTTGCCTGATTTTTTGTTATTTCACGAGACTAATATCTTGGAATGTGAGTAACGTTTAGTGACAGATACCTACTGGTTTTGGAAATCGCCAATCCGCGGTGGGCGCGCGTGGTGATTGAAGCTAAAACTATAATACTAACTTATTCAAAAATCCTGTAATTTTCAATAAAAACACGCGGAATGTAAAAATTCAAAAGTTAACTGTCCCACCAGTAACTACTATTAGAGAAAAAGGACAAGACACTAATGCCCGTTTTCACCAACAATACTTAAGATTTAGGGGCCACCTAATCTTTTTAGGGGCTACTTAACGGTTAATTCGTGGCCCTTAAAAAATATTAGGTGGCCCCTAAATCTTAAGTGTTGTAAAAAGTGTGTAGCTTCTGAATTAATGAACCAGTTTGTAACCAGTGCCATAAATCGATCCTAATGTATGTAATACAGAAAAGTTGGAGTCCAGTTCATGCCGTAAACAATATGTTGTCTTAGTAATAGTCTTAATTGTAGTACTTTTAGTACAAGTGTGAATTTTAGGGTTCTTTAAAAAAATAAAAACATAACCTTTATGTTGTATGAGAATTGCTCGTAGCCCCAGTTGCCTCAGTGATCTTAAAGGATCACGAAGGGCGTGTTCAGTGCATGTATGGATGACCGTCTATGACTAACGCTAATGGCATTTTATCGAGCGGTCCCTTGCTTCGCAAGGCACGTTAAGCAGTTGGTGCCGGCTGCCGTCGATAGATGGTAGTCGTTAAGCCAAGTCATAGGCCTTAGGGCGGCTTGAAAACTTCTGACAGTAAGACCAGCCACTAGGCTTTCAAGCCTCCACCGATTGGGACTCGGCGCCCGTGGTGGAGTATGGCTTATACCTTCTTCAGGGAAAACGTTTTCACGACAGCCTTGATACCTTTAAATCTAAGTGAAACTCCTAAATCTCAAAATTAAATACTTACACGCATCTTTACATACGATCATTAGACCCTTCCTTTGGGCTCCGCCGCAATTGGGCAGTCGTCATCATCATCATTCAGCCACAAGAAGTCCACTGCTGGACATAGGCCTCCTCCATGGATTTCCAAAAAGACCGGTTGGAAGCGGCTTGCATCCAGCGTCTTCCCGCCACTTGCATGAGATCGTCTGTCCATCTTGTGGCTGGGGCACATAGCACGCAGAACTGATGGCCGATGGGGCCGAAAAGTTCTCGAATGGAGACCACATATCGGCAAGCGCAGGTAGTTGGGCAGTAATATTTTTTTATTGACAGCTTAGCCCACTACTGCGGCTCGGTGGCGAACCCAGTACTGACCCAGGAGAGCGAGGACGAGGAGGAAAAGGGGAACATCATGTACGTGCGCCTTTACGCGTCCAGGACGGCGCTATCATCGATGTTCAACGCCACCTACACAGCCTTGCGGCAGCTTGACACCAACAACAACAACAATGGTATCATAGTTAGTTATTTAGACCTAAGATTTCCGCACTTGGCCTCATAGTTCGGCCATTGAACGTATACAGCGCCACCAAGTTATCTGTTCAGGTGGGCAAAATTGTAACTAACTAAATAATTGTAAATCCTGTTCCCCATTTTTTGTTTTACTTATTTACTTACTAATATTTACAGTTATATTTTCATTAAAATTGAAAGACAGCTCAAAGAATTTTCATTTTTCTAGGTACATTTCTTAAATGTTACTACTAAATTCTCCACTAGCGCCGCTATGAACTGAACAGATAAGATGGTGGCACTGTAGTCTGTTCGCTATCATAGTGTCACTTTGATATTTACCGCCTCGGCACGTGGCGGCTTTTCACAAAATAAATTAAATGAAGCCGACGCGGCGCAAACACGCTAGTGAATTTGGCTCGCAGCTCGTCTCATTATACTATTATGTACATCACGCAATTAAAGAAGTAAATCAATCAGTATTTTAGAATGGATTTATTACGAGACGATCCTGCATCTCTTAGGTAGACCTATTCTAAATACCGGTGGAGATGAATATTCTGAGGACACTTCGAGTGATGAAAAGTAGTGTTTTATTTTGTGCTTCATTAGGTATATTGCGTACCGTGTTTTTTTTCCATTTAAAGTATTTTTGCCGTCTAAGTTGTATTATTGAAATAAATGTTTTTTTACTAAAACCAAGATTGCCTTCGTGTGTACCGACACTATCTAAGCAAACGGACTTTAGCAAGGCTGTGAGTTTACTCCAGCCAGCCTCTCTTTCCAGACGGCCAGCAATGCTCTAATATCACTGCAGGCCTCCTGAAGGGATCCCAGCTTCCCAACGATGGCGGTCCGTTGTTTTTCCACGCCTTCACAGTAGAAGGTCACGTGGGCGGGTGTTTCCTCTTCTTTCAGGCATCCCCGGCAAAGCGGGCTGTCAGTTAGTCCCATGTTGTGGAAATGTCTATTCAGTGAGCAGTGGCCTGTCAGTATTGCCACAGCTCTGCGCAGATCATATCTTTGCAGACGAAGCAGGCTACGTGAACGGCGTTTTGAGATTGTTGGTAGAACCTCCTTGGCTTGTCTGCCATTAGTTTCTGTTCTCCTGAGTTCAGTGTGCTGGTTGAACAATGGTACCCATAACTTACTTGCTTCCAATTTTTGGTGCCTGTATCCAATAACAGTAAAAAGTAAAGCCTCACCTCCAGTAAATTTTAGTCACCTTACCTCAGAGTTAGAATCTTATCATCACACAGCACGTATACCTATGTAATTTCAATATCGCGTTGACGACTGTCTGTTATCTGTAGATAGGTTATTGGGACTGGGCACAAATATGTATGTACCTAATCTACTCGCCACGTGAAGTATTTACTGTAGTGTAAAGTAACCTTGACGTCCCCCTCGCCTATAGGCAGCGTCAAAAGTTATGAGCGCTCGACGAAACTGGTGAGGGTGTCTGTGTACAATCGCAAACAAAACTCTTAATGATCTAGGATTGGCGGTGAACTAAAGCGATATCGTTGAAATATCTATGACTAAACTAAAAGATTGTTATATATTTTTAGCTGATGTTGTACTCGTTTTATTGTTCCAAAGGTTTTCTATTGCATTATTTTTAACGGTCTTTCAAGGCCTTGATGTGGCAGAGGTACATTTTCTGCTATTACATCATCTTTTATTAACTTCTCTTGATAGGTACATTTTGTTTTGGTGACCTTTCCATAATGAACCAAAAAAATGAAGAGCGCCACGGTACCCACTGCTCAAGACCAACAATGTCAGTATTAGTGCTCCAATTTTTCATTACCGTTTTGAATAGTTACAGTTCACATGACTTCGCTTCATCTCATCTCATGTCGCCGTCACCTCTTTTCACTCCCCTTCATTTCACTCTACCTCACTCAATTCCACTTGACCTCATTTTAAGGGAAGGTGAAAATCTTGCCTCAACAGAAATCATAGTATCTACTGTTTGGATAAACAGTACACAAAGAACTACCATGCCTGTAGTGCACTGTTACGTTATGTTTCTCAAGAACCAAAAAGCATATAAAAATTACTTGCATTCTTGTTCTAGACAAGTGCTCGGAGGAAACCGAATTTGACTGCGAGGACACCACATGCATAGCTAGAATTTTAAGATGTGAAGGTTACGCCCACTGTCGACTCAAGACTGATGAGGATCCGGATATATGTAAGGTAGATATGACCATAATTTAGTCAATGTTTAACCACAGATCAGATACCGTCCTTATACCTAGCGCTTGACCATTTCCTATATGCTTAGCTTATGTAGGCGTGGAGCAGTGTTTCATCATCATCATTCAGCCGCAAGAAGTCCACTGCTGGACATAAGCCTCCTCCATGGATTTTCAAAAAGACCGGTTGGCAGCGGCTTGCATCCAGCGTCTTTCTGCCACTTGGATGAGATCGGAGCTGTGTTTGTTCAACCAAAATGAGCATCTTTGGATCTTAATGATAATGCACGATGATAAGCTAGTTTTTGTATAGACCATGGTCAATAGCTAATAGGGACATCAGATAGGTACCTCAGCGATTAAAATTTCATATCTGCGGCAGAGATGCATCGTCATTAAGCACACCCTCTTTCTTTCTTCATCTTCTCTCTTTTTCTTCAAGAAAGCTTGTGCCACGCACTCGGACATAATAATAGACTACTTCCGTTTTAGTATTTTTATTCCGGATACACTTAGGTACTTGACCTTTTGTCGTAAGAGTCACACCAGACGAGCAACCTTTAACGCAGCCGTCTCTGCTCACTATGATTAAACTCTGCAAATCAGAGTAAAATCTGGTCGGACTCTTTCTACAATGAGTCATGTAAGTCCGACTGTTTCGCTGTGACTCGCAGAGCTTAATCATTGTGAGCAGAGACGGAGCTCGCGCCATCGGTTGCTCGTCTCTGACTGAGATGAGTCAAGACTTCCGACAAAAATACAACTAAGTGTTTCTGGAATACAGTTAATAATATCTAGTGCTTATGAAAGTTTCACTTCCGTTTTGTCATCATCCAATTAGATAAGTTGACTTTAGTATTTTTATTGACTCGCGACGCTCGTGCAACGGATCTAATCGCGACATGAGGGCGGTTCCCTACCCTCACCACAATGATATAATTGCCTGTACTCGCCACTTCAGTCTACCGGTGACTGCAGCAACTGCTATGCTGCCGAAACGTCGGGAATTGAGGTACTTAATGAAATATAAATTATTAACTTTATTCCGGATTCACTTACTTGGCTTTTTGTTGGAAGAGTCACTCCAGACGAGCAACCGACGACGCGACCTCAGTCTCTGCTCACTACGATCAAGCTCTACGAATCAGAGCAAAATCTGGTCGGACTCTATTGACATAGAGTCAAGTAAGCGTGGCCGGAATAAAATAAATAATGTCTACTGCTTACGAAAGTTTTAGTTCTAAAATATAAATTAACAAATGTTTCTTTGTAAATACACTCCTGACATGCATTTGACGAGATATACTTTTAATGCAATTTGATCCGTTATGAAGTGCACGATATGATCATGTTATATCTATACCATTAGATTATACAGGGTGTTGATTTGTACAGTTTACTCCGACTTAGGGTTGGTTATTTACATGATACTGAAGCAAAAAAAAAATAATACGGTAAATAGCGTAGTAACTGGCCAGTTAAGCACCTTGGCCACTTTGAATGTATGCCGTGTCTATATGCGCTATCGTATTTTACAGATTGTTATATATTTGAAGGCAGGGGGGCCGGTACTTTCAGTTTATAGGTAATTAATTAAAAAATAGGGATCAGATTATAAGAATAAATTTATTTTAATTAAAACGGGCGTTTTCGGCAGTAACTAGCCACAATTTTTAGTTACTGGCATGCTTATTTGGGATAACTGGCCACCTTAAGAAACAAAGAGTTTCCGATAAATTATTAGCTTTAACACATTTAAACTTAACTTACACTATCATACTCCATCACACTATATAATATTATAAACGTGAAAGTTTGTGTGTGTGTTTATATGTTTGTCAGTCTTTAGCGCTGAAACGGCTGGACGGATTTTAATAAAATTTGGTATGGAGTTAGCCGATACCCTGGATTAAAACATAGACTACGTTTTACCGCGGGGAAATATCTTATTCCTACGGGAAAATCGATGAACCGCGGGTAACACCGCGGGGCACAGCTAGTTATAGCATAAAATGGCTGTTCTAATATTATAATAACTTTTCTTTTTTATCTTCAGAAACTAAAAAGTTTAACATATTATCACCAATAGAAAATTAACATAAATTACTATTACTATTATAAAGAACTTCTTCTTCAGTCTTTTCTTCAAATGTAAAGAATAAAATAATATTAAGAAAATTTCAGAAGGCCTATAGCTTTTGAAAATAATCGCATTCTAGAACTTTTTTTTATTATTTTACCTGTAGAACATCATTAAAGGTTCAAGGAGCAGATTTTTTGTCACAATTGGAGTAAGCACCATATCACCCTGATGACTGTATTAATTTTGTTCGTTTCGGAAATGTTTCTACTTATCTCTTTATCTATTATACCTAATTTATTTTCTTCTCTTAAGCGCTTTCGAATATTTTCTATCTGTTCTTGTAGTTTATTTTCTTGTTTTTTTTCGTGATAGATAGAAGTTAGAATGCAGAATTTAGGGAACCTTTCAATTTCTCTTATTTTTCTTTTATGGTGATTCTAGCCTCATATTTCTTCCTAATATTAAATAAATAAATTAATAAACAAATAATGTGCTAAGGGCTCGTCCGACATAACGGTGGTTTTTTTCATTATTTTAATTGGAGCTTGATGCACTTTTAGATAGTTTTTGACTGTCAAAGATCTCTATGGACCTGAACTGGTGAATGCATTTTAGCTGTTTCTTTCGAAAGTTTTCCAATATTTTGTTTTGGAAAGTTGGTGCCATTTCCTTTAGACAATTATTTTGTTCCTTAAGGTCTCCTGTTTTCTCATTTCATTACTAGCATCATCATTGTTAGTTCCATAGCCTGTAAGTAATTTTATTTATTCTGTTATTCTATGGCCAGTCACCCAATAAAGCCTGATGCTGTATTTGGCCAAATTGTCTCCTCTTCCAATGTTATGAGTATGCATGGTGATTTTGAATCTATTAGCTCTACCAGTAGTGTCTATGGTGATCAGACTCTCCGGATTCTGATTTATGGACCAAGGACTGTATGTATAGCCTTTGCCGTATATTGCCGTTACTTTTATATACTAAAACGACTTTGCAAACTATCCAAAAAGAAAATTAGCCACTTCTCAGATACTGGCCACGCAGTAATTGGCCATCTTTATGACTGTTATATTTTTATAAAATTTTGGCATGCAGATCAAAATCCTATAAGCAAACCAATAAGACATTAATTTAATTTAATTTGGTTATTCGTAGTAACTGGCATGGGTGGCTAGTTAATAGAAACCTAAGAAAATCCTGTGCAGTTTCTGGCCGCCTTCAAAATTGCCACAAATACTTTAAATAGATGCATTGACAGTGTAAAATATGAATCTTTATCTTATACGCATAAAATTGAGCTATCAGCAACAACTGAGACACACCGGAGACAGAATTTATTTGCACTTAAAGATACTGCGTTCCTTAAGGTTTTTTTAACGCACGACTGTCCAGGCGGACGTTAGTTGGCCGTCTGTCAAAAAATGGTGGATATTTTGGCGTCTTCATTGTTTTTACGGAAAAAGTTGATACTTCTCAACAGCCAGGTAATCAAGTAATATTTTCAAAACACAACAGATGGCGGTGCCTTACTACTTTCTTTATTAAATGAGTTTTTAGTGCAGAGTGGCTAGTTATTGGGAGTGGCCAATTATACCACTGTTTACATAAAATTTTTTTTTTTTACTGAAAATCACCTATAATCCCCGGTTTTGCGGTGCCGGAGGTGAGCGCGCGGGCGCACTGTCCAGCCCCGCCCCGCGAAACCCCCACCGGACCCGTCATGTGCAAACGATAGAAGCTAAGCCATATAAATTTATTATTTTTAGGTGATTTTCACTAAAAAAAAATATTTTTTTTATATGTTTTTTTGCTTCAGTATCATATAAATAACCATCCCTGAGTCGGAGTCAACTGTACAAATCAACACCCAGTAGTTTGACTTGTTAATACTAACTTATTTATTATTCCCTCTTATTTTATTTCTTCCATATTTTGAATAAAACATAGACTATCCACTACCTACCTACCTAATTTACAAATAAATGTATCTTTTGGGACCTAACCTTTTGGGACAGCACTGGCTCCTGAGATATACAGCGTGTCCCGAAAATGACACGTCGCAGTGATACTAAAGCTAGACCTGCAGCAGCCTGAGCAGGTCTACCTCTGGTGTCACTGTGACGTGTCATTTTTAGGACACCCCGTAGATCACCGCCTAGTTCAGGAGTCAGGGCACAATAATATTGAAAAAAAAAACAAATTGGTGTTCAAATATACATACAATTATCTTATCTTATGTTATTGCGATTAGACCCGTTAAATATATAGCTTAATTAGTTTTTTAATGACTAATTTATTCACTTTTTCTTTCTCTTTCTCTCTCACTTTAATACTGATGTGCCCAACAGTGTCCAATGCTGGTATATCTGGTATGTCAGTGTTTCTTATCAATCTCCTTTACAACTCCTTCGCAAGCTTTATGAAATTACATGTGTATGTTTGTTAGTTTTGAGAATAGGTCGTAGGCTAACCAATACAGCAGAAACAACGGTTGGCAAGTACGGTAGTTTTGATTTATAAATTTTATAAATGACGCTGCGAAATTTGGAAGTACAGAAAACAAATGACTTGCGTGATGCCCGGTTCACATTATTCCAGTCCGGCATTCCTGTCCAGCGCTGGAATGCTACTCTAATAATATGAACCTGCGCTGGAATGTACCATTCCAGTGAACAATCCAGTCCAGTTGACTGGAATGACGGTCTATTTTTCATTCCAGCTCACCTATTCCAACGCCACTGGAATAGTGTGAACGGCCAATCCAGTGCTTAAATACACGTCGAAGCATTGTCACTATTGTGTGATCGATCTAACAGCTTTTGAAAGGCATCAAACCAACCTAACATGACCTCAGTAAAATTTTAACGGTTTTTGAGATAATAATGTAGACGATAGGATCCAGTCCAGCACTGGACTAAATTGACTCGCTGGATTACTGGACTGGAATAATGTGAACCGGGCATGACGTTGTAAAGGCTACAAAAGGTCGTTGTGAAGATTTCTAAAAAAATATTCGATATTATAAATATTTGAAATAGAGCTAGATGAACTAATTATAACTGATATCTATCTGACACCCAGGAAGAGGCCCAGTCAGTCTTGGCGGAACCTCATATCATGGCGATCCTGATCATATTCTCGCTGATCCTGTCGGGAATGATCTTCGTATTCCTCTTCAAATGCCTTCGGAAACTGCACGAGGATCACACCGCTATCAAGGTGAGGGTTGCGAGTTTTCTTTTTCAGGGTGTTTCTTAAGTTTTTCTTAACTATTATTTATATTTCTTGTCCGGACTAATCCGGACTTGGCCCTCGTGGTGGTGTATGGCCTATATCTGAGACTCGTGTACCTCAGTGGGGACATAATGGGTTGATGATGATTAATATTTCTTGACATAAGAAGTATTTGGTCGAATATTTTATTTTTATACTACCTATTTACAGGAGAGCGGGCCTACAATTACTTTAAGCTTACATACGACATTATGCACCTGAATTATCTCAGCAATAGAATAAAATATGTTTCTCAAATGATTTGAAAGAGCTCGACGAACTGAGATTGAAGGTATAAAAAAGTCGGTTTCGTCGGAATCTTACATACTACCATATGCTCCCGACGTCAAGATTTATAGTCAAATGACGTCGTTGAGTCAGCAGACGGTCCGTGTACTATTCAATTTAAAAGAAAATTATATTAAATGCTGACTAATAAATGCTATTATGACATGAAAGAGTTATTTGAAGATAAATTTTAATTCAAATATTTATTAAATTACTTTGTAATTATTGACACTCATCATTGACATTTTGTATTTATTTAAATACTTCTTTTAATATTCAGTTTATTTTTAATTTTTGACATTCTCTATTTAATTATAATTCATCACCATCATTAGGCCTTTTTCTGGGTATACTCGTAGACCGCGAGATGTGGCGTAATTGTAATTAATTGCATAAAATTATTTAAACGTTTTATAACTTGTGACATAAGATTGGTATGCCTATTTAGGTAGAGCACAAAAGAAACTATATTTTTCAACCATTACACCTGATGTACTCGTGTCTCACAAATCAATAAATGAATTATGAATGAATTATGGTATTTGTGGGAACAGGCATATACCCAGCAGTGGGTAACGGTGGGCTGATAATGATAATGCTTATTTATATTTATCGGTGTTTCCACCAGGAGCACATAAGACAGTCATGTGAGGACCGCCTAGACAGCCTGGTGAGCAGCCAGCTCATGCTTGATCCAAAGCGTCTGCAGCGGGACAGCGAGCCGCGCGCCAGTCTCGAGCGGGAGAACCACACCAACGAGATGTTCAAGCGGCAGAGGAACTTCTCACAGCATAAGGTAGGAAGTAGCCAGAGAAGATCTTACGTCTGGGTTTGGGCAGCCAAAATGGATTTAACACATTTTTGCTAGATCAAGATTTAGAAAGAAAGAAAGAGAAATATTTGTTGCAACAGTTGCACGCAACAGAAATACGAAATTTTCAAAAGAAATGGTACAAACATACCTAAAAATACAATTTAAACAGCTTTGTCACGGTGTGTACGAGTATCTGTTTTTGCAAAAGACAGCTGTCTACAATGTCCCACTAGTGTCCCAAATACGCGGTGCAGTGTGTTGCACTATAAATAATAAGACAAGACTATTCTTTGTTATACATACACATTTCTGATTTCCCCGGCTGGGGACCAAAAAAAAAACCTCATGTTTTGGATGGTTTTATGTTTGTGATATCGCTGTTTCTGGTTCCCACGACACGAGTATCCTAGCCAGAAGCAACGTATGTGTTACAATAGAGTTTGAATTCACTTCATTGCTTCTTCTTCTAGCTACGCCGTTCTGTGGAATTGCTGTACAGCTAAGAATGGTATTAGAACTTGTACTTTCTTTCAGCCGACGAGTATAGACTCCGATTTCGTGCAGGAAACCCATCTGGATTTGGACGATGAGCCGTGGCGGCGAGACGTCGACAGTGTCCCTGTGAAGGCCGAAGAGATCAAGATTGAACGCAATGGAAAACATAGCAGGAGAGAAAGCAAGAAGGAACCAAGCAGGTAAGTGTTTTTGACAGCCTCGTTGATCTTGCTACAGCCGTGAATAGTTTTAGTGAAAACCCAAAATACCAAGATTGAAAGAAACGGAAAGCATATCAAAGGCAAAAGCAAGAAGAGATCGGTGGTCTAGCAAGAGATTCCGTTCGGTTTTGAGCAGACGCTAATTTTCATTTACTGGATCACTTTCTACGTGTCCCTGTAAGGATCGTAGATGAAGATGTGAGGAATGGAAAGCATAGCAGGAGAGAAAACAAGAAGAAACTAAGCAGAAGGACTGCATAGACCAACAGAACCTAGATTATGTTAATGCATTGTATTTTAATGACATCTGTATGAATGGGGTGATTTAGTTTCATTGCCGCTTCGAATCTACGTGCGCACACATATCAAACCTTCTAGGCGTAAATGGTATGAAAAATCACGTCTCGTGACCCGACCGTGGATTTGTCATCACTGTAATTCCCTAACAGAATCGAGGCCTAAGTCTAGCGACAGCCAAGTTGCGAAAAGCAAGTTGAGCAGAAGTCAAAGCATAAACATTTACATGCAGGCACATCCAATGCTTCTGGACCCACAATAGGATACCCAAGGAAGCAAGAAAAACCAAGAAAATATAATAAATTCAATATAATTATTTACTTCTAAATGTCCACAGTGCACGATTCCATGGTTCAGAGGCATTCCAGCTTAACACTACATGTATTTTGCAGAAAAGAAAGCAGAAGTATCAAAGAAGTGAGTGAAGAGGACAATAAGAGCCGAAAAGAGATAAGAGACGTGTCAGTCGGTGCGCCCGACACAAAGGAATCGGGCTGCCAGACTAGAGAGAGCTTGTTCCAAGAAGTCTCTAGTCCTGAAGGTATGTCAAGTTATATATAACCATATTTTTTAGTAGTTAGGCGGGCAATTTGATAGAAAAAGTCATGAAATCAATGTTTGGGTTTCCATGTGGTATCACTTTATTACTTTGAGCTATTCTGGAAAACAAAACAGCATTATTCGAAGAAGATGAAGAAGAATAAATAAATTTATTAGGTATACCAACAATACACATCACAGAACCAAATCAAACAGACAAGTTATATAGTATATGCACACCACAGTGGAAAACTAAAAACGCACTGCAACCTGCATCACTTGTCACATTTTAACAAGAATCATTCAGTTGATTTGCTGATGCTTACTAGTATAATATATTGATTATATAAATGATGGCTGATGATGATGTATTATATTCTAATAAAAGCGCTGACGTAGCTAATCATTGCTTTTATTAGAATAGAATACATTTATTGATCCTGACAATGCATAGGTGACCGTGATTTTCGGGCAATTTCTTCCTTTGAAGTTCTCCTAAGGCAACATTAACTTTTCTTAATAAATTGAAACTGAAAAACGTTCAATAAAATACCGCAACACACAACAATCATAGAAATAATAAACTGAACAGCCGTTACAATAACAAATAACAATAAATAAACAATCAAGAATTAATAACCGCATGCAATCATGAACGTACTTTAAAATAGTAGGTAATATACAATACATACAATCTTACAACTCTTCATCATCTTACAGGTACGGAGTCAGGATCGGGCAGTCGAGGTTTCTCCACGTTCGGGTACTCGGGCGCCACAATTGTGCGCCCTTCACCCCCGGCGCCCCCGACACAAACTTCGCAACTAACCGTTGAGCTTCTGAAGACCATGCCTTCGAGACAGGAGTCGCGTAAGTTTGAGATCATTGGTTTAAAATGTAAGAGGTAGAAAATTTAACTAATGTTTTCCATAAGTTGAGAGTTTTTAAAACTATCCTAAGGTCGAATGAAGTCGGGGTGTCAACTTTGGTGTGATTTGAAAAGTACTTATTTAACTTGTGGATTTTTTGGTAAACCAATCGGCACCAAAAGGTCATTATGCAAGTGATTCAATGAAGAGGCGAAGATAATAACTTTTTGAGCATTGTCAGAATCTGGACCATAAACCAGAACACAAGTGGTTATGCATATTTTTTTAGTTGTTTCGTTTCAATAATACCGGATTTTAGAGCAAATTGTAAGTTGCACCAATCCGGACTTGGCCCCCGTGGTGGAGTATGGCCTATACCTGCCTCAGGGAAGAGATCCGTTGCCTGATGATGAATGATGATGAAGGAAAAATGGGTTGATGATGATGTAAGTTACCACACAGTGGTATCCAGAAAAATAATAACTTGCTTAAAATACAATCGCATGCCCTCGTCTCAAACTAGGATACCATGTGCTAGAGTAACCAGACAAACATATCATTATATGCCAATAATGCCAATATTAGCAACCAACGTCCCCCTTTTCTCCACAGATACAAAGAAGATCCCGGATCGGCGCCCCATGAGCACAGAGACGACACGCTCCGCCCCTGACGTCATCATCGTCTCCAAGCCGGTTCGCTGAGGGTGACCTTTGGGGCCCCGTCCGTGGGCCCCAACACCCCCTGACTACTTCCAAGGGGTCTACGCAACCCCACTGGAACCCAGAACTTGCCCCGAGGGGTCTCTGAAGCCCCACAAATGTCATCACGAGCTAACCAAAAGCATGAGCTTCCATGACTCAGACGGTTACTACAGTAGATACTTCAACGAAGGACCAAAGTACGAATATTGCTTGAAGAGTGACCTTGATAGGTTATACAACAAGGCGAAAACGCTGCCAAGGAATTTGGGATCTTCCGTCGATGGTATTAAGGGTCCAAAGGTGCATCCCCAAAGGAGCGTGTGCTTCTACGGGATCGATGACGTCATGTCTCCGTATAGACAAAGGCCGCATAACACATTCGTTGTGCGCGCTGACGTTGAGACGCCAAGGTAACGAATGTGCGATTGTTAGTTGCAGTCTGTTAGAGGTGCGTTTGCATTGGGGAGCAAGCATTTAACGAGAACGAAATGAAAATTATTTTAATTATGCTTGACCTATTGATGAGAAAACGCTTTGATTTAGTTTCTTAAGATAACAGTCGTTACTTTATATTGTGTGATGAGAATTTATTTTTTCTATGATCCGACAAATTTTTTTTTGTTTTATCAGCTCAAAGTTTCGTAAAATTTCATCGCATGCTTCAATATCGCTTAATATATCGAGTTTTCACAGTTAATAAAAAAAGAATACCCACACTTACAAAATATAATAGTATTTTGTAACTTTTGTAACAATTTATTAACTCTGGATACATTCGTAATTTTGCGCTTGTAAATTTGCGAATTAATTACAAGTAAATGTGTCTAAAACTAAATTAATAATTGTTGTATTGTGTCGTAACTGTAATCGCAAACACTGTTTAAGTCTAAAAGAACTTTGACACACATCGAAACTATTTTTTCCATTGTGGAAAATTAACCCCATATTATCACTGTTCGTCAACGAATGATGTTCAAATACTCCCGATGCAAACGCACCTTTGGTTTCTTTCTTGAGAATTCATATTTTTGCTTTTCTCACTTTAGTTGACGTTCTGATGTAAATGTATTTCAAATGTTGGACCTAAAGATGCTATTAGATATATTTTATAGATTAATTTGAAATCTTAATAGGTTAGCTAAGTAGAACAAGTTTTTATATGAACTTAGTTTAATTTTCTTTGTTGATTTCTCATAGGTAATTTGTTTGTATATGAGAAATTCTAATGAACTATTTGTGTATGTATCTTTAACTCCATGTAATTAAGAATTGTATATAATTATAAGATAGTATGCGTGTTTTTTTGGACGGAGGTTAAGTAAAGTCTTCCATACTAAAGAAGTTACGTTTTTGTTATTTCCGAAAGTAAAATAACTTAATAAGTTATTTATGTATTGGATATTTAAGAAAACCATCGACTAAAATAACAAAATTCAATATGAAGGTACATTGTACAATATTACAATATAGTAGCAAAAAGTCATGAAAAGATTTTCACTTACAGCTCATCATCAATCCATTAGGCCCCCACCGAGGGGCACGGGTCTCTTCCCTGAGGAAGGTATAGGCTCCACCATGGGGGCCAAGTCCGGATTGGTGGAGGCTCGTAAGACTAGTGGCTGGTGTCACTGTCAGAAGTTTTCAAGCCGCCCTAAGGCCTCTGACTTGGCTTAACGACAGCCATCTATCGACGGCAGCCGGCACCAACTGCCTGACGTGCCTTGCGAAGCACGGAACCGCTCGGAAAAATGCCACTAGCGTTAGTCATAGACGGTGACCCATCTATGCGCTGAACGCACCCTATTTTGCTTAACCTTCGTAATCATTTAAGATCACTTAGGCGGCCGGGGCGGGGGGGATTCTCACATCATATTGCTCTACTTAATATAACTCCAGTATGGATGCACCATCGTTTTGGAACCATTACGAACTGTGTGCGGAGCTTTGTGGTCACTTTTAATTAGCACGCAGTGGACACAAACAGTAGGTCACCAGATAATGTTGTAGTGTAGGGCGGTAGCCTTAATGAGTGAAGGTATTGGAGCAAACATGATTCAATAATGGCCTGTTATTGTTAGTGATGATGGCGTGTGCAAACTGTCTAGAGTAGTAACATTTATGTTTACTGTGTAGATATCATCATCTGTGTAGATATTATCATCGTGGCAGGTGGCAGTCCCTGGTCTCTGCCCACCCCTCTGGGATACAGGCGCGAGCTTATGTATGTATGTGTAGATATCAAACCCACAGCGTGACATTAAAGTCGTTTTCCAAATTTTAATAGGACATTCCAATTACGATTTATAAAACTTAAAAGGTGAAAAATTGGCAGTTGTGTGATTGATTAGTAATACAGAAAAAAAGAGTTAATATTCAGTAGGTACAGTCAGCTGTCGGCAGTCGTTCAGTCAAGTCAGAGGCCTTACGGCGGCTCGAAAACTTCTGACAGTAAGACCAGCCACTAGTCTCACAAGCCTCCACCAATCCGGACTTGGCCCCCGTGGTGGAGTATGGCCTATACCTTCCTCAGGGAAGAGGCTCGTGCCCCTCGGTGGCGACATAATGGGTTGATGACGATGAATATTTAGTACACTTATTTGGTACATTTAAAAAAAGTTGCTAAAAGTCCATCTACAAAAATTAAAAACAGTGTTGAGATAACGATGCACATCGCCCTATTGCCTTTATGGTCCTATTTTGTTAAAAATGAAGAGAAAATCCTCTTAAAATACGATTCATCATCATCATCATTCAGCCACAAGAAGTCCACTGCTGGACATAGGCCTCCTCCATGGATTACCAAAAAGACCGGTCGGAAGCGGCTTGCATCCAGTGTCTTCCCCCGAATTGGATGAGATCGTCTGTCCATCTTGTGGCTGGTCGTCCTACGCTACGCTTGCCGATATGTGGTCTCCATTCGAGAACCTTTCGGCCCCATCGGCCATCAGTTCTGCTTGCTATGTTCTCCGCCCACTGCCACTTCAACTTACTAATCCGCAAAATACGATTAATGGTTGCTAATGATTTCAAAATCATACAATCAGTTGCTCTATGACGCCTAGACGAAAAGGGAAGGCCGAGACCTGGAAGTAGATTCTGTTAATGCATTGTAAAACAACGACAACTGCATGGACGTGGCGATTTAGCTTCATTACCGCTTCACGTCGACGCGCGCACACATATCAAACCTTCTAGGCGTCAATGGTATGAAAAAACACGTCACGTGACCCGACCGTGCAACTGTCATCGTACTATAATGCACTAACAGAATCGGGGCCCTGGGCCTAGATTCTACAAATGCCATGTAGTACCATGACGCGTCGTTTTCTTTCCATTGCCGCTTCAAGTCAACGCGTGCACGCGTTTAAATAGTTGTAGGCGTCGATGGAATTAAAAAACACCTCAAGCGACCAGACCGTGCAATTGTAATTGATCTATCATGCTCGAGAGAAGTCGAGAATCACAGAGTCACAGAATCGAGGCTCAGGGACAGCCACTTGGCGCGATCCTGACAGATCGCTTTTGCTTCATCATCCGCGTGGACTTTAGTTCAAAAT